>BTHU01000004.1:5315000-6515000 GCA_036184795.1 Tokudaia tokunoshimensis
TGGAACTCACTCTGTAGACCAGACTGGCCTCAAACTCAGAAATCCACCTGCCTCTGCCTCCCAAGTGCTGGGATTAAAGACGTGTGCCACCACTGCCCGGCTCCTGAGGGAATTCTACTTCCTGGAGTCCAAGGTTTCTGTAACTTGATAACAAAGGGAGACCATGAGAAGCTCAGAATATCTTCTTCTCTGTTGGGCCAGTTACGCGTGGCTTCAAGCAGGGAAGGCATGGGGCAGGAGCAGGAAGCGAGCTGGTCATGTTGCATCTACAATCCAGAAGCAGAGAGCGAATAGGAAGTCCCCCTCATAAAACCCCAAGGTCCTCTCCCCAGTGACCCACTTCCTCCAGCAAGTCTCCATCTCCTAAAAGCTAACTCCTCGATGACACTATGCGGGGACCAAGTGCTCAGATATATGCTCCCATGGGGCCATTTCATAGCCAAACAGCAACATATGCCAAAGGTCACCAGCAAGAGCCTGGCCAACCAGGAGCACAGCCTACGCCACTGTTCCTCCATCCCCCTTCACATGGAGCTTGCTGAGAGGACCTAAGGGTCTGCAGAACGTGTGATTCTCAGGCGCACACTAGCCTGGGCAGAATCGCATGCCCAATAATGGGTCTGCTCGGAGGACTCTTAGGACACTAACTGCTCTTGTGTCTTTTTAATTCTATTTGTTTTATGTATATGAGTACACTGTAGCTGTCTTCAGACACAGCAGAAGAGGACATCATAAGAAGAGGGCATCAGATCCCATTACAGATGGTTGTGAGCCACCCTGTGGTTGCTGGGAATTGAACTCAGGACCTCTGGAAGAGCAGTCGGTGCTCTTAACCGCTGAGCCATCTCTCCAGTCCTACTTGATGCTCTTGTAGAGAACCCAAGATCAGTTTCAAGCCACACTGGGTGGCTTCCAACTGCCTCCAACTCTAGCTCCAGAGTATCTGATGCTTCTTGCCTCCCTGGACACCTACACTCACAGGCAGGCAAATACACACACACACACACACACGCACACACACCCTGAAAGCGGCAGAGTCACAGCCACTTTCCCAGGCCGGCTGCTGGGTCCTGACCTGCACGGGGTGAGTCTGCGCTTTGCAGATCAACAACTCCAGCCAGCAGCTTTGATAGAGATGGAGAGGGGTGACCTGCACCCCGTTCTGTGCCTCATCCTGACCTCTGTCCTCCCAGGTACCAGGAAGTACAAGCTGCTCAGACTGCCCTGGGCACAGCTGTGGCAGAGGTGCTGCCCAAAGCTGAAAAGGCACTGGACACGGTGAAACAAGCCATTGGTAACACAGTCCCACATCTGGGCTCTCTGCTCACCCCTGAAGCAATGGTCAGTTTGACATCCCTGGAGCTCCTTTTGGGGTAGCAGTGAAGGTTCTAAATAATGAAGAAGCCAGAGGGCCAGGTGGAAGTGGGAAGGGCTTCTTGTTAACTGGCAAGTGGCCTATTGAAACAGGAGGGGTTCAGGCAGTCTTCCATCCCAAGGCTATAACTATGACATGAACAAGGACATTAGAGGGGTGGGGCAATGTGTGTCCCAGTTCCCACTCCAGCAGTGACCCTGACCACGATTTCCCTCCCTGAGTTCTAGCCACTAGTGGCCATCCATCCTGTGGACCCACCCTCCTCTGGCTTAATCTTAGAGGTAGGAGCTGGAGGGGGATCTAGCGAGCCCAGCATTCAACACTCCACATCCCGCCTAGCTTGTCTGTTGGGGAATCCTGAGATCTCCAGCCTCAGAAAGCACTAAGCCAGCTCTTGGTGCAGCTCCTGGGGGGAGTGTGTGCACAGCATGCACAAGGCCCTGGGTTCCACCCGCAACACCAAGGAAATAAAACCAGAAAGCTATCCCAGTGCTCTTGGGACAGAGGCTGCCTGCGGCTACCGCCTTGTGGCTTCTCTTGCTTTTTTTTTACATGCAATAACCTGGAGGACCCAGATACCACTGAGAGCTCGGAGTCATACACAGCCACACAGTTCTGCCTTTCTAACACCGGGAACACTGTATTCTGAAGCACATAGGTCAAGGTTCAGATGGAGGAAGGACTGTAAGCCTGGGGAGGGACTCTCTCACCTTGCAAGAACAAAGGCAGTCATACCCACAAGTCAGGACAGCTCCCTGGACTGCCAGCTAGAAATTGGTGGGGCTGGGGTCTGAGCCTCCGATGACACATTCCCCCGGCCTGGTTTCTCTGAAACCCTGCTGTATCCTGCCATTGCCTCGCCCCTGGGTATCTGAGGTGCCAGGGATAACAGGAGGCACTCTGGGATCAGGATTAAAAGTTTCAGTTCTGGGCTACAGAACAGCACAGTGGGGCACTTGTCCCTGAGCAGAGGGTCTGGTCCTCAGCTCTACCTGAGCCTACCTTCTCCTCCAATCCTCAGAACTCCCAAGCTAGGGCCCTGGGCTGGAAAGTGAAGGCCCTGGAGCAGAAGGCGCAAGAGGCGGGCCGGGCTGTGGGGGGTCCTGCAGGCGGAGGCTGGGAGAGCCACGGGGACCATGGAGCCCTATATGCAGGTCAGCTTGGAGTCTGGGACCAGGACGGGGAGGGGCTGCCTCCAAAGGATACTGGGGTGGGGTGGGGGTGGGCAATGCAAACACGAACGACAGCACCTCCGAGAGTCAGGTGCCTCCATCAAAATGCCTGAGAGCTTTAAAGGCAGCCAAGCCGAGGGAGAGGAGTCTGGTTGCTGAGTAGAGAGTAAACGGTGTGGGGAAAGAGGAGGAACAGACTGACGCGGTGAGCAGGCGGGTGAGAGAGACCGTGTCCACACACCCTCTCAGTCAGTCAGTCACAGGATGACTCTGGATGGCCCTGTGTCTCTTCCCTCCGTCTGCCCTTAGATGTGCCATGTTCAGAGGCAGCCACTCCGAGCAGCCCTTGGAACTCAATGTTAAGTCACACAGCCTGGTGCTCAGCAGAGAGATGGCCTTAGATGCGGGTCAAGGTTTCTAGAATGGGTGGTTGAACTCAGAGCATCCTGCGAAAGTAGAGAAGACCCATTTAGAGTTATCGTGCTGGAGCGTTTTTCTTGGGGGATGATTTCAGGCAATGGGAAGGTTCTACGAACAGCACCCAAAGATTTCGGACCCAGCCCACAGGGCCGTTTGATGTTGCCTTAGCCAGCCACAGGGACACAGCCTACTGACCGGACTCAGAACCCCTGCAGGGGTAGTCATGGCTTCCACACAGGCCCCGACTTCCCTACAAATCCAGGAGGCAAGTTCTCTTGAGGAGAAAGGAAGTATTTGAGGATTGGACCCAGGGCCTGACACCTACCCAGGCGTTGAGGACCCTACATAGTGCACTCTGACCTGACCTGTACCCCATCTGAGGAAGCCAGGAAGAGAGGCATCCGCTGCAGACGCTCTGGGAGCTGAGTCCTGAGAGGGACAAACCCTCCTAGGCAGATGCTCCATTGCCGAGAGGCCTCACAGCCCCTCCCCTCAGTCCCTACAGTCCTCACAGCCCCTCCCCCTCCCCATCCCTACAGTCCTCACAGCCCCTCCCCCTCCCCCATCCCTACAGTCCTCACAGCCCCTCCCCCTCCCCCATCCCTACAGTCCTCACAGCCCCTCCCCCTCCCCCATCCCTACAGTCCTCACAGCCCCTCCCCCTCCCCCATCCCTACAGTCCTCACAGCCCCTCCCCCTCCCCCATCCCTACAGTCCTCACAGCCCCTCCCCATCCCCATCCCTACAGTCCTCACAGCCCCTCCCCCTCCCCCATCCCTACAGTCCTCACAGCCCCTCCCCCTCCCCCATCCCTACAGTCCTCACAGCCCCTCACCCTCCTCCATCCCTACAGTCCTCACAGCCCCTCCCCCTCCCCATCCCAACAGTCCTCACAGCCCCTCCCCCTCCCCCATCCGTACAGTCCTCACAGCCCCTCCTCCTCCCCCATCCCTACAGTCCTCACAGCCCCTCCTCCTCCCCCATCCCTACAGTCCTCACAGCCCCTCCCCCTCCCCATCCCTACAGTCCTCACAGCCCCTCCCTCTCCCCCATCCCTACAGTCCTCACAGCCCCTCACCCTCCCCCATCCCTACAGTCCTCACAGCCCCTCCCCCTCCCCCATCCCTACAGTCCTCACAGCCCCTCCCTCTCCCCCATCCCTACAGTCCTCACAGCCCCTCACCCTCCCCCATCCCTACAGTCCTCACAGCCCCTCCCCCTCCCCATCCCTACAGTCCTCACAGCCCCTCCCCCCTCCCCATCCCTACAGTCCTCACAGCCCCTCCCCCTCCCCCATCCCTACAGTCCTCACAGCCCCTCCCCCTCCCCCATCCCTACAGTCCTCACAGCCCCTCCCCCTCCCCCATCCCTACAGTCCTCACAGCCCCTCACCCTCCCCCATCCCTACAGTCCTCACAGCCCCTCCCCCATCCCTACAGTCCTCACAGCCCCTCCCCCCATCCCTACAGTCCTCACAGCCCCTCACCCTCCCCCATCCCTACAGTCCTCACAGCCCCTCACCCTCCCCCATCCCTACAGTCCTCACAGCCCCTCACCCTCCCCCATCCCTACAGTCCTCACAGCCCCTCCCCCTCCCCCATCCCTACAGTCCTCACAGCCCCTCCCCCCTCCCCCATCCCTACAGTCCTCACAGCCCCCTCCCCCTCCCCCATCCCTACAGTCCTCACAGCCCCTCCCCCTCCCCATCCCCTACAGTCCTCACAGCCCCTCCCCCTCCCCCCACCCGACAGTCCTCACAGCCCCGCCCCCTCCCCCCATCCCTACAGTCCTCACAGCCCCTCCCCATCCCCATCCCTACAGTCCTCACAGCCCCACCCCCTCCCCCAACCCAACAGTCCTCACAGCCCCTCACCCTCCCCATCCCTACAGTCCTCACAGCCCCTCACCCTCCTCCATCCCTACAGTCCTCACAGCCCCTCCCCCTCCCCATCCCAACAGTCCTCACAGCCCCTCCCCCTCCCCCATCCGTACAGTCCTCACAGCCCCTCCTCCTCCCCCATCCCTACAGTCCTCACAGCCCCTCCTCCTCCCCCATCCCTACAGTCCTCACAGCCCCTCCCCCTCCCCATCCCTACAGTCCTCACAGCCCCTCCCTCTCCCCATCCCTACAGTCCTCACAGCCCCTCCCCCTCCCCCATCCCTACAGTCCTCACAGCCCCTCCCCATCCCCTACAGTCCTCACAGCCCCTCCCCCTCCCCCATCCGTACAGTCCTCACAGCCCCTCCTCCTCCCCCCATCCCTACAGTCCTCACAGCCCCTCCTCCTCCCCATCCCTACAGTCCTCACAGCCCCTCCCCCTCCCCCATCCCTACAGTCCTCACAGCCCCTCACCCTCCCCATCCCTACAGTCCTCACAGCCCCTCCCCCTCCCCCATCCCTACAGTCCTCACAGCCCCTCCCCATCCCTACAGTCCTCACAGCCCCTCCCCCTCCCCCCATCCGTACAGTCCTCACAGCCCCTCCTCCTCCCCCATCCCTACAGTCCTCACAGCCCCTCCCCATCCCCATCCCTACAGTCCTCACAGCCCCTCCCCCTCCCCCATCCCTACAGTCCTCACAGCCCCTCACCCTCCCCATCCCTACAGTCCTCACAGCCCCTCCCCCTCCCCCATCCCTACAGTCCTCACAGCCCCTCACCCTCCCCATCCCTACAGTCCTCACAGCTCCTCCCCCCAGTCAATGTATCCTGTTTTAGTGGCCTTTGGCCACCATTGCTGCACTACTCCGTCTATGTTCTGGAACATTCCTCCTGAAAGAAACCGCAGAAACCCATACCTTTAGGCAGTGCCCTCGTTCCCTGTCTGAGGCCCTTCGCAACCCTCCGCTGTCCCTGACTGTGTGAGCCATGCATTAGCCTAGTCCACCTGTGGAGGTCAGAGGACAACAGTCAGAGTTTTCTCTCTTCCTGCCATGGGGGTCCTGAGGCTCGAACTCGGATTTGTCAGCCTTGGCAGCAAGCCCCTTCACTCAGTAGACATCTCACGGGCCACAGTCATGCGCTCTTTAGCCCAAACACCCTCTTATTTTCTTTATCATACATTCATTTAGATTTTGTGTCTGGGCGTGGGTGGGGTCACTCATTTGCTACAATCTGAGGACAACTTCTGGGCATCTGTTCTCTCCTTTTACTGCGTGAGGCCTTGAGACCCTTCACCCACTGAGCCGCCTGGACAGCCCAAATCCTTTCCTTAAAAAACCTTTTTATTAGCATATATTAATCACATGTATAATTAGGTTTTATCATGACAGCTTCATACATGTGACATGATTATTTCAATCATGTTACCTGTTATGTGTCCTGTTATGGGGCACTGTCACAGGGTCCCGCTCCTCCCTAGGGAGGAGCTAATGATTGACAGAGTGTAGCAGTCTTTAGTAGTGTAGATACTGCGATGCTACAAGGTACCAGTTACCAGCTCTTGCCAGCCTCCCAACAAGTTAGCTATCGTTCTGCTGTGTGTCTCTTGTGTAAGCCAGTGAGTGTCAGTGGGGTTGCTTAGGGACCATGACTTCTGCCTTAGTCACTGTTCTCTTGCTGTGAAGAGACACCGTGATCAAAGCAACTTAGGAAAGAAAGCAGTTAACTGGGGCTTGCTTTGAGTTTGAGGGGTTCAGTCATTATCATCACAGCGGGGATCATGGTCGGTCGCAGGCAGGCAGGAGGCAGACAGGGTGCTCAAGCAGTAGCTGAGAGCTGGATCCTGACCCATAAGGGAGAGACAGAGAGAGCAAGACTGACCTTGTGACCCCCAGTGACCTCCTCCAACAAAGCCACACACCCAATCCAGTTCCACCAACTGGAGACCAAACACCCAAATATCGAAGCTTGGGAACACCATTCTCATTCAGACCTTCGCATGCGTGGGTACCAGAGCAGTGCCTACACTACTAAAGACAATGTCTCCTTCTCCATCAATCGTTACCTCAGTATAAACCTATAGGGAGGAGCGGGACCTGGTGATGCCCCGATGCGCCGCCCCACAACAGGATGTTGATATTGAGGGCTCGATGGCATGCAGAGCTTGTGCGGGTCGGCCCGGCTGCTATGAGTTCAAGAATTCAAAGTTCTCGAGCCATGTCCTGCAGCCAGCTTCCTGTGACTCTTACATTCTTTGTCATCTCTCTTGCACAATCAAGAGAGATGCACAATCTGAGTTCTTTCCTATCTAGTCACATCTGGCAGCCGTGGGGCAGGTGTCGCTACTCTATGAGGAGAAGCTGTTTAATGGGCAGGGTCTGATTTAGCAGTGTCAGGGACTGAAGTGTGTGGCTGTCTCCTCCTTTGGCTTAGTTTTTGGGTCATCCTCCGGGCTTCTGAAGACAGGGATCTTCTTGGGATTGATTTGGGGCTCCAATCATATAATCATCAGATCAGAGGTCCTAGAATCAGGGCGATCTCCAGTCAGTCATTCTGACGTTTGGGGCCTAGCTTGTCCATCTGGAGCCCCTTGATCTCTCTCCATGTAGCAACCTTGCCTTTCTTTTCCTCCTTCCAGCTACGCAATAAGACCACAGCTGCCCTGACACAGGCTTCTTCAGCTGTCCGAGCTGCCAAGGTGACCGTCATAGGAGCAAAGACCCTGCTAGCTGACCTAGAGGGTACGTGTGTCCTGCTGAGCCCTGGATGCTGACAGTCAGTTAGCTTGCCTTAGCCAGGGATGCCTCGCCACAGGGAAAGGAGTCTAGCTATGTGAACTTAAGCCAGGTAGATCAGTCCTTCTGTCTCTCGGGACTTCCACGACGTTTGTCTCTCCCTAACTCACATGCCACTCACTGGATACTGTCCCTGTGGCCACCACAACTAGCTCCCAGCATTATCAGACCAAGCACAGAGTTCCTCAGAGACTCTGTTGTCACTGGCAGGGGGTTGCTCAGTGGTTAGAGCTGTCAATTTTTGTGAGGTCCCCCAAGTCCCATCTTCAGCACAGGTAAAAAAGCAAAACCAGGGGTTAAGTGTTGGTATCAGGACCTCCGAAGCCTGTGACATCACATAAGCCACAGCATGACCTACGCACCTGTTGCCAATGCCACAGCCACCATATTCCCAGAATCCACTTGGCTTACCTCCCATCTTTACCTGTGACTACATCACCATCCATATATAAAGACCCCTCTAGCCGGGCGGTGGTGTCGCACGCCTTTAATCCTAGCACTTGGGAAGCAGAGGCAGGAGGATTTCTGAGTTCGAGGCCAGCCTGGTCTACAGAGCGAGTTCTAGGACAGCCAGGGCTATACAGAGAAACCCTGTCTCGAAAAAAAAACAAAAACAAAAACAAAACAAAATAAAGACCCCTCTGATCTCTTTCTCTTCTCCCCTTCTCTTTCTGCTGCCAACTTGCCCTTTCCTCCCTCAATAAACCTCATGTGGAGAGAGGGGGGAAGAAAAGGGGAAAGGGAAGAGCCCAAGAGGGCAAAAGAGCCAAGAGGCAAAAAAGAAGGGAGGGGCCAAGCAACCCCTCTTATAGTGGGCCAGGCCTACCTGGTTGTTGCCAGGTAACTGTGGGGGTGGAGTCCAAACAGAGTACCAACAATGGTAGCAACAGGAAGCAGAGGAGAGCAGACCTCTGAGTTTGAGGCCTGCCTTGTCTGCACACTGAGTTCCAGGCCAGTCAGGGCCACACAGAGGAACCCTGTCTCTAAAGAAGTCAAGTGACATGTTTTACAGGTGGGTAGGCTGAGAAAATCAATTGCTTATCCATCCTTGAGTCAGAGCGGAGCCCTCTCTATCTCTCTACCTCAGGGACCTCTGTGTGACTGCTCCTCCCACACACCATCTTTGCTCCAGAGAGAAGCCTTTGTGTCTCTCAGGTCACTCCACCCAGCACCTGCCCTCCCCCTTGGCCTGCTGCACACTAGGAATGTAACTTTTAGCCCAGTGGTGCTGGGACAGGGAGCATCTTCTTGTCCTCTAGCTTTCTTGGGGCGTAAGGTCCTAGTCATTCACTCAGTGGGGCCTCCTATGAAAAGGACATAGTTGTGTGTGCACTTCTAGAACCAAGAGTCACATTTAGGGAAATGTCAACCCGTGCTATGGAATGCTGTGGGCTATTTGGGGGGACATCAGCACTGTGGAGGGTTATGAGCTGCACCGTTGTATGTCTTGCGGCTCGCTGCCCTCAGCTTTCTTCTCTTCCACACTGAGATGCCCATGCCTTCCCAGTGTCTCTTTGTTGAAAACAAGACTTTGCATGTGTTGGGTAGAAACTTGTCCCTCTGACTCTGTTCCATAACCTAAAAGATTAACTTCCAACCTTAATCCCAAACTCTTCCCGCCCTCTCCCATCACAGTCTAGAGACATTTAGGCTGTGACTACCACGTGATGTGACTTTAACAGAGAGACCACAATGCAGACACATAATAGCATATGGACCTTTGCATTCAAAGGGGACAATGTCTCACTCCTTTTGTTATTCCCCGGGGTCACCTTGAGAAGGGGCCACATAGATCTCCTCGGTCTCCAGTCTCCACTTCCATTGTCCAAAGTTCCGAATGGCCAAGCAATCTGCAGTCAGTACCCGGTAGGCTCTCAAGCAGGAGTCTGTTCCTCCTGCCACAGCCTTGGCTGATTTTGCAGGAATGAAGCTGCAATTTCCTCTAGCCGAGGAGCAAGCAGCACTGAGGAGGAAAGCAGGCAGCATCAGGACCAGGCTCCTGGAGGACACAAAGAGGAAGACCAAGCAGGCAGGGAGGATGCTGGGAAATGCTGCGTCTCTCTCCTCCCGCGCCAAGAAGAAAAACAAAGAAGCAGAACTGATGTCCAAGGACAGTGCCAAGGTCAGGTTCGGGACAGTGCCAAGGTCAGGTTCGGGACAGTGCCAAGGTCAGGTTCGGGACAGTGCCAAGGTCAGGCTCGGGACAGTGCCAAGGTCAGGTTCGGGGCAGTAACAGCTTTCTCGGTCTGGCGACAAAGATCCCACATTGCCCAACTGCTGTGGGTCCTGGATCGCAGACCAAGAGTTCATGTGGGTAACCTCACTAATTCTTCAAGGAAAATGAGTCACTGGGGGCCCTATGAGAATGTGAAGACTCTAGACTGAGCCAATTTCAAGGCTTACGTCATCTGACTAGGAAAGATTCATACCTGGGCCCGTTGGGATGGTCTCTAAACATCTAGGTTTTTCTTTGTTTTATTTATTTCATCTTCTTTATCTTTTATATATTTTTAGATTTATTTATTTTAATTGATTTGTACAAATTTTTCCCCTGCATGTATGTATGTGTAATGTAGATGTGACTGAGATGGGCAGAAGTCAGAAGCGGTGATCCCCTGGCTGTGGACTGTAGGCGCTGGCCAGTGACCCAGGTCCTCTGCAAGAGCAACAGCTGCTCTCAACTGCTGAGTCATCTCTTCAGCCCCCACTTGTTAATGTTTTACACTCTCACATATCCTAGACTGGCCTTGAACTCACTATATGACTGAGAATGACCTTGAACTTTTGATTTTTCTGCCTCTGCCCAGCCAGCACCCCCACCCCAGTTTATCCCCTGCTAAAGACTGAAGTCAGGGCCGGCACCCCCACCCCAGTTTATCCTCTGCTAAAGACTGAAGTCAGGGCCTCATGTAGTCAAGGCAAACACATCCAAATGAGCCGCATTCCCCAGCCCCTAGGCGTTCTTTAACTGGGGCCAAATTCTAACTGTTCTCTCTCTTTCCCCCTCTCCCTCTCTCCCTGCCCTAGCAGCGCGCGTGCGTGCGCGCGCGCATGTGTGCGTGTGTGCGTGTGTGTGTGTGTGTGTGTGTCCCACCCTCAGATCCAGAGCTCACACCTGAGTCATGGGTGCCTCAATTCCCAAAGGGCTGATTTGAAACTGGGAGTCTAGGTGCAGTTTCTTGTCCCAAGACTCCTCTTCCCCCTCCCTGGGCTCTGTTTCCCCATCTATAAAATAGGTGGAATTTCTTCACTAAGGAGGAATGAGTGGTTTGTAGGAATTTGTACTGGAGACACATCTTGTCTCCAGTGCATACCTGTTGATTGTGGGAATGAATGAATGAATGAATGAGTGTCTTCTTGATTATAAACTACATTGCTTGGCATCATGTCATAAGAAATGTTGGCCAAGCCAGACATGGTGGTACAAGCCTATACCCCAGCTACTTTGAGGGCTGACACAGGAGGATCACAAATCCAAGACTATCCTAGGTAACTTAGAGAACTCCTATTTCAAAATAAAATAAAGAACTGGTCCTGGCATGTAGATGAGTTCTAAAGTGCTTACCTAGCATGTTCCAGACTCTGACTTACAACTTCAGTACTGAAAAAGAAAAACAAAGAACAAAGTTGTTCTTTCCCAAAGGGCTCATTCTTCCCTTCCCTGTGCTGTCTTGCAGCTTACCAGAGCTTTGCTGAGGGAAGGGAAGCAGGGCTACCGTCATGCCAGCCGACTCGCCAGCCAGACCCAGGCCACGCTGCGCCAGGCCTCTCGCCTCCTGCTGACCTCAGAAGCTCGCAAACAGGAGCTAGAGGAAGCTAAGCAGGTGGGTGTGCCCAGCCCATCCTCCCTGTGCCCAGTGTCTCAGGATTGTCATTGCTGTGATGAAACACCATGACCAAAGCAACTTGAGAAGGAAAGTATTTATTATACTTATATTTCTAGATAACAATCCATCACTGAGGGAAATCAGAACAGGAACTCTCAAACAGGGCAAGAACTTGGAGGCAAGGGCTGATGCAGAGGCCATGGAAGGGTGCTGTTTAAAAGCTTGCTCCCCATGGCTTACTCAGCCTGCTTTCTTATAACACACCATTTCAGGGGTGACACCACCTAGCATGCCTTGGCCACCCACATCAATCACTAATTAAGAAAATTCTCTAGGGGCTGGAGAGATGATGACTCAGTGGTTAAGAGCATTGTCTGCTCTTCAAGAGATCCTGAGTTCAATTTCCAGCAACCACATGGTGGCTCATAACCATGTGATCCAACACCCTCTTCTGTCACACATGTATACATGCAAATAGAGCACTCATACAGAGAGAGAGAGAGAGAGAGAGAGAGAGAGACTTACAGGCTTGCCTATAGCCCAGTCTTACAGAGGCATTTTCTCAGTTAAGGTTCTTGCCTCTCAGATGACTTTAGCTTGTGTCAAGTTGACATAAAGCTAGCCAGCACACCCAGCCACCCCAGGAAGCCACTAACATGTTCTTTCCTGTCAAGGTGGCCTCTGGGCTGAGCACTGTGGAGCACCAGATCCGAGAGTCTCGGATCTCCTTGGAGAAGGACACCAAGGTCCTGTCAGAGCTGCTTACAAAGCTGGGTAAGGAGACCCCGAAGCAAGACCCTGAGGGGCAATGGCAGGGCACGTTTTTCCTTGCCCTAAAACCCATGACTTCCACGTCTAGCCTGTCACTTATCACAGGCTTTGCAGCCATCCAGGCCCTGTTTAGGGCAGGGTGGGTATCTAGGGTTGAATTCACTGTGTCTCCAGGCCACAAGGGGAGATGTCTGTTTCTTCTAGTCTGGAGAGTCTGACATGGGTTGGGGGAGACAGAAAACTCCTTATGTCCCAGGTCACCCTTGGGTTCCCAACAGGCAAATCATCAGTTAGAGAGTAGACAGGATGTTGAAAAAGCAAGGGCCAGGTTGGTGATTGGATTGGATTTGGGGTTTGACAGACAGGCATCCAAGGCTGGCTCTGTGTCTTCCTGAGTGGTGGGACTTTGGGCATGTCACACTGGTCTGTTTTCCCCACCTGAGAAGCAAGAGGAGAGTTTTGACTTAGGTGCATATCAAAGAAGAAGTCTGCAAACACTGGCTCACAGGGAGGAAAGAAATGCCAAGTGAAGCCAGGTTGGGTAGTTCATGCTCATACGCCTTGCCCTTGAGAGGCTGAGGCAGAAGGATAGCTCCAAGTTCTAGACCAGCCTTGAATGCAAAGTGAGACCAGGCCTCAACAAAGAAAGACTATGCGCTGAGAGGTGGCTCAGCTGCTAAAGCCCGCCTGCTTCCTGCTCCTCTGGAGGACCCAAGTCTGGTTCCAGCACCCAGGTATGCAGTTTTCAATAGCCTGTAACTCCAGCTCCAGGGCATTGAGTACCCTCTGGCCTCTGACGACATCCACATACATTCACATAGACATACATATACATATATAAACAATCTTCAAAAAAGAAAGAAAGGTCGGGCAGTGGTGGCACACACCTTTGATTTCTGAGTTTGAGGCCAGTCTGGTCTACAGAGTGAGTTCCAGGACAGCCAGGGCTACACAGAGAAACCCTGTCTTGAAAAAGAAAAAAAGAAAGGAAGAAAGAAAGGAAAGAAAGAGAGAAAGAAAGTAAAAGAAAATTCCAGATAGGCTTTAGCAAAGAACATTTCTGTTTGAATGGCTAGGGCCTTTGGGTGAAGAGCTGGTACCCATTCAGGCCTGGAGGTCCAGGTCAAAGGTCAGAGAAGCTGGAATGAGCAGCACACATTTTTTAAAAACCACAGTAATATATATATAACATAAAGTCTACTTTTGTGAACATGTTTTGTTTGTTTGTTTGTTTGTTTCAGAAATCCGCCTGTCTCTGCCTCCCAAGTGCTGGAATTAAAGGCGTGCGCCACCACTGCCCAGCTGTGAACACATTTAAGTACACATTTCAATGATTGTGTTAGTGATGTGTTTATAAAAGAAAAAGGGGTATTAAGATTTGTTCTGCCAGGCAGTGGTGTCACACGCCTTTAATCCCAGCACTTGGGAGGCAGAGGCAGGAGGATTTTGGAGTTCGAGGCCAGCCTGGTCTACAAAGTGAGTTCCAGGACAGCCAGGGCTATACAGAGAAACCCTGTCTCGAAAAACAAAACAAAACAAAAAAATTTGTTCTATGGGGGTGTGGTAAGATATGGGGGAAGGGGTGTCTCAGCAGGCCCATGCTGAGGCATCCCTTCCCCCTGAGGGACCAGCCACACACATTGGTACAGTATAGAATAGAGTTTATTCAGGACATGAGGAGGGGAGTTAAGAGGGTAGTAGAGGCAGAGAAAGGCAGAGAGAGGGAGAGAGTAGAGAAGTAAAGGCTGGCCATGACCACGTGGCGAGAGGGGGGAAGGGAAGGGGGAAGGGAAGAGCCCAAGAGGACAAGAGAGAAGCAAGTGGGATGCAGGAATAAGAGAGTAAGAGAGAGAGGAGGGGCCAAGTAGCCCCTTTTATAGTGGGCCAGGCCTACCTGGCTGTTGCCAGGTAACTGCGGGGTGGAGCTCAGACAGAATCCTAACATTTAGTCAGCTTCCATTACTGTGGTAAACAGCCCGAGACAATCAGATTAAAAGGAGGAAGGGTTTGGGTGGGGAATGTGGCTCTTGTAGAACGCCTATCTAGCAGGCACAAAGCCCTGGGTTCCGTCCTTGGCACTGCAAAAGAGAGGGTCCGGGGAGAGGAGAGAAAAGGTTTGCTTTGGTAAAGGACTCTTGGTTCCAGTCCATTAGCCTTGTTGCTTTGAGCCTTTGGCAGCTCTGCACTTCCTGGAGGAGGAGGCCTGGTCACCTGATGGCAGCCAGGAAGGAGCAGAAGTGCTAATATCCCTCTCAGGGCGTATCCTCTATGGCCTAGCTTCCTTCCACCAGGCCCCACCTAAGAAAGTATCAGCCACCTCCTCATGACACCAGCTGGAGACTGAGCCCCCTGTGCCTGGGCTCTGTCATTAAACACATTCAAAGTTGTCTCCCTGTCAATAGCATCCATCTCTGGAACTTTCCAAAGAGAAAGGGCCTGTTAAACACTGGCTCCCTGTCACCTGATTCCTTTTTATGGCTATGGCCTCTGGAGTGAACTCAACTAAGTAGCTTCACAGAATGCTTTCCCTTTAACAGTTTTAAGAATTCTCTCTTTCTGTGTGTGTGTGTGTGTGTGTGTGTGTGTGTGTGTGTGTGTGTGTGTGTGTGTGTGTCTGTGTGTGTGTGTGTCTGTGTGTCTGAGCACACATGAATGTGCAAGCTTGTATGTTGAGGTCAGAGGTTGACTTTGGGGTATCTTCTCTGTTATTCTCATATATATATATATATATATATATATATATATTAAGATTTATTTGTTTTATCTATATGAGGACACATTTACTCTCTTCAGACACACCAGAGGAGGGCATTGGATCCCATTACAGATGGTTGTGAGCCACCATATAGGTGCTGGGAATTGAACTCAAGACCTCTGAAAGAGCAGTCAGTGCTCTTAACCACTGAGCCATCGCTCCAGCCCGAGCTCCTATTTTTTATTTTTTTAAGACAAGGTCTCATTATGTAACTCTGGCTGTCCTGGAACCCATTATGTAGACCAGGCTGGCCTGGAACTCACAGAGATTCTCCTGCCTCTGCTCTTGACTGAATACTAGGATTGAAGGTCACTATGCCAGGCTATTTATTTATTTTTAAGGTTTTATTTTTATTTTGACTTCATTATGTAGGTCAGGACTGAACTCAGATCATCAGTCTTGGTGGCAAGCACCCCTTCTCCCTGAATGACCCTCTACCCCATATTTTGAGTTAGGGTCTCACTAAACCTGGAGCTCATTTGTAGCGGGAGTTTCAACCACACAGCTTAACACCCGCCCCCCCCCCCTGCAGATTGCAAGCACATGCCTGCCCAGGAGCTATCTTTGGTTTTAAGAATGAAAGACACATACACATTAGCTTATTTTTAAAATGCCTTTGCTAACTCAGTGACTGGGCACTTCTAATCCTCCTCCTGCTACCCTAGTGAGGAAGTGGCCAGTGGCTACCACCCAAATTCTCACATGGCTGGATGGTTTTATCTTCTGCAGCTCCTGCATCCCATCCTTCTTCCCCAAATCCTCTGTTCCTGTCTGCGTCCTAGCCCTGCAACACTAAGAGTCCTGCCCTGTGACTGGCCATAGGCCACTGGCATCTTTGTTGATCTATCAAAAACCAATTGGGGACAAGGACTTTTAGCATTTGGACATGCAGATTCCCTGTTGAATCAAGGCATTAGGACCAATCTCCAACACTCATTGATTTATTGATTTGGCTAGGCTGACTCGCCTGCAAATTCCAGGAGTCCTCTTGTCTTTCCCATACACAAGCACCATGGTACACACATGCACACACACACACACACACACACACACACACACACACCGCACACAGGCATGCACACACTAAATGAATAAACACAGTTTTAAAAAAGTTTAAAGGACGCAGTCCCTAAGGTCTGCCACCTCAAGAATTAGATTCTATCTGTGGATAAAGCCGTTGAAGATGTCAATGTATCCATGGTTCAATCTCCTCTTGATGGTTGGATCCACCAGTTTGCCACCAGATGGTTGGGAACCAAGTTTTCAACCGGTGAGCATTGTAAGAGGCACTTTGTATTCTCCTATATGTGACTATTTAAGGCTTCCCCTGCCCTTTCTTGCCCTCTGGACCCGTGTTCTTTGCCTGGGGAGTTCAGAAGAACCCGGAAGCATTAGAAGCCACTTGAGGCCAACTTGAGGCCACCTTCCCACCCAGTTGAGCTCCATTTTTCTGTTGAATGTCACACTTGACAACAATGTGACAAGGACTTGGACTCTATGCTACCACACTGCATTCCAGTGTAAGCCCCTGGCCCCATTCTTTGTCTCTTGAAGAGGCTCATTCCTAAGAAGTGAAAGGAATTCATGCAGGGGCCAGGGTGAGAAACCCACTGCCTGCCCTCTGAGTCTGCAGTCCTTCCTGTCTCTTCTGCCGCCCTGACCCAGTCTGAATCTGGACACCCCGCTGTCTACTCAATGAGCCCACTTAGCCACATATGATGCTATCTACAAATGTGTGCAGACATTTGAGCTGGTGTAGATCCTGTGATCTCTCTCACACAGTTTTGTAGATGAGGAAACAGGTGTTTGGAAGGAACTCACTAAGACCATAAAAAAAAAAAAAAAACTGGGCCAGGAAATGGCTCAGTGGGTGAAAACACCTACTGCCAGGCCTCAGCACTTGAATTCCAACCCTGACACTCACATGGTGGAGGAAGAGAGAGAACAGACTCTCACAAGTTGTCCTCTGACTTACACATGTACCCCACTCCACTTCACAGAGAATAAATAAATAAATATAAATAAAGTATTAGGAATAAAAGAAACCTGCTGGTTGGTGGTGGTATACACCTTTAATCCTAGCACTCAGGAGGCAGAGGCATAAATCTATGAGTTCAAAGATAGCCTGGTCTACAGAGTGAGTTCCAAGAGAGCCATGATTACAAAAATAAATCCTTGAGACTTTGTTTAATTTTTTTTTACTTTTATTTGACACTCAAGTGCTTTGCCTGTACATATGTAAGTACAGCATATGCATGCATTGCCCGCAGAGGAGGGCATGAGATGCCCTGGCACTGGAATTACAGTGTCTTGTAAGCTACCATGTGGGTGCTGGGATCTGAACCTGGGTCCTCTGCAAGAGTACCAAGTGTTCTTAACTGCTGAGCCCCACTTCTTCGCTCTGCATGTGAACTCCAGAGCACGGACACCTAGGCCTTCACACCCTCTCATATCCTCTCCCAGGACATATTTTTTTTTTTCAGGGAGTGGTGAACAGACCAGTTTCTGGGTGTCTGACCTGGGGCGTGGGCTCCTGCTGAGGCTGTCTCTGCTCCTCTACAGAGTCCCTGGGTATTCACCAAGCCCCTGCTCAGACCCTGAACGAGACCCAGCGGGCACTAGAAAGCTTGAGGCTGCAGCTGGATTCTCATGGAGCCCTGCATTGGAAACTGAGGCAGCTGGAAGAAGAGTCTGCTCGACAAGAGCGTCAGATCCAGAGCTTTGAGGACGACCTTGCTGAGATCCGCGCTGACAAGCACAACTTGGAGACCATTCTGAGCAGTCTACCAGAGACTTGTGCCAGCTAGACCCTGGCACATCCTCTCCCCACCCTGCCGTTTTGAGGCCACCTACCTGTTGTATGTTCATGTGAATGCTTGTTTGCTGGTATGTCTTTGGTCTGAGCAGCAGGAGTGAGTACGTGTTCACACCTCCACAGATGACCCTGTATGTAGCCCTCTGTGTGCTCCCTAAACATGCATTAGCATACACATCCCAGTGTCAGTAAGAGGCACGTCTGCATTTGCACATATGTGTAACATATATATGTTCAAGACCACCTGTGCATGCATACACATGAGAATCTAGAGCTGTCAAGAGGCTGTCCTGAGCTTGGGCACTCTGCATCCTGGGTGGGTCCTGTTGTGACATATTCCCTGCAGGGCTAACATATCTACAATGCTCCCTTCAGAAATCAAAGGCCAAACAGGGGTGGTACCTCTGAGGCTGAGAGATTAGTCTCAGAGATCTTGAGAAGCCTCAGAAAGTCCCAATTGCATAGTCACAGAGCTGGCCCTGGGTCTACCATGCTCCCCTGTCCCCTAACTGGTCACCCAGCAGCTGAGGTATCAGACAGATGGAAAAATGTCCAGATTCTGACGGGGTTCCAGGAGCGGCACCTGAGGCCATGTGGACCTGCAAAGTCCACAGGGCAAGGAACAGATGTAGATACCTTTTGTGGACGATGCCCCCTGGGATCTGGATCTGCAGCTGTTTCATTGAGGGAAGTGCCTGATCCATCCACCTTCAATATCCTGATCTACCGGAAGAACCAGGTTCTTCAGGGTCTGGGCCATGAGGCCTCGAGCAGACACCAGGAACAGCCCTTTGTGACTCGCTGACCCGGTTAGCCTTTGATTGACACTTCTCAGACTGGTCCTGTGGCCCCACCTGCCATGAAGCATGTCACAGGGATGTGGATGCCTGGCTGTCAACCTAGGCCTGCTGCCCATGACTGCCTCCTCCAGAAACCCAGGCATTTCTTCCTGATGCGCCCTCTTTTCTCAGAGCTTCTTTGTCATGCAGCAGTGCCTAGGCACTGGGATAACAGCCACCTTTGCAAGCCCAATCCCTTCCCCAGGTCCCAGAGGGACTGATAGTTACGTGGACTGATTCTGATTATGAGGAAATAAAGGACCCTTTTCTGAGCTGTGTGCTGTGCCTTTGGTCCTCCCATGCTGGCGTGGCAGTCAGGACCTGCTGTGGGTATACACAGATACACAGAGCACTTCTTGTAGCTGGCCCCCGAAAGCAGGTAGAGCCTACATTTGTGATCCCATGTGTGGGAAGGAAGTTGGCAGAACTGGGTTTGTGCCTTGCTGCGGTCTGTCATGTTGGACTTCGCAGGGGTGCTGTGACCACCACCTTTCCTCTCAGATCCAGGGGGCTTTCAGACAAAGGTGAGGGGCCCACCAGGATAGAGGTGCTATGCAAAGAGCTCCTTTGCCGATCCCTGGTTCAGGGTGGAGACACTGAACTTAATACTGTCCATTAGCACGGTAAGGGGAAAGGACGGACACCATTGAGAGGTGGAGGGAGAGACGGGGCAGGGGGAGAACAGCCCATATAAGAGGGTAGGCAGCAGCCAAGGCCTGGCCAGCATAGGTCATTGCAAACTTAGATCAGAGCGGGTTGTAAAGCATTCTCTATTTTGTCAAGGTTTTTGGCCACAAGGCCAAAATGATTACCAGATTAGTTTCAACAGGAAAATGGAAGTCGCGGGGAGGGTGATTTGGAATCCTGGGCTAGCAGAGACTGCCAAGCTTGAGAGAAGCCTGGAGCCTGGGGCTGCTGAGATGGGCGGCTTTCCCTCCTGCTTCCTTCTTTGGTCCCAGCTTTGCTTTTCTCCACTTGCTTAGGTCTAGCCTCTACAAATGAGATTTCCTTGTCTTTCTTGTACTTAATGGTTGACTATATTGTACCCCCCCCATCCTCCACAAAGCCCTGGCTTGCATAGCATCAGCTCATTTTTATTTTTTATTCATTTTTTTGAGACAGGGTTTCTCTGTGTAGCCCTGGCTGTCCTGGAACTCACTCTGTAGACCAGGCTTGGCCTCAGACTTGGAGATCTGCCTGCCTCTGCCTCCCAAGTGCTGGGATTAAAGGTGTGAGCTATCACAACTCAGCCATTATTTTTATTTTGAGATTCTATTCATTTTTTGTTTTATATGCGTGCGTGCTTTGCCTGCATGTATATCTGGGAACAACATGCGTGCTTCAGGTCCTCTGGAACTGCAGTTACAGACAGTTGTTAGCTGCCACGTGCATGCTGGAAGCCAAACCCAGGTGACAGACAGACACTTCTTTTAATTGCTGAGCCATTGTCACTCCAGGCCCAGGTCAAATGTTTGAGTGGTCAAGTCCCCTGCTTGGCCAAAATAACAGGGACTTTGTGTCCAAGGCTTTGTGGTGAGACATGCCATCTACCTATGGGCAAAGTGTTGGGAGGCAAGGTGACTTCCTCCAGAGAGAACTTTAAGGTCGAGGTAAGCTGAGGTTGATGTGGCTGGTGTTTTACGTTGCGTGGGACTGATATGATAGGTTGCCAGGGTTGGGGTAGAAAGACTGAAGACGGATTGGGTAATTAGGATCTGGTGTGTGATGTAAAGGAAATGGGAGCTCTAAAACAAAGTCTGGGGCAGGATCTGGCCTTCCTCTGGCCTTACCCCAGTTTCTCCACTGATAGATGGTCCAGCCTCTACCCACTTGAGCCATGATGTACATCAGAGAGCAGTCCCAGCATCCCTAGTGGGTGGAGACCAGGCTTCCTAGGAAACAAATCTCAGGCCTAACAAGTGACTCAGGCGGTGTGGTCATGCCTGGTGTATGCAGAGTCACTCAGAAGGCCCAGAGGTGGGGCTGCTCGTGACTGAGTGGAATGCCAGCAGCTGAACATCTGGCTAACAAGGCAGTCAGCTGAGCAGTAGAACTTGGGGCGGCCCCAGTCCTATCACAGGGAGCAGTCTTCTCTGAGGCAAAAGCATTCCATCCTGTAGGGGAGCTCCTCAGGCCGAGAGGCAAATAACCCAAAACAACAGGAGCTCCCTGAAACTGAGCAGACCCCCAGGCGCCTCCCTGCCAGCCTCAGCAGAGCTGAGAGGCAAAGAAGACTGACTCTTAGACAAGAAGAGCTGCCTGCTGGTTAGACCAACTGATGCCCTGGGAAAGGAGACTCTCCATCCAACCTGTCGCAATGTCTGTAGATGAGGGTTCCAGGTTCCCAGTTGTGAGCTGTCACCCATGCTGTGGGGGTGGGCTTTGGCAACACAGCTGTCTGTGAGTCATTCTGCTCCTGTAAGTAGCCCTTTGCCCATATTCCTGTAAGTAACCCCAATAAAGTCCTTTGGGTCACCAAGCTGGACTTTGGTGGGATCTGTAATTGAATCTCTTGTGGGCTCCTGAACTGGGGTGAATAAATGTGTGTGCTGTGTCTCCCCAGGAAAAGTTTGTCACACAACAGCTAACCCCGCTAACTGGGGCCATGGGCAGCCTGAGACTGGACCAGTGAGGGCCCCGTTCTGAGTCCAGTTCCTGCCTGAGTTTTCCGAGGGAACACTATCATGCAGGCTTTGAACTCCTAAGCCCTGTGGGCCTGCTTCTGCAATGCAGTTCCTGCTCCTGTTTCTCATATTCTGCTGACTAGGGAGCTTGTGTCAAGGGCCCAGCTTCAGCCAGTGGGATGAACGATGCGCAGAGGGGAGGAACCTAAGAGCAGGAGCCCTGCCTTCTCAAGCATCTTTGCTTACATCAGCCCCACAGCTCTCTATCTGGACCACCGGGCTCCCCTATTGACGTGGGCTACCCGCCCCCAAAAGGACAATCAGCGGTCTCAGGATCCCAATCTAAGGAGTCCAGACTTGAGATAAGTCTGGGGAACCGGGGCTCCTGGATTCCCAGAGACACGCTGGAGGTGCTAATGGCTCCTTCCCATGGCTAGGACAATTCTGATCTGTGACTGTGTCCACAATGTAACAATTCAAGGGAGACTCTTTCTCTAGAAGATTGTTCAGGTTGGACACTAGAATTCATGATCTCTTTCTTTACAAGTCCCCAGTTCTTGCCTGCTCAGCCTGGCTTCTCCTCAAGTCACAGGCTGCTGCTTTTCCACCCCAGAGGACTTCTGTCCCAGCGCAGCTTCCAGACTTTTCTATACCAATACAACTTTGTAGCTAGGGGAAATGACATACAAAGGCCAAGTGTCAGGTACACCGTGAGCACCAACACGTATTTATCTAAAATATTGATGTCATAGCGGCGCTACAGGGCAAAGGTGACAGCCTCTATTGGCACTTGAGCTTCACAACCAGCTCTGCAAAGTTCTTAGTGAGATGTGATATTGTCTCTTTTGGTGACAGAGAAAGAGGGCGTTCCCATCTTGCATTTTCCCAGTCCTCCAGCAGAGGGGCGGCGGCGGGCTAGGCGTCCAGCTAAACAGCGGGCTTTGATGCCCCGGGTGCGCGCGACCGCGAGGAGGGGGGCAGGAGGCGGGCCGCCGGAGGGGCGGGGTGTGTCCGGCCGCGAGGTCCCTCCGCCCCTGGGTCCCGTCGCCACACGCCGCCGAAGGTCTGGACCAGACCTCTTTTCCTCCCTGTTGTCCTTCGCCTTGTCCGGAGTCGGGCGCATACCATGTCGGTCGCACTCAGCAACAGGTTCCAAGGTAGGCGCGTGCTGTCCCCGCGCTGTCCCGCGCCGGACGTCCCTGGGTCGCCACCTGTGCGCGCTGCACGGCACGCGCGGGAACTCGGAGGGGGAGCGTGGCCCGGGAGGTACCCTCGATTCCCCGCCGACTCTTTGTCTCCCGCAGGAGGGAAGGCGTTCGGTTTGCTCAAAGCCCGGCAGGAGAAGAGGCTCGAGGAGATCAATCGGGTAAGCCGCGTCTCTGCGCGGGACAGCGTGCGGGTCCCTTGCGCCGCACTGTGCCACCCTTCTCCCAGACAAAATCAGCCCCCTTCCCCCCACCCCCCATCCCTGGCCTTCCCCAATTGCATCTCCGGCCCCTGCCGTGTGGCCTCCAACTCCAGGTAAGTCCATTCCACCCCTTAGCTCTCTGCCAGGAGTCTCCGGTTGCAAGTTGTAACTCTCTGACCAGGGAGGTGGGGGGGTGAGAGAGCCCGCAACTGGCGGGCCGGGGCTTCCCGGGAGCCCATTGGGGACCACCTAAGGGGTATGGCGCCAGAAGAGACCCCAGGGCCAGTGCTGTCTCCATAGACCACAGAACTTAACACTAGGAGTTGGCTGGCTAATGCTGGCATTTTCCTGTCGCCTTCCATCTCCAACTCCAACACACAGATCTTTTCACCAGCTTTTAGAAAAGTTGCCCGAGGAACTGTTTTTTCTTTTTTGCTGGTCCTGGGGAAGTTCTAGAAAGAAATCCTTCCGCTGCTGCCAGGCACACAATAGCACCTCCGTCCGTTTGCTGCCATTTGCTGCCGAGCGTGTAGATCCCAGAAGATAAGGAACGGTGTCAGGGCCTCCTGGATTGGCAAAGCACAGGGGTGGCACAGCCTGAGGCTTTAGGGTTCCCAGGATCTGTGTTCAGATGTGACTGGTGTCTCAGTAAGGGCTTCTCACCCCCCGCAGAGTCACTTTGTGGGCTCAGGAAAGCAAGGAGCCTGCATGGTCCAGCTCTAGGGAGACAGCCCATGACTGTATTAGAGTCTGTCTCTGTCTCTCTGTCTCTGTCTCTCTCTCTCTCTCTCTCTCTCTCTCTCTCTCTCTCTCTCTCTCTCTCTCTCTCTCTTCCTCCTCCTCCTCCTTCTCCTCCTCCTCCCTTCCCCGTGGAGATTGAACTCAAGATTTTCTCCAAGCTAGGCAAGCATTCTACCCTTGAGTTATTAATACATCTGGGCTGAGGTATGCCAATTAATAATGAGGATAGGCATTTCTTCTTATTTGCCCCTTTGGTCCCCGGACACCCAGAGTGACAAGCTCATGGTCCCTGTAGAGGAGTTGGTAGGGTTAGCACACTGGAGGTCACTAGATGTTGGAGATGCTAGGGCTGTGATCGTGTTGAAGTGTGCCAGCCCCATTCCTTTATTTCCATGGACTGCCTAGACCTAGATAGGTGTCCCTTCCCATCTGCCAGCTCCATGAATCCCTGGAGGGCTCTGGGCCCTCTCACTATGACCCTTCTCTTTTCCCTTGGGGCTTGTCATAAAGCATGATCTCAGGGGCCATGTGTATATGACTGGACTCAGAGCCCAGGCCTGATGGACCTGGGTGCTACCAAGACCCTCAGCACTACCCCAGCCTTGGCTGCTTTTGCTTTCTGGATAGGAACCTGGGACCCTGACCTCATTACAGTCCCCGGGGCCACTTTGTTAGGAAGGTTCTGAGCTAGCTGACTCCACCCACAGCTGACAGGACCCTAAGCCAGAGACAGCTGGATACGGGTATTAGGTGACCTTAGTTAGAGGAGGGGCTTTCTATGTTGACTCCATCCTTGGAGATGCATGTAGGTGAAGGCTGGGGATGAGGAGTGTTGGGACAGGTGGCTCTGTCAGGACCTGATTTTTGACAGTACTGATGCTGTAGAAAGTGGGCAAGTGAGAGCTGGACCTAACCACTGCAGATCTTCAAACACCCAGAGAGGGCAAGCAGCTGAGCCTTGGCCACACAGGAGCCACTGCCGCAGCTTGCGGATGCCGTTTTGAGATCTTCCACATGAGCTTGAGCTGCTATCAGGCCAGAGTAGAATCCAGAGTGTAGGTCCCTAGAGGAGTATGCTAGACCATCCAGCTGCTCCCGCATCACAGCAGGCCACGGTGACTACACCAGCATCAGAGCCAGGAGGCAGGCTGCCAAGCACTGGCTCTGTGAGTTTCATCGACCTGCTTCCTTCACCCCTCCGAACCTCCTTAAGCGCCAGCAAGAGATAAGAGTAGTGATTTTTTTTTTTAAGCCAGATGGTGTATGTGAAACGCAGAGTTGGCGGCTGTCTCGAGCACTGTCATTTGTTTGTGTGAGGGCTTCAGGTATAGGGAGTAGGCGTGGAGGTGTGTCGGGGACATTCCAGCTGGGCCCGCCCCTTTGGAACCCCATGGAGAAGGATAGACTCAGAGTGGCTCTGCTTGAAGGTCTCAGCCTGGCTGACCCATGACCATGGCTGTAATAAGAGGTCCGATCGTCTTCCTTCGGAGTACACCTTCTCTGCCCTATCTGGTGTGTGAATTCTGGGGTGCTGGGCTGGGCTTCAATGAGCAGTGCCTGCTGTCCCTATAGAGGCAGGAAGCCATGCAGGACATGACTTTGTGACTCACTGCATGGGAGTTGTGTGACCAGCCACCTGTTGTGCCCATGAGCGTGGACACCACCGGCTGCGGTCCGGTCTAGCTCTAGGAAGACTTTCTGGACCAACACTCCAGTTCTCCTTCAGGCTCTCCCCCACTCTTGGGACGGCTGTTTTCAAGCAGCAAGTTCGCTCAATCTTAACAATTACTATCCTAAGAGAGACAAAGTTGAACATTCAGGTGGAGATGGAGGACCCCGAGGGCTACACATAGTACAGCTTTTTAGGGGTTCATTCTAGTTTCTCCTTTAGAAACTGTTTTAGAAATCCCATTACGTTATTTGTGAGCTAATGTGTGTTCATTTGTGTGTGTTCGTGTGTGTGTGTGTGTGTCACACAACACAGGCTGTATGTGAAGGTCAGAGGACTGTTTGCAGGAGTTGGTCCCCTTCTATCGTGTGGGTCCCAGGGATTAAACCTGGCTTAGCAGACAAGTTCCTTTACCTGTTAAGCCATCTCAAGAGCCCTGTTTTAGTTTCTATGCTCATTTTCTGGTCCCTTTGAGGGTGCTGGTGCTGCACCAGGCATGGTGAATGCTCCCTTTTAACACTGTGTGGTGTAAGTACTATTATTCCCATTTTGCAGACTAGCTGGCTCAGAGAGGTTGAGTTAATTGCCTGAGGTTAAACAGCCACAATTTGGCCAGAGGTGTTGGTGCGTGCTTGTCATCAGAGCAGCTTAGCAGGCTCGAGCAGGAGGATCATGAGTCCAAAGGCCTGCCTGGGCTGCAGAGGGAGACCTCAAATCGAGCCAAGCAAGTGAGGGGCCAGCCACAGTGGAGGCAGCCACAGTGAGACTCAGGTTTTATGTGTTCGCGGTTGCTTCAATTCTGTGCTTCGGCGGCCCCTTCCGTGGATACCCAGCCCCTCCCACACTGTGTGGTGCGGATGTTTCAGCACCACTGGAGCAAGCTGGACCAGGCAAGTGCCTCCTACTCCCTCCACATAGCTGGCATTCCCCACGCCCTGATGGCATGGTGACCCCAGGCCAGCCAGGCCCAGCCTTATATGGCAATGGGAGAAATTTCCTCCGTCTTCCCATAGGAACCTAGAGAAGCTGCAGGGCTGGGCTGGCTACCCCTCGGAGTGCCTATGGCCTGGGGATGATCTGGAGCTGGGGGGCGGGCTACAGCCTGAGCCTGTGATTGGCCCGGGTCTTTGAACACACACAAGGGTGTGAGCACGGTGATACTCCATGCGTCAGCTCACAATGTAGCGCTCTCTCACGCATGTGCCAGGCGTGCAGAGAGAACCCTGAATGGCCTTCAGGGGCAAGGATGATGGTGCCCATCATAATGAAGAGGAAATGAAATCACCTGCCCCGGGACACTCGGCCAAGGACGGGGCAGAGGCAGGATTCAGATGAGGTCTGTCTGACTCAAGACATCACCCGTGGCCTGCTCTGGCCTTAGTCCACCAGGCAACCGCAGCTTGTAGTGACCCAGGTCTTCCTTGCCTGTGATAAAGATCTCTGGCTATTGTCCCCATGTCTCAGCCCTCTTGGGTCAAATGAAGGTCACTCGTATTCCCTGTCCCGTTTAGGCACCTAATGGTTATCTCGTGCTCCTTTGCCACCTGGGAAGGGGGCTGGGATGTGGGAAGATCTCTGTCCAGAGCTACTGTGTTTCCTGCCCTCTCTCCCAGCCACGTGGGGCCTTTGAGACTTGACCCAGGAGACTATGCAGGTGTGCCTTTTCCTGTGTCCCTGGCAGTACCTCTCTGTCCTTGCCTGTTGGCATTGAGGACACCCGTCTCTCTTGCTCTCCCCTTAATATATTATAAAGGAGATGGTGATAAGGGGTCACGTGGGTCTCTGGGGATTCAGTGTCCCCTGCAGGTCTGGCCAGTTGTGACCTTGTTGTGGCTATGTCACGGACAGCTGGAGATGGAATTTCTGTGAGGTCCGCTTTACGCGTGTGGTCACTGGGTGTTTTTCTTTAGCTGCCCCATCTACTGGCGAGGACACCGTGTCCGGATAAGGCCCCAGAAGGGAATGTGAGCCTGTTGTCTTTGCGGGTACATGTTACAGGTTCCCGCAGCTCGCCAGGTGCCGGGCTGGGCATTTGTGGCCTGGCCCTGGCCCTTTGGGAGCCTGTGGACTGTGTCAGAGACCACAGGATTCCAACATGGTGCTGCCTGTCCTTGGCATTCACAGGGCATCAGCCACCATTGGCTGGCTTCTAGGGTAGCGATATTGGCTCAGCCAGAGTCCGCTGCAGTCCTTCCTTTTTGTGGTGGTGCCGGGGATTGAACCCAGAGCCTCAAGCATTTGAGGCAATATTCTACCTGTGTCCTCAGCCCTGATGTAACTGATGTGTAAAGACAAGCCTGGAGGGTCAGGGACACGTGTACTGGCTCAGGAAGGGAGTGGAATCAAAGCTATGGCGGGTGACTCCAGAGGCCCGACACTGCGTGGGCTTGCCAGCCTTCCGTGCTTTTTTGGTTGGTTTGGTTTGGTTTAATTTTGAGACACCGACTTGTGTTAACCAGGATAGCCTTAAACCCTGTAGATGAGGATAGACCTGAACTTCTGATCCTCCAATCTCTGCCTCTTCAGTGTTGGGACTGCAGGTGTGCTCCACCACAACCAAGCTGTCTGTAAATCCTTAAGCTAACCCCTCCTGTCTCTGAGCTTCTGGGATGGGGCTAGGGTGGCGGGAGAGGGACTTTCTTGTTTGTCTCAGGTTGTTGGCCAAGGCAGCCTGGAGCTGGGGTAGTGGCTGCCAACATTGTTCCCTGGGGCTGAGACGGGAACAAGGCTCTGTAACAAGTGGACAGTTGTCTCTTGTCAACTTTAAGCCAGAAGTTTGAGGACAAAGAGAAGCTTGCCTTTGAGAAGCAAAGGGTCTCCAGAGGGTCCAGCCTCCTCTGGGGGTCTTCGTGACAGGATGTCAGGGCATAGAGAGATGTGGGTGGGTCCGCTCCTGTTACAGCATTCTGGGGGTGGCTGGGTGCGGGTTTGGGTGGTGGTGACTGACACTGGACAGGAAGACCAGCTTTATATATGTTGTCTGCAGGCATTAAGGGTCTATATCACTATGACCTCCATTTTATAAAGGAGGCCCAACGTAGGAAAATAAGTCATCTAGAGTCACAGAGCACTGGAGATGGAGGGCCTGGGGGAGCACCAGGCAGCCGGACTCATCCCACCCCTTCCTCTTCTTAGCTCTTTGTCCTGCACCTGGAACCCACCCATTATGACTTTGGTCCCTCTGGGGCCTCAATTTCCCCAGCTATTGGCCAAGGAGTACAACCCAGAAGCTGAGCTCTCTCTGGGTTCTGAGGTTAAGCAGAGGTTAATTCTGCCCCTCCCAACCTTCCCCTGGGGCTTTATAAGCCAGCTTAGCACTTGAAGTTTGTCACCTCATATTTTGGCCCCCCGTGTTTCCTGAAGAACGTATCTTGGGGGATAATGGACTGGATTGGAAAAGGACATGGGGGCACAACCCCTGGGACAGGATCCCCTGAATAGCCTGCTTCCTCAGGAAAGGTGTCCCCTCCCCTACCCCTTTTGGCATCTTTCTCCCTGAAACTTGTGTCCTGGCCACCAACCACCTTGTTGGAGGCAAGGAGGAAGCTGGGTTGGCCCAAGGATCTAGACCCTGAGGGAGGTGCAAATCTTTTGTAATCATGAACTAGCTCAGCTGCCCTGCCCAGTTTCTCATCTGATCTATCAAATAACATACCTAGAAGGGGGAATGAGAAACCCCGCAGGCACCCCCCACCCAGGTCAGGCCAAGGTTGGTTTTTGAGAATCTGGTTAATAAAGGATGCTGGTCCCGGGAGCAGGTGTGACAAGCCGACACTACGCATGTCAAACTCCCACCAAGCATTTAGCATTGGCTGCTATCAGGTAGTCACTAGTTCACACTAGCTCTCAAGGCAAGCCCAGGAGATAGCTCAGATCCTCTTCTGCCGAGGAACAGGCAGCAACTTGAGTTTTCACACAGCTACTGAGTGCATTAGCCCAGGCCGTCCGACTCCGGCTCAGTCTTGTTGACCATCTTGCTCTTCTTTCGCTATCAGGGCTGACAGCTATCTCAACCCACAGCCTGGCTTCAAGGTCCAGCTCAAGGGTACTGCTTCTGAGCAAAGCCTTCCCCAGAGGCTGAGCAGGGATGGGTGATGGGTGGGGGGAGGTTCTTTAGGGAAGGGGTTGAGCAACAACTGAGAATACACACCCTGGAGCTGCTGGAGCTGCGGAAGAAGCCGGCCTTTGAGCCTTTGCCTTTCCTCCCTGCCTGCACACCTGTCTCCTCTGCCCCCGGCCAAGGACACAGCTGTCCCAGCCCAGGGTCACCTACCCACACATGAGTAGGTCAGCTGCTTTCCCCTCCCCCTGGTCACTCTGGTGGCTCAAGCATCTGTCACTGTTGGCTCCAAAGGAAGATGTGAATCCATTCCTGGAGTCCACTCCAGTGTCTGTCACACACAGCCATAGCTTTCGGGAAGCTGCTTATTTGCAAGAGAAGTCGGGAGGAAGTGGTGGAGACAAATGGCAGGCTTCTGTATTCACTGAACTCTTGTTGATGGAGTGCGCCCCTGCTCTAGGCAGGCCACTGTAGGATGCCGGGCATCTATCTGTATGTTTCTTTTCTCACGGCTGGGATAAAATGTCTGATAAAAAGAAACTTAAGGAAGGGAGGGTTTATCTTGGCTCACAGTTTTAAGGGATGTCCACCCTAGTGGGGAAGGCATATCTGGGACTGTGAAAAGCTGGTCACAGCGCATGTGTAGCTGGGAAACAGGCGATCGGTGGCACTCAGCTTGCTTCCTCTTCTCCGCCCGTTTCCTTTAGTCTAGGACTCCAGGTACCCTCGGGATGGTACTGCTGGCATTCAGGGCAGGCCTTCCTCTCAGGAAACACCTTCAGTCCTTCTCAGAGGTCTGTTTCCGCCGTGACCAGCCAGCATCAGCGGACACAAGCTGATAGGCGTGTCCTGGGCTGCACCTCTGCATACCTGACCTACTTCCTAGGTGACTTCTGCTCTTCAGCTGTGGACCTGGGTGGGTGGGGCCTACTGTGCCAGAGCTCTTCCCCACTTCAGCCACTTGCGGGGGACATGACTCATCTCTGAGCCTCTGTCATCCTCTCCTCCCCAAACACTTAACCGAGCATCCTCACGGGGGGGGGGGGGGGGCCGCCCTGGGCAATGGGCACTGTCTGAAGAAAGCACCATCAGGGGAAACTGCGTCCAGAAGCGTTTGCTCCGTGGGACGGAAGAATCGAAGCAAGGCCGGTGGATTGGAAGTGGAGGCAGATTCACGGACAGGCTGCAGTGTTTTAAAATAGGGGGTTTGGGGAGAACCTCTGCGATCAAAGCTTCGAAGTGAGGAGAGAAGTCTGCAGATGTGTGGAGGAAGTTCACTCTCGGGACAGAGCTGGAGCAAAAGCCCTGAGGTAGCAGTGAGCTCAGTAAACAGGCCAGGATGGTGGAGGAGCCGGACACGAGATGGGAGGGACCCATTAATTGAGAACCAAATCAGGAAGTCCAATGAGAGGGAGCCACCATGAGCCTCTTCTGCAGCGTGTGCCTTGTCCTTGTTCCCAGCCCTGCCAGACTGTCCAGTCGATCTTGTGTGATTTGTCTCTATGGACAAGGACTGTGTCCTTCCGGAGAAACATGACTACCTGGTAGGAGGTGGAGGGCAGGATGCTACAGATAGACTGTGCTGGGGTGGAGCTTTGGCCTAGCTACATAGTGTGGGAGCAGGGCAGGCCCTTTGGTTCTCTCCCGTAAGATGCCACATGCTGGTCCTTTGCCTGGTGTGTGTGTGTGTGTGTGTGCAGCATGTGTGTATGCACATATAAGTATATGGAGGCCGAAGGGAGCTGTTGAGTGTCTTCCTTAGCCACTCTCTACCTTGTTTGTTTGCTTGCTGATTTGTTTGTCTGAGGCAGGGTCTCACTGTATAGCTCTGCCTGGCCAGTTCTCTGTGTAGACCAAGCTGGCCACCTGCCTCCTAAGTGCTGGGATTAAAGGCATGCACTGCTATGCCTGGCCTCCACCTTATGCCTCTCACTGGACCTGGAGATCTTCAGTTTGGTCAGACTGGCTGGCAGTGAGCCCCAGGAATCCTCCTGTCTCTACCTCCCCAGTCCTGAAATTACAGGTGTGTGCTGCTGCACTTGGGTTTTACGTGGATGCTGGCCCTCAAGCTTGTGTGGCAAGCACTTTTGGAAATGTCTCCTCAGCCCCTTGCTTATACTTTTGTGTGTACCCCTCCGCATAAGGCTTTCCAGCCATCGGTGGTGCAGATGAGACATGATCAAATAGTGATTTGGATACGGGCTAAGTTATAATTTGGAACTGATTAACTTCTCTACTCACAGTAACTGTCCATGGTCATTGTTTTAAAAGCCTTTATTTAGCAAAGGGAAAACTTGGCAACCTAATTGGGGTCCCTCCCCCTTTTAATACCCCTTGTCTTTTACTGCCCCAAGTCTGAAAGCCACTGACCCATCTCGTCCCTCAATGGACCCGTGAGATATCCAGGACCCTGAGAGGTTCTTGGTTTGCTGGGGTTGCCAAGTATGAATTGTTCCACTTTTGGTGTGGTAATGGAAAGGGGCGGGGCTTAGCTAAGAGCTATAAGAGGGAGCCCAGAGGAAGGGCCACTCTCCACAGAGCCATCGTGTGTGTGTGTGGGGGGGGAAGGGGGGTATAGCTTTGACTTCTCAGGAAAAAGCACTCAGTTCCAGCTAGCCTGAAGCTGGGAGAGTCGGCTGGGTCCTGGGACTGGGCCTAGAATCAATTATAAATCTTCCCTGTATTTTCCAGTGCTGTATGGACTAGACACCGTCCATGACTGCTCTGGCTGAGTTCCAACCTGTAAAATCAGGACATGAGTGTCTGGGGCGATTTAGTAAGATCACACGAAGCTGGTCTCAGTGGATGCTTAGCCAAGGTGACCCCTTCTAAACCCAGGGAGGAGAGGAGCCACATGTAGGTGGAATCTGAGCTGCAGAAGGGTCAGGTGGAGGTCACTGAGGGAGTTGCCATCTCTGTTTATTGGGTTCACAGTGGCAGGAACAGACGGGAGCTCTCCAGATGTGTGCATAAAAGCTGGTGCCATTTAGTGGGAAATGACATCAGGAACTTAGATACAGATTGCTTGGCACGTCTTTATCTCTGTGTGATTAGACACGTGTGTGCATGCCTGTGTGTGTACATGTATGCACATGTGTGTAGAGGCCAGAGGTCAACCTCGCTCTGGAGTCGTTCCTTGGGAACTTGAGACTTGGAGTTCAGCAATTCAGCTAAGTTGGCAGCTCGACAAGCCCCGGAGGCCCTCCCACCACCACCTCAGGAGTGCTGGGAGTTACAAACTCATGCTTGAGTATGGAGGAGCTCAGCAGGGTTTCTTACTGTGTGGACATCAGTATCCTCAGGGGTGAGGCAGGCACGGAAGTGGCAGCCACCTCAAGGCTGCTAGGCGATCTGAAGAGAGCCAGTGTGCCTGAGATCCAGCTGCTGTTATTCGGACCCTCTCCGTAGCTGCCTGCAGTACCCATCTGGCTCTGGAAGTTGTTGTCAAATAGTTGTCTTATGTGGCTTTGAAGGAAAACACACGAGGGATTAAACCTCATCTGACAGGTGAAGGTGGAGGCTGAAGATGACTGATTCATTCAGTTATTTTCTGGCCAGAGCAGAGGTAATGTCGCCAAAGCCACTCCTGGCTCCCATGTTATCCTTGCAGACTTACTGAGTAGTCGTTCAGCCTCGATGCTCACTGGGTGGGGAAGGTGATGGTCACAGAGAGGTCATTTGCCGAGGACATGTACCTTAGAAATGAATGGCAGTGTGGGTAGCTGTCTCTAGAGCTCACAACTTCCTACATCCCAGGAGCCTGGTGTCCTGGGGATAGCACAGGACATGTTCCTGAAGGTGTTCATTTCCCCAGGTAGATCCTCTAGTAAGCTCTGCCCCCAGGCTGCAGAGAACCCCTCCTACCACCAGGCTGACTGGGAATCTGCCCAGAGGGTCAACAGGAAGCTGGCGTGACCCCTTCCTGGGGTTGCTTCTAGGTGACCTTTGCCCCTCAACCCTGTTTCAGTACTGTGGTCTCACCTCTGTAGGAGTTCCTCTGTGACCAGAAGTACAGTGATGAAGAGAACCTGCCGGAAAAGCTTGCAGCCTTCAAAGGTGAGCAGGGCTGCTGGCCCAACTGCCCCCAGAGAGTCCGCTGCTCCCTCAGCCCATGGCACTCAGGCTTCCTTGGCCCCACAGGACTGGGTTGCTGCTCTGATTCATCCGGAATGCCCCACTTCCTGTAGGGCTTTGAGACAGAGGTCCCCCCAAAGAGTCCTGTGTCCCTGTGGGCCCCGGCTGCCAGCTTGCTCTGGCCCTGCCCCTTTGTCCCACGGCTGCCCAGTGTGGCTCAGGTTGGCTCCTATTCCCCCATCCAGGCCCTGTGCACTCCCAGGGCCCCAGCACACAATCTGCCCTTTGTGAGCAGTCCGTGCATGTCCCCCTCCCTGGTGGAGTCTCTCAGGAGCCCCTGTGGAGAATAGACATTTGTGTCGCTACAGTGGGGCAGGGGGGCAGAGTTTCTGCCCATTGAATCCCAACAGCACGGGATGAAAAGAAAACAGGGCCCAGGAGCCTGCGCAGGGAGAGGGCAGTATAAAGGTTCCTCTGTTCGGGGCCCTGGTGCTTGGTCCTCCGCCAGTGGCTCGAAAGGAGAGGAGCCTGGGCACACAAGGAATGAGCAGACCCACCTTTCCTGTCTCTGGGATGCACTTGGGGAATGGGAACCCTGGACTTTCCAGAGGATATCCAAGAGGTCCCGTGTCTCTCCCAAGTGTTTGCTGTGCGGGCATCCTTCCCATTCTAAGGCCAAGTACCTGTCAGTGTGCCTCGCATGCCTCATCTGGTTCACAGCGTGATTGTCTTGGCCAGAATTTAGATGGCAGTCATATTAAAAATGGCCAGCAGGTGCTGACTGTTGGTTGGCCCATGTAAAGCCCTGTTCAGCAATAGCTGGCATGCTCTGTTGAGCCACCACATTCCATACCCTTAGGAGGCAGATGTTGAGATTTACAGACCAATAAACTCAGGTTTGGGGAGGCAGAGAGGTCACATAGCCCACTTGAGGCAGAGTTGAGATTTGAGCCCTTGTTAATCTGTCTCCAGAGCCCCAGATCTCAACCTGGGTCTGTGTTTTTTCTACATGGTGTGGGGAGCAGGGCAAGCCTGCAGGAGATATAGGGAAGGGATACTCAGGGCCCACTCCTCACGGGGGCCTCTGAGAAGCAAAACCACTTTTGGGGTCTGAAGTCATATCTTTACTGGGAGGTAAGGTTGGGTTTGTTTAGCAGGTAGTCCTAGGGAAACATAGTTTTGTTGGAAAAGGAGAGACCCAAAGGTCCTCAAGATATTTGTTCCTCTGCTCTCCAGATGACTGTTCTCTGGGCACCAGGCCTGGGGAGTCACATGGGACAAGACCTGTAGGAGTGTGTGTGTGTGAGCGTGCACGTGCGTTTGCCTGTACAGAGGCAGCAATAAGCACAGAGCAAGGAGAAGCCAGAGTCAGCAGGGTGCAGGTGCCTGGTGGAAGGTGACCATTGAGCACAGCTCATTAAGTACAATCCAGGGTGAGAGACCAGCCAGATGGGAGGGAGAGGAACAGGATGCCTGTAGTGGTGAATTACTTATTAGTTAAACTGCTTTGGCACGCTGCACCTGATTCACAACTGAAAGACACACATACGTCAGCTAATTTTGATATGCCTTGACTAGCTCAATGGTTGGGCATTTCTGAACTTCCCCAAGACTAGCACACACCCCCTCCAGCATTTTTGGCTTAACACCTTCTAAATCTATGTTTTATCTTTGCTGCCCTGTTACCTTCCAGGCAGCTCCTCCCATAGGGCCTCATTCCCTTTCCACCTACATTGCTGGATGCTTTCTTTCCTGCAGCTTTTTTTTTCAAAGATTTATTTATTTACTATATGTAAGTACACTGTAGCTGTCCTCAGACACACCAGAAGAGGGCATCAGATCTCTTTACAGATGGTTGTGAGCCACCATGTGAGTGCTGGGATTTGAACTCAGGACCTTCCTTCAGAAGAGTAGTTGGTGCTCTTACCCACTGAGCCATCTCTCCAGCCCCTCCTACAGCTCTTAAATCTGATCTCTCTCCCTCTGAGTCACGGCAATTCTCCTGTTCTTCCCCCTCTCTTCCTTTGTCTTTTACTAGGAATATTGTAGAGACTGATTCTTTTTGAAAGAATTCAATCCAGTAATGGCAAGATGGCTCAGCAGATAAAAACACTGGCCATAAGACCCCAGTGACCTGAGTTCGATCCCCCAAACCCACGAAAAGGTAGATGGAAAGAACTGATGTCACAAAGTGGCCTCCACACACGTGCATGCCCAGACACACAAATCACACACATGCACACATGCACACACAAGTGTGCACGTGCGGGCTCACACACACACACACACACACACACACACACACACACACAAATAATTCAATCAAGGGATGTAGACAGTTTAAGCAGAAGTTGTTTTACCAAGGCTAAGCAAAGCAAACATTACAAAGAGAGATTGGAGTGAGCTTTTGCTTCGTTAGACTGGAAAGAAGTTTTTATGAATATTCACAAGGGAAGGAAATCATAGTAGATCAGATCTCCATTTCAGGGTATTTCTTCCCATGATCCTCTAGAAAATCCCACAAGGGAGGCTAATGTCAATACCATGATACAGCAATATTATGACATCTGGTCTTTTGAGCATACATACCCTATGTTAGTGTGGGGGTGTGGGGGGGTTCCTTTGTACAGCAGGAGCAACCAGGCTGGAGTAACTAGCATGTTTACCCACAAAGGAACACTCTGACTGTCAGGACAGTACATCACATGCTATAGTTTTCCTCATGGCTAATTCTTGCCTACCTGATATTTAGGGAAGTTTTTGGCTTTTCCAGAGACAACAGTTCAGATGACAGGACTCCAGGGCGAGGGAGGATGCCAAGGGCTCCTCAAGGTTTCAGTCAGCCCTTTCTAGAGAGTCCCTGGACTCTGCAGGGAGAGCTGTGGATTCTCAGCTAATGACAGTTTATGTTTGTGATTTCCAGAGAAATACATGGAGTTTGACCTGAACAACGAAGGCGAGATTGGTGAGTAAGGCCTTGGTGGTGGATAAAGAGAATGGGGAGGAGGCCTGGGATCCAAGGAATCCTGCTGCTCTGGGGAGGGGCACTGGGTGAAGCTGAAAAACACCCAGATGATGCCCTGTTGGGCATGATGGCCACGCTGCCTGACACTAGCAGCTGGAGATGCTGGGGAGAGACTTTCACTGAGGAGAGATTCACACAGCAAAAGACAACATCAGAATGAGTTGTATAGTGTGTGTGTGTGTGTGTGTGTGTGTGTGTGTGTGCATATGTGTCCTAACACATATGTGGTATGTGTTAGGACAATGTACAGGCATCTGTTCTCTTCTACCATGTAGGTTCTGGGGTTTGGGGATCAAGCAGGTTGTCAATCTTGGTGGCAAACATCTTCGCCTACTGAGATGTCATGTCAGCCATGGCTCCCTTCCTTTCTTCCCTCCTCCCTCTCTCCTCCTTCTTTCCCTCCCTGCCCCCTTCCTTTTTTCCTTTTTTATTTTATTTTATTTTATTTTAAGACAAGGTTTTGCTATGTAGTTGTGTCTGGCCTGCAATTCATGGAGATCCGACTGCCTGTATCCTTCTCTTTTTTTTTTTTTTTTGGTTTTTTGGTTTTTTCAAGACAGGGTTTCTCTGTATAGCCCTGGCTGTCCTGGAACTCACTTTGTAGACCAGGCTGGCCTCGAACTCAGAAATCCGCCTGCCTCTGCCTCCCAAGTGCTGGGATTAAAGGCGTGCGCCACCACTGCCCTGTATCCTTCTCTTAATGTCCATGTTTGAACCCATGTTAAAACCTTTTAATATATTCCAAATTCACTTAATTAAAAATAAAAAGGGGGGCTGGAGGGGCGGCTTAGTGATCAAGGGGACTTGCTGCTCTGGCAGACAACCTAGATTCATTTTCTAACATCCATGTGGTGGCTCACAACTCCAAGTGACTAGTTCCAAGGAATCTATTGTACTCCCTTCTGGACTCCCAGGGTACTGCGCACACAGTGCACATAAAAACCCCTTATATACACAAAAATAAATACATCTTTGAACAATTTTTAGCTTGGTAGTGTGTGTCTTAAGTGCACTCAAGAGACAGAGGGAAGCAGTCCTCTTGTTTTTGAGGCCATCCTGGTCTACAGAGCAAGTTCCAGGACAGCAAGGGATACACAGAGAAACCCTGTCTCAAAAAAAAAAAAAAGAAAGAAAGAAAGAAAAAAGAAAGGAAAGAAAGGAAGAAAGAAAGAAAAGAAGGAAAAAAGAAAGAAAGAGAGAAAGAAAGAAAGGAAGGAGGAAAGAAAGGAAGAAAGAAGGAAAAAAGAAAGAAAGAAAGAAAGACAGAGAGAGAAAGGAAAGAAAGAAAATATGGAAGGTGCTGGAGAGATGGCTCAAGTAGTTAAAAGTGTGTACTGCTTTTGCCGAGGATCTGAGTTCGGTTCCCAGCACCAGCATCGGGTGGCATACAAACGACAGCAACTCCAGCTCCTAGGGTCTCCTCCTTCTTCTGATGGCTTTTGTTGCACTGCACTTGTGTGCACGTGAGCACACACACACATACATATACACACAATCTTAAAAATTACAATAAAAAAATAGTAAGGAAAATGGACAGCAATGGAAGAAGTATAGTTTGAGAGAGAGAGGGAGAAGGAGAGGGAGGGGGAGAGAGAGAGAGAGAGAGAGAGGGAGAGAGAGAGGAGGAGAGAGAGAAGAGAGAGAGTCATAAAAAAAACTGCCAAGAGAAGGCTAGGTTTGAGTAGCTTAATAATTGCTACCTATATGATTTTGGTGGCTTAATTAATGTCTACGTTTAAAAGATTAAATAAAAATGTTTTTGCATACTTCTTATCTGAAGAATTTGTCTTTCGGTAAGTGAGATTTTACAGGGTTTTACGAGCGTCCTCTGCAGACTTCATGGACTAAAAAGATAAAATTGTAGGTCACAAAGGTCAGCAGAATTCTTACCATACACAGGTCACTAGGAGGTCAAGACACGTTCTGACTGTAAACAGGACTCATGATCTTGTCTGGGAGCCTTTTCTCAGAACAGACAGGGTGTGCTGGTAAGGTTAGCTTCAAGGGTCACACGCAAGCTGGCCATGATCACAGCTGGCCAGCTGTTCTGTGGCCCTGGTCAGGAATCTCCCATGGACGGAAGCACTGTCTCGGCAGGCAGTCTTCACGGCATTTTTTCTTTTGTCAGTTGGGTTAAGATTCTTGACTCTGCTACTAACAGACTTAAGGACCGAGAGACTCCTCTCCCTCCCTGCACCCCTTCTTCCTGTGTCTTCCTGTCCTGCCGAAAGCCAAGCCCTCTCTAGGTCCTTCCATCTCTTGGCCCAGTTCCACTGCCTGGGGATCCTCATGGTGTGCCTCCCTGCTAGACTCCCCAGCCTCCCACCCCAGAGCCTAGGCCTGCAGAGGCTGCTCGACTCCTAGACCAAGGCACTGTTGGTTCATTCTCCTGAGTCTGTTTTGTGCTCGCTCTTGTCCCTTGTCCTGTAGTGACAAGGAGCAGAGACTCCGACTGCCTCTCACCTCCAGCAGAACACACTGCTTCCTGTCATCAAGGTATTGTTGGGGTGACAAAGGCGCAAAAGAGCAGGGTACTCAGAGCCAGGCAGGATGCTCCTGACCAACATGACTGGACCATGGTCCAGGCTGCTCCAACACCCTCAGTTTGCGGATGGAAAGCCAAGACATCTCAGAGAAGGGAAAGGATTTGGTGGGCTGTTAATGTTAAGGTGTGGGCCCTCCCTATCCAGGATATTCCATTGTATGAATGGATCCAAATGCATTGAGTCAACATCTAGATATCTACTACCATTTAGAAGTTTAGATTTTAGATGATTTCATGGTTGTTTGTTTGTTTGTTTGTTTGTTTTGAGACAGGTCTCATGTTAGCCTAGGCTGGCCTGTAACTTAGTATGTAACTGAGGATGGCTGTGAATGTCTGATCCTCTTGTCTCTCAAGTGTGGGGATTACAGGTGTGCACCAGCAGGCTAACTTTATACAGGGTCGGGGATGGAACCCAGGACTGCATGCATGCTAGACAAACCTACCAACTGAGCTGTATCTGCAGTGCCTCTGTGTGTGTGTGTGTGTGTGTGTGTGTGTGTGCGCGCGTGCGTGCGTGCGTGCGTGCGTGCGTGTGTGTGTGTGTGTGTGTGTGTGTGTGTGTGTGTGTGTGTGTTTTGTTTTCTGGCCAACATTGACAGACAGCTAGAGCTACACAGAGACACGTTATCTCAAAAAAAGAAAGACTTAGATTACATTTATTATTTATTTGTTTACGAAGAGGGGCTAGTCCACTATGGCATGTGTTTGACAGAGGACAACCCGAGGGAGACGATCAGCCTCTTCTTCTCCACCACGTGGGCTCCAGGGATCAAACTCAGTACCCCGCTCTGGCTTGGCCGCAGACACCTTTCCCCATCTTGCTGAGTTATCTTGCCAGCATATTATTTTCTATTTTAACTGTTATTGATCAGCTCATGGCCGCCATCTCTCTAGATGGATCTGGTGCCCTCACCAATGAGAGAGGCACAGTGGGTCAGAGCACTCAGAAGCTCCCTGCCCAGTGTCTTCCAGGTCTTGCCAGCTTGAAATCTGGTGGGCAGCCCTGCGTGAGCCCTGTGAGCTTTCCCACAGAGAAGCCTGGACAGCCTAGCAGCTTCAGGGTCTTGTGCAAGTGAGACCCACCTGAGGCCTGGTCACAGTCCTTGCATCTGGCCCTGACCACTCTCCTTTACTGATTCATTGTTCTCTGTGAACAATCCCCAACGGCCTCTGCTGTTGGTGGGAGCCCTGAGGTCAGGCCAAGGCTCCTGGGGTGGAGTGACTTCTTTTGGTACCTCCCTTAGTTTTCTTCTATTTTGTTCTTTTGTTGCGTTTCCTGCTCTGTGGGGTAATTTTGGCTCCCTGCTCAGTCTCCCTAGGGAGAGAGTCTTAGAACAGCTGAGTGGAAGTGGCAAGTGGCAATGTTCTCCACTGTGGTGTGCCAGAGAAAGTTTGATTTTCAATGCCTGGGGTCAGGCAAACTCCCAGGCACCTTGGCTAACCCAGAACCCCTGCTGGGATAGCATTTCACTTATCACATCAGACGAGCCTGATAACCATTTCTTCCTTTCTCTTTGTCCTTCAAACTGATTGTGTGTGTGTGTGTGTGTGTGTGTGTGTGTGTGTGTGTGTGTAGGTAGGGAGGGTACACATATACAGTGCATCTGTGTATGTGTATGGCTGTGTGTGGAGGATAGAGGTCAGCATAGGGGTCTTTTCCATTGCTCTCCCCATTAGTTTTTTGCTTACTGACTTGGTTAGTCTGTATCCTCTTGCCACTCTCCCAAACTCCATGATTGCAGGCTTGTGCCTGAATATTTACTCAGGTTCTGGGGCACTGAGCTCAGATCCTCATGCTTGCACAACAAGCCCCTTATTGACTGAGCTGCCTCTCTAGGCCTTCCTCATTATGTAGCCCAGGTTGGCCTAAAACATGCAATGATCCTCCTGCCCCAGACTTTGAGCTGCTGGGATTGTAGACATGTACCACCCGTCATCCCAGAAAGCTGAAACAGTCCTCCCCAGGACCCCTAGTCAAGAAGAGCAAAGCTTGATTCTAGCCCATCTGACTCAAGAAGAGAAGCTGAGGTCCCCACCTGCTGGCCTTTACTGCCTCTGAGAAAAGCAAGGAGGGCTCATCCTGCCTCCCAGGGAGTCACCATTGCTGCAGCCTGCAGGGAGAAACAGTCCCTGAGAATTGTGTGTGCAGGACTGGGGCAAGCCTGGCTCTCTCCAGGGCCTCAGGACCCTGTCTCCACTCAACAGATTTGCTTTTCCTCCTGGCAGATCTGATGTCTTTAAAGAGGATGATGGAGAAGCTCGGGGTCCCCAAGACCCATCTGGAGATGAAAAAGATGATATCGGAGGTGACAGGAGGTGTCAGTGACACCATCTCCTACCGAGACTTTGTGAATGTGATGCTGGGCAAGCGGTCGGCAGTCCTCAAGCTGTGAGTACCTCCTCACCTCACCTCACAGGGTCTCAAAGGCAAGAACGTCCTGTGGGGAGACCCCCGGGCTCAGGACAGCTTAGCCACCCACTAGAGGGTAGACAGTTCATTGTGCTACCTGCTGCTTGAGGAGCTTGGGTTTTCTGGGCCTGCTTTCCTTAGGAGAGATTAGCATGGCAACCCCAAGATGGGGGTTCACCAATCAATGACCAAGTGATGGCAGCACCAAATTTGTTCTCCCTCTCCCTCTCCCCGCCTCTCTCTTTTCCCTTTCCTTTCTTCTTTTCTTTCAAGTTTTTTGAGACAGGGTCTTCAGGGTCTTGACTGTGTACTCCCAGGTAACCCCGGTTGGCTTATTACTTACTATGTAGCCCAGGCTTGCCTTAAAAGTCATGGCAATCCTCCTGTTTCAACCTCCCAAGTGCTGAGATTATAGGCATGCAATACCACACCTGACTGTGGTCACTTCCTTCCTTGGAGTCAAATCCAGGGCCTCATACATGGTAGGAAAATGCTCTAGCCATTTCGATATACCCCTATTCCTATTGCCAGCATGTTCTGAACCTCATTTTCCTCGTTTGTAAAGCATATTTATACTCCCTTTGGTTGTTGTGAGTGGACAGTCTTTAAAATCAGCTTTAGCTGGGCATGGTAAGGCCATCTATATTTTCAGTACTAAGGCAGTAGATTCAGGAAGTAGACAGGAGTTTCAAGTCTATCTTCAGCTACATAGCGAGTTTAAGGTCAGCCTGGGCTATATGAGACCCATCTCAGACAGCTTTCACCATCTCCCTTCCTGAAAAAGTCAGCTCTAGTTGAATCCTGACACTGACCCTTGTTCCTTAAGGACCCTAATGGGTAGGTTATCTTGTCCTTGAACTTTGGTTTCATTTTTGTAAGCATGTATGTCATCTGTCCCTGTGTGTGTGCATGTCCCTGTGCCTGTGCATTCGTGTGCATGTATGAGTATGTGGTGTTTTACTGTATAGCTCAGTCTGACTTCAGCTTTGGAATCCTGCCTCCCATTCTCACGAGCTAGGATCATAAGTTTGCACCATGGCTCCTGGCTGCTTCTCAGTATCTTCCATTGAAATTGGAGATGGTAACACATGAAGCGTCGTCCTGAGGGCTAGCGAGATGAGATGATTTCAGCCTAGTGACCCGCTAATAGCAAGCATCCCCGTGGTACTGCTCTAAGGTTATACCTGTCCCACTGATGCAGGAGCTTGCTCAGCTCAGGAGAGGGCAATCAGTAAATGACACGGCCTGAGTTTGGTGCCCAGAACCACAACAAAAGCTGGGATGGGGCATGTTCCTGTATCCCAGCATGTAGAAGGTGGAGACAGGCGGAGCCCTGGCCAGATAGCCTCTTTAGAATGTTCCAGACCACCAAAAGACTGTGTCTCAAAGGAAAAGACAAGGGGGCAGCACCTGAGGAATGTTCCCTGGGATTGTTTCTGGCTTCCACACACGCTCCTGCAAGCTGTTCATTGAGGCCCACTGAGGCCATGAGCCCATGTTTCAATGTGCCCGTTTGTGTATAAACATGCATAGGTTGAGTGTTTGTCTTGAGTCAGTCATCCTGGGAATCTGAATATGCAGGCAGTCTGCCAGAAAGGCTACATTTTTGAAACTACATTGTCTCCTCCCCAGATGGGCTTATAGCACAGTGGGGAAGAGCTTTGGTTTGTTTTGGAGACAGGGCCTTTCTTTTCTTTTTCTTTCTCTCTCTCTCTCTCTCTCTCTTTCTTTCTTTTCTTTCTTTCTTTCTTTCTTTCTTCTCTTTTTGAGATAGACTCTCTTTGTTATGCGTGTGGTCTTGTGTCTGGCCTGGAATTCTCTATGTAGACCAGGCTAGCCTGGAACTCACAGAGATCTATCTGCCTCTGCCTCCCAAGTGCTGGAATTAAAGGCATGGGCCACCATGACTGGCCAATGGCAACTTTTTAAAAGATCTGATGATATTTTGGGGCAGAGCTCTGGCCCAGTCCACCCTTCTCCAGCTTGGATAGGGAAGGCATATGGCCTAGAAGCTGTAGGGTTAGAGGGTTGTCCTTTCTTTCACCTTGGACTGAATAAGCAGTTGGGTTTGGGGAGTTCCACTGCTACTTTAGTGCCTGATTTTTCCTTCTGTGAAGTAGGATCACCAACCCACCCCTTCCACACAGCTAGCCCAGGGCATTCTGTTGAGGACCCTGCAGAGGGAAGGCTGGGAGCTTTCTGTATGAGGGGAGGAGTCTTAATCCTTTTCTTTTCTTCATCTCCAAACCAGGGTCATGATGTTTGAAGGAAAAGCCAATGAGAGCAGCCCAAAGCCAGCTGGCCCACCTCCAGAGAGAGACATTGCCAGCCTGCCCTGAAGACCCACCTGGACCTTCCGGGCTGCCATCCCTGCTCCTGCCTCTCCCTTCTGCTCTCTGCCATCTTGACTCATTGTGACATGTCTCATGCGTTCTGTCCCAGAGGACTCGTCTTCTTTTTCATTTCCATTTCTGTATGTAAGCACATTACCTGACTTAATGAGGCTGGGAATCCTGTGCCTCCGGCCCTTCTGCTCCCTGCTGCCCTGCCCTCTCTGTACAAAAGGGCTGACATCCAACCAAAAACTGGAGAGGGCAGGAAGGCTGCAAACCTTGTTTCTGTGTTTGAAGAGGGCCCTGATCGTCTGTTCATCTTTCTCAGTTTCTAAATTAAATTCAGGCTGCAGGTTTGGCCCTAGTGGGCCCCTCCCCTTCTCTGACTCTCAGAATATCCAGAGGAGGCACAGAGCTCCAGGGCTCCCTAGTGTCCTAGGGACATGCTTCCAGTGCTGCGGGATCTTCTAGCAACGATCACTCAGTGCCTAGAGACACAACTGATTCTCCTTGGTTCTTGCCTCTGTCCACTCTCAGTGACATGACACAAGGTGGGGAGGAAAGAACAACCTTTGGGGTCCTTCAGAGGAACCAGAAAGAACCACTCCTTTACAGACAGCTCAGAGGTTCCATTGTTCCTTGCTAGGGCAGTAAAGGGGTTTGGAGGCAGAGGTGAGGTCAGTGGTGTGGGGGAGTCCTACTTTGAGGGAGGATGCTGAGGGCGCCAGGGTAGAGGTGGAGTCAAGTGTTGAACCTCAAATAGAGAAATAGGCTGTCTGATTGCGCAGTGCCCCTCCTCCCCCAGTCCAGCTATTTACCATCCCGCCCCACCCGCACAGCCCTTCACTTCCTCGGCAGTTATTTATCGAGTGTGTATTACAAGCTTTAAGTCCTCCTGCTTTGTCCGACTCCTCACTCCCTTTTCAAATCCCTCAAGACCTGGAGCTTGGGGATTAGATGGAAGTCACATGACAGATTTTAGCTGGACCAGTCCTTTCATTTCACAGCTGGCCTCCAGGGGCTAAGCACCTTGCTGATCAGTGGGGGCTATCAGAGAGTGTGGACCGGAGCCCTGCTCTAGGCTGCATTGGTCAAAGGAAAGGGTAGGAGCAGCATCTCCCAGCCTGATACTTGAGGAAGGTGTGATCTCCACTGAACACCTTGGGTCAGGACTCACTCTCCTGAGGGTCTCCAAGTTGGCAGTGAGATCTGAGTAAGGGCCAAACCTACCTTTGCAGATTGTCTTCCTTATGGCTTCTTGACTGGTCCTCAGAGACCATTTCCAAGAATTCATTCAGCAAAGTATCAAATGTCTTACCTGAGTGGGGAACCACAGCCTTGACCCTGCCTGTGTTCTGGAACCATTTACGCTGGGCACTCAGGACAAGACACAGTCCCTCATCAAACATATTTATCAAGCATCTGCTCTATACCACAAGTTCAGAAGCCAGCAGAGAAATGGACCGATGCATGAAATTTATGTCTCCTGGGGAATCACTCCCAGCCAATGACAGTGCGATGATAGGAAGGTGGGGTGGGGTGGGGTGGGGAGAGGTGAGTACTGCGTCGTCCCAGGATTTCCAGTGGGGCTCATGACTTGGCAAGTGTCAGAAGAGCCTCTGTAAAACCCTAAGTAGAAAAGGACAGGGAAACATTGAGCTTGTGTGGCTTTCCTGTGGCTCTTGCTCCACAGTCCAGTATCCAGGGTGCTGTTCCTACAGCAGCGCGAGAGAGTGAAGCAAACGGCGTGGAATGGCTAGCTCCAGTTCATCCTCTGGTCTCAACCAGTTCAGTTCATTTCGCTATGACTGGCTGACTTTCAGCCCCAGGAGCTGCTTCAAATGTACAGTCTAGTTGAAGTTTAAACCCCAGCATTCCTTCCTATAAATATAAAATCCTGTCTACCCTCACCCTATCCTTTGAGTTTTGTTTTGTTTTTTTTTTTTCTTTTAAGATTAGCATCTCTGCCACCATTTCCTTCTGCTTTCTTTCTCTTACTGGGCTGGGAGCTTGGACTGCATTGAGTCTCTGTTCTTTGTGACAGAGGAAGGCAGAATCAGCTGGGTTCGGTGGGTCCACAATTCATAAGCTTACACACCACCTCCATAAAGGAGTGGGCCTCTGACCTCTGCAAAGTACAGAAAGAGGCTCTCTAATTGGGAGATCATCTTCAGTGGTCTGCAGATCAATCCATGGGAAGACAGTCTTAAGAATAACCCTTTAATGGAGGAGTTGGCATATATTTTAAGTTGTGTCTGTTGGTTCCAGGGTTCTTAACCTCTCTAGTTAAGGGCTTAGTTTTCTTGGGACATCAGCTGTCTTATTTCTGAAAAAGACCAAATGTAACTGGTGTAACCAGCAGTTTGGGGACTGCCAAGTATGGCTTTGTCCCTGTGACTCAAAAGATGTTTGTCAGGTAGATTCGGGTGAATGCCATCATTGTGTGCATGTGTATGTATGGTTGGGATAAGGTCTCCTGCAGACTGAAATAAACTAGAGCAATTTATAAGTGTCTTTGTGCTTCTTGGGGACAGCTCTGGGCGCAGTAAATTCAGAAGAGCTAGTTGACAACAGGTACCAATTGAGTGAGTGTGTCCTGGGTCTCCCATGTCCCAGACAGATCTTTGACTTCATCTGCTTAAGCCCAAGACCCAGGTCTACTGATATCATTATTTTACAATGAATAGAGGCTTGCACATACACAACTTGTTGAGAGACTGCACCTGACAAGATGTGTCCTCTGGAGCTGACCCACCAGCTCCAAGTTAGGAGCCTCAACTTTTATAATTCTATTCCAGAAATTTCTTCAACATCAGTCAGTATACGCAGATCTGAATCTTAACCCTTCCTGGCTGAAAGCTATTTAACTGCTTTGTGCAGAATTCTCTCACATTTTTTTTTTCCAGACAGGGTTTCAGGGTCCCATGTAACTCAGGCTATCTAGAGATTGCTATGGAGCCTAGGATGACCTTGAATTTCTGATTCTCTGGCCTCTAATCCCCAAGAGCTAAGATGTGAAGTGGATATGGCTTATGCTCTGAAACGACTGCCTTGAAAACAGAAAACAAAGTTCCTAACTTCTCTAAGTTGGAAGCTTCTAAGAGCCCTGCAGGTAAGTGCTACCGGGAAGGTTCAAGAGGCTTAGGATGGCAAAACGTGCGTCTCTTTAACTAAGAAAATTAAAAAGCGAGCCTGTGCGCACTGAGTCTGAAGGAAGGCGGACGCCGGTACGCGCCTCACGGCCACACCTGCCCGGAACTGGCCGATGAGGCCTTGTGGATCGGCAAGCGCGCGACTGCCGAGCTGCCCTCCGCCGCCTCGGAGCTCACTGAAACCGGCCTGGGTGACGTCAGCCACGCGCGCCGGAAATGCGCATCTTCTGCGCGCCGCTGGCGCTGAGGGAAGGAAGTTGAGGCCTGAGCGGCCTGGGCTGTGTTTGAAAGGCCGCGGGCGGTAGCGGCAACGATAGTAGCAATTACTTGGACATTCAGAAGACAGCACGATGGGAGACGAGATGGATGCCATGATCCCTGAGCGGGAGATGAAGGTTAGAGACTGGCCGGGGCCTCCCTGCCTGCGGTAGTCCTGGAGTTGCCTTGGAGCCCCGCCTCTGCTGGCCGCTCCTACAGTTCGCTTGGTTCAGATCGCACGCCTCACGGAGCGTCCGCAGCTCTGTGCGTGTCACGGGCGTGAGTTCCCTCCAAGTGCAGGTCACCTGTCCTTGGGTGGGTTCGTCCACGCCTTTTGAGTTACCCCCAGGTACTCTCATGTGCTGGTCGCCTTACGGGTAACCACGATTCTTGTTTATTGAGTAAGAGGTACTGTAGCCATCGTCGCTGCAGCCCTTACAACTAAATTGAAGTTCTGAAAGCAAATTATAGAAAGTCACGTGACAAAAGCCTTAAATCTCTCCTTTACGTTTTAGGCGTGGTCTCTTGTAACTCGAGGTGGCTTCTGGTCTTGGACTGTCGGTGTCTTTGCTTCCACCTCCCAAGTGATGGAATTATTGATGTGTGTTACCACAGTTGGCTTAGACGCTCAGTTCTTAGCTCTCTCTATACTTGAAAGTGGTCCAGACTACCTAAAGTGGAACCAAGAAATACCATCTGCCTTCAAAACCCCTAGTTAGTAGGAACTGAAAGTCACCTTTGGCAGTGCACATCAGCTTGAAGTCATGAGACTAAAGGGAAGGCAAGTGCACCTAAGTGATCTCCCCATGCCACAACTTCTGGATACTGTGTTAATAGTTTACTTATATAATCTGGCAGAATGGAAAGGCAGAGAACTGTAGACAGTTGGAGATGCGTGGATTTCAGGAAGATGTTAGACATTTGTGTGAACAGTGAGTCACTAAAATGCACATAGGGGAGAGTGCTCCATCTCATGCTTAGACTCAGTGGCTCGTTCTTGAGTCAGCACATGTGCTGAGCCTCGAAATGGGCATGCTTCATGGCCCTCAGATATGTTGGAGTAGAGAACCAGAAAGGAGTGAGTTTTGGGTTGGTCTGTTTTTGTTTTGCTTCTTTTGTGTTGCGTCATCACACTGGCCCTCCACATAAAGGCCACCAAGCCCCAGTCATGACTATTAGGATGATAATAACAAAAAAGATAGACAATTTGTTCCTTTATGAATGGCTAGTGTGGCCTCATGGGGAAAGTTGTGTGAACTTTTGCCCAGTGTATTAAACTGGGATGAAGAGTACTGGGGCTGGAGAGATGACTCAGGGGTTAAGAGGACTGACTGCTCTTCTAGAGGGCCTGAGTTCAAGTCCCTGTACCTACATGGTAGCACACAATTGCCTGTAGCTCTAATACCAGGAGATCTGACATCCTCACACAGACACATGTAGGCAGAACACCCAATGCTCGTAAAATAAAAATAAATGCATCATTAAGAGTATTTCAGGTTAGCCAGGCAATGGTGGCGCACGCCTTTAATCCCAGCACTTGGGAGGTAGAGGCAGGCGGATTTCTGAGTTTGAGGCCAGCCTGGTCTATAGAGTGAGTTCCAGGACAGTCAGGACTACACAGAGAAACCATCATGTCTTGAAAAAAAACCAAAAGCAAACAAACAAACAAGAAATAGTATTTCAGTCTCTTTCAGTAAATATGCATTAAACATGGACTGCAAGAGAATTAGTATGTGTGGGTGTGGTGGACACCCTTTATGAAGCATCTCATAAGGCTCTATAGAAATACATTTTCTCTTGTAGTTGTCAAATTCTTTTCACTAAAACCCTAACCTGGAGAGTTAGGGGGTGTGGTGGGGGATACAGATAGAGCTTAACAATGTAATTATAGATTAACAATTTTTGAGGGTATTAGATCCTCTGAAACTGGAGTTACAGACAGTTGTGAGCTGCCATGTGGGTTCTGGGAATTGACCCCCAGATCCTCTGGAAGAGCAACCAGTATTCTTAACCATTGCGCCCTCTCTCCAGCCCTCTCTGTTTATTTCATTTAGCAAGTGTTAATGAGTATTATACCATGCACCACCGAATACAGAGTCTAAAAACAGAAAATTGTTGGCCTTGAGGTAATAAGTATATTTTTGTTATACTAAAATTGTGTTTATGGAGTATAAGAGTAGACATGATTTAATTTCTTCCTTGATCTTGTTTCCTATTCTAAAACAGGACTTTCAGTTTAGAGCACTGAAGAAAGTGAGGATCTTTGACTCTCCTGAAGAGTTGCCCAAGGAGCGCTCGAGTGTGCTTACCATATCCAATAAGTATGGTATGCTCTTCGCTGGCGGCACCAATGGCTTCAATGTTTTTCCTACTAAAAGCCTTCTTATCCAGAACAAACCTGGAGATGATCCCAATAAAATTGGTAAGCGCTGTCTTTGATTTATATTGCACAGCAGAGCCAGGGCTGCAGTGGTGTACTAATCAATGTATTTCCTTACCAAGACACAATTCTGATGTCAAAATTGTAATTTCTTTTGGCCTTACAGGAGGCTTCCAGTTAGGGTGCCAAAAGCCGTTCTGAGTTTTCTTTTCGGCTCTCTGTGCTGTTGTTTCTGTGAGCTGCTCTTCTAAGACGAGAGGAAAGAAGACCTTACTGTAGTACCATGGTTTTCTCTTGCTCAGTTGAACGTGGGTTCTGAGAAGCTGTCCAGGAGAAGGCATGGCAGCATCACAAATATGTGTTTGCAGCATTGTAGCAAAAGTATTTTCAGCAAGGGCATTAGCAAGAGTCTTGGGATAGTTAAAGCAGCATTGCCTGTTCATAGGAGAGTCAGGCTTAGTTCCTATAACTAGATCCCCGCATCCATCGTGCATCAGGAGGAAGTGGGGGAATTCACTGGTGGGCTTGGGAGATAGCAAAATCTTCTATATTAATACACATAAGCAGGGTTGCTGATGATCAGGGCTGCCAGCCAAGGACTTGGGAGCTTTGTTCCTTCTGGCATCCCTCATTAGGAACTGAATCAACAGGGTTTATACACATAAAAACCATAAGCACCTGGGACAAGTTACAGTTAAAATTTTTACCATTCTGGACTCTGGGAGTAGGGACTGTTCCAAGTGTTTCATTGTTGTCAACTGACATTGAATGTAAGTATTTTTGCTGAACTAATTAACTTAATCTGTTTTTTCTGTTGTTAGGAACAGGTATTATGTTTTGGGGTAACTGTTGTTGCTTAGAGAGGGAGTTAGTGAGCTTCTAGAAAGTCCCCAGTTCCCCAGGGACTGGGAACTTGAACTTTGTTTCACTCTATAGGTAAAATGGAGTCTGAATTTAAAATGGCAGTGCTTAAGATAAGTTCTTTTACCTGTACCCAACAGGTATATGTTTATATAGGTGAAAATGTGTGTTCATATTGACTTGATTAAAGGTTTATGACTGTGCCTATTACATGGTGTTTTTTCTGCTTTGTGTTTTTTGTTTACATAGTTGACACAATCCAAGGCTTGAATGTTCCTATGAAATTCCCAGTACATCATCTGGCACTGAGCTGTGACAACCTTACACTCTCTGTGTGCATGGTGTCTAGTGAATATGGCTCCATTATAGCTTTTTTTGATGTTCGCACATTTTCAAATCAGGTAAGCTACTATAAACTGTTTTCAACATGGAAGCAGAGATTTCCTCGTAGATGTTCTAACTTGGAAGCTGTATAAATTGATGACATTGGTACCATGATATGGTAAAGAGGAATGTGTTTATTGTAGCTATAAGAAAGCAAACCCTCAGAGGAACTTGGAAGAGTCCAGAGCAGAGAGAGAAAGAAGTAGACTCAACAGCAGACTGGATATGGCCAGGGCTCTGTGGACGAGGGGACAACAGCAGGAGATAGAGAATAGAGAAAACACAGTGAGTCGGGGGCGGGGAGCATGGCAAGAGGAGAGTGAATAGCTGGGGGAGGGATGCTCATGAGCCGGAAGGGTGAGAGTGGGGGAAGAAGTAGGGGAAGACTGAAGTGAGACAGGCACTTATGATACTGAAGGAGCGAGCCTGGAGGCTAGCATGAGCGTTCACTCATACGCTGACAGACTGTCCCGTCAGGTAAGGGACATGACTCCTTTTGGGAGGTGGGAACTAGTTTTAAAGTTCCCAAGGAAGGCTGGCTTTTATCTGACAACCAGCAATACTCCTCTAGTGTAGGCTGAGCTCATTTCTGGATATATAAGACTGTCTTTTGGAGTTTGGGGAATTGGAGTTTCCTTTGAACCTAAAAGATATATCTCAGGTTAACATGTAAACTCTTTCTGGATTAAAATAGAGGTTACAAAAATACTCCTTAAATATAGACTCATAAGTCTTTGAGACAGGAACTGTTTTAGTAAATTATAATACTTCCCGTACCAAGGTAATATTTCTCATTTACACACAAGGCTATCAAGTGACGAGACGTCTTAGAGATTTGCTTTATGGAGTGAATGGAGAGGGTCAGGGGACTGCTTGTTTGATGGAGGATCACCTGGTGTTGGGTTCTTTGATCCTGATCTGGGCAGGTTACTCAGTAGCAGTGTTGACACTGGCTTTCTGCATGGGATTAGGGATTTGTACGGCTTGGTTTGTTTCCATGCTTCCTATAGTAGAGACATTTGTCTTCACTTTACAGATGGGAAGGCAGGTTTCAAAGAGGTTAACACTGGCCAGACATGCTGGCACACGCCCGTAGGTAGTCCTAGATTAAAGCAGGAAAAGAGTGAGCTTGAAGCCAGGCCAGGCTATGTAAACCAGAGCTTGTTTCAAAAAATGGGACAAATAAAATTCACCCCACCACAAACCAAAGAAAGAAATAGCTAAGGTTATTAAGAAGCAGATCCAAGAATTTAGTGTTCTATCTGCTATTTATTGACTATTGTATTTGCATATCCCTGCCAGCAGTCCCTCTGTAGTGGAATACTTAACGGCCATTTCTAAGTTTCATTGAATTGTTTGTAACAAATAGATTGCTATGCAGACTTGGTTATGAAGAAATACAGAGCTGGATTTAAGAAAGAATGCATATTCAGTCATTTCCTTTGAATCCTAAATGCCTGTGTGTTTATTAATTTATTAATTTATTTTGCATTTGTCTTTTATTTTAACAGGCTAAGCCACTGAAACGCCCATTTACCTATCACAAGCTTTCAAACGATGCCAGTGGGATGGTGAATGATATGAAGTGGAACCCCACTGTCCCTTCCATGGTGGCAGTTTGTCTGGCTGATGGCAGTATTTCTGTCTTGCAAGTTACAGATGTGGTGAAAGTGTGCGCCACTCTTCCTCCTTCAACGGGAGTCACATGTGGTGGGTAATAAAGGCTTCCTACCCATAAAGTATGGGCACAGCAGGCTATTAAAAATTAATTTCTACAAGTAAAGTAGAAGGCTTTTAATTTTGTGTGGACTGCTGGGGACGGGGAGTGGGTAGAAATTGAGACTATTCTTTATATCTGTAGTTAGTGGTCTTGAAGCCCAACAGCATGCATGAGTTCATTTGAATGTGTTGGGGCTATTGAAATTAAAAAAATATTTTGGCAGAGCTCATTTAAAACTGGACTTTTGAGAATAATTGTTTCTAAGTCTAAAAGAGTGGTCATCTGAGAGTCATTTGTACCTCCATGTAAAGCACTAGAAGGAGCAAATAGAAACAACACAGTGGTTCCTTGATCCTTAAAGACCTCCACTCTCCTTGTCTTGCAAAATTCTGCTGGAAAGGCATTCCTAGCTCTCAATTAATGGCCTGTTGGGAAGTCCTAATTTGCTTGTTGTGTCAAAACGGTTGAACTCTCTCCACTCTGCATGGGGTTGACCCCATGGCCTTCGGTGGTGTGGTTATAGCTGTCTAGATCTTAGGCTTGCTTTCTTTTCTTTGGTTTTTTTAATTGGCAGCATTTTCTTCCCAGTATGCTGGAGCCCCAAAGGAAAGCAGCTGGCCGTTGGAAAGCAGAATGGAACCGTGGTCCAGTATCTTCCTGTGAGTTACTGCTCCGCACTTGAGAACTTTTTCTAGCTAACCACTCTTGGGGATGCTTTGGGGACATCTTTGTCACTTCTTTCTTTTGTAGTAATAAGCAGTTTGTACTTAGGAATACTGCATGTGTGAGGCCTGCGCGCAACCCTTAGCACTACAAATAAATAAAAAGTCATAGATAGCCATCAGCCTGAGTCTCTGAGTGGAGAGATGAACCCTCTTTGCTGTCCCTCAGTGTGTCCCTCCAGCAATGCCACTGTTGTGTGTGGTCCAGCCCCTCCCTTTCGTGGATGCTCATACAGATGGCCCACGTGGATATGCACGGTCTTTGTTTTTCCTTTAAAGTAAAATGTGGCCCTACACTAGGCACTATGTCCTTCACTTCATTATCAGTTTATTTTCTTGCTTTAAAAAGAAAGACATTTTAATCCTACCATTCAGAAACTATGATATTTTAGGAGAAAAATTTCTAGTCCCTCCCCTTCCTTCCCCTTTCTGTCTTTGTGAGATGTGATCTTAGTATGTGGTCCAGTTCATCTTCAAACTTAGTCTTCCTGCCTTTGCCTCCTAAGTGGGCCACTGGACTGTGCTATGGGTTGTCTGTCTGTCTGTCTGTTTTTATGAGACAGATTATCTCTGTGTAGCCTTGGCTGTCCTAGAACTCACTCTGTAGACCAGGGTGGCCTTGAACTCAGAGATCCACCTGCCTCTGCCTTCTGAGTGCTGGGATTAAAGGTGTCTCACAACCGCTCAGTCTTGGTGGGGGTTCTTAACATCCAGAAATGTTAAAATAAAGCAGAAGGAGGTGTCTCTACTTACAGCTGTGCTTTCTTACTTGGCTTTGTTAGAAATCTTCCATGTCTGAAGAAGTCCGTTTAACAACCTGCATAGGGGAACAATTCCATCAAGCAGCTTAGAAAAGATAGGAGTTAATAACGTTTATGGACAGTTTTTATCTTTCAGCCATCTTAAATGTTTAGTTTTTCAGTGTGGGCAACAAACAAAACAGATGCTATTGATACTGCATTCTCCTCTCCTTATGAGTCTGTTTTGTTTTGTCTTGTTGAGATAGGGTGTCATTGTGTAGACCAGGGTAGGCTTGAACTCATAAAGGTCTGCCTGCCTCTGGATCACTGGGATTAAAGGTGTGCACCATCATACCCAGGGGAAATACACACACACACACACACACACACACACACTCTCACTCTCTCTCTCTCTCTCTCTCTCTCTCTCTCTCTCTCTCATTTATTTTATGGTCCTGAGTGTTTTGTGTGCATGTATGTACGTGAACCACATGTATGCATTGTACCTGGCAGTACAGGCAACCACTTTTTTTTAAAGATTTATTTATTTATTTATTATATGTGAGTACACTGTAGCTGTCTTCAGACACCCCAGAAGAGGGCATCAGATCTCATTATGGATGGTTGTGAGCCATAATGATAATGCAGTTTATTGACTTACATTGTTTTGCTTTTTCCTTATTTGCTTGCTTCCTTGCTTGTTTGTTTGTTTATTTTGAGACAAGGTCTCTTTTTAATCTTGTCTGTCCTGGAACTTGCTATGTAGACCAGGCTGGCCTCCAACTCACAGAGATTGGCCTGCCTGCCTCTGTCTCCAGGGTTGTGCTAGAATTAAAAAGGCCCTGCCTTTTAATTTTTAACAACTTAGTAGACTGAGATCATCTTTCCAGCTCTGTGTGAGGAGCGACTCTCTCTTCAGTAGCTCCATAGTAATTAACTGTATAGAAAGGCCTGTGTGCTCTTACTGATGTCCTACATCAGCACTAGTAGCTGTGGCACTGTGAGTGCTGCTGCCCTGAGTCTTCTCATCAGCTGCATCTGAAGGTGTTCCTGTGGACCTTTCCCTGGGTAGGCTGCTAGGAAATGATGGTGTTCTTCTCTGGGGGCTTGTGGTGGAGGCGGGAGGATAGAGCACCCGTTTCTAGGGGATCTGATTGGATTTGACTGTTTCACTACTGAAGCATTATTATTTCATTTGACATTTTTCAAATCTCTTTCAGACTTTGCAGGAAAAAAAGGTCATTCCATGTCCTCCGTTTTATGAGTCAGATCATCCTGTCAGAGGTAACAACTGCTTTGCTTATTCTCTGGCCTCTTCTGCAGCTGTTCTAACCATGTGAGATCCTCTGTCCCTACTCAGGAGAGAGTGGGAGCCAGTCTCACACTTAATGTTGTCAGTTATTTAGTTATTTAGCTTGAAATGGATTTTACACTTTTACAAGAATTCTTCCTCATTTCCCTAATAATAATCCCGAAGAAAACCCACTACTTTTAAGAAACTGGGTCAACTGAAGCATGTGTTTGTGAATTATTGTCATTCATCACAAGCTAGACCTTTGGTAAAGCTGTAGTGCTCCATTTTGTTTGTTTGGTTTTTTGTTTCCTTTTTTCTTTTCCCTAGGTAACTCTTTGTAGCACATGGTGCATCTTTCTTGCTGACATTGATTACTTAAGAATTAGGGGTCTGTGTCTTTCAGTTCTGGATGTGCTGTGGATTGGTACATATGTCTTCACAATAGTCTATGCTGGTGCGGATGGGACCTTGGAGACTTGTCCAGATGTGGTGATGGCTCTACTCCCGGTAAGCGTGTGAAAGACCATCTTTGTTTTCTGAGACTCACAGAAGTCTTGTAATAATGCCAACTTAGAACTAAATTTCTTTCCTTAGTAGCTGTGATGGTAGAGTCGGGTAAGGTTTCGATGTCATATCATGGTCCTGGGACCAAAATTCTAGGGTCCATTTATAAAGTATTTGTTTGGGGGCTTGCTTACAGTTTTACAGGGTTAGTCCATGATCATCATAGCAGACAGGTATGGCACTGGAGCCGGAGCTGAGAGCTTCACATCCTGGGTGGAGCAGCAGATAGTGAAAGAGACACTTGGACTGGTGTGGGCTTTTGAAATCTTACGAAACCCCACCCAGTGGCACACCTCCAATAAAGCCATACCTCTTAATCCTTCCCAAACAGTTCCACTAACTGACCAAGTTTTTAAGCATTTGAACCTGTGGTGCTACTCTCATTCAGACCACCACAAGAATGATGGAATTATGAAGTTAAAAAAATGGATAAAATGTGTTTACTTATTCTGTAATTTAGAAAAGCAAGAAAATATCTTGATTTTTAAAAATTATTTATTTTATGTGAATGAGTGTTTGCCTGAATGTACTGTACTGTGTATTGTGTGTATGCCCAGTGCCCACAGAGATTGGAAATTGGCATGAGATCCTCTGAAACTCAAGTGTGATTGCAAGCTACCATGTCAGTGATAGGGACTTACCCAGGTCCTCTTGGGTTTAGAGCAATAAGTGCTCTAAAGTAAGAGCTGTCTCTCCAGCCTGTCTTATTTTTAAAAGATTTATTTTATTTAAATGAGTACTGTCTTCAGACACACCAGAAGAGGTCATCAGATCTCATTACAGATGGTTGTGAGCCACCATGTGGTTGCTAGGATTTGAACTCAGGACTTCTGGAAGAGCAGTTGGTGCTCTTAGCAATTGAGCCATCTCTCCAGCCCCCCATCTTACTTTTAATATTCAATTATTTATCAAATATTTAAGAGATGCAGGTTGTATGTATGTGTGGCGGAGGGCAGTGCTTTAAAGCTGAGCATAAGAGGTGACCAGGTCAAAGTCCTGTCTTTTAAGGATCCCACATGCTAACAAATGGGGTTATTGATAATTTGTAGTCAGAAAGTGATGGGGGTGTGGTGGTGGAGAGAAGAAAGTGGACAGGGCGGGTGATGACTAGGGCAACCATTGCAGACAAGGACCGTGAAGGCTTTCCTGAAGGCTTCTGCCGAGAGGAGAACTAAATGGAGTCCCTGAGTGAAGAACAACATGAGCTAAGAAGCATTGCCAAGCCGAGGGGCATTGACCGCAGAGGATGCTGAGCTCGCACTTTCCCAGTGGAGTTAGGCTGCTTTGCTTTGCCTCAGATAGGGTCTTACTAGCTGGGCTGTAGTCTGGTTAGCTACAAATGCACACTATCTTATGCCTCAGCTCCTGAGAGTTGGAATTACAGCTGAGCTTCTGTGCCAGCTTCAAAATCCATAAAATTATTTAGAAATGTTTATTGTAGAAGAAGACAGGTACTAAGGCCATCTCTTTTGGGGGTGAGGGGATTTCAAAATGGTTTCTCTGTGTAGCCCTGGCTGTCCTGGAACTCACTCCATAGAACATGCTGTCCTCAAACTCATAGAGCTCTGCCTTCCTCTTCCTCCTAAGGGCTGTATGCTTCACTGTCTCCCAGTAAGCAAGAAAGAATATTTAATTCTGCCATTCAGAAACAACTTGCTATTTTAGTATATAAATTTCCAGCTCTCTGCTTCCATCTTCTTGTCTTGGAGACAGGCTTACTGTATGTATATCTGATTGGTCCTCAAAGTCTTAACTCTTACTGCCTCTGACTCTTAGTGCTGGGTCAGGAAATATCAAAATTAAGAGGAGCAAGAGCTGCTGCTTCCCTGAGAGGATGGACACTATTATCGCATCCACCCCCCCCGCCCCCGCCAAAAAAAACAAACAAACATGAGAATTCTGCAGCCCACACAGTTATAGAAACCCGTACTCCGTGACCTCTGCACTCTGCTTGTCAGTGTGCCCCTTTCTCATGCTCTGGAAGATGTTAGAGCAGGACCTGGCAGATGTGCTTCAGATTGTAGTGCAAGACCTGAGTCCTGACCACCCAGTTGTTTTGGGGAATCATGTGACAGATGATGGTGAGCCTGCTTTGAAGCAACTAGGGCTCAATTGCCAGGATCTCTCTATAAAGTCTTTCCTGTACTCTGTTAACCAGACGATAGGTTTGTGGTTGGATAGCATTGAGGCCAAGTTGCAAGCTCTCAAGGCTACTTGCAAAGAAGCTAGACCTGGTCACCAACAAACAGCACAGTCCCATCCAGGTTCTCATGGTGGCAGGTTCCCCACTTGACTCCTGCAACAGACCTGCACCAAAGTGCTGTTCCTGGGCGTTGGTAGAACTCCATTGTGGTGAAGGTGTCTGGTCAGGATGACAGCCCATCACTCCGTGTTTAACTGAGGCCAGCTGGGAAGCCAGAACATTGGAAGCAATATCACACTTGCCACCCTGAACTCTGAAGACTATGCCAATGATACCTGGCTGAACGATGAGAATAATCCTGAGGTGCAGGTCCACTGTGCCATCATCCCCTCCGATATGCTGCATGTCAACACAAACTTGTACAGCTGAGAAGATGGCGCTAACACTGCTGGACTACCTGTTCCATGGTGAGGTGCAGGCTGTGACTAACTTGTGAGGCCAGGGCAAGCATAGGAAGAAGCAGCTGGACCCCTCACTATCTGTGGCCTCTTCTATAAATTTAGAATCATGGAATGGGACTTAGATCAATTAGAACATTGACTCCGAGTACTGTACAGCATGGCAGTGGAAGAAGCGAGGCCAGAGCTTGGCTGTTAGGGGCTTCTCTTGGAGGACACCGTTCTCATTCTCATCGTGCCTCAGAGACCATGATAGGCACCTCTCTTCCCACCAGTGAGCTACCACAGTCATAGCCACAGGCCTAAAACTACATGTTGGCCAATGCATAGTAAGTGCAGATCCACCAGATTGTATGGACAAGTGCAAGTAATCCCACAGGGTCACCTCCATATTGCCCAGGTGCCTTAAGGGGAGCTCACATACAATAGTGAGGGCAAACTGCAGATTCATCACATTGGTCAGGATGGATAGTTGTGGGGCCTGTGCCAGAATCCCATTCCTGTCAGTGGTGCCTCAGTGGCCCAGGCTAATTGCTCTCAGCTTTGGCCTCTGGGAGGAGACACACTTAATCTGTCTGGCCTACTAGAAATGAGATGATCCAGGTCCTACAGGGTGCTCAGCTCATAGCCATGACCTCTTCAGACCCTGCTACTACAGGTCACGACTGCAGGGCAGTGACATTCAATTCAAGTTTAGTACGTCCAGCTGGCACCTATGAGCAGTCCCACAGCTGGGACGCAAATGGGCCTTGAAGCTGAAGTACAGCTTGAATAAAGCTTGAACAGCTTTAGCCATCCAGATCTAGTGAGTCCAGGCCTCGTCACTGACTGCCCTGTCCCCTGCTGTCTCGCTTCAGCAAGCACCTGTGGGTTCTGCAGGCATCTGAAAACTCCTCCTCCTGTGGAAAGGTCTTGGTCACCCTCTGCTAGAAGTTGCCTCAGGACTTGAGTCTCCAGAGGAGAAGCTTATCTTGGAGCCTGTTTAGTACATTCAGAAATACAACAGCTATGATACTTTGTTTAAACAGCTTTTTAAAATTTGTGGTGGTGTTTATAACAAAAGAGAAAATGAAGAGAGAGAGAGGAAAAAAACCCAAACCAACCAAGCAAGCAAGCAAACAAAAACAGCAGAAACACAACTGTGGAGTAGTAGAAGCCTGTGTGTTCCCTGAGGGTCCTGACATACGTGTTGGAGACAGCTGATGGTGCTGGAACACTGGTCCAGCTGCTAGACTCCTGCTATTTAGTGTGATGTGCAGTTCTGATGAAATAAAGTATACTTAAGACAAAACAGAAGGAGCCCTTTCTATTTCTGGCTTTAGGAACCTCTGCTGTTTGTGAGTTGCTTGTTCTGTAGGAGGGCGGTGCGGCTCTTCCTGTGCTCTTGTTCTGTAGGAGAGCGGTGCGGCTCTTCCTGTGCTCTTGTTCTGTAGGAGGGCGGTGCGGCTCTTCCTGTGCTCTTGGATGTCCACGCTTCAGCTCTCCTTGTCTTTAGAGAGAGAGCCCTTCGTGTCTGTTTGGTGATGAGTATGTGTATTTTTTAGTATACATGCTGAGAAATTAAATCTCTAAGTCTTTTGTATTGTTTTTGATGCTGAAGATTTAATCTGTGCCATAGACACACAAGCAAGGATTCTGTCACTGAATTATGTTTTTAGTCCTTCCTTGGTTTTCTGAGGCAGGGTCTTGCCTCAAGATTGTTCAGTTTGGCCATGAACTTAAAATTCGTTTGCCTCTGCCTCCCAACTGCTGGGACTCTATGCATGTTGTGCTGTGCCCAGTTGGCGAGCCCTTATTTGACGAGCTTTATAGAAAGCATGCCCCTCAGGAAGGTTGTACCAGAGTTCCCATTCACCACCACCCGGGCTCCCAGCTCAGGCTTTAGTGCGTGGTGTGGGCCACATTTACACCGAGCCAGTATGTGAGGAAGTGTCTCAATGTTTTTCTTTTTCTTTTTGAGACAGGATCATCTCATACTGAACTGGGACTCACTATGTAGTGCAAGATGGCCTTAAATTTTCAACAGTCTTGCTTCAGCCTCTCAGGTGCTAGGATTATAAGGATGAGCTACCGTACCAGGCTGTTGTAGTAACTCTCTTAGATGTCTGCTGAGGTTACATTTATCAAGATGTCTTCTCTCATAATCTCAGTAAGTCTTTCCACGGGAGTAATATTCACAAAAGTACTGGCTGACTCCTGATGCTTCCTGTGGTGGGCCAAGAATGGTCAGTGAAGGATTCTTCACAGCACTCAGATGGACTCTGAGGAAGCCTGTGGGTCTATTGTAAAGGTGAGAAAACCGTGTAACATACAGGCTGAGTCACCCCTGTGTGTCCTATAGCTGGATATGACAGAATATAGTTCCTATTCAGTTGGTTGGTGTTGGGTTTCTGTTCCTTACGTCACCCAGTGCACCTTCAGAGCTCATCCCTGTGTTTGTGCACAGACTTTTGCATCCAGTTTCTGGTTAAGCTTGAGCAATTTTGTGAGCTGTTGAGAGTCCAAAGAAGCTGCACATGTGATTCCCTTCTCTCGTTTATAGAAAAAAGAAGAAAAGCACCCAGAAATATTTGTGAACTTCATGGAGCCCTGCTACAGCAGCTGCACAGAGCGACAACATCATTACTACCTCAGCTACATCGAGGAGTGGTGAGCAGAGCATTCTTGCTGTCACTGTCAGGAAACATACCTCAGTCACTGACTTCAGTAGGGAGTTGTTCTGGAAGAGGGAAGTATAGGCTGAGAATCCTCAGTGTGCTGAGTGAATGGGTAGTAATGTCCTATGGCTAGGGTGGCGGCTTTCCAACCCTCACTTGTTCGTACTCAATATGTACTAGTCTTGCAGAGTCTAATACATATGTCTCAGTATTAGTCTATACTCACTGTATAGTCTAGGCTGGCCTTGAACTCATAGAAGTCTGCCTGTCTCTGTCTCCAGGGATGGGGCTGCCACCACACCCAGTGCCACAAAGTCTAATTTTCTCACCACAGTGAGTCACTCTAATGAAAATACTGATTTTGTTTGTTTGCTTGTTTGTTTTGAAAAGTCATTTGTAGCTCAGACTATCATTAAATTCACAGCAGTCCTGCCTCAGCCTTCTGAGTGCTGGGTTTACAGACATCAGCTGTCACACCTGGCTTAAAAAGACTGATACTTAAGGAACTCATTCAAGGTTTCTCCGAGAGCAACCTTTGAAAGCCCATGGAAGTCTCTCTCTTTTGAGCTAGGTTTCCCTGTTGTGGGCCAGGGTTCTTGTTGCAAGCCCCAGCCTGATTCTGTGTGTCTCTCTAGTCTTTGCATGGATAGTAATGGGTAGGTTTACTAAGGCTTTTTCCAACTAAAAAGCTCAGCACCACCTCTAGCCCCTTCCGTTTTCTCACCAGCCCTGTGCTGGCACTGCGGACCCAGTCAGGTTGGAGCTGTTGATGAGCTTGAATGTAATGGCCTTTTGGTTTTGTTCTTAAGGGATTTAGTGCTGGCAGCATCTGCAGCTTCAACAGAAGTTAGCATCCTTGCTCGACAAAGTGATCAGGTAAATTACTCCTTTTTTCATATTTTGATGTTGAATGATGCTTTTTTGAGAGAGGTAGCTGATTAAGACTAATGAGGGCGTGTTCCTTTCCTTTCAATGAGCTTTTAGTGCAAAGACTAAAAAAGATAGCAATAGCTTCCTCCCTTCCTTCTCCCTCCCCTCCTGTATGTATGGATGTTTTTACACAGGGTTGGGAAATAAACCCAGAGCTTAGTGCACATATGGCAAGCTCTCTACCAACCTTGAGCTACACTCCCAACCTTGGTATCTTTTCTTGTTACACTTGTCCCATCGATATAATGCCTTTCTGGCTGTTGTCGCCATCTTTCTGTTTGCAGTTCCACACTGCCACTGTCTGCATGCTGGCCTGCAGTGGTTATCAGAGCCTTTGGTTTTGTTTACAAATTTATTTAAGAGTTGGGGTCAGCTTGGTTTGCAGCCCTGGGACTGCACCTTCCTTACTTGGCACAGCCATGTATATTAGTGTGTGCTCCCCCAGGCCTCATCAGCTTCTGTTCTCTAGCTTCATTACATGTCTCCTGTTCCCTTCTGACTCATGCTTCCCAGGGGCTCAAGACAGAAGGCTAGGCAGAATGAGTCTTAAGAATCAGGAATCATTTGTTGGGTGGAATGGAGCCCAGCCACGAAACCAAAGAGCAAGAAAGGAGTTACTTGATAGATGTAGAAGCTTCTTATAGAAGCAGGACCGGCCAGAGTGAGATACGAGGAAGAAAGGACCTAAGGTTGCCTTCTGTCTCAGCTGGTAGTGAGTGACACAGGCACCTGCAGAGTGTGGCTGTTGGACCTCCTGGTCATTGTCCTTAGGAACTGCCAGGTTATGGGAGGCACCTCCAAGGCAGGGGTGGGTACACCAGGCGCTGGGGAAGTAAACTCTCTTATCTACTCACAGTCTAGGGCTCTTTTGACTTTTAGATGTTGTTGCAGGTGTCAGAGCCTCCCCATCAGCACAGGAAGCTGAAGCACACCATGTGTTCTTTGGTGGTTGGCTGAATGGTGCTGAGAAGCAGCAGTGCAAAACACTAAGCCACACATCTTTCTGTCATGTCTCTCCCCAGACTAATTGGGAATCTTGGCTACTGGAGGACTCTAGTCGAGCTGAACTGCCTGTGACAGACAAGAGTGATGACTCCTTGCCCATGGGTGTTGCCATAGATTATACCAATGAAGTAGAAGTCACCATCAGTGAGTATTGCCTAGTGTGTGCTGTAGAAATAGCTGTGCTCTAACGGTTGACACTTAGAAGCCATTAGCACATTTCTACCTGCAGAGTGGTGGGAGGTGTGTCATGACAGTGCAAAGACAGGGACTCACTGCCCACACTGCAGCCAGCCATGGCTCCTGTGTCTGCACTGACTGAGGATGGAGCAGTTGAATTCCGTGACATAGTTTCTGCCCATTCGCTTCCCTAGTGACCTCACAAGTGTCACTGTCAGCTGGCAGTGTAACCAACCCTGGTTTAAGGGAAGAATGAGGGAGTAGTGCTCTAAGCTCCTGTTTTCACATGGGACCTGCACATGTTCTCTAAGTATGCCTTTCCCCTGTGGAGTTCAGCAGTGTGACCACAGTGACAGATGTCATGAGGCAGCTGAAGAATATCTGCCTGCTTGAGCTTCACTCTGCAGAGCTGTCCTGCTCAGGCACCGTTGACCTTGTCCCTTCCCTGGTTTGGTAGGCACATTGGATCTGATGAGCTTGTCTTTTCTTCTTGTGTGCTTATGATTCAACTGGGAATGAGTATAAAGTAGCTTTACTCGCTCTCTCTCTCTGTCTCTGTCTTTCTCTCTGTGTGTGTGAGTGTGTGTATGTGTGTGTGTGTGTGTGTGTGTGTGTGTGTGTGTGTGTGTGTTAAAGAGCCATCTTACATTTCTATACCAAACCCAGCATTGCCTAGAGACTCCTAGCTTGTCAGGGTGGTGCTGAACCTGCCTCCTGAATGGAGGTGCTTGGGAGAGTACAGGCCTGCTAGAGTGTCCCACAGGACCCAGCAGGATGTGGTGATTTAATAGTGGCAGGAGCTCTTGATGCAGCTGCTGCATGTTCACATCTGAATGAGCTGCTGGTCAGTACCTCTCACGCAGGGCAGCCTGGGCCTGGAAACTGACGTGGCTCCCTTATCAGCTCTGTTTTTTTTTACTTTTACAGACGAAGAAAAGACTCTTCCTCCCGCTCCGGTTCTCCTGTTACTTTCAACAGATGGTGTGCTTTGCCCTTTTTATATGATCAACCAAAATCCTGGGGTTAGGTCCCTAATTAAGACTTTGGAGCTGATCTCAACAGAAGGAGAGCGACAGCCTAAGTCCTCAGGTGTGTGCCTCTGACTCCTTTGGCAGCCTATGAGCATCTCCAGAGATGAAGGTGACTTAAAGATGCATGTAGTCACCTACACAGTCAGCTTACTGCAGGAAGGTCTAGGTTGATCTTGTCCTGGAACATGTGCGCATGCACATCTTTGTCTCCCTTAGTCCCCAGGCCCGTTCTCCAACCCTCACTGCACTTGACAGAGAAAGGCAGGTCAGCCATGTTGATCCAAGCTCTGTTGTGTGACCTGTGGTAAAGAACTGTCTAATCATGGGGACTAGTCAAGCAGATGACTGTGCGTGGACAGTTTAAAATGGAACTGAAAATGTTTATTGACAGCAAGGAAGTAGAAAGATGTGTCATGAAGGACCACTGTATTATGTTATGCTTCCCTATAAAACAGCCCACATACAGATACACTGGAAGGGGCTGTTAAACTCTAGTGGCTCCTTCTGAATAAGAGGAATATGGAGACTTTAGTGTCTCATTTCATTTATTTCATTTTCTTTTGATTTGTCTTTCCCCTTCCTCCTTTAGAATATTGTCAGGTAATATCTGTATTACAGAAAAATTAGAAAATCCAAGAACAGGTTTTGGGATGGAATCTTTGTGTACATATAGAGATGCTAATCTGTATTGTCTATGTGGGTTTTTTTTTCTTTCCAGTATTGTATCATTTGTGAGAAGAAAATGTCAAACTTGTTAGAAGGACCCTCCCACCCCCATGTATTGGAATTTTGCTATTTTTTTCTTCTTTGGTTCTGGGAGAATGTAACTGATACTTTTCTTCTTCTGTGGCTAAATGCCCATAGTGTCACTAGTTCCACCTAAGGGCTGCTGACCATTAGGGTGGAATATGGTTGGTTATGCTTTGGGATGTTTTCATGCTGTGCTGTTCTGTAAGGCAGAGTGACTCATGCGTCCTGGATGCTGGCATATGTTGCTGGTGCTGTACTGAATTTTGGTTACGGGGTGGGGGGGTGAGTTGTGTTCTCCCCTCACACTTTTCATGAGCACCTACACCCAGCTTGAGTCAGGCAACACCTGTGGGTGGATGTTTCTGAGCACTGTTCTTTCTGCATGAGGGGCTGTGGACCCACCATGGAGTGCCTGAGCACAGCCATGCATGGTGGCTGTTAGCGTTTTCTAGGGACCATTCCCCTTCTTTCTCATCTAGTGCACAGGTAATAGCTGTTCTCTGCTTAGTGAGATGGGAGTTCTGGAAGTGGGAGATAGTCTGTCTTGGGACCTGCCCTGATGGCTAAGGTGAAATCAGCACTTTGGAAGAAGACATTAGTGGTTCCATCTCTTCCCACATAGCAGCTCCATGACTGTGGTGTTGATTGACCAGTAGTAGCAGGGTGAGTGAGGGTCTCCAGATACTCCATTCTAATCGTCCTAGGAAGTGGCCTCAAGTTTTCATTCTGGTCTAATCCTAATAGGTGTGGTAGTGGTTTATGTCTGCATGTTTCTTTTTTTGTTTTTTGTTTTCTCTGTGTAGCCCTGGCTGTCCTGGAACTCATTCTGTAGACCAGGCTGGCCAAGTGCTGGGATTAAAGGTGTGCACCACCACTGCCTGGCTTTGTCTGCATGTTTCTTTGAAGATTTTGTCTTTTGTTAGTTCCATAGCTATTGTGTAGAAGAGGTAGCTGAGTAACCTAGAGTAGTGTTAGGTATTCTTGTAGAAGTGACAGAATGTCAGAAGGTGGGGGATTTCACTCTTGTATCCTCTCCATGTTCTTGAAGGCAAGGTCTCCATCTCTCATGAAGACCAATGCCGTCTTACCCTAAAAGCCAAGGCTGACTCATGTAAATCAGAAGGGCACTTATTTTTTTTAAAGTATTTATTTATGTAGTTGAATTGATATTTACCTTATAGAAAGTTGGGAAAGTAGAACAAATTCTAACCCTACCTTTTTGGGGGGGAGCTGTTTTCCCATGTTTCTGCATGAATACCTTTATACGTAAAATCAAAATGTGGACATCATTGGAATGTTGATTTTATTTATTTATATATTTTGATACTGGTGTGTGTGTGTGTGTGATGGAATCTTACTTTGTAGTCCTGGCTAGCCTGGAACTCATGGACATCAGTCCATCTGCCTTCTGAGTGATGGGAGCAAAGTTGTGCACTGCTGTGCCCAGCCTGATTTGTTGACTTTGAATTTAAGCTGTAAACTTTAAGTTCTTAGCTAATTTTCATGGTTTACAATAATTGACCTTTTTTTTTTTTTTAATAAGACAGGGTTTCTCTGTGTAGCTCTTACTGTCCTAGAACTTACTTTGTTGACCAGACTGGTCTCAAAATCACAGAGATCTTCCTGCTTCTGCCTCCCGAGTGCTGGGAGTAAAGACATGTGCCAACACTGCCTGACATTTGTTTGTTTTTTTGAGGAAGTCTCTCACAGTGTAGTTTGACTGACCTGGATCTCTGTGTAGACCAGGATGACCTTAATTCAAGAGATTTTCCTGCCTCTTCTAAGAGTATTGGAACATAAGGCATATGCTATCATATGCCTTAGCTTGGCTAAGTTTACATGTGACTTTGATTAAAGAAATTGGATTTTTTTTTCCTGTGAATTAGGCTCTCCACTTCAGTTTGTTAGCCTTGACGTTTAAGTATGACTGACTACTTTAGTTAAAACCTAGATCCTTTGCCTCAGTTATTTTATCACGTCTAAGTATTTTTAGGAGGACTTTGTCTGACTTCATCATTTTTGGAACTTCTAAATCGATGAAGTGGTTGGACTCCCAGACTCAACTCTTTCAGAGAGCTGAATGGAAGGCTTTTATTTGTATGATCCTAGCTTTAATTTATTTGGAATTGCTTTTAAGTAGTGTTTTGAGGCAGAACCCTGCACAGGGGTTATTTGCTGGTTAATGAAGTACCGCAGAACGAGGTTGAGGCCTCACTCTTCAGAGTTTGCAGTATGCAGACTCATTGTGCTTTCTATCCACGAAGTCCTGTTAGCCTGGTGCCTTTCTTTCCCCTCGTTGTCTGTCTTGAGAGTTTTATGTGTGTTATCCTGGGGAATCCCTGCCACGGAAAGGCCAACTCTGCCCACTTGTCTTAGTCAGGGTTTCTATTCCTGCACAAACATCATGACCAAGAAACAAGTTGGGGAGGAAAAGGTTTATTCAGCTTACACTTCCACACTGCTGTTCATCACCAAAGGAAGTCAGGACTGGAACTCAAGCAGGTCAGGAAGCAGGAGTTGATGCACCCCATGGAGGGATGTTTCTTACTGGCTTGCTTCCGCTGGTTTACTCAGCTTGCTTTCTTATAGAACACAAGACCACCAGCCCAGGGATGGCACCACCCACAATGGGCCCTCCCGCCTTGATCACTAATTGACGAAATGCCTTACAGCTGGATCTCATGGAGGCATTTCCTCATCTGAAGCTCCTTTCTCTGAGATAACTCCAGCCTGTGTCAAGTTGACACACAAACCAGCCAGTACAGCGCTCTTTGTTTTCTTAACAGGCACCGTTTCCAGCCTCTCTGCCCTCCTCCCTCACCTTCTGTCCTATGGAGCCCAGGGTTACAGTTTTGTTTCTGCTTGGTTCTCGTTACAGGAAGTTTTCCTAGTACTCCACCTTCCCCTCAAGTTCCACAAAACCTGGACGCTCCAGCAACAGCCTCTTCGCCTCTTCCCCCTGTGTCCACTGCTCCCACTGCCACCTTCCCTTTGCCCTCTGCTACCGGAGGTCCTTCTGTGTTCTCCTTTGGCCCTTCATCCTTCAAGTCCTCTGCTTCTGTCACCGGGGAGCCCCCGCAGTACCCCACTAGCTCTGATAGCTCCAGAGCAGCGCCAGGCTCTGGCACCTCTACCTTCTCTTTTGCTCCTCCTCCCAAAGGATCCCTGGCCCCGACCCCTGCAGTGGCTCCTGTGGCCACATCTGCTGCTCCCTTCACTTTTGGATCATCAAGTTTTAAGCCCACCTTGGAAAGCACACCCATGTCCAGTACCCCAAACACAGGGACGAAGCCTTCGTTCCCACCCTCGGCCTCTTCGGTGAAAGTCAACCTGAATGAGAAGTAAGTCACCCTGAAAGGCTGATTCCTCGGTAGACTGGGTCGGATAGTGCATGGTGGTCACTGAGATAGTCACTCGAGGACAGTACTGAACAGTCTTTCTGAAGTAGCACTTAGCAATGGGAATTGAGCCAGTGGGAAGGCTGGTATCTGCTCTGCAAGTGGAGTCCAGAGTGACTCTGACTGTTAGAAGTTTACACTAAGTAGTTGTCTTACTTTCTCAGCCCATGAAGCTAGCAGGTGTTCCTTACTTTACAGAAGGAAGCAGCCCAGAGCATGCAGCCTGGGAAGGAAATGGATCTTTGGTAGTTTTTCTTCCTCATAGCTACTCTTGACTCTCAACTGTGTTCTGTGCAGCCACCAAGGTGACTTGAGCACTTAGGGATATAGGAGGTGACTCTCCTGCTTGATGGTCCCCAAAGGTTGCCTGTTGGATTTCTTTACAATTTTAACCTTTTAGTGTGGTATCTGGTTCCTCAGATCTAGTTCCAGTCACTCCACTCATCCCTTATTTATTTACCTCTTGATCTTTTTTTTTTCTGTTCTCCCCACTAAACTGAGCAAGGGGATGTTCCCTGTATTGTACAGCTTTTTCCAGTGGCAGTGAGTGTCAGAACCATCAGTTTGGGGTTCTGCTAGCCTCATGGCCAGGATGTCTGCCTGCAGCCACACTGTCATTGCTCAGATGGAATCCACACTAGCCACTTCTTGGTATTCATCTTGTTGGGCTGCTCATTCTTTAACTGAGCTTGTCTGCAGACCTTGCATTGGAGGAGTTGCCTTGACATTCTTACTAGGCCATGGTATCCCAGAGACAGCGACTCACTTGCTTCCCTGGTGTTCTCACAGCCCAGGAATGATCATCCTTAAAACACATTCTCATGCTTTGTTGTACCACCCCCTTAAAACACACACACACACACACACACACACCACCCCCTTAAAACACACACACACACACACACCCCCACACACACACATACACACACACACACCACCCCCTTAAAACACACACACACACACACACCACTCCCTTAAAACACACACACACACACGCACACACGCACGCACGCACACACGCACACACACACACACTCACGCACACACGCACACACACACATACACACACGCACACACCCACACACACGCGCGCACACCCACACCCACACATACGCACACACATACACACACATGCGCGCGCACACACACACACACACACACACACACGTGACAGGGTAGAAAATAGATTACCTCATACACTAAGAGCTTCGGCTGTGCTGAGGTTGATGAGTAGGTGGTAACTGCCCTCACATGTGAGTAAGCCGCACGTGCGCTGTTCTGAAAGCAGAGATGGCTAGTCAGTTTTTCTTGGCTGTCACTGCTCATGACCAGTGGGAAAGAACCCTCCAGCAGATGGTTGTGACAGAACTGCATTTCCACTTTCAGGTTTACTGCTGTGGCCTCCTCTTCACCTGTTCATAGCTCCACGAGTACACCCTCCGTGTTGCCATTCTCTCCCTCCCCCAAGCCAGCGGCTTCTGGACCACTCAGCCATCCCACACCTCTCCCAGCATCATCCAGCTCCTTGCCTGTGAAGTCTTCAGTCTCTCCCTTGCCGTCAGGTAATCTCCAAAGCCAATAGCTTCTGTCCTCAGCACACACACCCTTTCAGATGGTTGGGTTCAGCAGGTTAAGAGTCCTTGCTAATGTAGTGAGGGGAGTTTTGTTTGTTTGTTTGTTTATTTGTTTTTGTTTTATGAGATAGGCTTTCCGTGTGTAGCCCTATCTGTCCTGGAACTCACTCTGTAGACCAGGCTTCCCTCGAACTTAAAGATCCACTGCCTCTGTCTCCTAGTGGATAAATGGTGTGCACAGCTGCTGCCACCACCTGGCTGAGTTTTTGTTTTTGTGGGGGGGGAGTGTGTTTGTTTGTTTATGTGCTTGTGTGCTTGAATGTTTTATGTGCTGTGGTTGTGGTGCTCTGACTTGGAGATTCACAGTGGTTTCAGATCTGCTAGCCTTAGAGCTCATGGAAATTCAAAGAAAGTGTCTTGTGCCTGGGTGTTCGCCCTCACACACAGCTGGTTACAGAGCCGCCCTTCAGCATGGAGGACAGGAGCAGCCCTGCGGAGCCTTGGGCCTACTGCTCCCCACACTCTGGATGACATTTTCCCATTAGCCACTCTGAACATGTGATGAAATGGGAACTGGATCAAAGATCCAGACTGGATCCAAGTCTCCCGAGACACCAGCCCTGCCTTTCCCTTCCTGTCACATGTCCAGCCTGGTTGCAAAAGTATAAATACTGTGCTCGTCTCCAAGGTTCAGTGCGTCCTAATAGTTTACATCTTTGCTTAGCCTTTTCTTTTTTTTAATGTAAAAATTTGAAAATATTTGAGACTTAGTTGCAGACATTGGGAAACACTTGACATCTAGATACATGGGTGCCCTTCTCCTAAAAGCCAAGGCCATTACACTCAAGAGTCAACAGTCAAGTCTAGAATCCATGTCATATTCCCCAGTGGTCTCACCGCTGGGGTTTTTTTTGGTTTTTTTTCCCTCTTTTTCTGTTCATCTCATTAGCGTAGACAAACCCCCCCCAGTTCAGTGGTTTTGGGAGCATCCCTGTTAGGGCTGGATTGTTTTCACATGATAGGATTCAGGTTAAAGATGTGGGACGGTCACACCACATGGGGATGCCCTTCACCAAGCATGCTTTTATTCAATCTGACTGTGGAACTGTTTTGAGTTTGGGCTGGTGAGGGCTTTTGCTATATTTCTTCTCCTGTGTGTATGGTCATGCATGTGAGTGCAGTTTCTTGGGGAAATCAGAGTTGTCTGATCCCTTACAATTGGAGTTGCAGGCAGTGGTTGACTTGGTAGGTGTGCTTCACCAGGCTCAATTTGGTCATCCTTCTGTAATACAGATGGTAAAAGTGGAGCCAGGGACGTGTATAACTCTCTTTCTTAGATTTGGGAAAAGAAGTTTGTGGTGACGAAAGTAACAGGAACCGGTGTCTGCTGTAACCGACTGACGTCATTGCTCCTTTACTCTAGCTGGCCGCTCCACTCAGACTGGGCCAAGTTCAATGCCCTCCACGGGGCAGAAATCACCCAGGGTAAACCCTCCAGTGCCAAAGTCAGGTTCTTCTCAGGTATGTTGAAATTTCCTTGATACACTTGCATGTTACTGACATGGGCCTTTGTGCTTTAGAATTCAGATTTGGAAACAGTAATTATAACTATAGGAGACACTGAAGTCAACACGTACTCATAAAAACAATTATCTGTTTACTTTTTCCAGACATGGTCTCACTGTGTAGTCCTAGCTGGCCTGGAATTTACTCTGTAGACAAGGAGGCTGGCCTTGATCTCGAGAGATCCTTTGCCTCCTGAGTGCTGGGATTAAAGGCATATACTACCATGCCCAACCTTTATTTAGTTTTTTTAAAGATTTATTTAGTGTATGTATATGAGTACACTGCGGCTGTCTTCACACACAGCAGAAGAGGGCATCAGATCCTATTACAGATGGTTGTGAGCTGCCTCACAGTCAGAGAAGTCAGTGCTCCTAACCACCAAGCCATCTCTCCAGCCTCCTCTACTCAGTTTTTTTAATTGAAGTAATTTATGTCGAAAAAAGTCCATGGGCTGGAGAGATGGCTCAGAGGTCTTGAGTTCAATTCCCAGCAAATACATAGTGGCTCACAACCATCTATAATGAGGTCTGGTGCCCTCTTCTGGCCATGCTGGTAGAACATTGTATACATAATAAATAAATAAATAAAATCTTAAAAAATAAGAAGTCCATGTGGTATGTGTACATCTCAACTGTCATCAGTTAGCTGTATTTTGGTAACCAGCAAACAGTTTGACAAAGGAGGCATTACCAAGATCTCAGGGCTGTTCCTCTCGAGTCCCAGCTTCAGGTCTCCATCCTTGCCAAGAGTCACTCACTCTTTTATTATCTAACAGTATACAGATTAATTTAGCTGGTTTATTAACTTCTATTAATAAATTGAATAATTTTAGTTCAATATAGTTAAGTAGGTTGAACTTGTGGTTTTTCTATGTTCCTGATGGCTGTTCATCTCTGTTGCTGTTTGGAGTTGATGGTTTATTGTGGGTACTGCTGAATACTTTTCAGCTAAATCTATCCTGAGTAGCATTTCCCTGGCCAGTGTGGTTGATGTCTTCTAGTGAATATATGTGCACCTTTCTTTGGGGTTTAAGCTTAGCCATAGGATGACTGGGCCACAGACTGCGCATGTCCCTTAGCAGATTGTCAACCATGGTTGACACTTCCACCCTGTCCTCATTCTTGCTAGGTTGGTATTTTTCACCTTACAATATATTTGTTTTTCTGTTTTGTTTTTGTTTTTGTTTAACTCTTATTTTCCTAGTGATTAGCAAAATTGAGTTTTGTTTCATATGAATTTTAGCCATCTGTATTTTTTGTATGTAGTCTCTTAATGTTTTTAATATTTTTCTGTTGGATGGTGTCCTAATTTGATTTCTGTTGCTGTGCTAAAACACTAAGTGCCAGCGTCACACACCTTTAGTTCCAGCACTTATGAGGCAGAAGCAATTCCAGGACAGTCAGGGCTACATAGACTAATCCTGTCCCAAAAACCCAAAACAGAAAGCAAGCAAATAAAAAAGTCACAGATTTAGGGGAGGAAGGGGTTTATTGGGTTTCCCACTCAAGGTCACAGTCCATCATTGAGGAATCAAGGCAGGCTCACTTACTGTTTCACACAGCACCACTTCTGTCCAAGGAACTCACTTCACAGACAAAGAAGTATAGTGGTACCTTGGAGGATGCTGCTTGCTGACTGGCTCTCAGCCTGGCTTCCTTACACGGTTCAGACCACCCACCTATGGCTACTAGTGCCATAGTAGGCTGGACCCTCCTTCCCCAGACAATCCCCACAGACATATTCACAGGCCAGTTTGATCTAGGTAGTTCTTCAGTTGAGGCTTTCCTCTCAGGTGACTCTGTCTTGACAAAGCTAACTGAGATGGCTGGTCTTAACTGATCTTTCATGCGTGTTACGTGCAGTGGATTGACTCTAGGGTTTTGGGCATATTTAATGTGCACTCTACCACTGATCTGTGCCAAATGTATTTCTTCAGAGAGACACGGACATACCGGAAAGCATACACAGTACACACTCTTTGTATTACCTAGTTATATAAGGTATTTTAATATAACTAGATGATTTTTTTTTTTAATTTTGCAGCTCTGGAATTTAACTAGATAGGCAACTACCGATCATTGAGCTATAATGCCAACCTAGTTCTTGTGTGTTACAATAAGTGCTTTTCACGTAATGCTTTTTAAAATTGCATTTATTAGTGTGTATGGTATATGTGCACATGAGTGTGAGGAGGTCAGAAACCTTGGATGTTCTGCTCTATAACTTGCTTCAGTGAGACAGAGTATCTCACTGATCCCAGAACTAGGTAGGCAGCCAGTATGCCCCAGAGAGCCTCTTGTCTTTTTCCACTGAAGCTCTGGGTTATATGTGCCTATGGTCACACCCAGATTTCTGTGTGGGGAAAGGTATTTGAACTCAGGTCCCCATGCTCACACAGAAACATTCTTACTCACTGAGCTGTCTCCCCAGCTGCTCATGACTTGTTTTAGGAATCATTTCCTATTTCAGATTCAGAAAGATTTTCCTATGCGGTCTACAGCTTTGATATGTACTTGTAATTTAAGTCAGTAGCCATCACCTCAGCTTGTTCTTGTGGCTTTAATGTTCTGTCAGTTTCCCACTTGAACATTCCAGGAGCAGGAGTCCTGCTTTTTCCTGTCGTGCCTTCCCATCCTGGGTCCTTCCATCCCAGCACACATGTGCCCTGTGTTAACTTATAGCTAAGTGCCCAGCTCATGGGCATCTGCTAGCTGGCTGCTGTTTGGTGACTGCTCGTGCAGTCTAAAACTGTGTCAGGGCCCATCAGATTTTTCCCAGCCCTTGCCCAGCGCTGACAAACCAGGGCTTTGCATAAGCACAGAAACAAAAGCCCCCGCCCCCCGCCCCCCGCCCCCCACCCTCCATTCCCCTGGGTCTACTTGCTTCACTGACAGTACTTCTTCCTGTTCCAGGTCATGTCAGTCATGTCCTCTGGGTCATACATCCTAGTATATCATTACATGTCTTTGTCAGGCTCTGGCTGTCGCTTACTTCTTGGAGTCCTGACTGCTGTACCTTTTTTTTTTTTTTGGCTTCTATCTCTCACTGTTATCCCTGTCCTTTGAGTAGCAAAAGGGTTTTTTGTTTTTGTTTTGTTTTTTAATGATATATCATATTTCATCCAAACCCTTGTAAATGCCAGCAGTAGTTTTCTAACAACCTACACTGGAATCTGAACTCCTTGGCCTGTCCTTGGACACTTGCTCTGCCTGCTTCTCTGACCCCTTTCTCTGTTCTTCCTGCCCTACTCCGCTCCATTAAGCCCACATGACTGTCACAGTGGAACATTCCAGTGTCTTTGTGCTTGCTCTTGCTGCCCAGAAGATGTTTACCTCAGCTCAGCCTGCAGCCTTCTCTCACATCTTGTAGGGACGAGTTCTCTCTGAGGGAGAACTTTGTTGGCTATCTCGAGTTCCTCATTCTCTTCAGTTTTACCTGTTACTCGCCAGGAGGGATGGTCAGTAGGTTTACTTCTGACTGTCTGTCTTGTCCTGGAAGAAGTTCCCTGAGTGAGGATGTCAGAACTGGCTCACGGTTTTCACTATGTAGATTGTATCCTCTACGAATTGGAGAACCAGTGCACATGGTTCAGAAGAGTGGCGACCCACCGTGCACGAGTGCTCCCTGTGATGGTCCGATGGGACAGCGCCGACTGTATGGTGCTCCTCCTGACGCCTTTGCCTTCCATTTCAGGCCAAGGTGCTTCAGCCTCCTGTCACAGAGAAACAGAGGCATCAGTGGAAAGATACAGACCCTGTGATGGCTGGAATTGGAGAGGAGGTGAGTGTTGTTCTTATAGTAGCTCCATCAGTGAGACTGGAGTGGTCTACCTGGACTGCCATCCTTCTAACATTAGGCCCCGGCCTGGACCCTGTTCAGGTAGGTCTGCCCTGGAAATGTAGAAGCAGCGTCCTTTCTGCTGCCATTCAGAACAAGCTCTCTTGGTTTGTCACAGATTGCACACTTCCAGAAAGAACTAGAGGAGTTAAAGGCCCGGACTTCCAAAGCCTGTTTCCAGGTCGGCAGCTCAGAAGAGATGAAGACACTGCGGACAGGGTCGGATGACTTGCATGCCTTCCTTTTTGAGATTAGAGAGGCCACAGAGGTTTGTATCAGTGGACACCTTTCCTGTGTAAGAGGGGGCCTTTAGGAACTGCTGTTAGCCGGACCCCTGATCTGAACCCTTATATTTTCTGAGGACCCTCAGCTCGGCTGCTGCATTTATCCCGCAAAAGCCTGAATTGAGGACTATCAGAGCTGAGGCTTAGCAGGCCTGTCTAGCTGGCTGTTTCCCTTTCCTCCTCTGTAAAAAGGATCATCTTCTCTACCTCTCTAGCACATACTAAGCACTCCATGAAAGTTGGGTAAAGTTTTTTAAGTAACTTACGTATACTTTCAAATGTTTGGGTTAAGATTCCTTTCAAATGATTGCGTTAAGATAATGGTATTTTGGAGCATTTACATACAAAATGTCAAGTATTTATTGCCGAGAGCATTATTTACTGTTCTCTGGTTACTGAACTGTACCAAGGTCATCTCCGGAGTCCTCACAGCTTTTCTGCCTGGAGGAAGTTGTGGCCCTCTCCATTTTGTACCTTAGGAAGGGAGTCTTAGAAAAGCAAGTGAAGCTTGGAAAGGATTTTGGCAGACACGTTTTCATGTGTCTCCGGTCTCTGGTCGTAAAGAGCAGGCTTGGAGAGAGAAATCCTCTCGTGGGGCTGGATTGTCTCATTGTGGAGTTGTCTCTACTCTAATTTCCTACATTGTCGTCCTCAGAAGTTGAGTTTTTAAAAACCTTAGAACTGAAGTGGTAGCTCAGTGGGTAAGGGCACTGGCTGCGCCCTGCACTTCCAGAGGACATGGCTTTCATCCTGGCACCCGCGTCAGGGTCATAGGCATCGGACAAACTCTCCTGGCCTCTTTGGGCACCAGGCACTCAGCTGGTATACAAGGCAAACTCTTAACACATAAAACTTAAAAATTAATAAAATGATAGAGCATTTTATACAACCCCCCAACACAAAACAACACAAAGTAAAACAAAAAAGGAACTATGGGAAAACAGTTTTGAGCATGGGGACAATGAAAGTTTTAAACTATGACTGAGATCTTCACCATGCCCAGTAGTCACATTTACCCTCTTGGGTTCACATGGAGGATTTCTTGTTGTTTGTGTCTTCTTGTTTTGTGTCTGTGGGAATACAGCAGTTCCATTGTTGGCTCTCTGGGCCTTTTTCAGTCTCTTCATGGAGACATAAGTACTCTGAAAACAACATTGTTGGAAGGCTTTGCTGGGGTCGAAGAAGCCAGAGAACAGCATGGGAGAAGTCACGACTCTGGGTATCTCCACCTGCTCTATAAAAGACCGCTGGATCCCAAGAGCGAGGCCCAGCTCCAGGTAGGCAAGTGAGGCCTGTTGGTCAAGAAGGGCTCAGAAGCAGTGAGCTTGCGTCCATGGCTGTGGATCTGAGGTGTGGGTATGAGTGATGTGTCTTCAGGAAGTCTTGAGTTTGATAAAGACCTTTGTTAAAGTAGGAATTCATGGACTGGAGAGATGGCTCGGCTGTTAAAGGCTAGGCTCACAACCAAAAATAGATATTCATAAATCAAATCATGAATAATATCACAGTGCATCCTTTCAGGAGGTCTGTAGGTATTTTTAAGACATTATTTCCAGTCTATGAAAGCAGCTAGGAACACTGTTGGCACTTACCTCACACTCAGGAGAGAGAGGAAGGAGAATACTGAGCTGAGGCCAACCTGGGCTTTCCTAAATGAAGAGCCTCTCAAAAACAAGAACAGAAAGCAGACTGCAGCTGCTCTCCAGTGAGAGCCATTGGTTCCACAGAGATGGTGCTTCTTAAGCTAAGAAGGTCTGTGGCTGGAGCTCGTGCTGGCTGGGGATAGTGCCGTCAGAGCCTCTGACATGGGAGCTCTCACCTGCAGTGCTGTAGCACTTACATTTCTCTTTAGCTACTTGGATTTTGTTTGCCTCTGTGTACATGGGTCATCTTTCCCACCATGAATTCCAGAGGGTGGTACGTAGGCAGCCCAGATTCTCCTCACTGCAGACATGGTCTGTGGGTGTGGTGAGAGGTACAGAGGACTTAGACCTTAGGCCTCTGCTCCTAGTTTTCTATTCCATGCTCAGGAGACCTCCCAGCACCTGGAAGGTGAGAGAATGGCCCCTTGTAGAGGTGACCACTGACTGCTCTTCCTCCCCATGGGTGTTTCCTGGTAGGGCTGTTCTCAGACTGCAGCCCCCCCCCCCCCCCCCCCCCCCCCCCCCCCGCCCCAAGCCCTTCACCTCTGCCCCAGTTGAGTGGTCTAGAGGAAAGCATTGAGCTTCCACACTGAGAAAAGAATAATTGTCTTCTTGACCATGCTAAATAGGTAATTGCAGGAAATGTAATTAGCCACTTACTACATACAAAGAAGGGGTGGTGCTGCAGTGCCTACGCCCATGCCCTTAGCCCCTGTGCTACAGCATAAAATCAGGAAGGCAGACATACAGTTTTCTTGTGGGGTATATTGCCATGGGACCACAGATGAGAACATGGAAGTCACTGCAAAGTGTTGCATCAGGCCTTTGAAGAAGGTGCTGCTCCACCCATTTAGGACATGTTTGGAAGAAAGGACATCAGCTAGCGCAGACCAGAGGTCATGGCTGAGGTGGGTGACATAAAACCTTCTATAAGCTGGGCCATGGTGGTGTACACCTTTAATCCCAGCACTTGGGAGGCAGAGGCAGGTGGATTTCTGAGTTCGAGGCCAGCCTAGTCTACAGAGTGAGTTCCAGGACAGCCAGGGCTACACAGAGAAACCCTGTCTCAAAAAAAAAAAAAAAAAGAAAGAAAGAAAGAAGAAAAGAAAACCTTCTATGGTCATTAAATGCCTTTGAGGCCGCTGCCTCCCTGAATTCAGCTTGGCTCTTTCTAAATGTGGTTGAGATAGAACACTTTTCCCAGTATTAGTGTGAAATACTTTTCACCATAGTCTGATGTGTGCCATGTGTGAAGAGCTTCCTGGGGTGTTCAGTGCCTGTATACTTACTTGATTAAATAATTAACTTCATTTTTAATTTGTGAGTGTCAAATTGTATAGCATGAAGGTTAACTGTGTCCCCAGCTGACAGAGCATTATTACAGGCTCAACAGCCTCTTAGGATTTTAGTAGTGGTGGGCTGGGCTTCCAGTGTAGATAGCATTGTGTATTTTTGAAGAGTGCTCCTCAAATGGAGAGGTGGTCTGTATGTTCTGTGCTGTGAATATCTAGGGTCAGAGTTATTTTCAGCACCAACTGTTGAATCATCTTGTCTGCTTTTCAGTTCATTCCATAATGGGGAAGAGACTTAAATGAGCACACTGTGATCGAGCATAGTGGGTTGCTCCTGCATGTCCCACCCTTCCCAGGGGCGGCTGGGGAGAGGAAGTGGGTGCGTCTGTTCCTCTCATCCTCTCACCCTGTCTCTGCTCCATCTCCGTTATACTATTGCAGAAATGGAATTTCCGTCTTTCATTTTATTAAATGGCTTGTATTTAATGGATATTTTAAAACCTAGTGTTTTCCTTGTTCATACAGTTCTCAATATAGAAATATTTCAAAATTATTTTTGAATATTTTAATGCATCTTCCCCCCAGCTACCCAGCTAGCTACCAGAAAAATGAACCATTTGCCTTTTAATTTTTCTCTTGTAGGAAATTCGCCGCCTTCACCAGTACGTGAAATTTGCTGTCCAGGATGTGAATGATGTCCTAGACTTAGAGTGGGATCGGCATCTGGAGCAGAAGAAGAGACAGAGGTGAGGGAGAGGACGTTTCCTCTCTGCCTTTTCTAGGAGCACATGTAAAAATCTCCCAGGCGCTCTTCTGCTTAGCCATTTCATCTCTACACGTGTCATTTACAAAACACTGAGTGGTAACCACAGTAATTTATGTAAATGAATTTACATCACATCGTAATTTTAAAATGACAATTTGAATTTCAACTGGGTGTGGTGGTACACGACTTTTATCCAAGCACTTGGGAAGCAGGAGGCTGGTGGATCTTTGAGTTCAAGGCTAGCCTGGGCTACACAAAGAAACCATGTCTCAAAAACAAGCAAACAAAAAAGAATATACATTTCATAAGGGTTGAGAGTGGCTCAGTGATAAGGCAGTTGACTCCTGTGTGTCTATTACACATATTCAAGGCCTAGCATCCCAGAAAAGCCCAAACATCAAGAAGGTATATGTTATACTCTGTTGCCACCAATAGCATGTTCTTGAGGAATTACGTTGAATGATTTTTATCTTGTATCAAATGTATAAAATAATTGAAAAGCATTTCAGATGTTTTCAGGGGGAAGGTACAAATGTGGGAGCGAGGGAGATCTGTGGGTCAATTCACCGGATCGATACAGTGCTTGATTAGGAGAATTCCCTTAAACCTCCGTTCCCACAGCTCTGCCCTGCTGCCAAGCAGTACTTGTATAGTGGTAACCTGGCTAGTGTGACAGTCCCACTGTGTCTGAGACACACTACCAACTTCAGTTATCCTGTGAACCTGCTGCATTGCTGAGCTGCGCACCCTCACCAAACACACCTAGGCCAACGAGTTCCCCGTTAGTCATAACCTGGCTGTGGTGTAAGTCCTTTATGCATATCTTGAGCATAGCTGTTCTACGGGATAACTTAAGTGTTATATGTGTCTTTGGTGTACATTGTAATATTATGTGAAATGTAAGATCTGCGTATGGGTGATAGAACCAACCACCCAAGTGTCAAGCCAAGGAAGACACCAAATAATCCTAGAACAGTGGAAAACAAGAGAATTCCCATGGGACTGAATAGGATGGCTCAGTGGTTAAGAGTGCTGGCTGATCTTCCAGAGAACCTGAGTTCAGTTCCCAGCACCCACATTGGGTACCGCACAGCTGGCTGTAACTCCAGTTTCAATGAATCTGACCATCCTCTTTGCACAAGTTCTGTATGTTTCATGGTTCTCATAAACATATTCTGACACACACTAAATAAACCTTATAAAGAGAGCATTCCTCTTGTACATTTGTTAGTCTTCCAAGTTGTCCTTTTGAGAAAATATTTTTTTTTTGGTGTGTTTGTTTGATTAGCTTTTTGAGAAATGCTCTCACCGTTTATTGTCCAGAAGGCCTGGACACTTGCCATTCCCCTGCCTCAGTCTCCCAAGGGCTGGGAATGTAAGCGTGAACATAGGGGAAAAATGTAATTAGTGTGGCTGTTTGAAGTGATGATGGTGAAGACGGGCTGATCTTGCAGCCTTGTGGTCTGGATTGTGTTTGTGCTCTGTAGAAGGCATACAATGCAGTGTGCTCAGAATGAGGAAGAACTCAAGAAAACAGAGCGTGCCAGCCCTTGTACATGTTAGCTTTCTGACATAGTAGTTAGCCCTGAATGGATACAAAAGCTGGTGTGTTCATCTGTTTTTAAAGCTATGGGATTATGGAGTTTTTTTCTTGGGGCATTGGATGGCTTATCAGGGACAGGACTAGTGTATATAGTGTAGTAAACAGAAGTAAGTAACTGTCACCATGCTGTGTGAAGCAGGCTGAAAAGCCCAACCAAAGGAGTCTCAGCTTGGAGCAGAGGGATGGAGAGGCAGGCTGAGAAGTTCTGCCCAGCTCTTCCCCGGGACGCCCTTGCCCCTGTGGGTGGTTGGGTCCATTACAGGTCATAGCTCACTCTACTAGTGTAAATGAATTATCCTCAATATAAATATTAACAAGGAGCTAATCAGATGGCTGTATTTCTTTTCTTTATCTTATTCCCTAATAACCACACAGAAAAAATAAGATTTATTCAAAACTGCACCTCAGTAGCTATGCAATTAAATGATCTACTTTTCCCTCCTATGCTAATCTGGCTCCCCCCAGCCCCATGCCGTGCTCCTTGCATATTATTATTGATCTGGCTCTTCAGACCCCTTCTTCATGGCTCCATTGCCTCCATCCTGCTGCTGGTCTGAATCTCCCTCTCTCTCTCCCGTTCTCCTTTCTCTGGTTGGCAGACATCCCACCCTCTTCTCTAATCTGCCCAGCTATTGGGTGATCAGTATTGATTGACAAGGCAGAGAATAGATGTTAAGAACTGTTTATTCAAACTTAACTTGGTATAAGTAGCACAGTGCCATGTCTGGATTGAAATAGGGTGTGAGGACAGACAATCAGCATTTGAGTAACAGAAGGGTAAACTTTACACAGCATGTGAAGATATTATGCCTGCACACTAGTTGTGATTTCCCTGGGACAGTGAGGCAGCTGCTCTCTTTTCCAACTGTGTTCCTCTTTGCCTAGAAGTAGGCTTTCTGAAACTGCACGTGCTACCAGAGATGAACTTTCTTTACTGTGACAGCCCCAAGCATCTCCTCACTGCACTGCACTGATCAGGTCCCTTTCTGCAGAGCTCAAGTTCTGGACATGGTTTTTTTCTTGGCACTTGTCTATCTTCAGCCCTTCTCTAAGTATTGTCTTATACCAACTGGAAAGTTCACTCACTTGGCTGCCTTGTTCTTTTCAGCAGTTCTGAGAAAAGGAAATAAAACTGAAAGTTTCTGTTGAACATCAGCGGTTTTCATTCTGATCATTATGTGGTGATAGACCGGTGCACAGACAGACAGCAGCAAACAAAACGGGTGGCTTGTACCTGTTTTGAACTGCCCATTTTTGTTTTATTTGTGTATTTTTCTCAAGTTAAAAGAACCATTTTAATCAGTGTTCAAAGGTTTATAATGAGAAAAAAAAGAATCTGGACCTGTGTATCCCTGACCTTAGTCCTGCCATCCAGCAGCAACCGTCGGACTGTTTGATTCTTGAGGAAAACCTCTCTCTGCTGCCAGCACCCGTATTGTCTCAGTCAGCAGTCAGTGACTGGGACCCACACACTTCCAGCCAGCCTGGTTTCTTTCCTTATTGAGTGTAACTTACATACAGAAAAACACAAGTCACAAGTGAGCTCAGGAGGGTTTGCCCTGTTCGTGGTTCCTGTCTCCCTCCCTACTGCCTTCTTCCCAGTGCTCCAGTGGTGTGCAGTCTGTACTATGGCCTGCTCTAGGCCCTCTCAGTCCCGCTCGCTCTCATGAGATTCTTATGTCCCTCTTAACTTCCTAGTATCTCTTGATGTTTCAGCTTCTCTGTTTTATTATTTCCCTGTTAGAATTGCAGCCTCGTGTGGTATGGGGCAGAAGGGAGCCACTTGTATCTAATTCTTTTCCTTGTTGCCACTAGGCGCCTAATTGTGCCAGAACGAGAGACACTTTTCAACACACTAGCCAACAACCGGGAAATCATCAACCAGCAGAGGAAGAGGTTGAATCACCTGGTGGACAGTCTGCAACAGCTCCGTCTCTATAACCAGACATCGCCATGGAACCTGCCCTCAACGCTCTCAACCCAAAGCAACACTCATGGGTATGCGAGAGATTGCTGGTGGGAAGGGAGAAGATGTTCAGAGAGCACGAGAGGATGTGAGGTGGGTGGCCTTAGAGTGTGACTCCGGCAGTGCTGCACCTGTTAGCCATGTTGTCCGGGTCAGGTTCTTCCCCTCTCTGACCTCCAGTGCCTGCCTTCAGGGTGTGTGTAGGCCTGTGTCTTTAACACATGGAGTGTGGTGCCTGATGATGAAGTAGGTGCTCAGCGGGCCATAGCAGTCTGCATAGTAACCCTGAGGCAGTTGAACTGACAGTAGCTTAACTGGGTTCCATTTCCTAACGTCCCTCGGAAGCCCAGATTTGCCATTCAGCTTTAGTGTGGAGCCTTGCAGATCATTGCAGTTAGCAGTTTACCCCGAACTTAACCCTGATGGAGTAGTGTTTCTGCTTTCGGCACGTGTGTGATTTAGTGGTCCTTTTTGGTAAGACACCGGTGTTAGGCTTAGAGTGGGAATGTGTGGTGTTGAAGTTGTTGGCTTTCCTTTCATGTGTTGATAGGTAGTTTGTTTCTATAGTGAATATTCTCTAATCTCTTGGGCTTAGATATTAAGAAGAGTGTATACCACATAACTTCCACCTTCTCTCGGTGGGTTTGGATGTAACACTGCCCTGTTTCAGTTTTGACAGTGACCTTGAATGCCTGCTAAAAACTACCATTGAATCTCACACCAAGCCTTCTCCCCGAGTGCCAGGTAAGTGCTGCCGCCCAGCCTCCCAGCATAGTTTGTGGTCTAACCTGGCCTTTCAAAACGAAATCTTAAGCATTTATGGGTTGGTGAATTTTTTTGCAGGTAAACTGTCCCCAGCGAAACAGGCCCAACTGAGGAACTTCTTGGCCAAGAGGAAGACCCCACCAGTAAGGTCCACTGCTCCAGGTAAGGGAATAGGCCTGAGGTTCCAGTGCTAGCTGTACAGTGCTAGTGCACAGTGGGGTGGCTCAGGTGCACAGATCCCCAGAATCTGCTGCAGTCCGAGCATGGGAAGAAGCAGTTCGTGTATTTGGGATAACACAGCTCAAGGTGAATCTTTGCACTTTGACATCATGCAGTCAGTCCCCAGGTCACATAGTGATGGTTACGAGTGGCATGGAATGGACTGAGCTGGAGTCGAGACTCAAGCCTTATATGAGTTTTTAGCAATACTACACTGGAGAAAGTCTTCTTATGAAGAAAACTAGAGGTTAGGCAGCTAATACTTGCTAAGAGACTGGGAGGTAAATGGCCCAGTGAATAAAGGCATGTGTTGTCAAGCCTGAAGATCCTAGTTCAGTCTCTAGGACACACATGGTGAAAGGAGAGAAACAACTGATCTTTGCCCTCTCCTTGTATGCTGTGGCATATGCACATGCAGACACACCATAGTAAATAAATGTAGTAATAGATTTTCAAAATACTGGCTGAAAAGCTACAATATTAGAGATGAAAAGGTCTTTTAAATTTTTATCTAAAATTCCTTAATTTTTTTTTTTTTCATTTAGTGCTGGGGATCAAACCCAGAACCTAGCACATGCCAAGGGGTGTCTACCAACACCACTAAGCTACATCCTATCCCTTGTTTTTTTTTCCATATAGCCCAGGATAGCCTGAAATTCACGATGTAACTGTGTGTAGCTGTGTGTTTAATTTTCCAAAGCTAAGACTACATTTTGCCATTGCCCTGGTGAGCTTCAGCACTGTGTATGACCTTAGCACAGTGCAGTTGTAAAGGGTTTTGTTTGCTAACCTCTGCCTTTTAGTACTTTGCTCTTGGAGCTGCTTCCTAAGTCTTCTACCTACAGAGGATTTTGCCAGATACTTCTCCACGGCCCCCTTTGCTCAGGCCACCGCTTTTTGGGAGAAGGATTGTAAGCCCACATGTATACTTGTGGATATGCTGAGCCATACTGCCTTATGACATCAGACATGTCAGCGCTCTTCTGTGTCACGTCCCTGAGACATGGTCTCTGTACTGGAGCTTGGCGGTGCTGTTGATCCCCATGGCTCTGCCTGCTTCTCATGATGGGCACAGGTCTGCACACCAGCACCTCCTTTTCACATGGGTGCCTGGGGATTGTAATTCAGGTCTCGTGTTGACACAGCATCTACTGCTGGTCAATGAGCCATCTCCCCAGCTCCTTTAGGCCACCATTTCTGTTGCAGCTTCTCACATTCCAACGCTTCACCAAACTGTTGTACTTGCAGACCTTACAGGTCTGTGGTACTATCTTAGTTAGGTTTTTTTGTTGCTGCGTTAAAAACACCACAATGAAAATCAACTTGGAAGGGAACAGGTTTATTTCATCTTATAGCTTGTGGTCTGTCATCTGGGGAATTCAGGGCAGAAGATAGGACTTTGGAGGCAGGACCAGATGCTGAGGCCATGGAGGATTGTTGCTTCCTGGCTTGCTCCTCATGCCCTTCTCAGGCTGATTGCTGTATAGCACCCAGGATGGTGGGTGGCTGTGCCCACAGTGAGCCCTCTCACATCAATCACTGATCAAGTAGATATCCCACAGGCTTGCCTTCAGCTAAGCGTATGGAGGCACTTTCTCATTGTGGTTCTCTCTTCCAGTATAATTCTAGCTTAGGTCACGTTGACAGAAAAAAAACAACAAAAACCCACCCAACCAGGACCGGCAGCAGTACCTGTTGTCTGCCGGTAGCACGCCACAATCAAACTGCTCTTCCGCAGTAAACCTTTACTGTTGTTTATGTTCATTGAACGTGTGCCTGATGATGACTTCAGGACCATCCTTGTAATAGAAACACTGCATAGTTACCCAATCTTGGTAATCTTCATTTGTTGCCAGGAGGTTACATAAAACATCCTTACTTATAAATCCTTAGTTCACGTATCTGATCTTTGCCCTCTCCTTGTATGCTGTGGCATATGCACATGCAGACACACCATAGTAAATAAATGTAGTAATAGATTTTCAAAATACTGGCTGAAAAGCTACAATATTAGAGATGAAAAGGTCTTTTAAATTTTTATCTAAAATTCCTTAATTTTTTTTTTCAATCTTTATGATTGAGTCCTTAGACATGAGATGCGATTGCCTATCTTGCTACCAGGTAGTGATAAGAGCAGCAAGGTCTGATCACTCAAAATTTGAATTACGAGGATGTAAACATTAAACAGAAGCTGCAAAGTATACTTGTTTAATGATAGCACATGTGCTAGGGAGAATAACTGAGGATATGGACGCTTTGTTTTGGAGATAGAGTCTCACATCGTCCAGGCTGACTTTAAAGTCTGTGTAATGGAAGATGGCAGTAAACTTAGGATCTTCTTTCTTTACCTCTTAAATGCTAGGATCCCAAGGCATTAACTACCACTCGCAGTGTATGTACATTTTTGTTTTAATTTTTAAAATTGTAACATGGTTACAAAAAAGTATACAAATCAAAAAAATGTGTAATCTCTACTGAAGTTAAAAAACAAAACACACACTAGGATTTTAGAAAACCCCCTCTTGGGGCTAGAGAGAGAACTCAGTTAGAACTCCTGCTCAGTGAATATGCAGTCCTGACTTCACATCCCCCGCAGCCATATGAAAAGTTTTACCTTTGCCTGTAATCTCAGCATTAGGGGATAGAGACAGGCTAATCCCTAGATGCCACTGACTAACCAGTCTTAACCAAAATAGCAAATTCTGATTCAGGGAAAGACTATCTCTAAATAATAAGGTAGAAAGTGATAGAGTTAATACCCTGTTCCAGTCTTCACACGTGCATGCATGGGTGCACACACACACACACACACACACACACACACACACACACACGAAATCTCTCTTGTATCCCCTACATTTTCCTTTGAAAGAATATGTTACATGGGAAGATGTTGAAATTATATCTTTGCTGATATTTTTTTAAAATTTATTTATGTCTGTGTCATTTTTAGTTTATTATTTTGAGAAAAGAAACCTTTAAGAATATCGTCACTGAGCCTGTGAGATGGCCATGCATTGACTTAGGATCCTTCTATTATACCATCGGGAAGAATGCTCTTGGAGCCTTTCTGTCTTCACATTCAGGGCAATTTTCAAAATCTTACATAAGATAATACTTTTGTTTTGTTTTGTTTTGTTTTTGTTTTTTTCAAGACAGGGTTTCTCTGTGTAGCCCTGGCTGTCTTGGAACTCACTCTGTAGACCAGGCTGGCCTCGAACTCAGAAATCCACCTGCCTCTGCCTCCCAAGTGCTGGGATTAAAGGCGTGCGCCACCAACCACCACTACTGCCCAGCTCAAAACTTTCTTATAAAGAAGGCTTTGTGCTAGGTGATTTTGCTCAGCTCTAGGTTACTTGTGAGCTTCTGAGCATGTTTAATGTAGACCAGGCTGAGCTGTGGTACTTGGCAGTCTCCATATATTTTGTGCCCTTCTGACTGGTTTTTGCAGCTTGACCCTGTTGTAGCTAAAGGAGCATCGGTCTCAGTTTTCCACAGCTGCATCACTTCTCCCTCCTGCTCAGGACAGTTGCTGTTAGAATGGTTTTGGTACTAAGATCACATTGAGGCTGCACTTATGGCCAAGCCCATACCAACCCTGTTCCCTTGTTTTTCCTAAGCTATTTCTTTAGTGAGAAGACATGGTAACAGGGCTCCAAGAGGGCTGCAACAAATCACCACAGATTTGGTGGCTCATGGTAGAAAAGCATTGGTAGCTGCAGCATGCGCAGTTGAGTTCAGCACTGTATGGCTCAGCTAGGTCCTCTGCCAAGAGAGACTGGACTCAAGGTGTTGACTGGGCTGCTCTGTGGGAATTGTGAAGATGTTCCTCCAAGCACTGAAGTGGTCTCTTGGAGCTACAGGATAAGGTTCTCAGCCCCTCTGGTGGTATTCCTTGTCCCTCATCTTCAGGCCACTATTGGGCAGAAATCCTCTTGCTAGAGATCTTGTCTCCCTGGACTTCTTCCTTATCTCTTCAGTGTCCCCCTTTGCTTTCATCCTGTGCCTTTAAGAGAGGAATTGCTTGGGTGGTGGTGGCAACACCTTTAGTCACAACACTCAGGAGGCAGACGCAGGTGGATCTCTGAGTTTGAGAATATCCAGGGCTACACAGAGGAGGAACCCTGTCTCATAAAGAAAAAGAAAAAAGTTCATGGGATTTGACCTGTAGGACAAGCTCCTTGTTTTAAAGTCAGCAAATTTGTGACATTACTTACAGCTCTAGGGTACCTTTCGCCACCTCTTTCTGCTGTGTGTGTGTAACCCTCAATCTGTCCATCCATCCCTACAGTGGAAATTCTTTTGGCATAGGACCCTCTTATACAGCAGTATTGGAAAAGGTCTATAAAGTTAGGTGCACAAGGGTTTGAATTCTGGCTGCTTACCAACTTCATAACCTTAGGCAAATTGCTTCACCACTCTAAGCATTAGCCACAAGTTCAATAGCAGTTCTTAAGTTCTATGGTGATTATGCGAGTAGCTGGCACAGTCCGTCTAGGCACTGCACCTGCCGCCTTCCTCGTCCTGCCTTTGGTTATATAAGTAAGTCTTGACAAGGTAGCACTGGTAACTGTAACAAGGGCCGTTAAAATAACAGCTCTGCCATATTGCATGGGTAAATTAATTCAGCTGGTTTCCCCAGCCTCCTACTGAACAACTTTTGGGTCAGAAATGGAAGACATTTTTACATTGGATAGTGAAGATATCATGTCATTTGCAGAAAATCTGTCTGTCTCAGAATACTTGATCAGAGCACAGTCCAGCATGCAATGGCTGCTACCCATTGAGCACTGGAAATTTGAAAAAGAACTTTGTCTTTTTACACTTCATTATTTTTATTTGTATTATTATTTTTATTTACTTTTTGAGACTAGGTCCCCATTTATGGTTCTGACTGACCTAGAACTATGTAGACCAGAGTGGCCTCAAACTCAGACGTCCACCTGTCTCTACCTCCCAAGTCCTGGGATTCAAGGCTTGTGTCACAGCACACACACTGTACTTAAGTACTTTAAATAGCCACAGTGGCTAGTAGCTACTGGGCAGCAGGACCCTGGCATGTGGTACTGATTTTTAGCTTTATCTGTTGTATAGCTCTTATACTGAGATTTTGTTTGTTTTTTGAGACAAGTTTCCTCTGCGTAGACCAGGTTGACCTCAAACTCAGATCCACCTGTTTCTGCCTCCCAAGTGCTAGAACCAAAGGTGCTCACCACCATTATCCAGCCTGAGACTTAAGATCTTGTAGCATGATCTGCCTACAGGACAGACAAGTGATAGTATAAGAGAGATGCTTTGAATAACTAGGGAAGAAGGGAGGCTAGGCATTTTGTTTTTCCAGTATACAATAATAACATGCATTCTCAAAGCACATGTTAGAAGTTGGCAGAACTTGACTCCACAGTGCAAAGAAGAGCAGAGAAGGGCAGGGCTAAGTTCCATGTTGAGAGTCACTGGCTCACTTAGATGTGTGTGAGATGCTCAGACTGAGGCCGTCTCACTTTGGTATTCTGAGGTTGGAAAGCAGGGATGATGCTGTGACTGTCCGGCCTGTCCTGGGAGCTGGCCTGCTACCTCTCTGACACTCTCTTTCCCGTGAGAGCTTAATCTCCTGTATTCCTACCAGTTGACTACCTTTTTCATTTTTAGTCTTATCATTATTCACATTCAGCAATAGCCACTTCCACCTAAGGTATAAAATAATGAATGTGCTTTATGAATCTGTCTCTCTTAGCACTGAAATGGCACAGCTTTGGGGTTTGCTTTGAGTTGTCTAATGTTATTTTTGGGTGTGCCTTCTGTAGCCAGCCTGTCTCGGTCAGCCTTCCTGTCTCAGAGGTACTATGAAGACTTAGACGAGGGCAGCTCCGCATTATCCATAGCTCACCCTCTGGAGGGAGAAGATGCCCGGTCAACCTGCAAAGAGGAGGAGGCTATGGTCCCAGTCCCTCGACATGCCCCTGTGGTCCGCACACCTTCTATCCAGCCCAGTTTCTTGCCTCAGGCAATGCCTTTTGCAAAGCCTCACCCAATTCATAGTTCTTCACCCGCTGTGATGAGCTCTTCAGGTAAGTCACCAATTGGAACTCTGCCCATGGAGGCCTGTTGCCGGAGAGCTGCATGTCCGTGTCATAGTAGTCACCCTGTGCATTGCAGGGCTGTGTCACAGTGACCTCTAGCAGAGACACAGGACTGAGGTACAGGAATGAAACCAGGTTATAGAACAGCTTTTATCCCTCTTAGGTTTCTACTGCGGGGATTCACCAGAGTTTAGACTTTAGACCACTGAGTTCCCATTCATTTCTGCTAATATGCCAAAAATTAGAAGACCAATTCCAAAAGTATAGGTTCTCTTGAAGTGGTTGGTAAGGCTACTATGAAATAAAAGACTCTAAGGTAACACACAGTAACAGCTTATCTCCAGCATCCACTTTGCTTTATTAACATAGGTCTTTTTCAGAAGTAAAGGAGTGGGATGTTTGCCTCAGTGTAAAGCAACATGTGGGCTCATATCTTCCTGTGAGCAGCTGTGGGGCATGTGGCTCAGGGCTCACCAGCTCCAGTGCCCCATGTCATAGTTACACTGCTGCAGGGCAGTATCAGGGCCTTGTTCCATAATGACCTCTAGCAGAGACAGAGGACTGAGGTACTGAAACAAATCTCTTTACAGGAAATCAAGTTCTGTGTTGCTCTAAATGTTCTCTGTAATGCTAAATTTTAGTGTTTTTGTATACCATTTTAACTTTCCTGTTTCTTTCATTGACACCATTTTCCTGATAATTTTTCTTTCCCCCTTAGTCTCTACGTCAGCCACCAAAGTTATTCCTCAAGGAGCAGACAGCACAATGCTGGCAACTAAAACGGTAAAGCATGGTGCACCAGGTCCTTCCCACACGGTCGCAGCTCCCCAGGCTGCAGCTGCTGCAGCCCTGAGACGGCACATGGCCAATCAGGCACCAGGTAAAGACTACAGCCCCATTTCTAGGAGAGTGATTGTGAGCTGTCCAGGTGAGAGGTTTGGGCTTTGGGGTGGTATACAGCTGGCTTTCTTGCTAATTCTTAGAAGAGAAGGCTAGTTTGATGACCTTCATCCCTGTGAGGAGAGCTTCCAGGAGGCAAAGACTGGTCTCAAGTGTTTTGCTTTGAAGGGGAGGTATTAGATTTTATGGAAAATCGATGAATTTTGATGCTGATTTCCTGATTTTGATTGGCGATTCTCTGCGTCACTCCTAACTTGATCTTGGAAATTAGAGCATCTGACATCATAAGAACAATGTTTTAAGGACTCCAGGCACTGGCAGGGTGGCTGCACTACTGTGCCTGTTTCTGTTCCAGTGCTGAGAGATCAGCAGAGAGAGTTACCCAAGTATATACCAGAGTTCCACCTTTCCAGCTGGCTGTTCTGCACTGACAATTGTCACTGGCTTTAGTTAGGACAGTGACTTAGCTGATCAGGACATAGGTCTAGGGAGAGGGATTCAGGGCTAGTTGTCATTGCTTGTCACCTTGGCAAGTGGTTCTCACTCAGAGGCTGTTCATCCTTCCAGCTGGTTCAAACACAGTTGTAGAGTTACTGGCTGGGAACATTAAAGAAGAACCTTAAAACAAAACACCCCACAAGGACAGGTTATCTACTCCCCAAATGTGAAGAGTGCCAAATATTATCACTTGAGACTTTCTGAGACATGGTAGACTCATTCAGCTAGGAAAGAATGGTTAGCCAGACGGAGTTGCTTGGACCATTGATCCCAGCACTCGGGGCTGACTGAAGCAGATTGTTACAAGTTTGCAGCCAAATGGGGATATATTGTGAACTGGGGGTCTGCCTAGGCTATGGAGTGAAACCCCGTCTCAAAAACAAACAAAAACTAAAGACCGGGATGGAGAGATGTCTCAGCAGTTAAGACTGCTCTTCCAAAGGTCCTGAGTTCAAATCCCAGCAACCACATGGTGGCTCACAACCATCCATAATGAGATCTGATGCCCTCTTCTGGTGTGTCTGAAGACAGAGACAGTGTACTTACATATAACAAATAAATCTTTAAAAAAAAAACACTAAAGACAGTAAATAGCAATAAGTCAAGTTTAAATAGAACCTTCTTAAGGTACCTAAAACACATAATAAAAACTAAAGACAACTCCTAAGTTACATTTAAGCTTTCAGAACGTACTTATTTGATGATCTCCTTATTTCCTGGACAGATAGGATCCTGACATTACACTGATCAGGTCATTCATCTAGCTGATCATTTATAAAGTTCACATTTGTCAGGATTTAGGATGGTGTACTCAGCAGGAAATACTGTGGCCTTCACACTGTCTCTTGGAGCAAGTTTTTAAGGTGGCGACACTTGGACGTGTTAAGATGAATGGTGGCAGTCTGGGGGGTGTCCTCCCAGCTCTCCGGCTGGGGAAGGAAGCAAGTGTTCCCACAGATCACAGGCTGCCTGACATTTGCTCAGGGGAGACCGGAGAGCTTCACTCAGCCTTTCCAGGTCTTAGTAACAGAACGCCCTTAAAGGTGAGAAAGTATGAGGGAAACACAAGAGAAAGGGTTAGAAAGCTGGTGGAGGGGCTCCTGTGCTAGCACTAGGAGGCAAAATCGGATACATCTCTGGAATGGGAGTCCAGTCCAGCCTGTGCTACTTTAGGCAGCTTCTGTGTTTGCACATTTACCCAGAACCTGGCACCTCATAGGCCCCTGGGAGAAGAGGACAGATGAATGAATGGCATCGGCCCTGTGCTGAAATCTGTTAATCCTCTGGGTGTTGCCACCCCTTTCAAGATGAGCCAGTGGTGTGGCAGGTATCTAGGTTCTGCTGCAGAAAGCTGGCCAGGGAATTGTCCCTCTATGCCAACAAGTTTTATTAGGTGGCAGGAAGTTCATTCCTTGGCCTCTGGTAATAGCCAGGTGTTCTATTGACTGCACTGCTGATTAGATTTCCTTTACTGTCTGCCGGAGGTTATGTCCTGGGCATTCATTTCTATAGAAATTCTATAGAAAAGGATTTTTAATCCTTTACAGGAATTAATATGGTTCTCTCTTCCCTGTTTGCATAGCTGTGAGCTCTCCAACTGAATCAACTTTGAAGAATGTCCCTCAGGTGGTGACTGTCCAGGACCTGAAGAGTAACCCCTCACCCCCTTCTGCAGCCATGGGGTATGTCATGTCCTCAGTGGGTTCATCTACAGTTTGCTACCATGGAGGCAGTTTGTCTGAAGGGAGCACTACTTCTCACAGCTTTTAGAGAGCCTTGGACTATGGAGGGATGGGCAGCCATTACTAAGTTTTAGGAAGGTGGACTTTTCACCTTGCCAAGGCACCCACTAAAAACTATAAGCCAGGTGCGAAGTTGGATAGACCCAGTTTTTTAATGTTCTCAGGGTTCCAAATTGGCCTTCAGGTCCTGCTGACCACTGTGTAAAGATGGTGGGCCATGGAGAATGACAGCGCCCTCCCTGACTTCCTCTCTCTCAGCATTTCAACTCTTTACATTTTTCATGAAGAAACAGTATTTGAGAAGCAAGCAGCTACACTTGCAGAACTTCTGCTTTCTGATTTAGGCAAGAGCCTTGCCAAAGCTCACTTGCCTTTAGTCTCCACAGCTGACCCCGCTCCCCAGGGCTCATGTTATGTGGTACCCCCTCCCCCTATCCATGGCTCATGTTGTATGGTGCCCCCTCTCCCCCTACCCAGGGCTCATGTTGTGTGGTGCCCCCCTATACGCCCACATACATTTCCTTTTATCTGCATTGTTCATGTCCTACTCACTGCTCAAAGCCTCCCTATGCTGTCTGGAAGAGTTGGGGGAACATAACTGCCTTGAATGGGAGATCATCAGGGACTAGTATTTTTAGGGGGCCCCAATGTCTGGTGCCCATGGATAGTCAGAGGCAAGGTGAGCAGCTACAGGCCCTGTGTTTTTGTCCTGTCTTCTTGTTCTCTACTGACACTACAGAGCAGGTCTGCCTATCCAAGGCTCATTTTCTTGAGTGGCCTTGCCATGCCAGTGTTGGACTTTGCCTGTCTGCGTGTTGATCTCAGGGTCAAACCAAATTCACCCTCTTTGCTGTCCTATAATATCTTGAAGCCTTCCTTGGAATGCCATTTGGACCAAGGCTGGTATTTGTGGTTGCTGTGAGCTCTTCAGAGAACTGCGCACTGGAGTTTGGGAACTATAGCAGATTCCCACTATAGAGAAGGCGGGAGGCCACTAAAAGGCAGAGTGTTTTGTAAGGCCAGGCATGTGGGTGCGGTGTGGGCTGGTACTTCTCAGACTCTGACCACTGACTACAGAAGAGAAGCACCTTTGTCTGCTCAGTTACCTCCCTCAAGCTGCTCATCCCTGAGGGCAGGGCTTCCCTGGCTTTGTTCTTCAACACAAATAGCCACCAATGGTGGAGAATGAGTTTTTAAATCTTTTATTATCTTCTATATGTATGTATATGTGTTTGCATGAGTTTATGTGCACTATGTGCATGTAGGAGCCTGTGGAGGCCAGAAGAGAGTGTTAGAACCCCTGGAACTGGAGTTACCACTGTCTTTGTGAGCCACCCTACATGGTGCTGGCAACTGAACCTAGGTCTTTTGCAGGAGCTCCTAATACTGGGCCATCAGAATCTGATAACATTTTCTCTTCCTTTCTCCAAAGAGTTGGACTCTCTGATACATTTATTGAGCTTAAACACCCAATACCTGAAGCAGTTTCTTTTTATTTTCATTTTCTAGCTTTAAAATAGATTTTTAAGACTTATTTATTTTATGTATATGAGTGCTCTGTCTGCATGAACACCTGCAGAGTAGAAGAGGGCATCAGACCCCGTTACAGATGGTTGTAAACCACCATCTCAGGACCTCTGGGAATTGAACTCAGGACCTCTGGAAGAGCAGCCAGTGCTCTTAACCTCTGAACCATCTCTCCAGCCCCTTAAAATTGCTTTTAATTACATTATTTATGTTCATGTGCACACGTGTGCCAAAGCACATATGGAGATCAAAAGACAACATAGGGGCATTGGTTCTCCTTCCACCCTGTGGGTTCCAGCAATCAAACTCAGGTCATCAGGCTTGACATCTCACTAGCCCTTGAAAACAGTTTATAAGTGAAAATTGATATATTTCACCACCTTCCCCATGGGTGAGTTCATTGCAAAATGACTGACTTTCAGGGTCTTGTAAGCAGCTGTCTTTAAAGTGTATTAATTTTGCACGTAACTATTCTTTTTTTTTTTTTTTTTTTTTTTGGTTTTTCGAGACAGGGTTTCTCTGTATAGCTCTGACTGTCCTGGAACTCACTCTGTAGACCAGGCTGGCCTCGAACTCAAAAATCCACCTGCTTCTGCCTCCCAAGTGCTGGGATTAAAGGCGTGCGCCACCACTGCCCGGCTGCACGTAACTATTCTTAAGTGACACCACACACACATACATTCATTGGAGGACGAACTTGCTTATTTCCGCTCCCTGTGTATTGTGGTGAGGCTGTCCTTTCTCTTTAGCTGGAGCAAATCCATAGCTGTTTACACTCCTGTATCGCTCCCTGCAGAGGATCTGCTGTGAGTGGGGGGCATCCTGGGAATGAGGGAGAAGTTGGAGTGAAGAAGGCCTTCATTCCTGTTGTCACCATAGGAACCTCAGCCAGGAGGCCACCAGACAACCAATTGCATGGTTGTTTTGTCGCAGTGTCGTGTGGTGGGTACAGGAGAGGTTCCAGATCTAGGAAGGTATATAACAGGCACTCAAGCAGATCTTGGCTTGGGGAAGAGTTAAGTAAGAAGATACTTTAGCTGAGTTTGAAAACTGACCAGAAGGTCTAGGCAGAATAGACATCCAGAGGACATGTGAGCCTCCATGGGTGCCATGCGATCTGCTGAAATAAAACCTAGGGAAGGCCAGAGCTTATCTGGGGAACAGGTGAAAGACAACCAGAATGGCTAGAGCCCTGGCAGGAAGTGAAACCAAGTGGTTTCCAGACAGGGTTTCTCTGTGCAGCCCTGGCTGTCGTGGAACTCTCTCTGTAGACCAGGCTGAATTTGAACTCAGAGATCCACCTGCCTTTGCCTCCTGAGTACTGGGTTTAAAGGAATGTGCCACCACTCCCAGGCCAGAAATGACACAGTTAATAAAACTGACCCCAGTTATGTTTTCCCCAGTTATGGTTTGTTTGTTTGTTTTTGGTTTTTCGGGACAGGGTTTCTCTGTATAGCTCTGGCAGTCCTGGAACTCACTCTGTAGACCAGGTTAGCCTCGAACTCAGAAAATCGCCTGTCTCTGCCTCCCAAGTGCTGGGATTAAAGGCATGTACCACCACTGCCCAACTCCAGTTATGTTTTATTAACTTTGCCCTGGTCATAGAGACAACACACTAAATAAGTATGTAATATATGATATGTGTGTGTGTGTGTGTGTATGCGTATATAATTTTTTTAAGACTTATTTATTTTATATATATGAATATACTGTAGTGTGTGTGTGTGTGTATGCGTATATAATTTTTTTAAGACTTATTTATTTTATATATATGAATATACTGTAGCTGTCTTCAGACACACCAGAAGAGGACATCAGATCCCATTACAGATGGTCGTGAACCACCATGTGATTGCTGGGAATTGAATTCAGGTCCTATGGAAGAGTAGTCAGTGGTGCTCTTAACCGCTGAGCCATCTCTCCAGCTCCCGTGGTTGAAAGCCATCAAGCAGTGGCTGGGATTTGAATCAGGGTCCTTAGGATCCGCAGTTAGTGTTCTTACCAGCTGAGCCACTTTTCCAGCACCATATGTATGTTTTATCTATCTCTATATAATGGTAGGTGTGGTACAGAAAACAACATAGGAAAGGCTTTAGAACTGACTAACCAGTGTAAACAGCCAAGTAGCAGTTCTTGTGAATAGGCATATGCAATAGGAGTGTGTCTGGCATGTTTCTGTGACACAAGGAGGTCTCTGGTTGCTGAAATAAAGGAAGCAGAGAGGAATAGGAACCAGTAGGGGGATCAGCTAAAGGAGCCATGTTGGTAGACAATACCTACTTTGGTATTTTTAATGTGCTTTGGCAGTCTATTTGGAAGCCAGAAGACAGCCTTGGATGTCATGTTCAGGGTGTCATCCACCTCCCTTGGGACAGGATGCTTAATCCTGGGTCATTAAAGGAATGCTTGTGTTTTCCTTTGAGGTATTTTTGTCTTGTAGCTCTCGTCATCTTATTACAAAAATTGTTTCTAATACATAAACAAATGCACTTAAGACTCATATCCAGTTATTTAACTTGACGTTCTAGTAAGTCTTCACTGCTGTTCATTGCTATGTAAGTAATCCATCCTCCCTTTTCTGGATGGACTAAGAGCCTCATTCATCAGCAGGCATCTCTAATCCGTCCTTTCCTGGAGTAGACCCACGCCCAGATTTAACACTTCCTTCTGTTTTGTCATTCTGGGCTCCAGCCTAGCTCTGCGGCACCCGCCACTGCAGACAGGTTTTGGTAAACTTCAGGAAACTGCTTTTATTTGAGGTTCCATGTTCTCCATAGCTTGTAAAGCATAGTGACCTGCAAGTCCTGCAGCAGCAGTGGTCACGTCCAACTTTTACCACTGTCCTGGACATGCCCATGCTCCATGGCCAGCACCAAGTGCTCATCCCAGCCCCACTCACTGCCACTGTGAGGGCACATCCAACCCTTTAAGGGTTTTAAGGTCTAGCATATATGTTTTAGTCTTTAATCACTTTTAAGTTTACTCCTGTCAATGGAGTGAGGTAGGCCCATTTCACTCTGCTTATTCCAGTCTCATTTGTTGAAAGGCTCTTTGTCTCCAGTATTTTAACATTATTGCAGCTGTGGCGGGACATCTCAGGGTACTCCTGTATCTTCGTTTGCTTTGGCAGAATCATCATGAGGGTGGGGGGGTGTTTCATTGAAAATGAGTCTATTTTTCTTCTTCAACCCAATCAAGTCTGGGAAGATGATATGTTGTCCCACAGAGAATTTAGATGGACCATTAAGGACTAAGCCATTTGCTGATTTCCTCTTTCAAATGAAAAAAAAAAGTTTTTTGAGACCAGGTTTCTCTGTGTAGCCCTGGCTGTCTTGGAACTCACGTAGAGCAGGCTGGCTTCAAACTCAGAGATTTGCCTGACTGCCTCCTGAGTACCAGGCTTAAAGGCATGTACTACCACTGCCTGGTGCCAAATTAATTTTTGATGGGAAATTATTAATAATCTTCCCTCAAATCTGAAAAGAGTTCTACAAACCCACATCCCACAGTTAGAACTGCTTCTATTCATTTCAGTTAAAATAACTGCACTGAGGATAAGAGAAAGTGAAAAACTTTTCCTAGGGGCTGGAGAGATAGCTCAGTGGTTAAGAGCACTGGTTGTTCTTCCAGAGGTCCTGAGTTCAATTCCCAGCAACAACATGGTGGCTCACAACCATCTGTATTGGGATCTGATGCCCTCTTCTGGTGTGTCTGAAGACAGCAACAGTGTACTTATATACATAAAATAAATAAATCTTTTTTGTTTTAAAAAAGCTTTTCCTAAATGATAAGCAACTTCCATCTGTTCCTTAGATACCGTAGTCAGGTTTAGTGAGAAGTTCCTTGGAAATTGGTGTGTGCCTTCGTTCACAGAATAACCAAGATGCAGGCTGGAAACAGCAGGTGGGTTGTGGAATCTACCCACAGCTGCTGTGTCAGCATCCAGTCTTGGCAGTGCCTTTGCTGTATGTGGGGCTCAGCATTCGTGCCTCACAATTCCTATTGAACATCTTTTTTTTCAGGCTTGAAAAAGAGAATCGAAACTTCCCCATCTAAAACAAGGGAGGCAGGAAGGGGGAATGCCAATTGTCCCAATAAGAACAGCATCTATTTGGAAATTGTTATAAATTGTAGGTAGGTAGGGAATTGTAGGTAGGTAAGAGAAAGTTAACAAGGTTGTTGGTTTGCATTTTATATAATTGAAAGTCCAGATTTCATTTAAAACTAGTTCTTCAGCAAAATGCCTGGTGAGTTTGGTGGGGTCCCAGACATCTCTTTGCTGCTCCAAAGTGTTTTTGTGTATTGAGCAGGGACTGGCTTGAGGATGTTCGCCCCCAGTAGTGTCTGAGCAAATGCTTTCTGTCTTTCAGTTCTTCGGTGCCGCACTCAGCAGCTAAAACCCCCCATGCAGTGTTAACCCCAGTGGCTGCCAGCCAAGCCAAACAGGTAACTTACTGATGTGTTCTTTAGCAGGATGTCTCTGTAACTGAAGAACATTTTGTGATTTGACTTCATTTAAATGAATGTGGTTCTTAGAAAGGGCTGTTACTTCTTTTCCATAGTTCATGCCAGTCTTGACATGGTTAACCAGTTAACCATTGACTTTCTGGACTACTCCTCTTAGGCCATCTGCATTATAACAGAATGCTTTTGGATGAGATGTTTTAGTTTGCCATTTGTTTTGTTTTTCTTAACATTATCTCAGTCCATGCAACTGACTTGTACAGTAGGTGTTTAGATATGTCCCTTTTGAGACAGCCGAAGTCCAGTGAGTCACATGGGCTCATCCAGTCAGTCATTGATAGAAACAGCTGGGACCCAAGACTGAACGATCTGCCCTTTGCTTCTCCACCACCACACTGTTGGAAATCGGAGTTGGGTATGGATTGTCTTACTCCTACAGCTCTGACTTTTGACTGATTCTCAGCAGTTAAACAGTGAAAAAAATAATAATAATAGAGAGTGGGGGGCCTGAATCAGGAGGAGGCTAGAAGGGAAACCAGCAGTCCTGGTTCCTCTCAGATGTCTTGGAGATGAGCAGCTTTAGAGTGCACTTGAATCCAGAGTTTGAGACTGCACCATTAGCTGCCAGTTGTGGGTTCCCAACACCATGCTGTGCCTTAGCCTGCCCCTGTTCTCCATGGAGGATGGATAGGAAGTCACACAGCATGACAGGTGAGGCAGAGGCGCTGGCTGCAGGCGGAAGCCCAGGCGGTTCTCCTGCTCACGGTTGTAAACTCACTAATTGCTGGGACCGTGTTCTTTATCCGCCCATCCAGTCCTCTACCGAGTATTCGAGTGCCATTCATGTGGCAGACACACTGCACTAGGTACTGAGAAGTCAGCCGTGAGTCACACAGAAGCCTCCAGTGTGCTGGTGCATTTTATTATTTTTCCTTTCCTCCTTTTCTTGGGTAATTAAAGTGAATTCAAGTATTCATATTTGCTTAGTTTATGTTTTTACATTTCCATTTCACATGTTCACTTATCCCAAGGATAGTTAGCAGTTTACCATCAACATTTTTCTTGTGTTCTGTACAGGGATCTCTGATAAATTCCTTCAAGCCGTCAGGACCCACAGCAGCATCCTGTCAGCTGTCCTCTGGGGATAAAGCTGTAGGTGAGTCTGCATGTCTGTGCCATGAGAATGAAGACGAAAAATGCTCCTTGAGAGCTCCTTGTGTAGATCCCGGAGCCCATAGGCAGGAAGGCAAATGCCAAATTCCAAAGGCCTCAGCTCTGAGGAGTTGTAAGGACATCGATAAGCCCTTTAACACTTGCTAAACTTAGGGTTTAGACTCTAGAGTCAGCATGAGGAAACTTTTGATGGTCTTTTACTAATAGAAGCAATGGCAGTATCCTTGTGCACCACTGCGTGATCGGTGTTTAGAGAGAAGTTAGAGAGTTGAGCACTGTTCCTTCTTCTCAAAGGGAAAGAACTCTCATACCTTTTGACGCCCTTGTGGGTAAACTTTCTTTCCTTTCCTCTCCCTTTATTTCCCGTCTCTTTTCCTCTCTCCTTCCCTCTCCTCCCCTCTCTTCCTTTCTCTATGAGACCCTGAGGGGCATGTCTCATGGATCTCAGTCATGACATAGCAAATTTGCTATGTTGCCTCTGCCTTCCAGGTGCGAGGATTCTGGGCATGTACTGCGTGCCTGGTTTTATACAGTGCAGGACTGACTGTCTTTGTGCTGGGGAAGTACTCTTCCAACTAAGCTGCATTCCCAGCCTCTTCATAATAACTATTCAAAATCAGTAAAATAGATAAAATACAGCATACTTGTTACAGGGTAAGATCCTGTTAAGTAAGCGAACAATACAAGGTTTTATAGCTTCACAGACTTGCCAGCTAACTGAAGCATAAATATTTTTAATTAAGTTAGTTCTTACAGTAGCTGGAAGTGTTTTGACTATAGTATAAGTTGCCAATGTTGTGCTGCTCCAGGGAATGACCTGTGGGGACTGGCAAAGAAATGAGAAAAACTGGGGTCAGGTGGGCCAGCCCTAGCGTCCTGGAAGCTAAGATTGTTTATCATCTACACTTGAACGGGAGGCAGGATTAGTCCATACAGCTAAACAAGGAGGCAGGCTTAGCTAAGCTTGGTAGGACAGTCTCTGTAGGAACAGTCCCCAGGCTACAGTGGGTCTGTTCTGCACAGACTGTCAACATTCACACTTAGACCAGGAGGGAAAGCTTGTCCTTTCCCTTTGGAGCAGAGGCAGTGGTCTTGGACATGGCCAGGACCCTGTCAAGCATTCCACATTCGCTAAGGACTCCGTGGTTCCCCATAGCTAACCCCTGGAAGCCTTTGTCTACGAGCATCTCTCTCAGTGTCGGCTGTGGATCTGTAGCCACTTGGTGGCGCACCCACGCTTTCATTGCACAGCCTGTGCTGACTTAGTTCTGCACACCACACTCTGTGTCTAACTTTTATTTTCATTCACATCTGACAGCAGACTCAGAGACTGAACAGGACACAGCAGCTGTCTGCTTCTCATGATGGCCACCAGTCACTCAGCCACTTCCTTTCTCCATCATGCAGAACCTCATGGAAGCTCTAAGTGTTCCTTACCACACACACACACACACACACACACACACACACACACACACACACCCCACCCCACCCCCCACCCACCCACCCATTATAGGCCAAGACAAGTTTAGTGGGTTCAGCAAAGACTTGAGTCATTTAGGTTAATGTTTTTGAAAAAAGTTTCCAAAGGCATGATCTTACTTCTCTGAAGGACTTTATTACCTTAAAATTAAAACTGGAGGAGTCCTAAGGCCTTCGCGGCAGGCCTGTCTCAGGCAGCCGTTTGGCCTGAATCTCTCAGCCAGCCATTTGGCCTGAATCTCTCAGCCCCTCACTGGTCACTACTGCCTTCCCTTACAAGTGATCAAGGCTTAAGAGAGCTTTTCTCTTAGGCTGGAAACATCCCTGAAAACCCAGCATGCATTGCAGAAACCTTGTCTTTTTTATTTGAGATAAAGTCTCACAAGGTAGCTCAGGCTATCCTGTAACTCACTATATCTAGCTCACTATAACTCAGGCTAGCATTGCCCTTGAACTTAAAGCATTCCTCCTGCTTCAACTTCCCAAGTGGTAGGGTTAAAGGTGTGAGTCACCATACCTATATTTCTCTCATTAGTGCTTGCTTACGCTTCTCTCCACCTCCCTTCCTCCCTCTCTCCTTCCTTCTCTCTGCCCCCCCTTCACCCTTTCCCTCCCTTCCTCATTGTATGTGTATTTCTGGAACCTGTAGAATAACTCTTTTACTCATTAGTAATAGGAATACTTTTTTGTAGCCGGGTAGTGGCAGCATACACCTTTATTCCCAGCAAAGGGAGGCAAGCAGGTCTCAGTGAGTTCAAGTCCAGCCTGGTCTACATAGTGAGTTCCAGGTCAGCCACAGTAACACAAAGAACTCCTGTCTCGGGGAAAAAATTCTTCATCTTGCATGAAATTCATGTCTGAGTAGCACTCTGCTGACAGCTGAGATGTGTCTTCTATGTTAGTCATGGACAAGCCTGCACCAAGCTTCTTTCTACAACCGATATGCATCTCAGTGCTGAGTGAAGCTTGACAGGGGCTGATAGCCTGTGTCCACTTAGTGTCTGCATCTAGAAAGATCACATGTAGCAAGTGTCCATTAACTCTGCAGGTTAGAAAGGAAGGGAGGAAAGAAAGAAGGAAAGAAAGAAAACTGGTATTTGCTGAATTTCAAAAAAAAAAAAAAGTAAAACCTCTGGAAAAGGCAGAAATGTATAGATAACTGTGAGGCCTTGCTTAGAATGCTCACTGTATCAGCTTGCTTATCTTGGGATTTTCTCCCTATGTGTATGAAAAGCATTTGCCTGTCAGTCTGTGTAGAGGATTGTATTCTCAGCTCTGGAGTTAGACTGCATGGAGGTTGTTTTGCTGTCTTTTCTGGAAAGGAGACTGTGTCATGCCTTGACAGAACCAAAGAGCAAGACTAAGAGACCTTGAGCACAAGGAGGTGATACAGCAGCGTCTCTTGGTTTGAGGCTTGTCACAGGATACACTGGAGGTTCCAAAACTGGGGCTGTGGCTCTGAGCAGCAGCACACAGTCTGAGCTGTAGGGAATTACAGACCAGAACAGCACTCTTAACTGACTTTGGAATGTCCTTATTTTGTCCATTTCAGGTCCAGGGACAGTCAAGACAGAGTCAGCTGTGACCTCGACTCCATCTGCTGCGGGACAACTCAGCAAGCCTTTCTCATTCGCCTCCCCAGGGTCAGTGGGTGAACTTGTATTGTGCTAAGTCCCCATCAGCTCCATGAAAACCCTGAGCTCTCACATCAATGCCAGTCCATCTGCAGATAGTGGCAATGGTTGAATGTTTTAACTGCTTTTCCTTTGTGGTTCAGAGTTATCGTGTTTACTGTTTTTAAGTCTAAGCCCCCTTTCTTCTGGCAGAGAACGTTTGTTCCCTTCTGTAGGTCATCGGTGTAGCTCACCAGGTGTTTCCATTCCAACACTGTTGAGTAATTAGCCTGACTCCAGAATGATCAGACCACACTGGATTGGGTCTCTTGATCTGTACAGAAAATGTAATGAAAGACAGTAACCATTCTAAAATTTTTATCTGTAAAGAGATGATAGGGGTTGGGGGCTCAACAGAGACTCATTTAGCTGAGGCTGGCCTCAAATTTGCTATGTGGCCAAGGATGCCCTTAAACTCCTGAACCTCCTACCTCTACTTCCTAAGTACTGGGTTTGTAGGATAATCCACTAGCAGTAGGGATCTGTTTTCAAGAAACAATGTCAGCCATGGGTGTGGATTTGAGAATCACGCTGATGAAATGAAAAGACATAAACCTCTCTGTTACTCATTAAGGACTGAGAGTGCCTATTTTTTGGGTAAAAGCTAGGCAAGTTCCTAGCTTGCCAGAATCAGAGTATGACTGCCGTCCACGCCTGCCATCACACTTGTTGCCACTGAAAGGTTGTGTGCTGTTTGTATTGGAGAAGCCCCTAGTGCTTCTTTCACTGTCTGCCTCTGAACCTGGGCTCCACTCACCTCACTCCAGTTCTTCCAAGTCATGAGTTTCTGCACATCCTTTAGCACACAGCAGAAGAGGCACTAACTTAACTGGGAGGAGGGGCTGTGCACGTTTTCCACTGTTGTAAGCCATTGCATCTCAACCTCCCAGGGATGACTGAAGCAGGTCAAGCCAACCGTCCTTTACAAATATAATAATCTTCATATCTCGAAAATGATAGTGCTCATCCAAATTTGTAAAAGAAAGCTAGAAAGACTTGGGTCAGAGAATCAATAGCCGATCTATTTGATAAAATTTCTTTGCCAAGTTTGAGGCCAGACAATAAAGAAAAAGATTTTTGCTTTTTAGTGTGATAAAAAATATGTAGCATGTCCTTAAGAGGTCTTTGTCCATATGAGGATAGCAACAATAAATGACAAAACCTGAATTGTAAATACATCTTTTATTCTATAGTAACTGTTGCCTCTGAGGCTCTGCCTCCGCCTGCAAACCTAGGCCTAGTCCTGGAAGCTTCTTGCCTTCATACAATCAAATCTAGGCCTAGAATGGTTTGCGCCTCTGAGACTTGCTGCTAAATGATAGGCTCACCCTTTCTACCTGTTTCTGAACTCTTTCTGCTTGTTCAACTCCACTCTTCTGGCTCAAACTCCTCTCCCAGCTGACTGATCAATCTGGCTTTTCTCTGAATTGCTCAGCTTGGCATCAAACTAACTCTAGCTGTCTTTTCTAATCCTCTGATTCCTTCTCATTCTCTGGCTTGTTCTGTCTTCACCTGCATTTCTCTCTTCAATCTGTCTCTGTAAATCTCCCAGGAACACTGGCTCCTTCTCCCTCTCTGCTGCTCTACTCTACCTCTCAACTCACTGCATTCCTGGACTGAACTCTTCCTCCTGTACTATCTGTCTCTCTCTCAACTAGCTTCCCCTCCCCTCTCTTTTCTCATGAGAGTTGGGCATATCCTATTCTGATATCACTTTAAACATGTCTGCTTCCGTCTGCAAGCGAACTTTACCTTCATTGTCTGGGATTAAATGTGAGAACTAAGTCTGAATTATGGTCAGAGGGTTAAGGGCTGAGCCACACCCTGAACAGGTTCAGATATCCCGTCTCACTGAACCCTGACGTTATTTACTGCATTGGAAAGGCTTGCTGCCCATGTGCTTGCGTTATTCAGTGGGAAACCTGCATTCTTGCTGCTGTTTGCACTATGTTGCTTTGTACTGCTGCTGCATTCTCTGCACAGTAGCTCTCCTGACATGCTCCTGGACTTGAGGCATATGTCCAGAGAGTCTCCTGTCTGCTCCAGTGTCATCTACACATGCTTAGTGCATTGTTAGTGCTACACTTTACTTTTTAAAAATAAGTCTCTTCCCAGACCTCCTGTGGAAACCCAGCCATCCAGCCAAAGCCTTCCCACGGCAGCTCCTTTCTGCCTCCAGAGCATGTGCCCTGCTTGGAGGTGCTGGGCACCTCTGAGATGCGTATTTTAACTCGATTGTTGCTGATCACTAGTTGTAAATTCGTCAAAGTCATATTGTATGAATGAATTGTAAGGAGGAATATTTAAAAGCTGATGCTGTGTTAAGTTTGCTCCATTTTAACTTCTTTTTCCACTCCTCAGGACCTTTACTTTTGGGACAATCACACCAACCCCATCCTCTAGTTTCACTGCTGCACCAGGTATAGTCCCGTGTTGCATAGTGTTCTCTTGTGTTCCCCTCATGGGAAAAACGCTGTGTGTGATTGTGTACTGTCATGTAAGCTTGTGGCTCTTTTTCAGTGGGTACATTCAGGTTGGTAGTGATGATGTACATCAGAGACATGTTAAAGGCCTGAGAGTGGCTCGGTGGCAGGGCGCCTTCCCAGCACACAGGACACCCTGGCTTGAGTTCATAGCGGCAGGGCAATAGCTCAGTGTTTAACCCAGAACTCGATGTGGGGCTGCTGAGGCTCAGCACCTGGGCCAGGCCAAGCATCTCCATGTCATTTCTGGGACCCACATGGTAGAAGGAGAGAACTGACCCCTGAAAGTCGCCCTCAGCCTGCCACGTTCTCTGTGACATGAAAATGTGCACACAAATAAAATACTTTAATACAATAATTTTTTTAAAGAACCTGTTGTGAAGGAGATCTGTTTACATAATTATAAAGAGGGAAAAGACTTGCTTCTCAGAGTCTCATTTGCTGTAGCATTCTAAGTTAAAACACAAACTTGGTCCCAAGAAGAGGTGGGCATAGTACCATGGAAGTAAAAGATCAAACCTGGTCCTAAACACTGGTGCACATACCTGTGCTAGGAATCTAGACCCATCCAAGAGAACAGTTTTGTCACATTCCTCCAAGCTCTCTAAGTAAATAGATTTTTTATTTTATTCAAAAGGAAGCTTTATTGTGACATGTTTTTATTAGGAAATTGTGAGATATAAGCTGTACAATAGAGTTTCAAGTCACTCCATAGCAGCCCCTGCAGTTCTGTTGCATTTCCTTTGCAGTTTTGTTTTTAGCTAGTTCTCATGTAACCTCATGTCTTCTGTCACCTTTGCTGCATCTGCGGACACAGGTTTAGAATCTCAGCTACATAGAATTTGAGATAGGAAGCTCTCAAATTTAAAGCCCATCTAGGCTAAAAAGTTGGTCAAGGCCAGCCTTAGCATTGGATTTCCTTTAAATAAGAAGTAGAAAGGGGACTGGAACCCAGGACCCTGTGCAGGGGTCAGGGGGTCATACTAGTGACTCGCAGTTCTCCCCCGTGGTTTGCCATGCTTTATAGTTGGTCTACTCTTCTTTAGTGTATTTTTGGACTATGGATGTGATAAATAAGACATCAGTCATCTTTAGTTTTTTAATCAACAAACCTTTTCTATGTGTTTGCTGGAAATAGAACCTAATGCTTATATTTAACAAATCTTTTTTCAAATTTTTATTATGAGACATGGTGTCACTGTTGCTTTGAGAAGCAAGTCTTAAAGAAATAAAAGTCAGGATAAAATGCAGTAGTAATCCTACATCAACTCTGAATCAGTACAATAATGGATAACAACCCAAAAGCCATAAACGACATCACTAATAATACAATGCCATACTCAGCAGGACCCTAGTAAACAGCTTAGTTGCAGTAAAAGTTAGCATCTGTGGATTGATACTCTGACCTTAAACAGTGAAGAGCTTCCAGTCTGGGTCCAATTGAGCTATGGGGATTACCCATATATTACCTGATGCCCAGAGTAAGAGGGACGCCATTACCCAGGGCACTGTGTTGAGAGCAGTCTCTTGGGACAATGTGTCCATTTCATGTATCCTAGATGTCACATGTTTGTTGTGATGTGATCATAAACAGGACTTCATTCCTTGGCACTTGAGAGCTGACTCTGGCAGCGCTAATGCGCCTTGCAGAGCAAGCACTCATTCCACCCTTTCGGAAACCCTGCCATTAGAATCATAAGTCTCTTCTCTGACTGAAGAGAAAGATTGCCTTAGAAGGGCAATCAGTGGAAGTGTGATGAATTCTATTTTGCTAAATCCAACTCTTCTCCTGGTTTCTTTTTCTTGATAGGGGCAGCATCCCCCACTAAAGAGTCAAACCCGCTTGAGGCCTTCTCATTTGGCGGGGGAGGCAAACCTTTTTGTGAGACCATTCCTGGAAACTCCCCCGCCACTGGAGCCACATCGGCACCCAGCACGTCTGTAACAACTGCCCCTCTGGAAGACTCTGCTCTGCCCAGCAACAAACCTGCAGCTCCTGAAACTACTGTGTCCACTGCTTCTAGCAAATTGGAAACTCCACCATCCAAGTTAGGAGAGCTTCTGTTCCCAAGTTCTCTAGCTGGAGAGACGCTAGGGAGCTTCTCAGGACTGCGTGTTGGCCAAGCTGAGGATTCTACAAAGCCAGTTAGTAAGACCTCCTCCACAAACCTAGCCGGAGCCCAGCCAGCCAAGCCCTCAGGGTTTAGCTTTCCTAGTACTTCAGTGTTAGGGAAGCCAGTGGAGCCCACTGTGACTTCCTCTGTGAGCCCTGCCCCAGCAGCACCAGTCTCAGCACTGCATGTGAGCACTAGCAGTTCCTCTGCAACTGTCTTTGGCAGTGTGCCCCTTACCAGTGCTGGACCTTCCGGGCTCATCAGTTTGGGTGGGGCCTCTCTGGCTAGTAGCAAAGCTAGTTTCTCATTTGGAAACCAACAGACGAGTAGTACAGCAGCATCAGCTACCCCAGCCTCGACCTCAGTTGCCCCTTCCCTTCCAACATCTTTCCCTACTTTGTCATTTGGTGGCCTCCTGAGTTCACCATCAGCTTCTTCCCTGCCCTTGTCCTCTGGTAAGAGCACAGAGGAGGCCACACCACCAGCTGTGCCTGACAAGTCAGACCACAGTGAAGTTTCAGCAACAGCACCCTCACTTCCAGTACAACCACAGTCAACCCAGCCTCCCCAGGCCTCTCTACAAACTTCTGACCCTGTCAAAAAAGAACCTGTTCTTGTGCAGACCACAGACAGCAGCCCCAGCAGACCAGCATCTTCTGCTAACCTTGTGGCATCCACAGAGTCCACTCCAGTAGCCCCGGGGGGCCCTGACAGCAAGGCAGAGGCAGTGTCTCCTGCGTCCACCTTTGCAGGACCTGGACAGGCTGCTGTAGCAGCAGCTGTTCTCCCAGGAGCAAGCTCGGCAGCCAGTGAAGCATCAGGCACCCCTAGTGCCACCAGCACTGTCTCCAGCAGTACCCCAGCTTCTGCCACAGAGACAGCTGTATTTGGGACTGCCACTTCTGGCTCCTCAGTCTTTACACAGCCACCTGCTGCCAGTTCTAGCTCAGCGTTCAACCAGCTCTCCAGTAACACAGCCACTGCACCCTCTGCCACCCCAGTGTTTGGGCAGGTGGCCGCCAGCATAACCAGCACAGCCACTGCCACACCACAGGCCAGCAGTTCGGGATTTGGCAGCCCTGCATTTGGTGCTTCAGCTCCTGGAGTGTTCAGACAGACAGCATTTGGGCAGTCCCCAGCCTTTGGGCAAGCAACAGGCAGCCCTGCGAGCGGCTTCTCCTTCAGCCAGCCTGGCTTCAGCTCCATGCCTGCTTTTGGCCAGTCCGTGTCCTCTACCCCTGCATCCACCAGTGCGAATGTCTTCGGAGCCACCTCGAGTACCAGCAGCCCTGGTTCCTTCTCATTTGGACAGGCTTCTACCAATACAGGAGGGACACTGTTTGGCCAAAACAACCCTCCTGCTTTTGGTCAGAGCCCTGGCTTTGGGCAGGGAGGCTCTGTGTTTGGTGGCACCTCAGCCACTACCTCTACAGCAGCACCTTCAGGGTTTAGCTTTTGTCAAGCCTCCGGTAAGAATTTACAGAACATATTGACTTTGTTCTCTTCTGTGTTACTTAAAACAAGCCTTATAACAGGCCTCCGCTGGTCTTATCATTAAAAGAAAGGAGCTAGGTAATGTGGTTCATCCTCTGATCCTCGCTTAGAGGGCAGAGGCAGGAGGGTCAGGAGTCCCAGGCTCTTGGGGACATAATACATTCAAAGCCATCCCAGGCTATATGAAATCCTGTTTGAAAACTAATATCCAAGATGAAGGAGGGCACTTGCTGCCCACTTGTCAGGACCTGCTTTATCCTGATTGACTATACCCTGTGGCTCAGTGTTGTTCTGATTTTCTTCCTCAGCAAGCTCTCTACTTTGCTGACCACAGGACTACCAATTTCATGCGTTAAAAAAATACCTGTTTGTTTAAGGCCACAGCAAGTAATTTAACTCTTAATTTTTTTTTTTAATTTGGAGGGCACGTTAGAGGCCCAAAAACTGTCAGACTCAGGTAGCCTGACCTCACAGTAGATGTGCAGATGATAGAGTAGAGAGGATCCAGGTCTACCCATTTAGTTAATTGCTCTGTGGATAATTTTTATTTCTTTTGATGCCATCTTCCTTGTGGGAAGCAGGCATATTGCTTTGAATAGCAGTTACACATACACAAAATACACGCATTGTACTATTTTTGAAGAGAAAACTGGATGCTTCATTCTGTATCCAATTTTAGCATCGACTTTTACTTCTAAAAGTTCCCAGTGGGCATGGTAATGTGGAGAGGTGTTCCAGTTTTGGCTTTCTAGTGGTTCTCTTATGAAAGGTAATTCTTGCCAGGCAATGGTGGCGCACACCTTTAATCCCAGCACTCAAGAGGCAGAGGCAAGAGGATCTCAGGGAGTTCAAGGCCAGCCTGGTCTACAAATGGAGTACCAGGACAGCCAGTTTACACAGAGAAATCCTACACACTAAGAAAAACAACAACACAAAGAAGAGAGGTAATTCTTTAGCAGTTAGGCTCCAGAAGAAACAAAAGATCAATGGTTTCTTGGTAGTCAGGATTGCATGCACATAATTGCTGATTCATTTTTTTCAGTGATAGTTTATTCAAAGCAACTTATAATTTGTTAAAAGGAAATGTTTCCCTTCTTTTAATGAGTGTTAAATTCTTACCAAAGCAACTATAAAGATACAGTAGGCAGAGAAACACAACTCTGAACACCACCATCCCAACCTACCATCACCCCACCTCCGCCCTAAGCCCTGAGGCTGTGCAAACAAGTGACCCATCTGGGTGATGGACATTTAATGGGCGGGGAGAAGGCCTAAGACTTGCAGGAGAGTAAACCTTGCCACTGCTTGTCCTGAGCACTGGAGACTGGACTTTAAAACATCTGTGCAAACATCAGTGAGCCCTCTCACCAAATTTGGAGCCTCCAAAGGGGTCTTATTTAAACATAGAGTGCTTGGATGGGTCCTGGGGCCCGACCTCCAGTTGTCTGTTCTCACCCCTCTAATCAGCTCCAGAAATGAATAGGGAAACTCCACTCCCCTTAGTTATAGGCCTACGTCACTTGCCTCACTTCCCGCAGAAGATAACCCACTCTGATGGGATCCAGTACTTGAGATCAGGGAAAATGATTCCTAGTGTAGGTCACTGGAAAGTCCTCTTGTTAGCCAGGATCGTGAGGGTGTACCACCCTGCCAGTTCCCACTACCTGGTAGAAGACTTCAATCCTAGAGACTTCATAGTTTATTTTACTTTAAAATGCTAACAGTGAGGTAAGGGCCTTGCAATTGGCCCTCCACATGTATGGGTTCTGTACTTGCAGATGTGGCCCTCCATGGATTGAAATAATTAGGAAAAATCTATGCTGACCATGTACGCGTTTTCTTGCCATTATCCCTCAGCAGTACAAAGTAGCAGCTAGTTGACATAGTCTCTCCAGAATACTTCAGTATACCATAAGTCATCCCGAGATGATGGAAGATATGTGGGAGGCTTGACACACAGGCTCAAACATACACCACAGCACACCATCTCATGAAAGACTGCTACATCCTCAGATTTTATATCTGGGTATTCTCAGAGATCTCGAACTGATCCCTTATGGATACCAAGGAACAGCTGTGTTTACATAGAATTTTCTCCATTTCCTCAGTGGGGAAACATTTTTTAAAAATTGCTAATATATTTATTGACATTTTTGTGTGTGTGTGTTTGCATGCATGTATGTAATGTATTTGGATCAGAATCACACACATCTCCATACCCTGTCTTACCCTCTCTGGAACCCTTTTTTCTAACAACTCCCTCCTGCTCTCTGTTTCTTTTCATTTTTTTTAATGACTGACTGAGTTTAATAGTTTGATTAGCTTTTGTGAGCATTGGTATGGGATTGCTTACTGGATCACAAACAACTTACCCATAAATACACTTCTAAAGAAAAATGGCTCCCCTCCTCCAGTAGCCATTAACGACCAGTAAGTCCTCATGTCCTCCCCTTCCATTCTGGACTGTTAGCAGGCCAGTAATCATTGCTTAGTCCATCATGAGTCCATGAGCTTAACAGCCATGTCAGGTTTAGAAAATGGGTTTATTTTCTTCCTTCCGATGCTCGTGCTCTTACATTCTTTATACTCCTTGCTCTGTCTTCCACGGTGTACTGGGAGCCTTTAGTCCAACTTAGGGTAGGACACCCGACAGTCACTTAGTCTCAGCACTGTTAGCGGTCTCTTCATGAACCAACTGCCCACTACAAAAAGCTTCTCTGACCAAGACTGGAGCCGTGTTCATCCATGGGTATAAGTGCAAGTATTCAGAAAGAAATTGGACTTGTCCATTTAGCAGAACAACAATAGCTTCTTCCCTCCACTCACTCTATGACCTTGTCAGCCTGGGCTTTTGTCCAGCTTGTTTATAGAGTGCCAGGAATGAATTCCCTCCTGTGGAGCAGGCCTCCAAGCAGAAAGTGATCGGTTATTTCTATACATGCATGCCACGGCTGCATAAGTAGGTCCGTCTTTTCCACTGGGTTAGTACTGGAGCATGTAGGATACGACCACCCCTGGAGAAGGCCAGTGATGGCTTTCACACCCAGTGATGCTCATAACACAGCTAACGGCTGTGGGTGTTTTGATTTGGTTTGGGTTTGGGTTTAATTTGATGTTAAAAAGGATTTCTCCAAAAATTGTCTTTGTGTCTTACAGGTTTTGGGTCTAATAATACTGGTTCTGTGTTTGGCCAAGCAGCCAATACCGGTGGATCAGTCTTTGGCCAGGTAAGTATACATGATTGTCTCTATTTGTGTGAGCACCAGTCTGGTTTTTTCCCAATGTAATAGACTCCGTTTATGCTCAGGGTCGAGGCTGGCAAACAACCACATACAGGATTTTGTTGTTGTTGTTGTTGTTGTTACTTTTTTTTTCTTTTTTGGATTCTTTCCAGACAGGATATCTCTGTGTAGCCCTGGCTGTCCTGTACTGTAGACTAGGAAACTCAGAGTTCCTCAGTTCTGCCTTTGCCCCCACCCCCGGAATGCTGGCATTAAAGGCATGCACTGCCACACACCTGCCTCCACATTTAGTTCTTAAACTGCAGGCCTCAGATGCCTTTAGAGTAAAGAAGACTCTTCTGCTGCCAATTAAAGAGAATCACCAGTGTATGAGTGTCACTGCTCTGAGAGGAAGAGCTTACTGGGCTCTGTCTGTCTAGCTGTTCTCTTAGGGCAAGCTATAGATAACCACAGACTCAAGCCACTTGTTGGCCTTATTTTCTTTGTACAATTACTGAGCTAGGGATGGTTTTTACATCTTTATTTTTATACGGACTGAATCTTCCTGTCAGCCTCTCAGATGATGGGAACCACACTTGGATACTTATGTCTGACAAGCACATCAGCTACCCAGTGTATTCCTCCGGTCCTCTGACTTTCTATTGTCTAAGCTTGGTGACCCATTTATGCTCTTATTAGGAGATGTGTATGTCCTCTAACATACTGGATGTTTACCTGTGTGTAAAACTAGGCATTGGTGTTGCGTGCTTTCCTCAATAGCTTTTCTGCTTTATTCTACTTTTGAGTCAGGGTCTCACTGAACCTGGAACTTTAATCACTGGCTGGGCTGCCTGGCCAGACATGGGCTAAAGCAGTGGTTCTCAACCTTCCTAATGTTGTGACCCTTTAGTACAGTTCCTCATGTTGCTACTTCATAACTAATACTACTACTAATAGCACGGCCCCTGTGCAAGGGCGACAATAGTATTTCTACTGTTGTGAATTGTAATTTAAAATATATATCTATATTTTTCCTTGGTCTTGGGCAACCCCTATGAAAGGGTCATTTGATTCCCAGGTTGAGAACCACTGGACTATAGGGAGAAAGAATGAGAAGCTGTAGATGAACGGCGGTTACAGTATTTTAGCTAGGACTATTGAGTTCTGTCGACACTAGAGGTGATAGTTGTGGAACACTGGGCGTAATCACTGCCAGTGCCACGTGAGCTACAGACGACCCAAATGCCAACATTGCTGTATATTTTGACAAGAGTTTTAAAAATTGATAGTGACATGCTAAACTCCTTTTGGGCTTAAATTTGAAGTCATTGTATTTCTTGTGCCAAATTATATAACAGTTTGGGTTAGAAGATAAACATGTACAGATACCACCTAACACCGCACCCACCCCTCAACACACACACACACACACACGCACGCACGCACGCACACACCGTTTCTAAGAAAAGCAAGGCCTGAAACACCAAAGGAGCCTACATGGTTCCCTACCTCTGCCTTGACCAACGACCTTGTTCCAGTTCAGCTAGGAGACAGATAGGCTGAGAACAGACTGAAGGCTGACGGAGACAGTCCAGTACTAGCCAGAGTAAACATAGTACCCTGAAGTAGATGCCCTTCCTGGTCCTCAGACAAGAAAGACCCCTCTCTGGGACACAAGGATACCTCCATCACTGCTATCCTTTTAGTGCAAGGTCTAGTATACGAGGGAGAGTGCCCGATTAGCCACACCCCAGCACAGGGAGGTGAGGAAGCTTGGGCCACCTAGGAACACCCTACAACCATTTATAATAGAGCCAATCAACTAATGAGGACTCGGATGTTGGAGTGAAGATGAGGACTTTAACCACATGCTGCAGAGTTTGTGGACCAGTACAGACAACTGTGGGATGGAGTCTCAACAGAGAAACAGGTTTAAGAAGCAGTCTTGATCTGCATAGAGTGTGAATCTGCTGCCTGATGCAGAAGTGAGAGCTTTGGGCTTTGATTCATATTCACTTCGGTCAGCAGAAAGTGACCACTGGGGCAGGGAGCGAGTGAGTTACTGGCGTCTGCTCACCTGTGGATGGCCACTCAAGCTGTGTTGAGAGCATTAGACTTTCTAGAGCAGAATGTTTTTATTTGATGGTTTCCTGTTCCAGTCTGATGTGTGGAGGTTAAGGACACTGGATGTATCCTTCGGTTGTCAGGGTTCCTGCCCTTGCAAAGGCCATCAGTGCTTATCCACAATCGCAATGTTTAAAGAAGTTTAGGGATGGGAACTATCCAGTAGAATTAAGTTGTCTGCCCTAAGACCAAACTTGGTTTTCTATGCAGAGCAGCAGAGACAGTGGGGCTGTGGGGAGAATGCTCAGAGATGCCGGCCGAGGAGACAGATCGCTTAGCTCATAAACAGAAAGGAAGGAATTGGCCCCATGCTGTGCAAGCACAGGTTGTGTAGAAGCTAAGCTGTAGATAGTCCAAGCCAGTGTAGCAAGAGCGGTGGTGCTAGCACCCATTTCTGAGCAGGAGCTATGTTTGAGGTGCAGTTCTTTCTTTCTGTCTTTCCTTTTTAAGTAGGGAACACTTCACAGATTTTTGTGTTGTCCTTGCACAGGGGCCGTGCTAAACTCTGTATCGTTCTAATTTTAGTACGTGGTATGCCTAAGCAAGCACTCGGGGGCGGTTCATTTCCCACCATTTTGAAGTGTGCAGGTTTCTGTCTCTGATGGAAGGAAGGATGGACAGCACCACTGTGCCCCTCAGCTGGCAGCCCCCATTGTTCCTCTGCACTGCTGCCCTTTCCTAAAGCCTGTCTCACTGCATCATCAGCCAATGTCAGCTTAACTAATGTGAGCAGACCCCAAACCACAAGCCGGTCTCTGAAAGGGGCGGCCTGTTTCTAAACAGAAAGGGTGTGCCTGCGCTTGTGCGGCCCTGTGTCAGAGTGTGCCCGAGTTACAGCCTCCTCTGAGTGCTTGGGTGGAGTTCAGCAGTGGTCCTCATGTCAGCAATGGGGCTAAGGTAGGCTGCTCTCTGCAGCACTGGGCAAGTTGTGAGTTGTAAGTGCACAGTGGAGAGAAATGCCTGTAAGTCACTAATCATTGCTATCATTGCTGATGACTTCGCCTAACACTAATGAAGACACCGTAGCTTCTCCCTGTTTTCAAACTTGGATTTGGTAGATCTATAATGCTTAGTTTCCCTGCCCCTGGTGTTGAGTCAGACAGTGCAGGCAGCATGGCAGAGAAGCACTGAGCACCCTCCTACTCTAAATGCAGTAACTGAAGAACCTTCCAGAATCAGCCTCTCCTGGGGCTGTTGGAGTGTGTCTTCCAGAGAATTCTCTTTTCCCATCTGCCCTGGCTGTGGGCCTGTCTGGCCAGGCTGTGCCTGCAGTTTTATCATGATCTCTCATCCTTTCTTGCTTCCTATTCCCCTCCCCACTCCCATTTGTTTCTTTCAGCAGTCATCCACTTCCAGTGGTAGCGTGTTTGGGTCTGGAAATGCTACAAGAGGGGGCGGTTTCTTCAGTGGCCTTGGAGGAAAACCCAGCCAGGATGCTGCCAACAAAAACCCATTCAGCTCCGCCAGTGGGGGCTTTGGATCTACAGCTACCCCAAGTAAGTTGAGAAGAGTTTTCCCAGCTCCTTGGTCCTCTGATGTCACTGTCATGGTATGGTATTGTCAAAGCTTCAGAAACAAATACAAAAAGGGCTGAAGCTAGAGAGGGTCTGTACCCATGCTGCTCTGCTTTGGTGTTTGTTTTAATAAGGTGTCCTCCTTGCCTATGAAAGGACAGCAGAGTTTTGGGGACAGATGAGTGTGAAGTGCTCACTCTGTTTTCTACTCTAAGGTTGCCTGAAGGCAGTGTGGCAGACAGCAGCCATGAGCCCCCACGTGGGCACAGGGCTTCCTCTCACCTGGCTCCTCTGACGAGCGCACTAGCGTGGGCTCGGGCCTGCATGGTCCTCATCACTGCCTCTGCCGCTGGTTCCCCTGAAGCTGGACTTCCTAGCACTTTTTTCTCCAGCTGATTTCTCATGTTCTGTGTTGATCTGTCTGTCCTCTCCTGAGCACTGCTGTACGCTGCCCACCGTGAGGACAGCAGGAGCGGGCGGCACCTGGGTGATGCCAGGGAACTGTGACCTAGGGTAGCTGAGTCCTTACTTGAGGTCACAGAGCTATCCAGGAATTAGCCTAGGCCTGGCTGCAAACCTCAGTCTTTCCCACTCTAGTGTGGGACAAAGGGATCATTGTTTTTAGCTGATTTCGTGAAAAAGTGCATACTGATGGGGTATCGTGTGATGTCTGTATATATACATATATATGCATATGTCTACACATGTGTTCACATCCAAGGAAAAATGTTTTTGAAACATTGGCCATTTCTTTGTGGTGAAGACATTTAAAAAATACTTCTAGCTTTTAAAAAAATAACCTGTGCATGCCATTACCCGTAGCATTTTCTTGTCATGGGTGTAAATAAATCTCAAGAAAATATAGTCATCCAAACACTGGATGCAGAGGTTCTTCCTGACCCCACCTCTCTCCCCCTCAGGTCGGAGAGCAGTTGCAGGACTCTGCATAGCCCAGGCAGCAGCCAGCGTGCTGCAGCCTTGTGGTGGGCCAGACTCTGCTCTAACCCTGATTCTTGTAGTTTGACATGAGAGAGATGTGATCTGGCCTTGTTGTATCGAATTTAAGCACAGAAGGCAAGCACTGGTCACCTTGGTAGGTAGACCAAGACCCTGGGATCCCTGCTGTGGGGCCTCAGTTGCCCTTTAGTTTTCTCCCTGTAGAGCTGTGCCAAGAAGGCCTGCGCCTGAGTATCAGTGATTTCAGACTCAGCATCTGGAGCGCCCCTGGATGCTGGGCTGCGCCATTGTTCCTGTCCAGAAACTCAGTTGACAGGACTCCCTTCTGTCATCTGAAAAGCAACTGGGAATACCTCCCTCCTATTCAGACCCCCTCACACTTGTTCTTGCTCCCTTTAGATACCTCTAATCTATTTGGAAACAGCGGAGCTAAGACATTTGGAGGGTTTGGCAGTTCTTCCTTCGGGGAACAGAAGCCTGCTGGCACATTCAGCTCTGGCGGTGGGAGCGTAGCATCCCAAGGTTTTGGATTTTCCACTCCAAATAAAACAGGTAACCCACAAGATGACCCATCTTATCTGTGTGTGTGTGTGAGGGACCATGAGCTTATGTAAGGTGCGCCTTTGGAGGCAGCGTCCTTCGGGGCTTCTCTCAAGGGATTGGTATTACAGTAAGAAGTTACTTTGTTCTCTAGTATATTTTTTTATTTATTGAGAATCAACTGCATTTCTAATACATAAGACATGCTTTTGAAAAAAGAGAGAAACTGGACGTGGTGCCAAACTCCTTTAATCCCAGCTCTCCAGAGGCAAAGGGAGGCAGATCTCTGAATTCAAGGACTTCCTGGTCTACATAATGAGGCCCTGTCTGCAAAAATAAAACAAAATAAAACAAAATGTCTTTTATAAAGAGGAAATGTGTAATATAGCACTTTAAAAGCATTTCATATTCTCAAGGAACGCTATCAAAATCTTTAACAGTTGTAGAGAAATCAATCCAACACGGCAGTGTATGCCTGCAGCCCAAGCAGCTGGATCTCTCTGAGTGTGAGGCCAGCTGACTCAGTAAGTGGGGGAAGTAGAGGAACTGGCAGGAGATAACTCAGGCGGCCCAGGGCTCATAGGGTCCGTCCCACGGCGCTTAAGGCTCACACCCTCACCCCCGTGTCCCCTTTCTGTCCCAGTCACTGTTTAAGGCTTTGGTTGAGTGGGTTTCTGAGATAGTGTCTCTCTACACAAGCAAAGCTGCCCCGCATGGTCCTCTAGCCCCAACCTCCTGGACGTTGGGATCGTGGTTCTGGACCACCCTTTGTAATCTTTTACTAGAAATACACATCTATAAACCTTTAAATAATTTTTATACACTTTTCATTAAAGGTCTTAAAAAGAAGAGTATACCTTAATATGAAATATGTTACATAATGTGTGTTTATTTGATACGTGTGGATGTTTGCCTTCATGTGTATCTGTGTACTATGTGGATGCCTGGTGTTTATGGAGGTCAGAACTTGGTGTTTATCCTGTGGAACTGGAGTTACAGATGGTTGTGCGCTGCTATATGGGTTTGGGAGTCAAACCTAGGTCCTGCAAGAGCAGCCATTGTTCTTAACTACCAAGCATCTCTCCTGCTCCATGAAACACATAGTTTCTGTCACCTGCCTGTCTGAGACCTGTCGCTGCCTGCAGTGCTGATCCTGTTGGTGAGAGACTGGAGTGAGGGTCTTGGGAGGGAGCAGGACTGTGCTGCCGAGAGGCTCTCGCAAGCTGTCCCCCTTAGGCAGTGGGCGGGATTGTTTGCCCTTGGGTGGATGGCCTGTTTTGAGTAGTTCCTGCCTGAGGAGGTGACGCTGATCTCGGAGTGGCTGACCCAGATTAGAAAGTGACCCTGAGGTGCAATGGCTTCTAGATAAGTGCCGTGTTCATTTCTGAGACCTTGGCGTGACATCTTAGACCTAGATTGCTAGTTCTTAGCATTTTTTCTCTAGAACTTAGTGAAAGGACTAGAAATAGGCATTGCAGCTTCGTTTTGAGAATACAAACCAGATAATTTAAAAATGAAAGGCCACAAAGATTTAGCTCTGATTACAAGGACAGGTTTGGAAGGACTGGCAGTCGCATGGCCACTTGACCACTTTTCCCAAAAAACAAATTGGGTGGCTCCCGATCAGTGACCTCCCGCATAGCTCGTGACATACACACACTAAAATCCAATAAGCATGAACATTTGAGAAACATAACGTTATTAACCATTGAGCCTTTTCTATCTTCTTAGGCACCTGATGTTTCCTTTACTTCTTCTGTTATTCTGGGGTGTGGCTCTGTATTCCAGATTGTCCCAGCAGATTTGAATTGAGAAGCTGGTGAATATGTTTTCTGTCTTAGAGAAAATATACCTCCCACCTAGACATTTTTTCCCCTAATTCTGGTTTTTGTATTTGGTGAGCTCCCAGAGTGAGGACTGGCAGGGACCCAGGTGTCTGAGCAACAAAGGAAAATGTCTACTCAGCTGCCCACGTGCTCAGGGAGCCCCTCACTGTGAGAGCATGTCAGGCTGAGCCCTTTGAGCCTTTGAAAACTGGTGTCTGCTCGTCCTCCCTTCAGTAAGCACTGCATCAGAACTAATACTATTGGAGGCCACCAAGGAAAGGGCAGGAGACGAACCTCACCTCAGCCTCACTGCCAGCCAGCCCGGGGTCTACAGGCGTCTTAGGGTCAGTCATTAAGGCATGTGACAGAGAGGAAAGCAGGACACACAACAGGGCCAGGAGAGGATCCAATCCCTGCTCTGCCACTGACCCATGCTGAAGTTAGATGAAAAGGTATTGGAGAGGGTGGGAGCTGCCATGATGTAGCTGCCACCACACCCGGAGGCTCAGAGACCTTAGTGTCTGGCCAGCAGACCTGCTTCTTGGCTGCTGGTTCAGACGCTCGGCCTGCAGCTGAACTCCTGCTCTCCTTTGGAGGGAGTTGCCTAACCCCAGAACCAAAACCAAAGCGACCATTCTCTTTCACTTAGTTATGGGCCAAGTTTGTTTTGCTTTTGCGTGTGTGCCTGCCTGCCTGCCTGTTCTATCTGTTTGCTGGCTCTCCTGCCGGCTCCTCTCCAGGTTAATTTCTGGGTCATTAAAAGCTCTTCATTTTTCGCTCACATTCCAGCAAGAAGTCTAAACAATATTGAATACGAGGTGCGAGATGAAACCTTGTCTGTCTAGGAAGAAAGTGCAACTAGATCTGTGGTCAGTTTAAATAATTAAAGGACAATGGTTTTTTTAGCACTTTTTTTTTTCCATTCTGTTTATGTTTGTAAGCCACCAGTCTCTGTAGCACAGCCTGGAATTTCACTCAAGGTTTTAAAATACAGAATGGTAACCCAAACACCAGCCATGGCAAAAACTATCTCCTCAGTTGTGCAGCTCTGTGAATGATAGACACAAAATTCAATTGCAAGTAGCAGCCACTGTTCACCTGACTGCACTTGCCGGACTGCGCTCCTGTCCTACATCTGATCTTCTGATCGCGGTGGCAGAAGAAGGGGTGAGGACAGTAAAGCAGACCCGCTGCTTGGACAGGAGACTTGCCATCAGTAGTAATGCCCCTGCTTCCTAATGTGAGCATGTCCTCTCCGTCTGCCTCAGCACACCCTCTTTACCTTTCCCTTCTGAACCTCAAAACTAGGGCAAATCTTGGAGGTTTGGGAATAATACCTCAGGAACAGGGGATTGACTCACAGATGGTCTCCCTCACCAATCAGAGGAGGCTGCCTGGTGCTGGACCTGACCCCGTTCTGTTGTCTTTGTCTTGCCTGTAATGACCTGGAGTCCGAATCTGGGCACATAGGGCATCCTCACCACTGTCTTAGCACCTGGTTACATTTACACCGTAGCCTTCCTTCATCCACAAGGAGGGGCAGTGTACTTTATAGTGATGCTGCAGACAAAAGCACTTGAAAAAGCTCCTCTAAGCCGTGAGTCAGGGACATTGGTGATAGGCCGGCACCACCCGCCTGTTAAATGAAGAAAGGGTATGTGATTGGGTGCCCTTGTGCATCACCCTGCTTCTGTTGTGACCTAGTTCATGAGTTCTGCCAGGGAAGGGGCTTTGACCCTCCCAATTTTATTGGCTGGGTTTCCCTGAAACTAGGAGCCTGGTATGTGTGACAGTAAACAGTAAAGCTGTCACCCGCCACTGCTGTGCTGAGACACTGGCTTTGGGGATGGGGTTTCTTTGAGGAGTCACAGATATCATGGGGCTAGAAAGCAGCCTGGGATGGGCCTGCAGAGTTTAGAGTAGTTTGTTCTCAACAGGACTTGAGATAAGTTCCACTGCCTCAGGAAGGCACTAGGGTGCTCAAATCTCTTAGTGCCACAGACCCTCTGCTCCTAGTGGGGGAAGAAGTTTGGCTGAGGGATTGAGGTTGGGGTGTTGTGCTTTTGGCTTCTTGTGTTGGAATTACTGACGTCCTATCTCCCTTTCTCCTCTTTTGATTTGGTTTCTGGCTGCTTGATGCCTTCTTTCCTGTCTCCTTTTCTTTCTCCCTGTTCTGTTTGCCTCTGTTTTGCTCAGGTGGCTTCGGTGCTGCTCCAGTGTTTGGCAGCCCTCCTACTTTTGGGGGATCCCCTGGGTTTGGAGGGGTGCCAGCATTCGGTTCAGCCCCAGCCTTTACAAGCCCTCTGGGCTCGACGGGAGGCAAAGTGTTCGGAGAGGGTACTGCGGCTGCCAGCGCAGGAGGATTCGGGTAAGCTGCGGCGGGACCTGGGAAACCCACAAACTTGTGCCAGCCCAAAGCAGCAGGGCTTGGCATTCTTATGTTCTCTAAACCAGACAGTGACCTGGCGGCCTTGCCTTTAAGTAGACAAAAAAAGAGTTGCTAGGAGATTTCTTTTTCTCTAGGACAAGGCACATTGTAAGCAGGTTCTTAAAATTGTAGGTTGGCCACAACATTACTGGCCGTCAGTATGCAGCATGAGGGACATCCATACCCTGTTCTCTGGACCAGGGTTGGCTGCAGCCAGGCCCGTTTCTCAGGTGGTCCTTGTATTAGAAAGTCCTGAAGAAAGAGTAGTATTAAGCCGGGCGGTGGTGGCGCACGCCTTTAATCCCAGCACTTGGGAGGCAGAGGCAGGAGGATTTCTGAGTTCGAGGACAGCCTGGTCTACAAAGTGAGTTCCAGGACAGCCAGGGCTACACAGAGAAACCCTGTCTCGAAAAACCAAAAAAAAAAAAAGAGTTAGTATCGTTCTCTTGAGACGCCTGTTTGCCTTTGGCAAACAATTCCTATATGTCCTAGAACATAGGACACCAACTGGATACCTCCCACTCAAGACTGCTGTTCTCGTGACTGTCCACAGCTGCTCTGCATCCTATACACATCCTCATTAGAAAATCCCATGGCAGGGTCTGGGGAGATGGCTCAGCAGTTAAGAGCACTGATCAATACTCCAGAGGACCCGGGTTCAAATCCCAGCACCCACATGGCAGCTCACAAATGTTTGTAACTCCAATATCTGATACCCTCATACAGATGTACATGCAGGCAAAACAACAATTTACATAAAATAAAAATTAAATAAAAATGAAAATACCAAGAAGAAGGGCGAGTTTCTCTTAATGGCCCTAGAATGTAGTCTGGTTGTCAGAACCCCAAGAAAAGAGATGGCCTTTGCTGCACTGTATTGAATCTCTGTGGTGATATCTACAGAGTCCCTCATTTGAAGCAGACACTGATGCCTAAAGCAGGTCCACACAGGCTCTCATCCTCGGTGCTCAGCTCAGGACAGAGGAACATGGGGCTCGGACATGACGCAGCAGCATCTTCATCCTGAAAAGAGCGTGTTCTTAGCAAACCTGCTCCACAGAGGGTGCTCGAGCGCCCAGGAGGGCACGCAAGAGGACAGCCACTCCTTAGATTTCTTGTGCCGGCTAAGGCATCTTGGTCATTTCTCCTTGGGAAACCCCAAGAGCAACAGTTACAGAGAACTTTGGTTGAGAAGCGCTCTAAGCCTGTGTTTGCACAGTTCTGGATGAACTCCGTCTCCGTCGCAAACACACTGGGAGTCTTGAGGTTTTAAGTTACTTGATAGCTGCTCTTTGCTTTACTAGTAGAGAAGTCTCTTCGGGTTTTCCTCTGAGTCTTCTGTCTCAGTCCAAGCTTGTCACCACAGATCCCGTGTGGTACATCCAAGACTGGTGACAGTGAGTGAGGTGTGTGGGCAGCATGGGGACTAGGGCCATACTAACCCTGTCCCTTTCTCACTGCACCTAGGTTCGGGAGCAGCGGTAACACTGCGTCCTTCGGTGCCCTCGCCAGCCAGAACGCACCCACCTTTGGGTCCTTGTCCCAGCAGACCTCAGGCTTCGGGACCCCGAGCAGTGGATTCTCTGGGTTTGGATCGGGTGCAGGAGGTAAACAACTAAGTGCTTTCCTCCCTCAGAGGAACAGGTGTTCCTGGACACTCAGCCCAGGGTCTTAAAAGCTGAAGTGACAAAAACAAAAAAAACAAAAAAACCACAACATCCTTTAAGTAGACTGACAAATCCAAAGAAATTACCAAGTTCACTTTCTCTTAGAATTTTAGAATTACAGATAATGGCAGCTTTACATGGCCTTGGAGTCAAAGACAGGGTGCAGGACCCTCCCGTGTCTTGTGTTTGTACAGTGCTCTGCATCTTCAGAGAGCAAATATGTGAGTTGTGTGTTCTGTGTTCTCCTCACACAGAGCTCAGCAAAGTCGTGCTTTTTAACAAATCCAGAACTGGCTACAGAGGCAGACTGATGCTCAGAGCTCCGTGTGGCGTCTAAGCTAGACCTAGAGTGTCTGCTCCTCTGCTCTTAAGAGGAAAGGAATCAGATTGCTAACAAAGAAAGGAAAACAGTTGTGTTTTCCTCATAAAATGATAGAGGGTTGCAGTGCAAGACCTTTACCTGCAGCCAGAGCTGAGGACTTAAACTCGTGAGGTAGCACTTCTTCCAGAAGCGCCAGTGACTCAGGATGAGCTGGCTGTACCTCAGTCACCTCGTAGGACCAGGGTAGGGAAGCGGGCAGGGCAGAGCCTGCTGAGCCGAGGCCCTTGGCTCTCATCGCTGACATCCTCCTTTCTGTTTTCAGCATTCACCTTTGGATCGTCTAACTCGTAAGTACCTGTCTGCCGTGTGGTCTGCCCTCACTTAACTCCTAAAGTCAAAAGGCCCGGGGCGGGGGAAGTCTCGTCCTTGCTGAACTTGTGGGATCTGCTGTTACTGTTTTCAGAGCAGTGCTAAAGGGCCAGGTTAGCAGCAAGGGTTGGGTTTGGGGCTGCTGGCTGGTGCCTTCTGGGCAGCAGGGTTTGGACACTTCCCTCTTTTCTGTGATAGTGTCTCCAGCTACCTGAAGGCTCCATGCCCAACTCCAGGCTTCTGTGTTGATCCTCTCTGCACTTGTTGTAGGTCTGTCCAGGGCTTTGGTGGCTGGAGAAGCTGAGCAGATCTCAGCATCCCCTCATGTTCCTGTGAGGAGCTGTGCACATCCCCCCACACTCCCAGGGCCCACAGCAACAGACTGTCAAGAGAACCTTCTCACGAAAACGCTCAGCCAGGAAGAAACGTTGGAGACCAAAGCTCGGCAATGCTTAGCTAACTGCCTATTCCCCGCTTTCAAAGCTTACATCAGATTTTTCGTCTGCTATTAAAGTGTTTGGACTGGTTCTGCACAGAACATCTATGTGTTTATTTGGGTCACAGCCAGAGAAGCTCCTATGGCCTGGGGAAGCCAAGCCAGCGGGCTCTGCCCAGTGGCATTCTGGGTAGAGCCCTCTGCATGGGAAAGAGGCAGCATGTGGCAGACACCTTTCAGAGGCCCCACCTTAAAATATCTATGCCACATGGTCTTTTGGTTTCGTGTCAGGCTCCTGAGAGGACCTCTGTACACTTGGGAAGTGTGCCTTCCTTCATGGCCAGTTCTGAGACAGGTATGGCAAACTGACCAGGGAGGCAGCCGCTGAACTGCCTGTTGCCTGCTGCCCTGTCTCTGCTCCTGCGTGCTGTGCGTTTGCTGCCAGTTCTTCTGAGTGGAGAGACAGTCTGCTGATCGTCTCTATCAGACGCCACATCCTTCACTGTTTGGGACCCATGACTTGTGAGGACATCACCAGCAGGTTGCAGCAGGTTTGGACGGTGTGCAAGTCCATTTTAGACGTGCTTCTTTCTCTGGGTGCATTATCTTTGAGGGCCTGGCATGTTCTGCTCCTTGGGCTGTGGAGTCCTGTGCTACCAAAGCCTCTGTCTGCAGAGACCATCTGTCATCTTTCAGGGTCACAACATGGCACCGCTCTGGACTGGGTCAAGGACAGAGGGTGGTTTGGGATTTGTCATACTGGTAAGGTTTTGGTTTGTCTTTGATTCTGAGACAGGGTTTCTCTGGACAGCTGTAGAGATCCTGGGACTTGCTCTATAGACCAGGCTGGCCTTAAACTCAGAGAACTGCCTACCTCTATCTCCTGAGCTCTGGGATTAAAGGTGTGCCCACCACCACCTTGCTAAGATGCTGTCTTGTAATGCTTTAATGCCACGGTGCAGCCAGTGTGACTCTTGGCCTGCTGGCTTGTGTCCCATGTCACAGCTTGCTCGGGTGTGCCCTTTTGTCTCAGCCTTGGCTGCAGACAGGGAGTTCAGGCCTCCATCCTTATTCAGGGGAAGAGCATGAACATCAGGGATGGACACTCACCTGGTGTGTTCAGTGGCTTCTTGTCATCTCAAGAGGAATCTGCTCTGGGGTTCCTAACCAGCCACCATCAGAGCCAAGACAAGACCTAGACTTAGGTACAGGGTCCATCGGGACTGTCACCCACTCTCTGTGCCACAGACACTTGTCTGCATGCTTCACTAATTAGGGGCTCTGCCTCTGATGGGGAGCTGGGGCCTTCAGAGCCTCAGGGTGGCTCCTCTTGGTCCTTTGGGAATTGAAGAGCCAGGCACCACTTGAGGCCCCTCTGCCCAGAAGCAGGTCTGTCTCTCTGTATGCTTTGTAACTTCGCAGACCAGGGTCTCTTCAGACCAAGGGACTGCAGTTGTGATAGGGAAAACTTATAGGCAGTTCGTGTGACTGGGTAACTTGTTCTGTTCTGCCTTGGATGTCATCCTGTCTACCGCCACACACCCAAGGCTTACATCTGCCCTTGTATTCCCTTGTAGGCTCCTTTCTATCCATAGAAGGTATTTCAGCCTAAAGCCTTGACCTCAAATTCTCCATACTAATCCTCCAGCATTTGACATCTCTCCATAAGGCCGTATCAGCTGTGCTCTGCCAGATAACACCCCAGCACCCACTGTCGTGCTGAGTGGGGCACAGGAGGAATGTGCTGCTGGTGTCTGAGCCCCTCTAGCCTCTTTTTTGGGGTGGATTACATTGATAGGTGGCCAGGGCGAGTTGGCAGCTCAATGCATGTTCCATGAAGTTCAGGATGCTGGGCTGTGGGGGTGCATAGGGCTACTTGCCTGGTTCAGGAGACACGGTAGGAGTCACACCCCAGTGACAAGCCTCAGCTGCCAACCAGGCCCTAGAGGGAGCTGTGCTTCATGGAACTTGAGGAGGGGAGAGAAAACTGTGGGTTTTCTAAGCTCTCTGTCATGGTCTGTTTTGCTTTCCAGATGTAAAATGAAGTTAGTGCTTTCCGGTGGTCACAGTGAGCGGCAGAGGCCAGCGTTTGGTTTCTCAGAGACAGACTCCCATAAACCCAGCAGCTCCTTCCCTGTGCATGTGTCCAATGGCCGAGCCTGTCCCAGGGCTTGCCTGCTGCCTTGCTTTGCTATTTCGGCAGTCTCCACAGAAGTTTCTAGGTCAGGTCTCCGGCACTGCAGGGAGGGTGTGGACCACGACCAGCCTCTTGAGTAGTAGAGAGGTAGGATGCTGCCCAGCAGGACCAATGAGAGGTACCTGAGAGCACTTGCACAGGGCTAGAACTCAGTGGCGGTGACTGCCGGTTCCATGTACAGGATCTTGGGACACTGAGTACGCTCTCAGAGATTCTCAGTTTAGGGGGCAAGTGTGGACCTCTGCCCCTTGGTCAGCAGCACCCCTTGGATCCCCAGTAAGCACACAGAGACTTGGTAAGGGGCAGTAGGCCTGTGCTCACAACTGTTGCAAGTTGAGACTCGGAAGGAGCAGAACCCTGCGGGCCCTCCAGCCCACCTTCAGCATGCAGGGCATCAGGACAGGTGTGGTCGGCCAACCTGAAAAGCTCCCCAGTGACAGTAACCGTGAAAGGAGTCCCCAAGACAGCCTCACTCCCTTGTCCATGGTTATTGTGTTTTTGGTAAGTTCCTGCCATTCTAGAATTGTCAATAAGAGACGTGAGTTTAATATTAAGCTTTCTCTGGGCACCCGCATTATAAAATATATATAATCTGATTGCACAACTGGGTATGTCAGCTCACCTCACCTCACCTCTATGGCTAGCTGAAGTCACTGACAGCAGGAAGTACCTCCTCCTGCCTGAAGCAGTCCACTGCCACCTGACTGATGTCTGTCCTGACGCTTTGTCAAGTGTAACAACTCAATGCCTGAAGCAGGACCATGGCCCCCTTGGAAATTATCTCAGTCGACTCTTCCTTTTTTTTTTTTTTAAAGATTTGTTTATTATTATATGTAAGCACACTGTAGCTGTCTTCAGACACACCAGAAGAAGGCATCACAGGTCTCATTACAGATGGTTGTGAGCCACCATGTGGTTGGTGGGATTTGAACTCGGGACCTCAGTCAGTGCTCTTAACCACTGAGCCATCTCTCCAGCCCCCTTTTTAATCTCAGCACAGGATCTCAGTCTTGCTTTTCAGCAAAGGGCTGACAAGGCAGAACAGGTTCTTCACTCTCTTTACCCAGTTACACTGTCCTCATCGGTGACCACTCTCCATCAGACCCGGAAAGCCTAGAGCAGTTCTGCATGCCTTTCGTGCCGGCACTTGGAGTCAGACAGGGTGCGTCACTGAGTTTGAAGTCAGCCAGGGCTACACAGTGAGACCCCTTGGTCTGAAGAGACCCTGGTCTGCGAAGTTACAAAGCATACAGAGAGACAGACCTGCTTCTGGGCAGAGGGGCCTCAGGTGGTGCCTGGCTCTTCAATTCCCAAAGGACCAAGAGGAGCCACCCTGAGGCTCTGAAGGCCCCAGCTCCCCATCAGAGGCAGAGCCCCTAATTAGTGAAGCGTGCAGACAAGTGTCTGTGGCACAGAGAGTGGGTGACAGTCCCGATGGACCCTGTACCTAAGTCTAGGTCTTGTCTTGGCTCTGATGGTGGCTGGTTAGGAACCCCAGAGCAGATTCCTCTTGAGATGACAAGAAGCCACTGAACACACCAGGTGAGTGTCCATCCCTGATGTTCATGCTCTTCCCCTGAATAAGGATGGAGGCCTGAACTCCCTGTCTGCAGCCAAGGCTGAGACAAAAGGGCACACCCGAGCAAGCTGTGACATGGGACACAAGCCAGCAGGCCAAGAGTCACACTGGCTGCACCGTGGCATTAAAGCATTACAAGACAGCATCTTAGCAAGGTGGTGGTGGGCACACCTTTAATCCCAGAGCTCAGGAGATAGAGGTAGGCAGTTCTCTGAGTTTAAGGCCAGCCTGGTCTATAGAGCAAGTCCCAGGATCTCTACAGCTGTCCAGAGAAACCCTGTCTCAGAATCAAAGACAAACCAAAACCTTACCAGTATGACAAATCCCAAACCACCCTCTGTCCTTGACCCAGTCCAGAGCGGTGCCATGTTGTGACCCTGAAAGATGACAGATGGTCTCTGCAGACAGAGGCTTTGGTAGCACAGGACTCCACAGCCCAAGGAGCAGAACATGCCAGGCCCTCAAAGATAATGCACCCAGAGAAAGAAGCACGTCTAAAATGGGATCATATAGACAAGGCCACCTGGCAAACTCGTCAAGCCCACATTGTCCCGGAGCCAGGCCTGTTAAGCTCAAGTGGACATAACTTGCTGTGTATAAGCCCCTGATGGCAGCAGCCCCACAGCCCCAGCTGTCAGGTCCACCCTTCCTTTGCAGTGTCTGGACTAAAAGAGGTCATTCCACAGGCGAGTGAAGGCTGCAGTTGCTGCTTTATCCCCTTTCCAATTATAAATAGAAGCTGTCCATACCAAAGCCCTGGCTGGAGCTGCTCGGCGGGGTTTGGGGGTCTAGGATGGGCAGCTGGAAGGCAGGAGCCTGGCTACGTCTCGGTCCTGCTCCTGCCCTGCACCACCTTGCTGGCACAGCTGGGCTTAAGAGTCTAAGAGCTCAGACGCAGCCTACAACCTGGCTTCTTGATGCGATAGCTCTCCATGGGTTTGAAGGGACCTTGGACGACCATGCCCCTCTTTCCAGGCCCTTGTGGTCTGGCTCTCTCCCTTCCTGTCCCTCTTACCTCACTCCCTGACAGTTCCAAGGCTGCTCTGCAGTGTCTGCCTCCCCCCTGTCACCTCGCAAAGGTCTCAGTGAAGGCGCATGAAGCCCCTTGGACCACCTTCCCAGGCCTCTCGTGTCCTAGCTGGTGAGAGAGGCTGCTGCACTCTTCTTGGTGTCCTTGGCTATTTGATTTATTCACCTACTGTCTCCTTGAGGCCCACCCCTGGTGGTCAGCCTCATGAGGGCAGGAGCAGACTCTCCTTATCTGTCCCTAGACCAACTCAAAAGCTTCAGTAGGCGCCTGGTGTGGGTGGGATGGTCTTGAGGTAGTCCGGTAACCCCGACAGCCAAGATTCTTTGGGGTGGAAACCTTTAAGAAGGCTCTGGGAAGAGCACCCACGTTGTGATGTGAGGCTTTCTAAGGTAGAACCACGTCACCTGCCTTGTCTTGCGTAGAACAAACCGCTCCTACCCCTGCCGTGAACACACAGCTGGCAACTTTTTCCTCATCCCAGAGCTGGCCAGTTCTCCTCAGAAATGAGGTTGACTGTCCCAGGAGAGACAAGCCTCAGGCTAAAAGATGCCTTCCTCCTTTCTGCCCTCGGCTCTTTCTAGTCTAGGAGGATTCAAGGCTAGCCCCCTAGGACAGGATCCCGGCATTTTACCCAGAGCCCCTCTACCTCCCCGGCTCACTGCAGCTGCAGCTAGCCAGGGCTGCAGAGGAGAGCAGCTGGCAAGGCTGGCTTGAAGCCTTTAGCCGCTGCTGTCACTGTTTCTTGAGCCAATGGGATGGAACGTCATGGCTGTCACCAGCAAGTCTCACATCTTGAGCTCTTGATTCTCCGTGGCTTCCATCTTTCCCAGGACAGGAAAGTGGCTCTACTATACTCATGTTGCAGGATTCACAGTGCAGCAAGCATTTGCACCCCCACAGAGTCGGCTGCTGGGAGCCAGGGCCTCTACTTACCAAACTAAATCCTCAAGGTGTGCGAAGCCCCTCGTCTCCTCCCACGGGGGTTTAGGTCCTTCACAACACGTTGGCCACTCACCGAGATCTTTGAGGGTCCTCTTCTCACGTTTGGCCACTCTGAAAACAGAATTAATTACTCTGAGGCATTCAAGCCAAGTGGTGTCAGGCTGTGTGGCTATCTTCTTTACAGACCATGGGAACCTTGGTCATCACAAGCAGAACCACTCTCCTGTGGACCAAGGTCTCACAGGGCATCATTGTCCGGGTGAGCTCCAGATCTGAAGACACAGGCCCTACCGCTACACAAAGCCCCACACAGCTCCACACGGGTCCCTTGCAAGCCCAGAATGCTCAGACACAGGCAGGTGCTCCCGAAAGTGGGGAATCCCTGCGGTGTGGTAGCTTTGTGAGGTTGGTGACTCCCGTGAGGTACCATTGCACTCTTAGGCCAGTACAGCAATTACCACACTTCTTTTTCTTTTCCCCTCTAAGCTCTGGTTATACGGTTCTTTAAAACCAAAAAAAAAAAAAAGAAAAAAAAATTTTTTTTCAATTTTTGGAGACAAAGTTTCTTACTGTGTGTCTGACCTTTGACCTTCAGACCCTCAATCTTTCAGGTTCTTGGATGACTTTGTTTTGAGACAGGATTTTTCTTGTGTAGCCCTGGCTGTCCTGAAACTCACTCTGAAGACCAGACTGGATGTTGCCCTGCTGCTAAGGTCAAAAGCTGATGTTACCAGACAGTCCTGAGCTCAGTGCAAAATGACAAATTCCCTTTGTCAGTGGGGCTTTTTTTTTGGGGGGGGGGTGTGGAGGTGGGTAGGGGAAATCCTGGACCCCCCCTGAGGAATGTCAGGTAGTCCAGCACCTGAGATTCCTGGAATGCCTCCCCATGCTAATGAGGCAGCTCGGTAACCTTAAGCCTTCAGCCAGACCTTTGCCCTGGATATTCTCATCCCCGTCCCCCAAACTATATATCCCTTGATTCACCATGAATAAAGTATATGCACAAAAACCCACCCCAAATAAAGAAATATGCACAAGGCCGGGCAGTGGTGGTACACACCTTTAAGCCCAGCACTTGGGAGGCAGAGGCAGGCGGATTTCTGAGTTCGAGGCCAGCCTGGTCTTCAAAGTGAGTTCCAGGACAGCCAGGGCTACACAGAGAAACCCTGTCTCGAAAAACCAAAAAAAAAAAAAAAAAAAAGAAAGAAATATGCACAAGTTGAGATCATCCCAGAGAGCTGTTTCATTGAAGATTTTTTTTACCTAAAAAAGCTGTAACACTAAGAACCTGAGAGAAGGCCTTCAGTCTCTCTCCCTACCCGCAAGGCATTCACTCTCAGACAGACGCAGGATCCTGCCCATTCCAGACTCCCATTTCATCCTTCCAGATGGTTATGCAGTGGCATCTGGACTCCCTGAGGAAGCTGAGGATGTAGGACCACAGACCTCGAACTCAGATCCGCCTGCCTCTGCCTCCAGAGTGCTGGGATTAAAGGCGCGCGCCGCCATCGTGCTGCTACCTTCTTCTTGTTGTTGTTGTTTTAAGATTTATTTATTTATTATATGAAAGTACACTAAAAGCCGGGCAGTGGTGGCTCACGCCTTTAATCCCAGCACTTGGGAGGCAGAGGCAGGAGGATTTCTGAGTTCGAGGCCAGCCTGGTCTACAGAGTGAGTTCCAGGACAGCCAGGGCTACACAGAGAAACCCTGTCTCGAAAAACCAAAAAAAAAAAAAAAGAAAGTACACGGTAGCTGTCTTCAGACACCCCAGAAGAGGGCATCCGATCTCATTACAGATGGTTGTGAGCCACCATGTAGTTGCTGGGATTTGAACTCAGGACCTTCGGAAGAGCAGTCAGTGCTCCTAACCGCTGTGTCCTCTCTCCAGCCTTGATTATTTCTAATTTGGCTTTCCTCTGGAAAATACAGGAAGGTACTGGCCCATGAGTGTTTGTTGGGTGAGCTGAGCTGTCTACTCCCTTTTCCAACAAGATGAATAGGTGGGAGGCAGGTCTGCCCTCTTTCGTGAGAAAACTGAAGTCTACTCAGAATAGTTGACCTCAACCATTGAAGAAAAAGAGGGTGACCCTGAGACCCAAGAGGAAATAGGGGAGACCTGCAGTAGGGGAGGAGTTACAGCTCTGGAGAAAGTTCCAGACCACAGTGCAGGGCAGGGGTTAGATGGAGGCCGGCAGGCTGACTGGTTCATCTGCAGAGTCCTGAGAGGACGGTCACACAGAACACTGGATATCTGAAAAGCCCCCAGAACTGATAAGGGCTGACCAGCACATGCAGGGCGGGAGAAGAGGTGACTTAGGCCATGTGCAGAGAGCCAGAGCCAGGCCTAGGCTGCAGCCAACCAGACCATCAGAAGGACCAACTCCCCCGAGCACTGAACTCACACCGGGGGTGTCAGTCTTCCACAGAATGCCACTCAGTTACTAAGGAGCTTAAAAGCAAGATACAAATGAATCAAACTATTTCCACATGAGGGCCTAGAACTGAGCTTGGGGTGTGACCTGGTGGAGTGCTAGCCCCGAGCACAAAAATCTGGGATCAGTCTGCTGCACTCTGTAAGCCAGGCATGACTGCATGCCTGTGACCCCAGTACCCTGGAGACAGAAGCAGCTAAGATTGTCCTCCATCGCACAGAGAATTCAAGGCCAGCCTGAGCAATGTGAGACCCTCCCCTCTCCCCAAAAAAAGAAAGGCAAAGAGCAGGGCAGTGGTGGCGCATGCCTTTAATCCCAGCACTCAGGAGGCAGAGGCAGGTGGATTTCTGAGTTCGAAGCCAGCCTGGTCTACAGAGTGAGTTCCAGGACAGCCAGGGCTACACAGAGAAACCCTGTCTCAAAAAAAAGAAAGAAAAGAAAAGAAAAAGAAGGAAGGAAGAAAGGAAGGAAAGAAGGGAGAGAGAGAGAGAGAGGAAAGGAAGGAAGAGAAAAGAAAAGGAAGGAAGGAAAGAAGGGAGAGAGAGAGAGAGGAAAGGAAGGAAGAGAAAAGAAAAGGAAGGAAGGAAAGAAGGGAGAGAGAGAGAAGGAAGAAAGGAAGAGAGGAAAAGAAACTAAAACATGAAGCAAACTCAGAGTCCAGAACTCAGTTTAAGAATGTTATAGGAACACAAAAGGACCTATTATATAACATGGTAAATTTCACAATGTCTAGCATCTGACCAGAAATTACCCAGCATGCAAAGCAGCAGAGAAACACATTCTCTAAGAAGAAAAACAGACTACTGTTAACACCTGAAGTTCTGCATTTGCAGAAAAGGTACCGTCAAGATTTTTCTGCAGGCCGGGCATGAACATAATGGTCCCCAGCAGAGCTGCCCCAGTGCCACAGAGGTGTAATGTGATGCAGAGGGTTGCAGCCAGGCCAGTGCAGTAGCAGTGCAGAGGGCTTAACATGGGACTCCAGTGATGCCATTGTCCCGAGGTCCTACCCATGCTGGGGTGTGACTTTACAGTGTCAAATCTTGGAAACTACCCTACAAATAAATGCAATGATTTCATTGGGCCACCAAGCTGGATATGAGCAGCATCGTTTCTTTTTGTCTGCTGTCCCTTATCTGGGGTGACTAGGTATTTGTTCATTTCTCGGCAGGAAAATGAGTGCAACAAAGAGGCCAGAGGAAAGATGAACATGCTATTTGGGCTGGCAAGATGGCTTAGCAGAGAAGGGAGCTTTCTGCCAAGTCTCATGATCTGAGTTCAATCCCCCAGGACCTACATGGTATAAGGAGGGAATCGACTCCACAGGTTGTCTTCTGACCTATACACACATGCACACACGCACACACGTACTACGCAGAGGTGTGGAAGCTACAAAAGCAATCTAGTTGAACTTCTAGAGCTGAAAACTACAATCTCTGAGATGAGAATATCCTGGAAGGAATTAACAAAAGAGGGAAAGATTAGGGACTGTGAAGACTGTCAGCCTGGGATCAGCCAGGGAGAAGTCCCCACCCCAGGTCTACTGCTGTTACTGTGCAGAATGCTATCTGGATTCTGTGTGTGGCTACAGTCGAGTCATTGTAAGGACTGCTGAGTCACTGAACTGCAGAGCAGGCTAGACAGTCACCCAGAGGTAGTCCCCTCATGCTGACCTTGCTTTGGTCCAGCTTTGTTGTCCATTTCAAAGACTGTTCTTCTAAATGATAGCGATGAACCACCCAAAATGAAGTCATACAGAAAGATAACAACTTCCTGTGGGCTGGAATCTTGAAAAAGAGAAGGGCAGGAAGCCTGATGGTGTGGGCCAGTACTCCTAACACCTGGAAGGTGTGAAGAGAAATTTCATGGTCATTCTTGGCTACATAGCAAGTTTGAGGCTAGACTGGGCTGTATAAGATCCTAACTCAAGAAAAAAAAACTGCAGCTGGGCAGTGGTGGCACATGCCTTTAATCCCAGCACTTGGGAGGCAGAGGCAGGGGAATCTCCTGAGTTCTAGGCCAGCCAGGTCTTCAGAGAAACTGCCTTGAAGAAAACAAATAAGCAAAACAAAGCAAAAAAAAAAAAAAATGAAAGCAAAAAAAAGAAAGAAAATAAAAAATGCATATTGCCTACAAAAGCAAGAGTTGGCCATATATGGTCATATAGCTCTCCATAGCTGCCACAGCTCCAAATCTAAGACACAATAGATCCAAAAGGAAGGAAACCATTAGTATGCCAAAAAAACAAAAACAAAACAAAACAGAAAAAAAAACGCTCTCAAGAGGCTGGAATGCCCAAACTTATATCAGGCACAGTAGAGGCAGAGGCAGGCAGAGCTCTGTAAATCAAGGCCAGCCTGGTCTACACAGTGTATTCCAGGCCAGCCAGGCCTATGTACTGAGACCCTATGTTAAAAATAATCGTTAGATAAGATACTGGCACACATTTCGACGTGAATGTCTTCAATTAAGAAGTTCATCTCCGGGGTGTGGCAACTGGGTAGAAGGTCAGTGGTACCAGATTATGGTCAGATAATCTGTGGTGGACTGCTGTACACATGGCAACTTTGTATAATAACAGAGTACATGTTTCAAAGAGCTGGAAGGAAGGATTTTCAATGTTTCTACCAGAAAAAAATGATCCATGTGGGAGGGTGTGTATGTGTTCCACCAGAGTTAAACATGCTATGAACACATATATGGAAACTCTACGTGGTCCCTGTGATGATTAACAGTGATCACCAATGTGACAAGGTCTAGAGGTCCTCTTCAGGGCAAGTCTGTGGCCAGTTATCTTGATTAGGTTAATGGAAGCTGGGAAACCCATCCTAAAGGCAAGTGGTATCTTTCTCTAGGTTCCAATCCTGGACTGCATAACAAGGGGGGCAGACACTGTAAGCAGCTACTCACTCCACCCCCATGCCCTCCTGCTGTGATAGGCTGTGAGCTCAAACTCCAGACCAACCAACCTTTTCTTGCATGGCTTTGAAGGGTATTTGATCACAGCAGCTAAGACATAACCCCATAAGAACGTATCTACTATGTTCATGTTTCTATGTGCCCACTAAGACTTTCTGCATTAGAGAAGGGAGCTGGGGAGAGATGGCTCCTGGAGTAAAAGGAAGGGGCTTGCCGTACAAGCGTAGTGACCAGAGTGTCTCCAGTGCCCGTGTAAAGAGCCAGACGTGGTGTGCTCCCGTTAGCCCAGTGCTGAGGACACAGAGCGAACAGGTGGATCCCTGAGACTCCAAGGCCAGGCTACAAAGCAGCAGCTGTCCTGGGACCTGGGTCCCAGTGCAAAACACAGTCTCAAAATCAAGGCTGGAGGTTCCTTAGGAACGCGCATGCGTGTGCGAACACACACACACACACACACACACACACACACCAGAGATTTTTTTTGTTGTGATTTTGTGGTTGTTGGGTCTTTGGTGGTGTTTTTGTTTTTGATTTGTCTGTTTGGTTGGGTTTTTTTGTTTGTTTGTTTGGGTTTTGCTTTTTTTCTTTTTCAAGACAGGGTTTCTCTGTGTTGCCCTGGCTCTCCTAGAATTCATTCTGAAGACCAGGCTGTACTCAAACTCAGAAGAGATCCACCTGCTTTTAACTCCTGAGTACACACACACACACACACACACACACACACACACACTGTGCACCACACATTTTTCTACAAAACTCACTGTATATCAAATGTGTGGCCGGGCAGTGGTGGCGCACGCCTTTAATCCCAGCACTTGGGAGGCAGAGGCAGGCGGATTTCTGAGTTCGAGGCCAGCCTGGTCTACAGAGTGAGTTCCAGGACAGCCAGGGCTACACAGAGAAACCTTGTCTCGAAAAACCAAAAAAAAAAAAAAACAAAAAACCCAACAACAACAAAAACAAATGTGTGACTCCCTCCGTGCTGCTGCTGGCTGGAGTGTAGACTGTTCAGCCACATCGAAAACACTTGCACCTTTCTGTAAAGCTTAATCAGACAACTATCTTGACCCAGCCATCGTACTCCCCAGGATAACTCAACAGCGTCCATCTCAATATTTAGCAACCTGCCTTTATAGCAGCTTTGCCTGCAATGGCCTAAAAAGGGAATTGAAACTCCACCACCCACCACCAAGTGAGCAGGGCCTGGAGGGATGGTGGATGGCGTAATGGTTAAGAGCTCTTGGTCTTGCAGATGATCGGGGTTTGATTCCCAGCACCACGTGGTGGCTTACAACCATAACTAGTTCTTCTGTTCTCCACAGGCACTGGGAACACAGTGCACAGACATACATGCAAAAACACACACAGAAAATAAAAAAATTAAATATATAAAAAAAAAGGGCGTGGGAATACAGTAATTGTGGCATGGTTGTCTGACAGGGAGGGATGTTCACAGCCAGGAATAGGCATTTCTGGGTTCCCTGGTCATGTGACCATCTAGTCTTCCAGTGTTACAGTCACAGCTCCAGTGGGGTCCCCAGCTCTCATGGTGAGGTTGGCACACTGCTCTGCTTCACAGGGCGAGGACTCAGAGGACAGGCAGGGTTGCAAAGGGTAATGACAGAAGCCAGGTGACTGCCTGCCTCACCTTCACAGGAAGTGGCAGACTGTTTACAGGAAATCCCTCAGCCTCATACCTACCGACATCCAAAGTCCTGGTTAACCACTCGATCTGGCAAGCTGCTAGGTCAGGCACCATGCTGCTGGACCGATAAGCTCTACCCCACTGCAGAGTTCCTCATTGCTCAGAGACCCTGAGTCCCCACTGGAACCCTTTCTCAACTCTGACAACCAGATTAGAGCCAGTGTTGTAGCATTCACAGGGAGCACCCTGTTACACCCTGTGGGGTCTCCATTTCCCTACCACATCTTGATGATGAGCTATATCTGGATTAAAAGAATTAGGGACACCCAAGCTTAGAGCTGTAAACACCTGCCCCAAAGGATCATATAAGACTTCAAAGGTACAGTGAGTGCATGTCACCATGGTACCCAGAGAGATGTTTTCCCTTCTCTTAGCTTCCTGCCTGTCTATACACAGAAATAGCCTCATCCCAGACAAACACAGCATCTCTGGTCTCTAGATAAAATCTTTGGCTTCCAGGACAGATGCTCTGAGCAAGGGCCCTGTTTATCATGAAGCCTGCCCGGCCTGGCCCAGCCTGGTGGGGAAGGCAGACAAGGTATGTATGTCTCCTGCCTGAGGAGCTCAGACTAGTAAGGTCAGCTCACTAGACCTCACTCAGCAAGACAAGTGGCAGCCAGGAATAGTCCTGGGCCTCGGATGCTCACTCCAGAGAGCTACCCTTCACCAGTCTGGTTTAAAATGTCACCTGATAAAATACCAACCAAAGCCAGGGCCGGAGCAGAGATAATCCTGTCTCTGCATTCCCAGCCGTCATGTCTAGAGGAGTGGAAAAGGCTGATCCCAGACAGCAAATGGACTGGCTTCTGGCAGGACTCAGAGTGATCAGAAATTTCTCTGGACACAGACCAGAACATGCCCACTCCTTGTGGAGACAGTGGCACACAGCTAACATCTCAACACTCAGGACTGAGGCTTGGGAATCACTGTAAATTCAAGACCAGTCTGTGATGCACACTGAGTCCCAGGCCAATCTGGGGTACAGTGCAAGACTTTGTTTCAAGGGACAGAAGTTCTCAGTACCAGAAGGGCTGCTAAGCATGGCCGTGAGCTCCACACCTTCCATGACAGGCTGAGCGGAGGGACAGAGGGATGATAGAGAGACTGGCAAAGCCACAGGGAGGCAAGGGCAGGTCCACGGCCTGAAGCTTCTTAGTCTAGTGACCTTCAACAGGCCTCAGGCCACTTCCCAGGGCCAGTTTCTTCCTCTGAGAAGGGGAAAAAAAGCTATGGGGAGGGCTGAAGAGATGGCTCAGTGGTTAAGAGCACTGACTTCTGTTCTAGGGGTCCTGAGTTCAAATCCCAGCAACCACATGGTGGCTCACAACCATCTGTAATGGGATCAGATGTCCTCTTCTGGTATGTCTGAAGAGAGGAACAGTTTACTCATACAATAAGTAAATAAATAAATAAATGTTTTAAAAATTAACAAACAAACAAAAAGGTATGGTGATCCACAGGCAGGAACGGACCCTTGGGACCATGTACAGCGGACCATGTACGGATGTGGGATATGGAACTTTCCTATAGCTGCTTGCATAATACTTCAGTAGGTTCTGGTGTGTGTGTGTGTGTGTGTGTGTGTGTGTGTGTGTGTGTGTGTGTGTGTGTGTAGAGAGGCCAGTGGTCAACCTCAGATGTGGTTCCTTAGGAGACATCTACCCTGATTTTTTTTCTTATGTATGACACAGTCTCTGGGAAGTCCTTCAGTGGGCGGTTTAGGGGTAGTGTGTGTGTGCTGTGGCCTGTTGCTACTTCCAGTACCTGGACCTCAACCAGATGGGAGCCAGTGTTGGTGGAGGACCCAGGGGACACAGAGGATGGCCAAGAGACACAAAGCCACAAAAGGCACTCCAGCTCCTAGAAGTGTCTTCAAGCCCAAGAACTGAACAACCCCTGTAGCCCCCAATAAGAGTCCCCACCAGGACCTGGCTGTGCCTCCTTTGTGGCCTCACGGCTGATCCTACAGTGAGTTTCTGCCTCTTCTGGGATAGACCAGGTCAGAGGCTCCGCGGAGGGCCAGCTGTCACGGCAGCAGGCAGAGAGCCACTGTGCACCTGGTTCCTGGAGCCATCCTCAGCAGAGGCTTGGCCCGGGGGCCCTGGAGGGGACCCTGCTCTTGTGGCTTTGGTATCTCTCTCACTCTCTCTCTCAGCTTAGCCTGGACTTCTGAATTTAACTTGCCATTAGCTAGAGCAGGCAGAGGGCTTTCGCTGAGCCATCAGATATCACTTGGAAGCCACTTGACTCCTGCACATTCCACTCCCCAGACCCAGGCTCCCACAGCCCACTGTGGTGCGGCTTCCTGAGCTCCTGGGTTCTGGTGTGTGTGAGCTGACTCAACTACTCTTTTGGGAACACACACACACACACACACGCACACGCACACGCACACACACACACACAACAACAAGAACCCACCAAGGTCCCTTGCACACTTGCACTCATGCTCAATCCACAATCAAAAGCCAAACTGACACAGGCACCTCCCATGGACCATCTGGGTGGAGAGGACCAGCGCAACCCAAGATGCAACTTCCTGCTTTGTGTCTCAGCCTCGAGCCACAGAGAGAGTACTGTTGGCATTGTAATGTAAAGTACCCAGAGAAACCAAGCCTAAGGCCTGGATCGGTGGTGAATTGGGGACTTCCTGCCTGTCACAGCCCTACAGTCAGGCCACACCCATTCTGGGGAAGCCTACAGCCCACGGGTGAACCTAGTCCTTCTTCAAAGTCTGCTTTTCTAAGGGCTTACGGGCCGTACATAACTAAGTACACAGACTTCTGGGAAGTGAGGTGGGGAAAAAGGCCTTTTCTGCCTGAAGACCCTGGGTGGAGGCCATGCTGCAGGCTAAGGACTTCCTTAATAAAACCAATGATTATTTGGCACCAAATGTATACCCATAGCCTTCTGCTCTGCTGAGCACGCACAGCGTCAGAGGCTGGCTCAGGCCAGGAGTCGAATTTTGGCTCTAGCTCTTTTAAGATACGAGGTCTGCCAGTTCTTAGCTCCCATTCACAGCCTGCTTCCTTGTCCATAAGATAGGGACACCCCATGGACTGTCATGGCACTGTCACTCTAGAATCGGAGCCTAATTTATTCATCCACATTGGCCAGCGGGCAGTGCCCAAGAGTCCCTTTCCAAGAAAGCCTGGGTTTCATCCAAGTCCACACAAATGACCTTGTGCCAGGAGTCCACCATCAGGACACAATCGCTCTAGCAACTATGGGTCCCCCAACTTTCCACACAAATGTTCCAAAAGCTGGGGCTAGTCATCTGAGTGCCTGCTGCACACGGAAAAGGACTGGAACGGGTTCCCCAAACCCAGGTAAAGCCAGGCACCGTGGCATAATCCTGTGACCCCAGCACTGGGTCACTCAGGCTTGCTGGGCAGCCCGTCTGACCTATCGGTGAGTTCCAGGTTCATCAAGAGACCCTCCTTCAACAAATAAAATAGAGAGCCCTTGAAGACATTGACCTCTGGTTTCTACAGACATGTGGAGTGTATGGCCACGTAACACACACACACACACACACACACACACACACACACACACGCACACGCACACGCACGAACCCTCAAGACTGGCCAGCCACAGTGAGCCTGCGACCCCACATAACCACCACCAGAGCCAGGGGTGCTTTAAAATTAATTTTATTTCTCTTTATATCTTTTATTTTAATCTTTTAAAAAAGGTTTTAAATTCGACATTATCTTCAAGAGTCTCGCGCCTGCTGGTAAGTGCACGCATGGGTTTGTGTTCACAGTACTGTCCATGACCAAGGACAGTTGGTGCTTATTGCTAGAAACAGTGAGTGTCCACGCCTGGGTGGGCGTGGGTGTGAAGGACAGCGGTAGAAGGAACCTGGGGTCTGTCGACAACATGAGGCAATGGACTGACAGGACCAGCCCAAGAGAAGCTGGGTGCTCTCGCCCAGACCCACACAGCCTCTCTGGGGTTCCCCCTAGCCCTGTCTGTCTTCTGCCAGGCAGGAGGGTAGAGAGGAAAGGGGAGCCAAGGAAGCCAGGTGGGCAAAGCCAGGCATGCAAGAAATGTGGGTTTGGGGGTCCCCATGTCCAGAGCAGTGCAGGTCCCCCTACTGTGATTCCTAGTCCTTAGCCCCACAAAACCCTTAGAGACCACTCAACCCAAGACAAGGACTCGCCTCCCAACCCTCACCAGGGCCTGTGTCTTTCCTTCAGGGCAAGGAAGTCCTGAACACGGAGAAGGCCTTTCCAGTCAACAGCCAGCCCTGGTCCAGTGTGGGGCTGAGACCTCACGGCTCTCCCAGCTAAGGCAACAGACTCCACATAGAGAATGGGAAGGCTCCAGGGAGGCCCAGCCCTGACAAGTGGCTCTCCAGCAATCGGGCCACAGGCATGCTCTGCTCGGTGTGCTCTAGGTGGCTGAGAGTGACCCCGGAGGGACAAGCGTCTCAAGTGTAGAAACAGAGCTGGCATCTAGCTGCACCCCCCACGCTCTTCCCAAGCCCCCCACAAATGGCTCAGCAGCAGCAAAAACATTCTTTTTCTTGGGATAACGGTTTTCTGTGCTTATGATTGGTTCGAATCCAGTGATGCAGCTGTTAGCACACTTAAAGGAGTGTCCCTCAAGCAGCTCAAGGCAGACATTTCTAGAAACCTTGGCATCACTCAAGGACAAGTTCTAGGGTTCCAGAAGGTAGACCCCAAGACTGCCTACCATGTGGCAAGCCAGTTTCACAATGGCCTGATACCTCCCAACTGAGTCAGCCGACTGTTCCCCAGACCTCCACCCCCCCCCCCAAGGAGCACCTATGTTGGGGAGGGGAGGGGTCCAAGCACCCTCCAGCTGGTGTTTAGAGCCTATCTGCAGCCCACCCCAGAGAGTCTGGGAGCCGCTTCCCCTGAGAATGAACCAGAAGCCTTGGTATGGCTTCTTTACAGTGTGCTAGCGAATGGGCATCCCTGGGTGCTGGAACCCCAGATTCAAGTGTGACAGTGCTGGCCAGGAGGAAAGGGCACACCTACTTTGCCTTAAGACAGCTGGGACTGTCCAGACTCAGTGGCAATACCACCACCCTAACCCTGCCAGGCATTTGGTTGGGACCAAGGTAAATGGAAGAGAAAAAGCCACATTCCTAGGGGTGGGTTCTAGAGAGAGCAAAGGTGAAAAAGTTACCTAGCCCCAACCCAACACTTTGGGAACTCCCCGCCTCTTCTCCCAGAATACCTCCACCAGGCAAGTTAAGGCTACTTAGGAGAGAGGAGGGGTCAGGGATCTATGCCCTGCTCAGGCGGAACTCTACTGGTGTGGAGTAGAAGCTCTAGGCAGAGTCTGTGGTTTTGATTCCTCGCAGACAACAGAATAAAACAGTTGGTTTTAGACCTGAGATCCCACTCTTGCCCCTCACCCAGACACCCAGGGGAGGGGCGGGGCTCAGGTGGGTCTCTCCTCTTTCCAGGCTCTGACAGGAGAGTGCAAGTCCTGGACGGCACAGATCTGTGGCCTTTCCATGTCTTTCTCTCCTTTAAATTCAGCTTAAGGCAAAAGTTTGGCAAAGCAAGTCTACATAAGGCCGCATGGCAGAGGACAGGCAGAGGGGAGGCAGGAAGGGCAGGCTGGGTCCCCTGACATCAGCCTCCTCCCCTGCCCTTGAATCCACAAAGAGAAGGGGAAAATAAAATTAAAAAAAAAAGAAAAGAAAAGAAAGAAAAAAAAAGCGGTGTTTCAGAGAATCAGCTGCAATGAACACTGAGGTTGTGAGGGGAGGAGAGGAGCCCTGGGGTTGGGGTGGGTGGGCGCCTGTTGTCCTACCGGCCCCCTCCCTGCAGGGAAGCACGTGGAAGAGCCAGGAGGCCAGCCGGGATTAGCACAGTGAGATCCACCCCGGGAGAAGGTAGAATGGTTGTATTTTTCTGAATGACCGGACAGGGCATCTGGGTTTCCTTCTGAGCAGTAATATTGTTACGCTGAGTCTCACCTCGCAGCAGCCTGGCTGTTACCGGTGCTTGGGCGGGATCACCACCAGCGGTTGCCCGTACTTGGGCCTCCACATGAGGACCTGAGCGTCGTTGGCATTGGGCTTGACCAGGGCGCTGGGCGGGATGGGCTCGTTCTTGCTTAGGATTTTAGGCTGGTCCTGAGCGATGGGCTCCCGCAGCCTGGCACGCTGCCCCAGGGGCCGGTTGGGATTCACCTCGATGCTGAGCTGCATCCGCCAATGCAGGGTCTGCAGGATGATCATGTCGTTGGTGGAGGTGTTGGTGGCCACCAACCACGTGGTGAAGCTCTGGTCCCGGTAGATGTTGGTCAGTTTGGCCACGTTGCTCTCGCTGACGGGCACGGCCCACGTGACGCTGGGGTAAAAGTTATCGTTCATGCTGATGATGAACTTAGAGTCCCTCTTGGTGGGCCCCACAATCGTGCAGGTCTCCGTGGTATTGCCGTACCAGGGGTAGTTCACCCCGTCAGAGTCACTGATGGCCTCGATCTTTCCTTCCTGAAGATCGGGGAGCTCCCAGCTAGACCTAGGGGGGCAAAGAAGGCCAGGTGAGAGGCTCAGTCACCAGTAAGTACTGTCCTGCATCCTGGGGACAGAAGGTACTCAACCCTCTTTGTTCATGGGGCTGGCGTGGGACAGAGCATACAATAAACGGGACATTGAATACCAGGTAAGATGATCCAGTCACAACCCACTTCAATAACCCAAGTGTTGGGCTGGAGAGATGGCTCAGTAGTTCACCTACTGCTCTCACAGAGGACCTGAGTTCAATTCCCAAATCATCAGTTCACAAAATCCTTCAGCTCTAATCCCAGGGGATCTGGTGCCTTCTTCTGGCCTATGTGGGCACCTGCACGCATGTACACACACACACACACACACACACACACACACACACAGCCCAGCAGCTAAGAGTGCTGCTGATCTTTTAGAGTTCCTGAGTTCAAGTCCCAGCCCTCACATGGCAGTTTACAACCATCTATAATTGTAGTCCCATGGGATCCAATGTACACGGTGTGTGTATACGCAGGCAAAACACCCATAACACCATCTTAAAAATAACAATTTTTAAAAGACTAAGACTATTCTCCGAGTACCTTTCCAGGCCAGACTAACACTGAGGGCCAGCACCCTCCATGACAGCCACAGTCATTAAACAACTAGATGTCAGTTGGAACTTGGAGAAGCCCAACTCCTGACAGGGACTCGTCACTGAGTCTACAATAATGACAAACAGTGGCAAAGTTGGGCCTTCACAAACACCAGTGGAATAACCATATGAAGCCCCACAGTTCTACGATCTTAGTCAGGGTGGAGACCGTGGTCTCTTAGAGGCTCTACTGGACACACAGCCTAGGTTGGGAATGCAGCTCAGTAGAACTTCCTCCTGCTACATCTGTCCCTCCTGGGACATGAGTGTGTCAAGCAGAAGGGACACACTACCTGCTGGGCCCATGGTGGGTGTCTAGCTTGGACATGGGATCCCCACAGGCCTTAATCCAAGCTCCCTCAGTGGCATGAAAACCCAGGCAAGATCCTCGGCCCCCCTTCCCCCCGGAACTCTCAGAACCACCATACTTATCCCAGGGAGACTGCAGGAGCTGCACAGGAACTTGCCAATCCAAGGCACATGCGCAGCAAAGGCCTACCGCAGAGACTGCCAGGGTTGGTACAGAAACTCAGGAGAGGATCCACCAGCCTAGCTAGGTTCCCGCGGGGACACAGAGACACCCTGCAGTTCCCAAGCACCTGTGGCTATTGGAAAATGCTCTCCAGGCTCCCCCAGATGACAGACCCAGGGACTGTCACCCAGAAGGACCCCAGGAGGAACAGGGCCCAGCAGGGAGTGAGGCAACACCTGCTTAGATGTGGCCAAGGAGCGGGGTTTACTGCCCATGAGCCCAACAGGCCACCCACACATCTACTGCCCCAACCCACAGCTGGACAGGAGCCCACACCCCTCACCAGGAACCCACACTTCTTTTATTTATTTATTTTTATTTTATTATTTATTTATTTTTGGTTTTTTGAGATAGGGTTTCTCTGTGTAGCCCTGGCTGTCCTGCAACTCATTCTGTAGACCAGGCTGGCCTTGAACTCAGAAATCTGCCTGCCTCTGCCTCCCAAATGCTGGGCTTAAAGGCGTGCACCACCACTGCCCAGTGCACTCCTTTTAAAAGAGCATTTCTAGCCAGGCATCTGCCTGTAATCCAAGCCCCTGGGAGATGGAAGTAGGCAGATATGGAGTTCAAAGACATCCTCAGCTACATGGCAAGTTCAGGGTTAGCCTGGGCTCCATGAGGCTTCTCTCAAAAATTACAAAAGTGTTTTTCTGTCTGTGGCGGGAATCACTAAGTGAGGGAGGTACTGAGTCCACAGTAGAATGGATATGGAAAACACAACACACAATGGAGGAACCTTGAAAGGAAAGAAAGCCTGGTGCATACTGTGGCATGGTGGATCCCAGGGGCACTGTGCTAACTGAAAGAAGCCACCATGCAAAGGTAATTACTGTGGGACAGCACTTACACGTGGCGCCCAGAGCATCTGAGTTCCGAGACAGAAAGTGGAGCCAGGGCTGCTATGGGCAGAAAAGGATGCTGATTAATGGGCGGAGTTTCAGTTAGCAATGGCAAAGAGTTCCAGAGAGGGATGGTATGGTGCTTTTGAGGGTACCTAATGCTGCTGAACTGTGCACCCCAATCGTGCGGCGCTCGGTCTGACTGCTGGGGTGTCAGCAGCACTGGGGCCACAGGAGAATGGGCAGGAGCAGGATATCTGATTCAATGTTGGGGTTTGTATGGTGCGTGAACATGTTTGTGTGGGGCAGCTCATGTGTGCAGTTGCATGTACACGCACAGCTGTGAGAGGCCCGGGTTCTCTCCATGTTAGTCTGGCTGGCTTTGGGAATTCCCAATCTCTGTCCCCCACAAACTGGAATTACCAGCAGGCCCTCACACTCAGACAGCTTTTACTTGCACCCTAGGGATCTAAACTCTGGTACCCATGCCTGCGTGCAAGCACTTTACAAGCTGAGCCCTGTCCCCGGGGCCCAGACGCTGCTAAACTTTCTGTTCCTCTCATTGCTAAGTTCATAAAGCCATGTGCATGTCTAGCCACAATGAAACTGTCTCTCCACTGCCAGCAATCCCTTGGACCCAGCTCCGCAGCAGTGGGTCAGCACCCCAGAATGGGGTTCCTGATTCCCCAGCAGGATTCAGACCAGAGCAGGCCCTCAGCCCTGCCCTGAAGCTACTTCCGTCTCCTTCCACTGGGTTCAGGCCCTTGCTTTAGGTTTAGGCGTTTGCTGCTGTTCTCTCCTTGGAAGTCTTTTTAGTGCCCTGTTTGCTTTGCTGTGCTGAGAAGGGGAACCCAGAGCCCTAGACTAAGCAACATCAAGCTCTAACCACTGAACCACACATCCCTAGCCTGGGGCAGGAACGGTTTTATTCCTTTTGGCATTCTGGTTGTGGTGGGGAAGGTGTTAGAAGATCTCATTCTGGGCTGGAGAGATGGCTCAGCAGTTAAGAGCAATGACTGCTCGTCTAGAGGTCCTGAGTTCAATTCCCAGCAACCACATGATAGCTCACAACCATCTATAATGGGATCTGATGCCCTCTTCTGGGGTATCTGAAGACAGCTACGGTGTACTTACATACATAAAATAAATCTTTAAAAAGAAAAATCTCACTCTATCCCCATCACCCCAGTAGCCCAGGCTGGCCTTAAACCTGAGGGAGATCCTCCTGCCTCAGCCTCCATCATGAGCTACCATGCCCAGTGGAAAAGCGTTTGAAAACAAGAGCTGGCCAGATGGCTCATTGGTTCAAGCAGAGTCGCATCCCTGGGATCCACATGGAAAAAGAAGAGAAGCTATTTCTAAAAGCTGACCTCAGACCTCACAAGCTCATAGGGGCATATGTGCCCTGCACGTCCAAAAATATATAAATGAAAAAGGCAGAGAACAGCCTTGGGGGGGGGGGGGAATGGCCCCTTTGAACTTCTAAATCACTGCAGCCCGGGTTGGGTATTAGCACTAGTGTTACCTTGCTCTGTGACGCTGCCCCTGAACAACCAAGCCCTGCCAGGCACAGGCAGGTGACAGTCTCCATGAGAGACATTACTTAGAAGCTAAGCAGAGCCAACTGCATGGTCTCGCTGTGGACGTCAAGGGAGCCTGCGGGTTTCTAGCTCGGGGAGATGGGAAGGGCCCGGGACTGGTCAGGGACATAGTGTGAGAGACGCAAAGCATCATGGGATGGAAACTGAAGCCCAGCCACCTGACAGTCACACAAACTCTGCACCTCTCTCATCAGCATCCACGCCCACCCAGGCTTTCCTAGAGAGACAATGTACTAATATATACCACCCGCCACAGCTGTGGAAACAAAATTAGGGAGAGCCTTAAAGAAAAAAAGGCCTGGTGGGACACACCTTTAAGCCCAGCACTTGGAAGGCAGAAGCAGGCAGATCTCGGTGAGTTGGAAGTCAGCCTGGTCTACAGACCAAGTTGCAGGACAGCCAGGGCTACACAGAAAATCCATGTCTCAAAAAATCATATTCATTAAGCTAGCACTCTTTAGGATCTAGAGGTCAAAAGGCAGGCCACACAATAAAATAAGACATGGTCTCATATATACCAAGATGGCTTTAAACTCTCTATAGATTGTAAGCTGGCCTTGAACTCTTTTTTTTGGTTTTGTTTTGGATTTTGGTTTTTCCAGACAGGGTTTCTCTGTGTAGCCCTGGCTGTCCTGGAACTCACTTTGTAGACCAGGCTGGCCTCGAACTCAGAGATCTGCCTCCCGAGTGCTGCTGGCATTAAAGGTCTTTCCTGCAGTACACATTCCTACAAGTTTGTCACCACAAGGCCACCTCTGTAGGGTGCACTTGCTCTGGAAGGGCAAACTCAGACCTCATCCTTGACACTCAGCCTTCGTGGCCTGCGTGGGATGAGACCCTAAGGCCTGAAGTCCCAGCTCTCAGGAAGGCAAGAGGGCCAAACGCTCAAAGTCAGAAAGCATGAGGCTGCCCTGACTTAATGAAACCCTCTAACAAACAAAACAAAATACAACCCAAGCCACCCAGACCCTGAGACCTTGTGAAGAACAAAAACTCAGGGATATTCCAACACTGAGAACCTGGATGTGGTACCAGCTACGGGGACCTTCTCAGCCATGGCTGTGCAGATGTTCATAAGTCACCTGCTTCCCAGGCCACCTGCCACGCTTCTGTCCTTGTCCTCTGGGGTGTGAGATGTCAGAGTAGCAGGCAAGCCCGGACTTGAACCTGGACCTCAGCATACTTTCAGAGCCCCTGGCATCACGTCTGATATGGTGTCCCTAGATCATCTCAACATCCCCAATGCTGCAGTGAACAACGTGGTCACCAACTCACCGCGTCTGCAGGGGATCTGCCTCCAAGCCAGAAAAGGGAGGACCAGAGCTGTGCCCTGGACACTCAGTACCACCCTGACTCCAGCTCCCTGACAGAGAACCTGCTGCCCTGCCTGGTCTCCCAGAGTCTAACCCGTTCTCTCAGAAGTCCCTCAGATTTCTTAAAAAACACGAATTTGGTCTCATCACTCTGATCATGTTAAGCCTGTCACGGCAGGTCAAGGCCTAACCACCAAGCATTCGGTTGCGCGGAAGGCAGGCTGCTGCCTGGCTAATTCTCAGTTCCCCGCCTAGGCCCTGCCCCTCCCACCCCTCTTAATGTCCTGCTGCTCTGATGGGGGAGGGACAGCTGCTGAGCTCTGGTCACAACCCCAGGCTCTTTACTCAAGCCAGGTGCCCTTGGCCGGTGTTCAGTACCATTAGGGCGTTGTAACTGTCTCCTGGCGCATACTCCAGGGCAATCAAACGACTATTCGTGGGCAGTCTTTCCCCGGACGAACCACAAAGGCCAAGAGGACAGAGCCACACCTTGCCACGTATCCACGACTCATCACAGTGCTTGATTTATACTTGAGTCCCACAAAGTTTGTAGCCTGGCTCCCTGGCCCTCAGCAGCATGATGGGACACTCACTCCCGGAGATCACCCTGCAGAGCTGCAGGTGGAACGGGTGCTTTTAGGACTCATTGTGACCACAGCGCAAAGCCATCCCTCACACGCTCATGTACACCCAGACACATCTATTAACGTATACATATGTGCATGCAATTCACACCTGTCCACATATGTCAGACACATACAAACACACGTGTACAAATGCATGTGCACACAGATATACATGCATATACATCTGTGTGCTTACAAAAAAATACATGTGCACACACAGAGAGGGGCTCTCTGATCAGCAAGCATGACTGAGGGTGAAGGGGGGTCAGGAAGACCCGCCTTTGGAGCTGGAAATGATCAAGGATGCTGCAGAAGAGCATCACCCTAACTCAAAGACTTCAGAAGTCAGCAGCCAGAAGCTAGCCCAGTGCAGATCCCTTCAAGATCTTGGGGACACATACAACTCGCCACCTCCATGGCTCTAAACTAAACTAATAGCAATGAATCTTCCCTATTTCTCCATTTTAAAAAAAAAGCCCTATCAAGAGTTCTAGAGTTTTCTCATATAGCAGATGAGCAGCTGTCTGTGGGGGCCTGGCTTTATCCTCAGCCCACACAGCCCCTTGGGCCCCATTTCTCTCCTGCTCATTCTCAGGATCCTGAGCTCATGGGTCATACCTCCTCAGTGCTGGGCTCTACAGCCAGGGGACAAAGGTCGATCACAGGGCCAAGTGCCCTAAGCCACATAGATTGTCTTCACTCTGCTCTTGTCCGAGTGTCTCCTTTATTTTCTATTCATTTAATATTTTCTTTTAAAATTATTCACTTAAAAAATGTAACTGGAGAGCTAGGCAGTGGTGGCGCACACCTTTAATCCCAGCACTTGGGAGGCAGAGGCAGGTGATTTCTGAGTTCAAGGCCAGCCTGGTCTACAGAGTGAGTTCCAGGACCTATATAGTAAGACATAGTCTGAAAAGAATACTATTTTTTAAGCAAAGAAATAAATCATCTCCAAGACACACTTCTTCAAGGGCAGGCTGGCCATACCAGGGACACAAAGCTAGCTCTATATATGCTTTCTGTATGCACTGAATATCTTGCTTTAATGTGAAATTTGGGGACTGCAAGATGGCTCAGTGGTTAAAGGCCCTGGTCATTCAAGGCCTGATGACCTGAGTTCAATATTTAGAACCCACCAAGAGGTAGAAAGACCAAAGCAGCCCCTCCCTAAAACTGTACTCTGACCTCCACACACGTGTAGTAGCATGCACCATGCACAGATGTACCACGCATACACACACACAATAATAATAGATTTTATTTTAGTTAATTTAAAATGAAATTTAGTTTTGAGCCTACATGATGTCACCACCACCCCCATCACCCCCCTTCATGATACATGACATTTTAAGGACACGTTTGAGGCAGAGGCTGAGGCTCTGGGCTAGATCTGCCCAGCACTTGTTCCTGTCCTGACAACCCGGATCCTATACTCACCTAGACAGCTTGGGAAGTTAGGGGTTAGTTCACCTGCTTGCCAACTGAACAGTTGAGCAGTCTGGTAAAGTTTCTCTGGGATGTTATGGCACACGCTCTGGGAGAGCCATACAGTGTGATAGGAAGTGATGGCCGGAAGCTCCCTAAAAAACTCCCTAAGGACTGGACCCTTCACAGCTCGTCACCAGCTCCTGCCTTCATGGCACCCAGCACTTGCCCACAGCTCACACAAGGAGGGCATGCTGTCTCCTCCCAACTTCTGGAGCCTTCCTCCAGCCCACGTCTCCTCAGACTCCAGTCCAAGCCCTAGCCTGACCTAAGGAGGAAGGACTCAGACCAGTGACTGCATAATTTTAGCATCAAGGCTCTATACTACCATTGGAACTGCCCAGCGCACTGGCCTCTCAAAGGTTATGGAATAAACTATTCTTCCTTTAAAGTTTATATTAGTTTCTAGTAATAAAAGAAACTTTTCCTTAAAAAATTAATAAAGTAAAAACCAAGTTATCTCCTCTGCCCTCCTTCCCATGGAGGTTACTCACAACATTACACTTCAGTAAACATCCTTCCAGACGTTTCTGCATGCACACACAGGATGTGTCCCATGCTTATGTTTTCTTCACCACAAACCTTCTCTCTATCAGATTCTTGCATGCCTTATTCACTGTTGTGGTGCTGGGGATGGAACCCAAGGCCTCTCCTCTGCAAGGCGAGACCTCTGCCACTGAGCAGGACCCTAGGTTCATCTTCCAGTGTGACACTATTGTTCCATGGAAACCTGGTTGTTTGTAACAGCAGGACTCTGCACAGTGGGCAGATCTTAATTCTCTTTCCCAATTGCAAGATGCCTGGGTTCTCTACAACTCCTGGCTCCTACCCCAGTCCTAGGAGATGATCTCACAGAGCGGCACCTGCACTGCCTCCTTTCTTCCTATGTACGCACTTAACTTGCTCATTAGTTATCCGTGGTGTCTCTAGAAGCGAGGCCCAGACTAGGGTACAGCATTCTGGAAGTCAGACCCTAAAATCTCACACGCCCAGACACAGCCAGGCAGCCAGGCTCACTGGATAATGGATGGTGGGTTGCAGCCGCCTCGACTCTGCCCCGGAAACAACAGGCCCTGCAGCTTTCTCCTTCCCACGGGGCCTGATCTGCAGCAGAGGCTCCTAGCATTTCCTAAACATTTCCCTGACACCCCTGGCAGCAGGGTATCTGTCTGTACATCCCCGGGCCACTTGCTCCCCTCTCTCCAAAGCTCTTCAAGCTGGAGCCACCACTTGGTCACAGCTAGCCCAAGGGGGAGTTCTCCCAGGCTGGGCCACCCCCACACTTCCCTCCCACCCTGAAGCTAGGAAGCAAGACTTCCCTCTCCCCCTCACCCCGCCCTGGCCTCCGCCATTGCCGGGCAGATGGGGGAAGCCGCCTTCCGCCCCAAGACAGGAAGTATAGTCTTCAATTGTTCTGTGAGGCCTCAGGCCCTGGCTCTGGGAAGAGGCCAGCAGGGACATTCCTCCAGGGGCCATCCCCCAGATCTCAGGTGCTGAGCAAATGTCCTTGGGCAAGTGGCTTTGGGATTTATAGTCTGCCTTCCTATCCTCAAATTAGGGCCTCTGAGGTCCGGGGATGCACCCCAGAGACAGCAGGGAGGAAGAACCAGAGTTCCAATGTTTCCACACAAGTCTATCCAAGCCATGACAGCATATGTGTGGGTTAGGAAGAGACACAAGGCCTCAGGGGCCAAGGCTGTCCTGCTATGGAAAGGTACCCAGAGAGAACACAGGGAGTAACAATATTTGGTCACACAGTATAGAACAATAACCCAACACTGATACCCAGGATTTGTAATCGTGGTATCCGGGGAGATGGAGCAGGGAGCGGTCCAGGCTGCTGGCTCTGGGCCGAGCCCTCCCTCTACCTTGCTCACCCCACGGAGCCAAGCAAACGGGGAGGTGGGAGGGGAACATCCCCTTTTCACAGATGGGAACTACGAGGTCTAAACTGCCCTGCTCCGGTCCCCTCCACATCATCCTGACCTGCACTGCTCCTGACCTTGGCTCTGGCCTTGGCCAGGTTCCGGGAGAGCTCCAAAGAAGAGCAAAGAAGGGCGAACCAGGGACAACTTGCACGGTGTCTCCCACACAGGCAAGAAACTGTAACTTGTCACTTAGAAGGCTCTATCCCAGCTGACAGGTGGCAGTTGAGGAATTGCGGGGGACAGCTGAGGAGGCAGGTGTCTCCAACAGTTTGGAGGGGGGTTGGCATTGAAAGTACTGTGGGTTGGACCCAACGCCATCTAGAACGCTCTCATGCGGGCACAAGAGAGACGCTATCTTCCAGCACACCCCTGCACAGTCGGGCTGAGACTGAGGCAGTGGCTTTTGGAATTCAGTGTTCCGTTACAAATAATTTCAAATCCAGAATGCCACCCAACACAGTCCTCCTGGCTTTGGGATTATTTCAAGCAAGGATAATGGGGGGGGTTATTATGGATTTCAGCTAAGTAGTCAGAATTAATATTTTCAGTATAAGCCCATTTGTAAAGAATATAAGTCCTAATGCGGCCTAGGCCACCTGGTTGTCCCCTCCTCGGGTCACTGTTGCCTGGGGCCTAGAGTTCATTTCAGAGACCCAAACAATCTGGATCGAATCTGACAGTAATTTCACATCCCTCCTCGGGAACATTTGTGGTTGTTACAAGATGGGGGAGGGAAAGCCAAGCATGCTCTGTAATGCCCCACCCCCTAACCACCAACAAGAAGTATCTGCCAGGGCACAGGCCGGGGGAGGGACAAGTACCCACTCATTTGGACTTAAGAAGTTCATACAGGAAGGTACAGTTTTTGTTCTGTTTTGGGAGCCAGGGTCTCGTGATGAAATCTTGGCCGGCCTACTCACTATGTAGTAGTGAGCCTTCAAGTCAGAGAGATCCACCTGCCTCTGCCTACAGAGTGCTGGGATTAAAGTTCTGTGTCATCATGCCCAGCCTGGAAGCTTCTTTTAACCCCATCTAAATGTTTCTGTTTGTGGTCAGAAGGGAGCTATGAAGGGCGGAGTCTTCCTGCAAAAGCCCAGTGTCTCCATGGGAAGGGACGGGGATGACACCTACAGTGGGTCACGGGGACAGTACTACTCAGCAAGTCCAAGCTTCAGACTGCATTTCCTCCAAAGGATTGGTCAACTGCCCCAGTTCCCGCAATGCAGCTGGCCCTGCCTGACCTGGGACAACAGAGCCAGGGTACCCTAAAAGAGTGAGCAGAATCAGGCATTGACAGAGCAAAGAAAAGTACCTTGGCCACTCAACCCACAGGACCCTTTTTCACAGTTTTAAAAGTAAAGAGTGTAGGACCCGGGCTGGGGAGAGAACACATTTCAAGGAGTATCTGGCTGTCTTCCCTAATTCAGTGGTTTCAGGAAAGCGCGTCAGTTTCGTAAATACCATCAATCACTTCCGACTGATAGACTTGAAACCAAAATCACATCTATGTTGACAGCCACCTGCTTGCAGGACTCACATGAACTGGGCCTAGTGCTGGCTGTGGAGGCAAAGGTTGCCTGAGTAATTTCCTCGATAAACTATGCAGAAGGAACTTTGATTGGGCCCACTTTGCAGATGAATCAACTGAGGCTCACTCAGAGTGGCTAAGACACTTTCTAGGGTCACACCCTGGAGAGAGTCTAAGGTATACAAGGTTCGTCTAACCAGGAACTCAGGTGGGTAATAGTGGAGTGTAGTCGCTCCAGGCTCTTGATACTCTGGGGGGCAGCTCAAAGACATCAGGGAAGCCATCAGGTTCATCCTGAGGAAAGCCTGTGTTTCTCAACTGTCTGGATGCTTTGCAAAGCCGGGAAGAGCTGAAGGCTGCTTGTGAAGGACCTCCCTGAATACCTGAGTCTTGCCACCCATCTCTGGATAGCTGTGTATCCAGGCTTAGAAGAGGAAGGGCTTAAGGGCAGGGGCAGGGCTGCTGGAAGCCCAATGACCCTGTGTGCCCCAGTGGTTTTAGACTGTCAGGGTGACAACCTAGTTTTAAGCCTTATCCCATGTTCCTGTTTCCTGCAGAGCTTAAGAGTCACTAAATGGAGACAGCACATTTGTTGACTTGTGACTAGCTACTCTCAGCTCCAACTCTCCATGAGACCCCCTCTCTTTCCCACTTGCAAAGCTGAGAAGTGAGGCCATATAGAGTGGACACCAAAGACATCGAGACAGTGTCCGTGAGCCACTACAGGGGTCAAGTCGGACTCTGTGTGTGTGTGTGTGTGTGTGTGTGTGTGTGTGTGTGTGTGTGTCCCTACACGCCTACCAACCACTGGGTCTCAGCAGCTACTTTCACCACTGTCCCCATGAGCATGATTTCCACATGGAGGAATGGTCTTCTTTGGGGCCAGAGAGCATGCAAAACAAGACCCAAGGGCTCCAGGGTCCCGTGGAGATCTATCTCACTCTAAGAGACCAAACCACAGAGATGAAACCAGTGTATTCCTCTAGCTGGCCCTAGCCAGGGCCCCACCGGAGGGACACTGGATGCTCACCCTTGACCTCCATTGGGAGACAAAGCCGCACACTGCAAAGCGAACTGGGTTTCTGAAATCTCCTTCCAACCCACACTGCCACCAGCCACCACTACCAACAATGGCAAAGCTGACCTTTGCAGCCTTTCTGTGCATCTGAGCCTCCAGACACAAGTTCAGGCCCCACAGCAAAGTCCTGTGCAAAGAAGTGTGGAAACTGTTTTGGAGGCTTCCAACCACTCCCATCTGCCTCATGGGTTCGTGGAGGCCTGAGCCGGGGGGGGGGTCAGTGATGACGTCTCTGGTGACCCCAGATGGCCTTGACACTTGTTTTACCAAAGGGGCACAGGTTCCTGCTCTCTCAGCATCTTGCCAGGAAGGACAGAACAACCCTGGGCACCAGGGACAATGGCAGGGCAGGTCTAGCTGAGCTAGGACCCTAATCAACAGGTAAAGGCTCCCTAGAGGTGCCTGACCCAAGAAGGCTTGGAGACACTTCCACCCCTGCCTGAAGACCCCCGCAGCCCTGCTCTAGCCCCGCCCAACCTTCAAGCCCCTCTAGCCCCAGCCTGTCCCCAGGAGTACTCACATGCCTTGCTCCCCATACTGGTTGTAAAACTCCATATGGCTGCACGCCTGAATCCAACCAACGATCCAGGTCTCCTTCTTGGGGATGGGCGGCATGACCACTTGGGCCGAGGCCCGGAAGTGGGGTGTCCGGTAGCGCAGTACCACGCTCGAGGACTCGTCGATGCTGGTGGGGATGGGGTCGATGGAGGCTTTCACATCAATCACGGTAATCCCTTCCCGGAAGACTCTGGCTTTGCCTCCGATGCTCTGAATACAGCCCATGGCACACAGGACCGCTCTAATCTCCAGGGAAGGCCAGCAGTCCCAAAAATAACAGGGCATTGAAAGGATGGAGGTTGCAGGACCCAGTGCAGAGCGCGCAATCTAATCTCAAAACTCAAAAAAACGAGATCCATAGACTTGAGAACTTAAGGAGTGGAGGGGACTTGCATAGCACTACCGGGCCCTGTTATAAATACGGATTCTGCTGCATCTCAAGAGCCCTGGGGTCCCACTTCTAGCAGTGGGCAAAAGCCACCAATATTCTTTGGGTTTAAAAAAAGAAAAGTTTGGAGTTTAATGGATAAGCATGTTGTTCTGACATCCAGCGCTGTGTCCTCACACTTGGGGATGGCAGCTCGGACACTCTCCCTGAAGTCTTCGGAGGAAGCAGACGGACTCTGGCAGGCACATAAATAAGGAAGGCTCGGTCCCCGCGCGGTCGCGCCACCCTCGCTGCAGAACGCCGACTTCCTGCCCTTCTGCCTTCCGCACCGGCTCCCTGGGACACACGCGCCCGCCCGGCGGGGCCCAATCAATTGCAGCGTGAGCTCCTGTTCAAGCGGCGGGGGTCCCGCACCCACCCGCGGTTCCAAGAGGGGAGCTCCGGGCTAGGTGCTCGCCGGGTCCCCTCCGGCGTCCACTCGCGCGCTCTTTTGCCACTGTCGCTGTAGCCGCTGACTGCCGCGCAGGGCTCCGGGGCTGCGCTCGGGTGTCCGCCGCTGCCTGCTTCGCTTCGGCCGCCGAGGACCTGCAGAGAGGTGGAAGGCACAGGGCATCAAAGTTGAGCCGAACTTTACTGCGGGGGACTCGAAGGCGCGGCGATGCGTGTGCGCCGGGCGCGGGCTGCGGAGCTGACGGCGCAGCTCTGGGCGGTCTCCCCGGAGGTAGCGCCCCCCTCCGCCCGCCCCGTCAGTGGCGGCCGCACGACTGCGCGCACCAGCGAATAATCGCCTCCCGTGACATCTCTGCTGACACCCATCCAGCCCGGGGGTGGAGTGAGGGGTCGGTCAGACTGCCACTGCAGTGGGTCACTAGGACTTCCCGGCTCGGGTACTGCGCTTCAGCACCACGCTACCAGCGTGGAACGCCCCTTCTCGCTCCAGTGTCTTGGTCCCCGGAGCCGCAATGCCATCCCCAGGCCGGTCCTTTGTGGCATTCTGCCCTTCGCCGGCAGAGGCGGCTCCACACCAAGAGGGCGTGTTGGCCCTCGCCCCGCCTCGTGCCTCCGTTTCCCCAACCGATCTTGAGCCGCAGCTGAGCCTAGCGCGTCCGGGGCGCGCGCCTCCGCCGGGGAACTTTGGCAGTCAGGTCCCCACCCAGGGGGCGTCACGAACTCACCTGCCCCTAGGGCCGCTCCAGGTTGCCTGGGTCACCGCCCTCTGGTCTCCCCTAACCTCTCTGCCCGCACGTTCTCGGGGCGCCCCCTCCCCTGGGCAGTGTCTCCTGGCTCTTGTCTACTAGGGTCTGGGGATGGCGTGGGCGCCTCGGATCCCCAATCCCCTCCTGGCTCCGGGCTGCTGTGGGAATGGCCGGGGGCGGAGGGCTGAGGCTCGGGGCTCTCTCGCCCCCACCCCGAGCGCCTCCCTATTTTATGATCATTATGAGCGTGCTGTCACCGCTCTGCCCCGCCGCCGCGCCGCAGCTGCCTGGCGCGCCCCGCACCGCCTCGCTCTGCTGCAGCATCGGAAAGACAACCAGGTCAAACTTTGCAGAAACTCGGCCCCTGCGCCGGCCTGGCCCCTGTGTTCGTCCGCAGCCGCGCGACAACGCGCACCGGTGCACGCAGGACCGGCGCTCACTCGTGCGCCCCGCGGGATGCAGGTCGGCAGGCGGCGGCGGCCGGCAGGCGGGCAGGCGGGCAGGCGCCGCCTCCTCCAGCCCTCCCGGCTCTCCACCCCAGCTCTGGCACTCGCACACTCTCCCTTCTGGTTATCCGTCCCTCTCTCTCTTTCTCTCTCTCTCTCTCTCTCTCTTTCCCACCTCTCTGCAGCTGCTGGGGGAGTTGAGCCTCTTCTTGCATAAACGACATTTCCTTTTTTTCTAACCCTAGGAATTCTGGGTAGTGTAGTTCTGTGTCTTTCTCGGGTCCTGGGTTGGGGGTGTTCCTATTGCCCTTTGACTTCTGGATGCCAGCTGCTTTCCAGTTCAGGACACTTGGGGCACTGCCCTGGAAATCCTAGTTGCTGAGGTTGGTGGTTGGGTGGAAAGTGTGGAGGTTTTGGGAAGCTCCAAGACTTGGGAAGGTTTGGAGGATGGGAAAAGTTGGTGTCCCCGAACCCCCAACCCCGTGTTGATCATTTGTATCTTCAGCCTGCTGGGAGGGTGGTCCCAAGTGTGTAAGAAGTTTACATTCATCAGACATTGAGTCGGAAAGCTCTTTATGCATGTCTCACAGATTAAAAAAAAAAATACCCAGAGAGGAAGATTGAAAAGGCCTGTCCCCCACCCCAATCTGGCAGGTGTCTCTGCTGAGACCATTTGGGGGTCAAAAGGAGTAGGAGAGCCAGAGCCTAAGTAGCCTCAGGCCTTAGCTCCACCCCTACCATGCTTTTACCTTCTAGATAAAGGACAGTTTGTGACATCAGAAAACCTGCCAGTCACACTAGGGCACGCCCCACCACAGCCCCTTAACAATGACTTTCAGGCTGTACACAGTAGGCACAGGGCGGATAACTGCAGTTGGTCCCAAAGCTGGAGTCCACTGAGCACCTGGGAGGGCAGAAGCTGGTGGGGGCATTTCCGAGTGGAAGGGGGGTCTCTCTGTGAGGAAGCCACAGTAGGGAATGGCCAATTAAGGTGGCTGCTGTCTTTCCCCAGCCACGCTCTCAGCCTGACCATTGTCACTGTCCCATGGTCCTAGCTAGTGGGGCAATGTCCACTTCCCATCCAACCTTCACGTAACTAGCATACCCAGGTCTGCCTGGTGTAAAACCACAGCAGCATATGGTCCCCTAAGGGCCTCATGTAAAGTTTGCACTCTTTCCTGGCCAGGGAAGTCACAGTGGCCTCCCCACATTCCACACTACATCCTATTCTTCTGGGAACCCCTACAACCTGCAACACCTCATACATTCGATAATTACCGTGCTACTCCATGTATACAGAAGGAAACCATTAAATCTAGGGATGCCCAGCTAATTTTTCATCACCCCAAATGCCTGGAACCTGTCAGAGCCCAGTGGCCAAGGTATTTTCATGAAAACTCAGATGTTCTCTCAAAAACAAGACAGTAAGTTCCAAGCTGCTCCACGTGCCTACATGTAGTCCTGTATTTCTTAGGGAAAAGATGCCACAGGCTACACTGCCCAGCTACACAGGGAAGCCCCCAGAGGTGGTTTCTTGGGGGGCAGTTCCCCTGAAGCTCGTGGAAGTGATAGTACTTTGAAGGGTCATACGCCATGAGCTTGTGTTGGTGACAGAGAGCTACAGAACCAATTCACTGTGTGAAACACCAGCAGCATCTTTATCGTTTGCTTTAGGCTGGGGAAGTGGGAAACAGAAAACCAGAGACCATGAGAAGGAAATTTGGGTCTCGGTCCCACTCACACTGCCCTCCAGACCCACACTCCTGCCTGCCAAGACTGATTCTTCTGATCTAGGACTGGCTTCCAGGGCGGGTCCACAGGTAAGAATTTGTGCAGCCTCCCTTCGCTGGCTCCCCCATCGCACTTCCCCCTATGAAGGGCTTCACCTTGACCTGCAAAGGGTTGACCTAGAGTTAGGAGTTGCCAGGCTACACCTGAAGTAGCTCCTGCCGGGGCAGCCAGAACAGAGGGTCTGAATAGGCTCACTTGTAAAATGACCCGGCCCAGCTCCTGATCTACCTGCTTGCACACTCGGGCCTCGCTGGCTCTCCCACCTCCCCACACAGCCCTTGTACTTGCATGACATTCTTGGGAGGTTTGTGAGTGTGGGACACAACCCTATATCAGCCTCAGCCTGATCACATCTCAAGATGTGCCCATGAGAGTGTAAGATGCCGCTGTCTATGGAGCAGAGAAGAGGGACATCTGTTAGAGAAATGTAATGGACTCACACTGTCCGTATCCTCTCTCCTTTGCTTTGTCATACCTAGGTCAGGATTGCACAGCCCTGGTACCATTGGATCGTGAATACCCAAAGCCATACAAGTCAGAGACAGAAATAGCATAGAAATGGCCCTGAACAAGGAGGCCTCAGAGGCCCATGACATGGCCTGAGAACAGCATCTCCCTGAGCAGACTATGAGGTGGGGCTTCTGCACACATTATTTTCACAGCCTTGACAATAAGCTAGGCCTTGTCATCTCACTACATAACACAGATACCTGGTGTAGGGGTTTGGGGGTGGAAGGGTGATGGTTGAACCTGGAGTGACTGGATGGACTAGGCCTTCTCACCAGAAGTCCCTGGAGGTGTAGGGACCTCATGTTCAGTGGCTACCAAAAGTAGTCACAAGGCTCACTAAGTATTGTAAACAAACCTGCATTAGGATCACAGCAGATTTGCTAAGAGCTCACTACCTCCAAAGGCAAGGTCCTCATGTCTCCAGAAAGGCATTTTTAGAGAGAGGAAGTCCTCGAACTATGGAAAGAAATAAGAACTGGGGTTCTGTTGCCCTGGGAAGCAGAGTTCTTGCCCTAACTGTTTAGAACCAGACAGAAAGCCAATAAGGAGGTCTGGAATGGTCACTGAAGGACAGGTGGGTGGAGCCAAAATCCCTGGCCAGTCTGCTGGAGGGGTTTGCAGCAAAAGGAAAGGCTCAGATCTAGCAAGGTCGGATGGGCCCAAAGGCTAGACCTGGGACCAGAGAAGTCATTCAGAGAAGGCTCTGCTACTAGACCCCAAGACCCCTGGCCCCAGCTCAGTGATAACATGGCCCTCCACTGAGTGACAGTGGCTAGGCGTAGGGGACAGCAGGGAGGCAGGGACAGGTGTATAAAACCCACTATCTGCTCTGGCTGTGAACCCAGGAGTGTACACTCTCTTGGCCAAATGCTCCAAACCACGTTCTCCCGGGGCAGCCTTGGCTTGGGACCTACCCGCCTGCCTCTCCATCATCTTTTGCCACTGATCACTGAACACATCTTGGCTGGACACTCGATCCTCCTCAGTCAGCAGGACACAATCCCCATGGGGCATAAGGATGAGGGACAACTCCAGGAACGATGAATGAAGATATAAATTAGCATAAATAATGAATAGGTATGAATTGATGCTCACAGTGGTTACAAGAATCAATTTCATCAGTCAGGAAGTGGACAGGTCAGTTGTCTTGATGCGCAGTTCAATACTGAGCTGGGAATGGAGAGGAAGATGCATACACCAAGGCTCGGGGAGTGAGCTGGGGGCGGGGCAGTGCCCACACATCTGTGCCTGTGTGTTTTAAAGTGTGATGGTGTGAGCCCTTGGTAGTGGTGTGTGAGTGACAGTGTATGACAATGTGAGAACAGTGTGTCTGCGTTTGTTCTGGTTGTGTGGTCCTGTGTGTTTGTCTGTGGACTAGTGTCGTGTGCATGCACCCATGTGAGGTGCTGTGGGTGTAGGTAAGTACAGCTGTGAGTGTGGTTGTGACAGAGGAGTGTGTATGGGAGAGTGTGCGTGTGTTTGCGTGGGGTGTGTCCTATGTAACTGTGGGAATGGCTGGTGGATGGAGGCTGAGCAGCGGTCACTGATGGCCTGGTGCCAGGTGTGCCCGCATTCGTGAGCCCAGCGCGCGGAGTCCGTAAGGCTGGAGCTTTCTGGCAGCTGATGCCTCTCAGTGTGCACAGTCTCCCCGGGCCCTGGGAACGGGCCTCAAGCGCCCGGCTGACGCCACCCTGCGTGTACGGAGCCGCGGCTAAGGGACCTGCTCTGGCCCCAGCCCAGGGTGAGCGGTGCCGGTGGTGCGGAGCCTCTTGGGGAAGACAGAGAGGGGCGACAGCAGGTTGGGCGCGGCCTCGGATCCGGTGCGGCACTGAGAGTTCTCCAAGGTGCTAAAATAAACCGAGCGAAGGATCAGGTTTCCCGACCAAAATAACCCAGCTGCAGCCTTAGAAATGTGAACCGGGAAAGTGATCTCTGGCTCGCGCCAGCGATGGAGGCGGTGATGAAAGCTGCTTCCCCTGGTGCTGGGGGCGGGAGTGGGGTGCTATTGGCCAGGGAGCGGTCCCCTCTCCAGACTGTGGCCCACCTCTCTTTCTCTTCTGTAGTCATTACTTCCGAGAGCAGCCTCCTGGTGGCCTTTGGACTGTGATGGCCAGGTGTGCAATTTCTTTGAGCCAGGCTCTGAACTCAAGTCTTCCATTCAGTGTTCCCTGGATGCCTAGTGTGTGCCAGAGCCTGCCTAGCGCGTGTGAACAGGCGACAATAGCGGCACCCAGGGACTGTCGCTTTGCTAGGAAAACATTAAGGAGTAAGTAGTACACAGGGTGTTAGGAATTGACACAGATTTTATTAGACAAACAAATAAAACCTGCAGGATGTCAGAAGACAGGGAGAGGTTTGACTCCCAGGGCACCCTACTGACTGGCTCACTTAGGGGCCTGGGTGGTGAGTTCCTTTGCTTCTGAACTTTGATTTTCTTCTTGATGTGACTGGGTCAGAGTGCATGTCTGTGCAGGTCCAGATGGCTGGAGCAGGTGAAATACCCAAGGCCAGAGTCATACAAACAAGTACTCAGAGCATGCTTATGGTAACTCTGCTTGTGAATAGCAGCATTTTCTCCTAACCATCCAAGACAGCAAACTGTTCCAGCTGCCAGAAACTCCTGCTCTTGAGAGAAAGAGAAGTAGTGTGGTCACATGGTCAGGGACTGTGTCTGCAACAGTTTCCAAGTTTGAAGCATTCCATCAGTCGAGGAAGTCCCTTAAGCTGGCAGATAAGCAATTCAAAATAGCTTCAGGAAGTCCCTGAAACAGACCAGATTCACTAGGCCCCTCCCTGCCAGAGTAAGGGATAAAGCTGCAAAGAAGAGTCTCAGACAAGCCAAGCTGCTAAGAGGACCCTGAGACCAGACCAGCTACCTAGAAGAAATTTCGACTATCTGAGCCACTTGGAATGGAAATTCTCCAACCTGTTGAATCACCTACAGGCACTCCAGGTTCCCATCTTTGTGGTAGTCCTTGTTCATATTCCTGTAGGTAACCCCAATAAAACTCCTAGCTCACTGAGTTGGATTGGTAGTATCTGTATCTTGGTCTGTCGTGGGTTCCATGTCCAGGGCAGTAGTTGTGTGTGTTATACCTCCCCAGGAAAAACTTTGTTATACAACACCCAAGGCCTGGATCAGACACACTTAGCTCCCACTGCAGGTCTCCACAGACCCTAGTGCAGGAAGCAGGGCTCAGGACATGCCAGGGAGGGCATGCCTCAGGGAGCCAGGCTGTGACATATTCCCTTTGTACTCTCTGTGGATTCTTGCACACAGTAGGACTCAGAACGTGACATGTGACACATGCTAGAGGGTTCATGTAGCTAGAAACACATCTCTTAAGCCAAGAGTGTGAGAGACCAGCTGCTTAAGTCCTAGCTCTGGCCCTGGGACCTGTGGCCTGGAGGTGGTGTCAGCACTCTGAACAACTCTTCCCCTAAAGAGGGAAGAAGGTGGTTAGGTTTGCCCTGTGTCTTTGTGCTTTCTGGAGTTTGCATACAGCAACAGCCCAGGCTAGCCCACCAAAGCCTGCAGGGATACCACTCCAATATCCTGCTTTGCATTTGTTTATAGTCTTTCTGGAATGCAGGGATGTGTCTGTGAGTGTGCTTGCTCCACAATAGTTTTGAATATAGTAGCTACTAAATAAAAGCAAGGATGATGGAGGGCTCTTACATATGAGCCCCCTATGTGGCAAAATGTCAGACACTTACTGAAAGATAATAGGGGCCTGGAGAGAGGACTCAGTGTGCTTCCAGAGGACCCAGGTTCAACTCCCAGCACCACATAACTGCTCACGACTTCCTGAGGGGACCTGATACCCTCTTCTGGCCTCAGCAGGCACCAGGCACACATGGTGCACATAAAACATGCAGACAAAACACATACACATTAAACAAACAAGTAAACAAATAAGAATGAATCTGATTGTCATGGAAAAGTGATCAAATTTATATTATTAAGTGAAAAAGATATATTCTAAAAGGCTGTAAAAGGTGATCATATCTCAAATGTGTACTTATATATGCAAGTAGATATGATACACATGGATATCATTTGTTTTTTATTGTCTGCTTATTAAGAATAACAGGTTGATATGAAATGCTACAATAACTGGAAATAAGAAAGGATCTCTGTTTAAGATGACACCTGTGTTAGCGTATTAGTTTTCAAGTGATAGAACTATAACTGTCATCTGTAATAAGTTTATTTCAGTAAAGGCTGACCTTTTGTCTGGCAGTGGTGACACACACCTTTGATCCCAGCACTTGGGAGGCAGAGGCAGGAGGATCTCTGTGAATTCAAGGTCAGCCTGGTCAAGACAGCCAGAGCTACCCTGACTCAGAAAACAAACAAACAAACCAAAGTTATTGGTGATATTTTGTTGTCTTTTATCTAGCTCATCCTTTCGAGGATCTGTGTCCTGGCTCTTCAGCTAAATGACTGGAAGAAATCAATAAAAGCATTGTCTGAATCACTGACAGAATGCCAAGACTCTTGAGAAATTGGATTGTGTGGCCTGGTAGGTGCTTGTAAGAGTTTATGGATTGGAAGTAACCAGAGATCTCCCAGCAGATAGAGCAGTAGCAGGTCCTGGTCACAGGGAAAGATCAGAGCCCCTTGTGCTGAGTGAACCTTTCAGAGTCCTGGGTGGATAGAAAGGTTTGCCTGTGGTCATTGGCTAGGCCAGGGATTGAACCTGGGACAGTTGTTCTCCACAGTCTGTTTTAACCACTGACAGGCTCTGGAGCTAAATTGGACCCCGTGGCCTCTGCAGAACTTAACTGGCCTCTCCAGCCAGAATAAAGTGCTGACACAGCCCTGGGTATTAATAGTCCTGCTGCCTGGGCTCCTCAGCCCCTGCTGAAGCCAGCCCAGGTCATGGCCCCACCCTGGAGGGTAAGGTGACTTTCCTGGCAGAGAATTGATCAAACATTTCCAGGCCCCTGTGGACCAAAGAATCTGAACCCAAAGGCTCCAATGTCCCCCCGCACCAGGGACTGACTACTTAGCGGTCTGGGTCTCGCTTCTTTTCAGTTCCTGACTGGATACCTTCACCTATCTGAGCCTCAGTTTCAGTACACTGACTGAAGGTCACACATTCAGCACTCCCCCTCAGGACACAGGGTTCATTGGTTCAGTGTACATCATACTGGCAAATTTTCACATGTTCCAGTTACCTGAAGCTGACATTGGAAGGAGGATACCCCCTCTCCGTTTCAGACCTAAGTATGTTTGTTTCAAATTTTCCTCCAAACCCCTTGTCTGGTGATGGGTGGTGGCTCCCGACCCTGGAACAGGAAAAGAAGGAAACAGCAAAACAGCTGAAGAGTAGAAACAGTGCTAGGTAAGGTGGAACACGCATTTAATCCCTCATTCACTCCAGGGGTCACTCTTGTCTACCCCAACCCACTTTCCCAGGAACGCCAGCTGACTGCCTCAAAGGGGCTTCCTCAGTCAATTTCTGATGGATGCTTTCAGCACCTAATATGATATTTGTCATCTGTCTGCCTATCTATCTGCCTATCTGTCTGCGTGTCTGTCTGCCTGCTTGTCTGTCTGTCTCTGTCTGTCTGCCTGCCTGCTTGTCTGTCTGTCTATCTATCTGTCCATCTATCCATCTGGCTGGCTGGCTGGCTGGCTACCTGACTATTTGTCTGTCTGTCTGTCCATCCATCATGTCTATCTGCCTACCTATTTGCCTGCCTGCCTATCTATCTATCTATCTATCTATCTATCTATCTATCTATCTATCCATCCATCCATCTACCTGCCTATTTGTCTATCTGTCTGTCTATCTGCCTGTCTCTCTGTCCATCTGCCTGCCTGCCTGCCTGTCTGTCTGTCTGTCTGTCTGTCTGTCTGCCTGCCTACCTGCCTGCCTATCTGTCCATCTATCCATCTGGCTGGCTGACTGGCTACCTGCCTATTTGTCTGTCTGTCCATCCATCCTTCTGTCTATCTGCCTATTTGCCTGCCTATCTATCTATCTATCTATCCATCCATCTATCTGCCTATTTATCTATCTGTCTATCTGCCTGTCTCTCTGTCCATCTGCCTGCCTGCCTGCCTATCTATCTATCTATCTATCTATCTATCTATCTATCTATCTATCTATCTATATCTGTCTGTCTGTCTGTCTGCCTATCTGTCTCTCTGTCTATCTGCCTGTCTATCTATCTATCTATCTATCTATCTATCTATCTACCTACCTACCTTATCTTAGTTACTCTCCTATCACTGTGATAAAACACCATGACCAGGGCAACTTATAGAAGCATTTACTTGGGCTTACAGTTTCCCAGGGTCAGAGTCCATGATGGCAGAGCAAAGGCCTGGTGGCAGCAGCAGGAAGATGCAGGCTCATATCTTGAAGCACAAAAAAAGAGTGGACTCAAGATGGCCATGAGTCTTAAACTCTCAAAGCCAGGTGGCCTACCCCCAATAAGACCACCTGAGCATTCTTAACAGTGCCAACTGGGCATCAAGTATCCAGATGTCTGAGACTTTGAGGGACACCTCATTCAAACCTTTCCCATTCTTTCTCTGTAATTTACTATTTGTTCTTTTTCTTTGACTTGTTTTATTACTTAATAAACTCTCTTATTTAAAACCAAAAGCATGTCTATTATTGTCCATTCTCCAGATCAGTCAGAAGAACTTGGCTAAGGTTCAGGATGAGGGAGCTCATGCCTTGTTGCCACACCCAGGAGGGAAGATATAATGTGATCTGGCTCTCTCACCCCATGCTTGTCTGAACTGAACACTAGAAGAGGAGTCATAGGGTGGACACTGCCTAGTCTGTCTCAGCTGTATGTAACTGGGATTCGCAAAGAACCCCACATTGAGGGCTCTTGGATACTGGTCTCACCTCAGTCAAGAATGGTACAAAGTCAGGCCATGGACTGTGTCCTTCTAAAGGAACAAGGACTTTGTTCCGTGTCACATGGAGCCCCACAGTGCACTGTGAGCAGAACAATTACTCAGTGTTTTACAAATTTCTATTTGAGCGTCTTGCACAACTGTAAGAAGTGGGTATTATGATGCCTGTGTTACAGGTAGAAACACTAAGGTTCAGCAAAAAGACAAGCTGAGCAAGGCCTTCCAGCTGATAGGAGCTGATGTGAGAGACCCTGACTCTGGATCCTGTAGGCTGGTCTGCTGTGGTCGGAGACAACGGAATCTGAGTTGGCGTCTTGTCCTTAGGATGCTCTGGGGTGGTCCTGGGTCTTCATGCATAGGCTCTGGGTCTTGGGCTGAGCTGGGCAGACAGACAAATCATAAACCTGATGTGATGCGCCCTGGGCAGTCACTCTCCAGCCAACCCCCCTGAGGATCTTGCCATCCACAGCCTATGGCCAGGCAGCCTAAGATGGCTGTGGGTACCAGAGTTCCAGATGCTACCCAGGAAGCTGCTGCCCTCTGGGATACCTTTACACGCTCAGCGGAGGGGCCTCTCTGGTTGCCCTCTGGGGCCCTCTGGGATACTCCTTCTTCTTTCCTTTACAAGCTCAGCAGGGCCTCTCTGGCTGCCTTCTAGGATAGCCCTCTCTTCTCTCCTTTACATGCTCAGCAGGGCCTCTCTGGCTGCCTTCTAGGATAGCCCTCTCTTCTCTCCTTTACATGCTCAGCAGGGCCTCTCTGGCTGCCTTCTGGGATGGCCCCCTCTTCTCTCCTTTACATGCTCAGTAGGACCTCTCTGGCTGCCTTCTGGGATAGCCCTCTCTTCTCTCCTTTACATGCTCAGCAGGGCCTCTCTGGCTGCCTTCTGGGATAGCCCTCTCTTCTCTCCTTTACATGCTCAGCAGGACCTCTCTGGCTGCCTTCTGGGACAGCCCTCTCTTCTCTCCTTCTCCAGGTACCAGCAACTGATGCTTCACACTTTCTACGCGAAGGAGCTCCACAGCTTCTCATGCGTGTGCTTCCTCCATGAGCCAGGCCACCCAGGCTTGGGTCCTACAGGGCCTCTACTCAGTTGGGGTCATGACTGTGTCATTTGCTTAAGATGTAACCTTGCTCTTCCTGATGGTTGGGGACAGGGCAACTTCACTCGTCTTATGACCAGCTCCTACCACAGAGCCAGGAGCCCAGTGGCTGCATATGGGTACTTGTATCTTTTGCACAGCTCAAGTACCAGGGACAATCTCCAAGAGGCAGATCTCTTCCCAATTAATTACCCATCTCTCTAATGGAAGGCCAGTTTCACAAACTGCCATTCGAATGCACAACATCAAACTCAATACTGTATTTTAAAAGGAGGAGGACGAGGATGAGGAGGACAAGGAAGATGAGGAGGAGGAGGGAAGGGGAGAGGGAGAGGGAAAAGAAAAGAAGAGGAGGAGGGAGAGGAGGAGGAAAGAAAGACAATCAGTACTGGAAATTTAATGATCTCACTAAGGGGGATAGTTGACCTGGCCCTAGAGACCCAACATAGGGTGCTCTCAGTGATATCAAAAACTTCCTACAAGCCAGTGGTAGTGCATACCTTTAATCCCAGCACTTGGGAGGCAGAGGCAGGCAGATTTCTGAGTTCAAAGCCAGTCTGATCTACAGAGTGAGTTCCAGGACAGCCAGGGCTATATAGAGAAACCCTGTGGTGGTGGTGGTGGTGGTGGTGATGTGTGTGGGTGGGTGAGGGGGAGTTGGGGGGAACAAAACAAAACAAAACAAAAACCTCCCTAAAGCCCCTGGAACTAAGGTACCCACTACCTAGTCAGGGGAACAGGAGGGCCTGGCTATGAAGGATCTGCCCTGGTCAAAGTGCAGCTGGAAAAAGCGGGTGTTAATTTAGGGTCTATCTCTGCCAGGGCCAGAGAAGAAGCAAAGGCTGAATCAAGAACAATGGACTACATTTCCCAGAGTTCTTCAGAGCTCAAGGACCAGCCATTGGCAGATTTAAATAGCCCAGGCCGAGGCAGCCAGGCCTCAGCTGTGGACTCATTCGCCTCTCCGTGGCTCTATTGGCGCTGGCCCTGTAAGGGTGGGCTCTATTGGCTGCCCAGCTGTCACTGCCGTCCCCCTCAGAGCCGGGTGGCAGCTGGAGGTAAATAGCCATGTGCAATTCTCCTCTCTATATTTAACAGCTGCTACAGAGAAGGTGGCGGCTCCTGTCTTCTGGGAGAAGGCCCTTGGAACTGGGCTGGGATTGGCCTTCTCATAGTAAGTGAGGTCACCATGCCAGCTTCCCAGAGCCGGGCCCGTGCCAGGGATCGCAACAATGTCCTCAACAGGGCTGAGTTCCTGTCCCTTAACCAGCCCCCCAAGGGGACCCAGGAGCCCAGAAGCTCAGGTAGGAAGGCCTCGGGGACCTCGACACAGCCCCCACCCTCCAGCGATGGGGCCCGGGAGCGACGCCAGTCACAGCAGCTGCCCGAGGAGGACTGCATGCAACTGAACCCCTCATTCAAGGGCATCGCCTTCAATTCCCTGCTGGCTATTGACATCTGCATGTCCAAGCGACTGGGGGTGTGTGCCGGCCGGGCTGCATCCTGGGCCAGTGCTCGCTCCATGGTCAAGCTCATTGGCATCACAGGCCACGGCATTCCTTGGATCGGGGGTACCATCCTCTGCCTGGTGAGAAGCAGCACCCTGGCCGGCCAGGAGGTGCTCATGAACCTGCTGTTAGGTGAGTGTGCCTGCCGGCCACCTGTCACCCAGCCTGCACCAAGCTTGTCGCCAAGCCTTTTGGGAGCCGGCCCACCCCCTACCAGGATCAGCGGGCTCTGTGAGAAACCAAGGAACTCGTGTAATGAGGCTAGGCAGAAAGGGTGCCCCAGAAACAGACAAGCTTCTAGTGTGGGAGGCAAGGGCCCCCTGCAAATTGGGGGTGGGGGTGGGGCTGGAGCATGAAGAGGCCAGCAGGCACCTCTAGGGACCAATTCTCTGCATAGGGCTGCTGTCCGGGGGCAGAGTACAAAGAGGCCAAGGGATGAACTTGGGGGCTCTGCTGTTTGACCTAGTGCAATGTCTTGGTCAGTTACAGACAGTACTTTGCTGATCCAAATTGTCCCCTCCTTCATGCTGTTAGAGACCCTACACATTGGTCAGGATCCTTCTAGAGTCTAAAAGTTCAAGGGACCCACCTAAGGTTTCCTATTACCCACTCTGAGTCACTTGGAGCACTAGCCTGCTCCTCCCCCTGGGATGTCTCTGGAGAAAGGAGTCTGGTTATCGGTTTCCTTTGCCAAAGTCATTGCCACTGGCCCTCCAGGCTAGTGCTGCCACTTGCCAGTTGCCATGTAGTACCCATGTGGAAGGCAAGCCGTCGCTTCTACCTGAAGATGGTACTCAGCCCCCACCCCACTCATTCCCCTGGCACCTCCTGGTCCCTAGGGTCCTCCAGGAGCCTTTGCTCATTCCTGGGAAACACAGGCAAAGCTCTTCCAGTTCTAGAGAGTTTCAGTGAGAACCCGGGTGCACCTATATCCACTTTCAAAGCATCTGGAGCCCAAGTTAGGAGGAAGAAGTTATCACAGTCTTGACAAGCAGGTAGCCAGGTCTGCCCCCATCCAAAGTCCTTACTCTCATGCCTGAGACATCAGCTTTATGTTACTGTTTTCTCCCAGCTCGTCCCATAAGGCTGTCCCTGACACTCCCATCTGACAGATTAGAAAACTGAGGTCCCAGTAAATCAAACAGCCTGGCCAACCTCAGGGCATGGAGTTTCTAACTGTCCCAACTGTCATACAAACCACTGCCTTGCAGGGTCCAATTCAGGGATGGGGGGGGGGACATGGGGGTCCGTGAGAGAATAGGTGGCCGAGGTACTGGACTAGAAGCTTCTAGAACAGAAGCTGTTCTGGTTATGTGAAATGTCCCCTATGCCCAAGATAGAGTCACTGAGGATAGAGACTCGGGAAGCCTACGTGAAGAATCAGGTTCCCTCATGTGGGGAGATGGGGTAGGAAGGTATTGCCCCCAACCCTGCTCCGTCCTGCCTTCTCCCTGTGCTAACGGTGGCAACAGTGCACTGAGCATTTACTAGGAGCCATGCCATCCTGTCTAACCAGCACCATAACACCCCACCCCAGAAGGCTGGGGCAAGGAATCGCCCCAGGGTATACTGTGATGGAGGCTGGATTAGCACGGAGCGCAACTCCAGTCTTGATCAGAGTTATCCTGAGGAGGGGGAGGAAGGTCTCACCTCTGGCTGTTCTCACCTCTGGGGATCCCTACAAAGTAAGGCTCAGAGAAGGGGGCAGCCTGGTCTCAGTCTTCCAGGGAACAGCCACTCCCAAAGTGGGTGAGCTCCCCGTGGTGAAAGTGTATGCAAGCAGATGCTGGCCATGCGAATATCCACACCTTAATCCACGTCTCACACAGGATTTCTCGCCTCTACTTCTCTGCCCCAGAGGTGGAAGCTTTGTAAATCACTTATTAGAACAGTGTTTCTAGGCCCTTCCAGCCACCAGCTGCTGCAGGCACAACCACATCTGAGAGAGGACTCAAGGTGCCCCCCTCTTGAATAAGCAGCGGTGGCTTTTGACTGTTTAAGAACATATCTCACTGAGCTTTGTAACAGACCAAATGCTATGCCATACGAGTGCCTGTTTTATGACAAAGTAGGCCTTCCTAATGATTATGGGAAGGAAATGCCACTGTGCCCATTGTACAGACGGGAAAGCAGATGCTTAGGAGGATCAAGTGACTTGTCCACCATGGTTGGCCCAGGATCCAAGCCCTCCAGCTAGAACCTTTGCCCTTTCTGTCACCATGGGTCTATGTGTCACTATCGTAGAACTAGTCACTCTCGCAGGCTGTGTGGATCAGGCAGGGTAGGTGTCTCCGTGGAGAGCGTTGTCCAGCACTTTAGCTTAGTGGGAGAAGAATGTGACAGAAAACGTGGTGTGGGACTGGGGCTCAGCTTTTTATGTAGCAGATGTTCAAAGCCACCGTTGGTGTCTTAGGGTTTTACAGCTGCAAAGAAACACCATGACCAAGGCAACTCTAATAAGGACAACATTTAATTGGGGCTGGCTTGCAGTTTCAGAGGTTTAAGTCTGTTATTATGGCGAGAAGCATGGCAGTATACAGGCAGACATGGTGCAGGAGGAGCTGAGAGTTCTACATCTTCATCTCACGGCTGCTAGCAGAATACTGGCTTCTAGGCAGCTAGGATGAGGGTCTTAAAGCCCACACCCACAGTGACACACCTACTCCAACAGGGCCACACCTCCTAATAGTGCCACTTCCTGGGCCTAGCATATACAAATCATTACAGTTAGCTACATAGTTTGAGGCTAACCTGAGCTACATTAGAAAGGTCTCAAAACAACAATGGGCTGGGCATAGGGCACATGCTTTTTGTTTTGGTTGGTTAGTTTTTGTTTTGTTTTGTTTGAGACAAAGTTTCTCTGTGTAGCTTTTGCTGTCGTGGAATTCACTCAATAGACAAGACTGGCCTCAGGCTCACAGAGATCTGCCTGCCTCTGCCTTTGAGTGCTGGGGTGAAAAGCTTGGGCCATAGCCGGGCAGTGGTGCACACGCCTTTCATCCCAGCACTTGGGAGACAGAGGCAGGTGGATCCCTGTGAGTTCCAGGCCAGTCTGGTCTACAGAGTGAGATCCTGTCTCAAAAAACCAAATCCAACAAAATAGCAAGGTAGGCCTTGGCCCCGCTGTCTAAGCCTCACCTGCTAGAAGGGACCCCAGTCACCCCCTCCATTCGGGGACCGCCATCATCCACTGAGCAGCAGACCTGTCCCTTGCATAACCTTCTGATGCCCTGGAATAGTCAACCGTAGACTCTGTTTGCCATCTCTGGCCCTTACTTACTGTGAAGACATGATTTAGTCAGTTCCCACCATTGGAACAACAGGTCTGTGGTGGAGATTTGAAGGGACCTGGTGAAGCCCAATGACTGATGTCACTATTGCAAGATCTGCAGGGCTTGGAGGTGTCTGCCCAGCTCAGCCCTCCCTCGGAGCACAGGGCACCTGACCAATGCCGAAGGAACATTCTGGGCTGAGAGACAAGGTCTCATGCCTACCCCGAGAACCCTGAGGAGCAGAATGGAAGCAGTAGAATATGGGAGCTGGGCCTCAGAAGGCCAGGACAGTCCTCAGAACTATACCCTCCCTGCCTTCTGCCCTAGACTCCAGAAAACCTACCCAGAGCAATCTTAGCAGCTGAGGAAGGTTTAGAATCAATTAGACCTGAGCACATACCCCAGGGCCTGCTCTGGCCACAGGCAAGTGCCTTCGCCTCTTGGGGCCTCAGTTTCCTCATCTGTCAAATAGGTTGTTAGGACACTTGAAGTATCTTACCATGGAGGGTTTGGCAGGTGCTAAGTCTGGGAGCACCTAGGTGGCCATGGCTATCACAATGGTACCTTCCTCACCATCACTAGGCCCACCTCCCACCAGGTCCCGTCTGTGTCCTAGATGCCAGGGCAGTGACACTGACACCTTTGCTAAGCACCTAACCAGACTTGATGACCCTACAGGGTAGAAAGTGGCTCATGCCGTGTTACCATGATCCAAATCCTTATTTGTTTTTATTTTTATTATATGTGCATTGGAGTTTTGCCTGCATGCTTTTCTGTGTGAGGGCATCAGAACTGGAGTTACAGACAATTGGGAGCTGTCACGTGGGTGCTGGGAGTTGAACCCAGGTCCTCTGGAAGAACAGCCAGTGCTTTTAACTGCCGAGCCATCTCTCCAGCCCCTGACCTGAGTCCTTTAGTGAGACTTTCCTGTGAATGTGGCATTGTGTGTGCAGGTGTCCTAGTCATTGTTCTATTGCTATGAAGAGACCCCGTGACCACAGCAGCTCTTATGAAAGTAAAGCATTTCGTTGGGGCTGGCTCACAGTGTCAGAGGTTTAGTCCGCAGTCCTCATGGCAAGAAGCAGAGGGACACACAGACAGAAATAGGACGGTTCTACATCTGGATCCCCAGGCAACAGGAAGAGAGAGACTCTGGGCTTGGCTCGGGCTTTTAATACCTCAAAGCCCACCCTCAGTGACACGCTTCCTCCGACAAGGCCACACCTCCTAATCCTTTCACATGGTGCCACTCCCTAAGCAGTCAAGTATATGACCATACAGGGGCCATTCTTATGAAAGCCACCACTCAGGGGCACCTGTATGTGCCGAGATCAGAGGACAACCTCCTCCAGTGCTGTTTCTCAGGGGTCACCTGTCCTCCTTCCTCTTCCTCCTCATTCTATTTATTTATGTATTTACTTATTCTCAAGGCCAGGGTTCTCTGTGTAGCCCTGACTGTCCTGGAACTTGCTCTGTAGACCAGGCTGGCCTCAAAGTCAGATCCACCTGCCTCTGCCTCCCTAGCCTAAAACTCATGGGTAGGCTAGACCCCTGCTGGTGAGCTCAGTGCTCTGCCTGTCTCCGCTACCCAGGCGCTGAGGTCACAGGTGCTGGCCATCGTACCTGGCTTTCACCTGCTTACTGAAGCTCTGCACTCAGTGTTTGCATATCACGCACTTAACTGGCTGAGCCCTCTCCCCAGCCCCAAATATGACTTTTTTTTGGGGGGGGGCATTGTGGTAGCTCATGTCTTTTATCCCAGCTCTCAGGAGGCAGAGGTGGGTTGGTCTCTGTGAGTTCAAGGTCAGCCTGGTCTACAGAACAAGTTGCAAGACAACCAAGGCTACACAGAGAAAACCCTATCTCAAAAAAATAAAAACATGTGTATGAGTGTGTGTATGTGCGTATACAATTACATTCATTTATTCATTTTATTTGTGTGTGTGAGATCATGTTGTGGCTGGACAATTCAATGCCTGAAGCGTATCTTCATCACTGTGAAATTGTCAGTGTCGTCTACCCGCAGGACTTTTTCACCTGCCCCAGCTGAAGCTCTGTCTCCATTCCACACAATTCCGTGCCCATCCCCCACCCCAGCCCTCAGCAGCAGCCATCTCTTTCCTCTATGAGTGGCTTCCTATGCACAGATTTCTATGGCAATCGTCTTTCTGTGACCAACTCTTTTTCACTTAGCGTAAATTCCTCCGGGTTTGTTCTGACTTGTCAATATATCTGCCTCGGCTTTCTTTTAAAAGCTTCTTGCTAGCATTTATTAGAGGGGGTGGAATATGTACCACAGTGCATGTGTGGCGGTCAGAAGATAACCTGTGGCAATGTGGATCCTAGGAATCGAACTCAGGACATCAGGCTTGGTGCCTTTATCCACTAAGCAATCGACAGCCTGACTTTCTTCCTTTTCCCACTGTGCAAATGGAGCCTGTTGGGTTTATCCATTATCCAGGGATGCGTGTCCCCACTCCAGGTGCTGTGAACAGGGGCGTGTGCATCTCAGGTTCCACTCCTGGCTCTTTTGGCCGCTTGGAAGGATACGCTGGGTCGCCGAGGAACTGTGTTTACAGGTGGGAAGAACTTCCTATGTTTTTCACTGTGGTTGAACATGAACACCTTCCCCTGGCTGCCCGCAAGCATTCCAGTCTCTCCACGTACTCACAACACTTTATTATTATTGTTGTTATTGTTGTTGTTATCATTCTGGTTTGTTTTAGGCTAACATACAAAGGAGTTTCACCATGACCAGCACTTATTTGTTGGGTTGTTTTTGTTCATGTTATTTGTTTGGAACTTTTGAGACAGGATCTTATGTCACCCAGTGTAGCCTCAAACTCACTATGTAGCTGGGTCCCAAGTGCTGGGTTACAGTTCTGTGCCTCCGGGGCCCACCCTTGTATGTTTGTTTGTTTGTTTGTTTGAGACAGGATCACACAAGACGACCCAGGCTGGCCTCAAGCTAATCATCCTTCCCTCCCAAATGCGCATGTGTGCAGGGGTATGTGCAGGGGTGCGTGCAGGGGTGCGTGCCTGTGTGTAGAGGCCTCTCTGGAATCTTCCTCAGCTGCTCTGCACCTCTTCTTTTGAAATCAGCGCCACTGACTTAGTCTGTCAGGCCAGTGTGCGCCCAGGACCTACCTGTCTCCATCCTCCGTTGCTAGGTTACAGAGGCGTGCTGCCACGCCTGGTTTTCATGGGTGTGCTGGAGACTAAACTCAGATCCTGAGTGTGCACGGTGGGAACTTTACCATCGGAGCCATCCCAGAAGCCCCCAAAGGGAACTTTTAAAAGACAAAAATAAATAGGATTAAGTAGAAATTTGAGAGAATGGTCCTCAGCCAAAGAGATCAATCAGCCCCTGCCGCAGCGGCAATAGTCTGAGATTGAGCAGACACTGGCGGGCACATCCTAGGAGAAGTGCTTTGGTAAGACTATGGTAGTCTTGGTGTCACCTTGTGTTCCATAGAACATAGGTCACAAAGAAAGTGGGCCTGTCCTTTAGTGCCTCCCCAAGGCACCATGCCTCTGGCTCTCTCCCTGCACATATCAACGTATGTTGTGTTTAATGTGTGGCCTCTGCTCGAAGGAGCCTGCTCAGCTGTATGGTCCATATTTGCATTCCTCATTCCCCTCCCCCACCCCATGTCCCTTTATGCTGAGAGCAGAATGAAGCCTCCTCAGCCTTGAGCTTCCCACTCAGGCACTCTGCAGAAGATATGTCTGTCACCTCTCCCACCTCCTGCCCACCAACCCTTGCTCTTGGGGATAACTTAAGGGACAACCTCTCAAGAGATGGTGTGCCTTGCCTGACTGAACGATATTTAAACTGATCTCATGTCACTCGGTTGGTTGGCATCACCAGTTTACAACATCTTAGGGGTACTATGTGTCACCCAGTCTCCTGGGAGTCTTTGGCCACCCCAAGTCTGGGCCAGGGTTCTGACGTGATAGAAAGGAATTCACCATACAGGGCAAGGTGGGTCAGCACAGGGCAATCACACAATCAGTAGGTTCATTCTGGGACCTGCTCTCAGTAGCATGAGCTACTCAGCCGAGCTGGTCCCCTGGAGCTTTGTGCCCAGGGCTCTAATGATCTCCCTGGAGCCAGCTTCAAGTGTGAATTCCTCCCGTAAGAAAGCAGAGACTCTGGGACGTTCACTGGGAAGAGCCACTTGAGTCGGGAGGGTGGAGGACAGACCAGACCAGACCAGACCCACCCAACAGCAGGCTGGTGTGGCATGGGGGTGGAGGGGACTCTCAGGAGATAGGAGAGCTGATAACTGTGTGTGCACACCCGCAGTCACCGACACACATGCTCATACTCCTCAAGACAACAGAGCAGGGAACTCAAAGCCAAAGGCCAGGCCCAACCCAGCTTCCCACTGTGTCCCACTCACCCAGCCTGTCTGCTCCCCAGGGAGATCACCTCTTTTTAGAATGCTGCTTTGACTTTTTAAAAATAACTTTTTGCAAATGTGGATATATATATATATATATATATATATATATATATGTCATAAAAATTTCATTTGAACTTTTCGAAGTACACTGTTCATTGGCATTAAACACTACTGTGCAGCGACAGATGTCGCCACCATATATCCCCCAGAAGTTCATGCTCTTACAAAATTGGAAACCCTAGCTCTCCACTGCAGTCTCTCCCAACCCCATACACCCAACTCTGCTTCTGTGTCTGCGGACTCAATTGCTCCAGGTCCCTCATGCAAGAAATTCTATGGTATTTCCTATCTTGTAAAAATAACTAGAGATGGGGACAGGGTGTCATGTAGCCCAGGCTGGCCTGAAACTCACTATGTAGCCAGGCACAGCCTTGAACTTCTAATCCTCTTGCCTCCATTTTCTGAGTGGAACATTACCGTGGTGCACCACCGTGCCTGTTTCACGTACAGTGCTGAGGACTGAGCCCAGGGCTCCATGTGTGCTAGGCAGACATTCCACTAATCTACATCCCCAGCCAAAAATAACCTTAAGACCATGTATACAAATTACATGCTCATGGGAGGTGGGGAGGTGAATTCAGAGAGACAATATAAAATCCACCATCTGTTGCCCCCACCTCCCACCTGCCCACACTACCCCTGCTCAGTGAGAAGCCCTGACACCAGGCCGGCTAGCACCTCGCAGGTCAGTCTGTCCAGACACAGCCTTCCATCACTCATGTTATGGCGTAACTGTGAATCCTGTCTTGTAGTTGGCCTTTTCCCTAGTGTGCCCGCCCCTCACCTCTCCCTCGGTGGCTATAAATACACCACGGCGGCCTTGTCATCTGCGGTGGCTGCCGGGCTCTCATTGTCTAGACTCAGTCATGCGCGGTGTGTTGTATCTGTCTGGCCTTGAAGGGCACTGGGTCACTGTACAGTCCTCAGGGTTCTGAGTCACAACACTGCAGTGGCATCCTTAAACAGGAGTCAGGTGCACACCCCATCTCTTCCCTCACAAGCTTGAGGTCCAGGCAAGCAGGACCCCTGCAGAAACACGGACCTATTGGCATTCACTTCCCAGTAGCTATAGAATGCTGGCTTCTGCTTCCCAGAGCCAGAACGGGAATCAGAGGCAGAGGCCACCTTAGCAAGGGACTTTAACCCACAAGCCTGTTCCTGTCAGTTAAGGACCTATCTCTGCTCCTTGCTGGCCAACACCCCCACCCCCACTCACGCCCTTGTGTCTCTGCCTTAGTCCTGCAGAGGGGTGAGCTGCAGAGTTCTGAGTCACATTACAGTGAACATCCTTAATCAGGACTCAGAGGCACACCCAGGGGGCCACCTTCAAGGCAATAACAGACCAAGCCCAAAAGGGACTGTGTGCGGTCCTCCTAACTACCCTCTTTGATTCACACACACAGCCACCAGTCGGCCCTGCTTGCTCTAGGGTTTTCCAGCCCTCTAGTTTCCTGGCCACCACAGGCCCAGAGGGCTGCTGAGCTGGAGAGATAAGATGGGCCCTCATCACCCCTAAAGCCAGCGGGGAGGCCTTCATGATAGTCAGGCCTCCGGGACAACTGTGCTCCTACCCAGAATGCTTGGGCGTCTGCTCCCGATTGCCGCTGGGAAAGGTGCTGTGGGTGAACTCTGCCGGCTCAGAGGATGTGAGAAGCAGCAGAGCCCTTCTCTGGTCCCTGGCTGTGGCCCCAGGCGCTCTCATTCTCACTGCCTGAGGGGGCCAGCCCTCAGCCAGGCTCCGTGTTGCTCCCTATGGTATGAACGAGGGATGGGAGCCGGGAGGGGATGGCAGAGTTCACGTTGTCTGCAAGTGGCAACTTTGAATCTGGTTTCTTACCCTGGATCCTGCTGCTCAGACACTGCCCTGCTGGACCTCAGAACATGGAGGCCCAAGGAGGAAAGTGACCTTCCCAAGCCCCACACAAATCAAAGGCAGACCGCTCTCTCCAGCTCTCTTCCCGACTGGGAGGTCCCTTACCCCACTCCGATCTAAGTGAGCTGTAGGTTAGCAAACCCGAGGCAAACTGAGTTCTCAGGGCCTCGAGGGATGGCAACCTTTGTTTCTATTTCTGGCTCCAGATTACGGGACAAGGATAGCCACACCCAGGGCTGGCCAGCCAGCAGGAAGGGGGGGGGAGTTGTCCTCTCCTGGTCATTGAGAAGGAGCTCCACAGCCACTCACAGCTCCATAGACAGCGTCTATCTACCGAAGCACTTGCCCACAGGCTGTAATGACTCTGCTCTGTGCAACCATTTGGTGACTGTCTGTTTCCCCCTTGGCAATTAGGAGCTTGGGCACCCTGTTTGGCCCCATGTCTGGCACACACATACCTGTCTATCTCCAGAACCAGCTATTCCCTGGGAATTTGGGTGTGGATGTCAATAGCTGTTCCTATTTGTTTGCTGAGTCTTATGAGACAAGGTCTCATTATGTAGCCCAGGCTGGTCTCAAATTCATTATCCACCTGCCTCAGCCTACAGAGCGCTAAGATAACAGGCATGCATTACTACATCTAGCCCATCATCAAATCTCTCTCTCTCTCTCTCTCTCTCTCTCTCTCTCTCTCTCTCTCTCTCTCTCCTCTCATATGCTGGGGATGGAAGTCAGGTTCTTGTACATGGCAAGCCCATTCATTCTCTATCACTGAGCAGCTCTGACCTTTCCTATTCCAATGAAAATAATAGCTGAGATTCCAGCCATTGGCATACACCGAGAGGTTAGAGTCAGGATCCTGGCAAGGTATCCTCCAATAATGGTCACCACCGTACCCAACCCTCTAATGGACCAGGCTTTTGAAGCAGGGATTTCCCTGCTTTTCACAGAGTACTGTAGGTCCTAGGATTTCCTAAGTCCCTTGCCCAGGACCACTAGTCACCTTTGCAGGCACATACTGTCCCTCCTCAGAGAGACAGTATCTATGATCTACACCTCCCAGGTGGGGACAGCTAGGTGACTTATTCTGAGTCATGCAGTCACGGTGGCTATACCTCACTGCTGGGCTGCCTGCACCAGCCCTGGCATCAGAGCAGAGAGATGTGAGCTCCAGGCTTCCTTGTGGCTGGGGAGGGCTTGCCTTGCCCCACACTGGCAGCCTGGAGGCCACTCTGACTAGTCAGTGGAGCTAGACCTCGGCATTCTGCCATCCTCTGATGGCCCAAATAGGCAGAGCAGCCCACCAAGGCCACACCGTGTGGGGAGGGGGGCAGCTGAGACGGAACTTCAGGCATCCCCCAAACTTCTCAAATGGGAAAAGAGCCCAACCTGTGAGCCAAGTTTCTAGTCAGTGATGCAACTAACATTTGGAGACTGCCACCCTGTGTGGGGCCAAGTGACAAGCCTCAGGGCAAGACAGGCTGGGCCTCACCCTCATGAGAAGTAGCCACTACACAAGAGTCCACAGAACCCAGATCCAGTCTGTCTGCGAGGGCAGGGTGAGCCTCCCAGAGGCCTGAAGAGGACACTAGAGAAACGGCAGTGGGTTGGGAAAGAGCAGAACATTCCAGAAAGAAGGAGAAACAAATGAAAATACTCTGTGCCCCAAGGCCTTGTCTTCTGTGAGGGGGAGTTGCTATGTTTAGCCTGGCAGCCATGGAGGGCAGTTTAGTGGTGCACACAGGAGCCAGGTGTGTGGCACATGCCTGGAATCCCAGTACTTGGTGGGCAGAGGCAGGATTTCTGTGAGTTCAGGGCTAGCCTGCTCTACTAGGTGCACGTCGCTATGACTTCACAAATTTTTCTCTGTTCACACACCGCAGAATGTGTGTTTATGAATTGCATTTCAGCTTTATAAAAATCGTTGTGCTCTGGGAACAGGGGAAACTTCACTGACATACTTTGAAAATAATTGTATAGTCCGGGCCCCATATCTCAGCCCTGGAACCCTGCAGGTACCTGTAGTTGCTCATGACACTGTCACTAGGGAGCAGGTAAGAGTGAAATAAAATGTCAGAGGCCGAGGATGGACTGCAGAGACAGCTCAGTGATTAAGAGCACTTGTTACACAAGCATGAGGATCTAAGTTCAAATCCCCAGCACCCACATAAGAAGACAGGCATGCCCTTGCACACATGCATATAGTTCCGGCACTGTATAGGGCAGAGACAGGAAGATTGTTAAGGCTTCACGGCTGTCAGCCCAGTCGCAGGTTCAACGATAGACCCTGCCTCAAAAAATAAGGTAGAGAACAAAGAAGGTATTCCTTGTTAACTGCTGGTCTCTGCATGCAAACACACACACACACACATACACACACACACACACACACACACACACGCACGCACGCACGCACGCACGCACGCACGCACGCGCGCGCGCGCGCGCGAAAGTGGGGGGAGGAGGAAGAAAAATGTTTAATATGCCGAATGGTGAGAAAATGGAATCAGGACAAAGGCACTGTGGCTGGAACTTCTACAAACAGGTTCCAGGGGTGGCATCTCTGTTGAAGGAAGTGGGTACCCCAGAGAAGGGAAATTCCAGATAGCAGGAACAGCCAGTGCAAAGGTCCTGGGGTGGGAATGTGCCCTGAGGTCACTGAGGCAAAGGGAAATGAAGGGAGGAGGATGGCTAGAGATCGGAGCCTAGTCAGCCAATGGGAAGAGGATGGCTAGGAACCAGAGCCTGGTCAGCCAATGGGAGGAGGAGGGCTAGGGACCGGAGCCTAGTCAGCCAATGGGAGGAGGAGGGCTAGGGCCTGAAGCCTGGTCAGCTGGTGGCAAGGACATGACTTCCAGGCCTCTGTGCTCTGTCCACAGCCCTGCTCTTGGACATCATGACAGTGGCTGGAGTTCAGAAGCTCATCAAGCGCCGCGGCCCATACGAGACCAGCCCTGGGCTCCTGGACTACCTCACCATGGACATCTACGCCTTCCCTGCCGGCCACGCCAGCCGTGCCGCCATGGTGTCCAAGTTCTTCCTGAGCCACCTGGTGCTGGCGGTGCCGCTGCGCGTGCTGCTGGTGCTCTGGGCCTTCTGCGTGGGCTTGTCTCGGGTGATGATTGGACGCCACCACATTACAGACGTCATCTCGGGCTTCGTCATCGGCTACTTCCAGTTCCGCCTGGTGGAGCTCGTGTGGATGTCCTCCAACACCTGCCAGATGCTCATCTCTGCCTGGTGAGCCGCCACCCACCACCCACCTGGGCTCTGGGCAGAGCTGGCCCCAGAGAGGTGGGTAGAGGTGGGTCAGTGGGGACGGACTGACTCCACTTCCCCAACCTGGTCGGAGGCTGGTTTGTTAGTACTGTGGGAGCTTTTGTCTTTTTCGCTGGACTCAGCACCCTCGGAGTCAGCCAGGACGACTCACGTGGTTAGCCTTCATTCCTTGTCTGAAGGCAACAGACAAGAACAAGATGGCCATAGGAGGGGCAGAGTCTTGTCCCTTGTCACCACGACAGCAGTAGCTGTACTGTGCTACCACACCGCGGCACAAAGTTCGGGGAAGTACGCCTACCACTCATCCAACACAGGAGCCGGGCTATCAGTGCACCGACAGCTTAGGGTAGCGTGTTCCAAAGGGTACTGGAGGCCTCAGTCTGCAAGATACTTCCCGGGGGGAAAGGCTTTTGTGGTCCAGTGCATTTTGGGAAGTCCTGCACACTCACCCCCACAGTGGATGTTCACAAGAGTGTAGATTATTTTCTGTGTCCTACAGAAAACCCAGCCATTGAAGTCTTGTTTAGCTCAGCATTTCTGAAATTTACCTGACCATAGGAGCCTTTTCTTCAGAACTAGCTATTAACCCACTAGCAACCTATTGATTCTGGGAAGCTGCTGCCCAGAGGGCCTGGGATGTGAGCTAGCCTCTCCCAACAGCCAGCCCTGAGGCCGGGGGAGGGCAGGTGCCCACAGCAAGACCTGCAGAAGGCTCCTGCTAAGGTCTCTGGGCGTTGATGCCACTTTGGCCCCCAGGGGCCGGACTCTGTGTGACCTAATAGGTCGTTTCCAAGTCAGACACTTAGGGACAATACAGCGATATGCAAATGAAGCATCGTCCTGTGTGGTTCTTAACGTGTGGGACACGGGGACAGTCCCTGGTGGGAAGACAGTGCCTAGTGTCATTTGTCAGAGGGAAAAGAGGGCAAAGGTTCCAAAAAAGGGAACCCTGACCTGCTCCTGGACTCTTCCAGTGCTTGGTGTCTCCTGGAGGCCACAGACTGGGCTTTGGTCCACCAAGTACTGCCCTTTTGTCCAAGGCTGGGATGGGGAATTTCTTCAGTGGTAGAGAAGTCTGAGACCTCCTCCCTCCAGCCTCAAGCCCTCCCAGGGTATCTCCCTCAGTCTAAAAGGCTAGATTCCTGCCCCCTGGAAATGGACTCTGAGGGAGGGGGGTGTCAGTCAGAATAGGGTGCCAGAGTGAATGTGTCTGAAGTAGAAATCTATACACAGGTGGAGGGCGTGTGAGAGTGGGCCAGGATAATGGCAGAATATGTGAGGCAGGGGACACAGTGGAGCAGTCTGGCCTCTCCCAGACCTGGAGGAGCTCAGGTATGGGGGTGATGTAGAGACCCTACATTCCTGGAGCCAGTACTCAGTGCCTCTCACAAGCCTCTAAAGTGGGGCAACACACCCACTTAGTGGATGAGAACACTAAAGTTCCAAGTGGGGTGGGTAGCAGCTTACCCTGGAAGACTAGCAAGTCCATAGGTGGGAGTTAGCAGCCTCTTAACATATGGCAGTAGCTGGGCATCCTTTATTGCTCTGAGGCATCGGCCACATCTCCCTATGCCACCGCCATCCCATGATCCTCTTCTCAGGCCCATGTATATTTCTATCACCCCAATTCTCTCATCTTAGAACAAATCATGTTGTCTCTGCCCCTCCTCCAGTGTGACTTTTTTTTTTTGACACAGGGTCTCACTGTACAACCCTAGGTTCAAAGGTATGGGCTACCACCAGCCCTGTCTTGCTCAGGGTTTCTATTCCTGAACAAACATCATGACCAAGAAGCAAGCTGGGAGGAAAGGGTTTATTCAGCTTACACTTCCACATTGCTGTTCATCATTAAGGGAAGTCAGGACTGGAACTCAAGCAGGTCAGGAAGCAGGAGCTGATGCAGAGGCCATGGAGGGATGTTCCTTACTGGCTTGCTTCCCCTGGCTTGCTATAGGACCCAAGACCACCAGCCCAGGGATGGCACCACCCACAAAGGGCCCTCACTTGATCACTAATTGAGAAAATGCCTTACAGCTGGATCTCACGGAGGCATTTCCTCACCTGAAGCTCTTTTCTCTGTGATAACTCCAGCCTGTGTCAAGTTAACACATAAAGCCAGCCAGTACAAGCCCTAAATCTTTTTTTTTCCTCAGCCTGTACCAGGGAAGGACCTAGAATGTCTGATGCCCTTCCTCTGCCTCCCAAGCTCTTGCATGAAAGGCATGAGCCACTACACCCAATTTATTCAGTGGTAGGGACGGAAGCAGGGCTTTATGCGTGCTAGACAAGAACTCTGCTAACTGGGCTACACCCCAGGTCTCTAAACATAAAGATTTGGGGAACTGAGGAGATGGCTTAGTAGCTAAGAGTACTGGCTATTCTGACAGAGGACCTGGGTTTGATTCCCAGTACCCCACATGGTGGCTCACAACCATCTATAATGCCAATCCCAGGGGATCCAACAATACACAAAACCAGAAACCTAAAACCTCATTTTTACAAAGGGTTATAACCATAAGGTACAAGAGTTGGGACTTTAAAGCGTCACTGGGGCGGGGCATTAAACCCGATGTTGAACTTCAAGACAGTGAAGAAACTTCCTCTGTCCTGCCCACCTAGGACTGGAGGATACAGTCCCACAGCTAGGAAACAGCTAGGGCAGAGGGACCAGAAGTGGGCACAGTGTCTGTGCCAGTTTGCCTGCCAGCTAGGACACGTGGTGGTGGTGTGCCTGTGCCCAAGGCCCCACCTGCCCTCCCAAGGCTCCACCTGCCCTCCCAAGGCCCCCCACCTACCCTCCCAAGGCCCCACCTGCCCTCCCCACACCCCTGTTTCCTGTGGAGCCTCCATGTCTCCAGCTACACTGGGGTTTGGGAGGTCTTTGACCTGCTTACCCTGAAGGCACTCTGAAGCAGCAGGTACCAGCAGTACCATCATGAAAAGCCTCATCTAACCTTGAATCCCTGCTGGTTCCAGCATCTTTAAAATACCTCTGCACATTCCCAAGGGCGCTAGGAGCGCCTGGCAGGGTGCTGAGCAGAAGGCGTCTTCTCTTCTCACTCCCACTCTCTGGGATCATCCTCCACAGCAAAACCAGGAGTGGGCTGGGATGGGCTTCTGCCTCCCTCCAGGGACTACAGCTCCTGGAAGGATATGGCCCAGGGAGGCCACCTCTGAAGGGTCATGGAGTGATGTTAGGTAGTCCTTAGAAGAGTAAAGACAGCCTGAGGTGAATGGATGCCAAAGTGCCTGATGGGAATGAAGAAGGCTGGAGAGGCAGATCAGAACATGGCCAGCCACTGCCTGGAGCCACATCCTGTGTGATGGCAGCAGCAGCTGTGCTGTGTCCCCACCTGAGCCCTGGTGTCCTCATCTGCTGGAGACGATGGCACTGGTTCCCATGGGCTCCCACAAGGGAGCTTGGCACAGTCTGGGTTCAGTGTCCATCAAAGAGGCTGACGTGGCTGTCTCTGGACTTGGTCCTGCTTACTCCGCTGTCTGTGGAGGTGGCTACCCCAGCAGCTCCCGACCATGGAGGCCCAGGGCTGTGGAGGAGATGACACCCTGGTACACACGACAGATTCTCAGGGGAGAAACAGAAATGGAACAAAGAAGAGACAGCTGTCCCTTCTGGAACCCCACATCTACTACGCTCCTGGAGAGAGCCTGGGTGAGGTCAGCAGATGGCAGGAGGCAGGTGGTTGGTGCCAGTTTCAGGGCCCCTAGTCAGGGACAGAGACAGAGAGTGTGTACACTCCTGGGGATGGTGGCTGCACCCCGGAGTCACCTAGAGCACCAAGGAGGAGCTGATCACTGTCTCCTGCCTTCTGATTTTGCAGTGCTCCATGTCAAACTGACAACTTCCCACAAGCTAGGCACACTCTCTACCACAGTGTACTTCTGTTTTACTTACTTCAAGACAAGGTCTTACTGAGTTGCCCAGGTCGGTCTTGAACTTGAAATCTTCCTAACTCGGACTCCCAGGTGCTAGGATCACTGACCTGTGTCACTACACCTGGCTTTTGAGTCTTTCCTTCTTTTTCAAAAAACAGAAGTGCAAATCCTACTGTGTCACAGTGTCCTCTGAGATCATCCTGACCTCATGGGTCCTATCCCGCCTGGACACTCGCTATGCCGGTAACAAGGTTGGACAGCCTCTCCATAGCCCCCAGAAGGACCCATAAACTTGGCACTTCCTCAACCCGGCTGTTCTACCAGAGCCTGGGGTCAGCCCTGAGTCTTGCTCAGCCCTCCTGCCTCCTTGATATCTTCTCTCCCATCCCACCCAGTCAGCATCACCTGTCTGATACCTCAGTTGTCTACATCACAGAACATAAAACAGGATCCCGGAGCCCACCAACATGAAACATGAGGCAAGCATATTTACCTGCCATTTGGCTCCCTGAGCAGAATCTGTGAAGGTCTAATGGACCCTGACAACAAGCAGGAAATAGGACCAAGTTGTAGCTCAGTGGGTAGAGATCTTGCCTAGCATACACAGAGCCTGGGTTCAACCCCCAGCTCTGAACAAACTGGACATGGTGGCTATGATCCCAGCACTTGGGAGATGGAGACCGGAAAGTGAAATGGTCAAGGGCATCTCTGAACACTCGAGCTATGACACACTGTAAGGACATTGATCCCTCTGGGTCTCACCAGGTCACCATAAAGACCTGGAGAGAGTGGCAGCTTGGGCCTACAGGGAAAGGTGACCCTAGATTGCCCAAGCTCCAGATGTTGGGGCCTATATCTTATGGTTCCAGGACATGGTGCTGTCAACTCAAAATAATGGTGCCCAATGCCCATCACATCTTTTTTAAGATTTATTTACTTTATGTATGTGAGTACACTGTCCCTGTCTTCAGATGCACCAGAAGAGGGCATCAGATCCCATTAGAGATGGTTGTAAGCCACCATGTGGTTGCTGAGAATTGAACTCAGGACCTCTGGAAGAGCAGCCAGGGCTCTTAACCACTAAACCGTCTCTCCAGCCCCATCCACCACATCTTAATCCCAGAACTTGTAACTATGTTATGTGATATGGATCTAAAGAGGTAGAATTTGTGTTCCTTACAAACTCATATGTTAGAATCCCAACCGCAGTGGGGCAACATTGGGAGGAAACTTCAAAGAAATCATGAAGCCTTGAGGGCAGAACCTGCATAAACAGACCCCAGGGAGACACGGCCTTCCAGGAAGTGGAAGGATGCAGAAAGGTCAGCATCTGCAGCCTAGCTCCTCCCTCAGCAGCTCCTGACCTCTGAACACAGCAGCTTCCAAACCCCAGGCAGACATTTCTATTGTTTGCCAAGTCCTTGGCTTGCAGTGTTCTGCTACAGTCACTCCAGCGGATGGGGCTGCAGATGGAAGTCAGCAGCTGAGCAGCTGATAAACAGGGTGACACCGGGGTGATAGCTCTAGAAGCCCACGGGTCACAAGGACCCTTGAAGGAAATTATAAGGGAGAGCTCAGAAGAGAGAAGGTGCTGGCTTGACAGATTTGAGGTGCAGGAGGAGGGGTCACAAAGGGTCACAAGTCACAGAGGGAGCTGGGAAGGAGCATGGTAGACAGCACCTCCATCTGACCCATCAAGACTGCTGTGGACTTCTGTCCCACAGAGCGGCAGGGCAGACGTGTGCAGCTTTAAGCCACTAAGATTGTGGTGATCTGTTATGTGGCCACAGGAAGCAGATAGGGGACACAGTGGGGCTCCTCTCACCCCAGCCACCCACAGCTTCTGAAGAGGTCACTAGCTTCAATTTCATTTTCCCCAAATATCCAACAACCAGCGAAACATGAGATCTCTAGAATCATGGGGTCCAGGTCCCATTTTACAGCTCTGCAAAGTGAGGTCCAGAGGTGTTGAGGTTCTCTCAAAACCCTAGACACTCCAGAGCCTGTCCCTCCCTGTCAACCTGCTGACTCCATGACTCTGGGTCATGAGATAACAAAAGGGCTGAGTGACAGAGATGTGTGACCTAACCCTTTCTCTCATGGTGGAGCTAGAACTGAAGATGCCACCCCTGAACTCTTCTTGGTGCAGAGATCCCATCTGATCTTCAGTAAAGTTCAAGCTTGTCAGCATGAAGTACAGGGAACTCAAGGCCCCACCCTGCCCCTGTGCACGCACAGCTGGCTTGGTGACATTGGTAGGGCTGGGAGAAAACCTCTCAAGATTAAGTAGGGGTCTATGGGTTGACGCGCACGCTGGAGTCCTGATCTGAGGTCTCAGAGTGGAAATGAGTTTGGAGAAAGATGACCAAGTGGTCTTCCTCCAAACTGACAGTCTCCTTAGAAAAGAAGGAGTTAAAACATAGACATCTCCAGACACAGCACTGCACACCGGTCCCTCTAACCCTCAGGAGGCTGAGGCAGGAGGATTATGAAGTTCTAAGTCAGCCTGGGCCACAGAAGAAGACCTTGTCTCATAAAAAACCAAAAGCACAGCTTGGTGACGCATGCCTTTAATCCCAAGAACTCAGGAGGCAGAGGCAGATGGGTCTCTGTGAGTTCGAGGCCAGCCTGGTCTATGTAGTGGACTCCAGGACAGCCAGGGCTACACAGTGAGACCCTGTCTCAAAACAATGAAAAAGCTGAAATGGGGAGACAGCTCAGGAAATAAGGAGTTTGCCAGGTATGCCCAAAGACCTACGTTCTATCCCCAGAACTCACACAAAAATAATATCCAAGTGCTTAGACATTCCTGAGCGCTGGGCAAGCATAGCCAAGGGTATCCCATCCCTGGGTTCTGCGATCAGCTTGTTTAGTCTAATCAAGGAGCCCCAGATACCAGTGAGAGACCCTGGCTTAAAGCAAAATTAGTGAATAACCCTGAAGGTTGGCCTCTGGCCTCTACACACAAACACACGTGCATACATACATGCCACACACACCTTGGATCCCTCACACACACACATACACACACACACAAAGCAAACAATATTTAAAAAAAAAAGTCAGAGACACTCACAGAAAGCCACCATGTAAGACAAAGAGAGAAGGTGGCCACCTCAACCAGAGCCTGAACGAAGTCTCGGGAGGAAGCAAGTACAACATAAATGCTGTGTGAGTTAGGAAGGGGAGGCTCAGCGGGGACGAGGGAGGGGACGGCAGGAAATCCCACAATCTCAGGATCCATGGCCATCTGGCTCAGCCAGGACTGAACATCTGTCACTGCTGGGACCACAGCGTTTATGTAAGCAGTGTGTGCGCGTGGCCCTCACCAGCCCACCCCAGCCATGGCTGGTCCTCCTCCATCTGACTTTTCCTTGCTTGGGGAAAGGATAAGCAATCAGGGAGGGTCAGTCATGGGCCGAGCTGACTGCACGCTGCGGTAACTCCGAGTCCTGCTGTCCTCCAGCCTCCCCACACTCCTCCATACACACCTACGCACATGCCATGCGGCCTGGCTGGTTGGCTGAGGGCCCTATGCTTCTCTTATGTAAACTCACATGCAGGGGATCCTAGCCTGCGTGTTCTGCGCAGTGATCATTGTCCTGTGTCTAACTCTTCATGCGTTAGAGCTCACATGCAGGTAGGTGTGGATGTGAGTTTGTGCATTTGTGCTTAAAGAGAAATGCGCATGTCTATGCATGTCATACAAACACACTGGGAAACCCCAGGCCTTTTTCATGTGTGCATGTACCCCTGGACACGTGTGCCTTTAAAGCCATCCACACTTACACATTCACACTGCTGCGCTAATGTGCATGTTCACATTTGTGTATGTCCTTACGGATGCAGGTTCACATGCATTCTTAGCTCCATGCTGGATTTAGCAAATAAAAACCCAGCCTGCTCAGTGGAGCACACACTAGAGAAAACGACTTGCTTATGGAACGTTTGAATTCAACTCAGTGTCCTGCCTTTGTTTGAGACAGGGTCTCATGGAACCCAGGCTGACCTCCAGCATCCTGTGTAGTCAAAGCTGACCTTGAACCTCTGATCCTCTAATCTCTGGAGAGTTGGGAAACAGCATACACCCCCATGCCTGGTTTATGCTGTGCTAGGATTTGAACCGAGGCAAGCATGCCAGGGAAGCGCTCTACCAACGGAGCTACACCCTGAACTCAAGTGAGCTGTTTTATCTGACAATGCTCACATATACATATCACACACATCGTGATAAAGCCACTAGGGTCACCAAGTCCAGCTATTTTGTCAGGGGAATTTCAGTCCGGTCATTGGCTCGTGGCTGTTCTCCGAGCCCACAAAACCCCAGATATTGACTTCTAGCTTTTAATAACCTGACCCCAAAGCTGGCATGATGCTTCAGTGGGTAAAAGCATTTTCCCCTAAGCCTGATGACCTGAGTTTATTCCCCAGGCCACACCTGAGAGGACAGAGCCAACCCATGCAAGTTGTCCTCTGACTTCCACATGCTTGCCACATATGCGTACACCAACTAAATGAATAGATAAATAAATAAGTAGGTTTTTTTTTCTAATTTTTAACCAAAAAGAAGGGCCTGGTGGTTCATGCCTTTAATCCCAGCACTAGAGCTACAGCAGAAAGATTTCTGAGTTCAAGGCTAGCCTGGTCTATATACATAGTGAGTTCCAGGCCAGTCAAAGCTACTAGATGCAACTCAGTTGAGAGAGAGAGAGAGAGACAGAGAGAGAGACAGACACAGAGACATAGAGCAGAACGAGAGAGAGAGAGAGAGAGAGAGAGAGAGAGAGAGAGAGAGAGAGAGAAAAGGAAAATAGAAGAGGAGAAGAGAGAAGACAGGAGAGGAGAGGGGAGGGGAGGGGAGGGGAGGGGAGGGGAGGGGAGGGGAGGGGAGAGATGAGAAGAGAAGAGAAGAGAAGAGAAGAGAAGAGAAGAGAAGAGAAGAGAAGAGAAAGGAAACCTGGTCCCAGGATGAGGCTTGCTGATAGGAAAGGACTAGTCTTCCAGGAGAGTTTAGGTCAGGCCACTGGGCCCAGAGAAAGCCCCTCCCACCAGCTGTGCCTTCTGGCTGCTGCTCGGCCTCCCCCTCTCCCAAGGCCTACCCAGGGACCAGCCTGGAGAGGGGAATCCAGCTGGGATTCAGGAGAGAAACATCTGGAGTCCTGAAGCTACCTCGGCCTCTGCTGTGAGGACAGCGTGTGTGGAATCTCTGCTTGCAGTGCTGACCTTCCACCCAGGAGGGATGGCAGAGGGGTGGCTGGGGAACCCCAAGCTCAGGATCAGGGAGTTCCAGTGAGGAACTGACCTCTGGGATGACCTGACTCTCACCTCCTCTCCCTCTCCTAGAAGAAAGAAATTCTATTAGCCCTGTGCTTTGGGCCTGCAGATGTGCAGCCAGTCTCTTGAGAGCCTTAGGAGGAACAGGGAGAATTTCTTTAAGAAATGACCCGAGCATCAGCTTAGTATTATGTGTTTTGGTTACACATAGTTCTTCTTCATTATTAAAAAAAAAAGATTCTACAGAGGAACAGCAACAGCAAAAATATTTTTGTCAGTCCTTTCCAGTGTCTTTTTCTTTTCTCTACGTTTGTAAAAGTGTAGACAATTTTTAAACAACAACTCAAATTGTATAGAGTTTTGTGCTCTACTTTCCTTCCTACTTTCTCTAAGATTTTACTTGTTTACTTATTTTATGTATATGAGTACGCTGTAGCTGTACAGATGGTTGCGAGCTTTCATGTGGTTGCTGGGGGTTGAATTTAGGACCTCTGCTCGCTCCAGTCAACCCCGCTCGCTCCAGTTAACCTTGCTCGCTCAGTCCCTGCTTTCTCTGCTCCAGCCCAAAGATTTTATTTATTATTATTATATTTAAGTACACTGTAGCTGTCTTTAGACACATTACAAATGGGTGCGAGCCACCATGTGGTTGCTGGGATTTGAACTCAGGACCTTCGGAAGAGTAGTCAGTGCTCTTACCCGCTGAGCCATCTTACCAGTCCTCCTTCCTACTTTCTGAATTGTTTCTTAACCAACAACTGGACACTATGCTTTTGACGCGTGGTAGCCTGGTTAGGGTCTTGGCTAGGTATTTTTTGTTTGTAGTTTTTGTTGCTGTGTTTTAAATTCCAGTGTGTAGATGTTTTGTCTGAATGTATTATTAACCTCAAAGATGAGAGGAGAAAGATCAAATCATCATGGTCAAATCAATTAAAGGAAACAATTAAAGCAAGTTTTTTTATTTGTGTACACAGGCTGCCTCCTCCTAATGCGAGGCTCGAGTCAGCCTGGGATGTGAGGAAGTCAAGGCTTTTAGAGTTCAGGGGTAGGGAGTTTCCAAATGGGGACTTGGAGGGATTACGGGGGCAGAACATAAGCATACACATTAGTCCAAACGACCTCCTCAAACAAAGAGTGGTTGCAAGGTGGGCAGAACAAGGTCGTCCTAACAGCAGGTAGCAGTCAGAGGTCATCCTTTTGGAACAAAGGTAGGGTTGTAGTACGGTTATAAACAACTTTTTGGAACGAAGACATGATTGCCATTCCTGAACAGGCCATGCAGAACCATTTGTACTTATAAGTTATAAGGTTATAGATGGCCCAATCCTTGAGAAACAGAGGTTTAATCAGAAACAGGAGTGAGTCTAGATTGTATTTACTATAAGACAGCAAGGAGGCAGGCTGGTTCTTCATTTCCCCCTTGTTTTATGTGTCCCTGTTAAATACTTGATAGGGTTTTAGCTTCTTTATCTGGAGGGGAGCACTTTATAATGTATCAAAAGATTCATTGCTCATTCATAAGTTATACCTGTTCGGTTGGCATAGATAGAACGAATATTTTAAGTCCATATAATTGTGGTAAGCCAATAGTTTATATAGGAAGCTGTTTTGTCCTGTTTGCCTGGGAATTTCCTCGGACCTAATATTCCAGCCCTTTGTTGAGGACAAGGGGTGACATACTCTCCTCTGTAACTACTTCCTGCTGAAATTAGGACTCCCTTGTTGGGTCCAGGAAGAATGGAATGTTAGTCAAAGGCCGTGAAGGGATTCAGGCCATGGGACATTTATCAGAAGCATATGGTTCAATAACCCAGCTGAAGAGACAAGGAGAAAGCTGTCCACTGGACTGACCCAGTCGCCTTCAACGAGTCCGGGGCTTTCTGGTTTTGTAGCAGTTTATAATCTGATCTAATTTCTGCATGTGTCTCCCAGCTGAGTGGAAATCTGCCAGAACAGATATAGGCTAAGGACAGGACTTAAAGATCTTAAAGGAAATTTTGAGGGTTTTTTGTTTTATTGTTTGTTTGTTTGTTTGTTTGTTTTTGAGACAGGGTTTCTCTGTGTAGCCCTGGCTGTCCTGGGACTCACCCTGTAGACCAGGCTGGCCTTGAACTCAGAAATCCACCTGCCTCTGCCTCCCAAGTGCTGGGATTGAAGGCGTGCGCCACCACCGCCCGGCTTTTTGTTTGTTTGTTTGTTCGTTTGTTTTGGGGTTTTTGTTTGTTGGTTTGGTTTGTTGGGTTTTTTGTTTATTTGTTTGTTTTGGTTTTTCAAGACAGAGATTCTCTGTAGACCAAGCTGGCCTGGAACTCAGAGATTTGACTGCTTGACTAACCTTAAACTTTTATCCAATTATTTATTATTAGACAGACATACGAGGTTGGTTACTGAGAAGAGCCTTTGCAAAGGCTGTTGTTTCTGTTATTTTGTGCTGTTTTGTTTTATTTAAGCTGAGGTGGAGATGAGGAGGGGATGGGGAGCTGGCTCAGTGGCTGAAGTGCTGCCTGAGCAGGTGGGTCTGAGGGGGATCAGTAACGGCCTTGCGGAGAGGGTGCTAGGGCCCAGAGCTGTGTGAGGCAGAGACACAAGGGTCCCTGTACCTCATTAGCCAGGGGCTCCAGCCAATTGGTGAGTGTGGTCAGAGAGATGGCTTAGTGGGTAAAGGTGCCTGCAGCCAAGCTTGAGGACCAGAGTTCAATCCCTGGTCCCTCCACACGAGTGGCATTTTGAGGCATTCCTTCTGAACTTCCTTAAGTTGCCGTTTATTTTCCAGCCAAGCCTGAGACTCAGAACTGGCTTCTTCCGCTTATGGGTGTATTTGGACTCATTCTGACCTATTTTCTTTGCATTTTCTACTGGTTCTGGCCTTTCTGTTTCTCTTTCCTCATCTCTTGGGCCTCTTTGAGTTATCTTGATATGTTTCTTTCCCTCTCTCTCTCTACTGATGTAGATTACTGACCTCTCTCCATTTGTATCAGTGTGGGCTGAGGCTCAGTGGGTGGAGCACTTCTCCAGCAAATACACAGCCTGGGTCTGTCTCCAGCATCACATCACCCAGAAATGGTGGTGCACACCCGCAATCCCAATGCTCAGAGGGAAGGCAGGAAGATGACGGCTTAGTTCAATTCCATCCTGTGCTACCTGAGATCTATCTCAAAAGAAAGAGAGAGAGAGAGAGAGAGAGAGAGAGAGAGAGAAAGGGAAGAGAAAGTTAATGCATGAATTTACAAGGTTGAAACGCTACAGGTGTCGATTTCCTTCCCAGATCTTTTTGTTTTGTTTTGTTTCGTTTTTTTTTAGCATTGCCCTACCCACATCTGATGCATGAACTACCGTCCTGTCTCTGGAGTGTTTGCTGTAGATCCCAGGCTGTGCTCCCGACGCCGTGTTTGAGACTGGCATCTCCACTTTTCCTCTCAGGCCCCGGTCGGTCCTCCTGGACTCACACTCCTGACTGCTGTGGCGTCTAGAACTTCCTCAGAGCCTTGGAAGGGGACTTCTGCAGCTTGGGGTCAACTGTAACCCCATGTCCCTGTCTCCATTTAGGCTTTCAGGCCTGCTTCTGCCTTGAGTGTCCCTTCTTCCTGTTTTTCTTGGATTTAGAGAAACAGAAAGTCTATACTTGCCTTGTTTCCATTTCCATCACGTCAAGTCTCTGGCCAGTCTAGAACTCTGTGTTTGGTTTTTGGTTTTTTTTTTAATTTATGTATGTATGTATGTATGATGTATTTACTTATTTATGTTGGTTGGTTGATCAGGCCACAGTGCACGTGTGGAGGTCAAGGGACAACTTGAAGGAGTCAGGTCTCTCCACAGTGTGGGTCCCAGAGATGTAACTTGGTGCCCAGTGCCTTTACCCACCTAGCCATCTTAAAAACCCTGTGTGTTTTACTTTAAACACACATTTCATTTCTAGAAGTTCCATTTGCATTGGAGTTTCAAGCATAGCTAGGCCGGGTAAATAGCTCAGTGGGTAAAGTGCTTGCTGAGCAAGTCTGAAGACCTTGGTTTGATCCTCAGAACTCATATTTAAAAAGCCATCATGGTGGCGGGCATTTGCAATCTCAGCACTGGTAAGGTGGACCAGTGGGTCTGTGGGGCTCACTGGCCTGCCAGAACACTGTGATCAGCAAGCAAGGTTCAGTAAGAGACCTGGTCTCACAAACTAAGGACTGCGAAATGGCTCTGTGCTACACAAGCATAAAACCCCATGTGATGCTGGGTAAAAGTGGTAAAAGTAGACCCCTGTAGTGCCAGCCAAATGGCAGAGGTGGGGGAATCCCTGGAGCCGGCTGCTGAGACAGACTAGGCATTTCTGCAAGCTCTGGGTTTGACTTCATTCCTAGCTCACAAATGAAGTAAACAGTGATTGAGAAAACTTGAGCCTCTATATACACACTTACACAGTCATACACACACACACCTGCCCACACACATGTGAATATACATACATGTACAACACACACACAAAGAAAGAAGAAAGAAAGAAAGAAGAGAAAGAAAAGAGAGAGAGAGAGAGAAGGAAGGAAGGAAGGAAGGAAGGAAGGAAGGGAGGGAGGGCAGGCTGGGAGATGGCTCAGTGGTTAAGAGCACTGCCCTTCAAGAGGACCTGGATTCAGTTCCCAGCACAACTGTCTGTAGCTGCAGTTCCAGGGGATCTGACACCCTCACACAAATGCAAATAAAATAAAATAAAATAAGAAAGAGTGAACCTAGGATTGACCTCTGGTTTCCATATTTATAGGCATACATGAGTACCCACAGACATGAACACACACACACACACACACACACGAGTGTGTGTCTGTCCTTTCCTGCGTCCCTTCTGTCAGCCCTATCTCCTGGCACCTTGGTGTCACAGCATTGACTGATCCATGTCCCCTGCCAGCGCTGTCCCTTAGCCATCTGCAGCCCTTCCGGATCTCACCTGTCTCACCGGCTGGCTTTTATGTGTAAACCCATCCCTTCATGAGGTCACGGCTCCAGCTGACTTAGAGCTCCTTTTTGCCACTTGCCTTCAGAAGGGCACGCTGAGCTTCTGCCTGATGCTGCGTGTCGCAACTTAAATCCCTCCATACCATGGTTGCCATGGGAACCAGGCCTCCAGCATCCCGGCCCACCTGGATACTCCAGAAGTCTGGTTCCATATTGTACCTCTACATCCTACCACCCCGTGCCCACATTTCACGCTAGACACACGAACCCCATGCTTGCCTACTTAGCATCTGTCACTTACACTACGTGCTGCCACACTGGGTGGCCCAGGCAACTTCGTTTCTATCTTTCTCCTGTGGTTTCTCTTCCTCCTGAGGCCTTGCCAGCAGACCTGCAGGGAGCCCTGGTCTTGGGGACTTTCTGTGCCTGGTTGACCAAAGCCTTAGTCTCCTGGTCTGCTGCTTCTGAGCACGAGAGCAGAAGACAGGGCCGAGGACCTTTGGTGCCTGTGCAGGGTCTGGAAGGCTCACCTGCGGTGGGTGGGTGGGTGGACATGGGTCTCCATGCCCCTGGAGACTAGAAGACAGCATTAGAACCCCTGAGCTGGAGTGACAGGTGGTGTTATATACCCACACAAATATACACAATCATGCACATAATTAAACATTTTTAAAAGTTAAAGAGGTTGGCATATGATTGTCAACTGAGCAGTACGTGTGTGTGTGTGTGTGTGTGTGTGTGTGTGTTTCAGTGTCTTGCTCTGTAGTTTTAGGCTAGCCTCAAACTCTTAATCCTTTTATCTTGGCCTCTAAAGTGCTCAGACTATATATAGGTGTGCATCAACACACCCAGATCTCTATGTGTATATAGAAGAGGGTTTCAGAAGTGCCTACTATGTGCCAGCCCCCCACCCCCAGACAGGGTCTCACTATGTCTCCCTGGATGTACTCAACTTGTTATGTAGACCAGGCAGAGGTCTAGTTCACAGAGGTACCTGCCTCTGCCCTTCAAGTGTTGGAATTATAGGCATGTACCACCACATCCAGCCTAGGTCCTAGACTCTAATAAGCCCTTCAAGACATTGCCAACTAAAACACAACCTTCCATTATTCATAATTTAAGTATAAGAAAATTGAAGCCGGGCAGTGGTGGTACATGCCTCTAATCCCAGCACTTGGGAGGCAGAGGCAAGTGGGTCTCCAACGTTGAGGCCAGCCTGGTCTATAGAGTGAGTTCCAGGACAGCCAGGGCTACACAGAGAACAGAGAAACCCTGTTTCAACACACACACACACACACACACACACACACAGAGAAAAAAAGAAAAGAGAAAATTAGAAAATTAAACTCAGTGTAGTAGAATATTTTTAATCCCAGCACTCAGGAGGCAGAGACAGGCAGAGTTCGAGGTCAGCCTGGTTTACAGAGTGAGTTCCAGGACAGCCAAAACAACATATGTGAGACCCTGTTGAAAGAAAGAAAGAAAGAAAGAAAGAAAGAGAGAGAGAGAGAGAGAGAGAGAGAGAGAGAGAGAGAGAGAGAGAGAGAGAGAGAGAGAAAGAAAGAAAGAAAGAAAGAAAGGGAAAGGGAAGGAAGAAGGAAGATTCAGCCTAAATCTTGTCTCAAACCTTCCACCTCCTAGCCCTGCAGGTCACCAGAGATGGGCTACGCTTGCCGCTTGCTGTAGATTACAAAATACACATTTGGTCTGCCGCAGCCTACTGCTTGGTTCCTTCTCAGGAGCTCCGCTGAGCACTCCCACAAACCAGGTGCTTCCTTGGTTTAGGGGAAAACCGGACTGACCACCTATAAAGGTGATAGGGACCCTCCCCACGTCTGGGGAACCACCTCCTGGCTCCTGGGAACAGATTTTCAACCACCCGGCTTCTGCCCCAGCAGGGGTCCTTAGCGAGCCAGTCACATTCCAGACTGAAGGCTGACCCCGAAAGGCCGACCCCAACGTGTTTTCTCAAGCTGTCTGAAGAAACAGCTCGGCAGTGTGGCTTCCTGCTGAGATAACCTACGTTTCCCCTGGTGCCCCTTCCCACGTGGCCGGAAGACTACTGGGCTCTATCTTACCCGGTGCAGGAGGAGAGAGCGTGGGCTGGAATGTGTCTCCTGATAACAGAGCTTGTGAAGGCCTGGGATCGTCGTTGGCTGCCTGTCCCGGGCTCTCAGGGATGTGTGGGGCTGGTTGATAAGGGTTCTCTGCAGGGACCTTGGAGCTGAAGCCCTGCTATGGACCAGAGCTGAGAAAGGGCCCCAGACCTGGGTCACATGGGAGCTTAGCATAGGCTGTGTCCTGTGGTGTAGGAGGAGGAGAGGGAGGAAGGAAAGGCCCCCAGTGTGAGATGCCAGGCTGTGAGAAGAGGAACCGATCAGGTGTACGCAGCCTCCAACCCTTGATCAAATCCCTCAGATACCACAGGGAAGGACTGAGTTACACAACACCTGATCTGCTGGACCTGGTGGCACAGGCCTAGCTTGGGCAGCCGAGGCAGAATGAACTCAAGTTTGAGACTATCCTGAGCTACCTAGTGAGCCTGGTGTGGTGGTGCACACCTTTAATCCCAGGTAGAAGTAAACAAATCTCTGTGAGTTCAAGGCCAGCCGGGGCTACAAATCAAGTCCAGGACAGCCAGGGCTGGTCACACTGAGAAACCGTGTCTCGAAAAATCAAACCAAACCAACCAACCAACCAAACAAACAAACAAATAAATAATGAGGGCTGGGTTAGCTTAGTTAACAGAGTGCTTGTATGCACGAAGCCCTAGGTTTGCTCCCCAGCACTTCATAAAACAGAACTCAGGTGCTGGAGGCCAAAGGATCAGAAATTCAGTCATTCTTGGCTGCATAGTCAATTTGAAGTTAGCCTAGTCTACAAAAATAATAATTATTATATTATCACAATAATGGTAATGATGGTGATGGTGGTGGTGGTAGTAGAGATGATGATGATGATGATGATGATGATGAATGGATGGATACGTATCGGCTCCGGAATCAGTTTAGACTTGAGCTCAAAGCCATCTCATCCCTTAGGAGGCTTTATCCTATAGGTGTCAGTGTCCCCATCCTGAGGAGAAAGTAGGTATGGGTTCTATGCTCAAAATGGAGCCCCGTGCCCCCAAAACTCTCAGCAAATAGTCTTCACGGCATGATGCTGGAATTCTGACGGTCAGGTGGCCAATGACGGAGCCTTTTCTTCCAAGGTCATGTAGAAGCCTGCCACAGCCATGCCAGAAAGGTGGCGCAGACCTGGGGAGGCTCCTGGAGTCTGGGACAGGAAAGGTTACAAAGGCCAAAGAGCCAGAGCCTCTCTCCGAGGGAGTCCGTGCCTTCGATAGCTTAAGCCCACAAGACCCTTCCTCTGTGACTGGGGCCCTGTGCAGGCAGGTGTTGGACTGAAGCCCTGGCTTCCCAGACAGGGATGGGCACACTGCAAATTGCAGAATAATCCTTGTAGCTCAGTACCGGAGCACTTAAGAACGCTGAGGACAGCCCCAAGTGGGGCACTGGCTGCCACTTACCACAGAGGGCACAGCCTGAGGTGGACAGTGCAGGTGGGAGGGAGGAGGCACTGGAGCCGAGAGTGTCCCTGCTACCAAGACATACCCTGCTGTGTCTTGTGACGCTGCAACTCAAGAGCCCCCTGACTCAGCAGTGTATTTATTAATAGCCCTGGCCGGTTCCCAGGGGACCAGCTCTGCCAGGGGCCAGTCAGAAGGACTTCCAGACAGGCCTCCCGCTATCCAGAACTAGTCCTACAGCTCCTGGTGGCTTCCTCATTTCTCCCCTCCCCCAACTCCCGGCTGCCCCCAGTCCACCTTCCCTAGAAGGAATCCCAGGGATAGACTTCCCTCCCCGACCCGTAAGCAGTCCTTTATAGATCTCGGGGCTTTAGAGAGCATCTGAAAGGGACTTGGGAGGGAAGATGAGAAGGGGGAGGATGGAGGAGAGGGTAACATCTGGGCTATAAAGCCAGAGCCAAGTTCAACCCCAGCCTCTGGTTTCTGATGTGGTGACCTGCAAGGGCCCACTTAGCATTGGACTTCTGTTTCTCGCTGTAAAGTGGGCATCTTACTGAGATTTCTCATTTCTGGTTTTTCTGAGGACAAAATGAAGTAGTTGTCACAGAGAGCAAGCCTTGGGACTGACATCTTGTCATCCCTCTTGCCGCATCTCTGGGTCTCCACACACCTTGCCATCAGCACACTCTAGACTGGGTTTCCATCTTCCTGCGCCCTCTAGTGTTCACAGACTGTTGTTGCAGCCGGCTCTGCCTTCCCGGACTTGGTTCCTTTTTTGGTTTCTTTGGGTTTTTTCCCTCCCGTCCTCCTCTCATTCTCTTTCCTCCTCTCATTCTCTTTCTTCCTTCCTTTCTTTATTTCTTCCTTCCTTTCTTTCTTTTCTGCTTGGTTTTTTTTTCTTTGTGAGACAGGATCTTTTGTAGCCCAGGCTGGCCTGTAATTCTCTATTTAACTGAAAGTGACCCTCCTTCCTCCTCCTCCCAAAGTGTTAGAATCACAGGATGAGCAAATGTGCCCTCTCCTTTCTGGAGCTCAAAAGACGAAACAGACTGGCTTGCCATCCTCAAGATGAGCCCTGGCTTATTACTGTATGCTGGGGATGGAAGCCTGGGCCTCCTATGTGCTAGGGTAGCTCTCTCTCAACTGAATACAATCTTCAGCCCCTATAAGGTATCCTTTCTGATCCTAGCCACAGTTACGTATACACAGCACTGCGGACTACAGAGCTTCCTTTTGGAAGTTCAAAAGACCAGACAGAGCGATTTGGGTACCTGTGAGCCGAGCCCTGGGTCTGGACTCTCAATGTTGGACAAACCACAATGTCTCTGAATGCCTGAGTCTTTATCTGCAAAGAGGCCCTGAGACCTTGTGGGGAGGTGTTGGGGGGAGGAGGGATGGGAGGAGCTAGGAGGAGGCAGCCAGGGAAGCCGCAGCTGATGAGTAGAGGAGGGCCCTTGGATGATCTGAGAGGCCATAAAGCCCATGCAGGTCAAGGTTATCCAGGCTGGAGTAGAGACAGGGACCAGAGGCAATGAGACTCAGAAGGCTAAGTGTCACAATTAGCGATGCAGAGCGGTGACCCCAGGCTGCGTGGCCACAGGGGCCAGTGTCAGCAACTCCCTTCCAAGTCCAGTCCATTCACCACTATCCTTGTGACCTGAAACTAACCTCAGTTCTTCCCATCTGCAACATTAGCCAGGGCTAGCCCCAGTCTGTCTGCGAAGCACAGACTTCCAGCTAGCCCCGGCTTGGGGATCCTGAGAGCTCTCACATTCTCCAGCCCAGCCATGAGCACCCATGCTGACCTCAGCCAGGGTGTGCAGTAGAGACATGACAGATGGAGTTTTGCCCAGAGAATGTGATGTTGGGCCTGGGTCTGAAAACTTAGCCCACCCACTGTCTGGCTGTCTTAGCTTACAGAGGGTTAGCAGTTGAATAAAGTAGATGTGTTGGAGACCTAACCCTAGACCCCCAGATGTGACCTTATTTTGTCTTTACACCCATGTGAAGCTACAATAAGGTCACTAGAGTGGCCCTAGCTTACTAAGATCACTTTATTTAAAAAAAAAAACCAGCAACAAACAAACAAACGGGCAGTGGCCTCCTGTAGGATAGCTCAACAGATAACTGCATTTGCTCCAGGCTGACAACTGGAGTTAAATTCTCAGGTCCTACAATGCTGGAAAGAAAGAACCAACTCCGTGAACACATTCACACGCAAATAAAGAAACGTTAGAGGAAAAACAAGAGACACAGCTAAAGTTTAGTTCCAGCAGTTAAAACAAAACAAAACAAACAAAAAACCTCACACATCCCCAGGGTTTGAGACCCAGTCCTAGTAAGAGGAACCGGTGAAGTTAGGGGCCGGGAGCACTGCTCGGTGGGGAAGTGCTTACTGTGCAAGTGTGAGGCGCTGAGGTCAGCCCCTTGGCACTCAGGTAAAATCCAGAAGCTACAGTGTGCATCTGTGATCCCACTCTGGAGGTCAGAGACGGCAGAGTCCTGGGGGCATTCTGGCCACAGTCAAGCTGACATGGTGAACTCCAGGTTCACTGAAAAAACCTGGCCTCAAAAAAAAAAAAAATAGAGTCTACTGAAAGCACACACGCGGGGGCGGGCAGGGAGGCTCGAGCATAGAGAAGAACACATGAAGACACAGGAAGGAGGGGTCTGTACAGATGGAAAAAGCAGCGATACTTTCTCAAAGCCAGGAATGAGAGCCAGACATTACCAAGAGGGAGTGGCCAGATGGGAGGGAGGGGCCAGATGGGAGGGAGGGACCAGACAGGAAGGAGGGGCCAGACGGGAGGGAGGACCCAGATGGGAGGGAGGGGCCAGATGGGAGGGAGGGGCCAGACGGGAGGGAGGGACCAGACAGGAAGGTGGGGCCAGACGGGAGGGTAGGAACCGAACAGGAGGGAGGGCCCAGACGGGATAGGGGACCGACCTAGCTATCCCTTCCCTAGTGTGAGGCAATACATTTCTGTTGGTTAAGTTATCCAGACTGTGGTACTTTGTTACAGTGTCTCTAGTAAACTAAAGTACCAGAACCCAAACCCTAGTCTAACCCTTGTAATGTAATAAAGCTTGCAAGCATTAAAAACAAGACAAAAAGCCTCCTGAGTTAGTACCAGTTTCTCTTATTAAATTTAAACTTACACTGCCTTTTCCTAATTTTGTATGTAGTGTGTGTGTGTGTGTGTGTGTGTGTGTGTGTGTGTGTGTGTGCATGCATGTATACCTGTGTCGAGGCCAGAGGCTGACATCTGGTGTCTTCCAGAACAGTGCTCCATCTTGTTTTTGTGAGGAGGGGTCTCTTCCTGAAGCTGAAGATCACCGGCTGGGTTATAGTAGCCAGTGAAATCCAGAGATTTCCTTGTCTCTGCCCCACCACCTCACACGCTGCAGCACCCGGCTAACATGCAGGTATTTGGGGATACAGATGCAGGCCTTCCTGTTTCTATGGCAAGCAGTTTGCCAGCTGAGTCATCCCTCTCTCATCAGAGTCTCACCACATATCCCTGGCTAGCCTTGAACTTGCTATGTACATCAGGTTGGCCCCAGACTCACTGAGATCCCCCTGCCTTTGCCTCCTGGGTGCTAGAGTCCACCACACCCTGGGACGTTTTGTTGTGAGACACTCTTGCACTGTACCCAGGCTGACCTTAAACGTACAGTCCTTCTGCCTGTTCCCCCAATGTCTAGACCATACTCAACTCCATCAATATTCTCTGAACTCCTCTCTGTACCCAGTGTCTGTATTCCGGTGAAGAAGTACCCTTCTTCCAGATCTTTAGAGCCCAGTGCTGGCCACAGATGACTAACTGGAACAAATATAGATCTTGTGGCACCCCCTGCTGGCCATCCTCAGGTATAGCATAGCAATCCTGTCCCCAGAGTCTAGAAAGGTGAGTGTTTTGCGGGAGATTTATTGAAGGCAGGTGAGGGCGCTGCAGGACACGCTATCATAGTCTAGATGTCTAGACTTGATGTCTGGAGAAGTAGCAGGAAGTTCCATAGAACCTGGATGGCAAGGAAGGGCCTGATCAGAAGAGATGTGCCAGGCAGGGTAAGATGTAAATGCTCTGAATGGAAGGTCATTGGAGTCCCATCACAGCTGGGACATGTATTAAAGGCAGGGAACCCTGGGTAAGTGCCAGCCTGCATCCAGCCAGGAATCCTGACCCAGGAAGGTGTTGAGGGCCAGGGGGGAGTGGCATTTCTTCCAGAGCCTTACATGGCAGCATTTCCTAGGAGGTCCGGGTCAGGAAAGGCATGGAGTAGGGGAAAGGTTCCTGAACATCCAGCCTGTGCTACTGAGATCTCCCCTCAGATGAGGAGGGCGGAGCAGGCTAGGGAGTGGGTGGGGACATTCCATGCTGGGATACAAACCACAGCTCTTGCCTCAAAGGGAGTAAGGAGAGACAGTTTTACTCTCAGGCCAGGGAAATGGCTCAGTGAAGAAAGGACTTGCAGGGAGAGCAGAGGACCAGAGTTCACATCCCCAGAACCCAGGTAAAGGCCAAGGGGATCCCAAGGACAAACTAGCCGGCTAGACTAGTCAGAACAGGAATGATCCAGACTCAGTGAGAGACCCTGACTCGGTGCATAAAATGCACGCTGATGGAGGAAAACTCCCAACATCAACTTCAGGCCTCCACTCCCCACACACATACACACGCATACATGCATGCAAACACTCAGAGGCTAGAGCCGTAAGTCCAAACAAGCTCCTTCTATACGTTGCCTTGCTCATGGCATTTTATCACAGCAACAAAAAAGTAACTATGGTGCTGGTTAATATAGTTCCTGGATAGCTAGGTAGTGGTGGTACATGCCTTTAATCCCAGTGCCTGGGAGGCAGAAGCAGGCAGAACTCTGTGAGTTCAAGGCCAGCCTGGTCTACTGAGTAAGTCAGGATAACCAGGACTACACAGAGAAAACCTGGCTCTCTCTCTCTCTCTCTCTCTCTCTCTCTCTCTCTATATATATATATATATATATATATATATATATATATATATATTTCCTTGTGTAGCCCAGGCTGACCTCAAACTCTCAATCCTCCTGTCTATATCCCACTGCATCTGGCTCTACTCTGTTGCAAATATATATTTGTTGTTTGGAGACAGGGTCTCATATAGACCAAGATGGCTTCAAACTCTCCATGGAGTCATGCTGACTCAGCCATGAGCCTGGCAAGAAGATTGCTATGGGTTCAATTCCAGCCTGGGCTACACAGTAAGACCCAAAATCAAATCTTTTACTGTTGGTGGCAGCACATGCCAGTGTCATCGGTAGCATCTGTGTGGAGCCCTGTGTGTCCACAGAGAACTTCTGGCAGCCTGGCTCTGCCAGCGTTGAGCATTTGTTGATGAGGAACCGCAGAGCCTCGACAGACTGCTGCTGTTTTACTTGTCTTGTTGTTGTTCTTCATTGTTTCGGTTTTGATGACTGGGCCGAAGTGGCGCACGCCTTTAATCCCAGCACTCAGGAGGCAGGGGCGTCTCTGAGTTTAAGGCTAGCCTGGTCTACAGAGCAAGTTCCAGGACAGCCCGGGCTATACAGAGAAACCCTGTCTTAACCCTCAGTGGTTAAGAGCACTGGCTGCTCTTCCAAGGACCTGGGTTCAGTTCCCAACACCCACATGAAGCTCACAACTGTCTGTACCTCCAGTTTCAGAAGATCTGACACCCTCACACCAATGCTCATAAAATATAATTTTTTTTTTTTGAGACAGGGCTTCTCTGTATAGCCCTGGCTGTCCTGGAACTCACTTTGTAGACCAGGCTGGCCTCGAACTCAGAAATCCTCCTGCCTCTGCCTCCCAAGTGCTGGGATTAAAGGCGTGCGCCACCACCGCCCAGCTAATTATTTTTTGTAAGAAATGACACCTTCATGCTTTCTCAGGCCATTTGTGACCCCCTCCCTATTCCTCCCCTGACCCGACTCCCGACGTCAGGCTTCTTGCACTCAGCCTGCTTCTTAAGAGATCCAAATGCTGTTGAGTTTATCCTTAGTCCCTTAGCTCATGGTCCCTTCCCCATGGTCCAAGAGCACAACCACCACCTCTGCAACTGTTGTCAGACCTGAGAATCCTGCTGCGTCTGCTGGGATCATCCAGGATCACCCCTAATCTCGGGATCCTCAGACACTCCTGCCCATTCCCCACTCAGGACCAGTGACTACGCATGAGAGCTGGGGACTTATGAGGGTGGGTACATCTTTCTGATCACCGCTGTTATAAACATCTGGGTACAAGTATTCTCATTTCTCTGAGGACAGCTGGTCTACCTTGATAAATATATAACATCTCTGCATGAACTCATGGAGGCCACAGGCAACCTTGCATACCTCAATAGCTCCCTTTTATTATTATTATTATTACTTTGTGTTTTTTTTAGATACGTATTTTATGTGCATGAGTATTTTGCCCGCACATATATGTGTGCCTCATATTCATGCCTGGTGCTTTTGAAGGTCAGAACCAGGGCTATACAGAGAAATCTTGTCTTGGGGGGAAAACAAACAAACAAACAAGATCAACAACAAAATGCGTTGGGGGGGGGCTGGAGAGATGGCTCAGCGGGTAAGAGCACTGACTGCTCTTCCAGAGGTCCTGAGTTCAATTCCCAGCAACCACATGGTGGCTCACAACCATCTGTAAAGAGATCTGACGCCCTCTTCTGGTGTGTGAAGACAGCTACAGTGTACTCACATACACGAAATAAACCTTTTTAAAAAACTATGTTTGAGGGAGGATTTGCTTTCTACAAGCCCCAGAACTAAAGACCAACTTTGCAAAGCCTTGCGGCTGGTCACTTTCCCTGTTAATAAGGCCCAGAGGCTGTCAGCAACTCGCTTTTGACTAGTGGGGCTCAGGAAAGAGTTCGGTGGGAAAACGGCTTGCCGTAAAGGCATGATGACGTGATTTCAAATCTCCAGCACCATGCATGGTGGCAAACCCCAGAGCTGGGAAGGCGGAGACAGGAGGATGACTGGAGCTCGCTGTCCAGAGCACGCTTGAGTGAGAAACACTGTCTCTGAAACACAAGACAGACTGCCCAGTGTCCTGTATCTGCAGGAGGCTGGCTGCTCCCATCTGCTTACTAAGTCACCAAGCTTGGGTTCCAAATTCGAGAAAACCCGCAGCGACCGGAACTCGGGAGATCCGGACTGTGAGCACTGCCAGCCCCACAGTACCGGGCACTGCCAACCCCACAGCTAGCCGGACGTCGCAGTACAGATGACCTCATAGCACGTCTCGGCATCTCAGCCAATCGGAGCAGGCTTCTGGGAGCGAGGCGGAAACTTTACCCAATCGCTTACACCCGATCATAGCTCGTCCAATCACAATTTGAGAAAGCAAATCCCAGCCAAAAAAAAAAAAAGGAACAAGGAAAGGAAAGGGGTGCGGCTTACAAGGCCCGGCTTACAGCGCGGACCTGCGCATGCGCGAGGAGGCTGGGGCGTTGCGGACTATTCTATTCCTGGTTTTGGTGACCCATGCGTAGTACGCTGAATGAATTTTTATTTTCTGAGACAGAGTCTTGTAAAGCCTAGGCTGGCCTTTAATTTCTTGTGTGTCCAAGGATCTTGAACTGATCTTTCTGCCTCCTCCCCTTGGCGAGCATCACTACACCCACATCAATGTGACTCTTTAAAAATTCGTCCACTCTATGAGCGTTAGTTTAAATAGGACAAAAATTCTTACACCATTGATCCACTTAGCGAGCGCTGCAACAAATGTCTGCTTGGTTCTTTGAGGAAGTCAGAACAATATTAAATTGTACTAATATGGATTTACATGGATTGACCCTCAGCTGAGGTAAGGGTCTCTGGTCAGTCTGTATGGTGCATATTACTGAAGTGTTTTTTGTTTTGTTTTGTTTTTGGTTGTTGTTGTTTTGTTTTATTTTTGTTTTTTTGTGTGTTTTTTTTTTTAGATCAGATCATCAGAAATAGAAAGATCATGTTTCCCTCTTTTATCCCAGAGGATCCCTTTGTACCCTCCCCAGGGTAGCAGCACTTCACTTTGCAGACCTTCCTTTTATTGTCTGTGGAGAGGCAGGCGCCTGGCAAATGTGTGTGTAAGCCCTGGAGACAGATTGCCTGGGTTGGGGCCAAGCCCTGAACATACATTCTTAGCTATTTCAAGCAAGGCATGTAACCCTTTCATAGGATATCTTCTTTCAAATGAAGGTATTAACAGAAGCTATCTCTAGGTTTTTGTGAAGATCAAGTGAGTTTGTATCCACATGTTCAGAATGATGCCTAACCTATAATAAACACGTCATGTTGTGAACATGACATCACAACACCATCTCCTCCTTCTCCAGTGCACACCACCAGACTGCTATTTCCAATGTCCTAAGCAATAAAGTGGGGACCAAGGGAGGGAAAACAAACTCTGACTGGTAATTTGGAGATGGGTACCCACAAGGAACACCATCAAGCTGTGTCCAGAGGGGTGGGGAGGACACACCCATGCGAAGGGAAGGATTTATACCAGCAGAGGTTCAGAGGTGAGGGAAAACCTTGTGGATAAGAATAAACCAGGCAAGAGATGAGGCTAAAGAAGTCAATTAGGGCCAGAAACATTCCAGACTCTTAGCTGAGACTTAGCCAAACTGTCTGGTATTCCATTAGTTAATTCTTCTTTGAAAATGCTAGAACCTGTAACCTCCCCTGAGAGCTGAGGCCAGGGCCCAGCATCTGGGAAAAGACATTGCTCACATGGAACTCCACGGGCCCCTGACCTATAGGGACATGGCCCAGAGAACCCTATTCTCTCATTATTCTTGATGCACACCTGGGCCCCCCTGGTTTGTCATTCCCCTTGTGGCAATTGTCTGAACTTGGCGTCCACTGGGGTGTGGAAGACCTGTACCACAGCAGCATCCTTTGTGACTGTAGACCAGTGACTTAAGTGCATACTCCATCCTGCCTTTGTCTGCTATATCCAGGCAGCTGATCCTGAGACTTTCTCAAGCCCACCTTACACTGGGAAGTTATGACAGAGTCATAAGATCAGCTTAGTGAGCAGGGCGGTGGTGGCGCACGCTTTTAATCCCAGCACTTGGGATGCAGAGGCAGGCGAATTTCTGAGTTCGAGGCCAGCCTGGTCTACAGAGTGAGTTCCAGGACAGCCAGGGCTACATAGAGAAACCCTGTCTTGAAAAAAAAAAATCAGCTTAGTGTCCTGGACGTCTTTACAAACTTTCCTTAAATTTTTGTTTGTAAAACTTTGTTAACTATCCCAGAAGGAACAACAATACCCTAAAGGGACCTTGTACCCTTCCTGTGGCAATCAGACTGTTGACACAATGGTCACCAAGAAATTGCAATTTTCCGGGGAATCCAATGCGAAGAGGAGGACAGGCTGAACCCTGGTGTTGACCAGCAGGGGTGGGGGTGGGGAGCTTGTCTCCCAGGAAGAGGCTTCATACAACTTGCCAGACCACCTTGCAGGAAAGACTGAAGTGTCAGTGGGTCAGTGATGAGCAGGGCCACAGGTTGACTTAGATTGCTTAGTTATGCATAGCTCTGGCCCTGTATTTAAACCTGAACCGCATGTCAAGACCCTGAGCTAGGACGAGCAAGTCACAGAACCTACATATTTCTCTTCCCAATACGGCCACATTGAATAAACCTTTCTCCTTTTCCACTTCTCTCTGTGTGTTTAATTGGCCTGTTGATGAGTGACTGAGCCTACCTTGCAAGGTCTCCCAGGGCCCAGGCCCTTGTCTTAAGAAGTCTGATAATAGGTGTGCTATAGATTAAACCCAAGGCCTCACGTATGCTAGGCAAGCACTCTGCCACTGAGCTATACCTCCAGCCTGCATATGCTCATCTTCCTCATGGTGCCCCAATCTGTGCCAGAAAATGCATTCAGTCTGGCCCCGTGGCTAAGAGCACAAGCTTTGACAGCCGACAACACAGGGCAGGATCTTACTGTGTCATTGACCCGGGCCTGCCGGGCAGGGAGCCAATCATCGAAAAGACTGGGTTTGCAGAAGCCAGAGAGGCTTTATTCAGGAGGCAGCCAAGCATGGAGAGGGAAGGCATTACTCAAATCTGTCTCCCCGAGGACAGGATGAAGGGGTATTTATGGGATCAAGAGGCACAGCGGTTAGAGTGTCTGTCATCTGGAGGTGAGGTCCTGCAGTGGTCTTTGCATGCATAATTAGTCTTCCAGACTCCTCACGGGGCACAAGGCAGACAAAGGAGGCCTAGGTACAATCTCAGGGCAGAGTTTTCAGCCCCCTGAATCAAAGGAGTCACCAGCAGACACCAGCCCGGACCCCAGAAAAGCACCCGTTGTTGCCACAAAAATAGCCATCAAGTCCTTGAGAAGTAACCTAGACAACCACTCTCGCCCTGACCCACACAGCAGAGGCATCGCTGCAGAGGTTCCTGGGAGAACAGTAGTGAACCTCCTCAGCCATGTGTCCTCTACAAACGGTGATTTGGGGTTTCTGGAGACAGGTCTATTTTGTTGGTTATTCTCTAATCAGGGTTGCAGGTACATGCCACCTCTCTAGATTCTAAAATTTGTGACCTTAAAACACCACTAAAATGGGCATTGTGGCATATCCCTGTAATTCCTGCATTGGGGACATAGAAGGAAAATCAGGAGTTCAAGGTCAGATTTGACTACATAGGAAGTTTAAGGCCGGCTTGGGCTACAGGAGACTTGGTCATAAAATAAAAACAAGTACAGTCTTGAGCACTTATCTGGGTTTGGCTTTTCTGGTCTAGTGTTTCCGGCTCCTTACTCAGGGAGATGGTGCGTGTGCTGAGCGGAACTGGGCATGCAGCGAGCACGGGAAGAGAAAGGCATCGTCCAACAGTCCCAAAAGAGAGGCTCGTGTGCCGCTCAGAAGTACAGCACTCGCCTCGCACAGGAGAGGCTCTGAGTCCCGAGTTCCAGTCCGTCGCTCCCCAGTATATACTGCTCACAGAGAAAAAAATCACGAGACATTCTTGAGCAACTTCTGTGAATGCCACCTCAGTAAACAATTCTTGTGACCCAGCTTCTACTTCCTGGATGTGGATGTGGGTATCTGTGTATGTACATGTACCAGTGTTTACATGTTTGTGTGTGCACACATGTCTGTGAAAACCAGAGATTGACATCAAATGTCTTCCTCCATTGGTCTTTTTCCTTTTTAAAGATTTATTTATTTATTATGTGTAAGTACACTGCAGCTGTCTCCATACACACCAGAAGAGGGCATCAGATCACATTATGGATAGTTGTGAGCCACCATGTGGTTGCTGGGATTTGAACTCAGGACCTTCAGAAGAGAAGTAGATGCTCTTAACTGCTGAGCCATCTCTCCGGTCTGCTGTTTCCTTTTTTTCCCCCCCCTTCGGTTTTTCAAGAAAGGGTTTCTCTGTATAGCCCTGATCCCTGGCTGTCCTGGAACTCACTCTGTAGACCAGTCTGGCTTCGAACTCAGAAATCTTCCTGCCTCTGCCTCCCAAATGCTGGATTAAAGGCACGCATGCGCCACCACTGCCTGGCCCACTGTTTCCTTTTTAAACAGAGTTTCGTTATGTAGCTCTAGATGGACTGGGATTCCTGGGATGAAAGATGCATATTAACACTCCCTGTACTACCTTATACTCTGACGTCGGGTAGCTCACTGAATAACTGAGTTTGTAAGCTCAACAAGTCTAGCCAGGTAGCTTGCTCTGGTGACCTTCTGCCTTCCCCTTCTGAGTGCTGGGGTTTTGGGTGGGCCACCACACCCACTCAGCATCTAAGTGGATGCTGGAGAGCCAAACTCAGGACACATGCTCGTGTGGTAGTCACTTTGCCCACAGAGCCATCCCCACAGTCCCAGATTCCATTTTAAAGCAAACAATTTATCTCTGTGTTGCAAGAGCAATGGTGGGAAAAGCACTGGTGCCTTCCCACAAGTCATGGCGGTGATGGGAAACCATGCAAGTCATCATGGCGGTCTTCCTCACTAGGTTTCCACAGCCAGCAGAGAAGCCAGTTTTCCCAGGAACGTGCTTGATGAGGTAGTGTAAATACTTTTATTAAGTCTCAGCCCCGGGGACAGACTTTTTAAGTATTCTGTGAGACACAACAGCCAGTATGGGAAAGGCACTCTGTGGCACACAGGAAGGGATTAAGCATGCTTGCAGGTCCTTATCAGCAGTCAACTAGCCAAGACTAGAAAAAGACAGGGGCAAAGCTTATTTCTGCCAGGAACGCACGCTGGCTTCCCTTTCCTATGCAGTAAGGTATGACAACTATTGCCATAGCAGTGATCTTACCAGATACAACAGACCACAAAACCCAGCTTCTTTTATTTGTTTATTTTTGAGAAAAGGTCTTTCTATGTAGCTCTGGCTGTCCTAGAACTTGCTCTGTAGACCAGGCTGGACTTGAACAAAGATTTATTTATTTTTGTATATTTGAATACACTGTCACTGACTTCAGTCACACCAGAAGAGGGTACCGGATTCCATTACAGATGGTTGTGAGCCACCATGTGGTTGCTGGGAATTGAACTCAGAACCTCTGGAAGAGCAGCCAGTGCTCTTAACTGCTGAGCCATCTCTCCAGCCTCTTGCCTCTGCCTCCTAAGTGCTGGGCACAACTATGTCCAGCAGAAATCCAGTGTTTTTTAATCTGCCATATTAAAAAATGTCTGCTTTTATAGAAATATAATGGTTTAGTTATGCAAACAAATATTCTTACCCTCATTTCTCAGTACATAAGCATATATTTGGATTGTATTGTTAGAATTTTCATTTTAAACATTGCTATTGGAAATATGGGTGGGGTGGAACACACCTACAATCCCAGCATCTGAGAGGAGAAAGCAGGAGATCACCGCCGTCATCCTTAGCTCCGTGGTAAGTTTGTGAATAACTGGAGACCCTGCCTCAAAACAACATAGATCTGAATAGAGATTCATTTCAAAGGCTGCAGTGGTTGGTGCTGACGAGGATAAGATGTGACTCTTCAAGCACGAGCTAGAGTTGTGGAGACTGTGGATCTCGTCCATAGTGAACTCAACTAGTAATTAAAGTTTTTTTCCAGAGTGGAGCATTAAAACCTAAGATTGCATGAGTCTGTATGGGAAGGGGATGCAGTGCAGGTGTCGTGCCTAATCTGCATGTGGAGGCCAGTGCTCTGGGTCAAATAGCTTTTGCTCAGTTGCTCTCCATCTGATTTTTTGAAACGGTCTCTCCATTGAACCTAGAGCTTCCTAATTGGCTAGGCTGGCTGGCTGATGAACTCTAAAGAGTCTCCCCACCCCCCAGTGCTGGCTTACAAGTACTCTATCATCTTTTTACATGGATGCTAGGAAACTGAACTCAATCCTCATGGGCAAGTGGCAGGCACTTTACCAAGTTAGCCATCCCCTTAGCCCGGCAAATATGGTTTTTAAGCATTTTATCTACCAACATCTGGCAGTCCTACCCAACTCAGTGAGTCAGTACTTTCCAAGGAACCATCCTACTGGCCACGTTAGCACAAACATTCAATCCCAGCACTCAGAAGGCTGGAGCAGGCGGATGTTTGGGAATTTGAAGGCAGCTTGGTTTATACAGGACTCCGCGTCAGCTGGGACTGCACCATGAGACCTGTCTTAAACAAAGCAAAACCCAGATGACCACTGCATAATGCGGTAGAACCACATGCGTGTAAAGGACCTACTGAAGGTGAAAAGGAAGAGGAGAGACACAGACTGGCGACAGCCTGGTATGAACAAAGCTCTGGATTCAATCTGCAGTAGCACAAAGGTGAAAAGGGACAGACAGTAGTCTTGTCGCTGCCCAGTCTGCCACCCACCTCTAGCGTGCTCAATGAATTCCTCTTCCCAAGCTGGGCATGTAACTCAGCTGGGTAGAGTGCCCACCTAGCATGCACAAGGCCCTGGGTTCTCCTGGTTATTTCCAACGAGGTATGAATTTGGCACGGAGGCCCGTACCCCTTGGTGGAGAGTGCCTGAAACCATATCTGGGGAGGCGGAATCATCTTGGCCTGTGTTGGTCCCAGGCCGTTCCCATTGCCTATGCAAGACCATGAGGAACAATGGAGAAAATCAATATCTTTTGAGGCTGGGGAGATGGGTCCACGGGTTATGTGCTTGCTATACAGGCATAAGGTCTGAATCCCCAGAACCCACATAAAAGCTAAACCCGGTATTGTCCATCTCTAATCACAGCAATCAATCCTGTGGTGAGATAGAAGGCAGAGACAGAAACTTATGGGACAGATATTCTGGGGTATGCAACAGAAAAATAAGGCTCAAGGCAAGGACAGAGACCTAAAGTTGTCCTTTGACTTCTACACACATACCCGTTCATACATCCATATTTACACAAAACACATGAACACATACACTTGCCACACATGGCCACTGGACACTTGATTTTTTTTTTAAATTTTTTTTTCGAGACAGGGTTTCTCTGTGTAGCCCTGGCTGTCCTGGAACTCGCTCTGTAGACCAGGCTGGCCTTGAACTCAGAAATCTGCCTGCTTCTGTCTCCCAAGTGCTGGGATTTTTTTTTAAAAGTATTTATTTAATGTATATGAGTACACCATTGCTCTCTTCAGACACACCAGAAGAGGACATCAGATCCCAGATGGTTGGAGCCACCATGTGGTTGCTGGGGCATTGAACTCAGGATCTTTGGGAGAGCAGTAGGTGCTCTTAACTGCTGAGCCATCTTTCCAGCCCCCCACTGGACACTTGATATGTGGCCAGAATGATTATTTTTAAAGATTTTATTTGTTTATTCATTCATTTATTCATTCATTTATTTTATATATATGATGAGTACACTGTAGCTGTCTTCAGACACACCGGAAGAGGGCGTCAGATCCTGTTAAAGATAGTTGTGAGCCACCATGTGGATGTTGGGAATTGAACTCAGGACCTCTGAAAGAGCAGTCAGTGCTCTTAACTGCTGAGCCATCCCTCCAACCCTAAAATATTTTTTAGTTTTGGTTATCTGAGACAGGGTCTTGCTATGTAGTCTTGACTGTCCTGGAACTAGCTTTGTAGAACAAGATGATACTGAACTCACAGACTGGCCTGCTGGGATAAAAGGTATGTGCCACCATGCCCAAACTCAAGAACAATGATATTTTTTTATTTAGTGTATCAAAGAAAATACATAGTTGTTCCACAGTGGGGTGGTCATGGTTCTAGGACACCACAAGAGCATCAAAATCCATGCTGGGGAGGGGTGGCAGTGGTGGCGTGTGCTTTTGATCCCAACATTCAGAAGGCAGAGGCAGGTGGATCTCTGAGTTTGAGGCCGGCATGGTCTATAGATAGAGTGCAGGACAGCCAGGGCTACACAGAGAAACCCTGTCTCAGAATAAATAAATAAATAAATAAATAAATAAATAAATAAATAAATAAATAAATAGCAAAAAAGAGAGAATTTCCAAACCCAAGTATACTCCAGTCTCATCTATAAAATGTCAAGCCATTGAGCTCTGACCTATGTACAGCCTCCTGTATCCTTTAATCATCTTCTGATTACTCATGCTACCCACCACATGGCAAGAGCCATGAGATAGCTGCTGTGCCCTGTTGCCTGGGGAACAATGGCAGAGTGAAAGTCTGTTCATGTCCAGCATTAGTAGAGGTTTTCTGTTCTCTCTCTTTTCTTTCTTTTTAAAGATTTATTTATTTATGATATGTAAGTACACTGTAGCTGTCTTCAGACACACCAGAAGAGGGCATCAGATCCTATAACAGATGGTTGTGAGCCACCATGTGGGTGCAGGGATTTGAACTCAGGACCTCTGGAAGAGCAGTCGGTGCCCTTAACCACTGAGCTATCTCTCCAGCCCCTTTTTTCTTGTTTAAATTTGAGATAAATTCTCACTCCATAGTCTAGGCTGACCTGGAAATTACTACAGTGCAGGCTGACCTTGAACACAGCAATCCTCTTGCCTCAGTCCCCCCACACGTGCGTGTGTGTGTGTGTGTGTGTGTGTGTGTGTGTGTGTGTGTGTGTGCGTGCTTGAAAGAGAGTGCATGCAGTGTGGACATCAGAGGACAACTTTCAGGAGTTGCTTCTTTCTTCCCACCACAAGGAGCCCAGGGTGGAACTTAAGTCCTTAGCCCTGGCAGCAGAGTCTTTACTTCTGAGTCATTTCCTGAACCCTGAGCTCATTATTGTCCTTATTTATGGCCTTTACTAAATTTCTCTGAACTTACCATGTAGTCCAGTCCAGGCTCACATTTGTAATCCCCTTGCCTGAGCCTCTCGGGTTTAAAGGTCTGTTACTGCCAGCCTTGGCTAACACATGTTTTACAATCTTTATGGTTTTCTGGTTACTGGCATCAAACCAAGCTCCTGCATGCTGAGCATGTATCTGCTCTACCTCTGACCACTCCCCAGCCATATACAGTTTACTGAATGGCCCAATGTATCTAGTCTTTGCTACTGGGTTCTTCTTTTTCCCCCACCCTTTATTCCCCGCCCCAGTTTTGCCCCCATCCATAGATAGGAAAGAAGGATAAGGGGAGAGAGAGAGAAAGAGAGAGAGAGAGAGAGAGAGAGAGAGAGAGAGAGAGAGAGAGATCGTTCTCTCTGAATCCCTGAATCTAATGTCTTTCCTTTTGTTTCTTCTTTGTGCAGGACTATTAATAAATCACAACTAACACCTCCCCACAATGATCGACAACCACTCACCCCACTTATGGGGTCCTAGCATTTATATACCCTCTGAAAAGTTTCCAGAATTCCAAACATCACACAATCGCAGAAACTATCTGTAGTTGGCAAAGTCACGCCTCTGCTAGAGCATGAGGCAAATCATAGTCATCTGCTTCAAAGCATCCCCATATCCCCACATCTGGGATTAAAATGAACGTATATTATTATATATATACATTTTAAAAGAAACCAGGATTCCAGAATTCTCATTACAGCCTAGAAGGCCAGGATGTTAGCTGCAATTTGTGGCTCTGGGTATGTCACTGATATCACTGATGCCTTGCCTTTTTTTTTTTTGGTTTTTCGAGACAGGGTTTCTCTGTGTAGCCCTGGCTGTCCTGGAATTCACTTTGTAGACCAGGCTGGCCTCGAACTCAGAAATCCTCCTGCCTCTGCCTCCCAAGTGCTGGGATTAAAGGCGTGTGCCACCACTGCCTGGCGATGCCCTGCCTTTTCATCTTTCCTTTTGGAGGAGTCTTATTTATCCCAGGATGGTCTCCAACTCACTGTGTAGCTGAGGATAACTTTCAACTTCTGATTCTCCTATTTCTATCTCTGGAGTGCTGGGATTATCAACTGAACAACATCACTAAACCTGATGTTGTACTTTGTTGATTTTAAAACGAGGCTCCCCAGATAGGTACTCTTCTCCTATGTTTCCCTGAATATTTTGCCATTTTTCAAGAGGCAGTGAAAGAGAAAGGTTGAGACCTATCTCCGGGCTGGAGAGATGGCTCAGTGGTTAAGAGCACTGACTGCTCTTCCAGAGGTCCTGAGTTCAAATCCCAGCAACCACATGGTGGCTCACAACCATCTGTAATGGGATCTGCTGCCCTCTTCTGCTGTGTCTGAAGAGAGCAATGGTGTACTCATATACATAAAATAAATAAATCTTAAAAAAGAAAAAAAAAGAAAGAGACCTATCTCCTGGTTAGGGCTTTCTGGTCTACCCTTAGCTCATATAGCTGCCTTTGCTGGTTATGTCATTGAGGTGATCCAAACCCATGTATTTCACTACAGTCAGCCAGGCCTCCACTTGCCACGTACCAGGAGGTGTCTTTAGGATTACTGCGATCTGAGTCCTCTCTGTGCTGTGGGGGAGACTACGGGTTTCCCACCCAGTTTTCAATGGAAGAAACCCAGGGCATCCGGGAGCCTCTGTGAGATTGGAAGCAGAGCCAGATTGAAGCCCCGGATTATACACTGTGTGTGTTTTATTGATGGCTGTGGGTCTGTTGGTTCAACACCCACCCAAGAGCTATCACACGGAGTAGGATGGAGTTGGGATATGGTAAAAGAGGGGTGAGCTCCGCCGCCGCCCGCCCAGTGCTTTGCTCTTTTAGGTCCAGCTTAGTCACCCATCTTGGTCTGTGAGTCAGGAAGTGGCCGAGTTGGACCTGAAGCTATGTCTGTCCCCTCCACGAGCCACCAGCTTATCATTTACTTATCGTTTATCATTTACAACTCCTCAAGTTGCCTTTGCTGAATTTTCAAGCCTAAGGAACCAGTGAGCAACACACCACCATAGGGATTATAGCTCTATGTAGTCACAGGGCTTTATTACCTTAGTTCTAGACATAAGGCATCCAAGCTGGGCTGTCAGGGCTTTGCTCTCACAGAGTCTCTAAGGAATCCAGTTCTGGATATTTCCAGCTTCTCAAAGAGGCTGTTCACCTTCCTCCCTCACTGATCTGCTTGATGACCTACCTGTAGCTTGTCTTTGGTTTCTCTGTGGGTTCTTTTTTCTTCCATGCTTCTCTACCCTTTCAACTCCCTAACATTAGATATGAGAGAAAAAAGGAGAGGAAAAGAATAAAGTCAGGGGCTGGAAAGGGGGAAATGTTATTGTTAGACTATTTCCTGCTGATTGGAGCTGTTAAGTTCCTTGTTTGGGGGTCTAGAGAGATGGCTCAGCGATTAAGAGCATTGACTGCTCTTCCGAAGTTCCTGAGTTCAAATCCCAGCAACCACATGGTGGCTCACAGCCACCCGTAAAGAGATCTGACACCCTGTTCTGTCTGGTCTGTCTGAAGACAGATACAGTGTACTTACATATAATGATAATTTAAAAAAAAGTTCCTTGTTTGGTCTTCACTGTCAAGATAGCTAACTTCTTCATGTTTCTTTCTTTTTTTTTTTAAAGATTTATTATATAATAATATAATAAGTAAGTATACTGTAACTGTCTTCAGACACACCAGAAGAGGGCGTCATATCTCATTATGGATAGCTGTGAGCCACCATGTGGTTGCTGGGATTTGAACTCAGAACCTTTGGAAGAGCAGTCTTAGCCACTCTTAACCACTGAGCCATCTCTCCAGTCCCTTCTTCATGTTTCTTCTTGGTGCATGACTGCCTAACAAACTGACCAATAGCAAGCATCAGCAACCAACATCCAACCAACAACCCACTCGGCCTTTTGGGGCCCTAGTATTTATATGCCCTCTGAAAAGTCCCTGGAATTCCAAACAGCACAAATTCCCAGAAACTATCTGTAGCTGGCAAAATCACATCCCTGCCAGAGCACAAGGCAAATCATAGTCAGCTGCTGTGGACAATCTGAAGCAGCCCCTTGTGCGTCCCATACTTGGGATTAAAACTGAAAGATATTCTTATATTTCATGCTGGGTGCTGGGATTTTTTTTTAAAAAAGATTTATTTATGTCTTCAGATATACTGGAAGAGGGCATCAGATTCTATTACAGATGGTTGTGAGCCACCACGTGGTTGCTGGGAATTGAACCCAGGACCTCTGGAAGAGCAGACAGTCCTTTTAGCCGCTGGGCCACCTTTCCAGCCCCATGCTGGGAATTTTTTAATGAAACCAAAATACCAAATTTGTCTTTACAATGACTTCTGGTTCATCAGTTCTCTCTCTCTGCATTTCCCTCCTTTACATTTTTTTTTTATTTTTGTGTGTATTTGTGTGTGCAGTAGACCAAAGAGGCCAGAAGAGTGGATCCGATCTCCTGGAGCAGGAGTTACAGGTGGGGTTGCGCATGCCTGATCTGGGTATTGAGAACCAAGCTCGGGTGCTCCAGAAGACCAGCAAGTCCCCTTGCTCTGAGCCATCTCTTTGGCCCCCCCTTAGTTGCTCTTACAAAAATCCTGTGATTATTTATATCAGAGGCACACAAATAATCCAGGACCCTTAACCAAATCATATCTGAAATGTCCCCTTTGGCCATATCAGATTACATGCTCATGGGTTAGAACTGGGTGTCACTGATGGTGGGGATGGCTTTATTGTACCTGCTACAAGTCTGCCTTTCTTCCCTGTCCAATAGGAAAAGCACTGATGACTATCTTTTGTGCTTGGTGAGGGTTAAGTGAGAATCCAGGGCTGGGGGCAGGGGTCTGTAACTCAGATGCCCTAGCACATACAAAGCCCTAGGTTTACTCCTCAGCACTGAGTGAACTACACATGTGTAATCCTGCACTTGGGAGGTGGAGGCAGGGGGATCAGAAGTTCCATGGTATCCTGTAACCCAGACTGGCCTCCAGCTCCCTGTGTAGCTCAGGGTGACTTTGAACTTCTGACTCTTGCCTCTCCTAGGTGCTGGGATTCCTTGCCTGTCTGTACTACCACATCCTGTTTCACTTATTTATCTTTGAAACAGGGTCTTGCTACATAGCTCTAGCTGTTCTAAGGCTCACTGTGTAGCTGAGTCTGGCCTCAAATTAACAGCAATCCTCCTGCTTCAACTTCTCCAGCATTAGGATTACACTTGTTACCACTATCTGGCTGGCAGGTTTATCTTATAGAGGAGATAGTGGTCATGGATAGAAAGCAGTAATGTTGGGAAAGCTTAAGAAAGTGATAAAACTACCCCACCCCCATGCCTCAGGCACTGGGCCTGAATCCCAACTTCCATAGAAATGTTTTTTTTTGTTGGTTTTTTGAGACAGGGTTTCTCTGTGTAGCCCTGGCTGTCCTGGAACTCACTCTGTAGACCAGGCTGGCCTTGAACTAAGAAATCCACCAGCCTCTGCCTCCCAAGTGCTAGGATTAAAGGTGGTTTTTGTTTTTTAAGTGGCTTTGGAAAAGCTATGTATCCTCTCAGTCCCTCTGTTTTCTTACCTGTTAATTGGAATAATAATAAGTGCTTCAGGGTTGGCATTAAATCAGACAAGTCCAGCCCACTAACATAGGGCACAGTAGCAGCTGGGATTTAGTTTCTTCAGAAAAATGCCTAAAATGCTTGTGATCCTACACTTTTGAGTAACGGAACCCAGGGCCTCCTGCATAGAAACGACAAGTTCTACACCAACTATTACACAACTAATAGTTATATCACCAACTATTTTTTATTAATATTCTTATTTCTTGAATTTTATTTTTAATTGCCAGGGTATCTGGAATAAATAAGGAGAACTCTCTGAACCCAGCACCGCACAGGTAGCCTCTCAGGGAGCCATTTGCTCTTCCAGACCTTTTGTTTTGCATTCACAAGAATACACACCCAAGTGGGGTGGTTTATGTCATCTTAAACAACGGGGGGGGGGGCGGGGGGGAAGTGTCTGTACTGTGCACTTGTTATGGAAGGGAAACCTTGCTATGGAATGGAGCAACGTGCCAATTCTGCGAGTTTCCCCCTTGATTCATCAGACAAGATACTCTTAACAGGTCAGGGCTGTGGGGCTGCCCAGAAGCTCTGCAGCTCTGGAGGTGGTGGGGGCAGGATCCAGGTTCAGTCCCTCTTCTGAGCCCTCCCTCACTCTTAGGTCTGAATCCCCTGCTTTTTAGGGTGCTGAGTCCTCCCCATTCCCCCTACCCCTTTGCATTTTCACCCCTGGTGTCCACTTCCAGTCTAGCTCCGCTTTTACAAGAGCCCCTCCCCCACTCATCGAGGAAGCCCTCTCCACGGTGGGGGTGGTCTTCACCTAGATCCACACTCCATTGAGGTCCCTCTTCACCAGGAGCCTCTCTCCATGAAGATCCCTCTGACTTGGGACCCCATCTCCATCCATGTATCTTGCCACTGGGAGCCCCATCTCCCTCCAGTTCCTTTACGTTTTCTCCATTTGAGCCGTCCTCTCCATTGCAGCCCCTTTGCACCAGGGCTTCCTCTTTCTCCAGGTCCCTTTCCACCTAAGCCCCTTCTCCATCAAGGTCCTTCTCCACCTAGGCCCCTTCTTCATCAAGGTCTTTCTATTTAGTCCCTTTCTCCACTTAGGCCTCCTCTCCACGTAAGCCCCTTGTCCATTAAGGTCCCTCTCCACCACGTCCCCTCTCCAGCCGAACTTCCTCTCCATCTAGGTCCCTCCCTTCCGCAGCCCCTCTCACCGCGGCCTAGCTCGCTCCCTGCGCTCTCCCTCCTTCTCTCCCCCTCCGTCCTCCCTCCCGGGACAGGGGCGGCGCAGCAGGGGGCGCTGCGCGGGCCACCGTGCGGGCGGCGGGCGGGCGGGGGCGGCGCGGAGGCGGCGGCGGTGGGGGGCGGGGAGCCGAGCGCGAGCGGGAGGCGGCGGCGAGCCACAGCGCCGAGGCTCCAGCGAGCGCCGAGGAGCGGGAGGAGGAGGAGGAGGCAGGAGCGCAGAGCGCCGAGCCCCGCGCCGCCGCCGCGCAATCCGCCGCCATCCGCCGCCCCCGCGCCCGGCCGCCGCCCGACCGCCATCGCCCGGGCCCGTCGCGCGCGGACGCAGACCAGGTGGGCCGGGGCCGGGGTTGTGCTTTGTCTCCACGGCGGTGCGCTACGGCGGTGCGCTGCGGCGTGCGCGGGGCTGCGGCCTGGGCGGCCTGTTCGGCGCTTCCCAGCTCGCCATTGTTGTGTCTTCGCGGCCAAGGCGGGAGGGAGGACGGCGGGCCGGGCGGGGCCGGGCGAGGCTCGCAGTCGGGATCGAGCCCGAGGGCTCTCCTGCGCCCGGGGACAGCGGCCTCGTCGGCCGGGGCGGGGGACGCGGGACCCCGAGGCCGCCCGGAACCGCAGGCCGAGCGCCGTCCCGGCTCGGGTGGGTTCGACTGCGAGAAGCGGGGTAATGTTTTCACGGCACCCGGAGCCGCTGCTAAAAACGTTTAATAATAAACAGGATGTCGCTGCTCGGGGCCTGCCAGATTGATTTTTGGTTTTTGGTTTTTTTTTTTTCCTTCGTCTACCTTTTAAGAGAGAAATGCAGACGTATTGAGATGGTGGGCCTCTCTGGAGAGGATCTGCCTGCACAAAAGTGGACGCTGCTGCCTTCCTTTCTTCTTTGTAAATATCGTGGGGAGATGAATCCCACTGTTAGGCAAGAATAGGTGTCGCCCCCCCCCTCCCCAGGCAATGGTGAGCTTGAAGGAAGTGGGAGAAGGGGGGCGCCGATGCTCTCCGGAGTGTGTCATTTGCTAAATGGCTGCATGGGAGAAACCTTTATAAAAGCTGTCTTTTACAGGATAGTTAAATTTCACACACGGATTTTCTTTCCTGGAAAGGTTAGCGTGTATTTCGGTGTGTTGTCTGTTTGCATTGTATATCTCACTTGGGTTTTCAGTCCGTCTGTCTGAAGCCTCAGCGTCCTTTCTCGGCAGTACAACTGCAGGAGCTTGCATTGTATCATAATGTCTGCTCCGTCGTGGTGCAAGCTGGGACCTGAGGGGTACAGGTTGTGGAGTGGGATGTTTGCTGCCACCACCTCCAAACCTAGGGACTCCTCAGCCTTCACTGGTGGAGAGGCATGACTTGGCATGCCGTCGTCGGTGCTCTGTAGTTACTCTGTGCTGTCAACCAGGGCAGAAGGCTGGCCACTTGTGGTGTCATCCATGCTGGGGCATGCCACAGGTGCTGGTTTAAAGTGGCAGCATTGGAGAAGAGATTCAAAACATTGGGTGATGTAGGACTGCTGGAAGTTCCAGGCCAGCCTGGGCTACATAGTGAAAACCCAACAAAATAACCACATTCTTAGGTACTTTGGTCAGTGCTGGGCCTCTGTGGGGAGTAAGCATGGGAAGGCATTTGTAGCCCTTGTTAGAGCAGGAGGTTGTCTAGAGGGTAGCTGACTTTCGGTGGGCTGGAACTGTACAGGATGGATAGGAGAAGAGACAGGAACTCAGGAGTCTTGACTTTGGAAGGGAACTGCCCTCCTTGGGGATGGGCAAGTAATTGTCTGGGGAGCCTTCAGCTTGTTCAGGCAAGTGTGCCTCTTGGAGCCCTGTTCAGGTCCTCTTGAGTGACTTTACCCAAGTCTCTGAGCCCCAGCTCTTGCATCTATAAAATGGGAATAATAAGACTTCTGGTGTATCTCGTGGGAGCCTCAGGTAAGGTTCACAGCCGAGCGTTTCTGTCCTGGGAAGATGGTAGACATGTACATTCTCGTAGGTTCCTTGGTTTTGCTGGTTCCTTTTAATTCCTGACTTTTCCTCCTGTTGTGGCTTGTGGAATTGGGGACCCCTGCAAATGCTGTGACCGGCAAATTGCTTCTGGGCTGCCTTAAAGGTCCAGAGCTAGATCCTGCTGCTGATGGGAGACCATGGAAGGGCTTCAGATAATTAATGGGGAGACAGATACTGGTCTCAGTCTGAGAGATGACTGAGGCTTAGCTTTTCTCTTGGACAACCCTGGTTAACTTGCTGGTCTCCAGTTGGATAGACAGTGACCAGTGACTTGCAGTCTGAGAGAAAGGGAGGGGTGTGTGTGTGTGTGTATGTGTGTGTGTGTGTATTCATTTGCCCTAATCATTTGCTGAGTTTTAAGGCACTTCCATGTCTCCTCCAGGCCCTTTTGTAAGCGTGCCATCTGGCTTATCCTTGCTGTCTGACCTCCCTCTCCGGTCTGGTCCTGGCCTGCTTGTGGCTGGTGGATTAGGGAAGGTTGAAGTCTACTGTCCCTGGCCCCAGGATTCTAATTCCTGGGGAGTTGTAGCATTGGCCGGTGCTGCTTGTGTGGGGCCTGCTCATGTCCTCCCCACTCTTCCCTGGCCTGGAGAGGGTGAGGGAAGGAAATCCCTTAGAGTCAAAAGCCTTGGGAGAGTGGAGTTTCTGGAATGGCCGGTCAGAACTGGTTCCTGAGCCTTGGGCTTTGCCCAGCCGCCTTCCATCCTGTTTGAATTTCGATTCTCTCCCACCCACCCCCGCCCCGTTTCTTTTTCTCAGAAAGATTATTTTATTGTTTTTTAAAGCTTTTCCCCCCCTTTGCCTCACACGAAGTACCAGCTCACAGCTAATGGCTGTGGGTTGGTTCCATCTCCCATTGTTCTAGCAGTTAAGATTGATCATTTCGGGGTTAGTTTCTATTTCAAACCAGAATAGGCTGGGAGGACCAGAGCATGCATTTCTAAATTCCATAATGAGGCTCCTCCGCTGTCAAATGTTCGGATCGAGTTACAGGCCAGCAGGTATTAATAGGGCCTGTCCATAACAGGTCTGAAAACTATACATTCATTTTTTTTCTCTTAAAAAAAAAAAGAAAAGAAATAACTTTGACAACAGACATCCGTTGGACTCTGTGCGGTGAACCTTGTTTGCTTTTCAAATGAGTATTGTATACAAGTTTAAGACTTTTTTCGAATTATAGTCGATTATATTTACTGTGTCTCTGCTTGTTTCCCATGGTACTCTAGTGGTGGTCCCAAGGCAACCTGTGGGAGTTGGCTCTGTGTTTCTATCCTGTGGTTCCTCAGGGTCAAACTCAGGTTGTCAGGCTTGGCCGAAGTCACCCTTACTACTGAGCCATCTCTCAGCCTTCAGTCATCATTATTATTATTATTATTATTATTATTATTATATGCCTTCAGTCATTATCAACATCAACATCATCATCATCATCATCTGGGTTTGGATAGACTTGGGAACGTTAGGATGGGTCCACACGGGGCTAGTGGTGTTGGAAGCTGTGGGGAGAGATGGGTGGTTAGTCTCCCAGAGCTGGGGACATTGTTTACGACGAGCCTTTAGGTTTCACAGGGGCCCTTTGCATCCTCACCTGGGAGCCGGCCGACCGGGCCTCCCCACGGGTGACACTGCTGTTTACCCAGGCGGGCCTGTGGGAGAGCTGTGCTCCAGAAGGGCGTCTGCCTCGGGGACTCGCTCGAGCTTTGTTTTCTGCTGTGCTTTTTCGCCGTCTGTTATAATCTTTCCAGAACTTCATGGATTCTGTGGAGATGCTGGTGTGTGGAGCTTCTCATGGCAGAAGTGGGTGGCCATGCAGGGTGACGTCCGCCTCCAGGGGCTACTGCCAGGCATGTTTGCCTTAGTGCCTCTCTCTCTAGTCAGCCCAGGTCCTTTACCCCTCCTCTCTGACCATTGGCTTTTTGCTCTTTGGGTCTGGGAGAAGCTGATACTCCGGTGGTCAGGGATTTCCCTGCCATTGTGCAAGGGCCTTTAAAATAACGTTTCCGAGCCCTTAGTAAATGTGGTCCCTGCAGAAAAAACATTAGAAAGCACTGACAAGGATTACTAAGAAAACGCAGATACAAGTCACCTTCCCCACCCGCCGGATTAGAGAGAACAGCCGTGAGCGCGCTAGCGTCTCTACAACTGAACGTTCTACATGTGTGCACTGCGCACGGCTGACAACAGGGTGTCTCCTGTGAATGTAGTGTTTCATGTGTCTGCTGATTTATTTAATCTTGCAGTTTGCTAGGCAATCCTGTTGTTGTTGTTACCCATCTTTCCTCTGACACTTCTGTCTTGGTTTTTATATCTGGCTATCTTCCTTTCTGCAGTGGGATCCCTAAGGTTGAGGGCTGTGGGGTCTATTCTGTTTGTCTTTTGAAGTTTTCTCTGTGGAGACAGGTTTCTCTGTGTAGCCCTGGCTGTCCTGGAACTCGCTCTGTTGACCAGCTCCAGCCGCAAAATCAAAGATTCGCCTGCCTCTGCCTCCCAAGAAGATGCTCACCACCATGTTGACTCTTCTGAAGTTTTCAGTCTGGTCTGTTACCTCCCTCTTTCGTGATGAGCGGAAATGGCTCCTGTCCTGAGCCAGCAGATTCTGGGTGGTTCTGTCTTCTCCATCTCTCCAGTCCCTGGTTCAAGGTCGTCATCACGTGCTAGATGGAGTGTAGACAAGATGCTTGCCTCAAACCCCCAGTTCTTTTGGAGGTAGGGGGTGTGGGTACTCTGCAGGAAGCCCCTCCCAAGAGAGACTTTGGGGGGAATGCCCCAATCTGTCATCACTTCTTCTTTTGATGTGTGCAGATCAAAGGTGTGAGCCACCACCCCAGCCAGAGGTGGGTGGCCAGTTTCTTTTTGAGACAGAACCTCTGTAGCCTCCCTTCATGGGGCCTGCAGGACACCTTGTAGGCCAGGCTGGCCTCAAACTCAGAGAGGGATAGGCCTGTTTCTGCCCCTGTGTGTTGGCCCTTCCTTGGCAATCCTGCTTCCACTTCCCAGGGACCAAGATCACAGTTTGTGATGTCATCTTGGTTCTGCTTTTCCTCATCACTTGTTTACAGTTTGTAAATAAAGTTTTAGAAATACCTTTTGCTTCAATTTGTGTGCATGTGTGCAGTGTACATGCTCCCGTGCACGTGCACACGCGTGCTTGTGGAGCCGTGAGGTTAAATCCATGTCTTCCTGGATCACCCTTCCCCTCAAATGAGGCCTGGTCTCACTTGAACCCAGAACTCACTGCTCTGGAGAGTCAGTCTAGTTAGGCAGCCTGTGTGCACCGGATTGCAGGATGCCCACCTGACCTATATGGGGGCTGGGCATTTGAACTCTGGGTCTCAGGCTTGTGTAGCAGGTACTTTATACACAGAACCATCTCCCCGACCCCTGAAACAATTTTTGTTGTGCTAAAAACGTGTTGTTTGTAAGTGTCCAGTTCAGGGGCATGAGGTCTAGTCACAGGGGCACACGCTCATTACCAGCCATCCCCCTGTGGCACCGTGCTCCCGAACTGCAAGGGCAGCCACCCGAGTCTGACCCCTCTGGGAACCTCGTGTAAGCGGGACCACCCACCCACCGTTCATCGAGCTCTTACTAGTGGACCTTATCTAGCGTGCTCCTGAGGCTCAGTCCGTGTTGTGGTAGGTCCCAGAACTTCCTGAGGCTGAAGCAGAAGTTTGAGGATAGTCTGGGCTGCAGAGCCAGACCTTATCTTGAAAACAAACAGGGAGGGCTGATGGCTCAGCAGGTAAAGGTGCAAGCCTCGTGACAATGTCAGCCATGTCAGCACATGGTCCGTCCTTGGAATCCAGATTAAGCAGGAAAGAACCGAGCCTCAGTAGTTGTCCTCTGACCTCCACACACAAGAGGTGATGGTCCTGTTCCACCTCCCATCACACGTGCACACACTGTTTTGCACACACATATTTGCTACATTTTCTTTATCTGTCCGTCCGTCTGTCCGTCCATCCATCCATCTGTAGATGACAGCTAGTAAGCAACAGCTGTTTTTAAGCTGTGGGCCCTTGTTTACGCCAGTGTGAGCTGGTGTTCCTTGTGTCAGTGTGCTCCCAGGGTCCCCTGTAAGAGGGATGAACCCACTCTAGAGTTGTGTAAGAGGGTCTCACAGGAGACCTCCAGCGTTGGCTTCACTCAGCCGGGGAAGCTGGGAGTGGTGCTCTGGAGTTTGTGGTGGAATTGAGATAGGCACCCACTTGGAAGCAGTACACTGAGGCCTGGGTGATGAAAACGGGTTCTACATTGAAATCAGAAACTGCAGATCTCTGGGGAGAGCCCATGCTTTTCAGGGTACTGAGGCCCTTTTGAATATGGACATTCTGTAAGTGCCCAACCTCCCAGCATGCCTTGGGTCATGCTTTTGTACAGATGAACGGATGGAAGAAGGGGCTGTGGCCAGCACCCTTACCCAGGTCCTTTTGTGTTCTCCAGAGCCTTTTTGGGCAGGTGGTGTTTACAGACAGTCCAGAGCTTAAAGAACAGCTCTGTTCCCACAAGGGCAGAAAATACAGGCCTCTCTGGGAGGGGCTAGGTCCCTCCTGCCTGGGTGACCTGTCTGTGGGACTGAGTGCGCTCTGTGTTTAGAAGTCATTAGGGAGAGCAGGGGGTTGTTTTAAGACACAATATGACATTTTCTGGTATTTGTTTTTCTGGCAAGTTAATTTAAAAAGTACATATATATATATATATATTCAATACCGATTTACACACAAGAAGGGAAAGGGGGTGCACAAAGAGGAGTATAAGCGTGCCCCCACCCCCACCTCCCGGCCGGAAGCTCTGTTTACACTTGGCTGTGTTTATCCTAATGGACTCAGTATACCGGAAATGTAGCTTAAAGGGCTTAGGGGAAGGCTGTTTCAGAAAACAGACTGGGGGTGGGGGAGTGGGGGAGGGACGGGGGGGGGTGAGCCTGGGTGTAGCTGAGGGGCTGGGGTGCAGTTTAGATCAACAATGGATCACCTGTCCGTATCATAGGTTGCATTTTCAAACATACTAAGGGGTTCACCTTATTTAATAGAAACAGATATGACTTATTCTTAATATTTTAGACATAATGCTTATTAGTTTTTAATTTTTTTGTTTTTCGACACAGGGTTTCTTTAGACAGGGTTTCTCTGTGTAGCCCTGGCTGTCCTGGAACTCACTCTGTAGACCAGGCTGGCCTCGAACTCAGAAATCCACCTGCCTCTGCCCCCCAAGTGCTGGGATTAAAGGCGTGCGCCACCCCTGCCCAGTGCTTATTAGTTTTTAAAAAATGTGCAGATGTATAGAAAACGAAACAAAATATATCAATCATCTAAAAATAGCTCAGTCCCACAGCCCAGATATTCCCAGTAGACTTTTTTTTTTTTGAAAGGTTTCACTGGCTAGCCTGGGACTGGTTTTGTATACAGGTTACCATCAGAGATCCACCTCCTGAGTGCAGGGATTAAAGGCATGAGCCACCATGCCCAGCTTAATAAACGTATTAACAGGTGTGGTGGCATGAGCCTTTAATCTCAGCACTCAGCAGGCAAAAGTAAAAGTTGTTTTAAAAAACTGTATTTAAAAATGTAAAAATGTATAATGAAGAAAAGCGGGGCCGAGATGTAGCCCACAGTGTAATCTTGGTGCTTGGGAAGTGGAGGCAGGAGGATTGCCATTCAAGGCTAACCCAGGTTACATAATCGAGCATAATCACACCTTTGACACCAGCATTGGAGAGGCAGGGGGAATCTCTTGAGTTCCAGGCCAGCCGTGGCTACATAATGAGATCCTGTCTCAGAAGTTGTGTGTGTGTGTCCGTGCGTGTGTGCAAGCGAGTGCATGCGTGGGGGAGTGTGCCGTGGTGCATATGGAGGCCAGAGGACAGCTTTCCCTTCAGATGTGTGGAGTGTAGTAAGAAGCCGGTAAGGCTCTTTGCAGACTCTGCTGCTTGGAGCCCGGTTTTGTTAAAAATCTTTGCTTGCATGGATCTTTGGTATTTGTTTGACCGGAGGTGTGAGGGGGTGCTCTCCGTGGGAGGCCTTTTGCACGGAGCTTGGAGGTCTGTGTCTCAGAGCTGATTTACTCATGTGGGTCTGTAGTGCAGGGCCACAGCGGAGGCTGCTCTGCTCTGTCAGGTGAGGACCTGTCGAGGGTGTGGTGGGACACAAGACCAGTTGGATTTTGTTATGGACTAATGAGATGACCCTTGATGTTAACTCTGGCCCTTCCTTACCTGGTGCCGCAGTTCAGAGACCGCCTCCTTTTGGAGGTCTCTCTGGTCCTTTGGTGGCGTGCAGTCCCAGTGGAATGGTTTCATGCTGAGCCTCCTTCGAATCTCCTGTAATGGCTGCTGCATAGATTCCTCCCAACGCCTTTATAATCTTTATTATTAAGATTATTGCACACTTGTGTATGTGTGTGCGTAGGCATGCATGCCACTGTGCATGTGTGAAGGTTAGGGGTTGGTTCCCTCCTCCCAGGGAGGGTCCAGGGATTGAACTTGAGTTGTCAGGTTTGGCAGCAAGTGCCTTTACTTGCTGAGCCATCTCTCTGGCCCCTGTTTTTTAAACTATCTTCTTTTTTTTTGAGTCGGGGTCTTGTGTAGGTTGGCCTTTAGCTCGCTGAGAAGCTGAAGGTGCTCTTGGCTTGGCGGTGACTTCACTACACCTAAATCTTAGAGTAACTAAGATCAGCAGGAGAGGCTTGGCCTGTGGTTGTCAGGCGTCTGGGAAGGGGCGGACTCTAGGCCTCAGCGTGCCCAGAGGAGGGCATTTGTACTTTAGTGCTGTCATCCCTGTGTTTGTTTCTGTGAACTCAAACCTAGGAGTTTACTGCAAGAGAGGCATGGCCGCCACCCCACCTGCTGCCCTCTGAGGTGACCTGCTTTGGGGTCCACTGCCTTCAAGACCATAGGTTCTAACACTGAGCTGGTGACCTGGGGCCAGTTATTTAATCTTTTTACTCTGTTCTGCTGGCTTGCAGAATGCTGTAGCTGCACTAGCCCTTCGTAGAATGGAGGAGATACGAAAGGTCATGTACTTAAACGTTTATAAGGTACCTGGCACGAGGCAAGCAGGCTCTCAATAAACAGGAGAGCTATTAATGGCCCTGAACTCAGCACTCAAGGAGGGCCTAGGGGTTTGGAGTAGGCAGGCTGTACACTTGGGACTCGTTTGTTTACTAGATGCTGAGGCTTCTAATTGCGCTAAACTCCGCTGCAGACCCAGATCCAACAGCCTTGCCTTTTCCTCTGGCAGCTCTGACCTCTCAACCAGCATTGACTTTCCCATCTCCAAGAACTCCGCTGCCATCTTTTCCACCCAGTACGGGTGTTTGGTCGCTGGCTGGCGCCCTTCGTGGAGCCTTTTCTCTGGGGGAGGGAGTGAAGGCAGGTGGGGGCTCGGGCCGTGCCGAGGCTCTGCAGCTAGCTGGCCACAGTTCTGATTCGGATTCCAGCAAAGAGAAGTCCCCTCGACTACCTGCTGTAGGACTGAACACATTGGTTTTTTCGAGACAGGGTTTCTCTGTATAGTCCTGGCTGTCCTGGAATTCAGGCTGGCCTCAAACTCAGAAATCCACCTGCCTCTGCCTTCCAAGTGTTGGGATTAAAGGCGTGCGCCACCACTGCCCGGTTGATCTCCTAGTTGTTGCGTTCTCTCTCTCTCTGTCTGTCTCTCTCTCTCTCTCTCTCTCTCTCTCTCTCATGTTTATGAAAAGGGCATCAGATTCCATTCTAGATGGTTGTGAGCCACCATGTGGTTGCTGGGAATTGAACACAGGACCTCTGGAAGAACAGCCAGTGCTCTTTACTGTTGAGCCATCCCTACAGCTCCTGACACTCAGTTTCTTTCTGCTCACTGTGGATGCAGTCTCTCATGTCACCGACTGTCATATTGCACTGCTGTGCATATTGACACAGTGCCTGGACACACTGGTACAGGGTGGCGGACCTAGTCAATAAGCAGTAGTATATGGTACGGGTTCTGCATTTATTTACCTCACTGAGACACCCCCAAAGTAAGGCATCTGTGAACATCCAAACCTGCTACAAAAATCTAAAGCCTTGCATAATGTGGGCAGAAGAAAGCCATGCCCCCCCCACCACCCAGAGGACTACTGTCCTGAGAACAGTCCCCAGCAAGACTGCTCTAGCTACAAGAACTCTAAGCTTGTGACGCCCAGCAAGCTTCTGCCTGCCTTCATGTAAAAGACCCGAGGGATGTGCCTCCCTTGGGAAGAGCCCACTGTGCGTCCTTGCACATCCTGGATGACTCATGGTGCTGGGCTGGCCAAGTTCACTGGGAACAAAGAATAGATTTAATTAGCTGATTCCTGAGATGTCAGGGCCCACCATTTGATGCTGACATTCAAGGCCCTGGGGAACTGGGACAAGGTGGACCAAGTTGCTTAGGATAAGATTTTATAGGCAGACAGGTGTGATGGGCAGTTCTGTTTGTGTGATAAATGTCTGTGGGTGAATGTTTTAAATTTTTGGTTTTTCAAGATAGTTTCTCAATGTGGTTTCTCAATGGTTTCAATGTAGTTTCTCAATGAGAGTTCCAGTCTGTCCTGGAACTCTCTATAGACCAGACTGACCTCAAACTCATAGACTTGCCTCTGCCTCCCCAATGCTGGGATTAAAGGTGTGTGCTGTGATTCTTTTTTAATATTTATTTATTTTTTTATGTGTATGACTATTTTGCCTGCCTTGTGTGGACCACGTGCATGCGGTACCCAAGGAGGTCAGAAGAGGGCGCTGGATTCTCCTGGGGATGGTGTATTCTCCTGGGGATGGATAGAAAGCTGTTAGCTGCCTTGTGGGTACTGGAAATCGAACCTAGGTCCTCTGCAAGATCAGCCAGTGCCCTTAACTGCTAAGCTGTCTCTCCATCCCTGGCTGTGATACTTCTTTGAATAAGTGGACGTGGTATTTGCAGGATCACAGTTTCTGACCTGCAAGTGTTCTTGGTAGTGCCTGGCTCTTCCTTTAGTTTTTCTCTTTCCTTGTTCCTTCTGACCTGGTCTTTCTGATGGGGGCCCAGTGGCCATCACTGCCCTGCCTTTTTTTCCAAGACATGAGGAAGAAATAGTATGTGGGTTTCCTGTAGTAGAACCTTCCTGAGACCAATTCAGCCCTTTATCTTTAGAATTCAACCTTTATTTTCTTCAGAGAGAAGGCAGGCCTTGTGGGGGCTGGTTCCTGGTGAGTCTTTGTAAACAGTCCTCTGGAGAGGTGTGGCTCTGAAGTAGGGGAGGGAGGGGGTTGCCATCTTGGCTGTGAAGACAGCAACCCCCACAGTTCTTAGTGGGTGAAGGTGTTGGACTAGCCTGGTAGGTGAGGCCTCGAGTCAGAGGGAAGCTCAAAATGGCCTGTTGGAGAAGGAGTCTCCTTGGGGATTTAAAATTTTTTTAAGTCTTATTGTGAAACCTTAGCAGGATTCAAACTCAAAGCAGTCCTCCTTGGCTCTGCCTCCCTAGGACTGAGATTACAGGTCTGTGTCTCCACTTTTGGCCCCTTGGGGCTTCTCTGGCAGCCATCATTGCTAGCTTCCGCCTCCTTCAGCAGTCCAGGATGCAGAAGGAAAGTGGAGTTTGCTTTGTTTTGAGTGAACTACGCTATGCATCATCCCAAGCGCAATGGCCTTTTGCCCGGCCTCAACACCATTCTGCTGCCTTCCGGTTCTTTGAACACAAGCTAAGAAATGTCGTTTGAAGAAAAATCATGTGATATACACATACTGGTCCAAGTGGATGCAGTGTGGTGGCTGATCACGCTCAGGTGGCCCAGCAGGTGGGGGTGCTTGCCTCTAGGCAGGGTTGGGAGTGAGTGAAATCCCAGGATCTGCATGATGGAAGGAAGGAAGGATGAATGAATGGATGGATTGACAGACGGACAGACGAATGGATGGATGGATGGATTTCTGGTAGGAAAGGTGGGTAGGTGGATTGATGGATGGATGGATGGATGGATGGGAGGATGTGAGAGCCAATTCCCACAGGTTGTCCTGATCTACACACCCACCACACACAGCCACACACATCCCAAAATATCAAATGAAAAATAATAAAAATTACTGTTTTTTGAGACAGGGTCTCAATGTGTATATATCCTTGGTTGATCTGAAACTCACTGTGTAGTCCAGGCTAGACAGGAACTTAAGAGATGCTCCTACCTCTGCCGCGTGAATGCTCGGAATGTGGCATGTGCTACCATCCTGTTGTTTTACAAAAAGAAAAAAAATTAAGTCACAAAAAATTTATTGTTGCTCTTGGGATCGAGCCTAGGTCTGGTGGCCTGAATGGTAGATAAGTGACCCACCCCCAGCCACACCCTAGCTCTGGCTGCAGCTTTTGTTCTACAAATTATCCTTCCTCTGGAGTCCTCCTCATAATAGCCTGTGGTCATCTGAGAAATGGTGGTCTAGGGTCAGCAGGCCACGGCTCCCACAGAAAGTGAGCCGAGGAGTGGCGCAGAGAGACGTCTCCCTGGCCGGAGCAGCCAATCTTGGCAGCACAGGTCCCTCTGATAAAAGCACAACCCTTATGGGGGCCCCCAGGACCACTCAGAGCTGGCCGCACTGTGGATGGTGGCGGTCATTCCCACTGGCCCAAGGTTGTCTTGTCCAGCATGTCCTCAGTGGATCAATGTGTTGCATTCACCTGGGTTCATGATTTTCAGTCTCCTGAGTCTGGTACCTGTGGAGATCGGAGGAGGGTGCTGGGTCCTGTGGGACTGGAGTCAACAGAGGGTACGGGCTGTCGTATGGATGCTGCAAACTGAACCCAGGGCCCCCATGAGAGCCACAGCTGGGAACCACTGAGCCATCTCCCCAGTGCCTTTTCCCGGCTTTTTAAAATTGGTTGCTTGACATAGTTTATCCTGTGGTGGAGTTTGACCGTCTGAAGTCACAGCGTGTCCTCCGAATTCACATGTATTTTTTGTTTTGTTTTAATCTTAGTTGTGTCATGTCCTGGCTTGATTTGTGGCATTATCTAGGTCTCCTGCAGGCTATGGTTTTGATTTTGTTTAGTTTTAGTTGATTTTGCTTTCCTTGTGTGTGTATGTGGTGGTGGTGGTGCTCAAGGAGTCCTGAGGACAGTCAGTCGCTGGGTGTCCTGGAGCTGGAGTCACACGTGGCTCTGAGCTGCCTGCTGTGGGTGCTGGGAAGTCTCTCCAGAACACCTCCTCCTTTCAGTGGTTTATGAGAAAGAGGGCTGAGGTATAGGTACGCAGGCCACCCCGGTCACCCCCTAACGCCCCTCTTCACCTTCTGAGTTTAAGATTACAGGTGTGATTAACATACCAGGTTGTTTAAGTTCTCTATTTTAAAATCTTTTTTTGGGTTGTTTGTTTGTGTGTTGAAAGGAGGTGTCTGTCCTGTGTAGCCCTCTGTGGCATGAAACTCGTTATGTAAACCAGGCTGGCCTTGAACTTGGAGTGGATCTCTTAACCTCTGCTTTTCAAAGGGCGTGAATTCTTCATTGATTCGAGGGTTTTTAGGATCTGGGGGTGGAACTCAGTGGTTGAGTCCTGTCTGATGTGTGTAGCCTGATCACTATCCTGCCTGCATCTCCCTACCCCCGAAATCAAGTTTTTGGACTTATTGAAGCTTTCTTTTCTTCTGTCTTTTCTTTCCTTATTTAGACAAGGTCTTGCTGTGTAGCCCAGGGTAGCTTGGAACTAATAGCAATCCTGCTGCCTCAGCCTCCTAAGCGCTAGGGGTCATAGGCATGGACCACCAAACCTGGCTTCTTTTTTCATTATTTTAGGCTCTGTGGACAGAGATTTTGTTTGTTTCTCTGGATTTTGAACTTTCCCTCAAGGCTATACAAACTCCTTTCTGAATACATCTGGGTTCTGCCTCCAGGAGCTGGTGTCTTCCTTGCACCTATTTGAGTGGGCTTCCTGTGCTAAGCTGTGGGAATTTATGTATATTTTCTCTTCTGTTTATGACTTTTGTTTTAAAGTTGCTCTGCATGTTCACGTTCGTGTCAGGTACGTTCTTTTGTGTGTGGATTGTTCCCGACCTTTGCAGAGTAGCTTTCTGCTTTTTACCTGTCTGTCATCCCGCATTACATCGTGGGCTTCGTCCACATAGCCTTGAGTTTATTTGTTCTCACTGCTGAATAGTGAATACAGTGTTTACCCACTGTAGGGGTGATGGGCATCTGGCCTACTTCCGTTTAGATCACAAGGCATCAACAGTCTCAGTGCATGCGCCTGTGTGTTCTGTCAGTCACAGGCGGGGTGTGGCAGCAATACCAAGCCTCATGCGAGTTGTGGCTTGATTACCACAGCACCCGCGGTGCCCAGAGCTGCCATGGCCCCACAGTGTGGTCCTGGGAGGGTGTGTTTTCTGCCTAAACTGATCTCCAGATTGATATAATTCCAGGAACAATCCCAGCAGCCTCTTCTTGTTGGCATTTGTTTTAAAATATACAAACCGACCAGGCAGTGGTGGCGCACGCCTTTAGTCCCAGCACTTGGGAGGTAGAGGCAGGTGGATTTCTGTGGATTTCTGAGTTCGAGGCCAGTCTGGTCTACAGAGTGAGTTCCAGGACAGCCAGGGCTACACAGAGAAACCCTGTCTTGAAAACACACACACGCACACGCACACACACACACAGAGGAAAAGAAATATACAAACCGATTTCTTAAATGTCTTTGAAAATGCAAAAAGTCAAAAATAATGAGGGCATTCCTGAAGAACAGAGCTGAGGGGCTGTTGTCCCAGCAGGTATGAGGACGTCACGTCATGAAAGCCACAGTAATGGAGGTAGTGACGTACAGGCAGAAGGGACGGCCGGTGAGCTGAAGGACAAGAATGTCTAGAAACAGACCACTGCTTTAGCTAATCTGACTCTGCTGGCAAGCTTCCTGTCACTGTGAACACATACCTGTGGTAACTTAGTGTAATAAGGACAAAGGTTTATTTTGGTCTGCAGTTCTGCAGCTTCCGGTCCATGGCGGGCTGGCCCTGTGACAGGCAGTACGTGTTGATGGGAGCATGTGATGCTCAGCTCATCACCAACCAAGAGTAATAAGACAGGAAACCAGGCCGAGGCGCACGCCTTTAGTCCCAGCACTTTGGAGACAGGCAGGCTGTTCTCTGTGAGTTTAAGACCGGTACTACCAGGACAGCCTCAGAAGGGGGAGGGGAGACTGGGCCCCCACAATCCCTTTTAAGGGCATGGCTCCTGTGAGCGAAGGCCAACTGCTAAGCCCTACTTAAGGGTTTCAGCATCCCCCTTTAGTGCCCAACCTCGGGGTTGGGGGAGGGGGCAGGCTAGGCTTTGACTTGAGACCTTGAGTGGCTTTTTTTCTTGTTTTTTGTTTTTGTTTTTTGAGACAGGGTTTCTCTGTGTAGCCCTGGCTGTCCTGGAACCCACTCTGTAGACCAGGCTGCCTGGAACTCAGAAATCCGCCTGCCTCTGCCTCCCAAGTGCTGGGATTAAAAGCGTGCACCACCACTGCCTAGCATCTTGAGTGACTTTTGAGATCAATAGTCTCACACCCTGGAGCCTCTGTCCTGGTCTTGGCTGGGCTCTTCCCCTACAGAACTCCTACCTTCTCAGGTGACCTGTGGCTGTCATTTTGGGGCATCTTTGCCTGTCTCTTTGAGCCTTTATTTTCCTGTTCTTCCGGTGTCATCTTCTGAAAATGAGGCATCAGAAGGCAGCCACTACCTTAAACTATGAGGCTGTTTTTCACTGAGTAAAGTTCAGAAGCAGGCAGCATTGGGATTCGCTGGTCCAGTGGTTCTGTACCTCAGGGCTCAGCAGTCTTATCCCTGAAAACTGGGTACTGAGCCATTGGTGGAATAGCCTGGTGGCGATGGCTGCCTTGTTTGGTAAGAGGACAGTACTCAGCACCTTCTGAGGGGTGAAGGAATCTTTGAGTCTTTGCTCATAAGTCTGAAAGACTTTTGTTTTCTTCCCATACATTTTTATAACACCTGCTGGCTGTTAGAGTCTAGGTCTGTATTAGTGACCTCACTATGCTGCAAGAAAAGCAGCAGGATGCATTTATTTTGGTTCCCAGTTCAAGGGTGATGTGTTACCACATGTGTTACCGTGAGGCAGTCGTGGTGGTAGAGTGTGAAGTCACGGTGCACTGTAGCCATGAAGAAGAGCATGAAGTGAATTCTGCTATTCTGTTCTTAAGCCCAGGACCCCACCCCATGGGATGCTGCCACCCTAGTCTAGAAGCTCCCTCGGACACGCCCAGAGGCTGGTCTCCATGGTGACTGTTGGTCGAAACTGTGGAGGGTTGGGAGTCCTTGCTTCCTTTCATTCTAAGGGCCCTTCTGGGGCAGAGGCAGACCTGTTCTCCTGGTGTCTTCACGTGTCCTTTCTGTGTCCTGGATTAGTCTCTGGTTTCTCAACTCTGGGAATAATTTTTCTTGGATTTTTAATTTTATGATTTCTTCTACTCTTGATTTAATGTGAGAGGGTGGGAGATTTTGTGTGTGTGTGTGAGTGTGTATGTGTGTGTGTGTGTGTGTGTGTGTGTGTGTGTGTGTGTTGCGTTCTGCTGGAGCACACTTCTGCCTGGCTGAGATGTGGGGAGAGGACACAGGGTGTGGTAGCCCCTCCTGGTTTCTCTTGCTTAGCTTCCTTTTTTGCTTAGTACCCTTCCTGTCCCCTGCCCTTTGACCTCTCTTAACCAATTTACTCGGTCGGGAATCAGGCAGGTGCATTCCTCGGCCGCGTTGATTCAGAGGCAGCCACCACTTCCTGGCATCATCGGAGGGTGTTTCCTCTGAGTAACAGGACAGTCCCCTCTACAGTCCTATCTTGTAGCATGACGGCCTGTCGCCACCACGATTGCCCCCGGATTTCGGATTCTTTCTCATCTTCATCTGGGAGGGTTCTAGGAGAGTGTGTGGTCCTTCAGCAGAACGGATGGTGTGGCTCTGAGTCCACCGATGGGACTAATGGCCATTTGAGATGAGTGCACACATGTGTGTGACACCAGCGTATTGTGTGAACTAGCCTCCCTGATGCCTCTGCGGCACTGCCCCTGTTCATGGCTCTCCTGCCGCTGGTCCCAGCCTCCTCACGGTGCCTGCCCACCCCTCTGAACCCAGTGTGGCACAGCAGTTGAAGCCTTCTGTAGCACAGGCTCTGCGTTCATTTGGGGGTTGGCATGTCACCTGGCAGTGGCTTTGAGGTAGCCATCTGTCCCATATCGGCTCCCTGGCTCCTCTTACCTCTGTGTTTTGGCAGAGAAGCCTCTGCAGGGTGTTTGTCCCCTGCCTGAGCCTCACTTCATCTCTGTGACATGGAATTCCCAGAGGAGCGGGTTGTTACTGGGGTAACGGCACTTCTGGGTCTGCCTTTCTGTGCTGCGGTAGGTTGAATTGAGGCGGCCGGGCCCGTGTGGTAGACGGGACTGCTTTCTCCCAGGCTGGAGAAAGTTGCTTCCTGCCTGAGGCCCACAACCTCATTCCTGTTTGCCCAAATTCCAGCTTGTTTCGGGTGACATCATCCACAGAGAGGCCTTGGGTGTAAACAGTCGCAGCTGGACGGCTCAGAGACTGCTGCAGTTGGCGGGATGGCGGCCTCCCAGCGTTCTTCTGCTTGTCTGTCTCTCTAGTTTCATTTTAAAATTTCTCATCTACACATACACACAAATAGCAAATCTATTTAGAACTTGGGTACAATGCTGTGTGAGCTTTGCGGATGGTATTTTTCTTTCTTTTTTTTTTTTTTTGGTTTTTCAAGACAGGGTTTCTCTGCGTAGCCCAGGCTGTCCTGGAACTCACTTTGTAGACCAGGCTGGCCTCGAACTCAGAAATCCACCTGCCTCTGCCTCCCAAGTGCTGGGATTAAAGGCGTGCGCCACCACCGCCCGGCTGGTATTTTTCTTTTTAAAAACATTTTTTTTAAATTAATTTATCCTTTTATATATTATATCTGGACCAGTTATATCCTCCACTCCCCACACCTCCTCAGCCTCCCAGATTATCAACCAAACATCCATATCAAATTGCAAAGATTAGGCACCTCCCCTCATATTAGGAGTAGACAAAGCAATCAATCAAGTAGGAGGACAAGGGTCCCAAAAGCAGACTAAAGTGTCAGAAACAGCCCTTGTTCTCTTTGTTAGGCACCACACAAAAACACTAAGCTACACAACTATAACATATACAGATGGTCTAGGTTAGACCCATGTAGGCTCTCTACTTGTCCATTCAGTCTCAGCCCCTGTGAGTTCAGGTTTGGTGATTTGTTTTTAGAGACAGGTTTTCTCTATAGCCTTGGCTGTCTTGGAACTCATTCTGTAGACCAGGCTGGCCTCGAACTCAGAGATCTGCCTGCTCTGCCTCCCAAGTGCTGGGACTAAAGGCATGCGCCACCACTGCCCTTATGTTCTTCACTTATTGTTTTGAGATAGATGTTCACTCTGCAGCCCTAGCTAGCCTGGAATTCTCTATGTAGACAGGTTGGTCTTAAACTCAGAGATCTGTCAAATGCCGGATTGAAGACATGACCCATTATTCCAAACCCATGATTTAAAAAAAAAAGAAATGTTGTGATTGGCTGCTGCTGCTGTGCAGGGATGATACTTGGGGGTCTTGTTTGTTCTAGGCAAGCTTTCTACCACTGAACTACATACCACCCCTCGTTGACTTCTGGAAATGGAAACCTAAACCATAGTAGAACAGAGAGCAGAAACTTGAGGCATGGCAGGGTGTTTCTGAGAGTCCAAGTGGCCTTGCTGGAGATGGGAGATGAGGCCATGAATCTGGGAGGGTGTGTGTGTGTGTGTGTGTGTGTGTGTGTGTGTGTGAGAGAGAGAGAGAGAGAGAGAGAGAGAGAGAGACAGACAGACAGACCTGTTTATATGACATATTCATTCAATTGTGTGGGTTTCTGCTGTGCCTCAGTGTGAAAAGCCAGGAGCATGTTGTGTCTATTTTCTGTCACGCTCTACCTTAGTGCCTTGAGTTGTGCTCTCAGCCTGAGACGGGCATTTTGGACAGGTTGGCTGGTTAGTGAGCTTCCTAGTGCTAGGACTCCAGGCTTGTACAACCATGCTGGGGATAGCACACACATGCATGGGGACTTTAAAAGCTCTATCAAGAGTGCAAAAAGAGAAGATGCTGTGGAAAGAAAACCAGGCAGCGCTGGGAAGCACCCATGCTCATTGTCCCTGTTTTCCTGAGGTGGGAGCCTTGGAACTGGGACAGTTTGGTGGTGATTAAAGTGTGCTCACAGTGGACTGCTGCTCTCGAGAGAATTGTCGGAGAATTACAGTACCCACGTCTTCTGAAGGCTCATACGGGGGCTGGCGCACAGGTCCTGTACAATCACAACTTGGATCTCATAATTTCTGAGGGTGTACACCAGTGTGGAGACAGGCCTCCAGTGTATGGAGGAGCAGGTCTGGTGTGTCCAGCACAGTAGGAGTCCAAAGGTGGGCAGAGCTGTCTTGGGAACGCTCAGGCCTCACTGGCTATTCAAGAGCGGAGAGATGGGGGCTGCTGTGCTTCCACAGGGCAGGCAGGGAAGCAAGGACACAGCCTCGGCATGTTCTGAGTCTAGAACCCGTAGAGAGTGTTGCCGGAACTCCACACCTTCCTGCTTCAGCCTTAGTGTGGGACTTTGTAAATCACCACCCCCAGCTCATTGACCTGTTCCTTAAAATAGACCTAGCAAGTAGTTCATCTCGTGCGTGCATGCGTGCGTCTGTGTGTGTGTGTGTGTGTGTGTGTGTGTGTGTTTACTATGTTCAGCATCGAGCCCAGTGCCCTGTGCAGGTCCTCTTACCACTCACTCAGCTACAGTCCCGGCCCCTTTCATCCTTTATTTAATCCCTGAGGAATCTGGCCTTAAGTCACAGCTGGTGTGGAGTTGGGACTTGCTGCAAACCCAGTGTTTCAGACAGGCGACTGGGGAGAGATGTACGGTAGTGTTAAGATAAGGCTTGGCAGTGGGCTGTTGGACCGGACAGTGGGCTGCTGGACTGGGAGGGTGTGTGAGGTTAAGCTAGCTGCAATCTGAGCTTTAGCCTTGATGAAGGAAGGGGCCTGAGGACTTCAAATAGAGGTTGATGTGTGTCAGGCCATGGAAAGGCTGTGAACTGAGTGCAAGAGAACTGAGCCTGGGAAGAAAGAGGCTTTGTTTCTTATTTTAGTTTTTGGTGCTAATTTGGGCTCAGTCCTCTGGTGGTATCTCCTGTAATAAACCGTGGCTCATTAGAACCCCACAATTCAGACATGTTTCCTCTATGCCTGTCTGTCTTCCTTCCATCCATCCATCCATCCATCCATCCATCCATCCACCCATCCATCCATCAAGATAGAGTTTCTCTGTGCAGCCCTGGCTATCCTAGAATTTGCTCTGTATTCAGTTGACCCAACTGGCTTCAAACTCAAGGATCTGCAAGCCGATTGTTCTTGGTGAGGACTTCTGCAGAGGAGAGCGAGCCTTGGTTGTGGTGTTTCGGGCCTGAGTTCAGCTTTCTAGATGGACCAACTTCTGACTCAGAACAGACATTCCCTAAGGGCTACCCCTGCTTTGTGTGTGTGTGTGTGTGTGGTATATGGGTCAGAGGATAGCTTGGGAATCAGTTCTCTCCTTCCACCTTTATGTGGGCTCCTTATTGAACTTAAGCCACCAGGCTTGTGAGGCAAGCACTTACCTTCTGTACCATCTTACCTGCCCCACACCTGGGTTTCTACCATTCTTTGAAGATGTATTTAGATTTTTTTAAAAATGTACTTTTATTTGTGTGTATGAATGAGTGTTTTACCTGAATAGTACTCACTGATTAAGAGGGGTGTAGGGAGTCAGGTCCCCTGGAACTGGAGTTACAGATGGTTGTGAGCCACCACATAGGTACTGGGAGCCAGACCTGGGTTCCAAATGCTCTTAACCACCGAGCCATCTCTCTACTCCCTTTTTTATTTTTTAGATTGTGTGTGTGCTTGAGTGTGGGTCTGTGTAAGGGTGTATCCATAAGTGCAGGTGTCTATAGAATCCAGAAGAGGGCTTGGATCCCCTGGAGCTGGAGTGCAGCTCAGATCCTCAGAAGGAGCAGTATGCAGTCAGCCTCTGAGCTGCCCTCCGCCCTTAAGGCCCACTTCTCTGAATGCCATGTAGAGACCTCCTGAGGGCTCTGGCTGGCCTGGCCCATGCTGACATCTGTGGAACTCTCTTGCTTGGATTCCTCTTCATTGCCCGGCTGTTTTTACCCGTGCACCAGAGGTCAGTCTGGTGGTTAGCCTGATGCTGCTTTTGTGAATGAGCTTTCTTTGCCCCCGTGTGTGTTACTTTTACTTGTGATGCTTAGAAAAGCTCTGGTGATGCGTCAGGCAGGAGGTCCCAGCGCAGTGCAGAGTGCTTGTTGGCTGGCCTTGGGGACTCTCTGCTCTCGGTGTACCAGATGGCCGTTCACTGTGTCTGTGTCCCAAGGCACTGAGTGGTCCAGTGTTTGGAGCGTGTCTTGGCCTGGGAGCATTGAAATGTCTGAAATAACAGTGGAAATAATGAAAAAAAAATCTCTTTTTTTCAGGCAGGGTTCATATATGTAGCCCAGGATGGCCAGTGTAGCTGAGGATGGCCTTGAATAAATGATTTTCCTGTTTCTACCTCCGAACTTCTGAGATTACATGCATCACTGCTACTGACTCTGGGCCTTCCTTAGGCAGTAGCATTTTGGCAGATGCTGCTACAATGGTGGCTGTTCTGATCTGCCTGGGTTTTGTGTTATTCTTTAATTTTTGAGTGAGATTTAATAAGTACATTTATGAAAATTAAAGTTTAATTTTTGTTACATTTAAAAATGTGTGTGTGTGCATGTGTGCAATGTATTTGAGAACACTCATGCTACTGTACGTTGTGAGGCAGTCAGAGGACACTTTGAAGGTGGTTACTCTCTGTCTACCACGTGGCTTTGGGGAGCAAGCTCAGGACCTGACAGCAGGCCACCAAGTCAGGAAGCGAGGTCACATCTTCATCAGGGAGAATAGAGAACAAGTGGGCCAGGCTAAAACCCTGCTGGCATGAGAGGCTTCCCTCTGCAAGGCCTCACCTTCTAGAGCAGTGCTCCTCAACCTTCCCAGAGCCGCAGCCCTTTTGTACAGGTCTCATGCTGTGAACCCCAACCATAAAGTTAGCCCATTGCTATTTCAATTTTACTACTGTTAGAAGTCGTGATGTAAGTATCTGAGCTGGTGTCTTGGAGGTTCCATGACCTCCCCAAACAACACCCTGGTTTGAGGGTTTAAATATGTGAACCTACCGGGGTGTGTGTGTGTGTGTGAGCAGTTCTCATTCACACCTGCACTCCTGGCCTGGCTGCAAGCACCATTGCCCTGCTGCGCCATGTCGCTGACCCTGTAGCTGTTTCCGAGGTTGTTTGCCTCACCTGCTCTCTTTCTGGGCGGGTCATGGTCTGATGATGGTCCCCCCCACCTTCCACATCTACCTCCTTTTCTATGGGTGCCTCCTAACCACGCCCTTAGCTGCACGCGATTGTGTGAGCTGCCAGCGGTGCGCCATTGGTGTGGGTGATGCAGTTCCTGGGCCTTGAGGGCGAAGATTGAGAAGGCAGGAGATGATACTAGCATGGGGGAGGCTGTGAAGAGAATGGGCTTTCCCGGTGAAAGCCTGGCCTGTGAAGTCAGGGTGTGAATTAGAGCTCTGTCATCCCGCACTGACATCTGCAGGCCGCCCGTGAGCGCCTGGCTTGACGGCTGTCAGGATCCATCATCGTCTCTCCTGCCTACTGCAACCACGCCGGTGCGGCAGCAGCTGAAGCCTGGAGTCTAGGCCCTGGGCTCTTTGACCTTGGATAAGATCTCTCTGTCCCAACAACTGGACGTGAATGCCCTCCTCTGTCAAACCGGCTGACACAGGGGTGTCTTCTAAAAGGGTGTTGTGAAGGGGCCTGTGAGTGCTCAGGAATGCCCATGGCAGCTCCCCTCCCCCAACCCCCAGGCAGGCCATTCCAGATTGCCTGGTCAGTCATCTGACACTGGCCTCTACCCAAATGCAGAGTGAAATTAATCCTGTTACCCGGAAATGGCTTTTGATAAAATAGTGCGCTGGGAGACAGACGGTGGAGGACAGCCAGCCAGAACCTGCTGGGCAGGCGGGCCCTGTCTGCAGAGGCGTGGCCTGGGTGTCAGTGCCTTTGTTGGCCTGAATCTCTTGGGTGGCTTTTGTTTCATCCCAGCCTGGGCCCCTGCCGTCTTTAGATCACGTGCCAAAGTGTGCATACTTAGACTTCTAAATGGCTTGTCTTTATTAGTTCTTTCTCTAGAGCGGTCTTCACAAGGGATTTTCCCCCCCTCATCTGCCTAAATGCAGTATTTTCTCTTTAGCCAGTGATTTTCACAGTGCATCTGGGTCCCATAGAAGTGCCTGAGCTGCTGCTGTCGGGCACGAGGGTCCCAGGCTGGCCACGGCACCTGCAGTTTCTTCCAGTTTTCTCTATGGTACTAACGTTCCAGATTAGATTTTGTTTGGAGATAAAAAGAGGTTGTCACCTACAAAAAGAACAGAAAGCAGCAGACGGCCGTGGCTGTGTGCCAGAATGGGCCACGCTCCCAGCCAGGACCTGGAGTGTCTGGGCCAGTCCTGTCCCACAGACCCAGGTGTGAGTCAGGCTGCGAGGCATTAGGCCCTGACCTGCCCAGAGGCCTGAGCAGCTTCCTGATGACAGGCAATGCTTGCCCAGGCTTGCTTCCTGCCATCCTGGCTCCCAAGCTGGGGGTGGGTGGGAGCCTGTGTGGATGGTTAGAAGATGGGCAGATATCTGGAGGTGGTTGAAGGCCCACTGACAGCTAGGGCTTCTGGACTGTGCTGTGAAAACCAGCTGGCAGACGGAAGAGCCAGGTGGGTGTGGTCTGGGCCAGGCCTCAAACACCACCGCAGGCTTTGGGGGATAGTTGATGTGGAAATTCTTATGGCTATGGATGGTAGCTGACTGAAAGACCCATATAGTGTTCTGAGCAGGGTCTGTAATGTATTTTATAAAGAACCAGGCGTAAAATGTCTCCACTTCTCGGGGCGCACATAGACTCCCAGTGTGGATTCCTCTGGTGCTGTGTGCCTGGGCAGACCACCTTCTACTTGTGTGGTCTCCACCTGTGACTCTTGATGGAACCCATGTCTGGCTCCTCCCCAACCCCTGTGGGGTTGTTTCTGTAACATCCCCAAAGCCTGGGAAGAGATGACGCAGAAGTAAGTCGGATGGCTGTACTTGGCTAGAGTTGTCCTGTTCTTGGTGTCTTAAGTTTGGTGTGGCTAGCAGGTTGCAGTCTCAATGAACTGCTGTGCAGCTCTGGTGCAAGCCTGGGTTAGGATTCGCAGGCACCCCACTTCCCACACTCAGGGCATCGCAGGAACACAGTGCCTTTTGAGTGGTTGGATTTACTGGGAACACACAGTTCAAGAAGCCATTGTGGGTGGAGACTGGAGAGATGGCTCAGTGGTTAAAAGTTCTGACTGCTCTTCCAGAGGTCCTGAGTTCAATTCCCAGCACCCATGTGGTGGCTCACAACCATCTGTACTGGGATCCAGTGCCCTTTTCTGGTGTGTCTGAAGACAGCGACAGTGCACCCACATACATGAAATAAATCTTAAAGCCGCTGTGGACAGGCCATTGTGTTGGGCTTTGGCTGCTTGTTGCTGCTTCTTTTTATTTATTTATTTATTTTTGGTTTTTCGAGACAGGGTTTCTCTGTGTAGCCCTGGCTGTCCTGGAACTCACTCTGTAGACCAGGCTGGCCTCGAACTCATGGGATTAAGGGCGTGCGCCACCACTGCCCGGCTACTTTGTTGCTTCTTTCTTTCACCCTTTCAACCCCCTAACACTAGATAGGAGAGAAAAAGGAAAGAGAAGAACGGAAAGAGATCCCTGAATAAGGTCAGGGGTCAGAAAGGGGGAGACATGAGACATTGTTAGACTACTCTCTGCGGATTAAGGGGCGTTGAGGTCCTTGGGGGAAAGTTTCTTCTGTTTCTTTTTTGTGCACTACTACGTAACAAACTGTGACCAACAACAATCAACATTTATGTGCCCTCTGAAAAGTCTGCAGAATTCAAAATGTCATGCAGTTGCAGAAACTCTGTAGCTGGCAGACTCACACCCCTGTTAGAGCACAAATCGCAGTGACTGTAGACAGTCTGAGGCGGCCGCTTGTGGATCCCACACCTGGGATTAAAACAGAAACGTTTTCTCACAATATTTCTGTTTTTAAAGAAACCAAAATTCCAAAATTGTCACTACAGACCCATCACTGCCCAGATACGTTTTAAATTCTCAAGAGGGACCTGTGCCTTTCTCCTGCAGTGTCAGGATTTGCTCAGGCTTCTGATTTTCCATTTCCTTGGGGTGGGGGATGGGTGACCCCCTAGCCTCACGGGTGAGTACCAGGTAGGCATCCTGAGGGTTCTGTCACCTAGTCAGTGCCAGATCAAGGATGTGGAGACAGAGATGACTGCTCACAAAGGCACTTGCTAACAAGCCTGCAGACCCAAGTTTAGTCCCTGGATCTCACTTGATGGGGAGAGAACTGAGTCTCGTGAGTTGTCTTCTGACACAGAAAATACTTATCGTAGTGGGGCGATGGTGGCATACATGGTTAATCCCAGCAACTCAGGAGGCAGAGGCAGGTGGATGTCTGTGAGTTCAAGGCCAGCCTGGTCTACAGAGTGGGTTGCAGAACTGTCAGGGCTATACAGAGAAATACTGTCTCAAAAAAAAAAAATTTACCTTAGACTCAAACCCAGCCATGCTCGCACAAGAATGGCTGGGCCGCAAAGGCTCTGTGCTCCCTTCTCACCAATGTCCATTTTGTTTCTGTTCTTCCTTTCTTTTTTTTTGGACATAGGTCTCACCTCGTGGCTCAGCTTTTAGTTAATAATTCATCTGAGTTTAAGCTAATGCTGCTAATTGTGGCTGGGAAGGGGGTGCCGGGGCAGGGCATCCTCCTCACTGATCACTGTGCTCAGGGACCACAGGAGTGTGGCTTCCATTTCATGTGTGTCCCTGTACCAAGACCAGAGATAGTGGCATGCCCCTAAGGTGACTGTGAGGCGGGGCTACGTCTAGTTTGTCCTCTGTTGTGCCCACGTTTGGCTTTGTGTAGGGTCAGCACGTGCGTGTGATTGAAGGCTTCTGTTTTTGTGGTAACTTACTATACATACTAAGTGGCTTGAATCACAGATCTCCTCTTCTGCTTCTGATGTGCCCGAGCAGTGCCTCCCAGGGCTAAAGCCAGGCTGCCAGCAGGGCTGCGTGCAGGGCTGCGTGCGCTGAAGGCGCGAGGGAAGAGTCTCTTTTCTTGGGGCCTGCTTCCTGCCTCTGTCTTCCCAGCTGCCTCCACCCTCCCACCTCCCTGACGGACCCTATTGTAGGACCCTTCAAGACTCCATTGGGCGTCTTACACTGTGCATCCCCAGGAGCTTAGTCACATCTATAATGTCCCTTTACTGGCGGGCTCTTGGTGGGGGGGACCTCTTGTTCTTGGTTTAGGGACCTTGTAACATTGAACAGACCTACCCACAGCCCCTGTTTGTAATCCGTCTCACTGCCTCTGGACAGGTCTCCACTCCACCCTACCCTTGGCATTTATATTTCTTTGAAATAAATATTACAAAACCTACCATTTGAGGCTCGAGGGTACAGAGATAGGTCGGTTGCCATGCCTGTGTTTCTGGTTGGTGGGTAAGGCGTATGTGCACATTCTAGTCTTTTCTTTTTATAACAGCTTTAGTTATTTGTGTGTGTGTGTACGAGTGTGCACACACACTCATGCACCTGCAGAAGTTTGTGTGCACTACATGTGTGCAGGTGCCCCTGGGGGCCAGAAAATGGTGGATATGAGCCACCCGGTGAGTGGTCATCTGCAAGAGCAGTGAGCATGCTTAACCACCTGGGCTAGCACCCCAACCGAGTGTCTTGTGTTTGTTTTATTTTCGGGTTTTTTGTTTGTTTTTTTTCAAGACAGGGTTTCTTTGTGTAGCCCTGGTTGCCCTGGGACTTGCTCTGGAGACCAGGCTAGCCCTGAAGTCTCACTCTCCTGCCCCTGCATTGTGGGGGTTATAGTATGCACCCCAGGATGCCGGTTGGAACTATTTTATTTTCTGCTACTTTATTGGGTTCTTACTTCCCTTCCAGTCCCCCAACACTAGGTAGAAGAGAAAGGTTGGGGAGGAAAGGGGGCATAGACCTCTGTCAGCCGACAAGATAGACTACTTCCGGCTGGCTGGGGGCTTTGGGTTCCTCGGGGGCAAGTCCAGTCTTTGTCGTCAGGGTCAGGATGTGTCCACTTCTCAACTCGTGCTCATGCCCACCTGGCAGACTGCAGCAGCAGCACCTGCCCCACAGGCCCTCGCAGCTCTCACGCTATCGATCCAGAGTTCCCAGAACTAAACCACCTGTAGCTTGCAAAGACCTTGCTCCTCCTAGAACACGAGACAATCATAGTTAGGGGAGGGGACAAGCTGAAGCAGCGCCATATGCCACACCTGAGATTAAAACAGAAACATTCACATAATAGAACTGAGGTTTTGAAGAAACCAAAACTCTCACTATTGATACCTGACTGTTGGGGATTTCTGTCCAAGTCATATCTTTTATTTCAGATTATTAGTTTGAGTTGACACCAGTGTGGACTACCCAAGCCTACCTGGTTTATAAGGAAATGGACATTTTGAGGCTTTTATTTTATGTGTATGAGTGTTTAGCTTGTATGTTTGTCTGTGTAGTGTGCGTGTGCGCGTGTGTGTGTGTGTGCGCCCGTGTGTGTGCGTGCGCGTGTGCATGCATGTGTGCGTGTGTGTGCGCGTGTGCGCGTCTGTACGTGCGCGCGTGTGTGTGTGTGTGCATGTGTGCGCGCGCGTGTGCGTGCGCATGTGTGTGTGTGTGCGTGTGCGTGTGCGTGCCTGGTGTTGGTGGAGTCCAGAGAAGGGTATTGGATTCCCCTGGAACTTCAGTTACAGCTGCTTTGAACCACCATGTGCTGGGATTCAAACCTGGGTCCTCTGGAAGAGCAGTCAGTGATCGTAAGCACCGGGCCATGCCTCCACCCCGCACAGCTTTATTTTTGGCCGGGCTGTTGTCTCTTTCTCTGGAATGTGGTCTGGCATCCCAGTATGTGTGCAGTGTGTGGCAGTTAGATCTGGGTGGCTAGCAGACCTGTCGCTGCAGAAATGGCTTGTTTATTTGGGTAGGAACAGTCCATACACTCTGCCTGCTGTTTCGAGGCGCTCCATTAATTGCTGCCCACCCTGACTTTCCTGTTCCACTCTAGACTGTTCGGACTTAACTCCGCCAACCCAGCATCCCTCCCTCCCTCCCTCCCCCCCCGCCCTTTGACCCTCCCCATTTCCCAGCCTCTGGTAGGTACTGCTTTTCTGCCTGCTTCTTGGAGATCAACTTTTTAAAGACTTGATGTGTTTATTTTTCACATGCATTGAGAGTACAACTGTGGGAGTTGGTTCTTCCCACCTTGAGGGCTCCAGGATAGATCTCAGGTTATCGGGCATGCAGCAGGCACCATCTCACCTCCACATGTAAGTCGCCACATGTGGTACCCGAATCTCTACACTTGACATGATGATCGCCACTTCCGTTTGGGATGCTGAAGGTGTTAGCTTTGTGTTTTTTTCCCTTTTTTATGGCTAGGTAATATTCCGTGTACACTTCTGTTCATCTGCCCATGACCCTGGTTGACTGCGTGCTTGTTGGCTGTTGTGACTAGAGCTGTCCAAACATGTTGGTGCCGCTGTGTCTTCATGTGCTGTCCTCTCACATGGACACTGATTTGAAGGTCCTCCACACTCTGCCTTGGTGCTTCCAGCTCATGGCAACTGTTACTTCTTTCCGTCTCCAGCATTTGTGGGTTTCTCCCCCTCTCTTTTTGGTGATTAGTAACTGTGCCTGGGGTGGCATGGTGTCCTTCGAACATCAAGGAGACTTTTGAGTCAACATATACTCGAGGTTCTGTGAAATGCTAGTTATTCTGAAGTGGCTCAGATCCGGGCCTGGGGTAAGAATACTGTTAGCAGAGCAGATCGTACCCATCCACGGAGGTTTAGGAGAGGGAGGTCTGGCCTGAGGGTCAGCCCCCTCATGGTCCTGGGTACTCATCGCTCCTGATCCCGGGCTGGACACGGAACTGAGGCTTCTCACTGATTGTGGGCCAGTGAGCACTGGAAGGCTTTGTCTGTTTGTTGTAAAGTTCTCCGGGCTCCACAGCTCTTTACATGCATGGGCTGGGCCGTGGGCGGGTTGATGCTCCATGTACTGAGTCTGTTCACTTTCAGTAGCCTCATGTTCCTGGGCCTCGCCCCTCATCACAGCTGTGGGCTAGGATGTGGATGAGGAAGGGGCTTACTACACAGCAGGGTAGCTGTGACCGTGCCGAGAGGAAGGGCTGTCTTTCCATGGGGGAGAGTGCCAAGAAGGCCAGAGAGATGTCCTCACGCATGAGTACCAGCCTTCCATGTGCAGTGGTTTTTAAGAATCGTTTATTTCATGTGAGTACACTGTTGCTGTCTTCAGACACACCAGAAGAGGGCATCGGATCCCATTACAGATGGTTGTGAGCCACCATGTGGTTAAAATAAGCTTTTTTTAAAAAAGGTTTATTTATTTTATGTTTATGACTACACTGTAGCTGTACAGATGGTTGTGACCCATCATGTGGTTGCTGGGAACTGAACTCAGGACCTCTGCTTGTTCCAGTCCTGCTCGCTCTGGCCCAAAGATTTATTTATTATTTTATGTAAGTACACTGTAGCTGTCTTCAGACACAACAGAAGAGGGCGTCAGGTCTCATTACAGATGGTTGTGAGCCACCATGTGGTTGCTGGGATTTGAACTCAGGACCTCTGGAAGAGCAGTCAGTGCTCCTAATCGCTGAGCCATCTCTCCAGCACTTTATGTGCATTTTTAAAATTAAGATTAATATATTTGTGTGTGTGTGTTTACAGATGCCGTGGTGTGTTTGTGGAAATCAGAGAACAACTTGCAGGGGTCACTTCTGTCCTGCCACTGTTGGTTCTGGGTACTGAACTCAGGATTTTTAGGCTTGTTCAGTAGATGCCTTTATTTATTGCACTAAGCTGTATCTGCGGCTCCCACACGCATCACCCCCCCCCCTTGATTTTCAAGACTGGGATTTACTGTGTAGCCCTGGCTGTCCTGGAACTTGAGGGCTGGGATTAAAGGTGTGCCCACCGCCACCGCCTCCTGGCCCACACATACTTCTTCAGGGCCTTTCCTGGTACACACTGTGCGCTCACACGCTCCTGCAGTGCCTGGCCAGCCCTGGTCTGTGCCAGAGCTGACACCTGCGCCTTTGATGTGTCGGGAGACTCGGCTCCATCCCCACAGATGTGACGTGGGTGGCTCTGTCTCAGCTTTTGTTTTCTGGGCCTGTTGTAATCGAGTGTTGCTTCTCATGCTTCATAGTCTAAGGTCATGGTGTGGGGATCTATCTTAGACACCATCTTGTTGGGTGACAGAGGCCTCCCAGATACACTGATGTGTTCTCCTAGCCCAGGTAGCTTCAGGACAGATGCACAGTGGCAGACTCATTATGACAGCTGCCTCCCTCTCCTTTTCCTAGTCACCCTGTGAGGCCATTAAGGATGTGTGGCTGTGACACTCGGTGGACACTCTTGCTCTTTGTCCAGTACTTTGCTTCCAGGGTTAGGAAGTCATGGTCCTTGCACGGACTTCAAGTTCAGCGCCTCTAGTCAAGGCGGGTGTAGAGAAGGAATAAGGCAGTGAGGGTTGGTCTTGGTCTCCATTTCATTGAGCACAGAGTTCACTGATGGTGGCCGGTCACTTAGTGTTGAAATGAATGAATGAGTGAGTGAGTGAATTAAGAGCAACAAGGAGAGTGCTGGTAGCTGTATTGAAAGGGTAGAAGCTTCCAGTCTGAGGTTTTGTCTTAGTGGAGGGGAGGCACTGGTTCAGTCTCTCCAGCCCCCCCCCCCCAGGTGCTGACTCTCTACCTGGCCGAATCTGTCCTTGGCTCCCAGGTCCTTGGCTGGGGTGCATTTCCCTTGATGGGGCTCGCTCCTCGCACTCCGCATCTGTGGCTCAGATGGGCTGTGCTCCTCCCTTAGGCTGACTTGCTGCCTTTTGGAAGAGCTGGAAGTCAGGGGTTTCGTTTCGTTTTAACGAGTTGTCCTTGATTTGGAGAGCGACCGAGTTTGTCAGAATCTATTTACAGTGTGGCATGGCAGCGGTCTCCAGCTTGTCCTACCAGCAAGTCTTGAGTGGGGTGGGGTAGCCCAGGCTATCTGCAGAGCAGGCTGCCTGGAATGAGCACCTGTGGCTGGGGTAGCCCAGACTATCCGCCTGGAGTGAGCACCGGTGGATAAACGCTGAGGACATTTTCCTTGGAATACCTGGCTGTCTTTTACATACATCTTCAGCATGTCCTGAAGGATTTACTCCTCTGAATTGTCAGGATTGGTAACCGACCTCCTCTTTTCCATTTCAAAGGCAAATCGGGAGCGGTGCCGAGAAAAATTTCCTTACTAGATGACATTTCATCGCAATGTCCGATCGTTTGGGGCAAATAACCCAGGGCAAGGATGGGAAAAGCAAGTACTCCACTCTCAGCCTGTTTGACAAGTATAAAGGGAGGTCAGTAGGTGCGGTCAGATCCTCAGGTAAGGCTCGGTCAAAGGCCTCTCTTACGTTCACTTGCTTCCCTTGTGAGATGCCCGTCCCGTCCAGGCACTTGTGTCCCTAGTCAGTTTGGGCAGGCAGGTGGGGTGACATAGTGTTTCCTGGGTCTGACTTTGTGGAACATAGTAGAACAAGTTCGTGTAGGATTTGCTGCCACCCAGAAGACCTTCCTGGGGGTTCTTGGGGCACAGCCACGGCCATGTCATGGTGCAGGGGTGGTCACTGCGGGCTGCGCTTCCTGGGCCTGGCTCCACCCTGGCATGAGCTCCTCCAGCTGCCAAGGTAAATGTGCACATCCCAGCAGTCCTTTGTCTCTAGTCTGGGGAGCAGCTGGCAGAGGCTGGAGTGGCGACCAAGTGCTCGTCTTTGCTTGCCTTTGTTTTTCTCCTTAGTCTGTGCAGTGGTGTGTGTTTTGGCCTCTCCTCCTGTGAGGTGTGTGCTCTATCCCATGTCCTTTTCCTTGCAGTTATTCCTAGACATGGCTTACAGAGTCTCGGGAAAGTTGCCACAGCCCGGCGTATGCCACCGCCTGCAAACCTGCCAAGCCTGAAGTCTGAAAACAAAGGAAACGACCCCAACATCGTGATAGTTCCCAAGGACGGGACAGGATGGGCCAACAAGCAGGACCAGCAAGACCCAAAGAGGTGAGCCCTCAGGAGGGGGATGGTGGGGAGAGCTGCAGGAGGGGGTGACTGGATGGGGATGGCCTGGGCTGTCAAGGCGTGCCTTCTGCTCCGTGGGACGCTGGTGTGGCCTCACAGAGGGAGAGCCGGGAGTCCGGAGTGTGGACAGGCGTCTGAGACTCTGCTCTCACTCTTTGCAGCTTGCCTTGGTTAGGCCGGGCTTTGAGCTGATTAGTAAGTAGCATTTCTTTGGATAGCCATGTTCCCCAAGGGAATGTGTACAGTGATTGAGGCCTGTCCCCAGAGAACCACTAGGTTGGGACAGGGTCCCTGTGTACTCCATGTTAGGAGATGTAGCTTGGCAGCTACAGCCTTAGGAGACCAACGTCCTGAGCCATGTGTCTCTAGGGAGAGTGCAGCTCCTCAGATGATGAGCCTTCTGTGTATCAGGGAGGAAGCCATGTCCTGGGAGGGGCTCCAGAGGCAGAAGCCTCCTGTCGAAGCTCGCTACTGGGTCCTGGACTATTTAAACAGTCTACAGCCAGGGATAGTCGTGCACACCTTTAACCCTGTCACTCAGGAGGCAGAGACAACCATATCTCCATAAGTTTGAGGCTAGCCTGGTCTGCATAGTCAATTCCAGGCTAGCTAGGGCTGCATGGTGAAACATTGTCTCAAACAAAAACAAAACAAAAAATATTGTGCAGTTAATTTGTGAGGGGTGCTGTGGATTGGGGGTACATCGCAATGGTTGGGGTTGGTGGCCGCTTGTTCTTTCCAGTCAGGTCGTGTGGTTTGCTGGGACTTCTGAACCTGAGGGTTCCACCTTCAAGGAGAAGTAGTCCTTAGCGCCAGTGGTGGCCACCAGAGCGCTGTGGTGCACCCATGGGATAATAGCGTGACACAAAGGGCACACACGTGTCAGCTGTTGTCATCATCCATTTGAATGGCACCCAGCACCATTTTCTCACCAGCTCTGTGGTGAGAAAGCTGTGCCACAGCTCAGCGGGAGGCTGGAGCCTTGCTTCTAAAAGCTGCCGAGAGGAGGCTGCAGAGTGCCCCCCCCCCCCAGCCTCCCAGCAGTGGCAGGGGCAGTGCCAGACACCTGGTGAAGGCCTGCTCCCGAGGAGGGGCAATCGAGGAGGATCCCCATTGCCCTGGTCTGCTGTTCTGTGGGGACTTGGAGCCTAGTTTGGGGATACAGATGTGTCCCCACCTGGAAGCTATGGTCTGTCGTTTTGTGACTGGTGGGTGGCTGGGGTTAGGTTAGCACTGTGTCTGTGGAGTTTGGCTGTCAGCCCTTGGCCACGGCTGCTTCTCACTTGAGTGGGCTGTCAAGTGCAAGGCTCTACTGTGGCGGAGCGGAAGGCTCCACATAAGCCTTCCTGATGTCCTCTCGGACAGTGGGCACACGCTGCAGCCTGTGTGGAGGTGGTTGGCGATAGCGTGGTCTGACAGTTGTGATTGTGTGACTGGGTAACTCACTGAGAGTGCCCAGAGACCTGTGCCTATGTCTGTTTGTCTGTAATGGGGAAGAAAGAAAGAGGAGCAGGAACTAATAATCCACCTGCGACTAGTCATCGCCAAAGGAAGTTTTATATATAAAAAAGCTCTAATAGATCAGAAGAGACTGTGGAATCATACGCACAGGGTTATCTTGTGTTAAAAATATTATAGGAACATATGTATACGGAAATCTGTGGGAATCAGAGCTTCTGTATGGGGGATGAGATGGTAATGTCTGTTATTTATATTTATAAATTTATTTTTATTGAGTGCAGGCATATGCTGAGGCAAGACAGAAGTCTGTCAGTTGTCAAAGCCTTTGCTCTGAGTAGGTGGAGAGGAGCTCCAGCCCTCACAGTAGTGACTCAGTTTCTCCACTGGCAGACCTTCTATTGCTTCCTTCAAGCTCACTTGACAACTATCAGACAAGCAGCAGACTGCCCCATGTCCTGGGCAGTGTCATCGAGTCAGCCTAGAACATGGGTCACTGTCTGGTAATTGTCACTGTGAGGCAGCCAGATTCTCTGTGCAGAGTCTGACCCCACTGTGCATCCTGCTCTTTCTAGTTCCAGTGTGACGGCCTCTCAGCCGCCGGAGTCGCAGCCGCAGCCGGGTTTGCAGAAATCTGTCTCCAATTTGCAGAAACCGACACAGTCTATCAGTCAGGAGGTAGGTGCTGGGTGCCGGTCCTGACATCCTCAGGCAGTCCCCGTGCTGTTGGGAAAAAGGCAGATGCTTTGCCTGGGTAAAGCTTGGACTGAGTGCAGGCTAGCTCAGTGCTTCCTAATGTGCTCTGTGCATACCAGTCCTGTGAGCACAGGAAATGTCAGGCTGCAGAAACACCGCAGTGTCTGGTGTGTTCAAAAACACAGCCAGCTGGCTGTGATGCACCAACTTCCTCCCCTTTCTTCCCCTTCCTTCCTTCCTTCCTTCCGTCTTTCCTTCTTTCTGTCTTTCCTTCTTTCCTTCTCTCCAAAGTCTTACTGTGTGGACCGGGCTAGCCTTAAACTCACAGAGATCTGCTTGCTTTTGCCGGGATTAAACAGGTGCCACCATGCCTAACTCTTGCCAGCTGTCTTGACACCTTGATTCTGTGTGGTCCCCTGGGTACAAAACTGTTGTCTGCGATGACTGGAAGAGTGTGTGTCTGGGAGGCTTTGGCTTCTCCAGGACACCTCCCTCTGCAGCGCTGAGACTCCATGTCCAACCCATGCTTGGCACACTGGCCTCAGTTCCTTGGGCCTGTGACATCACAGCGCAGAGTTGACTTCCTGTTTCTCAGATTTAAAGCTAAGCGGGATTCCAGCCCTGGTGCTTCAGATTTAGCTCTGCAGAACAGAGCTCGACGAACATACTTGTGCCCTGACCCTGACTCTGGGACCCGGGTAGGGTCCTTGGCAGCCACTGTAAGGAGGGCATGGGCTTTGCCAGTTTTGGCCATTGGAGGAAGGAGCCTGCCCCACATGGGTCATTTCATCTAGCAGTTAACTCTTCTTAGAGGCTCTGAGGTTTTCTCACTTACTTGAGAGGGGAAGGAAGAGGGACATCCCATGTCTTGTGGACTCTTAGAGGGTCTTGACAGCCCACTGCCTTTGAGATAGAAATCACCATCCCCCAATAGTGTCCTGGTAAGGTCTGTGTCATCCTGAGACTGTAGACACAGGTGACGTGTGTGGGGAGAGAATGGTGGCAGCCCTGGTGCCCCTCTGCTCACAAGATGTTGGGCATCAGGAGACATCTGCAGGCTTGCTACAGGAGCCAGCAGAACAGCCCTGTTGTCCGTGCTTACGGCTAGGCAGATAGAGCAGACGTTTTCTGCACAAGAAGCAGGTCTGGGCCCCACTTGGAATCTGACTAGACCCTTCCAGGGGCATGGTGGGATTTCTTGGTTCATGGGTCGCTGGCCTTGTGAACTTCATCAGAGGCTGCCTGTAGGGCCAAGGCTGAGATAGGCAAGTGTGGATGAGCAGAAGAGGAATGCTTCTCCAGAGTCGGGCTGGGAGGACCGGCACCTGTTTATAGAATGGTTGTGCACAATAATTTTCCTGGGTGTGTTCCACACTCATCAGTGGCACAGATTTGAGACATGCGCAGAAATCAGGGTTGGAGCTTTGTCTCTGGAGCAAGACAGCACAACTCTGTGGGCACAGGACAGACTGGCAGTGTTTGCAGAGTTATGCATGCGCATGGGCGTGGACGTGGACGAGTCCTCAGCGCTTGCTCCTCAGCCACGCTACTCTGGGCCCCAAACTCCTGACTCTAGCTGGGCCTGCTGTACTAAGAGCCCTGAAAGTGGCCATCTGTCCTCTGTGTGAGGCTTGAGTCTAAAATGCAACTCTCGCCCCACTCCCTCCTCTGTTTGTGGTGCTGGGGGCAGACCCCAGGCCTGAGCATGCCAGGCCAGTGCTGGGCCGCTGAGCCCTGCCACAGCTGAGTGCCGCATTCCAAGGCACAGCAGGTTGGCTGAGCCTGCTCTTCTTGTGTCCTTCCTTTTCCTAGAACACAAATTCAGTGCCAGGTGGACCAAAGTCATGGGCACAGCTGAGTGGAAAGCCAGTCGGACACGAAGGTGGTAAGTGGGTGCGGATGGTTTGGATGGGGTGTGGACAGGAGGCATCGGTTCTTCCCTGACCCCAAAGGCTAGTGATGGTGTTGTGGTGTTCTTTGTGAGTGAAGTTGGCTGCCAATTCTGTGATAGTCGGCCTGTGTGCTGGGCAGAGGAACCCCAACATGGCCCTGATGGTCTTTCAGTCAGCCGCGCTGCTTGGGGTAATTATTGCAGTGTCATGTTGCCGTCAGCGGCTTCTCCTTCACTGGCCTGGCACTAGCCCCAGCTCCAGGCGAGTCCTGAGGAAGTGAGTGTGGGGATGCAGCAGCCATGGCAGCCATGCCATGCCTTTGGAGGATCGGGTGGGATTGGTTATTGTCAGTATCCCAACTGGCAGGAAGACCTGAAAGGGTCAGTCCACTGTGTGGAGACAGAGAGGGCCTAGCGTGCTGCAGGAAGACATGTTCAGAGTATTTCCAGTGGCTTCGGTAAACTGTGAATAGGTAGCTGTGTGCTTTAGACGAGTCCTGGGCACACGGCACAGTCTCTGTGGTCCTGGAGGTGAGGTCAACATCTGCAGGTGGGTTTGTTTGACTGTTTGGTTTATTTTTATGTGTGTGGGTGTTTCCTCTGCATGTATGTCTGTCTGCACACCAGAAGATGTCATCTGATCCTATGAGACTACAGTTACAGATGGTTGTGAGCTGACATGTGGTGCTGGGAATTGAACTCAGGACCTCTGAAGGAGCAGACAGTGTTCTTAACCACTGAGTCAACTCTCCAGCCCCAGCAGGAGGTTTTGAGAGCACTGTAAATTCGGAGGGCTACATGAAGTCTGCTGGGTTTTCCACAGTAACTGGTGTACTTCTGTTCTGAAGCACAGTGGCCACCCAGCTCTGCAGCCTCCCCTGTGAGGGAGAGTGACGAGGTGACTGGTGTAGCTCCCACGTAGAACCTGATGTTGCCCTTTCTGTGGGGAAACAGCCCTCACAGCCTATTTTACTCTTGTCCTCCGCCCTAGGGGTACCTTCTCACTCCTGTGTGTCCCTGCAAGCCAGGGCTTTGCCTTGACTTCCGGTGGACACAGATAGCCAGCACAGAGACCCTGTCTCTCTCCAGATCCATTGTGATGGAGAGGAACGCCCATGCTGTGGTAGAACGTTGTATCCAGCGTCTCCTGGGGCCCTGGGCAGTCACAGTGTGCATGGCTTCACTCTGGATGGGTGGCTTAGTGCACACCATGTGAGCACCTTGCTGGTGGAGGAGAAGTGACATACGGGCAGCCAGGAGGGAAGGCAACTGAGGTCCTCAGAAAGGTGGAGCAGCGACTGTGCTGTCAGCTGAGTCCCGGTGGTCTGTGTGTGTGCCTGCTTCCATGCTCATCTGGGATTTCCGTGCTGCGTGTAGGCATGTCGTGTGTGTGTGTGTGTGTGTGTGTGTGTGTGTGTGTGTGTGTGTGTGTCGTGTGTCGTGTGTGTGTCGTGTGTGTGTGTGTGTGTGTGTGTGTGTGTGTGTGTGTATAGAAGTGCAGGTGCATGTGTGCCGCAGTGCCTGTATGTGGAAGTCAGAGGTTAGCTTCCAGAAGTCAGTTCTCACTGCCCCCCTTGTCAAAGTGCCACTGCATTCCGTGCACCAAGTCCACCAGCCCAGGAGTTTTTGGGTCATTGTATCTGCCCCCTAGGAAGCTCAAGGATTAGAGATACCTGCTATTTCGCCCAGCTTTCACGTAGACACCAGGCTCATAACTCGACTCATCAGGCTTGCATTGCAAGTGCTGGGACAGGGATCAAAGGTGTGTGCCCCTCCCCCTGGCGTGGCCTGGTCTGATTACCTTGCTTGTCTCATGGTAGAGCGCCAGTATTGGGTGACGAATGTAAAAGTGCTGAAATCTTAGGGATACTAGTGTGCAGGTGTGGGGTAGAGTTACCTGTCAAAGTTTTGTCTTTGTCTTTTGTTGTGATAAAGAGAAGGAAGCAAGGGTTTATGTAACTTACAATCCCAGTTTATGGTCCATTGTTATTGGGAAGTGAAGATGTCAGGCATTGAAGCAGCCAGCCACACATCGCAGTGAAAAGCCGAGAGCAATGAATGAACACATGAATGAACGCATGCGTGCTAGTGTTCAGCTTGCTTTCCACTCTTAAACGTCCACGACCCCATGCCTAGGGAATGGTGCTACCCACAGTGGGTGGGAGTTCCCACCCAATTAACATTATCAAAATCCTCCCCCACAGACATCCCCATTGGCCAACATGATCCAAACAGTCTTTCCTCAGGTGACCCTAGAGCAGTGCTTCTCACCTTCCTAATGCCGTGATTTTTTTTTTAATACAGTTCCTCATGTGGTGATCCCCCAACCATAAAATTATTTTCACTGCTACTTTATAACTGTGATTTTGCTGCTGTTATGAATTGTGATGTAAATATCTGATGTGACCCCCATGGAAGGGTTATTCAGCCCTCAAAGCTTGAGAGCCTCTGTTCTAGAGTGTCGGGTTGACAGCTAACACCAGCCGCCTGCCTACCTTTTCTCGGTTTTGCCCGTAGAGGGTGAGTTTGCCTGATGTCGTCACTTGGCAGGCTGTTCTCACCCAGCCTTGCCACTGACTGTGGGAGTGGCCACTGTCTACCACTGTTGCAGGGACCTGCCCATTTCCCTGTGCACACTGGTTTTAGTCAGCAGGTACCTGTGTATTGTACTGAAAACCTAGGGGTGTGGCTCGACCCAAAGGGGAGCAGATTGGCTATAACGGGACAGTTGTGTGGTTCCTCAGTTCAGTAGTATGGTATTCAGCATGGGCTGTATAGCTGAGAGAGGACTAGTCCTTAAAAGGCCATTCTCCTCTGTTCATCCAGGAAGTGACGGCATCTGTGTGCCAGGAGTAGAGTTAAAATGTTAGAATAGGGCTGTTCCTTCTAAGGGGATTGTAGTTGAGCAGTAAGTGACAGCTGAAGAAAGAAGTGGTCTTGGGGTTACACCAGGACCACACATGGCTTTGCAGAACTGGAGAAGGTTGAGAGGTGAGCCTCAGAACTCACAGGCCACAGCCTTGGGGGGTATCTGGTGCTGCCCCTCATGAAGCAGTCTTACCACCCTGAGCAGGCACAAGAACCAGGTGACTCTTAGGGGTGGGAAGGTACGTGTGCTGATGTCCCCTCATCCTGTGTGGGCACCTGCCAGCTCCTGGGGACAGCTACTGTCTGGCAGTGCAGATGCCCACCTGCAGTCATGCCACTTGGGGCTAGGACAGCAGTGGGGACCGTTGGCAGTCTCACTTGCCCGTGTCTTCTCTGTCTCTCTTACAGGTTTAAGGGGCTCAAGCCGACTATTATCCTTCTCTCCCGAGGAATTTCCGACGCTGAAAGCAGCCGGAGGGCAGGACAAGGCTGGCAAAGAAAAGGGCGCCTTAGATCTGTCGTATGGGCCAGGACCAAGCCTCCGCCCTCAGAGTGAGTGGAGGGCAGCTCTGGTCTCAGGTCCTCGGTGGCCACCAGACCCCTTTCTTTTTACCCTTCCGGCTGCTGGGGCCTGGGTGTCAGCATGGCGGCAGGTGGCTGCTTGACATGTTTGTCCTGACTGCCTCTGACTCTCATCTCTCTGAGCCAGGTCTTGCCACTTGTCCATTTGTCATCCGTTATTCCACTAAACTGGGCTTTGCGCCTGGATACATACAGGGTGCAGCTAACGTGATTAAGTCCCTGGTTCCATAGCCTGTTCCCATGCCCCTCCACATGCTGACGGTCATGTCACCCCAGGTCATGTCACAGCCTGGCTCCCACCCTTCCCCAGCACATCCGAATCGTCCAGGTGAATCTGCAGCAGTCGGCACTGTTGTGCCCTCTGGTACCAGGGAGTGGGGCAGGCCTGTTGCTGGTGCTTTGCCAGCAGGCCCTCAGTGTGGGTTCTCATCTTTAAGAACTGGATTTTCCGTCTGGCCTGTCCAAGGAAGCTGAACTATCTCCTTGTTTAGCTCTTGAACTCAAGGATCTTTTGTCTGCCTGTATTGTTCAGTCCCAAGGCCTCTCCTGTTGATGGCACTGTCCTGAAGCCCAGTGAGTGAGCACCGAGCCGCGCTGGCAACAGCGACTTCGCTGAATGTGCACAGTGCTGAGGGGTGGTCAGTGTTGGGGAGTCCTGCTGTGACTGAGATGGGTCACCCCATGGGGCTAGCGTCTGGAAACAGAACCAGCTTCTAGATAGTTCCCTCTCGAGAAGGTGAGATGCAGATGGCCTGGGGTAATCCTGGCTTCCCGCGGTGGCTGCCCAGCTGGCGACCTTTTCTCTTGGCGAGCGATGGGTCCTTTCCTGTTTCAGCTCCTAAGCAGAAGTGGATAGAGAGGAGTCTGGATTCATTCCTGTGGGACCACATGAGTTACCTGCAGTAAAAGTCTAGAGAAACACCGGGAACTAATGAGCACGGTGGAAGCGGGCGTGTTCACACCATTGATGTTTGTCTTTTTTTTTTTTTTTGGTTTTTCGAGACAGGGTTTCTTTCTCTGTGTAGCCTTGGCTGTCCTGGAACTCACTTTGTAGATGTTTGTCTTCTTTTGCAATTGATGTACAAATTAATCTCAAGTGTGCATAAGGAAAGTCATTCTGGCTAAGCACGGTGGCTCTTGCCTGTAATCTCAGCACTTAGGAGACAGGCAGACGGAGCTCTATGAGTTTGAGCCAGCCTGGTCTACAGAGAGGGAGCTCTAAGCCAGCCAGGGATATAAAGTGAGACCGTCTCAGGAAAGAAAATCCAGACTGTGTGGGTCTGTGAGTGGGCTCGGGAGCACAGTCTCACAGAGGTAGATAGCTGTCAGGTTTCTAAGTGTTTCAGACATTTATTTTGTATGTGTTTGTTGGGTAGGGGAACGCACATACTGTAGCGTGCATGGGGAGGTCAGAGGACAGCTTGTGGGGGTTAGTTTAGTTCTTCCCTTCTGCCGCAGCAGTCCTGGGGATTGAACTCAGGTCATCTGCTTGGCAACAGCCCACAAAAACACGTCACCAGCTCCATCCTCAGGTTTTTACCTGTGAACTGAATGTGTGCTCTGCGTATGCCACACGTGGTCGCAGGGCACCAACGTTTCAAACAGAGGCTCATTGGGCAGCGGTTTAAATGTGAGCCCATGTGGAGAGTTGCACTAGCCTTGATGGTGGGGTAGTGCTGGCTGAAGGAATGAGTCAAGCTGTCCTGATGTCCCCATGTTCTGCCCTCTGGGTGCTCTCAGCCATAGGGAGCCAATTCTCTTTCCTCTTGTGTCTCTCTGGAGCAGAACTTGTTTCTCGGGCATATATCCAACACCTGTTAAGAAATTCTAGCTTCCTGCTCCCTACTTGCCCTGATAACACTTGGGTTTCTTTTCTGTTTTCACCGTGATTTGGGGGTGTTTTTTAAAGAACGGGTAGTGTTCATTGCCCCTCAGAACCTTACCGTTCTTCCCTTTTCCCTCTCCTCTTTTGTCCCTTTCTACTTTACAGATGTGACAAGCTGGAGGGAGGGCGGTGGGCGGAACATCATTTCTGCCACGTCTCTGAGCGCCTCCCCGACAGAGCTGGGCAGCAGGAACGCCGGTGGGGCAGATGGAGCCCCCTCCTTGGCGTGCACCAGCGATTCTAAGGACCCCTCTCTCCGCCCGGCTCAGCCTAGCCGCAAAGGGGCTTCACAGTTCATGGGACATGTTTACCAGCCGCCCACATACCATGATATGCTTCCGGCTTTTGTAAGTGTTCAGAGCATCCTGTCCTACAACTGTGTGCTTCTGTTCGCCACACAGCCTAGCTCTCAGGCTAGCATACTGGGACCGCTGTGGCCTGGAGCAGAGTCCTTTCCCTCAGCCTGAGCTGTCTCAGGGACCGCTATGGCCTGGAGCAGAGTCCCGCTCCCTCCGGCCTTTCCCAGTCCACTGCCTCTGACTTCTGCCCCTGTTGTTCAGATGCCACTGCAGCCTTGGTTCTTTAGGAACAGGGAAGCGGGTGTTCCCAGCCTTATGGACCCAAGGCGGATGGGGCACTGTGATTCCTTACAGAGCTCTTCACTCTTTCCTGATCCCCTGACCCACCCTTTTCCACTTTCCAAAATGAATTCTCATTTAACATGTAATTGGAACCATCCTTACAGAATCTCACTCATTGATCCTGTATTTCAGATGTGTTCACCACAGTCATCAGAGAACCAGAGTACGGTGGAACGAAGCTCCTTCCCCCTTCCTCAGCTCCGCCTGGAACCCCGTGTTCCTTTCAGGCAGTTCCAGATGAATGACCAAGATGGGTAAGGCTGTGACCCCGTGGCCATGTGTGTCAATGTGTGACAGCTCATGCATGGGCGCTTCATGCTCTGGAGACTGTGGGTGGGTTGCAGGACCCGGCAAGGAGGTTGGTTTGCAGGGCTAAATCCCTGCTGGGCGGGAGCTGGGCAGGACTGTGGTGGGGCTGGCAGTGGGCATGTGGCATGAGGATGGAACCGAACCGGAGCTGGAGTGTTTGTAGTTGTTCATTGCATGTTTCTTCCAAGAGAAAGTAGCAAAGCTATTCCCTCAAACACCAGACTGTGCAAGGTGGAACTCGTGTTTGGAAAGTGACTGTTTCCGCCTATAGGTTGACATGAACCCACCATTTTTTGGTCTGTCTCAACAGAAAAGAAAGGCCAGGCGTGGCACGGCCAGTGCGCCCACTGAGGCAGCTGGTGGAGAGGGCACCACGGCCCACCATCATCAACGCAGAAAATCTGAAGGGCCTGGATGATCTGGACACAGATGCCGATGACGGCTGGGCAGGTGAGTGGTTGGAGGGACAGCAGCCCTTATGCAGCTGGACCAGAGGACACTCCCTGAATGACTGGTATCTTTGTTTAGTGTATGGTTTTAATTGTAAAGCTGTGGGAGATGTGATACTCTTTTTTTAAAAGAACTTTCTGGAATTACAGGCATTTACTAATATGCCTGTTTGGAAATCATCCCAGGCTGAGATTTAAGCCCACATGTGTTGGATTGTGTGCTTCCCTAGCTCCAAGGAGCTCCCCTTCCCTAAAAATGCTTTTTTTCTTACGTTACATTATTTATTTACTTGGGGTATGTGTGTGTGTGTGCATATGGGCTTGCATGCCTGTGTCCTGGCACACATGTGGTCAGATGTCTTAGGGGAGTTGATTCTCTTGTCCTGGGGGCACAACTCAGGTCATCAGCTTTGGGGACAGGTACTTCACCTTCTGAGTTATCTTGCAGGGCCACACCCTGCTGATTTTGAGGCAGGGTCTTGATATGTAACCCAGACTGATCTTGACCTCTGTGTCTGGCTTCTAAGTGCTGGGATTGCAGGTAAGAGGTACCCACCTATTTGGGGTTTTTGGTTTTGTTTTGGATTTTCGAGCCAAGGTTTCTCTGTGTATCCCTGACTGTCCTGGAACTCGCTTTATATATAGTTCAGGCTGGCCTTGAACGCACAGAGCTCTACCTGCCTCTGCCTTCTGAGGACTGGGGTCAAAGGCGTGCACCACCACCGCCCAGCTTGTCAGCATTCATTGTGTATCTGGAGTTTCTACCGCTCCTGTGACTATCAGTGTACTGTGCTCTGTGTGTCTGCTTAGAGGTCTCGTTAAGAGGTTCTTAGGGCTCTAGAGAGAAGGCTGGGTTCAGAGCACTGGCTGCTCAGTGGGAGCTCAGAGCCCTCCGTAATTCAAAGGAGCCAACACTTCTTCTGGACTCTACAGATGGGCAGAGTACTCACACACGTTAAAAACACAAAAGCAAAAATTAAATAACAAACAAAAAACCTAACCCAGTAAATGTGGAGCACACCTTTAATCCCAGCACTCAAGGGGCAGAGGCAGGCAGAGCTCTGTGAGTTTGAGGCCAGCCTGCTCTACATGTGAGATCCTCCTGTCTCAGTAAAACAAAATAAAAATCAAAAAACCAGAAACAAAAATAGGGTGTGGCTAGACCCCTCGCTAGAGAGAACGCATTGGTTTGGAGACCCCACTGCCCTGCCCTGGCAGAGGACCTGGTGTTAATTCCCAGCACGTGCGGCAGGTAGTGCACAATTACCAGTAACTGCAGTTCCTAGGGATCTGAAGCTCACTACTTGGACTCCTGCATGCATGTGCTACAGATAAATTCATGCAGGCACACACACACATACATAGCAAATAATTAAAAAGAAATGTGCATTATTTCGTAGGCTGGCAGAGGTGATCAGTGGTTACGCGCAGCATGTCTGTTGCCACAGACTCACCTAGGATACACCCCCAGGTGATCTGATGCCCACTTCTGACTCACATGGGGCACGGATACACACATGACACTCACTCATGAAGATACTTGCATACACATGAGTAAAAATAAAACGTTTTGCTAAATCACCTTTTGCACCCGGTCCAGACGCTCTTTCCCTCCCTTGGCGGTGTGTTCCCTGGTGTCGCCGGTCCTGTGGCCTTTGCTGTTGGCCCACGCATCGTTTCCACTTACTAAGACTTTCTCTTGAGTTGGTTTGGCACCTTTGCCAAACATCAGTCAATCATGTAAATCCTTGCTATTTCTGGATGACGGCATTTCCATGAAGTTGTTTGTTCAGCTGTGCAAGTTTAAAATATACCTTAAACTCGAGGGTATGAGCTAGCCACCCTGGGTCTCTGCACGTCTCACTCCTCAAGTTCTTTGAGGATTTGTGCAAATGTGTACTCAACCCTGGCAGTATTTACCAAGGAGCTGCTTCTATGTCAGGGTCAGCTGCTCAGTTTTGACTCTTGAGTTCCAGGATCCTGGTGAATCGCTTGCTAGATCTTTCTTCTTATCAATGTTCTGTAGTTATCAATGGAGAGTATCTTTTTTTACTTTAAAGATTTATTTAATTTTAAGTATATGTCTGTGTGTGGCTATATGCACATGAGTGCAGATGCCCTCTGAGACCAGAAGGGGGCGCCAGGTCCCTTGAAACTGTGGCCACATTTCTAGGACTCCAAACTTGAGTTCTCTGCAAGAGTTATATATACTCTTGACTGCTGAGCTGTCTCAGCTCCAGTCTCCAGGATCTTAATGTTTTCTGGTAATTTTATTCATGGGTAGAGGGCCTCAGGGGATGTGGGTAGAGGGCCTGCTTCGCATTTGAACGGAAGGCACTGTACGGAGTTCAGCTGATGCTGCTGTGCCCTTCCCAGCCCAGCCGTAAACATGCTGGAAGTGCTGCTTCATCCTGTAGTCTCAGCCTCAGCTACCTGGGCTGCTAAGGCTAGAGGCTCACTTTACCAACCTGAGCAGTAGCAACAAAAACTTGTCGGCTTTTAGCAGTGGTAGTAGGAGCCCAGTGAGCGACCTGTTTGATAGAGTGCTTGTCTGGCGTGAAGAAGGCACTGTGTTCAGCCCCCTCCACCGTGTAAATGGGCTGTGGTGGCAAGTGGGTGGGACTTTGACTGCATTGAAACTTCAAGGCCAGCCTGTGACACATGACAGTGTCTCCTAAGCTTTCAGGTACTTGATGTTTTAAATACTCTTATAAGTGCATTTTTTCGATCACTTTGAAGATTTTTTTTTTTTTAAACAGAGACCAGATGGATTCCCCCTGGACTCTGTAGAACAGGTCCACCAGGACCTTGCTTGTGGCGTGCTGATGCTCTGCCACTAGATTACATCCCTGCTCCTGTAAGAGCCTGGTGTGGTGGCATGTGCCTCTAGTCCCAGCCCTCGGGAGGTGGATCCAGCCTGGTCTACACAGAGAGTTCCAGGACAGCGAGGTCCACATAGTGAGACTAGACAGACATGAAATTGTCTTACGTTAATTAGAGACTACATTTTAGGATTACTTTTCCTGTGGTGTTGGGGATGGAACCTGGGGCTTTAGGAATGCTAAGCAACGCATCAGTGTGAGACACGCCCCAGCTGTCTTTTCTGCCAGTTTTTGTGCCTTTTTCTTGTTGTATGCTGTGGTGTTTCTAGAGTAGTGCTAGGGTCGTGTGTCACCCAGAGGAGAGAAGCTGACTCTCAGGCCCGGTGATGCTCCCTTGTGGTTCTAGTTGGCTGAGTGTTTGGGGTTTGTAAGTCTCGATAGGTAGTCAGGTAGACCCTATGCACATTTTCATAGGACTTCCTGCTTTGTCTTGACAACATGGCGCATGATAACCTTTTCCATACAAAATGTCTCCACCTTTTATGTGCTTAGATTCAGTTTGCTAGTGTCTTACTAACATTGCAGACATCTGTGTGTGTGAAGGCCTTTACTTTGTGTGTGAGTATGTGTGCACGCATATGTGTATATGTGTGACCGTGTGAATGTTGCCCCAGTCACCCACATTCGGGAGGGTTAGTATTGCCCAGCTCAGCACTTTTACCTAGGACTCTCAGGAGTTGCAACTGGGCAGGGTCAGCAGGCCCTCACCTCAGATGGGTCACCACAGGCTGGGATTTCAGAGTGCCTTGTGATGCGCTGGAGGTGTCCTTGCGTCTTCTCACCTTCCCGGGTCCTTTTGTCCTCACAGGCCTCCACGAGGAAGTGGACTATTCTGAGAAACTGAAATTCAGTGATGATGAAGATGAGGAGGATGTTGTGAAGGATGGCCGGTCAAAGTGGTGAGTCCCCACTCCAGTTCCTATCATGGGGCTCTCAGCCCCGCACAGGCTTGTTAGTACTGCTGCCTGGCCGTTACTGTGCTAGGAGCAGTTCCTGGTTTCCATAGCAGCAGGAAGGAGGTCTGTTCCAGACAGCATGCAGGAACCGGTCAGCATGCACCCAGGCTTGGCTGTCTGGTCCTTAAATATATTTGCACGTAATTTCCCTACTGATGGTCAAGGGTATGACACCCTGAAAAGCTTTTGTGGGATACACCACCGAAGGCTCATCTTTGTTAATCCAGGAATTCTCAGGGGCTAGCCTCTTCAGTAGTGCACGGGGCCGGTGCAGGGGCAGGTGTGTGCACGCCACATTGCCTACACTCTGCCTCCTCTCTCTCTGGGGTTATTTCCACTGGACTAGTTTTACTTAATGCCCTTTGGAAAACAGGACATTGTACTGGGATTCCCTTAGGGTTTTATCTTTTATTTTATTTATTGTTTTAAAATTGTGTGTTCGTACGTGTGCATGTGAGATTGCAGGCGCCTGCGGAGGCTAGAGGCATCGGTACCTGGGAGCTGGAGTTACAGGTGATTGTGAGTCACCCTGTGGGTGTGGCAAGTGCTTTTAATCACGGAGGCATCTCCCCATGGCTATTTTTATCTTAACATCAGCAGTAGTTTCTGGCTTGGCATTTTAGGGGTATCAGTACCCGGCAGCACATCCTGCTCCCAGGGTGCACTTGGAGCTTCGGGGTCTCCTCAGACAGCTTCCTTCCATATTGTTGTATGCATGATTGGCCCATGGGGGTCAGTCAGTGTGTCTCCTTCCCTTTGGCCTGCCTCCTGTGGTGGTGCATCCTCCATGTAGCCTTTCTTATCTCCTAAGATCCCAGTTTGGTTCTGGGAGGCCAAGACCATTTCTCAAAGGTCAAGTCAGAAGTCACTGATATTCTTTTCCTTTTTTTTTCTTTTTCCTTTTAAAATTTAAGACAGGGTTTCTCTGTGTCTGGAACTTACTCTGTAGACCAGGCTGGTCTCAGACTCATAGGGTTTGCATGCCTCTGTGTGCTAGGATTAAAGGCATTCACCACTGTGCCTGTCTTCACTAGCAGTTGTTCATCTGTCTTCTGTGTGCCTCTCTAGCCACCTGTCAGAGAGAGAGAGAGTGAGTCATGCGCGTGCCGCAGGCAGGCATGCAGTTAGCTCTCCTGCCCCAGTTTGCTGTTGACTGCCTTCCTGGCACCTGTACACCCATGGCTGTGGTTGTGTTCAGGTCCCGGCTGCTCTGCCCCGCTCGCTCGCTCTCGCTCTCTCTCTCTCTCTCTCTCTCTTGCGCGCGCGTGCTATCTTTTTCTCTCGCTCTCTTTCTCTCTTTGCCTTCACAGCAGCCCAGTTGGTGACCGTCTCCCTTTCTACACTGGTGGGCTTCCTATATTCACTATGGTGGCCGTTTAGCATCTGCCTTTTGTTCCGTTGCGGAGCCCTGGTTGGGCACCTGCCCTAGGCAGGCGAGGAGGGAAATGGCAGGGAGCCCGGAGGCACAGCCCTGTTTCCTGTGGCGGCAGCTCCCTTATTCCCTCTGAGGCCCAGTTCCCGCTCTTTTAAGATTTTTTATTAACTTTTATTTTATGGGTATTTTGCCTGCAAATATGTCTGTGGAGATCAGAAGAGGGTGTTGGATTCCTGGAACTGGAGTTACAGACAGCTGTGAGCTTCCGTGTGGGTGCTGGGAATTGAACCTAGGTCCTCTGCAAAAGCAACTGGTGCTCTTAACCACAGAGCCAGCTCTCCAGCCCCAATTCCCAGCTTTTAGATGTGAGTGAGTCGGCCTTGTATTTGCCATGGAGAATGGGGGATGAGTCACGTGCCTCCCAGGGCTTTATGATTGACGGCAACTTGGTAAACACTGGGCCTGAATTTTGGCAGTTCACATATAAAGGGCATGAGTGCAGTATTGAAAGAAATTAGTCCATAAAGTGGTGTAAGAGCTGGCTTCAAAATTCCCAGAGTCCCCTGACTAGTGTGGTCAGACAGGCCTGACTGGGGAAACTTAACAGTTGCCATTTGTTGTAGGAACAACTGGGACCCGAGGCGGCAGCGTGCGCTATCATTGAGCTCTGCAGACAGCACTGAAGCCAAGCGCACTCAGGAGGAAGGGAAGGACTGGAGTGGAGCAGCAGCTGTGTCCCGTGTCGTCCGAAAGGTGCCAGAGCCTCAGCCTCCTTCCAGGAAGCTTCACAGCTGGGCCTCTGGCCCTGACTACCAGGTACTGTGGCCCCAGGGTCTGTGCCTGGCTGTTTACCTGCAGCCCTGGTATGCACGTGGGCACTTACGACTGCATGCTCTCTCTCCCTCTGTCCCTCCTTACTCCATCCCCCAAGCACATGCACACAGACATTAACACACTTACACACACACAATCTACTTGAGCCTTCCTGAAGACAGTGGGGCCTCCAGCCACTGCCTTGAAAACTTGTACTATGTTGATGTCAGTGGCTGGTTTTCCAGAAAGTGCTGGGTCATGTTTCTTCTCCTTTTTTTCCTTTCTCTCTCTCTTTTTGGTTTTTCGAGACAGGGTTTCTCTGTATAGCCCTGGCTGTTCTGGAACTCACTCTGTAGACCAGGCTGGCCTTGAACTCAGAAATCCGCCTGCTTCTGCCTTCCAAGTGCTGGGATTAAAGGCGTGCACCACCACTATCTGGCTTTTTCCCTTTTAAATTTTATTTTCCGTGTGGTGTGTGTTGACACACATGTCATGGCACACCTGTGGAGGTCAGAGGACAACTTTGGGAAGTTGGTTTTCTTTGTCTACCTTAATGAGTTTCCAGGGATCAGACTCATTGTCATCCTTCAAGACAAATGTTGTTTCCTGTGCTGTGTGCCTAGCCCTCCCTTATTTGAAACAGAATTCAATATGAAGACTGTCTGGGCATGGCCCCATGGTCCCAGTTCTCAGGAGGCAGAGGCAGGTGGATCTCTGAGTTCAAGACCAGCATGGTCTATACAGTGAGTTCCAGGACAGCCAAGAATACAGTGAGACCCTCTTGTCATCCCCTTCCCCTCTCCTATCTGCGCCCCCCCCACCCCCTACCCCCCCCCCCCCCCACAGTCTGTTTTCCCAGCCAAACCAGCAGTGTGCCACCTACCTGTCGAGGCTCTCACTGCATGCCATGCTAGTGTGTTCCTCCCGTCCAGATAGTAGTGGTTTTTTTAAGAACTGGAGTCAAACCTGAACACGTTTGTTGTTGCTGCGCTGTGCCGCATACACCGGGCGCGATGCCAATGAGGCCCTTTATGCATGATGTCGCCTGCAAGTCACTTGGTGCTTTGCCCATTCCACAGCCTTACGCAGATTCTTCAGCCTGATGCTTTGGAAGAGGGCAAGCCCTCTGGTCAGCTTGGTCTGGTGCTCGCTCATGGTCAGGTCCGTGGTTTCTGTCTTTGAACAGACTGGGCTATTTTCTGGATCCCTCCTGGCTCTGGTGACTGGCATTTTGGTCTCTTGGCGAATGCGATCTTGCCAAGGCTTACACTGGACAGTCCTTTTCTCTCCACTGTGATTGAGAAGTGTGGGAAGGGTGTTGAGACTGGCTAGCCTGTTATATCTAAAACTCTGTGTGTGGGGGGGGTATGTGTAGGAGGAGTATGTGTGAGGAGGTCAGACGACAGTTTCCTGGAGTCAGTTCTTCACGTCTGCTTTCATGGGAGTCTGGGAACTGCACTCTGATCGCCAGACTTGGCAGCAAGTACCTTTACCTGCCGAGCCATCTCACTGGTCCCGTTCATCATCCTTTCAATGTATTCGTTCATTTTAGCAGTTGATAATCTCTCCTCGTCTGCTGTGAGGATAAAGTTATCTTTGATTTTACTCCCCTAGCTCCGGTCTTTGGTAGCGTCTTATCTGACTTTGAGCTCTTCCTTGCTGTCTGAGGGAAAACTCCTCCACTGGGCCTCTGCTGTCTGGGCCAGTATTTTTAAGAACTCTGTTCCTTTGGGTGCTGGGTAATATTTAGAATACTCCTTACTATTGGGTGTTGCTGCTCTCGGGCCTTCTCACTGGGGAGGAGGAGCGACACACAGGCATCTGACTGTTCTGTCTCCATTCCTGTCTGTATTGAAAACTCAAAATGTAGGGCTGTCTCCAGTTCTAAGGAATGTTTTTCAGTTCTTTCTCATTATGTTGTATGTGTGTGCGTGCGCAGCAGCTCAGGTTCCGCCGTGTCCCTGTGGAAGCCGTTGGTTGGCTTTGGTGTCCATCTCTGCTCTCCCCCTGTTTAAGACAGGGTGTTTGTTGTTTCTCTGTTGGGTATGTCAGACTAGCAGGCCTAGAACGTGGGCTACAGACACTCACGCTGTGCATCTGGCTTTGACGTAGATTCTGGAATTTGAACATGTGTCGACATGATTGTACAGTTAGTACTTTTACCCTCAGCCCTCCTTCCTCCAGCAGGAGCCATGTTGTCCTGACACTGATGCTCCCTTGGTTGATGCTGTGTGTAGACAGTTAATACCGCACAGATGCCCTCCCCAGTGCCCACACGGGTCACTTGTGCTCCACAGTGCCACGCCCTTATCCTGTGCTAGTCCCACACCAGGCTACCACCATTGCCAGTGCACCCCTCGCACCCTGCTAGGCTCTGGCCACCCACATGGAGACTGTGACTCCCTGGCAGCCGACACACCCACCTTTCCTGCCACGCCCAGTGATTTGTGAGTGAACAGAGGACATCATTCGAAATTCCCTTGAGAAACATAGTCCTCCCGTGTCCAGTGTCCGGCCTTCCTCCTGTACTCTGTGTGCCTGGGCTCTGTGCTGGCTATAGAGGACACGTGTGAGACATGCATTGTGCCTCCCCTCCTGGAGATACCATGTTGCTGAAGGCTTCACAGTGAATGTGAACCCTTTGAGTCTGTTTAGGTCTTCGGGTAGGAGATAAATCAGGTTTAAGAATGCAGAAAAGTGGGGTGGAGAGATGACTCAGGTTAGCATCACTGACTGCTCTTCCAGAGGTCCTGAGTTCAATTCCCAGCAACCACATGGTGGCTCACAACCATCTGTAATGAGATTTGATGCCCTTTTCTGGTGTCTGATAAGAGCAATAGAGTACTCATATACATAAAATAAATAAATAATTTTTAAAAAAATACAGAAAAGTGAACTGAAGAAATGGCTCAAAGGGTAAGAAGAACACATTCTACTCTTCCCGAGGACCCAAGTTCAAGTCCTAGCACTCATGTCAGGTGGCTCACAAGTCCCTGTCACTCCAGTTTTGGGTAGATCTGGACATCTCTGATTTCTCCTGGCACACGTACTCAAGTACACATACCCAACACAGACAGAAACACGTGACGATAAAAATAAATCTTTACAAAATTCTTATGTATATGGGTATTTTGACTGCATGTATATATGTGTACACAGTATACATGCCTGCAGGCCCTGGAACTGGAGTTAGAGACAGTGTACAGGCAAGCTGTCACATAAGTGCTGGAACTTTTACCTGAGTCCACTAGAGGAGTACACCATGCTTCTAACTGCTGAGCAATTTCTCCAGCCCGATAAAATAGATCTTCAAAAAAACACAGACTGCACAAGGGTGTGTTGTCGGGAAGGCCCAGTGGGCACCGGAGCCTGGTAACTTACTTGAGTAAGGGCCTCAGGACCCAGATGGTGGCAGGGGAGAACTGACTCCCCAGAGCTGTACATATAATGCACACACACATGTACATGTGCATTTGCTTGTGCGCGCTCGTGCACGCACGCGCGCACACACACACACACAAAATCTTTTTTTAATGTAAGGGCCATAAAGAGGGCTCAGGTGTTAAGAGTGCTTTCTGCCCTGCCACAGTCTCTGAGCTCAGGCACTGAGCTCCCAGCACCGAGTCCAACAGCTCACAGCTGCCTCCAGGAGCCCTGATGCCCTCTTCTGGCCTGGAAGCCAATAGCCCTCACATGCAGATACACACAGTAAAAACTTGTTTTTGAAGGCTGAACAAGGGCGGCCTGTGAGGTGGCCAGTGAACTGGGGTACGCAGCATTTCTGAAGCATGGGCAGATGTTTTTTTTTCGTTAATGTGAAAGGACAGTGTTTCTTGTCCAGTGAGCGGTGTGAGATGAGATGGCACATCTAAGCTGCGCCTCACTTCTTACCTCATCGGAGCTGCTTCAGGATCGTGAGAAGCAGCTTTTAGGAGGAACTTGGTAACTCTCATGTGTGTATTTGTTATATTGAGGTGTGGTTAGCCTCCAGGGGAAAGCAGAGCCTTGCCGTTTGTCTTTGATATCTTGGACTGAGGTATACAATTGCTTAGCCAGCCATTCGAAACAGAAACTTACATTGTTGTGGCTGGGAGTCAGCCCCCTCCTGTGGTTCCTGCCGCCCAGTATCACGCCTTCTCTCTCATTACTGTAGACACTTGGGTTTGAAGTCACTGTGTAGGGCTCGTGTATTCTCAGGGGGCCCTTTTGAGCCTCAGGAAGGATGCACTTTGCCTTCTGCTCCTGAGGAATCACCAGCCCCTTTGAGTCACTGAGAACATGGTTTACTGTTTTCCTTGTGTCAGGACCAGGGGGAGGGAAGAGGCGCTGACCCAGGCTCCTGGCCTGCACCTCACTCCCTCCTTCTTTTGGCAGAAGCCCACGATGGGCAGCATGTTCCGCCAGCAGTCCGTCGAGGACAAGGAGGACAAGCCACCCCCACGGCAGAAGTTCATCCAATCAGAGATGTCCGAGGCCGTGGAACGAGCCCGAAAGCGCAGGGAAGAAGAAGAGCGCCGGGCCCGGGAGGAGAGGCTGGCTGCCTGTGCTGCCAAACTCAAGCAACTAGACCAGAAGTGCAGACAGGCTCAGAAGGCCAGTGAGACCCCGAAGCCAGTGGAAAAGGAGGTCCCCCGGTCCCCGGGCATTGAGAAGGTCTCCCCACCAGAAAATGGCCCTGTTGTCCGCAAAGGTGAGAGGACTCCCTATCCCACAGCTGGGAGCCTTGAGCTGTTGACTCCAGTTCTCTCTGGCTATGAGGTAGCCTGGCCTGTGGCTAAAGCACATTATACTGGGAAAAGGCAGAGACAGGCTCTCTGTGAGTTAATGACAGCCTGGTCTGTATAGAGTTCCAGGACAATTGATATAGAGAGAGAGACCCAGTCTTAAACACATGCAGATGTGGGCCTGGGACCTTGTCTGGTCCCAGCTCAGCTGTTTTTATAATTTTTAATTTGTGTGTGTATGTGGAGGGGGGTGTCAGAGGATAGCTTTGTGGAGTTGAGTCCACTTTTATGTGGGCTCAGAGACTAAACTCGGGTCTCTAGGCCTATGCGCTAAGCGCTTTTACCTGCTCAGCCATATTGCCACCCCATCTTAACTTTTTAAACTAGTTGTGTAAATGTCTTGCATATCTACAAACCATTTTTCTTCATCTATAAGTGTATCAGACTGGCAAGGCAGCTCAGCAGGTAAACGAGATTGCCACTCAGCCCGATAGGCTGGCGGTGGGACAGATAGGTGCAAGTTGTTCTCTGATCTCCATTATGCTATGATGTGTGCATGCTTACATAGACACAGACATAAATTCATTTAAAAATGTGGGGGGTAGAGACATGGCTCAGTGTTGGCCCCAGTTGCTCTCACGGGTGACCTGGGTGTAGTTCCCAGCACTCACGTGGTGGCTCGTATCCATCTCTAACTCCAGACCTAGGGGATCTGATGCCCTCTTCTGATCTCACTGGGTACCAGGCACATAATACATGCAGGCAGATACACTCATGCACATAAATTAAAATAAGTAAATCCCCCAAAAGTTTGGATACCTGCCTGCCAGCCTTTGGAGGCCTGAGTCGGTCGGTGCCTTACAAGAAGCTTGCGGCGTACAGAGACTCCTCCATCTTGCTGTCGATACTGCTGCTCTCCTTTCCTGTGCTGCCCAGCCAGACGTGTGTGGCGGAGAGCCTGAGAAAAGAAGAGCACTGTTTCACAGGAAATGAAAAGGGGTCTTTCCAAATGGTGAGGTATACTTCTGACAGTAACAGTTCCAAAGGAGTGGCCACAATCTGTAATGAGCCACAGGACTACAGACGTTCTCCAGGAAAACCATCAGCTCTATTCCGTGACAGTCCCCCCAGTCAGCCCTGATGGACTGTTTTTAGCCTCAGCCCCTGTGAACTCCTCCCGAGTGTGTTGAGGCATTTGGCTGTTTTACGCTACCAGTGCCCTTCTGGAGTCAGAGAAGTGCGATGCCCTCATGGTGCCTGCTCTCTGCGGCTTGAGTAGGACTGCCTGTCTCCGTGCTTATGGCTGTGGCAGTACAGAAACTGCTTTGACCATGCTGTTGGTTGGGCCCTATTGAGTGCATGATCTCACTGGATCCTCCCTCAAGCCCTATGGAGGAGGCATGGTTGCTCTCAGTGCTCACAGACTGCGTTTAGCAAGCGGAGCTGAGGAGAGGCCTCAGGCTTCCCGCCTGCAGTTGTCGAATCCTTTGTGTTTGGGTGATGAGTTGCAGGTGGTCCCTGAGTTAAGGCTGCTTTCTCCATCCTCAGAGCCCTTACTCAGCTGAGGTCTCTCCTGGTGTTTTTGTTGGGTAGGACCTTCTAACTGTGCTTTGTGGGAAATTCATAAGCCCAAGGAGCATTTGGTGTAGGCAGCTGGATCTGGGTCCGTGAATGGGCCCCCAGTGGCGTGTGTGCAGCAGTAGATAGAAGCACTTGCTATTCACCACACAGTTGGCTAAACTGTGAACTCGCTGTGACCTTTCCTTCCCTGTTCTCTAGGCTCCCCAGAATTCCCTGTCCAAGAAGCACCCACCATGTTCTTGGAAGATACGCCTGCGGCGTCCCCGACAGTGGCTCAGAGCAGCAGCAGCAGCAGCAGCAGCAGCATCGAGGAGGAAGTCCGGGAGGCTGGGTCCCCTGCACAGGAGTTCAACAAGTACCAGAAGTCCCTTCCTCCCCGTTTCCAGCGCCAGCAGCAACAGCAGCAGCAGCAGCAGCAGCAGCAGGTAAACTGATGACAGAACCACAGAGCAGATACATGTCACGGCCGCTATCACAGGTGCCATAGGTGACACCTCAACTCAGGGAAAACCTCCCATCAGAGGCTCTGTGCATGATTCAAACCCTTTACACACTAAGTCCTGTACTCTCTGAGCTGCGCTTGCTGCGGCTTCACTCAGAGTAGCATCCCTCTGAACCCATTCAAACATACTGGGGCTTCTGAGGCCTCCGGAGCCTTCTGCACTGTCTCAGGAGTTACTGGAGAGGGACAAGTCAGCATTGGATTGAGGGTGTCCATCTTGTAGGGTTCATGTTGGAGAGCCAGGGCTCCCACCCAAACATTGCATGGCCAAGTTGGGTGATGTCAGTCAGTCATCAGTCTGGTCTCTTCTTTGGTAGACTGGAGAGACTGGGTGCTTGCTTCAGCCAAGCAGAGACCTCTGGCTGTGGCACCTGGGAGCATGTCAGAGCATTGCCCATGTTGACTCTGAACCTTTCCAAGGGCCTTACATTTTTGCTCTGGAGGGTAGCATCATAGCAGTCCCTGGGTCCTGGTGATCTCTGCTGGTGCAGCCTGACAGCAGTTGTATAATTCTTGGGACTGGGGACGTAGCTCACTGCTAGAGTGAGATCTCGGGTTCAGTGTTTGGTGCCCAGCATACAAGGGAAAATGGCAGCTGTGCCTAGAAGCTGTGCATTCTGATGGAGACTGGGATGATGGGGATATCTGCTAGAAGCCCAGCAGCTGGCTTACAATGTTTTCATTTAAACTGTCTCAAAATTAGAAACCAAGGATCTCCAGGGTCTCCTTTAATTTCCTGTGACCCCAGTTTCTCTGCTTTGGGGTCATAGGAAGCATGGTGTCGGTATATAAGTACACACAGTCACTCGAGGCCGGGAGCAGAGGTACCAGTGCGCAGTGTAGTGGTCACACCTGCCGAACCAAGCAGCCCCAGTTGCTCTTGCTAGAGATGGGGGAGGCAGTGGCCATGTATCTCTTCTCAAGAGGGTGTGAGATCAAAAGGGCTGCCGGGCTGGTCTGATCTAGTCCTCAGGGACTGCAGTTTAGCTAGAGCGTGTTATGTAGACCAAGAAGTTAGCTCTTGTCCTCACACATCAGTGAGCTGCAGTGACTGAGTGCTCCTCAGGGACAGCAGCCCCCAGGAGGTGCACCCCAGCCGCAGGCTGGAGGGCATCCATTCTGTTCTCAGAGTGGACCGGGCAGGGCCTGCTCTTGCTCTTGAAGTCTGACCTAACACAGGAATCGCGAGTTTTAGACTCAGGGCCTATTGGGTGGAGTCAGTGTACCATTGCTTTATAGTCACGGATGGTTTGTGTTCCTGTGTTCAGACACTTCAGAGCACCGTGAGTGCCGCAGCAAGCTACTCGACCGACTGCCTGTTACACTTCAGTTAGAGAGACAGCTACCGTGAGCAGAAAAAGTACTGGGAGTGTTTGTGGGAGCAGACCCTGGGGACCAGCTTCTTTCCAGAGGGAACGGGCTTACGCTGGAAACTCAAACTCAGTTTGGGAATGAAGGCGAGAGGGGCGTCATAGTCCAAGGTCCAGGGTTTCACACGGTCTACCAAGGGTTCATGGGACCGTGAAGCAGAGAGTGGGGTGCGTTGTGGAGGAGTAGCCAAGCAGGCAAGATCTGACAGAACCCCACAGGCTGCCGATAACCTTGTGGGATCAAGCTGTCGGGCCGAAAGCCGAGGAGGTACCAGAGGCTCTTCTGAAGCGTGGAGCTGACAAATGTAGACAGTACATGCATAACTATAGACAGAAGATGTGGCATGCTCCTGGTAGGGAGCGGATCGGATTTTGTGAGGCGTTGAGTCAAACTGAAACCCTCATCTGATGGGCTCACAGGTGCACACGGCCCTTGTAGTGGCACCAGTGCGACTCCATCCAGCTCCAGGGGACCTCAGCCTGAAAGCTCAGACAGGCCTCGGAGCTCGGAGCCGTGGACATCCTTCTTGCTGGCCTTTTGTTAGGAGCCTTTGTGTGCCTGTCCTGGCGGGCGGTACCTGGAGCACCTGCGTGCCCTGCCCTCATTCACTGCTTGTCCTCTCCCCCAGGAGCAGCTGTACAAGATGCAGCACTGGCAGCCGGTGTACCCCCCACCTTCTCACCCCCAGCGCACCTTCTACCCACATCATCCCCAGATGCTGGGTTTTGACCCACGGTGGATGATGATGCCCTCCTACATGGACCCACGCATCACCCCAACACGGACACCTGTGGACTTCTACCCATCAGCCCTGCATCCGTCAGGTGAGCCCAGGGAGCCCAGTGAAGGCACATCACCAGCAGCTAGACCCATGGTGGTCCAGACTGGTCCCTTTGACAGGGTATTTGACTGGTCTTGAGTTTTAAAAAGATAAAGACACAGTTCTGTTATTAGGACCCGAGTGTGGGGTAGAGACTGAGATGGAAAGGTGGTGAGGTTGAGACCAGCCTGGGCTAATTATTAAGACTGTCTCCAAAAAGGGCAAAAGCAAACCAGACGTTGTTGGGATGAGTATGAACATGTGTGCTGTCCGTTGCGGCCCCTGAGTCCTGTGGGTCTCTCTAGCCAAGATTGTTCTTGCCCGAAGTCGGTCTAATGCTTTTGGTAAAACTAGATTTGGGGGTTCATCAACCTTTTGTCTTACCATGCTCTTCCTTTTGTAGCTAACACTGTTGGGTGCTCACTTATGATCTTTATAGCGCTGTTTCCAACGCTGCTTTGTTGTGGGTCACGTGATGTTTATCTCACGGTCAGGTGGTATGTACCACAGGCTAGACTGTCAGGTGGTCTCAGTCTCTCTCTCTTTCTTGCTAGCCATATTGAAGTAGTCCATGAAATTGAACTTGCTAATTGTGTTAATACAGATATCTGTATCATTCATTTTTTAAAAATCCCCTTGATCAGTTACTGACAGGTGTTCCGATTGCTTGACACAGGATTGGGTGTTTAACTTAGTTGGGAGCACATTCTTTTAGTAGTCACAAGGTTCAACTCTAGTTCCACACATAGAAAAAAAGAAATATCCAGTGTGGTTTTATGGCTTTATAAACTTCCTAAAAGGACTCTGTGTGTGTGTGTGTGTGTGTGTGTGTGTGTGTGTGTGTGTGTGTGTGTGTGTGTGTTTTCCTTTTGGAAGGGGAATGTTTTTTGTTTTGTCTCCGTGTAACCCTGGCTGTTCTGGAATTTGCAGTGTAGACCAGGCTGACCTCAAACTCACAAGAGATTAGCTCGTCTGTGTCTCTTTTTTGCTTGTTTTTGAAACATGGTCTCTCACTATAGCTCTGGCTGGCCCAGAGCTCATTATGTGTCCCAGGCTGGCCTTACATTCATGGAAGTCCTCTTGGGTCAGCCTCCATATGCTGAAGTTACAGGCTGGGACCATTACACCAAGCAAACTGTCAGTTTTTGCTTCTTGTATCTGGAAACATATAGAAAGGAATTGGTTGTATTTTCTGTCTTTGCTACTTTGGCTAATAGTCACATAATTATTTTAGGTTTCTTCACTATTTGACACCTTTTATTCCAGCTTCTTCCTGCCTACTTTTCCGGTGGATCTTTTCCTGTGTAAGAAGATGCTGACTGAAAGTCTGTAGCTTTTAATTGCCAAGGCTTGTTCCTTTAGGTTTATTGGGCTGTTGGGCATGGTGGTGTCCACCTTTAATTCCAGCAAGTGGGAGGCAGAGGCAGACAGATCTCTGACTTTGAGGCCAGCCTAGTCTACACTAGCCTAGAACTCTGTTTTAGGACAGACAGAGCTACACAGTGAAACCCTGTTGCAATTGCTTTCTACCACTACCCTCAAATAAGATTCTTTTCTTTGTGAACTGGAGATATGGTCTAGCAGTTAAGAGCACTGGCTGCTCTAGTTCCCAGCACACACACACGGTGATCTCTTCTGATCAGGCCATGTACGTATGTACGTGCATGCGTGCGTGCGTGCGTGTGTGTGTGTGTGTGTGTGTGTGTGTGTGTGTGTGTATGTGACCCTTCTATGTGAACTTTGCCTCGAGTCCATTTCACAGGAAGGTACCAGCCCTGAAGAAAGACTAGGTTTGCTCCTGTTTGCAGACGGGAGAGAGGCAAGGGAAGTGTGGAAATGAACCAGTAGGAAGGAGGTCGCCTCTGAGCCACCATCTGGGAAGCAGACTCGGACCTGTCCGCAACTCGTTTGATTCTTCACACATGTCTAATTCGCCTTCTTAAGTTTTAGTGCCTGTATATTTTTGAAAGTAGGATTTGCTGCCCAAATCGTTGTTTTGTTCTGTATTTTCTTTTTCCCTCCACCTTTTTTTTTTTAATAAGTGTTTACGCATTTTGAGAGTCAGAAGGTCTCCTTCCACTGTGTGGGTTCCAGGAAGCAAACTCAGGCTTTACCCATTCAGCCATCTTACCAGTTCCTATTTTGAAATTTTTCCTTTGTTTTTAGAGACAGGGTCTCACTATGCAGCCCTGGTTAGCCTGGAACTCACTCTGTAGACCAGGGTGACCTCAAACTCAGAGTGTGTCTGCCTCTGCCTCCTCAGTTCTGGGATTGCAGGTGTGCACCACTATACCCAGCAAGTGCTTAATTCCTTTTTTAAAAATCATTTTTAATCATTAAAATATAAATTTTAATATGCTATGTTCTTCTAGAAAGTGTCAGCTGCAGTATACTACATTCATACCCATTCTGGCCATTTTGAATTTTAAGTTCAGACCTAGTGAGGACTTTCAGGGCTGTTACTGGATTCAGGGTCATCCTCTCAAAGCCTTCCCACCCTACAAACAGTCTTGGTTAATCTAGAAGACTGCTGCCTCCTTCTGGGAGGCAGAATTTGAATACATCCCTCCTTAAAACCCAAAGGAACAATAGGTTTCCTAAGATTTGTCTGTTTGTATCCTTCCGGGGAGCTCCCTGTACCCAAAGGGCACAGCCTTTCTAATGCTCAGTAGTATTTCAGAAGCATTGAAAGCCTTATTCCTGGTTCTGAGAGGATACTGACCTGAGGCCTGCAGAGAGAGTGGGGAAATTGACATTACATGTGTCCTGGTCCATCGGGGCCACTCTAGGCTCACCTTTTCCTCAGCAGCCAGAATTTCTAAATACAAAATGTAGAGTGTCCTTGTCCATCTTCCCATGGGGATATGAGGAGGTGAAGCCCGCGCTGGCCGGGATCGGGCTCATCCGGCCCAGACACCTGTGCTGTGTTGCGGTCTGCTCGCTCACCAACCCTGCTGGGCTGAGATCTGCCTTCTGTTTATTGTTTTTCTTACCTTTCAAGTGGATTCTCGTTCTGGGAGCCAGCATTGGCCTCTAAGGGCCACACGCAGGTCAGATGGTATGCCTGTGTACCAGCAGGCTCCCCGGTCGGAGTAAAGACTCAGTTGTCTAAGGGATAGCTGCTGTGTCCACGTGGCGTTGGGACGGCTGCCTCTTCGGAGGCTGTGTTCTGCCTTGCGGCAGCTGCCAGACATTCTGTGTTAGATGAGAGCGGTTGATGCTTTGCCTTCTTCAGGACTGATGAAGCCCATGATGCCCCAAGAGTCCCTCAGTGGGACTGGCTGTCGCTCTGAAGATCAAAACTGTGTGCCCTCACTCCAAGAACGAAAAGTGGCCACCATCGACCCAGCTCCTGTGTGGAGCCCTGAGGGCTACATGGCACTGCAGAACAAAGGCTACTCACTGTCCCACCCGAAGTCTGCGGACACTCTGGCCATGGGCATGCATGTCAGGTGAGCCTCCCTCCGCGGCTGAAGGAAGACTCCGCAGTCCCAGTGGAGGGCCCTAGGAAGAGGCCCAGTCCCAGGAGGCACAGCCCGGGGTGGGTGGGGAGGAGGAGTGTAAGCAGTGTGCTTGAATGTTTGATGTGAGTGGCTCTCTCTGACGGCCAGGCTGAGGCCCAGGAGGAACCCCCGTGGTCGTCGAACTGTGGGCTTGGAGTAAAGGGCAGTGGGTGGGCTCACAGCAGGTGGGTTGAGAGTGGGGCCCGGGCTCGCCCCTCCTGTGCGAGTACAGGCGCTAGCCCTGCCATCCCAGGCCCAGGCTCACGACTCCCAGGCTCCAGCTTGTGCATTGCTCCAGGGGACGGCCAGCTCCTCTGTCTCCAGGGCGGTGCATTGAGCTGCCACTGACATCTCCACGCGCACGGACTCCAGGGGCCACCGAGCAACGTGTCATAAGCTAGACCAAATGTTTGTGTTTTCTTTTCTTTTTAAAAAACTTTTTTTTTCTTTAAAACAAATCAAAGCAAAACAAAACTAAGCCCTGTTCAGCATGGAGGCCAGGAACCGAGCTCCAATCACATTGACTGATTTTTCTGGTTCCTTTTCAGGAATGAAAGGTCTTACTCTGCCTCCCCCGGAAGGTCAGGGGGCATAAGTGCCCAGCGCGATCTCTTTGAGGAGAGAGGGGAGGAGTTCTTGAGTGCTTTTGACAAGAAGGCCCAAGCAGACTTTGACAGCTGTATCTCTTCTCAAAGAATAGGCCAGGAGCTTTTATTTCCACCCCAGGAAAATGTTCAGGAGGTGGGTGCTCCTGGGGGTTGTACCCCAAACCTCAGGTGTTCCCCATTGGAGCCTGACTTTGTCCCAGCTGAGAAAAAGCCAGAGTATGGCAGCTGGGATGTTGGCCACCAGCCAAAGGCTGCCGACACAGCCAGCAGTGTGGAGCTGGAGGCGCCCCGGCAGGAGCCTTCCTTTCATGTTTCCTCTTGGGAGAAGGAAGGGAGCCCCAAGAAACAGCCAAACCCAGAGCCCGAGTGGACACCCGAACCCCGGAGCTCCGGCAGCCAGCACCAGGAGCAGCCGGGCAGGACCCGGAGGTCCGGACCCATCAAGAAACCCGTTCTCAAGGCCCTGAAGGTAGAAGAGAAGGAGAAGGCCCTGGAGAGAGTCAGGCAGGGCCTTGGAGAGGAGAGCTCGCAGCAGGCCACAGAGAAAGAACCCATGTGCAGGGCAGAAGAGGATGAGGAGAACAACCCTGCCCTAGCCAATGCCTCCTCGGCCCTGGAGGAGAAGGCCACTGCCCGGGCTGGGTTTGGCCACGAGGCTAGCAAGCCGGAGGAAGATGCAAAGGCTGATAAGACCTGGGAGAGCAGGTCCTCAAGGGAGGCCAGTGACATTCCCCCAACCAAGAGAAACAACTGGATCTTCATTGATGAGGAGCAGGCCTTTGGGGGCCGGGGCCCGGCCCGTAGCCGTGGCCGTGGCTTCAGAGAGTTCACCTTCCGGGGCGGCCGGCCTACAGGCAGCAGCTCAAGTGGTCTTTGTGGCACAGGTATCCTTGGGTCTCGTGGCACGTACAGTAGTGGCCAGCGCAGTAACCGAGGCAGGGGCCTGCGTGACTTCCCCCCACCAGAAGACTGCCCCAGAGCCAAGCCAAGGCGGCGCATCGCCAGCGAGACCCACAGCGAGGGCTCTGAGTATGAGGAGCTACCCAAGAGGCGCCGGCAGCGGGGCTCAGAGCCTAGCCACGAGGGCATGCTCATGGAGAGGGACGAGGGTGCCCTGAAGGACTCATGGCGCTCCAACAGGACTTACACCGAGGACCAGGGTGGTCTAGACACCCGCAGCCGGGGACCCCGGACATGCGGGAGAGCCCTCCCACCTCGCCTGAGCAACTGCAGCTATGGCCGCAGAACCTTTGTTGCCAAAGAACCTCCCCACTGGCAGGGCAGGAGCCCCGGCAGCTCCTGGCAGGAATATGGCTCCTCTGACCCATGTGGCCCACGGCGAGCCACTGACAGAGACTACATACCAGACTCCTACCGACACTCTGACACATTTGGAAGCAGGCTTTTTGATGACAGCCGCACGGAGGACAAGAGGTCCTTTTTCCAAGACGACCACGGGGCAGATTCCGAAAATGCAGAAAACAGGCCCTTCCGTCGGAGGCGGCCCCCACGCCAAGACAAGCCCCCTCGCTTCCGGCGCCTCCGTCAAGAGCGGGAGTCCCTGGGTCTGTGGGGACCTGAGGAGGAGTCCCATCTGCTGGCAAGCCAGTGGCCAGGCCGGTCCAAACTCTGTCCTGGGGACAAGAGTGGTCCTGGAGGTCACAGATCCCCAGAGCTGTCCTACCAGAATTCTTCTGATCATGCCAACGAAGAGTGGGAGACCGCCTCCGAGAGTAGCGACTTCAGCGAGCGTAGGGAGCGGCGGGAAGGCCTCGCGGCTGAGCCCGAAGCACAAGGGGACAGCGGCCTCTCTGGGGCTGGTTTGGGTGAAAAGAAAGAGCTGGCCAAGAGGAGCTTCTCCAGCCAGAGGCCCCTGGCTGACAGACAGAGCCGCAAGCTGGAGCCGGGAGGGTTTGGGGAGAAGCCTGTTAGGCCAGGTGGGGGTGAGACTTCCCCCCGCTGCGAGAGCCAGCAGAGTGGGACACCTCTGAAAGTCAAAAGGTAACGCGTCAGCGCCATCGCGGGTCCTTTGTCGTTGTCCTGTTCGCAGCATCAAGTCCATGCATGCTTGCCCTGCCAAGCCAGGCGCCCCGGCCGCTGTGTGTGAGCGTCTCCATCACTTGCTCCTGCATTGCTTGTCTGCTTCTCCATGGTGTGTCATTGTTGATGTTGTTGTTGTGGCTTGATCAACTAAACCCAGAGTTCCCCATGCCCTACTCCCCAGAGGCCTTCTTGTGATGGCTGTGCTAGCCCGAGTTCCCAGAGTCCAGCCTCTGGATATAACCTCAACTCTACACTGATGGCTAATGCCTGTGTGTGGTGCCCGGCCAGCTCTGCAGTCCACCTGCTTATTACTGCTTGGAGCTGGTCAGAAGGCATCACTCACCTTTGGTCATGTGGAGCTAGCTCTTGCCCCTAGTGGCCCTGCTTCCCTCTTGCTGCCTAGACATGGCTAGAGGCACCAGGAACAGAGGGGAGCAGGCCACTTCAGCCAGAGCCTGCTTTTCTAGAAACTGAAGCTTTTGGGGTGGCCCATTGGGTATTGGTCCATTGCCCAGACTGCCTATAGGGAGGATATGGGCTTGGTGCCCAATCAGTGCCTCAGATCGAGATGTCTGAGGTGCAGAGGTTTTACCCTTCTTGTCCTTAGAATTCAGAGTTCACACTCAGGTGTACATACCCCAAAGAAGTTGACTCAGGAAAGTGTCTGTTCATTGAAGTGTCTGTGTGACCACACTCCAGCCCCAACAAGGCATCATGGATGAGCTCAGGAGCCCCGCAGCTGAGGAAGCCTGTGCTGCTCTGTTCTGTGGCCCAGTGCAGAAAGGCCCGTGGCCCTCACTTGGGTGCCTCCACCCGGTCGGTCTCTTCTCCCCGCTGCAGTCTGTGGAAGCAGCATGCAGTAGGAGGGAGCACTGCTGGGAAGAGGGTGCCCCAGCCTTCACCCTGCCCACAGAATGGGACCAGCACGTGGCATGCACTGTGGGCAGGCTCTTGTGACCCTTGATGGCTCAGTAGAAGGAACTGGAACTAGATAGCTGCTGTGTCTGTGTGTGGGCCTTGTGCATTCAAAGTTTTCTCTTAGCCTTTGAGTAATGGAGAGTTCATGAGCTCCCCCTTCCTTTGCAGGTCTCCAGATGAGGCCTTGCCTGGAGGCCTTGGAAGCCATTCACCCTATGCCTTGGAGAGGACCACTCATGCCAGCTCTGACGGTCCTGAAACCACCAGTAAGAAAGAGAAAGAGGTTTCTTTGGCTGCCCAGAGGGCTGGTGAGCAGGAGGAGGCCCGGAAGCAGTTTGACCTGGGCTATGGAAGTGAGTTGGGGCTCTCCTTTGGAGTGAGGGGCAGTGCAAAACAACCCCAGACTCCTATCTTATGATGCCTCCAGCCTTGCTGAGTCCCCATGACATCTGTATAACTTCCCAGACTTAAAGGGGGCATCCAAGTCCACATGGCTAGCAAGAAACAGAACTGGGTGTATGAATCTGCATCTCTAAAGGCCATTATCTCCACGGGTGCTCACATGGGCAAGAGAAGGGTGGGGCACCATGTCTAGATTTCCACAGGCACTGGAGAAATTGCTCCTTGGTAAGTGGACTTTTGAGGCAAGCATGCAATATATCAGGTGACTGTTGGATGACTCTCACCTTATTCTTTCTGTGACCTTTGGTTCAGACACAATCATTGACAACTGTGGATCCAGCCCTGGGGAAGAGAATGAAGTAGGCTCCATGGTGGGTGAAGGCTTCATTGAAGTCCTGACCAAGAAGCAGCGCCGCCTGCTGGAGGAGGAGAGAAGAAAAAAAGAACAGGCTGCTCAGGTAAGCACCATGGGCTGGAGGGCAGCACTGAGAGGAATGTCTGTCAGGCCTGCATTGTCTCCTGCTGCCTGTCACAAAGAGGCTGACCTGTCCAGGGTCTAACAGCCAAAATGTGACCAGCTAGGTCAGAGATAAGCCTCAGCACCCCTAGTCTTCCTCTTCCCTTAGTGCCCCAGACTTGCTAGGTGACTCCTGTTTCTGCAAGTCACAGGGGTCAGGAACCCTGTACAGAAATGCTTGAGGCTAGACACTGCACTGGGCCACTTCTGTCAGCCTGCTCCTGGGGCCAGTCTGGCTATCCTGACGGTACACTCTGAGCCTGGGGTTCTGAAGACAAGTGTCAGGCATCTCAAGCTAGTTTGGGTAGTAATATGAGCCGGGACACTTTCTCTGGAGACTTCACTGTCAGTCATATCTTAAGGCTGGACTGCATCAGCTCCTCTTCCCAGCAGGTGCCTGTCAAAGGTCGAGGCCTTTCATCACGGATTCCTCCTCGGTTCGCTAAAAAGCAGAATGGCCTGTGTTTGGAGCAAGGAGATGTGGCTGTGCCTGGCAGCAGCCTGGGCACTGAGATCTGGGAGAGCAGCAGCCAAGGTGAGGTGGGTGCCTGGCTCAGTGGAGGCAGGGCACTTTCTGGAGATTCACACCTTTGAGCCATCAGCATAAGTGTGTCATGACCTATTTCCTGGGCCCCAAGCAGAGTCAGTGTTGAGCGGCACCTGAACTGACTTGCCTCGGCAGTCACAGATGGCAGTCACCGGCTCCAGTACTACTCCAGTAGACTAGCAGAGCCTCTGCACGCCTGTCACCCTAGGGGAGACATCCTGTTTCCTTATCTAGTGGAAGATTGACAGATGGCCAGTAGGGAGTAAGGGATCCCCTTCCCCAGCATAGAGAAAGCCCTCTGAATTCCTCCCTGTTGTTTTCCGTGGAAGGAGAAAGTTCAGACTAACGGAAGTGTACCTTCCTTCTTGAAAGTTTTTATTTCCTTAAGGCTTTTTTGTTTGTTTTTAATGTCGCACTCAGAGCTGTGCTTCTGGTGAATTTTCACTTTAAAATATAAAACCGGTCCAGTTGATCAAGTTCTTCCTGAAGGCCTGCAGTGAGTGGGGCTGCACAACAGTGAGCCTAGAAGATTGGACAGTTAACCAGAGGTTTTCTACGGCTTGTAAGGGAGCTAGGAGAGCCCACCGTGGAGAACGGTGGCTGACCCAGGCTAGAGAACATGCCACAGTGGGTGACTCATGTTCCTGCAAGTCTGTACCTTTATAGTTGTTCTGGTCCTAGTGCAGAAGAGCTCTACTCAGGGATGGCCTGCTCTGGTGGAAGGAGGAACGATGAGGGCTGGAGGACACTTGCTTACCATGCCGGCAATGCCTCAAATGCCCTCAGCCACGTGGGCACGGCAGCACCAGGCTGAAGCGCGGTCGTCTCCGAGGGGTCAAGGCCTCTGCAGGGTCTCAGTTCAGACTAGGGCCACATGTGCTTCAGCCTGTGCATATGTTTTTCTGGGCTCTGGCTCGTTGGCTTGGATGCTAGGAAAGGTCTTAGACTGCTCATCGAATTGAGCTATACCTTCCTGAATCGTTCAAGGCTTGAAGTAGCTGCTCGCTCCCGGTTTCAGTGCAGGAGAGTGTCGGCATAACAGGACTGAGAATTGTAGTGAGGCAGACCAGAGTGTAGCTGAGAGTGCTGGCCCATGCCTCTCACCTCAGCACTGGGGAGGCAGAGACAGGAGGGTTCCAGAGCTACATAAGATCCTGTCTGAGGAGGCTGGTTGTTGGGAGAAGCTCTCACATTAGTGTCTGTGTGTCAAATTCATTCACAAAGCTCTGTCTGTGGAGCGGCGCGCCCTACAAGGCAGAGGGCAGGGGGCGTTCCATCAACTCATCTTTTTAGTTGGTGTTCACTCCAGAGGAAAGGAACTCACAAGCTCCTGTCCTCCCAGACTGCTTGTCCCCCATTGATGCCCTGACTCTTGCCTCCCTTCCTTGGCAGCCCTCCCTGTGCAGGGCGCCGCCAGCGACTCCTGGAGGTCAGCTGTCACTGCCTTCAGCAGCACGGAGACTGGCACCTCAGAGGTGAGTGCTGCCACCCGAGAGCCCTGGGCTTCTAGCACACTCGCTGGCAGCTGGGCCTGCACAAGGTGCCCTACTGTGGTCCCTAGCTTGTCGCCCTCTTCAGCTTTGGTCTGTGGTTTCTGTGTGGTGCCTGCAAGAGCAGAGAGACAAGGGAGACTCCTGGATGGGGAACTGGGTCGAGAGCCTCCTTTGAGTGGTATTGCCTGGCGCCTTGAATGCTCCTAGTGAAATGAGTTTGGTGGCCTTGTCTTAGATCCATGCAGTGTCTAGTGATCATGAACTTAGGTAGGATTCATGCATTCATTACACTAGGTGTGTGCCATGGGCCACTGTCATGAGGGCATGTCTGGACTTTGCAGTGGAGGTCAGTGGTGGGGAGGAAGGCCGGCAGGTGCTGTCCACAGGCCGCCTCCTGGACGCTTGTGCTCTGCAGTTTGGGGTCAGGGATCTAACCCATTTTGTGCTCTGCACAGCAGGGTTTTAAGAGCAGCCAGGGAGATAGTGGCGTTGACTTGAGTGCTGAGTCTCGGGAGTCGTCTGCAACCTCCTCACAGCGCAGTTCCCCGTATGGTACTCTCAAGCCAGAGGAGATGAGCGGGCCTGGCCTGGCGGAATCCAAGGCCGACAGCCACAAGGACCAAGCTCAGAAGCAGTCTGAGCACAAGGTAACCTAGAGGTCCCCTACATGGAGGCCAGGGCCTGGGTGGAAGAGGCCCTCTGTTCTGCCTGCCTTGATGTCGAGGGTACCTGGAAGCATCCGTGTCTCAGCCCTTCTGCTTTCCCACCAAGGACTCAGAACAAGGCTCTGGACAGAGCAAGGAGCACAGACCAGGGCCCATCGGCAATGAGCGGTCTCTGAAAAACAGAAAGGGCTCAGAGGGGGCCGAGCGGCTGCAAGGGGCCGTCGTCCCGCCTGTCAATGGGGTGGAGATTCATGTGGACTCCGTGCTGCCCGTGCCGCCCATTGAGTTCGGAGTCAGTCCAAAAGTGAGCTTTGCTTCATCTTCTCTCTCTTTTGTTTTTTTTTTTTTTTTTTTTTTTTTTTTTTTTGTTTTTTTTTTTTTTTTTGAGACAGGGTTTCTCTGTGTAGCCCTGGCTGTCCTGGAACTCACTCTGTAGACCAGGCTGGCCTCGAACTCAGAATTCTGCCTGCCTCTGCCTCCCAAGTGCTGGGATTAAAGGCGTGCGCCACCAACGCCCGTCTCTTTTGTACTTAGATGGACACTTACGGTTGTCTCCTACAGGAGAAAGGGAAGCTAGGAGCAGAGTGACTCCTTTGGGAAGAACGTTAGTACAGAGGCGGAGTGGGCAGCTGGGATTGGATTGCTTTGTGGCACCAGGGGTACAGCTGGGCTCAGAGGCCAGCCAGAGGGAAGGGGAGACTTCTGTGCCTGTGTGTGTTCATCTCCCTCTCATATTGACTCTGGCCACTGCATCGTGGGCACTCATCGATGTGGGCCCGGGTGCACGTGAGTTGGTCCGAGGCTCAGGTGCCGTGTTCCCTTCTCTTCTAGGACTCTGATTTCAGCCTGCCACCCGGGTCTGTTTCTGGTCCTGTAGGGAACCCAGTCACCAAGCTTCAGGATGTCCTGGCTAGTAATGTAAGTCCGCGTGTCCTCCGCCAGCTCTGCCTGCGCACCCGTGCTGGCAGCTTGGCGGGGTGGGGACCTTCGACCGGAGGTGATGTCAGTCCTCTTAAGGACTGGGTCATTTGGCTGGCTTTGGCTCCAGTCTCCATGTTGTGCTAGCTGTGGGGCAGCCTGCTCTCCCTAGGGAGAGCAACACCCAGGGCAAGCACACCCCCACCCCCCAGCCCCCACCCTGCCCCAGACTATCCTTTCATGGCTAGTGGGCAACTCTGGTTAAGCAGGAGGTGCCTCTGGAAGGCAGGCTCCCTCACTGCAGGCAGCACAGGGTGTGAACGCCCTGGAGAGAGGGTGGGAGCTGCCTGGAGCAGCAGCTCAGCTTCGCTCTTTGATCTGTCCTCTTGGCCAGACGTGTTCCCCAGACGGTTGGAGGAGGAGCTTTAGTGCTTCAGAACCTCGCCAGTCATTGACTGAAAACAGTTGGGATTTGATGGGTTTGAAAGGCCATGTCAGCCACGCCCCTCACTTTGGGAATCCTGAATGAGTTGTTACAATTGGCTAATGAGCCCAGCGCTCTAGGGTCCAGTCATTGCATTTCCCACCTGTGTTAGGCGGGCCCAAAGAGCCTAGTGACAGCCACCAGCCACTCGTTCCCGCCTGGACCTGGCCATCTCCAAGCCAGAACTAAGTGCTTGCTTCTTGGCCAATCGCTCGTCCCTTTGTGTTGCTGGGGCGTGACTGTGGAGGGCCAGTGGAGTGTGGGTCTGGAGGTGACTTCTGTCATGGAAACTAGGCAGCCTGCTCTAGATGAGGCCTGCCTGTGCCCTGTAACTTTCTCTCTCCCCTCTCCAGGCAGGACTGACGCAGAGTATTCCCATCCTTCGGCGAGATCACCACATCCAGAGAGCCATCGGCCTCTCTCCCATGTCTTTCCCCACCGCAGACCTCACACTGAAGGTAAAGCCAGGTCTGCGCTGGGCTAGGGCCCTCGCCAGCACCTCAGCTTGTGAAGAGGTGGAGGGGAGCTCTCCCACACCCTCAGCTTAGGTTGCTGCTCTCCCTTTTGTCCCCAGTAGTAATTTGTATCTCTCCTCTCCTCTGGCTTCCAAAGATGGAGTCCGCACGCAAGGCTTGGGAAAACTCCCCCAGTTTGCCGGAGCAGAGCTCTCCAGGAGGGGCAGGCTCGGGCATCCAGCCTCCGTCCTCCGTGGGCGCCTCCAGTGGGGTCAACTACAGCTCCTTTGGTGGAGTGTCCATGCCGCCCATGCCCGTGGCTTCTGTGGCGCCTTCTGCTTCAATGCCAGGTATCACGTCTCCTGAGCCAGGCTCAGGGGCCTTCTCCATTCACAGCGCCGCCGCTGTCACTGCAGGGCGTGTGTGACACATGCTTCTAGGCCAGGGAGTTAACAGCTTCCCACGCGCTATGGACAGTGTAATCCCTCCTCTGTGGTGGGGAGCAGCGTAGGGAAGCACTTGCAATTGCCAGAGAGGAGTGAGCAAAGATACGGCTTTGAGTCAGACTCTAGCCACTGCCAAACCCCTGGTAGCTGTTTTGGTTCTTCCTGTCATCATGCTTGTGACTGGGGATTTTGGGGGCCCAGCTGCCAAGGTCTCAGTGATGTGTTTCCAATAGATCCTTCTGACCCTCCACTATGGACTCAAAGCAGGGAGATGAAGAGGACAGTGACTGAGAGACCGAGGCAACTCTCTTCATAGTAAATGGCCCTCGCCACAGCCTAGCACTCCCACAGGGGAGTGGCTGAAGGGTTAGGTACTCTCCTGCACCTGCCTGGGTTTCCTGAGCTGTGTGCTGCATCAGAAAAGCGCACAGCCTCTGCTCACACGTGTCCTCAGCCCCACCGTGTCCCCTGGGAAACGTGGCTCTGTGCAGCGGGAGGCTTGACCCTTTCCTTCCTGTCCTGTTCCCAGGCAGCCACCTCCCACCTCTGTACCTGGATGGCCACGTGTTTGCAAGTCAGCCCCGACTGGTTCCTCAAACGATACCTCAGCAGCAGAGTTACCAGCAGGTGAGGGTAGCAAGCCTGGTAGCCAGAGGTCAAAGGCCGCACAGCTGTGTCACTCTGCATTTCTTTGCTGGTGATCTTGCCCCTGACCCATGTGATACCTAGCATTGGCAGACCATGGCACACACATGGAGAGTGTAGAAAGAATCTGAGAGGTGCCAGGCATGGAGTAGACACCCCAGACTCCCGCTCAGGTGCTTCCCTTCTCCTAGCTGAGGATTAGCTGCAGTGGACTTACATTGAGAATGGGAGCTTGGCAGGCACAGATGCAATAGAAAGAGACAGTTTTAGAGATAGGCAGGGTGTTGTCTTTGCCCAGGGTTGGGGTTCTGTCTGTGGGGCTGGTGTGTTTTGGAGCCTCCTTCCAGAGACTACTGCTGGCCTCACATACAGCCCGGAAGGGTTCCCTCCTACTCCAGGTCTCCGATCCAGACAGGACGGGGTACCCTCAGCTCTTAAGACATGTTATTGTTAGTTCTCTAAGATTCTGATCCACTAAATGGATCATATTGTTTCCCGTTACGGTTTTTATTTTATGATTATTTTGCCTGCATGTACGCCTGTGCGCTGTGTGCATATACTGCCCACAGAAGCCACAGGTGTGGGAGCCTCTGGAACCTGCCGACAGCTGTCAGTGGGTGCTGAGAACTGAGCCCAGGTCTTCAGCAAGAACAAGTGCTTTTTAACACTGGGTTGTCTTCCTAGGACTTTTCCTTAAGATTTTTGAGTCTCACTCTAGTCCAGCTGGCCCTGTCTCAGCTGGAACTTAGAGAGGTCCTGTAGCCTTAGCCACGCAAGGGCTGATATTACAAGAGTAAGACGCAACACCCAGCTTGTGTATATCCTAAAAAGGATACTTGGGATTCACCTCCGTTGATGTGTGTGGCTGGACTCACTTGTGCTGTGTGGATCCAGTGGTAGGGCGACTGTGCCTTGGTCATAGGACTTACTGACCTTTTGCTGCGGGCACACAGATCAGATGGGTGGAGCTGTGTCCTTGCCATCCCAGCCAGGACCACCGGGTTGGGGGGACACATGCTTCGGGCAATGCAATCATCACCTGGCTCCCGTTCACAGGCCGCCACTGCCCAGCAGATCCCGATATCCCTTCACACATCTCTGCAGGCCCAGGCGCAGCTTGGACTGAGGGGTGGGCTCCCCGTCTCCCAGTCCCAGGAGATCTTCAGCTCCCTGCAGCCTTTCAGGTGAGATAGCCCAGGTGTCAGGCCCCTCTGCCCTGCTGTCTGTGTGCTGCTCTGGAGCCGTGGACTGGGTCACTAGAGGCTCTGCACTCCCTTCCAGTGCACCACAGACTGCTGGGGGTTCCTGTCCCCTCTGCTGGGTCTTCTTCCCATGACCTTCCCTCAACCCACTGCCCCCATCCCCTCATGCCCTAGCCAGACCTTTCTGTATGTGTGATGGCTTCAGCTTTGGGCATCACTTCCTGCAATAGCTTGGGTGTGTCCTGGTCCCCTGGTCAGCAATATCAGAATAGTTCCGGTCCTCTGAATCATTCTCTGGGGAAGCCGGGATCTTCAGCAAGTCCTTGGCCCCTGTGCTCATCGGTGTTGGAGACAATGTGTACCTTGCTCACCTGTTCCTGACCTCCTCCATCTGGCCTTTGCAGGTCTCAGGTGTACATGCACCCCAGCCTGTCACCACCCAGCACTATGATCCTTTCTGGGGGCACGGCCTTGAAGCCCCCATACTCTGCGTTTCCTGGGATACAGCCCTTGGAGATGGTGAAGCCACAGTCTGGCTCACCCTACCAGCCCATGAGCGGAAACCAGGCCCTGGTCTACGAGGGCCAGCTCGGCCAGGCTGCTGGGCTGGGCACCTCCCAGATGCTGGATTCCCAGCTCCCACAGGTCAGTTTGGTTTGTTGGTAGTCTCTCCTTCCTTGCTTCTCAGTTGCCTCTTGTGTGCTGATGTTCAGATGTATCTCTCAGACACAGAAACTTCTTACTAGTCCAACAGCACTGTGTCCTGCTCACTTCCCCTTCCTCTGTAGCTCTGTTCTAGTACTGTCTGCGACCGAGATGGTGGGTGTAAGCCTGGAAACGGGGCAGGTGTCATGTGTCCCTCCATCCCTTCTGGTCCCACCTCAGAGCCTGAGTCAAGAGCCGGCTGGGCCTGCCCTCTCTGTGTGTTGGAGCTTCCCTCCACCAACCTGTATCCTCCACTCCTCAGCCTCAGGCCCTGTGTGGCAGCTCAGGACCTTTCTCTCTATCAGGCTGCTGGCTTGCTCTCTTACTCCATCTAGATGCCCTGGTCCATGCCCACGTGTTAGGATCATGTGTGCTCATCAGCTCTGCCTTTCTAAGTGATAATTCCCAGTGCTCTAAGCTCTTTACCCAGCCACTCCTGGGACCTGCCCCTCTCACCGCCCTGTGCTATGGCTTGCTTTTACCCCAGGGAGTAGACCCTCAGAGCCACGCCCACACCGCTGCTTCCCCCATGTTGTATTGTCCTGTGTCCTCCCCCATGGCAGCTTGCCTCTGTACCACAGCAGCATCCTATCTCTCGGATGCCCCTCGTCCAACAGGCCACCCTGGCGAGTATTCTTCTTTTTTTCCTCTGCGTAAAGGGAGGCTTAGTGCTGACTCTTCACTGAGGGGTCTAGACTGCACCCTCAGTCACCCCATCCCAGCGCCACCCAGTTGCACCTGACTCCTAAAATCATCTTCAAGACATTTTCTCTGGCTCTCCTGTCTCCTCACACCCTCCCTCTTCCTTCCTTCTCCCTCCCCTGTCTAGTTGTGGGTGTGCCCTTCATTCCTGTCTTTGCTCTCCTTTCTGGTCGCTGTCATCCAAGCACTGCTCTGCCCTGGGTTTATTTCTTCAACTTTGGGTCCCTATGGCTGCCCATCCTCACTGCCCTGCCCTCTGCTGGGCTGGGTCTGCAGGGTCTTACCCTTTGCCTGACTTTTGCCCTCGGTCCTCAGTACCCTGTGCAGTGAGTACAGCAGCCCAGCCTGTCCCTGAAGAGCACGAGCCAGGATGTCCCCTGCCCAGGCATCGTTCCTGCCTGACTATACTCTGTCCCTGCTGTGCTCTGCTCTGAGGTTCTCATGTCACTATAGGTCTCAGTGATGTGGTTCCAATAGATCCTTCTGACCCTCCACTGTGGACTCAAAGCAGGGAGATGAAGAGGACAGTGACTGAGAGACCCAAGTGGCCCGGCTCTGCCCAGTGCTTATCCTCTTCCCAGGCTTGTTCTGAACTTGGGATGTGATCCCTTGGGCTCCGTGGGCTCTGCTGTTCTGCTGTCTGGCATCCTCTAGAAGGCTCCAGTTTGGTTTTCTTTTCTACCATCATTGATTCAAAAATCTGTGGTTCCCATCTTTTTTTTTTTTGTGCCACACAAAGGCATGCGAGGCCAGGCTTCCTGTGCATCTGTCATCTGGGGAAGCTCTCTGCCGCCTTTCCCCTCCAAGCCTGCACTCTGAGCTGCACCCAGCTCTGTGCAGCATGTCACATATATTGCTCATGTCTGACAGTGCCCTGTGGCTTCTCCAGCACCCTTTGTTTAGTGAAGACTCCAAGGCCTGAGGCCACACAGCCTGCAGGTGCAGAGGCCCCTCAGGAGTGCTGCGTCCACTCCCACATGCATGTTTTAGCTTTCTCCCCAGTGTCCCTTCCGCCTCCTAACTGTCCTATCACCCAACAGCTAACTATGCCACTGCCTCGGTATGGTTCCGGGCAGCAGCCACTGATCCTGCCACAGTCCATTCAGCTGCCTCCAGGACAGAGTCTTTCTGTTGGAGCCCCTCGGAGGATTCCTCCACCTGGCTCCCAACCACCAGTCCTGAACACCAGCAGAGAGGTAAAGGTGGTCCCAGAGGGGGGCATTGTGCAGCCAAAGCCTCCACCACACAACGGCTATAGAAAGGGCACGCCTCCAGTCTCTCACACTGCAAAGGCCTCAGTCTCAGATGCCAGATATTTCTTGCTTATATGTAAACCAATCAGGTAGACAGGCGTTGGCATGTGCCAGACTACCAGGCAGCAAGGAAGATATACATGGAGCCACCAGGGTACAGGACCTAGACTCTTGAATAAGGACAGAAGTCTGTGCTTCTCAGCAAGTCACCTGGGGCTTGCTGTGACTGGGTTCAGGGTGGTTGTGCACATTCGCCTCTCCTGTCCTTTCAAGGAAGAGTCTCTGTGCTCTTAAACATGCTTTAGTTCTAGCACTCAGACACGGGAATCAGAGTTTGAGGGCAGCCTTAGCTATGGAGTGAGGCGTAGTCTCAGAAAAAGAGTAAACCCTAAGACAGCCTCCTCTTGAGTCCGGGTTGGGGTTGGGGCCCCTGTGGGCTAGGCTGTCTCTGGGCTGCTGAATGACTCTGTTGCTTCTTGGCCACTCTAGTCCACTCAGATGGAGTTGAAAGGCTTCCACTTTGCCGACAGTAAACAGAATGTTCCTACCGGAGGCTCCACACCATCCCCGCAGGCCTACAGGTATAGATGAGCCCTGGGGGTTGGGAAGCTCATTGCTCAGTGTTCCATAATCTCTTCAAAGAGCCCATGGGCCCAGGGAAAATGGTGAAAGGCATTGCAGTTGGCCCCCTTTGTGTCCCTGAGTGTTCCTGAGGCATCCTTGTAACGTGTTCATGCTGCAGTTACTGTAGCAAAGTGAGTCCTAGGGAAACTGCACTTGTTTCTAATCTACAGAGTGAGATGCTCCAAAGAATGGGAACTTTCTGGGGTGGCAGCCACAGCCCCACGGCCTCGTATCCAAACTCACCCTCTGACCCCTGGTCTAGACTTTCTTAAAGCTGGTTGTGGGTGGCCTTTCTTCCCAAACCACAAACTGGTGCCCACTGTTGACTTCCTTGGTACGGGTTTTTTACCTCCAGTCAAGGCTTGATACAGAGGTATCTGTTGGATTGTGGCAGGGGCTCTGGATTCCCTCATGCTGGGTTATGGGTGCAGCTCTGGGCCTGGGCCTGAGCAGATATACAGCCTGATACCGTGTGTTTAAGCACTGAGAGAGACAGACAGATAGACCTGCAGTGTCCTTCTAGAGGTCACCCAGCAACACACTGTGCAGGTATAGTCCCACCATCTGTGCCCCACTTTACTGACCATCCACCTGACAGTGCTGTGCCGGGCTGGAGCTGCCTCCACCCTTTCCCTTGAGTCACGGACGTAAAGCGAGGACCCCTGCGTCTGTCTTACGCTCTTGCTGTTGTGGGTTTTGTTTGTGCATGAGTACATTCTGTTCCGCTGCCATTGCCTGGCCGAGGGCCCATAGAGCAGGGCTGTGTGAAGGGAATGTGCATGTGGAGGGAGGAAGTTTCAAGAAGGCGCATGCACCATAGTCTGCTGCCCAGTGCAATGGCAGGAGCCTGGGCTCAGTAGGCTGTAAGGTGGGAACAGTCTTGAAAGAAAGTGGACACTCTCTCCACAGATTGAGAATATTTGGGAATGGGAAGGGACCAAAAATGGTTTCTTGTCATCTTTTCTAAGCAATACAATATAGCTACTGTCTACATAGTATTTGTAAGCAATCTAGAGAGGATTTTTCAAGTATATAGGAGAAACTGGGAGTGGTGGGCCATCAGAGAGAGTGCATGCACACTTCAACTCATCAAGCTCTGGGGTCCATTCCCAGAACCAAACAAAAAACAAAAGAACAGGGGGCTGGAGAGATGGCTCAGTGGTTAAGAGCACTGACTGCTCTTCCAGAGGACCTGAGTTCAGTTCCCAGCAACTACATGGTGGTTTACAACCATCTGTAATGGGATCCGATGCCCTCTTCTGCTGTGTCTGAAGACAGCTACAGTGTACTCATATAAATACAATAAATAAATCTTTAAAAAAAATAAATAAGAATAGGCTCATATTTAAAAAAACAAAACAAAACCAAAAAAAACCATGGCTAGGTTACATGTAAATACCATGTTAACTTTTTCTGTGTAGAAACAGAGGGGCTGCTGGATATGGAAGACACAGGTGTCATGGTGACCAGAGGGATTGCTATGACTCTAGTATAAGTTCCCCAAGATTTTCAGGAAATGGGCAACTGAGACACGCCTTGCAAAAAGGAGTCCTCAGTTAGAAATTCAAGGGATGTGCTTTCAGGATATGGTGGTATCTAGCACTAGACAACCTCACCCCCAAGAGACTCGCTGGCCTCTGCACAGTAGTACTCTTTCTTACTGAAGACCTTTTCTCATGAAACATCTAAGGGCCTTGGGGACTAAATGTGGTCGTAGAGTGCTCCCCTCCCTCACAAGTGAGAACAAGGCCACCCCTGGTATAGCTCCTTGGAAGCTGCTGCAAGCCTTCATCTGGACACCGCACCACGGGTCCAGACTCCACAGCCTGAGGAGCACTGGCTGTCTTCTCACAGTCAGGGTGGCAGCTCCTCCTGGGTGTGTCTCCAGGAAGTTCTGAGGGGCACCGTCGACCACCCTCCTCCCGATTTGCATTCTTAGCTGTCTCAGGTCTATGCTTTCTGACCGCTAAGGCCTCTGGCCAGAGGGCCTCCCTGTCTTGATTGGCCTCCATGTGCTGCTAGGCATTGACTCCATCTCTGTGGTGACACATGCATATTCTCAACCCTGCCTTTGGTTTTTTCAGGCCTAGCTCTGCTAGCCCCAGTGGGAAGCCCTCTGGATCAGCAGTTAACATGGGCTCTGTGCAGGGACACTACGTTCAACAGGTAGAAGATGGCTTCCCAGACCCTGCAGCCCTGGACACTTAGGCCTGTCTCCCAGCGCCAAAGGAGAGGGGACTGTCCAACCAATGGATGGTTTTTATTAAGGGAAACGTGCCCTACTGCTTAGAGCTGGGCCCCCTGAGTTCCTCCTGGCAAAAGCACTTCTCTTGTTGGGTGTTTGGATCCTTCCTTGTCCTGCAGAGAAGGGAGGAGCCTGATTCCCACAAGAGGAGATGCCTATCCCCAGCCAGTTACGGCTGTCATGGCGCTCTAGGAGACACGGTTAGGCCTGGGTTAGCTCAGAGGCTGGGTGTGTGTGCGTGCTAGCTCTAGTGAGTGCTGTGGCATGTCTCTGTCTGCCTGGGTGGGGTCATAGACAGGATACAGCCTTCCCCACTTACAGTAAAGATTTCTCCATGTCTTCCCCTGTAGGCCCTTTTCTCTTCCTCTGTAAAGCTGGGCTGGGACTTCAGAGCTCAGGACCTTGGTCAGGCGTGGGTCTTAATCAGTTTGTCACTGAGAGGTGGAGATGTGAGGGTAGTGGCTCTCTTTTTGCCCCCCTTTCCCAGTGTTCCTCGGAGGTGACTGCTCCTGCTGTGGGATGGGTTTCTAACCCTTTCTCCCAGAGCTGAGGGCATAACTCAGGGGCAGAGCACCTGCCTAGCATGTGTGAGGCCCTGGGTTCCAACCTCAGCTGGCAAAACAACAAAAACCACTCAACAAAGTTTTCCCCCAGAAGTTAGACAAGTGAGGCTACTCTGTGCAGGCCACCGCTGTGCAGACCTGCTGGTAGTGCATTTGCAACCGTGAGATCAGATGGGGTCCTGGGGAAATGCGGTTATTCAGAGATACTTGGGATGGGGGCTTGACTTAATGGTGCGCCAAGATCTGGGAGATCCCAGTTGGCTTCATCCCTCTACAGATGGGTGGGTACCTGGGCCCATGGGGTAGATTGGTCTGCTGAAGGGGCTGTTTGCTTGCCAGTGGCGACAGGGTGCACTGATTTGAAAAGGCCCTTCCCATCAGCCTTGGGACCTGAAATGTTCACCAAGGATGTGCTACTGAATTCTCTGTGGAGGACTGGGAGTCTTACCGCCTTTCTGAATCACTGCACCCGTGGGTTGGACCAGGGCAGTTCTGACCATACCAGACTCCTCCCTGGTCTTGTGAGAATAGCTTTTGGTCTGATGCTGTAACAGGAAGGGAGTGGTCTCCACACATTTTGCCCTGCAGTCACTTTGGTTTTCCTCTCCATCTGTCCTAAGGCAAAGCGAGTGGATGAAAAGCCGGGCCTGGGACCCGTGAAGCTGCAGGAGACCTCTTCAGCCACCTCCCAGATGAAGCGAACCGGAGCAATCAAGCCTCGGGCGGTCAAGGTGGAGGGGAGCAAAGCCTGAAGGTGCCTGGCGCCTCCTGCCTCACCCTGACAGGGACGGTGCACCACACCAGCCTGGACAGCCACCACTGGGGACCTTGCCAGATCCACCGTCCCACTGTCCTACCACCTGGCCTGGACAGAGCTCTCCTCCACTCCTGAAAGCTCCTGAAAGTTCCATCGTCAGCCAGCCCGCATCGTGGATACATGGCATTGACCTGCTTGCTTTGGTACAAAAGAGCAGACTCTCTCCTTCCCACCCCTCTGCCCGGTGACTGTGGCGTGCGCCTCCCGTGCAGTGCAGACCTGCCCCATTCCCTAGACACAGTGGTTTGGCAGCAGGGTCATTTTAGCTGGAGGCTTTTTGTTTTAAAAAGCAGCTAAGGTTTTTACAAAGGGGAAATGAGAACAAAATGCTAGTACGTCTGTCTAGCTGAACTTTTATATGGTCCTCGCTGTCCTCTCTGCTCTGCTTTCCCAAGTGGTCGCCTTTTATCTCTGTCCTGTTTGACATGTCACAGAGCTACCTTAAGAGGTGATTCTTAAGAGTCACACACACACACACACACACACACACACACACACACACAGAGGTTGGCTAACCTTTGGGGTTTGGAGGATGTGACTGGACACTCTGGTTGGTCCCTAACACCTTGGGCACTGTGAAGTTGGTATCTGAGTTTAGTTGCAGCCTTGGCCTGCAGTTAACGTTTCAGAATAAGATTTATCTGTTCTGGGCCCCTTTTGCTGTCATTGGACACCCTGAGTATTGCGCACCAGAGGAATTGTGGAGTTATAGTCACCATTTTGTAATCCAGATTGGCCCCACTTGGGGAGTGCATCTAAGGCTCCATGCTTTAGCCCCCTGGGTAGATGTGTTCCCCACTCAATTCCTTTCCTCTTGAGCCTGCTGTGTCCCTTGGGATCCCTGTCCATCCACCCCTCACAGCTTATCACCAAAATCAATATAAGGACACAGGTGAGCACCTATTAGTCAAGTTTGCAACTGGGAAGACTATGGCACAGCCATCTTATGTGCTTTACTCCTGGAAACAGGGCAGGGTGTTGGGGGTTGGGTTGCTAAGCAACAGGTGTGTTACACTTCCTTAGAGAGCTAGACAGGGTCAAGGTAGGCGTGGCCTGCAGAGAAGCCTATTTGGCCTCCCTGAGAGGGTGGTGTCTTGGGACTGCTGCTTGTAGGTTTTGTGTGAGCTCCTGTGTGCAAGGCTTCTTGCTTTCACTAAGAACAAGGGAATTTTCCCATCGCTCAAAGGAAAATGAAGGGGGATTTCAGGGTGCTCGGCTGCTGTATAGGATGCCCATTTAATCACCCACCTGGGGGTGTTGTAGACCGCCTGCTTCAGAGAGCTCACAGCTGGTCCTCAAGTGTCACCATGGACCTGAGAGCAGAGAGGAAGCTTAGGAGCTCTGAAGTGGCTTTGCCCTGCCTAGTTGGTTGTTAGAAGGAATCAGAAGTCTGCTTCCCCCAGCAGGTAGTGACACACTGTCCCCAGCATTACTGGACAGGGCAGCCTTAGTGCAGTTCATTGCAGCTGCAGCACTCAGCTCCTTCCTTCTTGCCTCTGCCCTCCAACCTTTGCTCCCTTGTCCCTGTCCCATCTCTTCTCTTGCATCCCTCCTCAAAAGCACTGTCTGCTTAGGAGTCCCTGGCACAGATCTGCCTGTGCGCCCTCTCTGCTCTCCCACCCCCTGGAAGTGTCTGGTTACTGTCCCAGTGCTGATTCCTCTGCCCCACTGCCAAGCTCTACCCGATAAGTCTCAGTCAGTAAAAGCCACACACAGTCACCTCTACCTGTCCTCCTTAGAAATGTGGCCAGACCACCTCACCTATTGCTTGGTGGGCATATGTGTCAAAAGAAGCAAACATTTTCTCCTTCAGAATTTCACAGGATGCTGTTACAAACTCAAAATGTGCCCTTTAGGTGAGCCTGCTGTCAGAATGGCAGTACTCCCTGTTTAAGAAGAAAAATTAGGAGGTCACCTGTTTTCAGTCCTTTCTCTCACCCTGTATTTCCCTCCTGCCTCCCACCCTAAATAAAAACAAGAAACACTAGAATTTATTTATATGTATTGATGTTGTAGGTCTAGATGGAAAAAAAAGTAAATGTCCCACTGCTCTGTTTATATAATGTCTGAATTACTCTGTGCAGGAAAGGCCAGGAAATTGCATGTGAAATTTGGTGTGCTCACCACCTCTGTGATCTCAGCTGTGGGCTCTACCCCTCTGAGAGGCACATTTGCAACTAGACTCTGGGGAAGGAGGGCAGGCTTCAGGCCAAATGTCCCTACCCCTCGGATGATCTGATCAAGCCAAGATTTTAGTACAGAGGTGTTTTAAGGTGCAATATCTCTTCATGTGGTTTTTAGAGTCAAGCTCAAAGTGTAATAGGACTTGGGCCTTATTTTGGTTTCAAACCCCCATCTTTAGATCACACATAAAAACAGGAGCGTCTGTCACGGTGCCATGGCCTTTGGTGGGAACCTGCCTTTTCTACTGCAAAGATGGGTGGAGGTGGGCAGAATCTTTTACTCCTGCCTGCTGAAGTCACCTACTACTGGTGGCTTTGTTGGTGCCACTGGTGGTGAAATCCATGGTTGGGCAACCAGGACTCTTCAGTCTGTTGGTCCTGATGCAGCATGTAGCATCTATTAGTGAAGACTTCTGCCAACTGCATTTAGTCTGGTCTCTTAACAGTTGCTGTCCTTGTCTGATTCCCAAGTTTACCATTTTCAAATTCAGAGTTCACAGAACACTTCTGGGTCTAAGCTTCCTTAAGGGGGATAAACAAAGGATGGTTGCAGTACACATTCAGAAAAGCTGGGTCATTTCCAGAGCCATGGTTGCTCTGCTGCCTCTAGAGATACTTGGATAACAATATCAACCTTGCTGTCCTGTCTTCTGGAGCCACTTTCCAGATGGTCAGTGATGAAGTCGTGAATGATTTGACACTCAGGGCCCAGGGCACAAGAGTGTGCCCGCTGAGGCCATGAGGCAACTCTGGCTAAGTCCACCCCCCAACATCCACTGGGGTTCCCCCTCTGCCAGGTACCTGCATGTTACCTTTCAGGTTCGCCTTGCCCTCATTTCCAGTAAGTCTGGTTTAGAGGGTCTGTTGGGAATCTTTCACAAGCAAGGGCACAGAAGTCTGGCTTCTGTATTCTTTGATGAGTGGAAAAGCCAGCTCTTTTGTGAGATGGCTCTAAGACAAGTTAGGTCATGTGGAACGGAGTGATCAGTGTTGGGGACAAGCACGGTCACCTAGCTGTGCTCTCCACTCGGCCTACCAGCTCTGACTGGTGATCTTCCAGGCGCATGACACCTGCAGCTCCCAGTTGCCTGCTTCAGACCTGCAACAACCCCGGGCCCCATCTTTGGCATGTCACAATCCTGGAGCCGCAGTTCCTGAGAAGGCTCTGTGCAGGCTCCTTAGTTTGAAAGGGGTCCTGTGCCCTCAGCTTTCCACCTCATACCTTTTATAGAAAAGGACTTGGGGGGGGGGTTGTTCTTTTTGAGGGTCCTTTTGTTGTCTTTTGCTTTTCTTTCGGCCTTCCCCCTGTCTTTCACTTAGACCAGCTATTTGAAAGGGCAGACGATGCTAAAGGTGTACTGTGCAGCTTGTTTAGACGTGATATGGGGGACCTCTTCGGATGGGAAATGGAATCGTGAATTCACCCTCCCTTCCCTCCGGGTCAGTCCCTGTTGTTTCTCCTTTCAAATATGTGATTGTACTAGGTCTTTCCATATGAAAGAACTCTCCTTATTTAAATAAAAAAAAGTATAAAAAAAATAAAGCCAAACATGCTTTCTCAGGTTGTGTCAGTTTTCCGTCATTAGAAGAATACTGCTGTCTCACAGCTTCCTGGGAAACTGGGAGAGGCCAAAATAACCTAGGGAGTGCACCACTGCGCCCCCTGTGGTAGGGTTCCAAGAACAGTCACCCAGGCAGCCACCTTCAGAACAGCTTTTTATATGACTTTTGCCTTTGTCTTCCATAATTGTGTTGGTTTATTTTAAAACCTTAAGACAGGATTCTAACTCAATGTGGAGGGAAAGCGACTTGGGGAAATGGAGCAAGGTCTCAAGCAATTGAGCAGGGACTAAAACACATGGCAGTCTGTCTTTCCTTCAAGATCTCTGGGAAGGCTAAGCAAGGAAGGGGTTGCAGATCATACAAACTGATATATTTTCAAAGACATTAGTCTACATGGAATTTTCTTTTTCTTTTCCCTGGGTCTGAGGGACCTCCTACCACAATTGGGGGGGGGGGTGGTTGTGGTTAAGGTGCATCTTGAAAATGGGCAGCACCAAGAAGCCCTGTCCTCTGTAGGCCAACCCATACACATCCTATCCTGTACTTCCTGCCTATCTGGGTTTCTATAGGAACAAACAAGTGGAGGACTGCAGTGTACCTCTGTGGAAGAAGACATTAGATCTGGGGCAGGAAGGGGTCAGGGGGATTCATCTCAGGCTTCGTCATCACCAAAGTGTGGAACCTACTATCGGGACAATTTATCAAATGTCTTTTGTTAACCCTATCTACAAAAGCAGGGTGGTGTGGATGCAGAGGTGACAGTGAGCATACAGTTGTAGGCCAGCCAGCGTTACACACACACAAAGGCCAACGGCAGTTTGCATGAGAAACCCCAATCCCTCAGGCGGAAGACACATCCATAGCTCAAAAGTTTCCTGCAAGCCAAGGTCCTCCTGAAGCTGAGTGCCTACGAGCTATCTTGAAGCACCAGCATGGCTTACAAGCTCAGACTAAACTTTTGGGGCCCAAAGAGCTCTCTCTCCAATGATCCGGCACCCTTTCTTTGCAGGAACTTGGGTAGACCATGTTCTCGTGGTTAAACTATGAACAAACAATTCCGTGCATTCCCCCCCCCCCCCCCCGAGCTGAGGACCGAACCCAGGGCTCACCGCTCTACCACTGAGCTAAATCCCCAACCCCAATTCCGTGCATTCTTACCTAAATTCTTTTATGTGTGTCTGCATACCAGTTGACTGCCTGGTGCCAGATCCTCTGAACTGCGGTTCCAGAGGATTCTGAGCTGTCTCGTGGGTGCTGGATATTGAATCAAGGTCCTCTTTAAGAGCAACTGGTGCTCTTAACCACTGAACGATCGCCCAGCCCCTTTGCTGGTCTTAAACCCGATGTCACCCAATGCTAAGCTAACTTGTTAAAAATTAATTTTGGCAAAAACAAGCCTGAATCGAGATCTGGGGAGATCGTTCAGTCGGTACGGGCTGGGCTTGCCAGCTAATTATGAGAATCCACCTAAAAAGGCATAATTGTAATACCTCCGCTGGGGAGACAGAGGCAGTAGAATCATAAGTTCAAAGCCATCCTCCTCTACATATTGAATCTGAGACCTTGGGAAGGAGAGGAGACAGATAGTGTGGGAAGAGTTGAGAAAAAGCGAACCACCACTTCCTCTGCATACCGCTCCAGGAGGTATAGCGCACCCGAGGCTTCAAAGCGCTTACCCCTGCCCTTCTTCAACCAGCCGCTGCGTAAAGAAACTGCTGAAGTAGACGGGAGGCCCGAAACGGTGAGCTCCGAGCACGTGAAGAGCTTGTGGAAACGCACTGTGCTTTATTAAAAAGGGTATATGGGGAGCCCTAAGGCTAGAACAGTCAGCACATCCAACACTCAGGGAAGTGGAGCTCGCCGCGCATGCGCGCCGCTACCTCGAGCTCCTGCTGCGCACGCGCGCCGCAGTGACTGTAGGCCGCACAGGTACAACTAGTTGAGCGTCGATCTGCGGGCGCTGCAGAGTAATCGAACGGCCTCGCCCCCAACCGTCGAGCCTGCCTGGCGGTTCGCAGGCCTGGCTCCACATGGGGAGCCGTTCTGCGGGACTCGAAGAAACGCTCGTAGGTTTTGGAGTGCCAGATTCGAGAGCCCTGCTGGGGTCTGGGATCCGGCTTGGGGGCGGCGCACTAGGGTTGGTGGATGTTCTGATCCTAGCCGAGCAAGGCGGTTCCAGGGTGGCCTCCTGTAAGAGCTGGGGTGGGCATAACTGTAGAGAAAGAATGGGTTCGGGGCACAAGGAACTCTAGGAGGAGAGGAATGCGTTCCCTCCAGAAGGGGGTAAAGTCCATCTAGGCCGCTGGGCTATGACAGTGACCAGAGCTCCCCAGGGTTTTAGTTTTCAACCACACTGGGAAGGGACTTGAGAGGCCACATCATTCATTAGCAGCCTTGTTCCTAGCAAGTGCCCAGCAGGTGTTTATGGAATGACTTGTAGAACTGAGTATCCAAGCCGGGCAGTGGTGGCGCACGCCTTTAATCCCAGCACTTGGGAGGCAGAGGCAGGCGGATTTCTGAGTTGGAGGCCAGCCTGGTCTATAGAGTGAGTTCTAGGAAAGCTGGGGCTACACAGAGAAACCCTGCCTCGAAAAATAAAAAAATAAAAAAAAAAGTGAGTATCCTGTTGAGATTCCTGAATTCACTCCTCAAATGTATTTATGTGTACCCTGTGCTTGAACACAACTGTAATTCTCCAACAGGTATGTTCTAGAAGAGTCCTTCTGGCTGTATTAACCCAACCCACTATGCTGTAATTCATCGCGTTGCCAGGCTGCTTTAGGATCCTGTAGCCCCTTTTGAATCTTTCCCGGTTGCTGTCCATTTACTTTTAATGGTAGTTCTTCCCCTCTTTTCCAGGGTGTCCTCCCAAGCTTGCTTTTCTGCAAAATGTTAAGATTTTTGAAACGGCCTCTAGTGGTGACTGTTGACATCAATTTGAACTTGGTGGCTCTGACTGGCTTGGGACTACTTACCCGGCTATGGCAACTCTCCTACCCTCGGGCTGTGGTGTAAGTAGAGATGCGGGAGGCATTGTAATTAGTGACGTGAATCACCTTGCTATACAGTGCAAAGGAGAGACATTCTGGGCTTCTGGGCCTCATGGTAATGGATGTTTTACCAGTGTATTGCTCAGGTTTTCTAGAGTAACAACTGAAGACTAACACTCTATGTGTGCATGTGTATATATAAATAAACATATATCATATATACATATGATTTATTGGAACGACTTACTGGTGCAGTCCAGCTAACCCAACAATGGCTGACTGTGAACGGGAAATCCAGGAGTCCAGTAGTCGCTCAGTCCACAAGGCTGGGTGTCTCCGCTGTCTTCAGCGTGCTCCCAAAGAAGTAGTCTCTAGTCCCAGTGAAGGAATGGACTTGCTAGCAAGGCGAGGGCAAGCAGGCTCAGAGGAAAACTTCCTACTTCTGTGTCTTTATATAGATTTTCAGCAGAAGGTGTGGCCCAAATTAAAGGTGTGTCTTCCCACCTCAAGATCTGCATTAAATTCGTTGTGTCTTCCCACCGCAAAGGTCCAGACTAAAAGCGGATTCACCCACCTTAACCAAGCAAAGGTCTCTCATAGATGTACACTCAACTCCTGGATTGTCGATCATTCCAGATGTAGTCAGGATGACAACCAGAAATAGTCATCCCAAGCAGTATGGGACCCGTTTGCCCCCCAGAACAAGCCCTGGAGTATATACATTTTAGGGCTTGCCCTGTAAGAATGTAGTAAGAAAATTTTGGTCTGTCAGTTAGTTTCCAGCCTCACTTTTCCTTATCCAGTTGAAAGGTGGCGGTTTGATAAATTCGTTCTTAAGGGTAACTGTGCTGTTGTTATTGAGAAGGTATATATTAACTAATACAGGCATTCTTTTTTACTTTGTTAATAGTTGTCAAATATATACATTGGTAGAATGATGACCTCAGCAGTCCCCTTAGAGTAGATTAGTTTGAAGCAAATCCTAGACATATTTCACTTATGACTAATTCACTATATACTTCTGAAAGATGAGAATTATTTAAGAGTATATGTGTGTCTGTCTGTCCATCTGTGCGTGTGCACATGTGCCTTCAGACCCAGAAGAGGATGTGAGATCCTCTGGAGCTGAAGATTCAGGTCTTTGAGATCTGTCTGAGTTCTGGAATCTGAACCAGGACCTCTATAAAAGCAGCACATGCCTTAACCATCTCTCCAGCTCCAAGATGAGGATTCTTGAAAACAAAGAACACAGAACCACAGAAGGGAAGTCACACCTAAGACCTAATGTCTCTCATTATCTGAAGAAGCTTCAGTGCTGTTCTTCCTCCCACATTTGCCACCCTTCAATTAGATCTATAGTTCCACTCCAGTCTGCAGCTGTAGAAAGGTGCTAGTGGCCAGTGAGAGTGTGAGATGGAATTCGCCTCAAGGCTCATGGTCAGGAGCTTGGCCTACACATACCTAAGTCAAAAGCTGTGGGGAGGGCTGGGGAAGTGGCTCAGTGGGTAAAGCACTTGCTATACAAGTGTGAGGACCAGAGTTCAGATCCTAAGCACTCCACCACATGCCATGTGGGCAGTGTGCTCCATCTGTCACCCCAGTGTACTGCCGGCTTAGCCAGGGAATCTCTGGAGCAAGATAGCTAGATAGTAAGATAGCTAGCCAGACAAGCTTCAGACTGAATGAGTGTCTCAGTAGATAAAATGGAGAGTGACCACAGAAGTCAGTGGATGTCAACCTTGAGCTTCCACATACTCGTGTGCATACACACACACACACACACACACACACACACACACACACACACACACCCTTTCACACACATGAGCATGCATACACATAACTGCCTGTATATCATGTATACATTCATGCAGGGGAGAAAAATCTAGAGAAAGAAATAGGCTGTACACAAGGCATGCATGCTCACTGGGCTTGGTGAGTTTCCCACCATGTTCCTACAGTTTAAATGATGCTGTGTGTGTCTTAGTGTCTGGGGACGAATACAGTTGGAACAAAGGATCTGACCCTGGCTCTTCACTTACCTGAAGTCAGCTGGAAACATGAGGTTTTATTTTCCTGCCTGTGTTTTCAGTTAAGATTTCTAGGGGGCTGGAGATGTGGCTTAGGACTGGCAGCTCTTACAGAGACTGGGGTTCAGTTCCCAGCATCTACTTGGGGCTCACAACTGCCTCCAAATCTAGTTCCAGAGGATTTGATCCCCTCTTCTGCCCTCTGTGGACACTGCCCAGATGTGATATAGACATACAGGCAAAATACCCATACACAAAAAATAAATATTTCTTAAAGCTTAAATAACAGATCAGTTTTCTAGTTGGATATAAAGGTGGGTTTTGTGTTTGTCTCTAGTTTCGATGAAGTATATTATGGGCAGTACATTTCCTTTTACATGAAGCGCATCTTCTTTCTGGATGACAGTGGACCACCGTTTGGCCACATGCTGCTGGCCTTAGGAGGTAGGTAAGAGAAACAGTTGGGGCCTTTGAGGCCCTGGAATATAGTAAGCTTATCAAATAAAATTTCTTAAGGGCACAAATTATGACTTGTTTTCTCACCTTATTTGGTCCATGTTCCACATTTTTTGTTTTAGGTTGGCTAGGGGGATTCGATGGTAACTTTCTGTGGAACCGAATTGGAGCAGGTAAGGATTTTAACTCTCCTTATGAATCTACACGTGAAGGAATAGAGACATGCTGCCCATCACAAGACCCAACACTTAACCTTCTACTGACTTGAACCAGGATACAACTGGTTATTTGGGTACAAGTGAACATCTGGTTAAAGGGGCTGGAGAGATGGCTCAGCAGTTAAGAACACTGACTGTTTTTCCCGAGGCCCAAGACTTGATTCCCAGTACACACATGATAGAACAACCATCTGTAACTCAGTTCCAGGGCATTTGCCATTTTCTTTTGGCCAGGCATATACAGAGTCATCTATGCAGACAGAACCCATGTACATAAATAAAACTTAAAAAGAAAGAAAAGTCAGGTGAAAATTTTCAGTGCTTTGTGACTGTAATTACGTTATCCCTGGCTCATTTATACATGTACCCTGTGGCGTCTGGCAGCCACTGTCTTTTATATGTATAAACTTTGTGGTGGCTATGATATTTTCAGAGCTAGTTGGGGTACATATGCTAAATCAGCATTAACTTTAGAATCCTTCATCATGGTTTGGTAAGAGCTGGCGGCTTGACTGCAAAGCTCATGTTCACTACCCAGAGAGACTGAGGCAGGAGGATCACCTGAATTCAGGAGTTTGACACCCTAGACAGGGTCTCACTATGAAGTCTTGGTTGACTTGGAACTCATGATGTAGACTAGGCTGGCCTTGAACTCAAGATCATCTTGCTTCTGCCTCCCACGTGCTGAGATTTAAGGCGTGCATCACCATACCCAGTGGTGAAACCCGGTCTCTAAAAACCAGCCACCACACAAATTCCAAAGCTCATTTTAAAAACTTTACCCCGAGTTTACACCCTCAGTAGTTCACATGCCTCCCAGTTTTATAAAGTTGCATTTGTAAGTCTGTGAGCTGTGGCGTCAGTTGGCAAGCTCTCAGCTCTGCCATGTGATTCCTTTCCAGAATACAGTAGCAATGTGCCTGTATGGTCCTTACGCCTGCTGCCAGCGCTTGCCGGGGCCCTGTCAGTTCCCATGGCCTACCAGATCGTGCTGGAGCTGCACTTTTCCCACTGTACTGCCATGGGAGCCGCCCTGTTGATGCTCATTGGTAAGCCTTGGGTCGCTGCCTGCCTGCCTATACCAGAGTACAGGGAGAGAAAACCAAGCACTTTGTGGTGTTTCAACATGAGGCTTGGAGAGTAGTGCTCAGTGGTAGTGTATGTGCTGTCCTAGTGTGTATACTGAGAGTGCATGTGCTGCCCTAGTGAACACATCTGCTTCATCCAGATTCCAGATGTGCCCCACTCTGGTCTGCCCTCTTTGATGGAGGATTGATGGACTGTGAGGTTTTTGCAACCAACACTTTTTGGAAGTGGAAATGTGACCATGGTGGCATATTAAAGGTGGAGGCTGCCAGACAGTGCTTGAGGGGACATAGACACCATGGCATACACATTCACACAAGTACACACACACACACAAACTTTTTTTTTTTAATTTAATACCTAAAGAAAATAGCCCTGAGCTTGGAGATGTAACACAGTGTAGGGCTCTTGCCTAGCACTTACAAGGCCCTGGGTTCATTCCCAGCACAAAAGCAGAAATATCCCATGGTGGTTCATGCTGGGCATGTAATCCCAGCACTGGGAAGCCCGAGGCAGAAGAGTCTTGAATGTGAGGTAAGCCTGGGCAACACAGCAAGAGTATGTCCCCAATTTTTGTTTGTTTGTTTGTTTGTTTGATTGATTTTTTCAAGACAGGGTTTCTCTGTGTAGCCCTGGCTGTCCTGGAACTCACTTTGTAGACCAGGCTGACCTTGAACTCAGAAATCCACCTGCCTCTGCCTCCCAAGTGCTGGGTTTTTTTGTTGTTGTTTTTTGCTTGTTTTTTGTTTTTTTTGTAAACTTCCTTCTGCACCAACAACATAAAAATTTTCTTCTTGGTGACTGCAGAGGTAGCTCAGAGATTAAGAGCAATTACTGGTCTTGTAGAGTTTGGTTCCTAGCTTCTGAATGGTGACTTACTAACTCCAGTTCTAGGGAATCCAGTGCCCTCTTTTGACTTGCACTGGGCACTTACCTGGTACACACACACACACACACATATCAGCATAACGTATATGCATAAAATAAGTTGTTGTTCTCTTAACAAGACAATAAGTAACTATGTGCCATTTACATTGTATTAGGGATTTTATGGAATCTATAATGCCTTAAAATATATAGCAGGATATATGGAAGGTTTTATTCAAATACCCGTCTTTGTACACACAGAGACCGGCATCCTCAGAGGATGTCCTCTGTGCAGTCTCTGGAGACACGCACGGCTGTGTGCATCTCCTGTGACTGGTTCTGTATCTACAGTAGCCTGGGCTGCTCAGTGTTGACAACTGTTTGTCTCTGTGACAGAGAATGCCCTGATCACTCAGTCCAGGCTCGTGCTGTTGGAGTCCATACTGATATTTTTTAACCTGTTGGCCGTGTTGTCCTATCTGAAGTTCTTCAACTCCCAGATACACAGGTATGGAAAGCGCGACAACTTCTTTTTAGGAGAGAAAAGGATTCTAGATTGTTTCCTTCATTTTTCAGTCAGGGTCTGGCTGGGGAGCCCTAGCTGACAGCCATGCCCCCTGTCAGCCTCCAGAGTGCTGGCGTTTCCGGTGTCCCTGCACCTAGCTCTGGGTGACTTTTAGTGTCCTTTATTTTGAGGAGTTGCTCACAGAACGCCTTTTGCTTACGTAATACTTGAGGTTGGCCCTTAGCCCATGGTTTCATAAGTACATCCCTTTTTAACTTTTTCTGACAAAAAGAAAAGTTCTTCTGATAACCAAACGGGGAGGTGGGGTTCTTTTTATTGTGGCTGGTACCCAGTAGGACTGGCCAACGTAGAGACTGCTCAGACAAGCTAGCGTCCCCGACCTGTGGGATGAATCCTGAGACTGCTTCCTTGTTCTCCTGTTCTCTCCTGTTTGGTCCAGCCCTTTCTCGGTGCACTGGTGGCTGTGGCTTCTGCTGACCGGGGTCTCCTGTTCCTGTGCAGTTGGGTGAGTTGGAGCCCTGACTTGGGTAGCTCTTCCTGGGTGCTTGTCTGTCTTGTGACCTTCTTTCAGTTCTGTCTTTTTCAGGATCAAGTACATGGGGATGTTCACCTACCTGCTTGTGCTCAGCATTGCAGCTGTCCATGCCTGGAACCTGATCGGAGACCAGGCCTTGTCCAACGTAGGTGGTCATGTCAGGGCCTCGTGAGTCTGTGGTATTTGGGGATGGGCGTGTCAAGCTGTCCTAGGGAGAGGTTGGCTTAAAGAAGTGAGACCTCAGGGCTGGAGAGATCACAGGCACTAACTGCTCCTCCAGAGGTCCTGAGTTCAATTCCCAGCAACCACATGGTGGCTCATAACCATCTGTAATGGGATCCGATGCTCTCTTCTGGTGTGGCTGAAGAACTGACAGAGAACTCATATACATAAGAAATAATAAAATTAAAAATTAAAAGAAGAGGCTCCTCAAGGCTCAGGAGCAGGTGGGAGTGGGGAGGCTCACCTGCGAGCTTCCACAGCATCTCCATGGGAGAAGGCTTCTCGGTAACTTTCCCCAAGCCTCCATGCAATATGGGAAATGGCCATGCTGCTCAGCAGAGAGAAAGCCCTATCCTCTCACCCCTGGCAGATGCGCGTGCTCAGTCACTTGCTTGCCAGAATCGTGGCTCTGCTGATCATCCCGGTCATCCTGTACTTACTCTTCTTCTATGTCCACCTGATGCTGCTCTACCGCTCTGGGCCCCATGACCAAATCATGTCCAGCGCCTTCCAGGCCAGCTTGGAGGTGAGAAACACTTCACACAAAACAAAGCTAGTCGCAGGCTCAGCGGTTCTATCTAAGCAGTGTGGGATCTGTAGCCCTCAGGGGGAAGAGGTGGGGCAGGGCCAGCTAGGGCTCATAGCAAGACTCTGTTTTAAATAACCAAATGAGTAGATAACAGGTAGATAAATGGATAAGTACTGCGATAACAGGTAGATAAACGGATAAATACTGCGGCAGGTGAGCTGTGCTGCAAAGGTCCAGAACCGAAGCAGCCAGGTTTCATCCTCATGTTTATTTGGTTTTCAAGGAATGGCTTCTCAGTGTAGCCATGGCTGTCCTGAAACTCACACTGTAGATCAGGCTGGCCTTGAACTCAGAGATCTGCCTGCCTCTGCCTCCTCAGTTTGGGATTAAAGGCACGAGCTGCCGCCATCAACCGGCCCATGTTAGTATTTTTAAAGGAATTGTGAAATATTGATTGTATGGGAGTAAGAGAAGCTGCTCTCATAGCCTGACTTGCAGTTACACACCTCATGAGGCAGACTCAAGCCTCGTGACATTACACGAGCTAGCTACAGGGGTATGCAGCGGGCGTCCCTACCATGGAAGTCTGCAGTCAACAAGTTGAGCTCTTCACAACTTTTTGAGTGCTTGCAGGACACTCAAGACAGCTTCGGATTACAGAGTGTTTGCATTTTAGACTTTCAGATTATGGGTGACACCTCCCCTACTCCCCCACATTGGAACACTTGTGGTCCAACATTTCAGATAAGAGAGTACTGACCCATACCATGTACCAGGTGTGATGAGGGGGATGGCCTTGAGCAGACCTGCTCCTACATCCATCACATCTGCATGGTACTGTACCCTGGTCGCATCTCCTCATCTTGTAGACACAGTCACTTGCCTCTCTCACAGCATAGATAATAAGGAATATGTGGTGGTAAGGTCACCTAAATGCCTGGCTAGGGAGCGCACACCCACTTATGATTGTAGTTCAGTAGGACCCAAGTCGATGAGAGTTAGTTACAACTAATTATATGATCATCTCTGCCACCTCCCTATCTGTCAGTTTAGGATTGTTGGTCTTGGTCCCATGAGATGGCTCCATAGGAAGGACAGCGGCCGCTGAGCCTGACTCCTCTTTCTGTTTTTGGATCTGTGGGGTAGGATGGTTGGTCTCTTGAGCTTATCTAAGACCTTTTCTATTTGTCTTAGGGAGGGCTAGCCCGCATCACCCAAGGCCAGCCCCTGGAGGTGGCCTTTGGTTCCCAGGTCACTCTGAAGAGCGTCTCTGGCAAACCCTTGCCCTGCTGGCTTCATTCACACGAGAACACCTATCCCTTGATGTAAGGAAAGTGACCCTTTTAATTTGCAATCACAAATGTTTTGCTTTCTCCCACTCTGCTAAGAGCTGTCATTTCCTGTGATCAAGTTTAGAGACAAAGGCAGCAGGGCTCAGGCCCAGGCCTTTTGTGTCCAGTGTGAAACCCCAGGAAGGCTGTGGCATGCCAGCCTCGCCTCCTCCAATGCCTCGGAGCAACTCTGCCTGACTGTTTTTTCTATGTTCTCTAGCCCCTGTATTGTTGAGTAAAACTGTCCTACTGGGTGCTCTCTGCAGAGACCACTGGAGGGCTACCCACTTCAGGTGTCTTCTTTGTTGACGTCTCACACAGATATGAGAATGGCCGTGGCAGCTCCCACCAGCAACAGGTGACCTGTTATCCCTTCAAAGACATCAATAATTGGTGGATCGTCAAGGACCCTGCTCAGTGAGTGTGGTTTCATCAGAGCTCACAGCCCATTGTGACAGACAGGTCTTTCTGCTGAGTCCTAGGCCTTCTGTTCATGAGTGCTTCCTGGCTAGAGACCTCTTTCCCCCCAAAGCTGGATTATCTGCTGTGAGCTATTAATGTGAAGCCAGGGCCGGGCCGGCTCCTCAGTGAACTTCCTTAGCTTCTCTTAGGAATTGTGACAGGAATTGTGTCTGCTCCCCTCAAGAGGACCTAGTGTGGTGGCTTCTCTGTGCTCATCCTGTGTGCAGCCCTAAGGAGTCTGCCTGTCAATAAGATTCTTCTTCTTTTTTTTTTAAAAAGATTTACTTATTTTTATGTATGTGAGTACACTGTAGCTGTCTTCAGACACACCAAAAGAGGGCATTGGATCCCTTTACAGATGGTTGTGAGCCACCATGTGGTTGCTGGGTATTGAACTCAGGACCTCTGGAAGAGCAGTCAGTGCTCTTAACCTCTGAGCCATCTCTCCAGCCCTGAGATTCTTAATTTTTTACCAGGATTCACCTTCCATCCCTCACTCCAACTTGAGGCCAGCACAGGCAGCCTCTAGGAGGCCTTCCACTAGGCACTTTCCTTCCCTGCCTTCTCCAGTGTCCTGGCCCTCTGGACTCCAGGTCCTGCTCTTGAGACTCCTACTGTAACCTCCAGGGGCACCCTCACCAGGCCCTTGGCCATCTCTGCACTCACCCTTCTTGCCAAGAATATGAAGGCTGGATCCTTTGGTGTGGCCTTCAAGGCCAGTTCACACAAACGTGTACCCTCCTCTCCTGTCTCTTTTCCCCAGGCTGGCCTGTGTCCAACCTCATGGTTGCTGGCTTGGTTTGCATATGTGCATGTCTGTTTTTCTGACTCACAACAGTGAGTGAGGCCAGCCTGATCCTTTCTGGCCTGTCCAGCTGTTTCCCCAGCACTGGGGACTTGATAAGTTCTAAGGGTTTGTGTGGCTTTTCTACTTGTTTGGTTTGAGTAGCTGTACAGATGGTTGTGAGCCTTCATGTGGTTGCTGGGAACTGAATTTAGGACCTCTGCTCACTCCGGTTAACCTTGCTTATTCAGTCCCTGCTCGCTCTGGCCCAAAGATTTATTTATTATTATAAATAAGTATACTGTAACTGTCTTCAGACACACCAGAAGAGGACGTCAAATCTCATTACGGATGGCTGTGAGCCACCATGTGGTTGCTGGGATTTGAACTCAGGACTTTTGGGAGAGCAGTCAGTGCTCTGAACCGCTGAGCCATGTCTGCAGCCCTGGTTTCATTTTTTATCTTTCTTTTTCTTGTTTTGTTTTTGAGATAGCATCTCTCCTTGTAGCCAAGCCTTGCCTCAAACTCTCCATCCTCTTGCCTGAGCCTTCCAAGCACTGGGATTGCAGGTATGCACCACTTCACCCAGATAGGCTCTTAATTTTTATTTATTTTTTATTTTTTTGATGTATGAAAAAGAGTATGCTGTCAACATGAAGATATGGGGGGGCAGTTAGTGTATTCTTCATATACAAGTATGACAGTGGCAGATGGCATCGCACTTGGCAGTTAGGAGAGTGATCTTAGGTTGAGAACCATTAAATGAAACATAAGTGCCTTGATGCTATAGAAAACCACACTGGGGATGTGCAATCCCAAGTGTCTGCCAGGAGACCTCAGAGTCTCAGCATCCCATAGAGCTTATTGTAGGGGGCTGAGTGTCACCCTGACAGCACTGTCTTCCTAGACACCAGCTGGTGGTAAACAACCCTCCCAGGCCTGTAAGACATGGAGACATTGTACAGCTCGTTCACGGCATGACCACCCGCCTCCTTAACACGTGAGTGCCCCCCATGCTGGCTCTGTCAGGGTCTCCTTTACTCTGTCATGCTAACTTTCGCCTCCACCTCACTCCCAAAGCCCCATTGGACCCTTGAGAATACACAGTGGGCTTCACAGCTTCTCTGCCCACAGCCCTCTCTAGTGACTCCCTCAGCCCTCCGGAAGCTCCTAGTGACCCTGACTAATGTCACTCCATCACTTGGCCTCCCTGGTAGACCTGAAGTAAGCAGCACAGCACCTCAGGGCTGCCCTACTCCCTTCTCTGCTGGGATATCCCTGAGGTCTCCTTAGCAAAAACCCTGCCTAGGTACTGTCCGTCCAATGATTCTTATTCTGGCACTCACTCTGTCTGGCAGTCCGTCATCCACTGCTCGCCACTGGGCCTCCTCAGGGACCAGGTGCATCCTGAGATGAAGTGAGCCCTGCCTGAGTAGACTGGAGGTGACGGGCTGCTTGTGTTGAACCACACAGAGTGGCCTGCTCTCTCACGCTTACCCAGGGACTATACTACTTTCCTGAGTTCCGCCAGACCAATGATAAGCCGGGGCCAGTTCTTATGTTCAAATGTAAACTTTCAGTCCCTGTGACAGACATCTTTTTCTCAGAAATTTGCTCACCTGTCCAAAAAGTGAGTGACCTCATTCAATTGTTTGACACCAATTCTGGATACACACAATCAAGACACTCCCTCACAGATACACCAACAAGAGGGCTGGATCCGGGCAATGCCTCAGTTGAGTCTTTGTTCTCAGATGACTCTAGGCTGACCATTAAAGCCTGCCTTGGAGTGGCCTACATGCCAGCTGTATAGCCTCTGTGGGAGCTACTTTTGCAGCCAGCTTCCCTGGCCTTAGCTGTCAGAACAGGCTTGGTTTCAAAAGGCACCATTTTCCCCTTCATGACACTCTAAGGAATAGCTCTGCTCTGCTCTGCTCTTCCAGGCACGATGTTGCAGCCCCACTGAGCCCCCATTCTCAAGAAGTCTCCTGCTACATTGACTATAACATCTCCATGCCTGCCCAGAACCTCTGGAAACTGGTGAGCTCCGTGCTGGGCTGGGGGCAGCAGGGGCTCATGGCTGTCAGTGGGGACACCTGCTTCCTACCTCAGGGTACCAGAGTGCCTCCTTAGATAATGGGTTCAAATGTAAACTTCGATAAGAAACTTCTATTTACAAAGCAAGTCTGAGATGTCCCCATGGGGAATAGTCACCCTTATCAGGCCGAGTCCTCTGGGCCTCAGGCATGGATTGGGAAAGTTCCAAATGCTGTTTCTGCCCTGCGAGGACCTTTCGGGTCAGGGCTGTTCCAGCTGCAGCTGCTTCCTGGGCTGTTCACTTTTTCACCCTCTGTTCTAGTTTCTTTCTGTTGCTGTCCCAAAAGCAACTTAGAGAAGGAAAGGATTAAGCTACAGTCCATTCCTCTGCAAGTCAGGGCAGGAACTTAAGCTGAAACCTGGAGCAACAAGGTCACTGACTCTGTCCCACATGCAAGCTTTCACATACAGCCCAGGATTTGCCCAGGGAATGGAACCACCCACAGTGGGCTGAGCCTTCCTACATCACGTAACAGTCAAGGTCACTCCCTCACAAATATGCCAATTGGACAGTCTAATCTGGACAGTCCCTCCATTGAGACTCCCTTCTCAAATGACTCTAGGCTGTGTCACGTTGATAATTAAAGCTAAATTAAACACCCTCACACCTCAGACAAGGCAGCCTTCTGCCACTCCTATGCCCCAGGAGAAGCTTCCCAGCCAATCCTTACACAAGCAGTTTCCTGGAGAGGGTCTTGGCTAGAAGAGGGCAATTTCACTGCTGCAGTGCCCTTCTGGTGACAGTCACATGCTCTCCTTGCAGACTCAGGTCTCCTGGGAACAGAGTACTAAACAGCTGTAGGCCTGGGGTCATTTTCAAGGAGGAGAGGTCATACTGGCCTAGCTTCTGATTGACTGCCCCAGCCCTGATTACTCAGTTTTCCTCCCATTTTGGACCTCCCTACTGACCAAACCAGTCACTCAATAGGTTCTCCAGGACGGGAGCGAAGATTAAAAAGAAAAAAGACAGACAACACTGTAACATGACCCCAGCCAGTTCTGAGGCTGAAGCAGGTTTATTTTTTCCCAGTCTGCTTTTATACCATTTTAATTACATGCAAGTAATGTCAGTTCTAGGTTAAGGAACAAGGGGGGTGGGGGGGTGGAGAGTTGGCTCAGTGGTTAAGAGCACTGACTCCTCTTCCAGAGGTCCTGAGAATTCAATTCCCAGCAACCACATGGTGGCTCACAACCATCTGTAATGGGATCTGATGCCCTCTTCTGGTGTGTCTGAAGACAACTACAGTGTTCTCACATACATAAAATAATCTTTTTTTTTAAAAAAAGGAACAAACAAGACAATAAACATAATAGTCAAGGAATAAGCAAGGCAATAAACAAAGTCCCGTGATCACTGTTTTTAAGGACTTCCAGGATGACCAAGATATCTAAGCCTACTTCCCTATCCTAGCCCAATGTCAAATTCTTGCCTGAAGCCTATTTCTTTGTTCTAGCCAAAAGTCAGATTCTGGCCTGAGCCTACTTCCTTTCCCCGGCCCAATGTCAAATTCCTGCCAAGCTGCCCCAAAAGCTCTCCACACCCTACTTAGGTAGCACCATGCCAGTTTGCTACGGTGCCCCTTGCTGACTTCCTCAGCACAGGTCTATCTGTGAGGCCTGCTTTCTTCGGCACATTTGACCCATCTTTACCTGCACACATCCATGGCCATTTCCATTCTGCCACCTAGTCTCTCCTGAGTGGGCCTGACTGAAAATGCCTGCACCCCTTTTCGTGGGAAGCTGTCTCAGGAGGAATGGTACCGAGTTTCACTGACCTCCCTGCCAGCTTGCTACTAATGGCTCCATTGCTGCCCCCTTCCTGGCAGCCCTTTGAGTACCACTTACTGCCCATCAGATAGAGCTTCCAGAAAGGGGAGCAGGCCTCAAGAGTGGCTGCCTGGCCCAGGGTGTCTTGTCTAGGAAACATCCCTGTTTTGGCTAGAGTTCTGTGTCCTCTTGTGACTGAATAGGTGGCTTTTGAGTCCCTGTAGGACGTGCCTTTCCTGCAGGCTTAGAAAGGGGCCGAACCCTATAACTGGAGTGCTGTGTTGTGAGGGCATTTGGGGTCATGAAGGCTCTGTAGCACCGAGGCCGGGGACTAGCATCATGTGCTTCCTTTGCTTGAGGACTTCTCAGCTTAGCCCAGACCAAACCAACTTTATAGATGTGTGACTACTCTTCACTTATCTTAGGCAAAAGCCCAAGAAGCCAAGGTTATCTGGTCTTTAAGTTGCTATCTAACACAATCCGCAAAGGGGTGTGTAACGGACTAGACATATTCAAATTTATACTGTTTTGTGGTACTGGGGATGTAACCCAGGGCCTCACAAATGCTAGGCAAGTGCTCCACTGCCAGCTGCCCAGGCTGACAGGTTCTGTTTCTGCAGGACATTGTAAACAGAGAGTCCAACCGGGATACCTGGAAGACTATCTTGTCAGAAGTGCGCTTTGTGCATGTGAACACATCCGCCATCTTGAAGGTAATGGGTTCTTCCTGTATGCTGGTCAAGCCCGGCCTCACCCACACTATTCCTGGAGCCGTTCAGGCCTGTGCTCATATAGCTGCCAAGTGATGAAAGTCTCCCTGTGTTTTAAAGTACACGCAGGGGCAAAGAGTCCTAGGAAGACCTGGGGCAGGGATCTGCTGACACATCATGGGGTCAGCCAACTCTGCCATGCTCATTGTCTTTTTTGGTTTTTCTAGCTGAGCGGGGCACACCTCCCTGAATGGGGGTTTCAGCAGCTGGAGGTGGTTGGGGAGAAGTTGTCACTAGGCTTCCATGAGAGCATGGTGTGGAATGTGGAAGAACACCGGTATGGCAAAAGTGAGTCAGTAAAGCTCCAGGTCATGGGTATCTGCTTGTCTCTGTGGGTCTCGTGCCACTCAAATACCAAAGCAACACTTGATTTGGGGGGGACCTAGGTTCTCCCATTCTCTTTGGCTGAGTCCTTCACGCTGATCCCTGAGCATATAAGGCGTTTGTGCTGAGGTCCTGTGGAGGAGGCTGGGGAGACAGCAAGTCCTGCATCCCAGAGGACACTCATGTCTTGGCAGAGGAGTCTGGGATATGGGAGTCAAGTGGGATGATGTGGTTTGGTGAGGTGTCCTCCTGGCTGATGGGAAGGCTGGTGGCAGCTTCTGTCGTCAGTTCTTCAGCCTCTCTGTGTCTCTTCCTTGTCCACCGTCAGGCCATGAGCAGAAGGAGAGGGAGCTGGAGCTGCACTCACCCACTCAGCTTGATATCAGCAGGAACCTCAGCTTCATGGCCAGGTTCTCAGAATTACAGGTGACGCGTGACTGGAGGGCTGCCCATCCTTGCTCGGAGGGGCTGATTTCCGCCCCGGAAGGCATGGTGTGCTGCTGCTGCTTAGCTCCGGAACTTGAGACTCTGCAGCAGAACGAGTGTCTCTCCTGGCTCCAGGCCCCAGAGACCTGCACCTAGTGTGTCTTTAGGCCTCCCATCAGGTCAGAATGGGCCACACTCAACTAGCAGAGAGAGCCCTAAGTAAGTCAGGCAGACACTCAAGTCCATGGCACGATTCCTGTCACAGTCTGCAGGACAGATGATGGAATTCGTGCAGTCAGGACCCCCAAGACAACAGCCCAGGTTAGCTTGCAGGGCCCCCACCTGCAGCACTTGCTGATGGAACTTGGGCTGGGCGGTTAACATATAAGGGATAGCAGTTTAGTGATACACCATGGCATTATGGCATCTAGAGGCAATGGTCATCTTCTGCAGCCTGAGTGTGCTTATTTCCGTGGCAGTGGAAGATGCTGACGCTCAAGAACGAGGACTTGGAACACCAGTACAGCTCCACCCCACTGGAGTGGCTCACGCTGGACACCAACATCGCCTACTGGCTACATCCCAGGACCAGTGTAAGTGAGCATGAGCACGTCTATCAGTCACTGGGCAGTCGAAGGCCTGGACTACTCATTGCCAAAGTGCAAGGCCTCCCTCTCCTGCTGCCAGCAGAGGGAAGCCCACTGCTGCCCATTCCTGTCAGACCATTGTACGTTTTCCCTGGACCACCCAGCCACTAAGCTGGTAGGCTCTGGGTCTGTGCCTCTACCACAGCACACTGGAAGCAGTGCTGGGCGCTTGCTCACTAAGACCTCTCCAGCATGCATACCCAGTGGAACTGAGCAAGTCCCAGGGCTGCCCCAAAGCTGTCTGTAAGAACATAGATTCTCTTACTGGGTATGACCTTCCTATGAATAGCTTTGTTGTTAAAAGAGGAATTCCAAGCCAGGCATGGCATGAATTTGCGATCTCAGCTCAGTAGGTAGACAGGGATGGTACATTTGAGGCCAGGCTGGGCTGCTTAGGACACAATTTCAAATAAACAGGTTGTGAGTAGATCTGAGCAGCAATGTGTGCACAACATTCACAGAGCTTGGATTTATGCCCAGTGCCCCAAATCTGCATGACTCCTAATTTTTAGTTTTGACAAACAGGATGGAGAACATTAGTTCTTGTCTAGAAGAGTGGCCCTGGGAACAAGTTCATCCAGACTTGTTATCAGGCTATGGAGGTCTAGATGCACCGGTGTGGTTTTGGACTCTGCCAAAGTACATTTGTTTTCTCCAGTAGCCATTGCCCTCTGCTTGGAGTGAGGGGGCAGGTCGCCAGCCCTGACTGCCTGTGATTTCAGGCTCAGATCCACTTGCTTGGAAACATCGTGATCTGGACTTCAGCCAGCCTTGCCACAGTGGTCTATACCCTACTCTTCTTCTGGTACCTGCTCCGCCGGCGAAGGCGCATCTGTGACCTCCCTGAGGGTTAGTGTCTGTTCCCTGGATGGGAGCACATTGTGCATAGATGACAGCCAACTTTACTAGGACCCAAGGCCCTGGAACCCCTGTTTTTACAGGTAGGGGCCCTGAAAATAACCTGTGACAGTTAAGATCTACATCACAGTTGAGACTTTAGCAAAGAGCAGGGCAGGGGACAGAGCCTTAGTTCCAGGGTGCTACATGCACCAGAAACGTTGGGGTGGCTGAGGCACTGCAGCCAGCGAGAGGCTTAAGGGCAGTGATTGTGAGCGGCTGACAGAAATGCACTTGGAAAGAAGACCCCAGCAGCAGCTCCCAAAGGCTGCTGGGAGCAGCATGGTACCCTCCTTCCCCTGTAATCCCGTTCATCTCAGGAACACTGAGAAACAGTCCCTTCTTTCTGGGCTGACTACAATGTATCTTTGTGGCTGCCTGAGGTTTGCCAGCAGAATTCTCAGATGAAAACAACCTGGCCTTACAGTGGTTCATTAGTTAGGGCTGGCCGTGCATTCGCAGGGCAGGGTCTGACCTTACCCCAAGCCCGGAGCCTTGCAGAAAGGGTTGTCAAGGCCCAGGAGGAATCACTAGTAACATCGATTGGCCCACTTAGTCCTGGGGGTTGGGTGAGGTGCTGAGGACAGTATGTGACCTAGGAATATGCCCACTGGTGGTGCTGCTCTGAGCTATACCCTCCTACAGATGCCTGGTCCCACTGGGTGCTGGCTGGAGCCCTGTGTACCGGCGGTTGGGCACTCAACTACCTGCCCTTCTTCCTGATGGAGAGGATGCTCTTCCTCTACCACTACTTGCCGGCACTCACCTTCCAGATCCTGCTGCTCCCGATCGTCCTGCAGCACGCCAGCGAGCATCTGTGCAGGTGCAGGCTCCGTGGCCTTAGGACTGCGGAACCGGGGAGAGCCTAGCATGCCAGGACAGCAGTGGCTCGGTGCCCGGGCTTGTGGGATGTGGCAGATAGAAAGCTTTTGGTTAGAGCAGAGGACCTTGATGTGGAGGGTGGAGGACATACCTCTGGCATTGTGGGTAGTCATGACAAAGCCAGAAGCAGTGAAGAGGGTTGTGTACAATGTATCCAAGCAGGTAAGGGTGGGGGTCACCCAAGCAGGGAGGCACAGGTAAGTCCACGGGTGTCAGTGGGTAGATATAGATTCCTGGGAGATGGCCAGGCAGGGACGCTGCGGGGATAAGCCAGGTGCTCTGACCTCACTGCATGCTGCTGCCCACAGGTCCCAGCTGCAGAGGAATGTCTTCAGTGCCCTGGTTGTAGCGTGGTATTCATCTGCATGCCATGTGTCCAACATGTTACGCCCACTAACCTATGGGGACACGCCACTCTCCCCAGGCGAGCTCCAGGCCCTTCGCTGGAAAGACAGCTGGGACATTCTGATCCGAAAGTACTAGAGAACAAGAACATGGAAGACAAGCATGCAGAACAAAACCTCAAAGATGTGTTTGTCTCCCACAGCAGAGGCCTCAGCAGGCAGGATTACCTGGGTCCAGGAGGAACTCCAGGAATTAATTCCAATTTCACCTCAAGACCCCTGTCCACTGGTTCCTCGTTTGAAGCGATTTATTTCTCTTCACACAGTAAAGAATGTGTCCAGCCACACATCACCCGTGAGGCCAAACTCTGACCCAGCAGAGTTTGAGCTGCCAGCACAGGAGCCACCAGGCAGGAGGAGCACCCAGCCAGTGGAGGAGTGGAGCTGAGTTGGGGATGAGCCAGAGCCCTGCCCAAGCTGCGGGCCTACCTCGGGGGTCTTAGCCTGTCCTTCCTGAGGCCCACAGTGCCACAACTCGTTGTGTGCAGGCACAGCCGCCCTCTGTAAAGCCTGCTTGGAAAGCTGCCAGTCATTCACACTGAATCCTCACTGATCTGATTCTAGAAACTCCCGGGAGACTACACCATGCAGCCACCTAACTTCCACGGCCAAGATGTCATCCATATACTTCCTTGCCTTTAATGTAAATAAAAAGGGACAAATTGTTAGTTTTTTGTTATTTATTGATTTTCCCTCCAAAGAAGGGTTTCAGTTCAACAAATCCGGCACAGCACTAACAGAAACCAGCCCCTGAGCTCAACACAGCTCAGCTGCTGTCGTGAGAACCACAGTTGAATTTAACACGAAGTAAGAAGTCCTGTGCCATAGCTTGTGGCAATAGCAAAGGACACTTTTCCAAAAACAGTTGTCCCATGGGAGGGAAGACAAACTTGAGAACACAGAAGGGAGCATTTGTGAAGCCAGGAGCTTGAGTTGAGTGTGCAGGAGACTAGCTGACTTTAGGCAGCCAAGGTCACCTGCTCTGCACTCCGGTGCTCCCTGGCTGGAGCAAGCGAGCGAGCGAGCGAGCCTGCCCTGCCATGCTAGCCACGGACTGTACCCAAGTGACTTGTACACAGACAGCCCCTTGGTTCCAGGCTTCCTGCAGAATTGTGAGACACTGTTTTAGCCACAAGAGACCAGATGGCTCACTCCCATCTACCCAAGATCCAGGTCCCCGACAGTCATGTGGGGTAGTCCTTAGGATTCCTGCCTCAGGCTCCTTAAACTGGACCACAGCCCAGTGGTAGGTTGTAAAACTAGGTTCAGAGGTCACAAACAGCCCACCACAAAACAAACAAGGGTATCCAACACCTCTGCAAACATTACTTCTGCAACCACATCATACTGGGAAGTACTTCCCTTGGGCTCACTGTTAACACCAGACCAGTCAGTGCCAGGGCTGGTCCTCTGTTGTCCCATGTGTGTCCTGCATCCCTCGGGAAGCTGACACCATGGACTTACTGTGCTGTTTGGGACAGTGACCCAGAGACCTGTGGCTGCCTCCAATGAGAGGAAGTGGAGGACCCCATAATGCTCTGTCAGCATGAGTCTGCCCTCCCGTGCAAGGAAGGCTTTGGTCCTGATGCCACCTTAGATCCCACTGAGAAGAATCCCTGACTGCTTTTAGGAGCCCTTACTCATGGGTCTGTGGGAATCTACAGATGCTGGTCCTCAGTGGGGTCTGCTGCTAGACTCCAGGTGCGAGCGCTTGCCAGTGGCCAACACCCCAGGGTGATCTCCTGGCTCGGGGAAGGTCCTCTTCTGGTTGCGCCCATTGGGCCCTCCGCGGTGCCGCTTGCACAGGTCCCCATTGAGGATGTCCTGGATGTGTTGCACGATCAGGTTGATGGCCACTGCAGTAAGGCATGGGGAAGGCTCAGAGGGTCTCTCCCACCACCCCTGCAGCCTCCTCTCTCTCCCCTATCCTGCAAAACACTCATGGTGCAAGAAAGCCACTGGCCCTCACAGCTGGCCTGATGCCTCAGCAGACAGAAGGCGCCCGACTGGACACGCGTAGTAGAACGTCCTGGCTTGGTCTACTCTGAAGGTGCGTGTTGACTGAGCCTGATGAAAACACATCTCAGCAGCCTGACATGCCCTGCCCTGCAGCTCTATGTGTTTGGAAAGTACACATGAACCCACATCCCAGATAAACAGCGACAGGCCCCATGCACAGACTTGGGCGGCCTCCATAGCCAGGCAGGAGACAGCACTCTCTGCCATCTGGTTTGGGAGTGGGGCTGGGGTTTTCTTACCCATATTGTCAACCCCTCGAGGGATGATCACATCAGCATACTTCTTAGTCTGAAAGACACAGAAGGCTCTCTTGAGGCTAATTCCTACAGGGTCACTTTAAGGTACTCAGGAACAGGGGATGAAAGCCTGGATGTTGGTGGCAGTGCCAGGTTGGGACAGCCTCAGACAAGTGAGAGATGGGGTCTGAAGAGTGAAGGAGGAGATTAAGCCAGACTGAACCTGCACGTCGGTGCTGCACTGTGTTTGCCTGAGTACAGCTTAATTGCTGCCCAGGGTAGGCGGCACCACCCACAGAGACACTGGCCTCTGAAATTGGGACTAAAGTTGCAAATGTCCTGTAGGAGTGAGCATGACAGGGCAAGAGCTGTGCCATGCACGGGCCTGTTAACAGGTTCTGCACTGCAGGGAGACATGCATGGTACCTGGCGCCTGCATGCTCTCAGGACTGAGTTGTTCTAGGCCACTGACACGCCAGCACACACAACTGAGGAGAGCAGAGAGAAGGACGCTGCTGAGGGAACCTGGCGAACCAGACAAAGCCCAGAGAAGGTGAGGGCATACTGTGGACCCAGGAGGGGTCTTGATGGCTTGGGTCAAAGAGGCCTGTCCTCTGTGGCAGACAAGTTGCTGAAGGTAGTAGAGACCCTTTCCATGAAAGGCAAGAGCAGACCTGAGCTGGTATCCACTATGGCGGTATCATCAGTTGGGGTGAAGAGAAACTGAAACCCATTCCCCTTCCCAACAGCCTGGGAAATACTTTGGAGGGGCTGACTGGCTCGCAGGACGAGAAGCACTGAGTCAGGAAACTCTGGGGATGTCAGTGGTACCACAAGGATCAGGGTTGAAGGAGGCAGCTGTCTCTGCTCAGGTCACGCTCAGATGCAAGGCTGGGGTTTTGCTGCCTTTCAGCACCTCAGCAGGAGGCCCACAAGGAAGGGAGTCAGTCTGTACTTCACACATTACACTTTGCAGAAACTTTCGAGAGCACAAGTATTACAGAAAAAAAAATAGTTTAGCCAGGTGTGGTAGCACACTTTGGGGTGGGGGGCAGTCAAGATGGGGTTTCTTTATGTAACAGCCCTGGCTGTCCTGGAATTCACGTTGTAGATCCGTCTGCCTCTGCCTCCTGAGGGCTGGGGTTAGATGCATGCGCCATCACTGCCTGGCAATGGTGTGCACTTTAGTCCCAGCATCCGGAAGGCAGCTCTTTCAGCGGAAGCACGTGGACTTATGTGTCTTGTTTTCCTAGTTCCCAGGGGAGTAAGCAAGACACACAGGCCAGGGGGCTGGAGAGATGGCTCAGCGGTTAAGAGCACTAACTACTCTTCTGAAGGTCCTGAGTTCAAATCCCAGCAACCATATGGTGGCTCATAACCATCTATAAGGAGATCTGATGCCCTCTTCTGGTGTGTCTGAAGACAGCTACAGTGTACTTAATATAACAAATAAATCTTTAAAAAAGAAAAGACATACAGGCCAGACTTGGAAGGGAACAGCCCATGCAGGCACACTGGGGTCTAGCCTGAGACACACAGACAAACATTGCAGACAGGGAGAAGTGGACAGAGCTGACACCCAGTTTTGATTTTGAATGCATAGAGGCAATACCGGCAGGCAGAACTCCTCGAAGGCTGGCTTCACAAAGGCGGTGTACTGAGTCAGGATCTGTTCCAGGTCCCTTCCTCGCTGCACATCCCGGAGAACTGCAGTAACAGGAACAAGGCACCACCATGAGTCCTCCGTGGGACCCTGGAAAGCCCCAACCTCAGCCAGGGATCCAGAGGCCCTTACCTCTTCGAGACAGCCTGACATCAGAATCTGTGTCCACAAAGAGACGCAGGTGGAACATGTCCCGAATCTCCTGAGTGTAGAATACCAAGATGCCCTCGAACAGAACCACGTCAGCAGGGTAGACCACAGCGGTCTCTGGTAACCTGCCAGGGAGAGGCCAGGCTAGGCCCTGATTGATGGCCCACATTAGTAACAAAGGGTCTGACTGGAGGACAGTCCATGGAAACAGACTGGCATGGGACCCACCACGGGGGTGCGTGTGACAGTCCTCCCAGGAACTACCTGCTTACCTTGAGTGGGTCACACAGTCATAGGTAGGGACCTCGACAGCTCTGCCTTCGACAATGTTTTTCAGGGTCTTGTACATCAGATCATTATCAAAAGCATCTACAAAAACATGAGAAGGCCGGGCTACCCAGCTGCTCTGGTGCAGCAGACAGGGGAGGACTACCTCTGTCCAAGGGCTGCACAGCTAGGAAGGAGTCAGGGGTGCTGAGGACCCCACAGCACACCCCAGGATGAAAGATAAAGTTGTCCCACCAGAAACTGGAAGAAGACTTTCTGATTGGCTGACACTAGGGGAGATGACTTGAGCCTTTTTCCTCTGTATCTGGGAAAACAAAGTCAAGAGTATTGTTCTCCGACCTTCATACATCCCTAGGAAAGCTTAGACCTTCAAGAACACAGGCACCTTCCAGACCAGGAAGCTCCAAGGCCTGAGTCCCAGATTAACCTGTTTCTACAACTCGCCTCCCTGAAGACTGACTGCCCACAGACAGTTTGGGGAATCCAAAGGTCAGGCAGGCAGCAGGATGTACAAAGGGCCCCTCAGCAACAAGGTTTCTTCAACACATCCAGAATTAGTCCTCAAGACCTCTCCGCTCCCCCTTCCTAAGTGGCTCTAGCCAAAATCTTGAGCCACTCCAGGCCCACAGAATTCAGCAAATCCTAACCTAATGTGGGCCCGCTACCAAGGGAAATGAGGGCTAAGTTTCATGGAGCCCCATTGCTGCTGCATTCTGTCTCACCTTGGCAGTTGGTGACCAGCACTTCTCTCTGGACAGCCTCAGTCTGACACTTTGCATCCTACATACACATTCCTTGACAGCCTCCGTGGCAGCCTGCATCTCACATACATCTCCTGCAGCCCTGATCCAGCAGTCTGCATCCATATACATCTCCGTATCTGTCTGGCAGTCTGCAATCTCTGTAGAGCCCAAACCCCCAGCAGTTTATCCTCTACCCACACCTCTCCAGGCAGACATTCTCCATGTACCTGGGTGGTCAAAATTGTACTGTCCCTTCAGAGCCTTGGCCTTCTGCTCGGCCGTCAGAACCTTGTAGAAGCAGTCCTGGCTCAGGATGACCAACTTGCGCTGCCGGCGGTCCACTTCGTTCTGTCCCAGCAGCTCCATGATCTTCTCACACACTGTTGACTGGGGACAGAAAGTGCCCAAAGTGGGCTTGTGCAGTGACCCGCCAGCCCCTTGGCTGCTAGCAACAGGTGCCGCGGTTGGGCGGGAGGCAATGGCTCCCCAACCTGCGGCCTGGCAGTCCCTCCGCGAGGCCCGGGCGCAGGGCACTCACCTTGCCGCTAGCAGTGCCGCCGCTCACGCCGATGAGGAACGGCCGCGGCTGGGGACGATCGGCCTCTGGCGCGGCGCTCTCGGAGCCGCCGCCTCCCGCCGAAGCCATCTCTGGAGTGGCGGACATACATCCACCGTCTCTGCCCGCTCCCGCCGGGACGTAGGGACGGACGCTGTACGCAACGCTTCCGGGGCCATGGGCGCATGCGCGCAGGAGGCGCGCCACTCAAGGCCGTGTCCCTGTAGAGCCTCAGTGACTCCGGAATGACCCCGTTACCTGGAGGCGGAGCCTGGATGGGGCTCCACCTCCCGCCGAGCTGCACACCCAAGTCCTGGACTAGACCGAGGTCTCCAGCCCACGCACCCGTGATGAGCCCGCATTTTCCTAGCACAGCCGAGATCCTGCCACCCACAGGATTAGGACAGTCCCTGCTTATGCTCATCCTCATCGGTGCCTCCTGTCACAGGTGTCCCTCCTCAGCTCCTCTCAAGGTGAGAACATGTCATCCCGAGACACTTAAGAAGACCTCCCCCTCCCTGGTGCATTACTTAAGTATCCTAAGAATCTGTTAAAATCTCTTGATTTTTAGACAGAATCTTACCACATGGCTGTCTGGTACTCTGAAGCCCAGGCTGGCCCCAAACATGTGGCAATTCTCCTGCCTCAACCTTCTAGGGTGGGAGTTACAAGCATACACCACTATGCCTGGCCTTTTAAAAATGAAATATTTATAGTGATTTTATTTATGTGTACTTGTGTGTGTGTGTGTGTGTGTGTGTGTGTGTGTGTGTGTGTGTGTTATGGGTCTGTGCATAGGACTGAAGTGCCTGGGGAGTGCCAGATCCCCACAGGGCCAGAGTTACAGGCACTTGTGAGCTGCCCATTTTAAATGCTGGGAACTGAACTCTGGTCCTATGAAAGAGCAGTACACTTTTTTTTTTCACTTTACATTATATGTATGGTTGTTTTACGTGCATGTGTTTTTGTACCACATGCTGGGAGTTCCCACAGGGGCCAGAAGAGGGAGTTGGTTCCCTCTGGGACTGGACTTTCTTTCTTCCTTTCTTTTTTTTTTTTTTTTTGGTTTTTCAAAACAGGGTTTCTCTGTGTAGCCTTGGCTGTCCTGGAACTCACTCTGTAGACCAGGCTGACCTCGAACTCAGAAATCCGCCTGCCTCTGCCTCCCAAGAGCTGGGATTAAAGGCCTGCGCCACCACTGCCCAGCGGTACTGGACTTTCTAACAGTTAAAAGCTACCAGTGGGTACTGGGAATTAAAACTAGGCTTCTGGAAGAACAGTCCCTCCAACTCCAACATTTTGGCTTTTAAATTCTTTGTCGTTATTGTCGTCGTCGTCGTCGTTGTTTTGCTTTCTTTGGGACAAATGTCTCATTGTGAGCCCTAGCTGGTGTAGAACTTACAAAGGAGATCTGGATGGCTCTGAACTCACAGTGAGAGACCTCCTGCTTCTGCCCTCCTGAGTACTAGGACTAAAGGCATGCACCATCACGCCTGGTCTTAAATTCTTCCTGTGAGCATTGGTTGCTCCTGAAGTTCATTTGCATGAATATTTAAGGTGCTGAGGTAATGCGCTTAACTGGAAGCCACTGGACTCTCCCGGCTTGCTGCCCGCCTCGAGTGGAGGTGCGTCCAGTCCACCAGCCCACTGCTACTATGGCAGCACAGATGTGAAACACTTGGCAGGGGCCTTAGGAAACCACGGAGTGGCCAGAATTCCTGAAAGATCCAGCCTCAGCCAGGCCTGTTCCAATTTGTACCAGACTTTTCTATCGTAAGCCTCTAGATGACCATACAACCATTCCCTCTCCCGCCCCCATCCCCCAGGCCAGAGTGGGAGCTGGCCTAGCGCCTGGAAGCTGATCAACCAAGGAAGCCTGGGAGGGAAGGATTGCCCATCTCAAAGAAACAGGCTCAAACAGGCGTGTGGGTGTCAGGGGAGGAACATGAGACTCAAGACTGCGTGAAGCAACGATGCCACCCAGCTGTCCCTCGAGTCCTCATCTAGTCTTTGCCTATTTAACAGCCGGTGTCACTTCAGCAGGCCAGCTGGGTCCTTGTCTGTTCTTGCCCTACGTATGTCTCCCCACTCCTCTTTCTGTTTTCTCTTTCCCAAAAGACTCACCCTGACCTAGCTGGAGAGGCTCGAGCTTAGCCTCCTGAGAGATGGAAACCCTCTTACATTATTGCTGGGAAATCCCACTGCTAAGGTCAAACAAAGTCTGACGTTACTGGACAGCCCTGAGCTCAGTGCAACACAACAGACGCCCTTTGTCAGCAGGGCTTCCTCTTCTCTGGGGGACCCCAGGACCCCATATTATCTACCTGAGGAATGTCAAGTAGTCATACACCTGTGATTCCTGAAATGCCTCCTCATTTTAATGGGACATCTGAGTACCTTAGCTTTCAGCCAATGACCTTTGACCTGTTTATTTTTCACCTCCTTCCCCAAAATTGTGTAACCCTCGGTCCACCCCAAAGGAAGTGTACGCTCATCAGCTGATTCATTGAGGCTATTTTGTTGAACACCATTTAAAACAGCTGTAACATTGAAGAGCTGTAACACGGAGCTCTCTGGAGGAAACCTCCCTGTTCCCCAGCGTTCACTGACAGACCGGGACCATGCCCACCCACCTGTTCTGGATTCATCCTGCCACGGACCACCCTAGTCGGGTATGGGGGTCCCTGGGATGTGCTTCCTCAAAGGCTAGGTGGGTAAGGATTTGGCGGTGACAAACAGAAACAAACACAGAGGCAATTTGAATCTGAGTGTATTTTGCAGTTCTCAAGCAAGGGTTTTTATACATTAAAAAACAAATATTACAACTCTTAGCAACCGTGTTCAGTGAAGCAATCGCAAATACCGTCATTATCATTTGGCACAGTAAAGCACAAAAATCAAGCAAACATTAAAACTCTGAAAAGATGTACTCAGTGGATCACAAACAGAACAGGTAACATCATGATTAATAGAAACCATCCGAGTGTTACAGCTCTGAAAGGACGCATTCAGTGGGGCAGTCATCCAAGGCTAGTGGCATATTTCCAAGAGCAGGTTAATAAATCTTTATGGTCAATTATTGTTTAAAATCTAATGCCTGATTTTTTATAAGTTGTCAATGCATAAATTTAAACTATTTTAATTCTTTTTGTTTAAGACTTTCTTTACTATATACCAAAGCCCAATTCTGATGACACACATGTAGCCATATGAAATTTTATTGTTGGGAAAGTTTTTAATCAATCATAATACTATTATATAATTCTGCAAATGACTTATAAAGTGTTGGTTTCCTCAGAGATAAGGTAATGTTAGTGACCCCATCTCAAGGAATGGTTTCTTACCTATTATTCTCACTTAAGATCTAGGCCTAGGCTTCCAGGAACATGTCGTATAAGAAAAAGAATAGAAGAAAACAAAACGGATAAATTGCCATGAGAACTACGGCTCAATATGTTGTTCTGGACAAGAGTTCCACAGCCATTTCCAGGAGGCCTCCTTCTTTTGAAGTTTTCGCCTCAGTCTGTGGAACTTGTCACATGGATTCTACTGGGGTTGGTGTGGCATCATCCTTTCACCCCTGGTGTGTACCAGAGTCTGTACAAAACAAGGGAAAACACAGACTACCGAACTCGGTTCCTCTCTTATCCTTCCCTGTTTGGTGCGTAGGCAGCATCTGGACACCACAAGGGAAAAAGTGGAAAAACAGAACCACACATTATCTGGTTGCATTTCTTTTTTTTTTTTTTTTTCTTTTCTTTTTTGGTTTTTCGAGACAGGGTTTCTCTTTGTAGCTCTGGTTGTCCTGGAACTCACTTTGTAGACCAGGCTGGCCTCGAACTCAGAAATCCTCCTGCCTCTGCCTCCCAAATGCTGGGATTAAAGGCGTGCACCACCACTGCCCGGCCTCTAGTTGCATTTCTATCTCTTCAGTCTACCGATAACCAAAACTCTCCACCTTCTCCCCTGTAGGAGGGGCTGTGGCTTTACATTCCACTCAACACTCTTTCTCTACCAAACCAAAACTAACCAGGAGTCTTCCTTTACAGTGTTTTTCCTTTGGTTCTTTTCTTTGCACTCATATTTTTTCTCAGTGTGTGTGTGTGTGTGTGTGTGTGTGTGTGTGTGTGTGTGTGTATTCTCCAGCTATCAGTGTCTTTGCTCGGTGCTTAAGGGTGGTTATTTTCCAGTTAAAGATTACTGGATTCCCACAGAAGGCCTGCCTGGACAGTGACTGTCATTATAGACAGTATTCTAACTCTTGGGGACTACTGGGAACTAAGCCTGGTTCCCTAAACATCACTCTGACCAAAGAAAATAACACCACCACCCAACTACAACCTAGATGATCTCTAAATGATCTTGAACACTGCAAACATTTCCTCTGAATGAAGAAAGGGAAATAAAATTAAAAAAAAAGTACCAATAATGCCAGCTTCACAAGTCCTATAAAACACACACACACACACAAAAACCACTAAAAATCAAGACATGTTTCTCCTCCAAACACCAATTCCATCATAATGGCCCACAGGAGAGATTCCAGACAAAGAAGCAAAAACAATGATTATAAATATGCCGAAAGAAGTAGACATTACCTCCAAATAAATTCTAAGAGGACACAAATAGCTAAATGAAATACAGAAGTCAATAAAGGATATGAAAATGGAACTCCACATGAGAGAAATATGAAAGTAAACCCAAACTGAAATGCTGAAAATCAAAATTTTATTAAGTCTAGTTGAACTGAGTCACTAATAGAACAGACCATGGGGAAAACAGGATATCTGGGCCTGGAAACAAGTTGGAGCAATTGGAACGTTCAGGCTAGAAAAAAAATATTATTAAAAATGTACAAATAGAATGTGCTAGATCTTTGGGCCTCCATGAGAAGACAAAAACCTATGAATTAGTGGATATATGTGGTCATGTAAATGCTTGGTCCATGGAAAGTGGCACTATTAGGAGGTGTGGCTTTGTTGGAGTACATCCTTGTGGAGTGGGTGTGGTCTTGTGGGAATGGGTGTGGCCTTCTTGGAGTGCATCCTTGTGAGAGTGGGCTTTGAGGTCTCCTATGCTCAAGCTCTACCCAGTGCAGAGGAGATCTTCCTCCTAGCTGCCCATGGATCAAAACGTAGAACTCTCAGCTCCTACTCCAGCATTATTATATATATATATATATATATATATATATATATATATTATATAATATTATAAATATAATATATAATATATTATATATAATATATTTTATATATATTATTTATATATTATATATAATATATATAATATAATTATATTATATATAATATATATAATATATAAATAATATTATATAATATATATATATATATTAAAGACCACAGCTGCCAACCCAGACTATTATACCCAGCAAAAATATCATACTAAAGAAAGAAAAACTTGCCAGGCAGTGGTGGCGCATGCCTTTAATCCCAGAACTTGGGAGGCAGAGGCAAGTGGATTTCTGAGTTTGAGGCCAGCCTGGTCTACAGAGTAAGTTCCAGGACAGCCAGGGCTACATAGAGAAACCCTGTCTCGAAAAACAAAAAACAAAAAAACAAAAAAAAAAAAAAGAAAGAAAAGAAAAGAAAGAAAAAAAGAGAAAAAACTTTCCATGATAAAAGCATGAAAAGGGGATCTATGAAGACTAAGTAATCTCTATAGAGAAAAAATGACAAGAAAGATTTACACTGAAGAGAAAGATGAACACACCCAAGAGGCTACAAGAAAGAGTATATCATGTGTGGTGGTTTGAATATGCTTGGCCTAGAGAGTGACACTATCAGGAGCTGTGGCCTTGTTAGAGTAGGTGTGGCCTTGTTGGAGGAAATATGTCACTGTGAAGGTGGGCTTTGAGGCCCTCCTCCCAGCTCCCTGAAAGTCAGTCTTCTCCTATCTTTGAATCAACATGCAAATCTCTTGGCTCCTTCTCCAGCACTGTGTCTGCCTAGATGCTGCCATGCTTCCTGCAATGATGATAATGGACTGAACCTATGAACCTGCAAGCCAGCCCCAATTAAATATTGTCCTTTATGAAAGTTGCCTTGGTCATGGTGTCTCTTCACAGCAATGGAAACCCTAAGACACCATGCTGAAGTAAGGAACAGAAAAGCAAACACCACAAGATTGACAGGTATGAACTGGCATGCCAGGCTCAGAGTGATTTTGAAGTACCTATAGTTCTATATAACTGGGAATGACCCTGAAATTGTGATCCTCCTGCCTCTACCTCCTAAATGCTGGGATCACAGGCATTCAATACCAGGCCTGTTATGCGGTACTAGGGACCAGCCCTGGTACTGTAGGCAAGTGCTCTACAAGTGGGAAAGTGAAGCCCCCAGTGTGGCATCCTGTGTCTGTGTACACCATGCTGAGCTTTCTTATTTCGACTACAGATAAGAGCAAGCAAATGGCTGAATGTGTTACTTTTTCCCGTTGCTGTGACAACATACCCAAGGAACACTACCGAGAAGGACAATCGGTTTGTTTGGCTCAGGGAAGGCATTGTGGTGGGACTCTGAGGTGACAGGTCACGTTCCAACCATAAGAAGCAGAGAGACATGGATGTTAGAACTCAGCTTTCTTTAGGATTCAGTCCAGGATCTCAGCCCATTAGATGGCGGACCATCTAGGGTGGACCTTCTTTTTGACTTGGTTTTAAACCTTCCCAGAAATACCTTCATAGAGATATTACATTGTCTTTGGGTTTTACTGTTGTGAAGAAACACTATGACTGAGGCAACTTTTAGAAGGACAACATTTAACCTGGCTGACAGGTTCAGAGGTTCAGTTCATTATCAAGGCAGGAGCATGGCAGTGTCGGGCAGGCATGGTGCAGGAGGAGCTGAGAGTTCTACATCTTCAACCAAAGGAAGCCAGTAGCAGACTGGCTCCCACGAGGTTAAGAGGAGGGTCTCAAAGCCCACCCCCACAATGACACACCTCCTCCAACAAGGCCACACCTCCCAATAGTGCCACTCTCTGAGCCAAGCATATTCAAACCACCATAGACGGCTACAGGTGTTTCCATGGATCCTAAATGTAGTCAAGTTGACAATGAAGGCTGACCATCACAATTGTCATGGTGGTGCATACTTGTAATTCTAGTACTTAGGAGCTTGGGGCAGGACTCCAAGTTTGAGTCCAACTAGGCTATATAAGAAGACCCTGTGCCAAAAAACAAAAAACAAACAAAAAAACCCAATAAGACAAAACAAAACAAAAAAACCAGAAAAGCAAACAAACTCACATCCGCCATCATATTATCAGCCCTGCATTTCCTCTGTCCCCTTCGCTCAGCCCAATCCTATCCTTGAGCCAGATAACAGGAGATGGATGAGCATGGAGATGAGAATGCTGGGCTAGGGGGTGGAGCTGAGACAAGAACTGCAGGGTGGGGACCAGGCGGAGCCGGGTGTGATGGGACAGCTTTGGGGCCTCCCAGCTCCTTTAGGGTCAGCAGAGCAGGCTTCAGTCAAAGTCAGTCTCCTGCCTGAACTCTTCTCTCAGTGGTACCACCTCTGACTCTTCCAATACTGGTGTTCCTGATGAATCAGAATCCAGAAGATTCTAAAGATGACAAAACAGGCCCAGCTTCTTCCTGGAAAACCAGCTGGGCAAGTTTGCTGATGTCAGGGAGGAAGGGGTCAACTCCAGGGAAGGAAGGCAGCCAACCTGGGACGAGAAGACATCTTGGGAAGCAACCAAATCAGATGCCTTTGGGTGATGAATCCTTGAGACAGTGATGACACTTGGGGTCAGGGAGCACAGTGGGTGGTTTAGATACAGGCAGGTTTGCAATAGAATTTGTCAAGACATTATTACTGCTATCTGGAAGCCATTCCATCAGCCACTGGGGGGCAAGCAGCTGAGGTAAAAGATACCATCAACAGCTTTGGAAACTGGCCTCGTGATCCCATCTTTAACATTTTTTTAAAAGCTGAGGGTTACTGGGTGGTGGTGGTGCACACCTTTAGCCCGAGTACTTAGAAGGCAATGAATCTCTGAGTTTGAGGCCAGCCTGGCCTATAGAGCAAGTTACAGGACAGCCAAGCCTACAGAGAGAAACCCTGTCCAGAAAAACCAAAACCAAAACAAATAAACAAGCTGAGGGTTTAGCTCAGTAGAACACTTGCCTAGCATGCATGAGGTCCTAGGTTCAATTTCCAACACCCCCCCCAAAAAATATATACATATATTGAGAGAGCCAGGGAGATGGTTCAGTTGGTAAAACACTTGCCATGCAAACATAAGGACCCAAGTTCAAGCCCTATCACTGACATAAAATGTTAATAGCAGCAGCACCACTGATAGCTGTGATCCTGGTGTTCAGGAATATCACTGGGGCTTACTGGTTAACCAGTCTAGCCAGACTGGCAAGCTCCCCTTTCACTGAGAAACCCTGTCTCAAAACCAATGGTGAGCGATTGAGAAAGACACTCAGTGTTGACCTCTAACCTAGATAGACAGACAGACAGATAGACACAGACACATACATATGCACTAAAAGCCAGATGTAATAGCAAAGGCTTGTAACTCCAGTTCTGGGAAAGTGGAGATGGAGGATCCGTGGGGTTCACTGACAAGCTAGCCAGGACTGCTTGGGGAGATGCAAACCAATGAGAGACTTGGCCTTTAAAAAAGGGGGAAGGGGCTCTGGAGAGATGGCTCAGCTGTTAAAAGCACTGGCTGTTCTTCCGGTCCTGAGTTCAATTCCCAGCAACCACATGGTGGCTCACAACCCTCCATAATTGGATCCAACGCCACCTTCTGGTGTGTCTGAAGTCAGCCACTATATACTTGTATACATAAAATAAATAAATAAATCTTTTAGAAAAAAAAACCCTAAGGAACCTACCTCGCACCTAAGGAACAACACTCAAGGGTGTCCTCTTAACCTCTGACCTCTGCACCTGTGCGTCCACACCCACTCCAACAAGCACACACTCATACATATACACACAGTAAGTGAGTAGATGCCTGGGGGTGTGGATCAGTGATCGAGTGCCTGATGTGTACAATTCCTCAGTTGATCCCCTGAGATGCTAAAAATTTTCAAAATTTCTTAGCAACTTGGGAGGTGAAAGCAGAAATTTTAGGAATTCAAGGTCATCCTCCACTATATAGGCCAGCCTAGACTCAAACAAACACAACAAAAACCAACAACAACAAAAAGATGGGTTGGACTGATAGTTCCAGTGGCTAAGAGCACTTGTCATCCTTCCAAGGGATCTGAGTTCGAGTCTCAGTACTCATGTCAGGTCAGGTGGCTCACAACTGTCTCTAACTCCAGATCCAAGGATCCAGCCCCCTCTCTGACCTCTGCAGGCACTGCACTCACAGGGCACCCCATAACTCCCAACACACACACACACACACACACACACACACACACACACACACACACACACATTTTTTTCAAGGCAGGGTTTCTCTGTGTAGTCCTGGCTGTCCTGTAACTTGCTCTATAGACCAGGCTAGCCTTGAACTGAAAGATCTGCCTCCCCAGTGCTGAGTGCTGGGACTAAAGGTGTGTGCCACCACCAACGCCCAGCTCACACACAAATCTTTTAAAAACTTCTAAAAGCAAAGCTCTGTGTCTGAAAACTCAGAATTCCTAAACATTGGGGAGCCACATTTCAAATGCATATTATTATTTTATGGTGTTAAAGATAAAACACTGGTCTATGTACAAACTAGGCAAATGCTCTAATACTAAGCTATATCTTTAGTCCCTCCCGTACCGTGACATCTGTTTGTTTAGCCTGAAACTAGCCAGAGCAGGCTGGCCTCGAACCTCCTGAATGCCGAGTTTAAAGGCATGTGCCCCTACACCTGGCCAAGGACAGATGCAAATTCTGAGAAACATAATAGAAGTTTGTGGCTAAGATATCAGAGTTCTAGATTCAAATTCTAGTTCCTCCCAAAGAGTATGTGTGCGTACCAACAATTCTAGCATTTCAGAGGCAGAGGCAGGAAGATGAGTTCCAGACTAGCCTGAGCAATGTAAGAGCCTCAAAAGACAAACTCTCCCCCACTAGCTTACCTATGTACCCAAGGCTGGACCTAGATTTAGCAATCCATTAGCCTTAGGCTTTGCTGGGTGTTGGGATTGTAGGTGTGATCCGTCATTCCTTCAAGAGACAAGAGACGCAGACCCAGCCTTAAGAGCGAGGACCTTACTCACTAGTAGTTAGCCAGCTCTAGAGTCGGGCATCCAGGGGCCTGTTTACATCTTGTGCCTCCAGACTCAGTTTGAGGAAGGGACACTACAGAACCTTACTCCATTGTCAGGGTGAGTAAGACGCTGCAGGTGAGGTGCACAGACCCCACAGAGTTGTACAAATGGCAGGTTACTGCAGTGGCTAGCCCTCATCTGATGAAACCTTTGGCTTGTAACTAATTTGAATGTGTGCTTTTCCCCTCTCACCTCCTTCCCTGTCCCTGTCCACGTTCTGCCCAGCTATTAAGCATACCTCTGAGCGGGCCCTGCCCCGAGAGGCTGGCGCCTGCCAATAGCACATGGGGGCAGTTTTCATATGGAACTGGACCTGGAGACACAAGTGAGGTTGGCTGTTCTGAGCTGTGGCCTCGTTAGCTTGTCCACTTTTCCCTCCTCTGTAGTGACTCTGCTGCTTCCCAGGGTTGGGTGATGGGTCTGAGTTTGAGTCTACATAGCTCTGCTGGGACTTAGAGACCCCCACCTGCTTTGCCTTCCAATGCTGTTGTCCCATTCTTTCTCAACCTGAGGAGGTTGTGTGCCATCACCTTATGGAATGCCAGGGCAAGCTGCAGCACCCGGGGCTCCTCCCGTACCCTGCTACCTCCTCTCTAATCACCTCGTCTGTTGTACCTAGCTCATCCCATTTTCAATCTGGTGTCTACTTTGTTTCCTCAACAGAGCCTTTTCCTTTAAGTGCCATCACTCAGCCGCGCCCCTCCCTCCCACCTGATTCAGGAGGGAGAAATGCCTTTTCTGGTGTGTCAGCCTTTCTCTGCTAGGGATATTTACAACTGGAAAGCTCAGAATCTGCCTTTCTCTGAGAAAGGCCAGGCTCTGATACCTTTCTTGGAGACTATTTTTCTTACCCACTAGTCCACCTGGGATGACACCCAGCCATGCCTGCAGACAGTCTTCACCACAGAGGGACAAAAACACATTTGGTAGGAGGCTCCTGAGTTCAATTCCCAGCAACCACATTGTGGCTCACAACCATCTGTAAATAAAGGGATCCAATGCCCTCTTCTGGTGTGTCTGAAGACAGCTGCAGTGTGTGTGTGTGTGTGTGTGTGTGTGTGTGTGTGTGTGTGTGTGTGTGTGTGTGTAGTTATCTCCAGATTCTCATGTGGTGAGGGATCTCAAGGCGGCACCTTGAATTTGTCTAAGGTGAGCTAGGTAGTACCTATGGTAGCTGCCTTGAGAGGCTCCTGGATGCCTATTACAACTATGCTCTGATTGACTCCGAGACACCAGAGACCAGCTGTTAATGAGGCTTTTATGGGTCAATCAGCCCCTGACATCCAGAAGAAGATTCAGAAAATTGAAGGCTTCGAAGGTAACAAGCTGTCTGAATCAACAGAGATTGTGCAGAAGACTTTTAATACTAGGGAAAGCAAAGAAGATAACAATCTAAGAGACTGGCAAATATTCTCACTGCAGCTCAGAAAGCTCAAGAAGGTTACACACAAGGGCAGGTCTATGAAAACGCCTGAATATAAAGACAAGACCAAACAATTTGATGAGTCTTGACCCTGTCTAAGGCTTCTGAAAACTCAGCATGCCTACTGTGAAGAGATGGGCTGTAGGAAGAATGAGTGCCCCCAGAGACTGAGACAAAACAGACCGAGGCTGTCAGAGCTCCAAGTCCTCTCCCCAGCCTCGGATAACTTTAACTAAGATGTGGGCAGACATCCAGGGAACTTTCTTGTCGACACTGGGACATGTCACTCAGTTCTCCAGAAGCCCCTGGGACCTGTGACAAACCAGAACACCCTGGTCCAGGGTTCCAGAAGCACTAAACCTTACTCGTGAACTACCAAATGACGTGTGGATTTGGGTAAAAAGACCGTTACTCACTCTTTCTTAGTGATTCTGGAATGTCCTTATCCTTTACTGGGGAGAGACCTCCTGACAAAAATGGGAGCTCACATTTTTTTTTCTTATTTTTTTTTATTTTTATTTTTATTTTTGGGGGGAGCTCACATTTTTTTTTCTCCCCAGAGGGCTGCATATCTGTCCAGGGAGATGCAACCTCAGTCTGTGTTGGACTAACCCTGTGGCCATTATTCTGACTGGACTCCACCCATACAGTTACCTGGCAACAGCCAGGTAACCCAGCCCACTATAAACGGGGCTGCCAGGCTCTCAGCTCTCTTGCTTTTTCTCTCTTGCCCTTACACTCTTGTCCCTGTTTCCCCTCTCTCCCCATTCTCCCCTCTTTCCATGTGGTCGTGACCAGCTCTCACCCCTCCATCTTTTCTTCTCTCTTTACTTCTCTACCTCTTTTCTTTTCCTATTTCTCTATAATAAAGCTTTGAAGCTATGAGCTGCCTCTTCTTATCAAAACCCCGCTCTGTAGGAGCAATGGGACAGGCCTCAGCATCTCCATCCGCCAGAAAGGATCAAAGACTCTTCCCAGCCAGGCTTCCTCTACAGGTACATGGGGCCCATGCCGGAATGGTGCTGCATTCTGAGCATGGACCTCCCCACTAGCCAGAAAGCTTCCCTCAGCAGGTACTTGGGAGCCTACCATCCTGACAGCTGTAGCTGGACAGCCTCCTCTCAGCAGGCACATGGGCGCCCGCCATCCCTATATGGGTACGTGGGCCCCACTCACTAGTTTCCCCTACAGGTCTGTGTCTTTTCACTAGAAGATGAATACTGTTTAAGACCAGAGGATCAAAGAACAAATCCCCCATCGCCCGTCCTCAAACAACTCATAAACCTGACACCACAGGTATGGGCTGAGAACAACCCTCCAGGTTTGGCCTCTCATGTGCCTCCTGTGTGGTAGGTTTGAAGGTTACTGCTAGCTCTATCAGAGTGAAGCAGTATCCCTTGTCACCTAAGGCCCTTGATGGTATCAGGCCCCAAATCAATTGTCTCCCCAACTATGGGAGCCTGATTCCCTGTCATTCTCCCTGGAACACACCTTCGCTGCTAGTTAGAAAACCTGGAGGACAAGATTACAGACTGGTGCAAGACTTAAGGGAGGTAAACAAAGGTGTGGGAGATATCCACCCAACAGTTCCAAATCCGTACATGCTCTTGAGCTCCCTACCACCAGACAGACAAATTTATGCAGTCTCAATTTGAAAGATGCCTTCCTCAGCATTCCTCTAGATAAGAACAGATAGTCACTTTGGCAAATTCCAAAGAATGGATTCAGTAGACAGCTGGCCTGGACCAGACCAACACAAGGATTCAAAAACTCACCTGCCATTTTGATGGAGTGCTCACAGGCATGAGTAGAGGCAGACCGTGTCACACGTTTCTTTGCTTCAGTATGTGGATGATTTGCTATTGATTGCTACTGATGTTGACTCTTGTATAGAAGCAACCAGATTTCTTCTAGAAACACTGCAGAGACTGGGATATAGGGTGTCCGCAAAGAAGGCTCAAATTTGTGTTATCTGAAGTGACCTACTTGGGTTTCCAGCTCAAGGGGAGTCAAAGAAATCTCTCTCACCCCGCAAAGAAACTATCTTAGGTAACCCTATGTCTAACACCAGACACCAAGTATGGAAATTCCTGGGGTTGGCTGGTTTTTGCAGGCTTTGGATACTAGGTTTTGCTGAAATAGTTAAACCCCTTTAAAGCCACCAGGGGCCAGGAAGTCTTTCATATGGACAGCAGAACATAAGAAAGCTTTTCGGGATTTGAAATGGTCATTGTTGTCAGCTCCTACCCTGGTGCTGCCTGACAGGATCAAGCCCTTACATTTATTTGTGGACAAAAGCTAAGGCATTGCCAAAGGGGTACTGACACAAGTCTTAGGCCCCTGGTGACAACCAGTGGCCTATCTACAAAATTGGACCCAGCAGCAACTGGATGACTAAACTGCTTGAGGTCACATAAAATGCATAAAATATGTATCTTTTCTTAAAAAAAGAAAATTTTGTTGCAAATATCTTTTTTAAAAGATTTATTGCCCGGCGGTGGTGGCGCACGCCTTTAATCCTAGCACTTGGGAGGCAGAGGCAGGCGGATTTCTGAGTTCGAGGCCAGCCTGGTCTACAGAGCGAGTTCCAGGACAGCCAGGGCTATACAAAGAAACCCTGTCTCAAAAAACCAAAAAAAAAAAAAAGATTTATTTACATGAATATACTGTATCTGTCTTCAGACACACCAGAAGAGCACATCAGGTCCCATTACAGATGATTGTGAGCCACCATGTGGCTGCTGGGAATTGAACTCAGGACCTCTGGAAGAGCAGTCAGTGCTCTTAACCTCTGAGCCGTCTCTCCAGCCTACAAATATCTTTTATATTTATAAAAGGTTTCTATGTACCTTCTCAGGATGGACTGCAGCATTCTCAACCAAGAAGTAAAGTGCTCAAACTGTAAGAAAGTGCTCATTGAGGAAATAACACCTCGGTTTAGAACTCCTATGGCTTTGGCATCTGACAATGGACCAGCCTTCGTCTCTCAAGTTAGTCAGACTTTAGCAAAAACATTGGGGGTCAATTGGAAGCTTCATCATGCATACCATGCCACACCCCCAAAGTTCAGGCCAGGCAGAGAAGATGAACTGGACCTTCAAAGAGACCTTAACTAAATTAACCTAGAAACTGGCGATGACTGGGTGACTCTCCTTTCCTTCACTCTCCTTAGGGTTAGGGACTCTCCTTATATAGATGGAATTACTTCTTTTGAGATAATGTTTGGGAGGCTCCCTCCCACCTTCCACATGTTAGCTGACCCTTTCACATATTAGCTGAGGTTTCTAATCATGATATCCTTAAGTCAATCCAGGCACTCCAGAGGATTCAGACTGGCCTGCATGCCAATGTTGAACACCTACATGAACTAGGCTTACAGGTCACCCCTCATTGGTTCCAACCTGGAGATTTAATCCTGGTTAAGAGACACTAAAGAAGCCCTCGCTCCTTGACAGAAGGAACCCTACACTGTGATCTAGACAACCCCCATGGCAGTCCAGGTCAACTTAATTCTTATTACAGATGGTTGTGAGCCACCAGGTGGTTGCTGGGATTTGAACTCACGACCTTTGGAAGAGCAGTCGGTGCTCTTAACCACTTGAGCCATCTCACCAGCCCCCTACCTTAATCCTTTTCAGGCAGGGTCTTTCACTGACGTCTTACTGACCAGGAGCTCACCAACTGAGTTATATACGAGTGCTCTATCTGCATATGTCTGTATGCCAGATGATCCCATGACAGATGGTTGTGAGCCACCATGTGGTTCCTGGGAATCGAACTCAGGACCTCAGGAAGAGCAGATAGTGTTCTTAACCACTGAGCCATCCATCTCTTCAGTCCAGATCGTAAGATTCTTAAGACTTAGGTTATAAGTCTTAAATCTTAAATAAGTTATAAGTCTTAAATCTTAAGTCTCAAATCTTCTGATCCTTTTCGTCCCTATGCTGACTGGGAGGTTGGACATACTGGGTTCAGAGCTTATGTGACAGGACTAGAGCCTGGCATGTCTTTTACAATCCATCGAAATCTGAGGTCCTATACCCAATGGGACCTCTGGCACAAATCCCAAAACCCAGTTCTGTAACAAGAGTAAGAATTGCAACTTCCCAGGTCCTGGAGTCAAAAACCCACACCTGCCTCAAAACATGCCATATTCTTAGGCTGTGCTCTTTCCTTCTGAGATTCCTGAGCCCCCTTTTTTACATGGGGACCCTTTAGTCAATAGTACAGAAGCCATTTCAAGTTTCTCAATGCTTCTAGGCCAAATATGACTAAAGACTGTTGGTTGTTTGGACCCCAAGTCAATTATTATACAGGAATAGCTACTATTGACCCTAAGCCCTTCCAGCGCCTTAAGGACAGTCTCCCTAAATGACACTGCTTCCTGTCCTTGGAAGATGTCAATCTCTCTGGGGAACATACAGAGAAATGGAACTTGTTTTAGGTCTCAAGAATATCCATTGCAGGGCTGGCAAGATGGCTCAGTGGTTAAGAGCACTGTTTGCTCTTCTAGAGGTTCTGAGTTCAATTCCCAGCAACCATATGGTGGCTCATAACCACGTGTAATGGGATCTGATGCCCTCTTCTGGTGTGTCTGAAGATAGCAGCAATGTACTCATATACATAAAGCTTTTTAAAAAAAATACCCATTGCTGACGTCATTCTATTCAGATATATGCCATGCTCCTAACACTTATGTCTAATTCTCTTGGAATGAAGACTAACCTCTTAGCAGCACATAAAGGCACTTGGTTTGCATGTTCTATAGACTTTTTCCATTTATCAGTAGCTCATTTCACAGGCAAGCCTGAATTGTGTGTGCTTGTCCATGTGGTACCTCAGGTTACATACTATGGAGGAACAGCAGGTGGGATCGCATGGGCCTGCATCCTAGCCCTTGCTCCAGGAGAGCTGCACCTGTTGCAATGCCAGTGTTAATTGGGATGGGCACTGCAGGATCGGCAGCAATGGGAACTGCCGTTTTATCTACAGGACAACAGATGGATCGGATGCTCTCTTCTGGTGTGTCTGAAGAGGGCAGCAGTGTCCTCATATAAATTAAAAAAAAAATTCTCCTGGACTAACAGCTGTGATCAATGGCAGCATGACGGGCTAGTAGAGACAAGGATCAGAACCAAATAGAGACTGCTCATATGTTTATTAACAGAAGGAACAACTACACATATTCACTCACAAGTATGTTTAGGAACCTTAACACTGACAATACCGACCCCTCCCAATACCCCTCTTCTCTAGGACCCACCCCAAACTTTGGGGGGCTTCTAGCATTTTTTAAATCTGAAAAGCACATGAACATGCTGTCAGGACTCTTCTCCCATCCTCCTGTCCCTGGGGGTTGTAGATGAAAATATGCAAGAAGCTGCTCAGTCATTCAGGTTTAGATCAAAATCTCGATATAACTCCTTGGTGGTAACGCCACGGGTCACAGCTGAAAGAAAGGAAGGATGGATTATTATCCAGAGGAGACTGTTAAAATCCAAACTAAGGCCACTGACTACCACATACTACCTCTGGGCCCAGATTCACACCTTACCATGTATGGCAAAGGTAATCTCCCTGCTTCTCCATCAAAGCCTTGTCCCTGGGGGCTTGGCCTGGCCACTCATACCAACCAAGCATTTCAGCATGGCCTCTGTGTGACCCTGCTCCTCTTGCAGCTCTGCTGAAGACACACCCCCATCTTCAGATTTCAGTATTCTCATCTCTGTTGTTTCCTTCACAGAATTTAACACGCTAGCATTTCTGTTCATCTACTGATAGTAGACATAGTCTGCCCACTATCAACACTAAAACCCAACCCACATGTGTCACCACCATTCCAGCACCTCAGAGTACCTGGTACAGAGTAGATGCCCAGTAAATATTCACTGAAAAGTCAGGAAAGTGATAGGACACATGCTCCAGGTCATATGACCTAGAGCTGTAGTGACTGGGGCTCACTGTGGAACTCAGGCTGGTCTTGAACTTACCATCTTCCTGCCTCAATCCACCACTATACCTGGTCACATCCTTTTTTGGCTCTGATCACTCCTTTTAGGCACTTTCATTTCCCCGTTTTCTGTTCCCTCCCCTAGGACCCATTCCCAATGACACATGACTGCCCTCTGCTGTGAACCTGGGTTCTTCTGGGCTGTAGGATCTTGGATGCCAACAGGGATCTCTGTAACACGTGTTAAAACGCAGGCAGGAGCTCTTAACAGCACAACTCTAAACATCCTCCTCCTGGCTGCAGAACACCAGGGTCTGCTACTCTAAGCCAGTAGAAAGTGCTATTGAGCTTATATAAGGCTTCTACACAGTATCTTACTCCAAACTGGCCTGACTTCCATGACAGGCTGTTCTTGTCAGACAAATACACAGGCAACTGCCTTGGTTCAAGACTCTGGATTTAGTTGGAGGAACTAAATCCCACTGCATATTATAAAGGGCTGCCCTGGTCCTTGCTGCCACTTAAGCAAGTTGGTCATCAGAGGTAGCCATGGTATCTCAATGTCTCTGCAGGCCATGGAAGAACAGGTACCATTACTGCATTCTCACAGGTGGGTAAGTCCTGCTCAAAATCACTCCCAAGTAGGACCTATGCTTGAGATCCTAGGGACAAAATAAAGCAAGAGCTGCATGCCTGCTTTCCTGGTCACCCAGGGAGCAGCGGCTGGGAAGAAGAGGGGATGGGGTATTCCAGGAGCAGGGTAGCTAACTGGAGTGCGACAGTGGCAAGTTAGGGGACAAGGGGTGAAATCCAAGACCCCTAGGGAGGGGAGGAGCCACCTTGCTATCCTGAGACTCACCCAGTTTGCCCAGCAGCATCTGTGATACGTCCTTGATGTCATTGTACTCATGGAGGAGGGAGATATGCTGCTCCAGTTCAATCACACGGTAGCCCCTGGGAAGTACAGGGAAGAATCAACACATTAGGTAAGCTGGTAAGGTCCCCGATCAGGTGGCACTGAGACATTTGTTCACTATTTAACAAATATTTCCTATAGTCCTACTAGGTGCTGGGCCTTGGGGACAAGGATGACAGAATGGAACCTGCTTTCCTGAAGTTTGTAATGGACAGGATCTGCCCATCCCCTAATTCCTAGCAAACCTGTCCCTTAAAGGAGGGATTTATGGTTACTATATGACCCTGGCCTTAAGTCACCAGGCAGGTTCCCTTATGTGAAATATGTATCTCAGTACAACTCAGCCTCTGCGGGGCTTGGAGTAAGGAGCATAAAGGGAGCCCAGGAGTTGCAAAGCCAGCTTCTCCTAGGTGCTGAAACTCCATACTGAAAGGACCCATGGTAGTGGGCAGTGCCTGGAAGAATGGACATTGCTTTCACTTCCCATAGCTTTCTAGACCCTGTTTTCTAGCCTTGTCCCAACCTGACTTCCTAGAATGGTTGCAAAGATACTCAGTACAACTTAGAATCTTTCCTATGGCAATCTAGTATAGCTAGGTTTTTGTTACTAGGCACTAATAATAAGTTAAGAATGTTTGTGACTAAGCCGGGCGGTGGTGGCGCACATCTTTAATCCCAGCACTTGGGAGGCAGAGGCAGGAGGATTTCTGAGTTCGAGGCCAGCCTGGTCTACAAAGTGAGTTCCAGGACAGCCAGGGCTACACAGAGAAACCCTGTCTCGAAAAACCAAAAATAAATAAATAAATAAATAAATAAATAAAAAATAAAAGAATGTGACTTGGGATCAAACCCAAGGCCTTATGAACAACGGGTAAGCACTCTGCCAGAGTTCCGTTGCCCTTTTGTTTTCTTGCAATGGGATGGAACCCAGGGCTTTATGCATGTGAGGCAAGGATTCCACAATTGCCTCAAAGTTATCTCAAGCACACTGGGGTGGCAACAAGACTTGCTCAGAAAACTAGACGTGGTTGCCTGTGCCTGTAACCACTAAGAGGAACAGGAGGATCAGTTCAATGGCATCAGCTATATAGCAAGTTTTAAGGCCAGCCTGGGGTCCAGGAGAGTCTTAGAAAACAAAATACTTACTCTGCTATTATCTGGGAGATCTCCTTGTCCAGCATCTCCTGCTTCTCCTTCAGTTTCTGAATGTCAGCGGTCAAGAGCTCCTCGCTGATATCATCACTCTCATCAATCATGGGGAATGGCCGTTGCTGAACAGTACAGATCAGAGCCTATGAATCTCTCTATTGGTAATTGGCCTCTGCCCTCAGAATACCATTTATTTCTCAGCTCTCTTGGGAATTAGGTGTGGCCCTAAGACTGCTAGGACAGTGGACATGTCACCAGAAGGGACAGATGCAATGTCTGAGGAATGTCTTTCCAGGGAGAGAACATGCCTAACGCTGGCCTTTCTCTGAGAGAAAGGTAATGCTAAAGAGCAGCCATTTTGGATGAGGAAGCAGCCCCTTGGAGTCTGGAGCAAGATGGGCAGTCCATGATGGCAGTTATTTGGGTGTCTCTTCCCGCCTAAACCCAATGCTAAGCAGCTTGGCCTGCAGTCCAACTCCAAGTCTGCAATGTCACTGGATTTAAAAATCTCACTAGACAACAAAATCCCTAAGGCTAAACATCCACCTTTGCCCTTTTTGCCTTTGAGCCTGTAAAGCAGTTTTCAACTAGTGGATCACGACCCTTCACAGGGGATCACATATCAGATTTTTATAATTCATAATAGTAGCAAAAGTACAGTTATGAAGTAGCATCAAGGCAATTATGGTTGGGGGGTGTCACCACAATATAAAGAACTGTAATAAAGGGTCACAACATTAGGAAGGTTGAGAACCACTGGTGTAAAAGCTGGCATCTAGAGGTCAGCTTATCTGCAGGAAGTGTTATGTTCAACTCCCTTGCAAGAAAACACACAGGAAGCTGTGGTTCCTGTTCTTAGGTCTCTGGCTTGTGATCAGTCACTTAATTATGAGTACTGTCTGCCAGCACTGGCAGGAGCCTCAGGAAAAGACATCCAGCTGGGCCCCTGTATTCAGAAGACATAAAAGCCAAAGAGAACCAAAGAGAAGGGCGGGCCTCAGCTGGGCGGTGGTGGCCTTTAATCCCAGTACTTGGGAGGCAGAGGCAGGAGGATTTCTGAGTTCGAGGCCAACCTGATCTACAAAGTGAGTTCCAGGACAGCCAGGGCTACACAGAGAAACCGTCTCAAAAAACCAAAAAAAAAAAAAAAAAAGAAGGGCGGGCCTGCAAGGTGGCTCAGCTGTTAGATTGCTTGTCTTGTAAGCCTGACAACCTTGAGTTTGATGAGGAGAACCCTGGCAGAGAGAACCAACTCCTCAAAATGGTCCAGTGTGAGAGCTGGTCCTATCCTTCATAGGCACAACAGAAAAGCAGGCCCTGGGCAGTACAACAGAGCTGACCTTGCAGGCATGGGCGTGGGTGAGCCAGCCCCAAGGTCATGGGAGCCATCTGTCCCTTACCCGCTGCAGCACTGGGTTAGCTGGCTGGTCACAGTGCTGCAGCGCTTCCCCTGGTGGTGAGGGTGTGGGAAAGTTGACAGACTGATTAGCTCGGATACCAAAGCCCAGATCCAGGGCTTTAAGTTGGTCTATCCAACTATCTACCCCAACAATGACCTGCTGGAGCACATGAAGGGCTAGTCCTGCGGATCTAAGCTGCAAGATCTCCGATGCAGGGCAACAACAGATATCCAACAGGAGTCACAGTGAGGATCCAGTATTGATATGATAGTGTAGTAGAAGCCTTGAAAGACATCAGTGACTCATTGTAATGAACATTTGCAAGCAAGGAAATGAAGTATACAAAAAAGGTATACTGTGGGACATGCTGTGACACACTATAGCTTCCACAAGAATATTAATTTTTTTCTTTTGCAGGGGAGTTTGCAAGGGCAGAGGGCGAGTATGAGTGAGACCAGAGTGCATGATGCGAACACTACAAAGAATAAAAAAAAAAGTTTAAAAAATTGTACACACACACAGTACATTAAAGATATTGTTTCAAAAGGGCCAGGGAGAGAGCTCAGCGGGTAAAGGTATCTACAGCCAAACCTAAGAGAGCTGAGTTTCCCTGGAGCCCATATGGTGGAATAAACAACCCCTTCAAGTTATCCTGACTCCCACACACATACCACAATGCAGTGCTTCTCAACCTTCCTGATGCCGCAACCCTTTAATTTAGTACCTCATGTTGTGTTGACCCCCAACAATAGAATTCACTGAAACTTCCTAACTTTGTTATGAATCAAATATAACTATCTGATATCAAGATAAAGGATATGCTACCCCTGTGAAAGGGGTGTCCTAGCCACAAAGGGGTCGTGAGCCATAGGTTGAGAAGCACTGCCATTCATTGTACCTCCTGCTCAAAGTACCTGTAATTTTACATTTCCTATTTTTTTTTTATTTTTGCAAAAAATAAAAAGGTCTCACTATGTAACTCTGGCTGGCCTTTAAATCACTATACAGACCAGGGTAGCCTCTAACCCCAAGATACATCTGTCTCTGCCTGTAGAGTGCTAGGATTAAAGGATGTGCCACAATGCCTAGCAGCATTAAAATTGTGCTCGCACGTGCACGCGCACACACACACACACACACACACACGGCTGGAGTGATAGTTCAGCAGTTAAGAGCACTTGCTGCTGTTGCAGAGTTGGTTTAGTTCCTAGCACCCACATAAGGTTTACAACCACTTGTAATGCCACTTGCTAGGGGGTTAGACCTTCTGACTTCTAGGCACCAGGTGGTGTGGACATGTGCACAAAAGTGCCTCCCACCCCCCACATAAGCAAAACCACTTATGAACCTAAATTAAAACCCTTTTGTGTTATTAATATCTATTTTTACTATGTGTTTTTAAGGGTGTGTGCACAGGAGTGAAGATGCCTGTGGAGCATCTGTAATGTCAGAGGCATTACAGCTCTCTGAAGCTAGAGTTCTGGGAGGGTGTGAGTCACCTGGTATGGGTGCTGGAAAGTGAGCTCAGGTCCTCTACAGAGTACACTCTTTTTGAGACAGGGTTTCTCTGTATAGCCCTGGCTGTCCTGGAACTCCCTCTGTAGACCAGGCTGGCCTCGAACTCAGAAATCCACCTGCCTCTGCCTCCCAAGTGCTGGGATTAAAGGTGTGCGCCACCACTGCCCGGCTCAGAGCACACTCCTAACTGTGTCCAGGGTCTTCACTCACTGTTCACCGCACTTTCTGAGAGCCTCTCTGAACTTGGAGCTCACTGATTTGGCTAGACAGCTGGCCAGCAGGACCTGGGAGTTGCTGTCTCTACCTTAATGCTAGGATTACAGGTATGTTTGTGTTTCTGCATCCAGTTTTTACACAGGTTCGAGTGAATTTATGTGGGTCCGCTCAGGGCAAGCTCTTTTCCCACAGAGCTCTTTCCAATCTACCCTGGTGTTTCACCTGACATGTGGTTCAGTTCACTTCTATGTTCACACCACTCTTATCTCGTTAAGTCCCAAGGAGACAGGGATTTTGTGTTTGTTCATTGCTGACACCGAAGTGCCTAGAACAGTAGTTGGGTACAGAAGACAACAGTCATCAAATGAGATCCAACAACTAATTATAAATCTAAAAAAAGCTCCGAACAGCGTGTTAAGGAAGTGTCTAGAATTGTTGAAGCCAGAAGTAGAGGGCAAGGCTCCAGGACAAAGCTAAGCTTCAAAGGGTGAGTGGGTGTTGGCTGGGCCAGCAGCAATAATGAAGCACGCTAGCCTGAAACACTCTTCTGCTACTCAGTAAATCTCAATCCTTAGCTTTGAAAAAAAAAAAAGAAAAAAAAAAGGAAGGAAAAGAAAAAAAAATTTCAGAACCAAGCCCCTATGAGGAAAACAGAAAACGTGGGGTTTATTAAAATGCATTCTTACTAGATTTAAGGAGTTAATAAAAGGCAACGGAGACACACTCAGGTAAGGGAGTTTCCAAAGGAGACTTGAACTTGTATTTTTTTTTTCTGATTTTTTTAGGAAGACTCTTACTAGGTAGCCCTGGCTGTCTTTGAACTCACTATGCAGACTAGGTTAGTTTCAAACTCACCTGCTCCTGCCTCAGTCTCCCAAGATCACCTGGTATAAAAAGCAAGTGCCACCACTCCTGACTAGGGGTCATGTCTAAACTACAGTCACACATAAACTTCTGAAGTCAAAGTTTTGCCGAGCACCTTTACAGTTCCTGATCACCTGCCTGACAGGTTTAAAATGAATAATTAGAACCCTCAGTCTCAAGGACGCAGAAAATTAAGTTATTATTCTTATTGTAAACAAAGTCTTATGAGACTGCTAGAAAACTCCTGGGTGAGGAGTGAGTCTCAAAACCAAGGTCTGACCTTAAGTCTGGCCTATTGCTACCTTAACCATTCCTATTCAAAAATATTTCCCCCTAAAGAGATATTGGAGGCTAAAGAAACAATTCAGCTGGTGCCAAATCTAACAGCCTGGGTTCGATTCCTGGATTCACATTGTAGAACAACCACTCTCGAAAGCCGTTCTTTGACCTCCATATATACTCTGTGACTTTCCAGTGCCTACAAATACTAAGTACATTTTAAAATGCAATCCTAAATTATTTTAATTCCCTGGGGCTGGAGAGATGGCTCAGGGGTTAAGAGCACTGACTGCTCTTCCAGAGGTCCTGAGTTCAATTCCCAGCAACCACAGGGTGGCTCACAACCATCTGTAATGAGATCCGATGCCCTTTTCTGGTGTGTCTGAAGACAGCTACAGTGTACTCACATAAAATAAAAAATTAAAAAAATTATTTTTTTTAAAAAAAGCCGGGGCCTTTAATCTCAGTACTGGGAGGCTGAGGCAAGCACAACTCTGAGTTTGAGGACAGCCTTGACTCAATAAGACAAAGTAATAGTAAATTTAAAAAGAATACTTACTGTTTTTACGTTGGCATCATCCACAGCAAATATTGTGCTGGGATCCCTGATTCTAAAATCAAGGTGCTATCTTTGTTTTTGCAAGACAGGGTTTCTGTCCTTTGTCTACCCATCTGCCTCATGTGTGCTGGATTAAAAACTTGCACCACCGCCTTGCTCAACGTGCTTTTTTTTCTCCGAGTCTCCATAATTTATTCTGGCTCTCTAGCATTTGAGTTGCTATGGCAGGAGGATGAAGAGTATTCCATTAGTGTGGGCTACATAGTGAGAGCATGGAAGGGCATCCTTGAATACAGACTGAGTTTGCGACCAGCCTGCCTCCATAGTAGGCTTAAAAGCTATCTTATAGTAAATACAGTCTGGACTCACTCCTCTTTCTGATTAAGCCTCTGATTCTCAAGGATTGGGCTATGCCCACCTGTAACCTTAAGTACAAATAGTTCTGCATGGCCTGTTCAGGAATGGCAATCATGTCTTTGTTCCAAAAAGTTGTTTATAACCATCTTGCAGGATGACCTCTGACTGCTACCTGCTGTTAGGACGACCTTGTTCTGCCCACCTTGCAACCACGTCTTTGTTTGAGGAGGTCGTTTGGACTAATGTGTATGCTTATGTTCTGCCCCCGTAATCCCTCCAAGTCCCCATTTGGAAACTCCCTACCCCTGAACTCTAAAAGCCTTGACTTCCTCACATGTGAGGCTGACCTGTCAAGCCCCGCCTTAGGGGCTGTGTACACGAATTAAAAAGCTTACTTTAATCAATTGTTTGCTTTAATTGATTTGACCCTTATGATTTGGGTCGTCGGTCTCTCTCCTCCCATCTTTGGGATTAACAATTGTCTCAAAGAGGGGGTATAAAAAAACCAAAAGGAATTGGTAAAAAGAGTACTTTAAAAACCCATCCTTTGGGGATGAGAAATGAAGAACTTTGAGTTCTGGGGGTGCCCCCCCCAAAAAAAAGGTAGCGTAGGGTGTGATCAGCATAAAGATGGACAGGTTCCTTGACTGGGAAACCATGCAGGACTGGTGGCAGGCTGGGTTAGGGGGACAAAGCTGCGAGCAAGAGCGGTTGGAGAAGCGGATAGGAAATGGAGGGCAGGACCCCATGTCTGAGAAAGGAAAAGTTAGGAGTGGAATTAGGAAAGGGCTAAACTTGGTGGCGGAAGACTCCCGAAGAGGGAGGCGATGGGTGGGGTGCTGGGATGCAGATGGAGGGTGGGGTGGGGTTCATATATACTCACCGGTGATCGGTAGCCCCCATGGTAAAGTCGGCTGAATTCTGACTCACCCCTGGGGAGGAACCCGAGGAAAGGGCTGATGAGGATGGGGTTACCGAGGGGGCGCGAGAGCCGCGGCGGGAAGAGGCTGGGTCGGGATGAGCTACCGGGATGGGGCAGGGGACTTTGAGGTGTGCATCGTGGGAAGGGGAATGTGTGGAGAACCGGTTATGGAGAGAGAGGCCTGGTGAGAGGAGTCTAGGGGGAGGCGTGAGGAGTCGGGAAAGGGCTGTGAAATAAAGCGCGGCGCGCTCCTCACCCACCTCCTGAACCCTAAGGTCCGGGGCACCCGGAGCGGGGTGGGCTTAAGATCTGAAGGGTCCAGGGTTGTGGTTAAACGGCTGCTTCAGGTAACTGGAAATCGACGACGGAGACCACCAACCACCTCACGTCCGGCTGCGCGCGCACCAAGCTAAAGCGGTTCCACCCCTCTCTCCGATAGGCCGCTGTGAGGGGTCATGGCTGCGCGCGCAGCTCCCGTCGTTAACTCCACCCGTCGCTCCGGCCTCGCGACGGCGTGGCCACGCCCCCTGTCATTCATCGTTCTCATCAACCAATGGGCTTGGAGAAGGTAGCTCACGCTGGGTTTCCGAGCGTCCAAGTGGCGCTCTGCACCCGCCTTCTCTGGCGCTTGAAGTGGAGCCGTAGCTGCCGGAAGCAGTTCCGCGGTGGCTGCCGGGATCGTGGTGATGTGGCCCCCCCGCTTCCCCCCTCCCCGCCCCGGGATGTCGGAAGAAACCAGGCAGAGCAAATTGGCTGCGGCCAAGAAAAAGGTAAAGCGCTCCGGGTCGCGGCCCCCTGACTCCACCCGAGCTCCTCCAACGGCAGGACCATGATCAGAGTCCGAGCCTTTCCCGAGACACACGGGTAGAAGAACCCCTCAGCGCCCTGGGCTCCCCCAGTGAAGTATTCTCAGCCAGCCCCGCCCCCTCAACAACCCAGCCCCCGCCCTCTCAGTCGCCCCTAGGTGACTTTGGTCAGCGACACAGGGTCTCTTAGCCCTCGGCTCCGGACACTCCAATCCAGACCTCCCTGGGCACCTGTCTCCAAGGACCTCGGTCCTGGCCCTGTAGGCGACTCGGGCGTTGGTAGTATGGAGTGGAATGTAGTTACGTCACAGTCCCCCCTCGAAACTGTCATTACTACTCCGAGTCTGGTTTGGATTGCCCCACCTGCTCACCTAATGTTGTTGCCCCTTTTCCTGTTTCTCTGGTGGAGAACCTATTTCCACCTGAAAGGGAGCCCAAGTATGGAATCTGGTGCGGAGACACTTTAGGTGCCCGCATTCTCTTAACTTAGCATTAATGTGAGCACATAACACTGTCAGTGTCCCTTGCTGACATGGAAGAACGGGTTTGGTTTGGATTTGGTTTTCTGCTCTCTAGAGAGACTGTAATCTCTCTGGAGCAAAACACATGTATAGTGTTGATCAGTTTCTTGGGGAACTGAACTTAACAAACAACTTAAAATTCAGCCAAATTGTCCTTTCAAACTGTGGCGATGAGAACCACAAGATGCCTGTGAGGCATCTCGTGGGAAACGTCACTTTCCCATGCTTCTTTTGAGAGAAAAAACATAAAAGTCGGGCATGGTATTTTCATAGATTCGTAGAAACTTCTCTCTGAAATGACAAGGGCTGTGCTCCTCCTGTTCCCATGTTCACTAAAGCTGTGCCTTCATGGTTTCTGCCCTTCTGTCATGTTGTAAAGTTTAGGAAGTAAACTTTAGGAAGCACGTTTAGGAAGTACTGCTGTGTGTCTTTAATATGTGTTGATAAAATGGCCCCAGTGGAGTTAGGAGTGGAGCTAAGTTGTTAGAGTGTTTGTCTAGTATACAAGGGCCTGTTCAGTACTCAGCTTAGTTGGCAAGAGTGCTTGCCTACCATGTGTGAGGCTCTGGCTTGGGTCCTGACATGGCATTAACTGGGCAGAGCAAGGCATGCCTGTATTTACAAGACTCTGGAGGTGGAGGCAGAAGGATCAGGACTTCTAGGTTATTTTTTGTCTATATATGGAATCTGAGACCAGCTTGGTGTGTGTCATACTCAGTACTGGGGCTGGAGAGATGGTTCAGCAGGTAGAAGCTCTTGTTGTTCTTGCAGAGAACCTGGGTGTAGCTCCCTTCACCCACATGTCAACTAACAACTATCTCTAACTCCAGTTCTAGATGTTGTATATTACGCCCTCTTCTGGCCAATTAGGTTACTGCATGTCCATGATGTACAGACATACATGTAGGCAAAACAAACAAATAACTGCCCTCATGCTCATACAATCTTTTCAAAATTAAATTTAATTTTGAGTTTGTTTTTGAGACAAGGTCTGTGTATCTCTGGCCCTGAGCTCAGATATGCCTGCCTCTACCTGCCTAGTACTGGGTGAAAGGTGTAGGCTACCATGCCCAGCAATCCTGGTTTGTTTGTATGTTTTCCTTTTTTTGAAGGGAAGCTATATATATTATATAATATATATTATATATATATATTTTATATATATATATATAATATATATATCTCAGTAGTAGACTGCTGGGCTCTCATGCATAATGCTCCAGGTCCAGTCCCCAGCACTACAACAACAAAACAAAGAGAAACCATTGACGTGAGGTTGTATTGACAATACTTTGGCCTTTGACAGTGAGATGGCTCATTGGGTAAAGTACTTTCACACAAGGAGGAGGGCCTGAGTTTGTGGCAGCGTGAATCTGTAAGCTCAGATGTTCTCTGGCTAGATGTGTGGCAGAGACAGAATTATTAGAAGCTGAGGGGCCATCTAGCCTGGTGTGTGTGGTAATGAGAGACTTGTCTGAGAGTGGGAGAGAGGAAGCAACACAGGCTGTCCTCGACATTGTTGTATGCGCCATGACATGCCTATGTACCCTTTCTCACAATATGCACATATACATGTGTCCTCTGACATTCTCATGTACACCATAACATGCCTGTACACCCTCTCTCCTAGTATACAAACCTGCATTCCTGTGTACTCACACACACATATATGCTTTAAAGACAGGTTCTTTGAGTATCATTCCCAGCACCCACGATGGTTCACAATCATCTGTGATTCCGGTTCCAAGGGCTCTGACATGTTCTTCTGACCTCTGTGTGCACAGGTATACATGCACATTTTGTTATGGGCAAAACACTCATGCACATAAAATATACTTAAAAAATAAGTAAGAATAAAGACAGGTCTTGTGCTATATCCTTGGTTGGCCTGGAACTTGCTCTGTAGACCAGGCTAGCCTCATCTCATCACAGAGATCCATCTGCCTCTGCTTTGAGGGCTAGGATTAAAGGTGTGCACTACCATGCCTGCAAGAGAAAATGTCCTGAAAAGAGGGGTGGGGTTTAGGGTCCAGGATATATAGTTCTTGTCTACTGGTTCATGTTTGCTTGTTGTCTTCAGAGACAGGATCGCTGTGGAGCCCAGGCTGCTGGGGAGCCCAGGCTGGCTTCCCTCTCATGCCTCCTGCCTCTCCCAGGACTTGGGCTTATAGATAGATAACAGCACACCCAGCCAGTTCCTGCCTATTAAATGTTTACACTCTGATCTCTACCTCTAGATTTTTCCCTTTGGGAGCTGCAAACCCCAGAGCAGGGCATCAGAAGATTGAGTTTAGATTCTGTGTTGGCCTCTGTGTGTATATGTTGCTGGGATGGAACTTAGGGCCTCTTGAATGCTAGCTAAGTATTCCCTTGAACTACATTCCCAACCCAATTACTGCCTTTTTAGCCATGCCATTTCTCCTGCCATTAAGAGGTCATTGCTATATCTTGTAGAATCGTGGTCCTATTACATGAGATTTATGCATGTAAGAGTATTGGTACAGGGGCTGGAGAGATGGCTTGCCAAGTAAGAGCACCGGCTGCCCTCCCAGGCTCAGTTCTCAGCATCTACATGGCAGCTCACAACTGCCTGTAACTCCAAGATCTGACACCCTCACACAGACATACATGCAGGCAAAACACCACTGTACATTTAAAAAGGTATTTGTATAAAAAACATCATAGAAAGAAACTGGGCAGAATCTCAGAATACCCTAGACACAATTCGCATATCAATAGATTTCTAAGAAGATGGAAGGAGAGACCCCTGGTCCTGGAAAGACTGGATGTAGCGGAATGCCAAGACAGAGAAGCGAGAGGGGGTTGAATGGGGAAAAGAGGGCGGGAAGGGGGCTTATGGGACTTTCGGGGAGGGAGGAAACGGGAAAGGGGAAATGATTTTGAATGTAAATAAAAAAAAAACTTAGAAAATAAAATTAAAAAAAAAAAAGAAGAAAGAAAGAAACTGGGCAAAGTATGGCGGCACATACTCCTGGTGCTTTTCATCCACATCCTCATAGCGAGTTAGTGCCCAGGCTGGGATATGTGAGACTCTGTCTCAAACAGACGGGGCACATAGAAACACCAAGCAAAAAACTCAATAAACTGGAAAGCTAGAGCAGAGACTTCGAGGGTGTGGTGAATGGCTTTCGTTGCTTTCTGTTCTCCTTCCCACAGCTGAGAGAGTATCAGCAGAAGAACAGCCCGGGTGTCCCTGCAGGAGCAAAGAAGAAGAAAAAGATTAAAAATGGCCATAGCCCAGAGAGGACCACTGCCAGTGATTGTCAGTCACCAGAGAATGTGAGTCTTGGCCAGCAGATCCCCAGGGAATGGGGGCGGGTGGGAAGAAGGGAGGGCTGTGATTCAGGTGGAAACGTCAGGTGCTGGTTAAAAATTCTAGCTTTGAGGGCTTGTTGCCTAGTTCAATGGTAATGAACTAGGGCTCGCCTCGAAAGGGACCCTGGGTTTTATCTCAGCATAGAAAAAGTTAAATCTGAGTTTGAATTCTCTCTCTCCATCTATTAGAAATATGATAACTTTAGGGCAAGTTAGTTAAACTCTCTGGGCCTCTTTTTACATAGCTATACAATAGTGGTAATAGTTTTAGTGTATATCTATAAAGTTTAAGTGAAGTTTACTGCAGTTGTTTCTCTATTAATTCCCCTAGTACTGCTTGATTTTCTTGGTTTGGAGTAGAAACCAGGCCAGAGGGAACATCATTGTTTTCAGGCTTCTGAAAAGCAGCCATCAGTAAGAGGAGATCTGAGTATTAAGTCCTTAGTTGTTGTTGTGAGCTTGCTAGGTTACCTCAGGAAAGTCCTACACACACACACACACACACACACACAAGTCCTACACACACACACACACACACACACACACACACACAGTTCCTTCATCTGACAGGATGATGGTGGATTGGCTTTATGTCTTACAGACTTTCTCTTTAGCTGTACTGTAGCAGTGTAAAAGTGAAGTCTTATTTGAGAGTCTGTTTTAATGTGGACCTGGGGACTGGGGCCTTTGCAGATTGCTCCATGCACTCCTGGGTCTGTGTAAAGGGTCTTGTGTATGTTGAGTTGCTGCATTGGTCAGGTATATTGACTACATCCCTTGGGGACTCTCGCTTACTCTGAGGGCTGCCTCTGACAAGGCAGCAGGTGGCTGCTTGGAAGTATGGCACAGGCTGGGTGCTGATCTGTGCTCCTGAGAATTCCGTCTCCCTGACTCTTTCTCTTCTTCCTGCCCTGACTTTCTTGCTTACCCCCCTCCCCCCTTCTCTCTCTCTCTCTCTCTCTCTCTTTCACACCTCTCCCCCCTCCCCCTTCTTTTCCCTTCTCGCCTGCTGTAGATTCAGGACATCCTGAAGGTGTTGGTGTCCGACCTTAACCGTTCCAATGGGGTCTCGCTCCCCCCATTAGACAAGAGGAAGGTGAGGCAGTGCTGAGATGCCCTCTGGCTTGCTCTCCCAGCCGTGCATGCCACAGAGGCCTCCCTGCTCTGGGGGACCCTCTGCCACTGGCTTACTCTGTGTTGCCTCAGTTAACCCTCAGCCCCATGTCTGCTTGCCTGACTGGGTTTCTTTTTTCCCTGCATCATCTCTCATCTGAGAGAAGATGAGAGCCATCTTGAAAGCTAAAGCTAATTGGGGAAACAACTTTCAGATTGGATGTGTGAGACTAGAGTTTATGAACGCCTAGTATGGTACTGTCAGATGGGACAGATGGAACACAAAAACACCTTTCGGGTCTTGCCTCTGGGCATCTATCTCTAAAAAACTAGACCATAGAAAAATTTGTGGTTCTTTTTATGAACTCATTTTAGTTTGAAACTTAGGAACATAAGGTTATAAGAAAGTGAATTTATAGTATAGTTTCTGGGATTAAGACTTTTTTCTAAGAAACCCTCAACAGGCAGTGGTGGCACATGCCTTTATTCCCAACACTCTGAAGGCATAGAGGCAGACAGATCTCTAGATCTAGAGTCTAGGAGGAAGTGGTCATGTCTGGCCTACAAAGTAAGTTCCAGGACAACCAGGGGTACACAGAGAAACGCTGTCTCGAAAAAAAAATAGAAATTAACTGTGAAAAATGTAAAGTTAACTAACAACTGAGTGATCAGGAGAAGCTGCCCTCAGTGTCTCTGAAAACTCAATGGGTTCTTGATAGGAAAGGCACTTTGCTAAACAGTGACAAAATAGATGAACAAGCCAGGTGCAGTAGTCCATGCCTGTGAGCCCAGTGCTCCGGAGACTGAGACAAGAGGATGGCAAGTCCCAAGACAGCCAGGGCAGCAGCGTGAGAGCCTGTCTCAAGCCAGTACCAGACTAGATGCACAGAACAAGAGTTATGTGACCTACAGGACGCCTAAGGTAGTGACAGGAACATTGGTTCCCAGGGACTCGAGGCTGGGGAAGGGGTATTTGCAGCTGCTTTGAGGGTGAAAGATGGATCATGTTCATGTGCATGAAGAGCTGAGAAGCAGAGAGCCAATAGGCAGGCACTTTTCAGAGACATGGAGCATCCACGTGCGACAGGACCTGTGTCACAGGGCTTAGAGCTGGTCTCCTGGACATAACTTAGTACTTCTTCAGTTAACATGTGCCAGGGGACGTCCGCCAAACAAAAGGAGCAGGCTTCTGTCCAACCGAAGGAGTGGTCTGAGCCAAGGCCACATCCTGTTACGCTGGAGGTGGACGGAGTGAGGACTCGCAGGCTGGCGCTGGGCTCTTTTCAGCCAACAGAGCTGATCCTGGCCAGGTGCTGTGCCTCAGTACCCAGCTCAGAAGTGGCACTTTGTGTGTATGGGAGTCAGGGCACATATTTGATGTTTGTTATGCTAAGGAGTCAGTCACACAGAGCCGGGGCTCCAGTTCCCCTTTGGGAAATACTCGACAGAGCACCCAGCCCTCTGTCCCAGAAGTGAAGACTTTTGTGTTTTTGAAAACTTTCTCGAATCAGTAACTGATTTTCTACTCCAGGAATAAAGAAGACTGGCACATCCTGAGTAGAGATGAAACAGGAAGTTATGGAAAGAGAAAAATAGTTTCTGACAGGATGGGGCATTTTGAGGAGAGTGAAAACTTTGTAAGAACTCCATGCTTAGCTGTAAGACTTAAACCTGGGGAGTTAGATGGTTGCTCACAAAACATTTGAGTCTCCCAACAGTGCGTGGTGTCCTATCCTTGTGATCCCTGCTTTTGGGAAGCTGAGGCAGAAAGGAGGTCTCCAGTTTGAGGTCAGCCTGGGCTCTATAGCAAGTCTGAGGCAAGCATGAACTTCAGAGAGACCCTGTTTCAAAACCTAAAAAAAACCAAAAGGTACTCAGAAAAATATTTTATGTATTTTTTGCCTCTCTGAATGTTGCCAGTCTTAGAGATGAACGTTCCTAAGATGCTAGAAGGAACCCGGAGCCTAGGAGGGTCTGTTGCTGGGAGTGCCACACCTCCAGACTGTCATAGTGTGACCAGCCGCCACTGAGCCCTGGTCTTACCTGTTAGACTCAGCTGTAGATGTCGTCAAGGCAACACCTAAGGGTGATTCAGAACTGACAGTCACATGAGTTGTAGGGAGCTAGTCACAGTAAACCTGAAGAGAATGAGGCTCACACTGAGTTCTCGGAGGTTCTTTCTCACTTGTTCAAGGGAGGATATTTGGTCAGCTTCTCAAGAGGCTGAGACTGAAGGCTACAGAAAGCAAGCAGCCCCCTTCTTTGGAGAAAGGCATGGCCACTTCCTCCCATCCAGCCTTGCCGGACAGGCCTGGACTTTCTGTCCCTCTCCCTTTGTCTTCCCATCCTCTGCCTATCTGGACTGTTGGACATTAAAAGACCTCTAAGCCAGAGACATAGTCTAAGAGTGAAGCCTGAACTACTGAGCATAGGGGTGCATGCCTTTAGTCCTAGCACCTAGGAGGCAAGGTCTCTGTGAGTTTGAGGCCTTCCTGGTCTACAGTGTGAGTTCCAGGAAAGCGGGGGCTACGTGGTGAGACCCTGTTTCAGAAAATGAAACAAGTGAGGCCTGAGCCTGAGGAGCAACTGGGAACAGCTGGTCAAGCAGATAGTTCCTGCCAGGCAAGTGGGGAGACTTCCACAAGCTGCCATATCCGAAATCCTAGGACTGGACCCTGGCTATATTTCCTAGGAAGCGCACATGATCTCCTAGGTACTTTAAGCCAAAGGGCAGCCATTGTTCTCTGCTTTATCCAGTTGTTTCTGAATCGGCAAACACAGCCCGTGTGTGGGTCTGGGAGGAGGGAAGGCAGGAAAGCAAGAGGAGAGGGGAGAATGGTTACATTGACCACGATGACGAGTCCGTCCCAGGAGCCAGGCCTATAGTCGGGGCAGTTAGCTCTCTGCCTCCTGGACTTGGCACTTCTACCTGCTGTGGCTGCCACAGGTCAGAGCTCCAGAGGGAGCTAGGTCCTTGGGTGTTCAGGAGGGAGACCCTGCAGCCCCTGCTTTGAGCTCTGGCCCTTCAGAATGCTGCTAGGTGGCCTGAGGCCTGGGCAGGCCGTGTCTGTACCCCAGTAGCTCCCAGCATGTGCGACTGTCCTGTGCCTGCTGCTGTGCTACCCTGCTTGTCCCATCACCTCATGTCCGTGGCAATGAGGCGCCTCCCTCCCACATGGCCTTCTAACCCTCTGCTCTGTTCTGTGACAGGTGCCCACAGACCACATTGCTCCTGCACCGCCAACCGCTGCTACTGACACCATGTTTCTTGGTGTTGTCCCTTCCCCCGATGCTGATCTCACTCAGGTTTGTGCTTCTCCCCTTTGCCTGCCGCCTTCCTGTCTGCTCCCCAAAGGACTCCCACAGTTCTTTGAACTCTCTACTCTCTTCAGATAGCTTGGTCCAGGTGCTGCTCCTGGAGCCTGGTGTGGGGAGGGCAAGATGGGGAACTCTTGGGAAGATGGGTGTTGAGATGAACTTGGCCCACTGTGTCCCCGTGTGACAGTAAGCAGAAGCTGAATAATGTTACCTCATTTCTTTCTACCCATACAGAGCCATGATGCTGGCAATTGCTCTAACCTCATGGAGGAGACCAAGTAAGTGTTCCCTACTGAGAGAGACAGGACAGGCCTCTGCCATGAGCCCCGCTCCCATCAAACTACCTGCACCCCTGATCTTATGTCTCCTCCCTTAGGACTTTCTCATCGACTGAGAGTCTGCGACAACTTTCTCAACAGCTCAATGGCCTTGTGTCTGAGGTACCACAGGATTGGGACCCAGAAAGAAGGTAGAGAGGAAAGGAAAGTGTATTAGAAAATGAGGCAGGGATACTCAAGAGACTAATTCATGAGAGGCTCTTGTCATACTTGGAGAAGACTTGGATTTGGACCACAGTGGGCAACGTGATTTTATCCTGGTGTGGGAAGTTCGAGGTGACAGCTGTTGAGCGGCGGGGTTGAGCCATGGCAGGATAAGGGCCATGAGGAGTGGTGGCACAAACGGGTGTGAGTGAGCAGGAAAGCAGATTCTGCTAGTTGAGGGCGAAGTAGGAGGCTGCAGGGTTTAGACGTTGAGGGTCACAGAGCATCTCCATGTGAGGTATTGTCTCTCCTAGTCTACTTCCTACATCAACGGGGAGGGCCTCACATCTTCCAACATGAAGGAACTGGAGGTGAGTGGCTTTGAATCATGGCCCAGCACCCTTTACGCCAACCACCTATCTCCTCCTACAGGGACCTGGGTGCCCGCTGCCAGCTGAGACAGCCCACCACCCCCACCCCTAATGATGCTCTCTCTACCTTTCCCCCCATCCCTCCTCCAACTCCTCCTCTCTGCATGCGCCTCAGAGCCGGTACCAAGAGCTAGCAGTAGCCCTGGACTCCAGCTATATAACAAACAAACAACTCAGTAGCACGATAGAGGAATTGGTAAGAGCCCAGCGGGGTCCCTGATTCTTGCTGCCAGTCCTGGGCTTCAGTTTCCCCTTTGGGCTCTGAAAAAAGGGACTAGGGGGCCCCTGGGACCAAGGGGATTGGAAAACCTGGGGGCTTCGGTCTCAGCTGGAGGCACCCAGAGCACAGAGCAAGCAGCGGTTCTTGTTGCTCTCCTCTCCACCTCCTTGCTGACTCCCTCCTGATCTCACCCTACTTGTCCTGAGCTCGGTACCTCCAGCAGAAGGGAACGCAAGCCCAGTTGGTTGTCAGGACCCCATGTCTGGTGGGCTTAGCTCCTGACTTACTCTTTGATTATGGCCACACCACTCCCTGGCTTGAGTTTCCTGGTGGCAGAGTTGGAGGGTGTCAGAGACCTCTGTCCACTCTGAAGAGGCAAGAGTTCGAAGGCTTACTGACTCGTCAGAAACAAGTGCTCTCCCATTCGTCTCTTGGTTGTGCCCACAAGACACGCTAAGTTTTAATTCAACACACTCTGCCAAGTCCCAAGTTGGCAGAGGGGAGTTATCTTTCTCAAACTTGTTTCTAGAGTTGTCCTTTAATGTGAACCCAGTTGCATAGTTGTGAGTGAGAGGCAGCTAGAGCACCCTGGGAGCTTGAGGAGTTTGTCAGTTCATGTACCCATGTGGGTCTGAGCACCTTTTTCAAATCCATCCTCCTGTTTGGTCTGGGGTGTCATGAAAGGAGCCAATCCTAGTCTGTTTCCTTTGACTCTTCCCACAGAAACAACAGAACCAAGACACTCTGGATCAACTGGAAAAAGTAATGTGATTTCTGTGTTTGCTCTTTTCATGACTGATGGGGTTGGGGAGGCCGCAAAGTTGCAGGCTTTGGTCCTGCTTACTTCTATGCTGGAGAAGACTCACCCCACAGGGTGTCCTCCATAGCATCCTTGATAACCTGGCCTCATGGTGTGCTTGTCCTGGTGTCTTTGTCTTTCTGGGTCTTGTCCCTTGGGCCACTTCTGCTTCCCCACTAAGAACTGCACTTCCTCATGCCTGCAGGAGAAGAGGGATTATCAACAGAAGTTGGCAAAGGAGCAGGGCGCTCTCAGGGAACAGCTCCAGGTGAGACGTCTGGGCAGTGCCCCGAGTCCTCTGGAGAGTGCGTCTCTCCTTTCTCTCAGCACTTGTGGCCTTTTCTCCAAAGGTTCACATCCAGACCATAGGCATCCTGGTGTCTGAGAAGGCAGAATTACAGACAGCCCTGGCCCACACTCAGCAAGCAGCCAGGCAGAAAGCAGGTAGGACCTGGGCACCCTTCAGCCCTGTACTGATGCTGTGGCAGGCCTGAGGGCTCCATCTAGACCTCTCTTGTTCCAGGTGAGTCAGAGGATCTTGCCAGTCGACTACAGTCCTCCAGACAGCGTGTGGGAGAGCTAGAGCGGACGCTGTCTACTGTGTCAACACAACAGAAACAGGCAGACAGGGTAAGACAGGTCACTTCTCTGGCCACCAGCAGCTTCCTGGTGGTCAGTGAGCTTTAAGGGCTTTGCTGCATGGTCCGGTGTCTGCTGCTGACAACTCAGCACGCACCATGCCATTTCTTGCTGCTTGTGTTGTGTGGTTGGTAGAAGCAACCTGGGACCTGAGTCCCCTGCCGGGTAACTGGGTACTGTCCTAGCAAGCACTGAATGCAACACCTAGAGGCAGATGCTTGCTGTGACCCTGCTGGTTGTGTGTGGCCTTGACCAAGAGATGGGATGGGTGCTTGTCTGTGAAAAATACAGATCTTAACATGGTACCATTTGTGGGGAGAGAAGAATGTGTGTGTGCAGTGTATGTAAACCATGGCTGAGAGGATTGGTAAACTCGGGTGGGGAAGGATGACTGTGAATGGACCATCTATTCAGAGGAGAGCAAGATTCAGATAGAAGTTAAATAAGAGAAGTATCCTCCTCTTATCTGCAACCCCCAGGGGAAAGGGCCTAGAGATTGAGACACCCCAAAATGTTCAGGTCTCAGCTCTGTCGGCCTATGTGATTTCAGGCCAGCGCTTAGCCTTTGTGTATTGTTTCTGCCCAATGTGGGAGACAGCAACTGTTCTAGATGCATGTGAAGATCGGATGAATGGGATTATTAGCAACTGGTAAAGTGCTCGATGAACAATATTAACACCAGTAGTAGTATCATAATCCTCCCACCTCAGCGTCCAGACACACAGATCACAGCCTTAGGCCAGCACTTCAGGTCTTAGTCCCTGTCTCTGCCTGACTCATCCCTATGGAGTTTTTAAATGTATAACTTTAAGGTTTATTTGCTCTGTGTGTGTGTGTGTGTGTGTGTGTGTCTGTGTGTGTGTCTGTGTGTGTCCTTTATGTATATGCACCAAATGCATGCCTGGTGCCTGCAAAGGGCAGAAGGCACTTGGATCCCCTGGAACTGGAGCCATTATGTCAGCGATGGGTACCAACTGGGGTCTTCTTCTGCCCCTTTACTGAGGTTTTGTTTGTTTGTTTGTTTTTGTCTGTTGTCTATTTATTGTTGTTAAGACAGGGTTTCTGTGTAGCCGTGGATGGCTTGCAACTCATAGAAATCCACTGACCTTTGCCTTCCAAATGCTGGGGTTAAAGGTGTGCACCACCATATCCTGCATGAGGTTTTTGTTTTTGTTTTTGCTTTTTTGTTTGTTTGTTTGTTTGAGACAGGGTTTCTCTGTGAAGCCTTGACTATCCTGAGCTACCCCTGTAGACCAGACTGGCTTTGAACTCATAGAGATCCACCTGCTTTTGCCACCAAAGCACTGGGACTAAAGATGTGCGCCATCACTGCCACTATCCTGCTCGTGAGTTCTTATTACAAAGGAAAGGCATTCCTAGTGAGGTGATGGTGGCCCACACCACATCAGCACTCTGGAGGCAGAGGCAGACAGATCTCTGCAAATTAAGAACAGCCTGGTCTATGTAGAGAGACCCTGTCTCAAGAAGGAAAAAACTTAGTAGTAAGAGTAGTAGTGGGGCTGGAGAGATGGCTCAGCGGTTAAGAGCACTGACTGCTCTTTCAGAGGTCCTGAGTTCAATTCCCAGCAACCACTTGGTTGCTCACAACCATCTGTAATGGGATCTGATGCCCTCTTCTGTTCTGAAGACAGCAATAGTGTACTCATGCACATAAAATGAATAAATAAATCTTTTAAAAAAAAAGAGTAGTAGTAATAATAATAATACAAATGAGGGAGCCAGATGGAGTGGCACACACCTGTAATCCCAGCACTTGGAAAAAAAAAAGGCAGAAAGCTCTGGAGTTAAAGGCCAGCTCCATCTTCATGAGACTGTGTCTCATAAATCCATGTGCCAGTGGGCAAGTGGCATGCCTGTGATCTCAGCACTGGGGAGACTGAGACAGGAGGGTTCACGACCAGCTTGTAAATTCTAGGCTTACCTAGACTGTGTTTGGGAAGAAAAACTAAAAGAGAGCTAGGGTGTTGTTGGTCAGTAGTAGAGCAATTGACTGGCCGATAAAAGGGCTTGAGTTTGATCCCAGCCTTGCAAAAAATAATACGATTATTAATTAAAAACAAAAGCAGCGCTGGAGAGATGGCCTGGTAATTAAGAACACTGGCTGCTCTTTCAGAAGACCCATGTGGTGCTTCACAAGTCTCTGTAACTCATGCTTGTGGAGCACAGACATATAAATAGACAAAACACCGATATGTATAAAATAAATAAAGCAACCCTGAAGGCTGTGACCGTGGTGTGGACTTTCGGTCCCAGCTACTGAGGGGGCTGAGGCAGAAAGACCGTTTGAAGCCATCTTAGATAACATAGTGTGACCCCCTACCTTCAAAACAAAACAAGCACACAGAATCACAAATGAGATTTAGAAATGTCTTGGGAGAATTCCAGGTGTGATTGGGAAGGGGAAATGTCACCATGGGGTACACTGGGGCCGGGCCATGGGTGTTGTGTGTGCTAGCTGCTGCTTCAGCCTGCCAGGTCCAGTCTCAGCTTTCTCTGTCTGCAGCATAACAAGGACCTAACCAAAGAGCGAGATGCCCTCAAGCTGGAACTGTACAAGAACAGGTAAGGAGGCCCGGCTCTCTGCAGCCCCAGTGTGGAGAGTGGGGACTCAGTGGAGACAGGGTTGGGTCCGTGTAGAGCTGTGCTCTGGTCCCAGCCATGCTCCTGACTCATACTGTGGCCCCAGGTAACTCAGTCTCTCTGAGGCCTGTCACTTGTGCCTCAGTGCTTTGTCCTGTGGCTGTGTGGCAAGGCTCGTGTGTCACTCTGAAATGTGTCCCTTTCTGTTCTTGGTTCCTTCCTTTCTGCTCTGCCTCTGGCCACAGCAAAAGTACTGAGGACCTGCGGCAGCAGAACTCAGAACTGGAAGAGAAACTCCGAGTCCTGGTGGCAGAGAAAGCAGCTGCACAGTTGGGGGTGGAGGAGCTGCAGAAGAAGTTAGAGATGTCAGAGCTGCTGCTGCAACAGGTGAGAGGCACAGCCCTCAGCCTAAGGCTCAGGCGCACAGTCTCAGCATCCTTGGGGGTGACCTGCAGCCAAGCGCTGGACGGTTTGAACCTCCTTCTGGTGTTGTGGTAGAGTTCTCCAGTAATTGTTCAACAGTGGAGCCCTGGCCACACCTGTATCTGTTATCTTAGTAGTGGTTAGATGGCTGTTGCATTTTTATTTTTATTTGTTGAGGCAGAGTCTTATCAGTAGTCCCGGGTGACCTGGAACTCACCAGGTTAGCCTTGAACTCATGGTAATGAGCCTTCCAAGCAGGCTGCAGCCAAGCAGGCTGCAGGCGTGAGCCCCCATGCCTGTGAAATGGAATCGTTCTGTTTCATTTAAATGGCCCATGCAGGAGTCTGCTTAGCTCCTCCTGTCACTTTCTCATATGGCGATGTCCCCAGGTTGTCATCCTAGCTCACACTCCTGTGGGGAGCACTGCAGCGGAACAGCACAGGCTCCCAGCCCTCACACTCGTTCCCTTGTACAGTTCTCTAGCCAGTCCGAGGCCCCAGGCGGTAATGAGCAGTTACAGCACGCCCTGGAGGAGCGGGCTCAGCTGGAGACCCATGTTGGTCAGGTGCGGATCTGGGGGGAGGGGAGGGAAGGGCATGACCCCGATGACCAAGGGCAGGTGAGGACCAGCGACAGCCCTTTGTAACTTGGACATTGACTGATGCAGCTGATGGAGTCACTGAAGCAGCTCCAGATGGAGAGAGACCAGTATGCGGAGAACCTGAAAGGAGAGGGTGCCATGTGGCAGCAGAGGGTACAGCGAATGGCGGAGCAGGTGAGGCCTCGCCTCTGGTGTCTTTGCTCTACCTGAGCATCAGCGTGGTGCAGCTGAGGGGTTAGGGGCTTCGGTTTTGCAGAGGTGGGGCTAGGGATGGGTAGTGCCTGGGATCTCCAGCGCCCCCTGTGCCTTGGGCAGGTGCACACCCTGAAGGAAGAGAAGGAGCACAGAGAAAGTCAGGTGCAAGAGCTGGAGACCAGCTTGGCCGCACTCAGGAGTCAGATGGGTGAGTAGGGCAACGGTGACCTGAGAGCAGGAGTGGGCAGAAGGGCCATGAAGGTGGCCTCCATTGCCCTGCGGGGCACGTGGGTGTAAGGGCATTGTAACGGGGGCTAAGGGTCTCTGGCAGGACCCACCAGGTGACAGGCTTTGTTATCTCTCTGGGCGTGTGTCCCTCTGTGCAGAGCAGGGTGGCATGCCTACTGCTACAGCTCTGCAGGTGACTGAGCACCACAGAGCTGTACTGGAGCAGCTTCAATTACTTAGCTCATCTGAGACCCTGACAGAAGGGAAGCCAAAGCTTCGGGCAGGGAGCCTGACTCACAGTGGAGCCAAGAGAGGATCCCCTCACTGGGCCTGCTTCCTTTCTCAGAGGAGCCGCCCCCTCCAGAGCGTCCAGCAGGGCCCTCCGAGGCCGAAGAGCGGCTGCAGGGAGAGGTTGAGCAGCTGCAGAAGGAACTGGAGAGTCTGACGGGACAGCTGAGGGCTCAGGTGCAGGACAACGAGAGCCTGAGCCACCTGAACCGCGAGCAGGAGGGCCGGCTGCTGGAGCTGGAGCGGGAGGCCCAGCGCTGGAGCGAGCAGGCCGAGGAGTGCAAGCACATCCTGGAGAGCATGCAGAGCGACCGCGCCACCATCAGCAGGGCGCTGTCACAGAACCGCGAGCTGAAGGAGCAGCTGGCCGAGCTGCAGAACGGCTTCGTCAGGCTGGTGCGGAGCCTGCAGGCCCTCTTTGCTCACAGGGAACACACTCACCCCTTTTGGTCAGCACCCTCAAGGGCTGGGCTGCCGTTCACCTCACGTGAGGTGATAGTGGTGAAAGCACCTCTCAATCCAGAGTCCTAGGGTGTGTGGGAATGACCCAGCAGTCTTCTCTGCTCTGTGGGAGGAGGTACACATGCAATTCTGGGGACCCCAGCCACGTTAGGTCTTACTGACTGCTGCTTTCTGTCCAGACCAACGAGAACATGGAGATTACCAGTGCGCTGCAGTCAGAGCAGCATGTCAAGAAGGAGCTGGCCAGGAAGCTGGGCGAGCTGCAGGAGAGGCTGGGCGAGCTGAAGGAGACGGTAAGGCCTAGCACACGCGGTGCCAGCCACTGGACTGGGGGAGCGTGATAAGCGTAGCCTGCAACAGGTAGCCCTGGACTGCTCTCCATCTGTGCCAAGGCCAGAAGCTGCTGCTGCTGCTTTATAGTTGCAGGTTACACAGGGCTCTGGGTTCAGGCTGGCTTCATTCACATCCATGTGTTCAAATGCTTCCCAGCTCCCACCCTATTCACTGAACTGAGAAGACGAGTTTCCTCATACAGGTGTTAAAGGGTAATTGAGAGAACGTACATAAAATCTCGGGCACTGGTGGTTTGTGCAGAACAGAATGGGTTGGTTCATCTGCTTTCCACCCTTGGGCCTAAAGTGGTGAGAAAGGTGTCCCTGCGAGGTGGGGTACACAGCCGGGTACTCAGCCCGGCACTCCGCTGTGGCAGCCAGCACTGCCTGCCCTCAGCCCTCGCCTTCCTGCAGGTGGAGCTCAAGAGCCAAGAAGCCCAGGGTCTGCAGGAGCAGCGGGACCAGTGCCTGGCCCACCTGCAGCAGTACGCTGCGGCCTACCAGCAGCACCAGGCGGCCTATGAGCAGCTGACCTCCGAGAAGGAGGCCCTGCACAAGCAGCTTCTGCTGCAGACGCAGCTCATGGACCAGCTGCAGCACGAGGAGGTGCAGGGCAAGATGGCGGCCGAGATGGCCCGCCGGGAGCTGCAGGAGGCCCAGGTGAGGCGGCTGTTAAGGCCAGACCCAAGGGGAGGACCTGGCCACCTCTGTGTCTTCTCACTCTTTCCTGGCCCCTTAGGAGCACCTAAAAGCTACCAGCCAGGAGAACCAACAGCTCCAAGCCCAGCTGAGCCTCTTGGTCCTCCCTGGGGAAGGTAAGACCACCCAGGGGGAGAGTTGATATATTTGGAGAAGCCTTGATTGGGCATTTTCTAGTCACTGACTGGCCCCAAGGTATACAGTGGGAATACAGAAGCGGGGCTCTGAGCTCTCCTCCCCTGGCCCACTCTGTCTACCTGCTGGGATTATTAGAGGAGACAACCTACTGTCTGCCCCCAGGAGATGTGGACCAGGAAGAGAAAGATGAGGAGGTTCCTCAGCCCAGTGTAACCATCCCAGAAGACCTAGACAGTAGAGAGGCCATGGTGAGCTGGGTTCTGTCTTGCCCCTTCTCTTTTCTCCCTCTGTGGTCTTTGGTTTCCTGCCCTCTGATTTCTTTGATTGCCACTTTGTGCCTGAGAGCCAGTGGTCAGTCTCCCATCTGGGAGCAAGTGCTCCCTCTCATTCCCTGCCCCCTTTGTCCTGAACATTTCCCTGAGAGGCACACCTCCCTCTTGCGTGCAGGTGGCATTCTTTAATGCAGCTATAGCCAGAGCCGAGGAGGAGCAGGCCCGACTCCGTGCGCAGCTGAGAGAGCAGAAGGCACGTTGCCGGAGCTTGGCTCACTTGGCAGCCCCAGTCCAAAGCGGGCTTGAAAAGGAGGCAGTGGTCCCCAGGAATGGGGATGACTCTGCATCTGAGGAGAGCAGCCAGGCCCTACATGTAGCCATGGAGAAGCTGCAGGTGAGTTTGTCGGTGGGGGCTGGGAGCGTGGGGGCCAGCTGGGGCTCCTGAGTCCCTGAGACCTCTGTCTTGGCTCCAGAGCCGCTTCCTGGAGGTCATGCAGGAGAAGGTGGAGCTCAAGGAGAGGGTAGAGGAGCTTGAACATTGTTGTATCCAGCTTTCTGGAGAGACGGACACCATTGGTGAGGCGGGGCCCAGCCTAAGGCAGTGGGGCTGTGTGTGGGGCAGAAGGGGGAGCCACAGTGTCCTAGCCTTGTCCACCTGGCCGCCATCCCCACAGGAGAGTACATTGCCCTCTACCAAAACCAGAGGGCAGTGCTGAAGGCTCGGCATCTGGAGAAGGAAGAGTACATCAGCCGGCTGGCCCAGGACAAGGAGGAGATGAAGGTAAACCTCGCACTGCTGTAGTCCAGGCCCCAGCTAGTCTGGGCTGGGGGACTCAAGTTGTGCTTGTCTGCAGGTAAAGCTGCTAGAGCTTCAGGAGCTGGTGTTGAGGCTTGTGAACGAGCGCAATGAATGGCAGGGCAAGTTCCTGGCAGTCTCTCAGGACCCTGTTGATGCGCCCACCCCAGTGCCCACAGGCTCCCAGGAATTTGGCGCTGCTGACCAGCAGGGTGGTGAGTAGAGCTGTTGTCTTGGGCAGGCACAAAGGGGAGGATCCTGTGGCGTGCAGAGCCATGACCCCCCCGCCCCCCTTTTTCTAAAGACCTCAGGGAGGTGAGCCTGGCCGACGATACAGAGCCTGCACAAGGAGAGGCAGGGGGACCTGCTCCCCACGAGAACCCCACTGCACAGCAGATCATGCAGCTGCTGCGTGAGATCCAGAACCCCCAGGAGCGCCCAGGCCTGGGGAGCAACCCTTGCATCCCCTTTTTCTACCGTGCTGATGAGAACGACGAGGTGAAAATCATGGTTGTGTAAAAGATCGGTGGCCAAAGCCTCACCAAGGGCAGCCAAAGGTTCTGCCCCAACCCACTCCCTTCCTCAGCCACCCTTATCCTTATAATAATAATGTCAGACTCCATCCCTCTCCCAGGGCTGGGGAAGTAGCTCAGTTGGTAGAGTGCTTGCCTGCTGTGCACACAGCCTTGGGTCCCCAGCACCTCTGTAATTTGAGTGCTTGGGAAGTAGAGGTGGGAGAATCAGCCATCCTCATCTACCTAGTGAGTTTGAGGCCACACTGGGCTACATGAGACCCTGTCTGAAAAACCAAAAGATCAGACTCCTATCTTAATGGGGGATACAAACTGGTACAGATCTGCCTCTTAGCCAGGGCAGTTTTACGTTGTAAACTCCTGTTAGAGAAAGAGCACCAGAGACTCAGTGATTGAGCAGACTACACTGGCTGGCCTGGAGAGCTTCTAATTCTCACCAAGGAGGGCCTCAGTCCTTACTCCGGACTCTGGGGCAGAACAGTTTGGCAGCATTCTCCCGCCCAGGTGCAGCCCAGGCTGGTAGATCGGCCTAGCATTCAGCAGGGCTTCTAAGTTTTCACCGGCTCAGTCCTTTCTACCCTTTTCCTCCCCACCCCATTTTATCTTCATTTTCTTTACATAGTGTCTCACGTAGCCCAGGCTAACCCTGAACTCACTACATATTGAGCTGATCCCCTGCCTCACTGCTGTGCCTGGTGGTTGGCAGTGCTAAGCAGGCACTCTACCAAGTGATTTACCCCAGCACTACCTGCCTTTTTCCTTTGTGTGGTGATACTGGGATGGAACCCAGGGCACAGCCCATCCCAGACCAACTCCCATCTTCTTAGAGGCACTTTAGGGCAGTGGGGCTGGGCAGCATTCTCATGGGTCCCCAGGCAGTTGGGGCTACCTGCCTCAGGAAGGCATCCCACTTAGGAGGGCTTCCATCTTTTTGAGGCACTTTGGGACAGGGAAAGTGGGTACCATTCTCTCAGGCCTTATGACAATTGGGGTAACTACGCCAAGCAGGACAGAAGCTGCTGGGGTGGGGTGGGCTTCCCCTCCCCCGGTGTACATATTGTACCTGTGTACCATTTTGTATATTCCGGGGTAGGGACACCCCTGTATCATAGTGGAGGTTGGAGCTGGCAAGTGGGGAAGAGCTTCTAATCATCATTTGGGTCCGGGAAACTTATTTATTGGTCGTGTTAGGTCAGAGGGCAGGAGGTGGAGACAAGGTCGTAGCACCTGCTGATGCGGCTCCTCTTTATTTTGCTTTTTACTTGGGAAATAAATGGATTTAGCCATACTGCTGGGTCTAGGGTGTTTGTCATTGGTTCTGGGGTTAGCCTCAGGTTAGCACCGAACAGGGAATGTGTCCTGCTTAGAGGGAGCAGGCTTCTGGCCGGTGTGGAGCCCAAGGTCTGAAGTGTCTAGCAGGACTGACTGCCACCCATCACCTGTACACTGCTCATTGAAGCCTAGGGATCCCAGGGGGAGTGCCAAGGGGCTACAGGGACAGGGCTTCCTTACTAAGTAACAGAGTCAAGCCTGACTTAGACATAGGTGGGACTCAGGGTTCCAGGCCAGGCCTTTTACATTCTGTCCCCTTCTCCCCTCGCCTGTCCATACCCGGGGCCTGTTTTGTTTTTTAGGCTGCTCACAGCATCCTGGCTGAGCTCATGACACTGCCCCCTAGTGGTGGAAGCAGGATTCATAGGTTGAGGACCTGCTAAACTCACCTTACAGCACCCTAGCAAGGGCCTTTCCTCACCTTCCCTTCAGTGCCCAATTTACACCCTCCCCTCAGCCGCAGAGAATACAAGCCAGCAGAGGTACACACAATTCCCCATGATCCAGAAATGGGTTTTATTCTCAGCCCAGAGACAGCAAGACTGGTGGCCATCGGAGAACTGCACAGCTGCTGGTGCAGCATCCCTTGGCTGCAGGGTTGGGGATGGCCAAAGGGATGGCTGTCCACAGGCCAGGAGGACAGGGAGGCTCATTGGAGGTGGCACACTGGAGGGGGGTGTCAGGATGACAGCGTTCCCTTGTAGTTGGATCACAAGACTCCACAAGGACAGCATGGTGGTTGATTCTGACACTACAGGCGAGGCTGTGTCAGCCATATATATGTATATATATGTATATATAGGTATATTTATAGATATTTATAGAATGTCGCAGGAGCAATACCACAGAGGGGCACAAGTTTTCACCAACATCACATCTGGATGTGTCAGCTCACCACTACAACAGACTAAGTCACAGATGATGAATAGGACGCTTTGGGGCCGGGGGAGCCACTGTCAAGTCACAGAACAGCTGTCCAGGCAGGCTTGGTAAGGGAGGTCTCCGAGGAGTAGGAGGGATCTGGTTAGAGGTCGAAGGGGGGCCTGGGGCTCTCAGGACGGGACGGACTTGCCTGACCCGATCGGCTGGCAGTTGGAGAGAAAGCCAAGAGAGAACCGAAGAGAGAAAAGGAAGGAGAGCTGGTAAGGCAAGAGCAGCCACCTCCCGCAGAGGCAGGGGGATGAGGCAGTGTGGATGTGGGCAGGGTTCCCGGAAGAGACGGACAGGTGATGAATGAAAGAGGGAAGATGGGGATGCTGGGCCGTAACTAGCAGGTAGTCTGGTTAGAGGCTGGGTGGCCCTCTCTTGCCACACACACGGCCTCTCACACACCACCCAGGCAATGCACCACAGGGCCTCTCTCTTTTCTGCTCACTCTGTCTCCCATCTCACTGGCTCAGGGCCACCCCAAGCCTCAGGGAGTCCCATGTAACAGCCATGAGGCCAGAAGTGCTTGAACCAGGAGATGGAAGCTAAAGGGGATGGCTGGAGGGAGCGCTGGAGGCCCCTCGGGTGGTCAGAAAGCCCAGGAGTCCTCTGAGGGGACCCTAGGGAGGCTGGGAGGCAGGCAGCCGATGCCTCTGGCCACAGACTTATAAGTCTAAGAGGGGAGCCTCCGCTGGTCGGGGGGCTGCAGGTCTCGTAGGTGAGGCTGGGCCCTTCCTGCTGGGGAAAAGCAGAAGGGTGAGTGTCAATGGCTGGGAAGAGTTGGGACAGAGTAACTGAGAAATCTGTGGCCAGCCAGGCAGAACTCAAGTTGACTTGCCCAGTTAGTAGACACCACAGTGCCTTCGGCTAAAAGGCACAGGTCACTCTGAAAACAGGTGAAGTGTAGGAGCTGATGGGCTGGCTCTATATCTGGGGCTGAGGAGATGGCTGTTAACTATGAGTGTGCAATGTCAAGGATGAATGGAAAGGGGGGCTACCTATCCTCGCCTGTGAGCCCTCAGGCCGGCAGAATGGCAAAGGCTCTTACGGATTTCTAAAGTCATCAATCAGAGCCCTGGCTCTGCCAACGTGATTATCATGCTTGCTCTGTGGTGGATTTAGCTGCCCGTGCCCCTAGGTTGGAAGTAGAAAGCTCTGTCTTGGCAGCATAATTCAGAGTAGGTGTGAAGATGAGGCCCTAAAGTTTCTGGCCCCATCAGAGGCTAGCTGAAGACACCCTCTCCAAGTTCTTAGTCCCTACACTGTTAACAGTGATCTGGAGTCTCAGACAGCTCCAGGGAGCACCCACATCTACCGTCTTGGACATGGAATCTGTCCCAAGAGCCCTCAGTTTAAGCAAGAAGGCCTCGAGTAGTGGCGCTGAGTCCCGAGGCTCCCTGGGAAGGGAAGTGAGAGCCAGCTGGAAGAGGACAGGAAGAGGGAGTCTAGAGCTGCAGGAGGAGGAGGGGCCTGGCTCAGAGGTCCCAGGTGTCCTCAGCATGGAGCTGGTGCAGCGAGGAGGGAGGGGGCAGACACACTGTTCATGCAGCAGGCGGAGAGCATAACCTACCGTAGCTGACACTCCTCAGGGGTCACTGATAGTGATTCTGAAAGACAGCACGAAATCAACAGGGCAGTTCACAAACACACAGGTGAGCCAGGCTGGGGGTTAGGGGACACACACACGCACACGCCTGGGCGTGCACACGCGTGCTGTGAGGCCTTAAGGCCTTGCATGCACACATTAACACACATGCCCACAAACACGCATACATCTCCCTCCCACCTCCCAGTGCCCAGCACCATTGCCGGCCAATATGTCGTGCAGCACGGATCTGGGACATGCAGCCACTCAGCCCACAGAAGCACACGCATGAGCTGTCACAACACAGAAGCTCGCCCGCACACAGAAGGCCTTTGCACCAGCTCCCTGCACATTCAGGCCTGGTGTGCTGACAGGGTTACCATAAGGCTCCAAAAGGGATAGGGCTTGCGCTCTAGGATCCAGCTGTCAATCTTGGCCCAAGAACCTTCCATGGCTCCCTACATCATCGAGTCTCTACAAATCTCCAACCTACTCCACCCTACCTTTTACCATTGATGAAGCAGCCCACTGTCTCTGTCAATCTGACACTCCCCTGGGGAAATGTCAGGGTACACTTAGAAGGAAACTAAAGCCCTGGGAGGGGAAATGACTTTCCTAAGGGAAGTGAACCAGCATTTCTGGACTCCCAGTCCCATGGCATGATGTCTGTCATTACTGTTCCAGACATCAGAGCCCCACAGAGTAGGCCCATTCCTGCCTCATTTGGTGTATGGGGGCTAGGCCCCTAGCTCTGTCCTTCAGCCATCTAGATGCCCAAATGGATGCTATTGGTCTATGAGATCATGTGTTCTTTCTCAGAGACCAGCCACAGTCAGTAGAAACAGGGCAGACTGAGTTGGTTATTAGAGTGAACTTCCTGGAAAGCCAGTCATGGATAAAGAAGGCAAAGCCAAGGGATGAAGTATATTCTGTTTTCCTGGAGATCTCTAGCAGCAGGGTAGCCTTTGATCCCTGTCCTACCCAACACCCATCATCTGGTTTCAGACCACCAGACGGTCCACCATTCCCAGATCCCATCCCCAGCTGCTTTCTATCCTAGTCCACACCTGGGTGCCACTCCCACATTCACACCCGTGTGCACGCCCACATACACATCATCACACCTTGCTGGTCACACAATTCACAGCCTGGCCTGATACTGTGGGCCAGAGGCTGAACAGCACTCTGGGACAGCTCAAAAGAGTCAGGGCTGGGAAGTGGGGCATCAAGGTAGTTCTGAATGTAACTGAATAAATCCACACGGTTCAAAAGAGAGGATCTGGGGTCAGAGACCTAGACCTGAGGTAGGCTCACCAGGAGCTGGGCCGGGTGAGTGAAGGGTGGAATGGAGGAGGATGGAAGGCAAGGGTTTAAGAAATGCAAAGTGTGGGAGGCATGGAGAGAAAAAAATGAAAAAAAGAGAGAAGTGCCATGCAAATGCTGAAAAGAAGGAGGCAAGTGGTTTGAGGCCCAAAGCCCCCTCCCCAGAAACGACCACCTCCGGGACTCAGCGCCCCCTACGGGGCAGGACCGGCCCATGGCCGCAGGTCCCTTGGCCTTGGAATACGACCCCAACGCCTAGGATGCAGAGGTCGTTTCTGCTGCTTAGGTCGAGGATCAAGAATCTGACTCCACCTCCCTCCGGGTCACGCCCGCCTGGCGGCCTTTCCCGGCACTTTAAACCCCTACTCACCTGGGGACCCCAGGCGGGGCGCGGTTGGGGCGCGAGGGCACCTGAGGAGGGGGGCCAAAGGGGTCAGGGGAAGCCCCCGGCCTGGAGGGCACGGGGGGCGCCCCCCCCAGGGCGGATCCAGCAGGCGGAGGCCCAGGAGCAGGGCCCCGCGATCCGGGCCGGGCTGGGGGCACGGCGGGGGCTCGGCGCTGCGGCGTGGGGCTGGACGTGGGCGACCTACGGGCGACAAGAGCAAAAGAAGCGCGGAGCAGAGATGAGCGGCTCCGCCCCCAACAGAGACCCCGCCCTCAGCCCAGGCTGTCCCCGCCCATGCAGCAAGCCCCGCCCACAGCGGCCTTAGCGTGGGAGCCGAAGCCGGGTCCCCAGCGGCACCACCCACCCGGCAGCCCGCGCTCATGGCAAGCCCCGCCCCGCAACAAGCCCCGCCCTCTTCTAAGCTCCTCCCCTCGCTCCAGGTGGGAGCCCCCGAGACCCGGGCGCGCCACTGCCCGGTCCCGGCCCTCCTCCCGCGGGCCCCGGGCTGGGGGGCTTTGGGGCCGTGGGGGCCGGCCCTGGTACCTGCGTCCGGCCGGTACGCTCTGCACCTGCAGCCAGGAGTCGTCCACGGGCGGGGGCATGGGCGTGCTGACAGTAGTCGTGTTGATGTCGCCGATAATGCTGAGCGCCTCCTTCAGTGCATGGTACATGCGCAGCATCTCGTCGCGCCGCTGAGCCTGCTCGGCCGATTCTTCCATCAATGTGTTCTGGTCTCCGCAAGAGTACAGGTTGGCCAGCAGCTCAGAGAAGATAAACTCCTTGGTCTGTGCAGACAAAGAGGGAAGGAAGGAGGCTAGAACCTGATGACTGCGCCACCTTGTTGCTGTCCAGACCTACTGGGTCTGGTTGCAAAACTGGGAGCTGGCGTTTGGTATCTCAGATGCCTACTTCTGCTTGGTGCCTAAATTCGCAGGTCTCTTCAAATCCCATCTTAATGTCCTTTTCTCAGACGAGAATACACAGCGCGATAGGGAAGTTACCTGCCCTAAGTGTCAAATCCCGGAGGAGACTCAGAACTTAGCCTGTCATTAGGACAACTGCCTACTAAGTATATGAGCCTTTCTTGGGACCAAAATAAGGAAGAAAATAGTTTAAAGTGCCCTGAATCCTAAATGAAGAAAATAACAAATATCTATAAAGTGTCCTTGTATTGTGTGGAAGGTGTTCATGTGTGTGATGGAAGTTTAATGCCCACTTCCAGTCCGCGGGGAATTCTGATCCCGCCCAGTCTGGGACAATCTAGTGAATTGCTGGCGTCTTTGCAGCTTACTCCAATCTCACTGATTCCTTTTCCAAAATCTACTGACCACATGCCATGTGCCAGGCTTTGTGTCACTCCATACCTCATAAGCATTCCGTCCTCAACTCTATTATCGCCAGCCATATTTTACACATTGGGAAACAGACTCGGAGATTACATAGACTCAGAATCACATAGGGAATTTGTGGGAAAGCCAGCAACAATCCAGCCCAGTTCTGCTTTCCTGGAGCCTGCTCTTTCACAGCCCTGGGTTGGTGGTGACACCGTGAGGTGTGTTTCAAAGCAGTATCTGAGATTCTCAAAAAGCCATGATTTTTTTTTGTTTGTTTGTTTGTTCTTTGAGACAGGGTTTATCTGTATAGCCCTGGCTGTGCTGTCTTGGAACTCACTCTGTAGACCAGGCTGTCCTGGAACTCAGAAATCCATCTGCCTCTGCCTCCCAAGTGCTGGGATTAAAGGCATGCGCCACCACTGCCCAGCAAAAAGCCATGACTCTTAGATCCTTCTGAAGAACATGCATGTTTGGATCAATCTAGGTATCTTATTTTTCAACTGTAAGTTTCCTGAAATTCAAATTAAGATGAAGTATTTCCATTGGATATGTAACATCTGGAGTAGGCTTGCAAAACTTAATGGGAAAATAGTAAGGCACCATATCCTGTAAGTTAATATTTTCTAGATTGGGGCCAGGTGTAGTAAATAGACCATACCTGTCATCTCAGTACTAAGGAGGTAAGCCAGGAAGAGATCAGCCGCAAGTTTGAGGCCAGCCTGAGCTTCACAGCAAGACTCTATCTCAAAATGATATTTTGGATATCTTGGGTTTAAAATAAATACTATCAGTCTGGAGAGATGGCTCAGTGGTTAATAGCATTGACTTTTCTTCCGAAGGTCCTGAGTTCAAATCCCAGGAACCACATGGTGGCTCACAACCATCCATGAGATCTGACGCCCTCTTCTGGTGTGTCTAAAGACAGCTACAGTGTACTTATATATAATAATAAATAAATCTTTGGGCCGGAGCAAGCAGGGACTGAGCGAGCGAGGTTAACTGGAGTGAGCGGGGCCAACAAGAGAGCGAGTAAGGTTGACCGGAGTGAGCAGAGGTCCTAAATTCAATCCCCAGCAACCACATGAAAGTTCGCAACCATCTGTACAGTTACAGTGTACTCATATACATAAAATAAATAAATCTTTAAAAAAATAAATACTATCAAAATTAAGGGTTTTGGAACTAGGTATAGTGATGCATGCCTTTAATCCCAGCACTTGGGGAGCAGAGGCAGGTGGATCTCTATGAGTTCAAGGCCAGCTAGAGCTACATAGTGAGTCCCTGTCTTGGGGAAAAAAAACCAAAAAACAAAAAATAAAAAGTTAAGGGTTTGGGGACTATGGGATGACTCAGCGGGTAAAGGTGCCTGCCCAAAAGCCTAATGATCTGAGTTCAATCCTTAAGACCTACATGGTAAAAGGAGAAAACAAACTTGCTCAAGTTGTTCCCCTGTGCATTCATAAATAATATAATAAAAAGAAACAAGCCAGCCGCTGCTTGGTCTTCCCCAAGCACACTGCGCAGCCCACACGATGTACATACGTTGTTGATCATGAGATGCATGATGGTCTTGGGCATGAGGTCCCGCACGGTCTTGTTGACGATGGCCATGTAGGAGTCTACCAGGTTCCGGATGGTCTCCACCTGGCGCTCCAGCTGAGGATCCATGGAATGCATGAAGCTGTCGGAGCCGTTCTCCTCCGTCTCACTGGCCTGCCATTGGGAACACAAGGCATCAGTGTGGCAGGGCTTGTGCGGCCAACCAGACTCACTAAGTTGGGGGTCACTAAGACCTTAACCCTCGCAAGGGTGCCAGTCACACAGAGGCACTGAGGGCAACTTGGGGCTCCAGGCCCACCTCTGTGCTTTGCAGTACCCTGACTGCCCACATTCAGTCTTGACTTGGACTCTAACCCTAGTGGTTAGAATTTGTCTCAATTTCCCAGTCCATACATTGGAAAAGAGCATCTCCAAGCTCCCTCACTTGGCCATTGTGGGCACCAGACTAGAAGAGCCGGTACACTTACTTTCTCCTTGTCCTGAAGGTCCACGTCAGAGCCACAGAAGCCGCATCAGCATGGCCACGGTCACCGCCACCACCAAGGAGCACGTTTGAAGTGGACAGACAGAGGGAGAGGGAGAGGGAGAAAGGGAGAGATTGTGTGAGCTTAGCACAGTGTACTCTAACCCTGATACATGTACACACTGCCACAATGATGAGGAGGGGAATGCGGGGGGGGGGGGAGGATGTGAGAGGCAACCTTGAAGCCACCAGTGTATAAAAGTACAGGAGACATCCTCTGGTATCAAGGAGAGGACTTTGTTCTAAACCAGAGGACTTTGTTTTAAACTCATCTAGGCAGCAAGAAAGGCTTGCTGTTTGCAAGTCAAATAAGGGCTCAGAACCTTTCTGAGCCTGGTTCCTGAGAACCCCCAGGGACAAGCAGCTGGCCTCTCCCCGCACTCCACTCACCCCAACACGCTCAGGGTACACGCCAGCCCTCAGGAAGGAAGCCTTCCAACTGTCCACCTCCTCCTGTGTCTCACAGGCCAGCTCCAGCTGCCGGTAATCCTTGTAGACATTCCTGCAGGATTGGGTAGGCAGGAGGAGAGATGAGAGAAAGCCCCGCCCTGCTCAGGGGATAAGGACGTGGGAGCTTTAGGGAGCTTTAGGGTCCTCGGACCTAGTAGCCATTACTCAAACCTCAGTGTTCTCATTCGGGAGGTAGGTTGGTTATGATTCCTGTCTGCTGGGGCCACTGGGATGCTTCAGGGAAACAGGTAGCTCAGAGTGTAAAAGGGGAGAGAAACCAGGCATGGGCACACACTAAACCGTGTAAAAGGGGAGAGAAGCAGGCATGGGCACACACTAATCCCTGTACTTGAGAGGCCAAGGAGATGTTGGAGTTTGAGGCCAGTCTGGACTACATAAATGAGACCCTGTCTCAAAAGGAAAGAAGAAAGAAGACAGGCAGTCCAGCCCTGGCATGGGTCTCAGGACCATTAAGCAGATGGTAGCTATTTGCGATTCTTTTTTTTTTCTTTTTTTTTTTATTTTATTTCATTTTTTTTAATTTACATTCCAAATCATTTCCCCTTTCCCGTTTCCTCCCTCCCCGAAAGTCCTATAAGCCCCCTTCCCTCCCTCTTTTCTCCATTCAACCCCCTCTCACTTCTCTGTCCTGGCATCCCCCTACATCCAGTCTTTCCAGGACCAGGGGTCTCTCCTTCCATCTTCTTAGAAATCTATTGATATGCGAATTGTGTCTAGGGTATTCCAAGATTCTGGGTTAATATCCCCTTATCAGTGACTGCATACCATGTGTGTTCTTTTGTGATTGGGTTACCTCACTAAGGATGATATTTTCAAGTTCTGACCATTTGCCTAGGAATTTCGTGAATTCATTGTTTTTTTTTTTTAATTTAATTTAATTTTATTTTTTTAATTTACATTCCAAATCACTTCCCCTTTCCCGTTTCCTCCCTCCCACTATTTGCGATTCTTATCTCTGAGTAGGGAAGAGCGCACACACATGGGAGCCAGCCTGGAGCCGGGCAGCGGTGGCACACGCCTTTAAACCCAGCACTCAGGAGGCAGAGGTAGATGAATTCCTGTGAGTTTGAGGCTAGCTTGGTCCCGAGTGAGTTCCAGGCCAGCTACACAGAGAAACCCTGTCTTGGAAAAGAAGAAAAGAAAAAAAGGAGAGGGAGAGAGAGAGAGAGAGAGAGAGAGAGAGAGAGAGAGAGAGAGCCTGGAACTGGGAAGAGAACTCTAGTGCTGGACCCCTTCCCCTTCCGGAAGAGACTGCTTTTTGTTTCTAGCACCCAGAGTACTCTGTGCTGGGAAGACACTAGGTAAGTAGTTGAGAGAAAGAATGAGGGATGGGAGGAGGGAGGAGAGGAGGATGCTTAGACAAGGCCCTAGCACTCAGAAGACACTTTGTAGCTGTTGATGGCAGGTCCCTGGATTTGTATACCCATGTTCTACACAGCAGCCAATGGCTTGGGCCTTGCAGGGTCTGGGGTCTCAGCAGCTGAGCAAGGGGCAGGTAGGCACCTCTGCTCTGTGTTGAAGAGGGCAAAAATATGCTTGCTTGACATGAAGCCCTTCTCCACATCACGCAGCTTCAGATTGTCCACAGACAGCATGTACTTCTTCTCTTTCTCCTGTTGAGAAGGGTAGGAGCAAGGGGTCAGCCTGGCACTGCCAAGCCTCCATCCCTTAGACTGATCCACGCTGGTGAGCACCCAAAGCAGTCCTGGGCCGCAGCCCTTCCTTCCCACTGCACATGTGGTACTAAACAGTAAACCCTGGCCACGGAGCCTTGACCTCATACGGATAGCACCAGCCTCCAGACCCCCACGGCTTTCAAGCCAATTCGGAGCAGTCCTGTATATATGCCACAGTATAAGGGACTGGCAAAGGCAGCACGGCCAACGGGGTCTCCCTCATCCCGCCTTAAGCAAGTCCTGGAGACAAGCCAGGCTGGGCCTCAGGCAGGGATGGCTTGCATGAAGCTCTCTTGCCTCCAGCCTGGCTGCCTCTGACTTCATTTCCTGACTCCAGAGATGGGGGGTGGGGGGTACACTAGCCTTGGAGGCTTCAAAGGGCCGCCTCAGCTCACTCCCTGTCTCCCCCTTCCAGCCACCCATGTGTTACCAATCAGACACACAGCACAAGCCTGGAAATTGTATGTGTGTAAACACATGTGTGTGGTTGTGTGGCCAAGAACTGCAAGGCCAAGCGAGTCTGTCACTATGATGTGTACTTTTGTTTATAGGACATAGGTGCATGTATGCACAGGCCTATATGGTAAAGTGATCGTGCTTGTTGCCGTGGATGTGTGTGTGGCAATTGTGACTAGAACATAACAAGACTTCGGGGCCATGTGCTTGCAGATGGTTTGTGTGGTGAGCTAGATATGTTGGTGTTGTTTTGTGGATGAAGTTGTACAAATCTGTAGACAGATATGTCTGTGTCTGTAGCCTGTGTGTCCCAGGGGAAGAGTTCAGGGAGCCTGGGAGGGGACACCCTAGATGGGTACCAGGAAGGAGAAGTTTCTGCTGCCTGTATCACAATGGTCCCACCCAATGCCATGGGACCTATGCAGGACGGATGGTCGTGTGGGCTTCCATAAGCCTTGCCTTGGATCTCAGGTGGGGGCTGGGTTTAGGAGGACCTTGCTTTCCCACCCTGGCGTCATCTCCACCCTTCTGCCCCCAACACCCGCCTGGCCTGTGCAGCCACATAAAGCCCTCTTTATGCCAGGCGGGTGGCCCGGAGCCCCAGAGGGCGGCTGGGGGAGGAGAGGAGGAAGTGGCACACACGGCCAGGGAACATCTGGAACCCATCTAGGGAGGCCCGCCTCAGCCGCCTTGTGCTCTGGGTTGGACACTAGGTAGGAGTGGCCTCCTCCCCCAGCCCTCCCTTCCTGCCGGCCCCCTCCCCAGGCCCCTCCTTCCCAGCCCAGCTCCCGCTCACCCCTGCCACGTCAAAGGAGGCAGAAGGGAAGTCGAGAGCGGAGAGGGACCACGTCTGGCTGGCTGGGGCTGGGGGACATGGGAGCTGGGACTGGGTGCATCGGTATCTCCAGGGGATGGGACCAAAGCTCCCATCGGATGGACAGACGCTGCTGCCTGGATGAACCAGAGGATACCTCCACTCCGTCTACCCAGTGTTTAGACTACCTGTTCAGGACTCCCAAATTGTACAGTAGTCTGCACATTGGTTAGGCTGGGCTGGGTTAGACCCTCGGCACCGCCGCTGGAGAGCCGCACCAACCCCGCTGTCTTCTAGAACCAGAGCCTGGACCTGGGGCAGGGAGCTGGGGGCACGGGGTGGACTGGGAGGAGGCGCAGGGCTTTGGGTCTGCCGTCGTGCTGCGGGACATATAGGAGGTTGTGGTGATGGGGGAGGGAATCGGAGGAAGATGAGGGAAGAGGGTGGGGGGGGCGGAGGTTGTCGGAGTCGGTGATGTGGGTGACTGCATGTCTGTCAAATGGTTTCCTTAACCTAAAGACTAGAGAGCAAAAGGCTGGGCTGAGGGGACCAGACCTCTGCCCAAGCCGAAACTCTAGGTATCCTAGTGCAGAACTGAACTCCCATCCGGACAGTGAACTTCAATGCTCACACTAACATAGCCCAGAGGTACACATCTGTGCACCCCAGCTCTGAAGCACACATCCATGCCCAGGAACGTGCACGCGTGCACACATACACACACACACACACACACACAAATTCACACTCAGACGCACAACCTCACAATGGGATGCTCCCTTCCTCCACCCTCGCATCCCAAACACACACACACACACACACACACACATTCTCAAATATCCCTCATTCACATTCTCCCTCCTCCAGCCCACCGCCACACTACACTGACAGTATAGAGTGAAGTCACATGCAAGCACATAAATTCACACCTAGGTGTTTATACCCCAACACACTCACAACACACACACACCCACACACACACACACACACACACCATCCATAAGACACACAGAGGCCCCACCTCTCTACATCCAATACTCAGCTAGGTTCCACATACAACTAAACACAAAACTAAAAAAAGACACACACACACACACACACACACACACATATATATATATATATATATATATATATATATATATGTGCCTTTTAATTTGACTCACTGATATGGGTACCATCCCCCCAACTCTGTATAAGGATCTTAGATATGGGAACATGAGACCCATGGGGCCGCCTAGGGGGGCTGCCAGGATGACAGAGTATAGGAAGCCACCTCCCAGTCTCACACCACCTCACACTCCAGCCCTTCCAGGGGCCCCTGGGCTTGAGGAGAGGCCAGGGTTGGGGTAATGAGGTCCAGATGGCTTGGCGCCCCCCCTCTAGTGACGACAGAGGACCCCGCCCAAGGTGGGGAGGTGGAGCCCCTTCCCAAGGCAGACTTGGAGGAGACAGTGATCAAGGAGGAGCCATGATGGTCCAAATCACAGCCTCCCCCCCCCACTCTAAAATGCTACTGTCTCATTGAGAGCACCCTGTCTCATGGTAGTCCCCTCAGGAGGAAGAGGCTCCCTTCCCCCCACTCCTTGGCCAGCTGGAGTTCATTACCACAACATCCCCTGTCTGCCCCCCCCCCCATTCTTGCTGGTCACCTCTGGAATCCAGATGTGAAAGCCAAACAGACTCGTTCTTAAAGGAGACCAGTAACTGGAGGAGACTGGTGGGGGCCTCTAGGTGCCCTAAGCAGGCAGGGGGGCTATTCTGGGGGGGGGAATGCTGGCTCTGCAAGCCATCATCATTACTGGTCCCTGGCCTGGAAGCATCCTGAACAGCTTGCCCTGGTTGGCAGGGGCTGAGGGTACTGGGGTGTAGGGGTTAACTGAGTGTCTGGCAGCTGGACGTGTGTGTGTCATGGTCCTGTAGGGGCCACAGAGGAGGAGGCACGCCTCGGAGTGAGAAAACAGGAAGGCCACTGGACTGCCGGATCAGGGAGCAGCACCCAGCACCCCTGCCTACCCACTCCAGGGTGCTTCCAAGCCTGCCATCTTCCCCTTCTAGCCTGGATGAGAGGGTAACTCTCTGATTGTACATCCTCCTCTGCACCCTCGTACAAGTCTTTTCAGACCCCTGGGGTGTGACTTAGTCCACCGTGACCCTTGACAGTCAGTAATCCTTGACTCACCTCATCGTCCTTGTACCAGGACAGATTCTCAGCAGTCAGTACAAACCAGTACTCCTTGGAGCCTCCTTTCATGATTCCGATGTTATTGATAGTCAGCCAGCCCTTTCGAATGACCTGGAACAGGGAGAGGGGGAGGAGGTCGGTGGGCATTGGCCAGGCTTCCCCATGGAGGACTGAAGAGGCCTTCAAAAACCCCTTCTCCAATTCTCTGAGGCCCGACTGGTCAGAGAGGGTGGGGGCCAGACCTGCCCTAATTTGAACCACAAGTGAAGAGAGCGGAAGACAGGAGAGCAAAGTCAGGTGGAGATAGAGAGCCTTCTAACTGCCAGAGGTGCGTGAGCCAGGGATTGGCCACTTAATAGAGGGTGAGTTCCCCGTCGCTAACAGTATGCAAGCAGAGCTTGGCAGATGTCTGGGTAAGGGCACTCCAAGCATCATCGGAGGGTCTCCTCTGACACACGTTTCTAACCTTAGGAACCTGTACTTGCTGCAGCTGCTCCTCTTTCCTTTCTCTGGCATATACCTGCTCGCCCTCTGCTCTCCATGCAGATTTACACGGTGAGCCGTCCTCCCTGCCCCCCATGCCAGTCCGAAGCACAGTAATGGTCTCTGATCAGTCTTTTATGTTTGCTTCTGTAACAGAGACTGCAACTTTAATGCTCTCTCTCTCCCCCTCCCTCTCACCCTCTCCACTTTTACAACCTTTCCTGCTAATGCATGCATCTCCCTGTGCTCTCATCACTTCACTTTGTAGAGTGCGGGTCAGTCAGTAAGTAATGGTGACATAGCTCTAAGAGCCTCTGGGGCAGAAGGGAGAAGCAAAGCCACCCATTTTCCAGGCCTGAACTTACTATCAAAAGTCCAGAATGACAAGCAAGAGAGTCCATTCCTAGAGGTCTATCCTAAAACATCCCCACAGACCTTGGTTAATGCCCAGTCCGCCACCCCTTGCTGCTGGGATTCTGACTGAAGAGAGACTGCATCTTGCTCCCTCCCTGACCCCTGACCTCACTGGATGCTTCTCTGGGGGCCTGGGTGCACAACTCGCTTCCAGCCTTTCCTGACTCCCTCAGGCTTTGGAGAACCTCACTGGGAATTCAAATCACACAATCTATCAGCACCCGAGCAGAGGGGAAATCACCACTACTTTGGTCAATTAACAAATTAACAGGGTGGCTGGAACCAGACACCCCGCCAACCCTCTCCCAGCCTGCAGGAGGGATCTCCTCAGTGCCTGCCTTTGGAACTGAGTCCATTGCTGTCCAAGAGCTAGCTGTACATTTTGCACTCTGCTTCCTGGCCGACTTACAGCCTTTTCCTCCTCTTAGCCACTCCCAACACTATGTTCTCTCTCACCTACTTACCTAGCTCCCTACCTGGAGACTCTCATCCTGCCTGGGACTTTCAGAGGCCCTACTAGGGCCCTATCTATAGGTACCAGGTCTTCACGGGGCAGGGATAGGGGCAGGCTCTGAACCTTCCTGAGATACAATTCCTTTTGGTCTTCCTTCTCTGCGCACCTACTGTGAGTTGAGACCCAGAACCTGGGGTGGGAGATGACCAAGGCCAAGGCTGGATGGGAAAGATATTTAACAAGTCACAGCCTCTGGAAACCATGTGGGAAATACTGGCGACTCCAGGTCTCGGGTGCATAATTGGATGGAGCAAGGGCTTCTGATTAGTGCCATTTCCACAGCCATTGGAAGCATGAGCAGAGAGCTAGGAGAGGGACCAGGCTCCTGATTGTTCATCAGATTGCTCCATCGGAGGGCACTATCTGCTTCTTAAGAACATGCCTGTCGCATACCTACTCCAAACAGTCACAAAACATTCCTCCAACGGACTTTTAAAGAGCATCTACCTAGCTCTGGGCCCATCCATCCCCATGTAGGGTAGCCCTGCCTACAGCAGGTGGTTGACTTGTGCACACTCATAGATGGGTTACGGGACTGTGAGCATGGCCGGGCCTTTCTCCATCCTGTGAGCAGGTGTGGAATTCATGTGCTGGTATGTGTAAGGTGCTCAGAAAAGGGGTACCCTCTGCCCCACGCAGATCCCCATATCACCAGCGAGACTCCACCTCCCCGTCACTGCACAAGTTAAGATCCCACCCCCACCCCCAGTCCTGGTACTCACCAGAATCTCATCCTGCAAAGAGGTAACCATAGCAACCAGGAGAAGTAGCCATAGCAACCAGGAGAAGCATCGGAGAGAGAGGAAAGAGGATTACTGAGGCAGAGTGGGAAGCTTGTGGCTGGCAGAGGGCAAGCTCTCTGGCCCCCCCATAGGACCTTGCCCATTGGGAGAGGTGATTCTCGGAGCTCCAAGTCCAGCCAGCATCCTTCATCCCTCGGGCTGGGGCACTGGGGACCACTCACCTGGTTTCCTGAAGTCTTCTTCTTGTTCATCTGGTTGCTTCTCTGCTGAGCACTAATGGAAGAGAGGAGAGGAGCCTCAAAACTTCTCTCAAGAGGCCCAGCCCCACTGCTCACTGCTCACAGAGCACAGGACTTAGAGGGTTAAGATGGCAGAACTGGAATCTTCATACATGCATGTGCATACATACATGCATATGTGCACATGCACACACAAAGGGTCACTCCTGGGAGCACTCACTTGGCAAAGCCTATGAAGTCCTCGTGGTTGGTATTCATGTAAGCCAGCTCAATATCGATGAGAAGCATGACCTTCAAGGGTTCACAAGTTGGCAAACAAATAGAAAAGAAGACACAGCATTTAAGAATGATGACAAGCAGCTGGGCAGTGGTGGCGCACGCCTTTAATCCCAGCACTTGGGAGGCAGAGGCAGGCAGATTTCTGAGTCCGAGGCCAGCCTGGTCTACAGAGTGAGTTCCAGGACAGCCAGGGCTATACAGAGAAGCCCTGTCTCAAAAAAACAAAAAAAAAAAAAAAAAAAAGAATGACAAGCTAGGGTACATTTAGAAGGTTAGGATCCATAATAAATAAAAAGTCCCTACAGTCAATAACTAAAAGATGAAAGAAAACACAGGTCAAAACAGTCAACAAACGTGAATGGGTATTTCATAGAAAACATGTAACCAACCAATAAGAGTATGCGAAAACTGAAATAATTATTATATATAATAATATATGCTAATAAAAACAGTTTTAAAATATGCAAAAATTGTCCACCCTTATTCATAAAGAGCTCTTAGTCAATGAAATAATATCACCCCACCTTTTTTTAGAGACAGGGTTTCTCTGTCTAGCCCTGAATGTTTTGGAACTCCCCATGTAGACCAGGCTGGCTTCAAACTCAGAGATCTTCTTGCCTCTGTCTCTCAAGTGCTGGGCTTAAAGGTGTGCGCCATCACAGCCTAGCGAGAAAGATCTTTCTTAACCCTAACGAATAGCAAGTGTTAGTAAAGGTTAGGATAGCGTGTGCATAGGAAAATGGAACTGTAGCTTTTTTTTTTTTTACTTTTGAAAAGATTTACGGATTACTATTTATGTTATGCATATGGGTGCTTTGTCTGCATGTCCCTGTATATATGCATCACATACATGCGGTGCCCACAGCAGCCAGAAGAGGACGTTCAATTGCCTGAAACTGGAGTTACAGGTGGTTGTGAGCTGCCCTGTGGGTGCTGGGAACTGGACCCTGGTCCTTTCTAAGAGTTCCAGTGTTCTTAACCTCTGAGCATCCTTTCACCAGACCCAGTGCTGTAACTCTTATTTTTGTACCATGGAGGATGGAACAGTTACCTACATAAGTGAGCAGGAGCTGCTGAGAGTAATTACTGTTACTTGTGGAAGGCAGTTTGGTAAAGCTCAACTTTTAAATTAACCTTTCCGGAATTACATCTCATCAAATAACCAAAGATCTAGGAGCCAGAGTGTCCAAGGTAACGTTTTCTCTTCTCTCTCTCTCTCTCTCTCTCTCTAAGATGTTTATGTTCACTGCCCAGGCCTGTCTTGAACCCTGGGGTGTAAGTGCTCCTCTGACTTCAGTCTTCCTGGTACTAGGGACAACAAGCCTATGTCAACAAGCTTGGCTGTGGTATAATTTGTAACGGAAGAAATTTGGGAACAAGGTAATGGCCATTAGAAAGTGAAATAGATTAAGTGACCTAACAATGAAAGACTCTATAGATGTTCAAAAGCATAGGAAAATTCTAGGCTGTGGTGGGGGAACACAACACAACACAACACACACACACACACACATTCACACACTACAAATTCTGAAGTGTGAAGATACTTGTATTTGAGTCTTGTTTTGTTTTGGTTTGGTATGGTTTATGAGACAGGATCTTATATAGCCCAAGTCTGGCTTCAACTCTTTAGGTAGCTGAGGATAGCTTTGATTTTGGTGTTTGTTTGTTTGTTGGGTTTTTGTTTTTGTTTTTGTTTTTGTTTTTGTTTTTTCGAGACAGGGTTTCTCTGTGTAGCCCTGGCTGTCCTGGAACTCACTCTGTAGACCAGGCTGGCCTCGAACTCAGAAATCCTCCTTCCTCTGCCTCCCAAGTGCTGGGATTAAAGGCGTGCGCCACCACTGCCCAGCCGAGATAGTTTTGAATGCCTTGATCTTTCTGCCTCCACCTCCAAAAAGCTAGGGTTACAAGCCAGTACCACCATGTCCTGCCTTGAGTCTTGATGGAAGTGACTGCTGAGTCCACCCCTAAGTCCTCTTCTTCCCTTCCTGCGAGCTGGGGCCTGTCCTTCCTGAGGCTGACATTCTGCCGAGGAAGCATTTCTGGCCCCGCAGGACTGGGGAACACAAATTACGCTGAAGTGAGTCACTCGTTCAGCACATCAGAGATATCCAACAGATGTTCAAGAGTGAGACTGTTGTTGAGAGAAAGGCATGAGGCACCGGAAGAATATGGTTCCTAGAGGTAGAGTTGAAGCCGATGGTGCGGCTCAGGTGACAGGGTTTTTGCCTAGCATGTGGGAAGCCCTGGCTTCAATCTCCAACACCACATAAACCAGGCCTGGTGGCTCATTCCTGAAATCTGAGCATTCAGAGGGAAGGAGGCAGGAGAAGCAGGACTTCGTGCTTATCCTCTGCTACCTAGTGAATTTAAAGCAGCCCGGGCTATGTAAGCCCAACACCCACTCATGCATGCATACACGCATGCATGCCTGCAGCTTAAAGATGGGTGACGGTTGGAGGAAGAGAGGAATGGAGGGGAGAAGGAGGTAGGATGCTGGGTAGCATTACATTGAAGTGATTTGTGGGCAGACATGGGTGAGAGCAGCGTTGTATACCATGTGTGCACATGGAGGTCAGAAGATAATAACCCTGGCTCTCCTTGCTTGCCTTCTACCTTGTTTGAGACCGGTTTCTTGCTATTTACCACTGGGCTTCTTCTCTCTCTCTCTCTCTCTCTCTCTCTCTCTCTCTCTCTCTCTCTCTCTCTTTCTCTCTGGAAAGTTACCAAGACAGGGTCCCTCTATGTAGTCCTGGCTGTCCTGGGACTCGCTATTGAGACCAATCTGGCCTCAACTTCAGAGAGACCCTCTTTCATCCTCTTATGCCTCCTCCCAGGAATCCTGGAGCACAGCCGTTCATAAAGGCATTTGGCATAATAAGGACTTAAAACCATGAGCGAGTGAGGACAGGGGTGGGGTGGGAGGACAGGTAGTTGGAGCATCAAGATGACTTTAAAGGGGTGACAGACAATCAAAGAGGAGACAAGTGGCGCAGCCTTTAATCCCAGCACTTGGGAGGCTGAGGCGGGCAGATCTCTGAGTTTGAGGCCAGCCTGGTCTACAGAGTGAGTTCCAGGCTACATAGTGAGACCCTCTCCTGAGCCTCAGGAGGTCTAAAATTAACCCAAATATCTCTGCTCTTCCAATTCCAAAGATAACATCTGGTGTCTAAATTCGTGAATGAATGAATATTTCAGAAACAGAAATGCAAAAGGAGGAGTGACTGTGAGGGCCTGAGGCCAGTCGGAGACATAGCAAACAAACAGAAAGGCCTCAGGGGGGCGACTGCACGGACTGCCAGGAAGCCGCGGCCAGACAGACAAAGAAAAAGGAAGGATCTAGAATCTGGGTGCAAGGGGTGCACTCCAGAGGATGAAGCAGGAAGATCATGGGTTTATGGCCAGTTTGGGCTACATAGTGAGATTTCAGCTCGGGGTGGAGGACAGATGGGAAGGGAGGAAGAAAGGGAGGAGCAAAGGGAACAAGAAATGGAAGGAGAAAATGGAGAGAGAGAACATGGGGGATGTAAAGGGAGCAATCGGGGTGGCAGCTTCTCAAATAACTAAACAAATGGGGTCATTGGGGCTGCAGCTTAGTGGCAGACTGCGCTCAGCGCGTGCCTGGCCGGCATGCAATCCCCAGGACAGCTGGTAAGAACACGGTAAGCGGCATCACCGTGTGATCCACCAACTCCACTTCTGAGTGTAGACCCCAAAGAACTGCAAGCAGGGACCTGAGGAAGTCCTTGGCCAGCCATATTTATTAGCAGGATTATACACAACAGCCGAAGGGTGGCAGAGAGGGACTAGGGAGACGGCTCGGTGATTAAGAGCACTGGCTGCTCTTCCAGAGGACCCTGGTTCAATTCCCTACACCCACATGGAGACTCACAACTGTCTGTAACTCCAGGCCTGGGGATCCATTGCCATTTTCTGGCCTCCTGGGCACCAGGCACAAAAATGATACACAGACATGAGCACAGGCAAAATACCCATGCACGGAAAAAACTTAGGGTAGAAAAGACTGTAATAGATAAACAAAAACGTAGTATACAGTCAACAGAATATTCTTCATGTATTAAAGAATATTCTGATAGGTGCTACAATATTTTGGATAAAACTTAAAGACATTACGCTAAGTGAAACAAGCCAGACACCAAAGGATTGAAATACTGTATGATTCCACTAACCACAGAAACCTAGATAAATTAGAAAGAGAGGGGGCTTTCAGGGGCTGCCAAGGGGACTGTTTATGACAAGCATAAAGTCAACATTGCAAGACACAAAGCCTTCTGTGGGTGGTGGCGTTGGTATCATGGTGTTGAGCGTACTCAATACTGCATACTCAGTACTGCCGAACTGTGACCTTCAAAGTGGCCACAACGATCCACTTTACGTCAGCCATATCATCCCATCAGAAAGCAGAGAGGATCAGAAAGTGATCTTGGAAAGAGGAAAGGAGACAGAGACCGTGTGCTCACCTGCTCCTTGGTGCGGCCCTCGCGTTCCCGGATGTGGGTGGTCACAATTCGCTCCATCTCCTCCCGCAGACGCGGGTACTGCTGGAGCTGGAGAAGGACAGGAGGAAAGAGAGACACGTACACACAGGGCCTGGGGCATTAGGCACCCAAACCCCACCTGAGTACAGGGACTCAGGAGCACGGCGCGGGAGGTATGCATGGGAACACCAACCAGGCCAAGGAGAGTCCCAGGGCCCCAGGAAGCTGACGGCACCAGACCATGGCCGCTCCTTCCACCATAGTGTGCACTTTAAATGGCGATTCAAGGGTCTTCCCAGTTTCAGAGCCATCTTTACTGGCCCACCTAGGCAATTTCAGTGGTCAAGAGGCAGTCTTCATGGGGAGAACTCCAGAAAGAGCCAGGCTGCGGGAACTGCCATCTTGTCGTGGCGGTCCCAAAGATCAACCTGGCAGACGGAGGCCTTCGAGGAGGCGTCCTTAGCTCCCAAGGCATTCCCGGACCCTTAGGGTTACCTCTTGCTTTCCTAAAGGCTCCGAGTGACCCCCTGGTGAGAACCGGGGAAGGGGAGGACCCATGGTGCCAGTTGACCTCCTGAGTCCGGCTGGGGACAGGCAGTGCTCCTTGGCAGAGCCGGGAAGAGGAGTCACAGGGAATAACAGCGGTCACACCAGAGGACATGCAGAAGCTCCAGGACACAGGCATGCAAGGACACGGGGACATGCAAAGACAGGGCATCAGCAGCATGAGCAGTACCCCGCGGGGGCCTGGCCGGGCCCTGGGCCCACTGGGTATAATCCACCCTGTCCCATCTCCCTCGGTATGCTCCTGTCTGCCCCCATCTCCAGCTCCGTCTGCCCAGGTCCGGAACTTAGCAGTTCCTCCTGTACTCCTAGGATCCCTGCTCTCAGCTCAGCCATTCTGCTGTAGCCTCTCTTACTCTTCTAGAAAGCCTGTTCCGCTTGAGGGCTGAGAGCTGAGTCTGGGGCCTCCCTGTGCTACCTCAGTCCTCTCTCCTCTGGCTGGGTAGAAATTGTCCCTCAGGGCTGTGGCAGGGCTGGGCACCAGCAGTGCTTAAAGAGGACATGTCGGAGGGATGAGGAGATGAATGGAAGATGAACGTCTGTGCCCTCCTTGCCGGGTGAACAGGCAGAGGCTCCTCTTCTGGCTTGGAGCCAGGGCGCTTTTGAAGGCGGAGCCCGCCCACCGGGACCACCCTTCCCCCAGCTTAGACAGGCTCCTGGTCCTGCCTTTCTTCCTGTCCTGGGTCAAGACTCTCAGGGGATGCTTTGGGAAGATGTCCAGGGATTCTGTGCCTGATTCTAAGGGTAACATGAGGGTCACGAGGGACTGTCGGGTGGGGAGGAGGACGGGGAAGGGAGTGGAGCTCAGGATGCCAGCCCAGGGAAGGGCAACTCGAGAGAAGCCCCCTCCAACCCTCCCATGGAGGTGTCAAGACTGCAGCTGAGGCAGCCTAGCACAAGTGGCTTAGGAGGACTAGCCTGAGCCCTGGGGCTTAGGAAAACACTGGCTGGTGGGCTCTGCCGCCTTGTGAGGTTTTTTTCTTTCTTTCTTTGTATGAAGCCTCTGAGCCTGGACAGAAATTTGGGGCTGAGTCACAGTTACCAGGCCTTTGAGGTGGTCCAAGGCTCCCTCCCAGGGCAGGGGTAGGGGTGGAGCTGGGAAGGAGGGAAAGATTTGCCAAAGAGCACGGCCAGCTCCCTGCTCTGAGCCTGCATCTACATTTCTCAAGTTTTCCACATGTTCCATATGGACAGGGCCGCCTCAGCCCCCTCAGGAAATCCTGCTCCTTCCAGCATCTTTTTCCATTCTGGCTGCCTCCTCTGAGTGCCCGCCTCCAGGACTTTTAACCAGTTTTTAAAGTGGAACTTTTCTCTCTCTCTGTCCTTGGCTGAGGGGAGTCGCCAGTCTGCAGCCCTCTGGTTTAGAGGTCAGGAGTGGAGCTCCCAAAGCCATGAGTTCCGGGTTCACAGCCAGCCCTGATAGATGGCCTCTTGGAGCACTTCTTCCTGGGTGCTTTCCTTCTTAGCCTACACCTAGAAACAAACTCTCAGCTGTGTCCAGAGAAGTAAATTAAATTAAATTATATTAAAAAATAAAGGTCTAATCCCAGCAGGACTACTAGTAACATCCAACTCCTGACAGGAGTGGCTTAGAAAACATGGGTATTAAAAAACAAACCAACAAACCAATATAGGTGAATTTTGCCATATAAAGGAAAATAGCTGCTGAAGTTAAATCATATGGCCAAAAGATGGTTCTCTCTTAAGATGTATGCTCTCTGTGACGCAAACTTCTTGCTCACAGGGACCATTGCATTAACCACAGAAGACTTCAGTGTGAAATAGAAACAGCCGTGCTCCTTTCTCTCATTCAAAACAGTGGTTAGCCTTGGGTAAATAGGGCTTTGGATTTTAGGATTTGATACTTAGTAATTTCCTCCCCCAAGTGCTACAAACATTCTTTTCTGCAACACATTTTCCATCAGACAGCATACATCTCCCTTTAAATCACAGAGGGACATGTTGACGGAAGCACACAGGCCTGTCTTGCCTCTTTTCTTTTGAGATAGGCTCTCAGTAGCCCAGGCTGGCCTCTAACTATGTAGCGGAGGGTAACCTTGAACTCATGATCCTCCTGTCTCCACTCCAGTGCTGGGATTGTGGGCGTGGACAACCACACTCGGCTGCCCTTTAAATAGTCCCAGTCTTCCACTGCGGCTGCATGACTTTGCCTATTGATGGCCTCTCACGGGCATAGAGGGCTCTCAGGGCTTCACCATTCATAAGGACTGCTTTCCCGAGGAACGCAGCTCAGCAAAGCATTCCGCAGCTCTGGAGCATCTAGCAATCTATCCTAAGGAAACCATCCAAGAAGGAAGGAGTGTGATGTATCTATACGTGCAAAGAAACTCCTCACCAGCGTATTGCTTTGTGCGTGTGCAGGTGCAGGCCAGAAGTCAATGTTCGTTCTCCATCCTATATCTGAGACGGAATCTCTAACTAACCCTGGAACCAAGATTTGGACAGGCAGGTGAGCCAGCAGGCTCCAGGGCTCTGCCAGTCTGCCTTGCCAGCCCTGTCACCACACGTGTTGCTGCATCCGGCATTCCATGCGGGCTCCGGGAATTGAACTCAGGTCTTCCTGCTTGTGTGGCAAGCACTTTACCACCTGAGCCATCTCCCCAGCTCTTGTTTCTTTATGATGTGTTTTAAAATTAAATGTTCAACAAATCCATTCAATGGCCTCTGGTGTCACCATTAAGAATTATTATATAGGGCCAGGAGAAGGTGGTGCACACCTTTAATCTCAGAGATGCAGAGGCAGGCATGAATCTCTGAGTTCGAGGCCAGCCTGATCTACAGAGTGAGTTCCAGGACAGCCAGGGCTACACAGAGAAACCCTGTCTCAGAAAAAACAAGTGTTTCTAGAGGCAATGATTGCACTAAGTGTGTGGACCAAGAACAGCAGTGTGAGATCAGTGCCCACACGGTTAAGACACACAACTATGTATGCTGGGATAGGGAAGGGTGTGTGTGTGTGTGTGTGTGTGTGTGTGTGTGTGTGTGTGGCATGTGCAGGCCAGAAATATGGACGTTTTCAAGGTGGGTGTAGTGGCGTGGCTCATGCCCTTACTGCTGTCACTCAGGAGACTAAGACAGAAGGACTGCCATGGAGTTAGGTCAGTCTGGGCTACATAGTAGATTCTAGGCTAGTCTGGGCAAAAGAGTAAGCCTATGTCTCAAAAAAAAATAAAAATAAAAAATAAAGAGGAAGGGGGAGGGGAGGGGGAAGGAAAAGAAAGAAGAGAACAGACATGAACTACAAGCATTGGAACATGCGCAGTGCCCTTACGTAGACCTGGAACTCTTTCTGTTATGGACTGAGCCCAATAGGCAGAGGGCCCTTGGACCAGCCTCTGCACCAAGACACAGGGACTCCCCAGAGGAGAGCCCGGAGATATTGGGTGATGCTCACTAGAAGCCTGAAGTTAAGGCACACAGACGCCTCAGCACAATGGACATTTTCAGATTCAGGGACAGGATGAGAATTCTGGCAAAGTTCCCACCTCCAATGGTTCCCTTTCTGCATACTGAAAGCAAGTGTTGTTTTGGACAGCCTGGCTAAAAACCCTCAAAATGGTCACAAGTGGACAGATGGGGGAAAGACGTGGAAAAGGTCCCCGACAACCCCAAAGAGGCTGCCCATGGCTGACTCATGCAGAGCGCTGCCACTGAGCAACCCAATATGCTTTAGGGCAAGTTGGTTTCGAGGTCCCAGGATTAGTTTTCCTGTCCCAAGAGGTCCTGACCCTGGACCCCCTCCATCTGAGTCCCACTCTGCTTTTCCTGAGATCTGTATGGACACAAGGATAATGATGCTATCTACTGCTCAGAGTTGTTGAGAGAATTAAGTCCCATAGTAAGGGCCAGCACTCGGCCCACTGAAGCACATAGTAGCTGCTCAGTAAACAGTTGCCGTCCCCTGTCATCGGTGTGGTTGCCACTGTACAGTCATCCTTACCGATGGAAAGGAGAACCGTGGGGTGGGGTATAGCCCTCTGGCAGGGACAAGGGGCTGGTAGGATCCTGAGTGAAGGTAGTCCCGGGGTTATAAGATGGCGGGAAATCTCAGGCTGGGGACTGCCTGGGTTCCAGTGGGGAGCCAAGTGGCCATCACATCTGCTAGGCAGATGGTTCTGCCCATGGCAAGTCGTAACCACTGGGACGTGGTGCCGGCCGGGCCCAGCCCCTCCCAGGCGGCCGCCATACCTTTTCACTACACTTTCTGATGGTGGACGTGAGCTCACTGACTACCATGTCCACACACTTGATACTGGGCTCTTTGAGCTTCTGCACCTGCTTTTTCACTGTGGCTTCAAAAGCGAGGTCAGGTGTGAAGAGGCCCGTCCTGCACCCGAGGAGGAGGGAGAGGAGGGGGCAGGAAGGGGGGCAGCCGGGTGGGCAGAGAGGATGGGAGTGGAAGCCAAGCGGCCGGGCTCAAGGGTGGGTGAGGATGGCCAGGCATGGGGGGAAGAGAGACACCAACAAAGAGAGAGAAAGAGAGAGAACAGAAGACACCGTGAGCGTGGGACCCAGCCCCCCACCTGTCCCAGGGTTGCACCTGCAGGTGCTGCCAGGCACCCCCTCCCCCAGGGCTCTGGGGTTATGGCCAAAGATGTAAGGGACCAAACCCCTGTTCTGAGAGAGCCCTTTGTAGTTCAGATCCTCCGCCCCAGGGATACCCTCTACAATCCTCCTCCCGTGCCCTTTTTTCCAGGTGCCCCTTGGGTCCTCCTAAGGACCTGACCCAGACCAGGACCTGGCCACACGTCCTGTGCAAGTCTAGGCTTTTAAGTGTCCCTGAATTGCTTCAGTCAGACTCAAAAGCCCAACCCCATCGGCTACCTCTGCTAGGGCGCTCGCTCACTGCCTAGGCTGGGCACTGCCCACTCGCACGGTCTGCTATGCCAGACAGAGCCTCCTGCAGCTTCGTGCAGCAGCCCACCCTCCCAAACCCACCCCCCCACCCCCCCCCGCTCTGACCTCCGTGCCTGCCCCTGCTCCTCCCTTCCTCCTCAAGGGGCATCCCTTGCCTCTCCTAACAGGCCCGTGGGAACTCAGCTCCGAAAGACAGAAAAAAGCGAGAAGAGGTGAGGAGACAGAGAGAGAGGAGCAGTGATTGAGAGGGGCCAAGGCAGCAGTGGGGAGGGAGGGGTTCTGGGTGGAACCAACGAGCCCTGAACCAATGGGTCCACAGCCCCAGCTTCCAGCAACAGCTCCGCCACTTCTTAGCAGACATGACCCGGGTGGGTTATTCAGTGCCCGAGCCTCAGTTTCCCTACTGTGAGGAATGAGCAATATCCTCCAAGCCCCACCTTCCTGGACAGTTCTGTAAGGCTAGCTGTCCCTGGAAACCTGACTGTGCAAGGGGATGGAGTGCCTGAATGACAGTCCCCAAGGAGGGGTGGGAGGGTGGAGAGAATGAAGGACAACAGGGAGACATGGGACCTGCCAGCCCTGGGCCCTCTGCACTCCTCTGGCTGCCCAGGTTCCCGTACAGTGCCCCAGAAGGTCCTGTCCCTCACATGTCCTCAGGCTGAGGCTCCCCAAGACCCTTCTCGAGCCTTGGAAGGTAACCCCACATCTGTAGAAGGCAGGTGTCCAGGGTTCCCTTAAACACCATTCTTTCTGAGCCAGGGGAGATCTCTTAGTGTCCAATTCTTTGATTCCCCAGACCTGGGGATCAAGGTGTGGGTGAGGCCCCCTCAGAGGGCTCCCCTGTCCAGGTCCTTCCCCACCCCGCTGAGGCCTGTGCATGCTACCGAGGAGGCGGTGGGGTACGTGGGGACTGGCTGAGCAGTGCAGGAAGGGACAGAGGGGGGCTGAGGGGGGCTGGCCGAGGGCTGCCTGTTACCTTCTTGGTGCACTGTCTAACCGTGCTGATTAGCTCCGAGATAACCATGTCCACACACTTGAGACACGGCTCTCGAATCTTCTTCACCTGCTTTTTCACAATGGTTTCAAAGGCCATGTCTGGGGTAAACAGCCCCGTTCTGAACGCCCGGAGCAGGAGAAGGGCACAATGTCACAGGCTGGCACTTGCCAGGAGTGCCAGGCCAGGGTCCCTCTCAAGCCCCTGGCTGTGCCTGGGGGAAGAGTCCTCCCACTACCCTTTCTGAGCCTCAGTGTTCCCATCTAGTCAATGGGTTGGGAGGTTCTACTGAGAGGTTTTCCGTTAGTGATCTCCACCAGACAACTCTGCTTGAGTCTCTCCTGTGTACATTTTGCTTCCTCTTAAGAGTTGCTACGAAAAGCTCTATATTCCCAAACTCGTTGGAAATTGCCGAACCAAGGCCTCCTTAAGAGCCATTCTGAGAACTGAGCCTTGTTTTTTTAAGACTAGGAGACGAGATCTTCCGACTAGGCCAATACAGTTATCAGATTGTGAATTTCATGCCATGACAGCACGGGGCCTACAGGAGGAGCGCAGGGCTCTTGTTCTTGTACTGTCTTGTTCACAGAAGTGTCAGATGGGCATATAGTGCCAGTCAGAGTCTGGGTCCCTGAGGGGGGCAGGGGGTGTCTTAGCAGCAGGCTCTATCTCCCAGCCTTCCTTTCTGCACCAAGGGGCGGCTTAGGAGGGGAGTCGGTAAAATGGGAGGAGGCAGAACTTATAGGAGTCTGGGGGGGGGGATCTGACAAGTTGAAAACTCTCCTCATAAAGCAATTGAGAATGATATCTGGGTGCTATGCCCCAGGCCCTACCCAGTAACCCTACCCTTTGCTTGGCTCCTTGGGCGGCACTGGGCAGAGTTGTTGCACCCTAGGGAGAGCTGCACCCATCCCTGTAGAGTGCTTCCCTGGACACCTGTACCCTGTGGCTCCAGGCTACTCTCCCAAGGGCAGCCAAGGAGGCCAGTGGATTGCAGGCTGTGGGGAGCCCAGGTCCCCCAGGCACCTTCCTTAGCGAGGAGCCAGAAAGTTGGGGTTGAGGGGACTGAAGACAAGGACTCTCAGGTCCTTCCTACGGGAGGCCCCTTCAGGCCCCGCCCCTTGCCTAGCGGTGCAGACCCCACCCTGGGTCCCACTACATGCCTGATGCCGTGGATGTTCTTGATCGCATAGCTGATCTCCCTTCGCAGTTCCTTCTCATCAAACTCCATCTGTGGTGAACAGACAGAAGGTGGGTCAGTGTCAGCCCTGCCCCTAGGAGATAGAGACAGGGCCTACCCTCCCGCCTGGGGCTGCAGTGCCCTACCTTAACCAGCTCAAAAGGGAAGCGTTCGTGGAAGATCCGGTTAATGCGGGCTCCACCTGACAGCTCGTAAGTGTCGATCTGGTCTCCGGAACCCTCGATGCGCTTCTCGAAGTCCACAGCAAACTGCTGGACCATCCTGTGTGGGAGAAGGGCGTGGCCTGAGGATGCAGAGGAGGGAGCTCCCGGACCTGGAGGGTGGGAGGGGCTGGAGTAGATCAGCCCTGGGGACTGGGGGCAGGAGCCTTACTGCAGCAGGGCCTTGGTCTTGCGCGCTGGGTCATCCGGTCGGAAGTTCTTGTACTCGTCCACCTCTTTCTCAATGGACAGCAGCTGACTCTGCAGCTTGTTCCGAAGTCCCGGCAGTGTGTCCCGGATGTGGTTGGTCAGTTGCTGGGTGTGGCGGGTAAGGAAAAGGTTAAAACCAAGGTCACAAGCCTAAATGCCCACAGGACTAGACACGGGGAGGGAGGGATACCCGGAGGCTGGGTGGATGGGTGAGGGACTGAGCTGAGGAGGTCCAGACCAGAAGCTGTAGAGCAGTGGTTCTTCCTGACGCTGAGACCCTTTGGTGCAGCTCCTCCTACTGTGGTGACCTCCAACCATAAGATTATTTTTGTTGCTACTTCACAACTGTAACTTTGCCACTGTCGTGAATAGTAATGTAAATATATGACATGCAGGATATCTGATGTGCAACCCCTGGGTGAAAGGGTCATTCAACCCCCAAAGGGGTTGCAACCCACAGACTGAGAACTCCTGCAATAGTGGGCAGCCCTGGGAGCTCTGCAGGTGTTCCTAGAGATGAGCTTTTAGAATCAACTTGTGATTTTTTGACAGAAGCCGGGAATCCGGATCCACACTTAAAGCTACCTTATTTTGAGCAATTGAATGTTTTTAGGCAGGGAAGGCTGAAGGACACCCCACCTTGCACCCTCTGGACTCCAATTACCTAAAGGTAATTCTCAAGTTCACTTGCTGGGTTGCCTGTCCCTTACCCCCATGAGCCATCGTGGGGACACTATGGGGCAGAGTCTGGTCACTACTGTCCTCTTCTTCAGACAGTAGTGTCACAGAGGGTGAGTAATGAGGCAGGGACAGGAGTCCAGATCTAGGGAAGTCTTGACTGCTCCTGCACACACTCCAGAAGGGGCAACAACCCAGGGAAGCTTCTAGAACATTTGTGTTTTCTGGATCAGCCTCTCTGGATCCTGACCAAAGGACCGGGATGTCCAGCTGAACACATTCCAGTCTCCGTCAGTGCGACCATCCACACAAAATCCCGGTCTTCTCTACATGCTGCGAGTCCTGGGGCTCCCCTTCCATGTTCCAGACAGGAAAGGTCAGCAAAATCCTTGTCACTACCTCCCTGTGGAACTGGGGCAAGTGGCCTCCCTTCTCTGGATCTAGGTGGTTCTGCACCAGATGCTATCTTGGTCACCCTTAAGATGTACTGAGAAAACCGGGCTGGAGAGAGCTGCAGTTAAGAGCGCCCACTGCTCTTGTAGAGGACCCAGGTTTGATTCCCAGCAACCTCATGACAGCTCGCAACCATCAGTAACTCCAGTCCCAGGGGGATGTAATACTCTCTTCTGACACCCTCGGGCACCAGACACAGACAAAACAGCTATGTGTATTAAATAAGATAAAACTTCAAAAAACAAAACACAAACAAACAAAGATGTACTCGAAATTATTCCTGTTTCCCCAGGCCCTGGCCTGGCCTGCCCCCTACCTGGTTAAGGACCTTCTGCAGGTAGGGTGTGCCCATGCGGTCAGCCAGGTGGCGGTAGGATGGGTGGGAGAGAAAGAACTTGCGCTCGGCAGCCAAGGCGGCTGTGATGTCCTTCTTGCCGTCTATGTCCTTCTGGCTCCGGTTTACCACGCCAATGTAGCCTGTGGAACACGGTCAGGGTCAAGGGGCAGCCAGCGTCCCCGGGAGGGAGATGTGGGGATGCGGTCCCAGGAAGGAGGATGGGGAAAGTCTCCCTTTGCCCACCTCTGCGCAAAGGCAGCAGCTTGTTCTCCAGCACGTCCCGGGCATCTGTGCCCTCGTCCATCAGGTCCAACTTGGTGATGACCCCAATGGTGCGCTGACCTGGGAAGTGACCACAGGAGGATTGTCACAGCACCTCCAACCTTCACTCAGGAGACTTTGGCATTCTCGAACCTTCCACGATGCCCCCCTCATCCCCCGTCCACCCCCTTGCCCACTTAGGTGCCCCTTTTTTCATGATCCAAAGTGACCAAAATGTTTTTGTTGTTGTTAGTATCGTTTCTTTCAGAGAGGATCTGGCTATGAAGCTCAAGCTGGTTTCAAACCTGATACACATAGGGGGCTGGAGAGATGGCTCAGTGGTTAGGTGCACTGGCTGCTCTTCCAGAAGACCCCAGTTCAGTTTCCAGCACCCACACGGCAGCTCACAGATGTCTGTAACAGTTTCAGGGGATCCAGTGTCATCTTCTGGCCTCTGTACAAGCAAGTGATGCACGAACATCGTACCAGTAAGACATCCATGCTAAGAAAATACTTTCAAATTCTTTTTTTTTTTTTTAAATTGGAGGCCTGGCCTTGAACTCATGATCTTTGTGCCTCCATCTCCTGAGAGATAGGATCTTGACTGTGTACTACCACACTGCTGCCAAAATCATCATGTCCTATTGTATTACTATTTTTATTATTATCATTATTGTTATTATTTTGTTTTCTTGAGACAGGTTTCTCTGTGTAGCCCTGGCTGGTTTCAAACTTACAGATCTGCCTGCTTCCACCTCCCAAGTGCTATGATTTATTTATTTATTTATTTTATGTATATGAGTGCCCTATCTTACCAAGTGCTGTGATTAAAGGTGTGTGCCATCACCACCGAGCCAAAATGATATTTTAACTATACCATGCCAGGTAAGAACCCCAGTTAAATCCCCAACCGAGATAAAATGTTTCTTTGGGGTGGGTCTTTTAAGTATCACATTTATTTATTTACTTATGTATGTATGTGAGTGCACCCATGCCCCATGGGTCAGAAGACAACTGCAGAGTTCGGTTCTCCCCTTCTGCCACATGGATTCCAGGGATCAAACTCGGGTCATCATTGGCAACAAGGACCTTTTCCCACTGAGACACCTTAAGGGCCCCCTTTTTTGCTTTTTGAGACGGGATCTCGTGTAACCCAGGGTGCCCTCAAACTTATTATATAGCTAGTGCCGGCCTCAATCCTGACTTTCTATATTAAGATGAGGTTTCACTGGGCTGGAGAGATGGCTCAGCAGTTAAGAACACTGACTGTTCTTCCAGAGGCCTGAGTTCAAATCCCAGCATCCTCAAGTGGCTCACAACCATCTGTAATGGGATCCAATGCGATGCCCTCTTCTGGTGTGTCTGAGGACAGCAACAGTGTACCCACATACATGAAATAAATAAATTAATTAAAAAAAAAAGATGAGGTTTCATTATACCCAGCTGAAATGAGTCTAAAGGTTAAGTCCAATCCCACCACTACTCTCTAGTGATACCCCTAAACTAAAACTAGACCCCTGCCTTGCCTTGCGCATCAGCTGCCCTTCAAGGACCTACCCTGGGGATCCACCTCCTTGGCGATCTTGAGGGCGTCAGAGTTGGCCAGGTCCGAGTTGGCCGGGGACACAGCCAGGATAAGGCAGTTCTCCTTAGTGACGAACTGCATAAGCATGTCCCGGATCTGGAACTCGATGTCAGGAGGTTGATCCCCAACTGGGACCTTGGTCATTCCAGGCAGGTCCACTAGAGTCAGGTTCAGCACTGGACAGAGATGCAAAGAGGGCGGGTTCAGTGTGGGCGTGGTTAGGTGGGCAGAGTTAAAGAACTGGGTCCGGTTTAAAGAGCATCTAAGCGTGAGGGGGTGGGGTGGGGAGGGGGGGAGTGTTAGGCAGATGGGGCGTGAGGTAAGTGGACGTAGAGAACCACAATGCTCAAAAAGTATATGAAATGTGTGGAGCCAGAAAAATTGGCCCAGGGAGCAAAGCTAAACAAAGAAGCCGGGAGGAGGAGGCGGGGCCAGGCCTCCTCACCATGGGGCGAGTAGACCCGCAGGTTGATGGGCACTGGAGAAATGCCCTTGTTGGTGCCGGTGACTCGGTCGGTCTCAGCCTCGATCTCCAGGCGCACCTCCTCGAAGTCGGTGAATTTCTTCCCCTTGCAGTGCAGGAACTCGGCATATTCTGCTCCAGAAGCCGGCAGGAGAAGGGAAGGAGGCATCAGATGTGGGAAGCTCACCTGAGTGGCACCCTTCTCCCGTAAGCCACCCTTTACCTCCGAACACAGCAAGCCTTATCTCCATTTTACAATTTTAGACCCACTGTCTAGACTGGGATCGATCAAGGGCCAAGGAGCGGTGTATGGCCTTGCCTACTCCAAAACAACTTCAGTAGCTAGGCTGGACTTCACCTTGCAGAGGGACCACTCCTAGCTGCTGATGGAGGACACGAACCTGTGGTAGAATTAACCAGCTGCAGGACCAGGGGACGCCGGGTGACGATGCCAGATCCTCGGGGCAAGAAGTCCCTGCAATGAGTTTGAGAAGAGGGTCAAGATCTGAGAGGGCAGCTGCCTTCCCACCCAGGGAATACCTGTCTCAAAGACCAGTCCCGCAGCATCTTACTGAGAACATTAAGTCACTAAGGGGAGGGGCTCTCCTGAGTCACTGCATCAGGTTGCCAAGAGGCTAGCCGAGCAACTCCCCAGATGCCCCTCAAATATATACCATGTTAGTTCTGAGCCAAGAGAAAGTCCCTGCCTCCATCTCAGTCACTGTTATTCTGCCCAGGAGAGAATGTAGCACAGGATAGCCCCAGTAACTGATGGTCAGTTAGATCTCGGCAAAAAACAGAGCCAAGCTGCGCTCCTCCCTGTCCCTCTGCAGGACAGGGGTTCCGCCCCTCTTCCCCAGGCCCCATCTGCCTAGAGGTGAAGATGATGCAGACGCAGCCTGGAGGAGACAAAGAACAGAACTCAGCCTTCTTTGGTACCAACTGCACACTGCACGGCAGCTGCTTTGTGGGCAGCAGCGCATGGGCTCCAGAAAGTAGCCCTGGGAGGAGGGCACAGTCACTGCCCCCACTTTACAGATGGAGAAACAGCCCCAGGGATCTTCCGTTAGCATGACATACAGAGGAGAGCCTGGCCCGGCTCTGTAAAAGCTCCTGACCTCCCAGGGACTCAGACCCTCCATAGGACTGTCCTGAGGCCTGACAGGCCATGCAAACATCTGCTGATGTCAACTTTTGGATGAGTCTCTGTCTGTCAGTGATTCTCAATTCCCCCGCCCATGACTCTTCCACAGGCTGGTGGGAGAGTGGAGACCTCTCCAGGAATCAGGCTGGCAGAATTAGCAGTCACGGGATCCCCCAGAGCCCAGGAAATGGGGAAGCAGACCAGAGCCTGATCAGCTATTTATCCCCTGGAAGAGACCCAGGGAGACTCCGAGGGCATCAGATACTCAGACTCATCCGGGAGCTGACGGAGGCTCACAACACTTCCTGAACCCCAGGCTCGTGGGCAAAGGGCCCAAGAACAGACAGGCCCTCAGTGTCAAGGTCCCCTCTTGGGGCCCTCTCCTGGGCCACCTCTAGAAAAGCAGAAACCGCTGGGGGTCCATGGGCCACCGACTTGGGGAAGGTGAGGGAAAGTTGGCATGCATTAATCCTTTCTAGGTACCAGGCAAATGCATTTTCTTTTCACCTACTAATAATGTGCAAGAGGACAGGGCTGGCACTCTCCGCCTACTACTGAATACCGGTGCCAGCCCAGGGCTCGGTATTCATGAGGGATTTAATGTAGTCTAAGGGAATCCCCAAGTCATCAAACAAGACTCTCACACAGAGTCTCACTTTATAGCTGAAGCAACTGAGACTCAGAGAGGGAAAGCGATTCACTCAAGGTAACACAGCAGAGCTGTGAGCTTTGTCTTATTAGTTTGGATTTCGTTGTTGTTTCGTGTGTTTCCCGGTGCTGGACTCAAACCCAGACTCTCCCACATGCTAGTGAAGTACTCTGCCATTGAACTGTATACTCCAGCCCCAGGTCTGACACTCAAACCCAAGAGTCTGTTGGACCCCAGAGGCTAGAAATGTCCTCCGTCCCACTGTGCCACCCCCTACATCCAAGGAACCAGATTTAGCTTTTTATATAATTGAATTGACTCTGATCTGTGCCAGGCCCTGTGCTGGGCCCTGAGGATGAGAGATGAGTCACCCGCTCCCCACCCAAGGCGCTCACAGTGTGGTGGAGGCAGAGTAAACAGTGTAGCCTGTGGTAGGACCGAGCTGGCCAGGCAGGCCAGGAGGGAGGGAGTCCCAGCCTGGGGGACTTCCTGCCTTATCACCTAGCTTTTCCTCAGTGACTCCTTGGGGGACAGCCACCCCTCTGTTTGGGGGTCTCCAGGATTGTGGAGGTAGCACATTTGCTTTGTCAGTGGCTTTGGTGGGTGTATGGGCCTCGGGTCCACCCTCTTCCTCACCAGCTGCTTGCCAAGCAAAGTCATGGCAACAGTGGTTGCTATGGAAACTGAGGAGGGGCTGGGAAGGATGGGGCTCCCCATAGAGAGCCCTCCCCAGGCAGAGATGTGGACTTCCCTGAAGTTATTCCTTGAGAGGCCTCCCTGGGAGCAGATGTGCCCACCCAGCCCTGATGCCTGAGGGTGGGGGAAGGGGCTCTGGAGAGCCTCAGAGAGCTTGGGGATCCCAATCCCCTGCCTGAGAAGGTTGGTGGCTGCTTAGGGTCTGGCCCAAGTCACTGCCACCTCAAAGCTGGAGCCCATAAGCAGCACTAGGCAAGACCAAGCTCCCAGAGGCCCAGGGTGATGTCAGGAGCCCAGGCTCTCTAAGTGAGGCCTACTCAGCCTGAGTCAGAAACCACGAGGCCGCTTGTTGTTACAAGTGCTGGTTCCTCAGTGTGCTAGATTCAAGTCTCCAAGGATAGGCCACACTAAACAGCAAGATCCTGTATGACGGTCATGTTTTCTTTCACTACAGTCTGCTTGCCTCAGAGGTTAAGAGGCAGTGCCAGGTATAGGCCGTGGGTTCAAATCCCACCTCCGCCCTTCCCTTGCCTGGTGCCTTTGGACTCAGCAGACATGGCTGTTAAAGGGTTTGTGGGGCCTCTCAGCAGAAAGACAGAGCTCATGCCCAGGACATGAAGAACACAAGGGCTACCAAGAAGGGTCCCTCATTTTCAGCCTCCCCTGGAAGGACCCCCAAACTTCAGCAAGAAAACTGAAACCCCACAGAAACCTCTGCCTCACCTCCTCTGGGTACTGAATCCTGACTGAAGCACCATGAAAGGCATGATGAAAGCAAGGAAAACAGAGGAATAGAGGGCACCCCACTCCGCCATCACTGTCCTGAAGGTGGGGCCTGAAGCCCAGAGAGGGCAAGGATGGATGAAGACACACAGCAATGGAGAGTGACTGTATAAGAACGGGAACCAGGAAGCCTCACAGGACCAGTAGCCCCCGCTATGTGGAGACAACCTGACACATAGTAGGTCCTCCAGAGACACTAGAAGGAACTGCTTTGTGGCTTTCCTGATACCTGGACACTGTGGCTCTCTGTGAAGGGCCAGCATCTTTGCCTCGACCTCCGGTCAGAGCCACCATCGCACCTCCTGTTCAGGCCTAGGAGACAGCAGAGCAGGTGTCTAGGGAAAGCTCGCAGGCTCGTTAGCACCACAGGCCAGTGCTGAGCCCAGCAAGGAAGGGCGGCTGGTGGCCTGCCAGCTCTCCCACTCACTTTGAACAGATGGTCGTTTCACAGGGAGGCCTTGCCTTGCCATCTGCAGAGACACCTTCAAACCTGAGGCACAGAAGGGACCAAACAGCCGCCTCTCAGGATCTCCAGCACCACCTACCTCCTTCCTCACTGCCATCCCCTACCCACAAAGGCAAGAGGCACCACAGCCATGCACCAGAGTGCGTCCCCCACTCCTCCTCCAGCACCTGAGGCTTGGCTAGAGCGTCCTGATTTCCTGATCCCGCTCGGGAGCAAATGATGACAAGAAATGACTTTGTCTACTTGAACAGGGAACCGTTCTGTCTTCTGTGCCTTCAGCTCCGGCAGCAGACAGGTCTGGCACTGTCAGAACTCTGGCTTTGGGGCTGTGGACAAGTGACCGTCCCACACCAGCGCAATGGATGGCTCTGGGGCTTACTGGGTTAAGGGCTGGATAAGCCACCGTTGTTATAGAATATGGACTGTCAGCCAGGGAGGGAGGTAGAAGGTGGATCTCCAGCCTGCCCAGGAGAGGAAGGAAGGTTTGGAAGAGCAAGAGGGATTTCAAGGACAGACGGAGCTCCTGAAAGGGCCAGGCAGGGCCAGCCGGTTGAGCTCTGAGGTGGCCTCTGAAACATTGATCTGGAGTGATGGACGAAGATTTGATCAGCCAAGAAACACAGAGGGAGTAGGTGAGGCTGCCTCGGACAAGTCCTTCTCTGTTCGCTGGGCCCGCAGGAGACCCAGGAGGCCGGAGCCAGCCTGAGTGCGGCAGCGTGTAAATATTAACCTGAGGTTAGACCTTTCAGGCAGACTAGCCTTGGCCTCCCTTCAGGAGCTAATGCAGAGACTGGGTGGGACCTGCCTCCTGGCCAATGACCGCAGCTGAACGGACACCCTGCTGAGAGTATTGAAGTTGGGTGAGGACTTCTCCCAGTGCCCACTTACATTCACTGGACAGCAGGGGACACTGAGTCACAAGAAGAAAATTGCTGTACAAGGTCATGGTGCAAGTTAGTGATGGGTGGGACCCCTGACAGCAAAGCTCAGCCTTCCTAGCCGCCCTTTCCCTTTGTCTTTCCATCCATGAAGCTCACTCCCTCCTTCCCTCCCTCCCTCCCTCCTCCCCTCCCTCCCTTCCTCCCTCCCTCTAGTCTTCCCTTTCTTCCTATGTATAATTTTCAAAATGGAAATAGTTCCCTTTTTTCCCACCTAATTAAAAAAAAATTAAAATTTTTAGCCCCATAGTGGTGGCGCACGCCTTTAATCCCAGCACTTCGGAGGCAGAGGCAGGTGGATTTCTGAGTTCGAGGTCAGCCTGGTCTACAGAGTGGGTTCCAGGACAGCCAGGGCTACACAAACCCTATCTCAAAAACAAAACAAAACAGTAACAATAACGACAACAACAAAAGAATGGAAAAAGTTCAAGAGACACATAAACTGTTTTATAAAGTGTCGTCCCAGTCCCAGACCCAGACAGCCATCGTACTCTTCACTAGCAAGGCTGCTGACTGTTGGCCAGGCTCTGCTGAAGCCTTGAAATCTGCAGCATTCTGAGATTTCTCTTTGGGGTGATGGAAATGTCTAAAATTAGTTTATGATGATGGGTGCAGGACTCTGCAAAGGCATCAAAAAACCCACTGAATTAGGCACTTGAAATGGGTGGGTCTTATGATACATAAATCACACACAGCAATGATATCATCTTGGCCAGGTGTGGTGGCACACGCCTTTGATTCCAGAACTTGGGCGACAAAGGCAGGAGGATCTCTGTGAGTTCGAGGACAGCCTGGTCTACAGAGTGAGTCCGGGATAGCCAGGGCCACACAGAGAAACTCTATCTCATTGTGCACACATGCGAGTGCATGCACACACACACACCCCAAAAAGAAAGAAAGAAATCTATTATCTGGACTGACTGCTTTTATGGGTGGCTAAGGTCAGTGTAATCAGTTTCTCCATCTCTCAGGGAGAAAATTGAGGCTTAGAAGGCAGAAGTCACATGACCCTCAGACTCCTACAAGTCACCAGATCAGGGACATCTCCCAAGACATCTGGTACAGATGCCTTGAGACTGGTATTTTCCGGTCATGGCAGCTTAAGGAAAAGTCTCCAATTTCACTCCCAGGAGTGTGTGTCCCTGCTCAGAGCCTCAGTTTGCCCATCAGTGAAATGGGACTCAGCAGAGCAGCCCTTGAGATGATGCCCTGAGAGCCCAGTTGTGGAAGACCTAACCCAGGCTGCCCACTGGGGGCGCTCAAAAGCCGGTGCTGGCCCGGCTGTAAGGGAGTGCTGGGGTCTCAAGTAGGTGAGGAACGACTCTCCTACTGAGATCTGGTTACAGCCTCCTTGGCCCTCTAAGAGCAGGAGCACAGAGCCCAGGTGAGGACCATAGAGAGGCGCTGAAACGATGCTAGAACGGCCGTCTCCAGGCGCTCCCAGCCTCCTTTCTATGCTTTAAGGGGAAACAGCCCCACCCTGCACATGGACCAGGGCCAGCACAAGGAGACAGGGCATCGCATCGGGGAAGGCATCCAGAGGAGGCGCAGGCGCTGGCGGATGAGACATGGAGGTCGGAGCCAGTGAGAGAAACGAGAGTAGAGCAGACAAACTGCGTCAGAGACCCCAACCCATTTCCTCCACAAGCGGCCGGCCAGTCAGGCGGCCAGGCCAGCGTGCGCTGGAAGTGATCAGGACAGCAGGGCTCAGCTGGAGATCTGGGCTCAGTGTTGAGGGGACAGAGTCCAAGGGAGGTTTAAGACAGAGGAGGCTAGAAGGAGGGGAGGGCTATAGAGTTCCCTGCTGGTGTACAAGACTAGACCAGGAGTCAGAGGTGGCTGCTCTGGTGGCTTTGTGGGGTTGGGGACTAAACTCTGGATGTGCTGGCTGAGAGGCTGGTCCTGGGGCCTCTGTCCAGGGCACTGGGCATCTACCACTTAAGAATCTGCCGTAAGCACTTTCCCAGACTAATAGACCATTTTCTTGTTGCCTGTAGAAATTCCAAGTCTCTAGAGAGCTCTTCTCCTAAGCTTGCTTGTTCCTCAGACTTGTACCTCGGAAGGAATAAGAGTCACAGAGTCGCCCAGAGGGAAGATGGAGCTGGAGCTGTACAAATGGGCGGGTGGAGAGTGTGAACCGGCGTGCGGGAACATCTGGCCTAGAAGCAGGAGACCTGGTGGGTTCTCCTGTCTTTGATTCAATTGCTGTGTGACTTCAGGCAGGACCACTACCTTCTCTGAGCTATTCTGAAAGCCTGAAATGATAGTTTACTTTCCCTGCCACTGGTTATCGAGGCCGCAAAGACAATAACCAGTGCCGACCTTAGGCATGGGAAACAGCCTCTGCCTCCCCCCAACCCGATCTTGAGCCAGGGTCCAGGGGAAAATAGCCCCCATTTTAGGGGTTGCCAAGAGGGAGGTCCTTTCTGGAGCCATAGGTAAAATGACAGGGTGTTTACCTGTGGCTGTGGGAAGGCTCTGGTACAAGATGGAATGAGTGGGGACACAGCAGCCTGAGAGAGGAGCTGTCTGTCCCCACTGGAGGTGGGTTCGCCAAGGGCGGACTGTTCTGCCTTCAGCAGTTCCTCGCCCTGATTTCCAACAGCAATCCTCAGACATGTGGTACGTGGGCCTCCGGCTCGTTCTCGCCCACGCCTGACAACACTGTGCCCACACCTGGCTTCCTGCACGATGTCCTTCATGGACATTCACTCCCCGAGGAGCCAGGGTTCCCACCCTCTGACCCCAACCAAGCTCAGGAAACTCTACTCTCCTGGCGCCAGGATCAAATGCCGTCGTCTGCAGGCATCACCTTTCATCCTTAGCTCCCTGGGTCACCAGGATGGTGGGTGGGGATGGAGGGAGATGTCCTCTGGCTGAGGCCAGCCCCAACGGAGAACTCCTGGCATGGCCAGAGGCAGGCAGTCCTCTGAGGGGACCATGGGGGTGGCGTTGGTGACTGCCCTTCAGACTGATTCTCCCCACACCCGCACGGCTGGCTCCTTCTTCCCCCAGCTTCTCTCTCCTACCTAGTCTTAATCTAGGTCAGCCTTAACGTCACTTCCTCAGGGCTAGTCCAGGACATGTCCTTCTCTTTGCCCATCCCAGGCTAGGGACCCCTTGTCAGCTATATCACCTCACTCTCTTCAGTCTCAGTCTCCAACTCTGAGAAATGGGCTCACTAGCGATCAGAAAGACTATGGACTTAACAACGAGGGTAGGCCATTTCCCACAGGAAAGTGAAGCCCAATGCAGAGATGGACAATTGAGGCCAAGCTTATGGAGTGGAAAGCAACCATCCATCTCTCCCTGGCTGGCTATTGGGCTCTGAGCAGAAGCTTGCTTACCACCCCTGCCTCACCTGGATGGAGAAGACACATCCCTGCTACATCTGTGGTTTTTTTCAACCCTCAACAAAGTCTCACGGGGAGGGGGCATGTCGTTACTGTACCCATTTTACAAATGTGAAAACAGTAGATAGCCAGGGATAGAGAAAAACACAAGGGGTAATTCCCATTGTTTCTCCCCCACCCCCTGGCTTGGGGCAAAAGGTAAATGCTTACCTGCCCTGCTACCCTGGAGGAATGCTGGGAGAGATGGCATGTAGGTGACCCCAGAGTGGAGCAGAGAGACAGCACTGAGGGCACCAGGCATCTGTTCAGGAAATGCTGGAGTCTTGGGGACCACAAGCTCTCCTCCAGCTGCACTACGCTGCATGATCTCATCCGTTCTCACGGGACTGAATCCCATGTCTACACCAACAGCTTCCAAATTTATATCTCCCGTGGCCCTCCCCTCAGCTCCCCACCACCACTGGGAGCTGTCTAGGGCATCTTTGGCTCAGTATGCTCAAGACTGAATCTCCGCTGCCTTTAACCTGTGCGTGCCATCCCACCGGCCCCTAAGGTCAGTTCCCCAGGGTCTCCTGATGGCATGATGCCATCACCCCTGACCCTGAAGTCACTCTTGATTCCTGATCAGCCGCCCCCCCTCTCCAGTCTATCAGCCGGTGGGACTGGGCGCCACACAGATCTAAGCCCACACCCTCCGCCATCCCTGGAGGAGCATCCTTAGACCTGGCTCTTGCCTCCATCCTGTCTTCCATTTGTCAGAAGCATCTCAAGTCACCCTACCACTCCAAAGATCTTGAAAACAAACCCAATCCCTCACCTTGGCCTGAGGACTCACAGATGGAGGCCCTGTCTATGCCTGTCCCACTGTCCCTGCCTAAACACCAGTCCTAGTGGTGCTTGTTTGTATCTCAAACTGATTCTTTTCTGCCCCAGGCCCTTTGCACTTACTATTCCCTGGCCTGGGACTGTGTTCTCCCAGCTTCTCACAGAGCTTGGCACTGCTTGGTTCTCCTAGGTGCGACCTTCCTCTAAGACCTTCTGAGCCCTCCGTGTGGAAAGCAGCCCAGCTCCTTCTGGGAGACAGACCGCAGCTTCCACATGCCTCAGTTTCTCTCTCTGGAATGCACAGCTTCACCAAAGACTCTAGTGTGACCGCTGTGGACCCTCCAAGAATGACTGCTAAATGACTGAATGAACTGGCCTCAGTTTCCCCCATCTGTAAAGGGAAGGGAAAGGAACAGCATAGACTCAAACAAGACCTAGCAGGTTCCCGGACAGCTGCTGGGTCACCTCCATTGCAGTGCTGACACGGGAGCCTGCCTGGCCTGGATTCGCTTGTTTCCTCTAGGGAGTTTCCCACTTCCTCTCCATGGGACTTTGGTGCTCTGAAAGCCCCAGGAGAAAGAGCTGTTGTTACCATGTGCACGGGTCTGGGGACGCAGAGCTAGGCGGAGAGGTCGGGGATCTGTGAAGGCGTGGGTGGGGCTGGCTGGGACCTGACCCCGCCCCTAGCTGGGACCTGACCCCGCCCCTAGCTGGGACCTGACCCCGCTCCTAGCCTCAAGGTTGCTGCTCGGTTTGTGACTTCTTCACTAGCTTTTAAGGGTCGACGCTGCTTCCCGCTTGCCCTCCGATTTGGGAGCAGTCCTCTTCCTCTGTCCCAGACCTGCATCTGGGCACTCTTTCACATCCTCCTGGCTGGAGCAGTGGCCTCTCGACAGGTCAACAGCTGTGACTTTCTATCTGCTGTGGTCTCGGCTAGACACTGCACTGGACAAGACGTCATGGACAGGTTGCCAGCCTCATAGACTCTCAAAGCACCCCAACGACTCTTCCACGGGTTTAGTGACTGGCTTTTGTACAGGTTTAGGAGGTCCAGGTAAGCTTCCCGGGGATACCCATCCTACAGATGGGAAGCCAGATGTCTACCAATCAGTCCCCATAACCAATGCAGGATCAAGATGGAGTTTGACAGGTATCACCCTTAGGGAATATGTGCCCTTGAGAAAAGCATCAAAATTTCAGTTGCCCATCTATGGGGTGGACACCACTGTGTCTGCTTCACAAGGGGCTACAGCAAGGCAGGGAGGGGCTCCAGTTTGCACCCCCTGACTAGAGCGAGTCTGGCTTAGAACAGTCCAGCAAATGCTCAGAGGATGAGAGATGGGACTGTGGTTTATACACTGTAAAGTGCTGGCCACCCTTCCACGCCTCTGTCTTCAGGGCACCGTATATTCCTCCTGACAGCCCTGACTGCTGAACCCCTGGGAAGGGGCTCATCTTTCTTGCCTGTATCTGCAGCTCTGGGGTCACATGATCCAGAGACAGCTGCTCCTCTCTGCTGACAAGACAGAGCTACTTCCACTGTGGCATGTCTCAGGACTACAAGGCTCTACTTGGGTACTCTTCCTCCTCCCGCCCCCGGGTGGGTTTGCAGGGGCTTCCCAGGACATGTAAATGGTGGCATCAACCCTCCAATCTGTCTGTCCATACTGCACTGAGGTTTGGCAAAGACAAGTGGCTTGCCCAAGGTACCTACCTGGCTTAGACCCAGCTTAGACTCAGCTGTCACCCCACGGAATGTTTGTTCCTCTGGAGGGAGAGGGAAACAGCGGCTGCTGCTTCCCTCTCCCTCATGCCTGTCATCTCCTTAGCCATGAAGGTCATTGCAAGAAAGCAAGACGTTCTAGAAAGATGAGAGCTTGCGCCTCAGGGGTGAGGGGTCAGGGTTAACACTCCTGCCTCCCCTCTGGTCCTGGCATCTCTCTCCCCAGCCTGTACCTGAACTCATAGAATGATCTGCTCTTTCTAAGAACCAGAAACGCCACCTCTGTCCTCCCTTGCTCCAAGGGAGCCTAGGGGGTGAGGTGGGGCGGGAGGTCACGACCCTGCTTGCCCCTCTAAGTCCAAGACCCTTTGTCTCTAAGGCTCCCCCTCCACTCTGCCACCTGGCCTTCCCAGAGCCTTGTGGGATCAGAGGCCAGAGGAGGATTAGGTTCTACAATGGCTCGCCACCCCCCTCCCCGCCATCCTGCCTCCTGGACTTAGTCATCTCTGCCCTCTGCCGCCTTTTCTCTCCATCACAACCTTTCTGCCAGGCCAGGGGAGGAAGACACTGACAAGCGGCCCCTTCCCAAGGGGGCGGCGAAGCCAGGGGCGGGCCGCTCCGTAGAGGCTCACAGGCCGCTTCTCCTCCCCCCCCCCTTCCTCACACCGCAGCCCGCGCCTCCCCCTCTGCCGCTCTGCGCACGGATGGCGGCGGGAGCCGCAGAGGTGTATGTGTGTGTGTGTGCGTGTATGTTTGCGTGTGTGCGCGCGTGTGCGTGTGCGGGGAGGGGGGGTTGTGCCTGGTCCCCGATGCCTATGGGGCTGTGTCCTTTTCTAGAACTGGGGGAGGGGGCTGTCCCCTGTCACGACCAGGAATTTCCACGGGGGCAGAGCCGGTTCCAAGGAGCCCAGGAAGGGGACACTGCCCTCCGGGTGCTGTCAGCTCCCAGCGAGGCTCTGAGAAATGCGGGCCCCCTCAGTGCGGGTATTGGCGATCAAGGGCAGCCCTCTGCCGGGGTCGCCCTACAGATGATGGGGTGAAGGAGGGGGCGTGAGTGGGGGAGTGAGTGGGGGACTCCACTGATATCCGCGGGCTGGCGGGGGCGCTATGGACCCCAGGGCTCAAGTGGGGGGCGGGGGCGCTCTGTCCGCCAGAGCAGCGCCCAGACTGTCGGAGACCGGGGTGGGGACCCGGGGACCCGGGGACCCGGGGACGCAGGGCGCGGGTGTCTGCGCCGCTCCTACCTGCCCACGAAATTCTCCAGCACCGAGCTCTTGCCGGCGCTCTGGCCGCCTACCACGGCGATCTGCGGCAAGTCGAGGTCCGCGTTCTGGCCGATGGCGGAGAAGGCGTCCTGTAACCGGTTAACCAGCGGGATGAGGTCTTCCATGCCGCGGTTGCCCATGGTTGCGGCGGGCCCGGCGGGCTGCGATCCCGGCCGCCGCTCCTGCTCCGGTTCTTGGCCCCCGGCTTCGCGGCTGCAGCCGAATATCCCGACTGCCTGCGCCGCGGGTCCCCCGCCCCTCGGGGATCCGAGCGGAGCGCTTCTCCTGGACGCCGCTAGATGGCGCGTGGGGATTCGCAGACTGGTCACTATGCGCAGACGCAGCGCGGGGCGCCATGGGTGTTGTAGTTTTCTCCTTCTGCGGCTTTCGGCGAGACTTACCTGTGTTTCTGGGGGTACGGATGCGGCACCGAAGATAATATTTTTGGTGATGGATAGGGGTGCTAACTCTAGAAATGGGATAGTATATGGTGGTCATGATTACTTCATTTCAGCAGTTATTTCCAGTGGAGAAACTGAGGCCTTAGAGGGAAGATCTGGCATCCTCAGGCTGCAGTCAGCTGACCAAAGTCAGCCCTAGTCCACTTAGTCTTTCTAGTCTAGGTTCTGACCCTAATCAGAAATCTGCAGCATATTCCTTCCTATCCTGGGGCCTCAGTGTTTCTGGTTCTAGGAGGAAGAAAAAAAAAAGCAGTAATTCAACGAATTACCGGGAACCCATGATAAGCTAGGCCCCTTCCTAAACTTACAGACACAACACTATGCAGAACAGCTAGGACTCTACAGTGTGAGATCTTACAGGTGGTGGGATAGACAGGACACAGAAGATCGTTTGTACTAGAAGAAACCAACAGGGGTTGGAAAGTCACATTAGCTGGAAGGAGTCAAAGGTTTTCCAAAGAAGTGACTTTTGAAAGGGAATGTAAATGATAAGGGGCCCGCCACACAGATGGGGGAAAACACCCTGGTGGAGTGGACAGAAAGTGCAAAGGCCCTGATACCTAGGACGTCCTGCCTAGGACAGGTGAAAGTTCTTGTCTTAAACTCTAGGGCATCAAACGGATGAGAGCCAGGCCCAGAGAGTGGCAAATAGTGCGATTCAGGCAAAGGCTCTTGCAGTCATACTTGCCTGTTCTTTTCACACAGACAGATCATTGGGTACTAAGCTCATCTACCCACTTTTGCATCAAGGAGGACCTAGTTAGGACTCCTGAAAAAGAAGCCAAGAAAGGGAGGGTCACTTCTATGCTCTGAGGCTAGGTAAGTGCCCTGAGCATTAGCGGCTATTCATTTTTTTTTACCCTCTGAATGTGTGGTTCCTGAGCAGGTAGGCACCCGCTAGACCTCAGAGACAAGGCAGCGAGAAGGATCCTTACCTACAAGTGGCTCAGAGTCAAGAGGGAAAGGGAGGGGCTGTATGCAACTAAGCCAATAAATATGACTGTCCAGTGGTGATGAGTGGGTAGCGGGGCTGGGGCAGGGCTTGTGTTGTTAACCTATACGGGATGGTAATGCTGGAGCAGAGAGGAGAAGTGGTTGGACCATGAGCCCAGTGAGAAGGGATCTTCAGTTAGGGGAGAGCCACCTGGACCTTACCTTTGTGTCATTTCTGGGTCTTAGCTATCTATCTGTAGAGTTGGCACAATGACAAAATAGAGTGTCTGTGTAGGCCCCAGCCCAGACCTGGTGCGCTCTGACCCTCATTAACGACCATGGCTACCACATCAGAGATCCAGGCAGCTGAGACGCCACCCCCAGCGCCTCTCATCCAGAGCAGCCCTGGCTGTCCTGGAACTCACTCTGTACACCAGGCTGGCCTCGAACTCAGAAATCCGCCTGCCTCTGCCTCCCAAGTGCTGGGATTAAAGGCGTGCGCCACCACTGCCCGGTCAGAGCAGCTATTCTTAGCCAATCTAGAAAGGACAGGGATGTGAGCCAAGATGGCCAGCACCATTAATGTAGGCTGGGCATACAGTTTGAAGATGTCTGTCTAGACCATTGCAACTGGGCTTTGTTATTTTTTTCTTATTCTTTCTTTCCTTTTCTTTTCTTTCCAGGGGAAAGTGACTGTAGTCCTTCACTGCCACAGCTCATGCAGTTGAGTTTCCCCACATTTGGGGACCTCACGGGGTCAGCTCCACCCAGGAAAACCACATTCTTGACCATGACATCGCTCCTCCCAGCTAAGTATTATGATTATCCCCACTTAAACACAAAAGTAAAACTTACTGTTAAAAACACACTTTCTAGAAGTATTTGAAAGCCTCGGGGCTATCTTCCCATCTATGGATCAACATTACAGCTGAGAGTTTATTCTGTAGCCTATCTTTTATCTTTACAAAATGGGATTGTGCTAACTGCCGTGCAATACACGATCCCAGAGCCACTGGGACCTGTGGGGAGTTGGTCAGAAATGGGGAACTCGGGGCCTTACCCAGGACATCATGTGTCACAACTTGAATGTAACAGGGACCAAGTCCTCTAGGATATTGATAGGCACACTGAAATTGGGGTGTGGAAGAGAGTAATGCTGTGGGTAAAGGAAATTGCATACAGGTGTGAATTCATACGCAAACACACCTGACATACCCTTTGACCCCACACTCGCCACATGGATTTGTAGAGGCTGAAAGAGGGCTTCTAGAGAGAGAGTCCCAAGTTCAGAGAAGCTGAGATCTCTGACGGCCAATACATCCATCAAATGAGAGCTGCCAAAGTGGCTTTGGCCCTCCACTTTGAACTCTGGGAAGGAGGATGCTATGCCGAGCTCCAGGCGTTTGGCTACCACGGAGTCCAGTTTTTAATAGGAACCTGCCCTTCACCATTCCTCCCAGCCAGTAGCTGTGCTGGGTGATTCCTCTGACTCCATCTCAGAACTTGCTGTGACAGATGAGAAGAATGAGACCCAGAGCACTGGGAGTCTATGTATTTTTGGTGTGTGTGTGCGTGGATGTGTGGTTAGAGGCTACAGGAGAAAGTCGATGGTGTCCTCGACTGCCATCCACCTTGGTTTTTGAGACGCGATCCCTCATTGACCTGGGACTCATCTAGTAGGTATGGCTGACTGCCACCTGCCCGGGGTCTCCTCTTTCTGCTTCCTCTGCACTGACATTACAGGCATGTGCTCCATCCTTGGCTTTTTTACATGTTCCGGGGGTTCTGACTCTGGTCTTTATTCTCTGGGGGTTCCGACTCTGGTCTTTATTCTCACAAGATCAACCCTTTACCAAATGTGCTATCTTCCTAGCTAAATATATGTATTTTGAGTGCGCATAAAACCAAATACACTAGCCTCTTGTGATGTGTACACAGCAGGTGCAAACAAAACAAACAAAACCAACCATGCGAGGGCCAGGGAGATGGCTCAGCACACAAAGGCACTTACCACGAAGCCAGCCTTTCTGAGTTTGATCCCTAGTGTCCGTCCACATAGCTGAAAAGAACTGACTTCCTCAAGTTGTCCCCTGACCTCCACACAGACTTATGGACACACACACACACACACACACACACACACACACACATGCACACACACACACACACACTAAAATAAAGAAAACCTGGCAGAAACATGGCAGCAGATTGGAACAGTGGTCTTCAGATAACAGCTCCTAGAAGCAGCCGTGGAGTCAGTAATCCATTCTTCTCTGGGCCTGGCCCTTTGGATCTGTATTTCATTGTATGTCTGTCAACATACAGTGATCAGTGTCTACTTGGTATGAGAACTCATGCAAGACACAGGCAGGTCCATGAAGAGGGGAGGAAGATGCAAGGCTCATCCTATGGCAACAGGGACTCACCAGGCATGCCCAGCAGATCAGGCTCATAGAGCAAGGGCACTGTGGTAGTCTGGATATGAATGGCCCCTGAAGGCTCTTATATTCAGATGCTTGGTCATTAGGAAGTGGTACTATTTGTCAGGGATCAGGAGGTGTGGCCTTGTTGGAGGAAACGTGTTACTGGGGGGATGGATTTTGGGGTTTCAAGCTCAAGCCAGGCCCAGTGTCTTTCTCTTCCTGATGTCTGCAGAACCAGATGCGGATGTAGAACTCCACATCCACGCCTGCCTGTGCACTGCCACGCTTCCCTCCATGAAGGTAATGCCCTGAACCTCTAAAGCTGTGAGCCAGTCCCAATTAGAGGTTTTCCTTTATAAGAGTTGTTGTGGTCATGGATATCTTCACAGCAACAGAAGCCCAAAGACAGGCAATCAGGGCAGGGGCACTGCAGGGGAAGCCCCTGGGCCAAGGTAGGGCGTGCAGGAGGGCTCGGTACAAAGGCATGCTCAGAGGGGGAGTTGCTGCTCTAGGTATCTACATTTACCTGGTTCTATCCTGGGGGGAGGTCCTCCCCATGAGCCTGAGAGGTGCCTGATTGCATTGCATGGGGAGGTGCTCCCCATGAACTTGGGGGAGGACTGATGGTATTGCTGACTCTGCCCTGGTGAGAAATGGAGCCAGCAGTCTGGTGTTTTTGTCTGTTCTCCACATACCTCCTTCTGGCCTGATGACTTGGAGCAAGCCACTTTACCTCTGGGATCTTTGCTTCTCCAATGGGGATGGGTAATAAAAGAGAGACCCCGGAGTCTTAGGGGGCATGGCTGGCTGTGATGTGTATGGGGGGTGGGTGTTGCTGTCACCCACGAGTCAGTTGTGTCCGGCAGAAATGACCAAATTAAGGCCCTCAGTCTGAAGGATGCTTGCTCCAGAATGTAGGGATGAAGGATGAACACCAAGCAGTGCTCATCCAGCTCTTCCCATCTCTGTCCCCTCTCTCTCACCGTGTTTATTTATAGGAAGAGGCACAGGTGGGTGGCAGCCACTGGGAAGGTCACGTGATAAGCACAGGGTCTCACAGCCGTTCTGCCTTCTACCCAGCCTGGAGCTTCTGCCCAGCATGGCTGGCTCCCAGGAGTTCTGAGCTGGTGTGGCAGGTGGCAGGCCCACCTTGTTGTCTGCTGGTGTGCTATGCTACATGCCTGCCTGGGACTCTCCTCTAGAAGAAGATGGATGTGGATTTCAAATGAGAAAGAGCACTGCCTGGAGGACCATCCAGCTGGGGACAAAGGGAGGTAGCTGGATTCACGTACTAGAATCCTACATTCATTCACCCATTCACTGATGTTCACCTGACAGGTGTAATGAGCTAGATCCCAAGGACATGGGGACAATTCAGCAGCTTCTTTTGCTGTCTAGAGGCGCATGACATCACTGGAGACCGAAATAACAGGAGCCGGGGAGGTAGCAGGTTACAGAATGAAGATGCTGTGGTCAATAGCCACTTAGAAAATAGTAACAGAAGCCACTATAGAAATTGTACGGGTGCTGGTGTAGGGGAGGGAATCTGCAAAATTCAGACAATGTGAGGCTTCAGTAACTAGACACTGGTATTATTATTGCTACCATCACCATCATCACCATTATTTTAAGCAGGGTCTCTGATAGCCCAGGCTAGCCTTGAACTGTAGATAAGCTCATACTTATGATCTTCCTGTCTTCACTTCCCAAGTGCTGGGATTGTAGGCATATGCCACAATATCTGGTTTTATGCAGTGCTGAGGTAAAATCCAGGGGTTTGGGCATGTTAGGCAAGCACTCTGATAGGTGACTTACATCCTCTACCCCTACCACCACCATCATCAACAGTAACAACAACAAACAAGGTTTTATTTATGTGGCCCTGTCTGACCCAGAACCCTCGACACAGACCAAGCTAGCTTTGAACTTACAACAATTCTTGTGCTTTGGCCTCCCAGGTGCTGGGATTACAGGCTCAAGGCTCTGTGCCTGACTGGACCTCATTAACCTGGAAAGCTCAGGGTAAGTCTAGACAGATGGCTCAGTAGTTATGAGCCTTTGTTTTTGCTAGAGGACCAAGTTCAATAACCACAACAGTCCGTAACTCCAGTTCCGGGCGTTCAGCACCCTCCATGGGCTCCAGGCTTGTATGTGGTTCACAGACATACACGTGTGCAAAATATATAAAAAAATCTAAAACAGAGTAAAAATGACAGCTTTTCTCCAACTAAAACACATTTCATGCAACATCAGTCAAACTTCTGGTTGGATTTTAGAGGCAGGGAGGGATTTAACAAAATTCTGTATTCCATATGAAAAAAAATGACAGGATCTGGAATTGGCATGTTTTCTTTACTTTCTGATTTTGGGGTACATTGGACATAACTGGAAGGAGCAGGTTGGACCCTGGAACAAAACAGGCATTGACATAGATCCACTGAGTGTAGGAATGTATTCTTTGATTAGGAGGCTTTTCACAATAAAGACAAAAAGGCCAGGGAGATACCTTGTTGATTAAAAGCACTTTCTTCAAAGCCAGATGGCCTGGGTTGGACCCCACCACCACCTCCCAACCCACGTAAAGGTGGAAGGAGAGAACAGACCCATAGCTCTGACCTCTGACCTCCACACACACTATGGCACACATATCCCCCCATAACACATACAAAACATACTAGTGATGAAAATACAAATTAAGAGGCAAGAAAGAGATTTCAACAGGTTTTTTCAGTCTCTATGAGGAAAGTCTTTTCTTTCCAAGAAAAAAAAAGTCTCTTTTGGGGGGTGGAGGAGGAATTCTGCCTGCAAGAATTTGATCAAAGATAATTAACTTCAAACAGTAGATCTAGAGCCTTCCTCAACCTCAGCTATCGTCAAGACCCGAGATCTCTCACACACACACACACACACACACACACACACACACACACACACACACACAAAAGGAAAAAGGGAAAAAAAGGAAAAATCTCCTCTTGAGCCCACTACACACTGTTATCCCCTGCCCCCCACAAAACTCAGACTATATATAATATATATGGAGTTTGGAAACCTGCTGAGTTCACACCATGTTGTGTTGTCAATGTTTTATATCCTTTGAAAATCTAATTTCTGGTGGCTATGCGCTTTCTCATTCTTAAGAGGCAGACACCGTGGCTTATTTAGTTTTTCCCTCTGAAGTTGACTGCGTTCCAGGCTGCTATTATAAATAACGTTTCCAGGAACAAACGTCCTGGCTTTAAAGTCTCTTTTCTCACCGTTTTCCTGGATTACAGTCCTGCAAGGGGGTTAGTCGGGCAAAGGGCAAAGGGCATTCTAGAACCTTGATTCTAGAACCTTGATAAGGGCTTGGCAGCTACCTATGTGCATTGAGAGATGCGCATGCGCAGTCAGCTCCTGCTGGTTTCCCATCTTCGCCGGCGCCAGCATTATTTTTAGTGTTTTCACTTTAGCAACTAGCTAAGCTCACTGTGTACCGGCATCAGTGCTAAGCATTATGTAATGTCATCTTCACACACACACGTTGGAAGGGATACTTATTTTGCAGATCAGAGAACCGGAGGAGAGGACTCCTCCAGTCCCTCAGGGTCGCAAAGCCAAAAGTGATCCTGACTCCACCTTCACTACCTGAGCGTGTGTTCCACAAGGGCACAACATCTATCTATCTATCTATCTATCTATCTATCTATCTATCTATCATCTATATTTGCCGCAGTGTCTCACTAGTCCAGTCTGACTTTGAATTTGAATTTGAGATCATACCGCCTCTGTCCCCAGCTAAGCTAGAGTGCGGTTTGTTTGTGTTTTTTTTTAAACTTTAAAATAACAACTATTATTATTATTATTATTATTATTATTATTATTATTATTATTATCAATCTTGCTGGCTAGCGGTCCCCCTGCTTCTGCCTCCCATGTGCTGGTTTCACGGACGTTTTCCGACCTGTGAATTTACTCCTGTCACTAGCTCCCTTAGATACTCCTATCCTTCAAGGATGATTAAGCCCCATCATCCAAGCTTCCTAAACACTCAGACCCCAGCCGCTGACCCCGGCAGCGGCCATCCCAGCGCGCTCTGGTCAGGTTGAGCCACTTTAGTGTTATGGTCCCAGTGGAGTGAGAACTCTAGGCACCTGAGCCCATTACACCCGGGCGAGTCCCGAGCCTCGGGTTAGCGCACTCACCTGATTGCAGCAGCAGTGATCTGTCCTCCGCGGTCCCTAGCGCCACCGTGCGGCCAGTTCTCACAGTCTGCGCTGGGCGCAGTATGGGGATGAACAAGGTAAAAGGAATTGCCAAGGCCAGTTGGGTTGAGGGGTGTCCCCAGTGACAGGACCATTTTAGGGGCAGGACAAGAGCCATTAGAGAAATTAACTGGGCCATTAAAGAAATTAACTGGGCCAGACGTGGTGGCAGAAGCCAGCGGATTTCTGTAAATTCGAGACCAGGTCAGTCTATAGTGAGTTTCCATATGTAGTCATTGCTACACAACACAACGAAACGGAAAAGAAAATTAGGGGATGGAATGCTTGCTAAACGGTTAACGTTTGTTCCTCTTCCAGAGGACTCAGGTTCGTTTCCCAGCACCCCCAAGACTCACAACCATCCACAAACTTCTTCCTAGGGGATCAGATGCCCTCTTTAGACCTCTGCAGACACTAGACACATACAAAGTACACACACACATACATGCAGGCAAAACATTCATACACATGGAATAAAAATATATCTTTAAAAAATGGGGTTGAGGAGGAGAGATAGTGCAGTGGTTAAAAGCACTTGTTCTTGCAGAGGAGCTAGGTTCGATTCCTAGCACTCCCAAGACAGTTCACAAATGTTCATAACTCCAGTTTCAGGATGTACTTGGTATACACGATATGCAGATACTCATACACATAAAATAAATCTTTTTCAAAAAAATGTAAAAAAGACTATTTTCTAAAAGCTGAATTCACAACACATACGCGCTCGTTCCATTCACGCCCACTTGCTCTGGCCTCAGCCCCCCACGCAGGCTCGGGGTCGGGGGACAGTGGTGGCCTCGGGGAGGTCAGTAGGGATCTGACTGTCCTTCTGTCCCCTGCCGGATAAACAGACCCCGTGGGAACTCAGAATCGCCCCTTCCCGATGCTGGGGTCTGGGGACCGGAGCCTGCGCTGCCCGGCGCCTCATAGCACCTGGGAGCCGCCGCGGCTCTAGCGACTACAGAATGGTCGTGGCCTCCGCGGCATGACCTGCGCGCGAGGCTTCTTCGCCCCGCCGCGGCGTCCGCGCTGAGGCCTCCGGACCTCCAGAGGGCGCTCTGCGCGGGAGTAGCCAGTCTCTGGGCCTCGGAGTGTCCGGGTCACAGTCGGGTCCCGAGCAGCCCGGGAGCTCGCGAGCCCGCCCTACGAGTTCGCTCGTGGCTTTCACGTTTTCGGCTTTCGTGGATTGCCGGGAGGTGAGGGGGAGCCAGCTTGGTGCCCGCCTCGGAAGCGTCAGTGGAGGAGGGCTGGGCACCCCGGGGAGGGTGGATCGCAGGGATAGCGGCTACTTGAAGAGAGGCTACGGGCTTTGTGGACAGGCGAGGCCACAGGATCAGTTAAGTGGCATTGGATACATCTGCGGGGGAAGGGAGTAGAGGGATGAAGGACAAAGGGAGGGGCGTGGGGTGTACTATGGTGGACGAAAGCTTTCCCCATTCAGGGGTTCAAGGATTTAAGTGACACAATTTAGGGAGAGGACAGCGGAATCCAAAACAGGGAGGTGTGCTCGGGAAGGGGCTGGCACCAGGAAGTGAAGAGTAAGAGTGACTGACAGGCAGAAGGTGGGAGTGGAAAGATGTGATAGGGTTAGAAGGTTGGACCGCCAGAGTTGAAGAGATGGGAGGGAAGATAAAGAACTGAAGGCAAGTTCGTGTATCCTGTCCTAGCAGCTGGCTGGAAGAACTGGAAGCCCCAGGGTACAAATGTGGCATGCTTGGCGGGGGTGGGACTGTGTACTGGTGAAGCTCAGCTGGCATTGTGCTAGGGTGGGTGTTTTGGGACGGGAGAGGAGCTGGATTGTCCCAGAGTGGTGATCTGACCCTACCCAGCATACTTCCTTCAGCCACCATGTTCAACCAGCAACTCCAGCAGCAGCAACAGTTGCAGCAGCTCCAGCAGCAGCAACAGCAGATACTCCAGCTTCAACAGCTGCTGCAACAGCCCTCACCACAGGCCTCCTTATCCATGCCTGTCAGCCGGTAAGTTTCCCGCTTCCGGGAATGGAGGCTAAGCTCTGATGCTCAGACTCGAATTTTGGAGCCTGGCTCCCAGTAGTTATTTTTCTCCCCAGGGGAATCCTTGTTTGAGTATCAAATGTCATCAGTTTCTACCTTGGAGGGGATCTTCCATCTGCCACTGAGAGGGAGAGTGAGGGACCTCCGGGTGGGTGGCTTTCCCAGGACCCCACTGACACCCTTCTCCTATCTCACAGGGGCCTCCCCCAGCAGTCATCCCCGCCACAGCTTCTGAATCTCCAGGGCCTCCACCCGACCTCCCTGCTTAATGGCCCCATGCTACAAAGAGCTTTGCTCCTACAGCAGTTGCAAGGTATGGCAGTCCCCCGCAGCCCTCGGTTTCTTCCTGTCCCACCCATTCTTACCAACCTCTCACAGAGGCCTTGACAGCATCCGTGTGGATGAAGACACCAGGGCTCCCAGGAGATGAAGGCCACAGCTACTCTGCTAAGTGCAGGGTTACCAGGCTATGGTGCTGGCCGTTCCTGACTCTACTGATAACCCTAAAGGGAGGCACACCCATAAGCCCCCTCTACAAGTGAAGACAGTAACCTCTGGCCCAGAAGAGGGACCCTGTGCTCATAGTCACAACACAGGTAGAAGCTGATTAGATAGCCATCCATCATTTGGCAGCCCTACCAAGACCAACCACAGTGTGGACAGCCTTTCAGACTAACTTTCCTTTTGTTTTTCTTCTTTTCTTTTTTTTTGGGGGGGGAGGGTGTGTGTTTAAAGACAAGGTTTCTCTTTATAACCCTGTCTGTTCTGGAACTCACTCTGTAGATCAGGCTGGTCTCAAACTCAGAAATCTGTCTGCCTCTGCCTCCCAAGTGCTGGGATTAAAGGCGTGCACCCACCACTGCCCAGCTCGAGCTGACTTTCAAAAGATGCATGGATAATTCAAGAGGGAGAAATCCCATAGCAAGTCAAAATATGTATATATGTACACCGCCTTTTCTTTTTTCCAATTTAAAAGTTATGCTTGTCATAGTGAAAATAATGTATTAAAATAGAAAAGCAGCCAGGCGGTGGTGGCGCACGCCTTTAATCCCAGCACTTGGGAGGCAGAGGCAGGAGGATTTCTGAGTTCGAGGCCAGCCTGGTCTACAAAGTGAGTTCCAGGACAGTCAGGGCTACACAGAGAAACCCTGTCTCAAAAACCAAAAAAAAAAAAAAAAAGAGAGAGAGAAAAAAAATAGAAAAGCAACAGCAGCAACAATAAAAACCCAAGGGGGCTGGAGAGATGGGTCAGAGAGATGCTGCTCTTCAGAGGGCCCGAGTTAAGGTCCAACACTCACATGGGGTAACTCATAACGCCTGTAACTCCAGCTCCAGGGGATCTGTCGTCCTTATCTGGCCTCCAAGGGCAGCCTCCAATACAGCACATGAATTAAAAGTTAAGATAAATCCTAAAAAATCAGGTCATTGAAAACAAACAAACATTCGAGGCCAGCCTGGTCTACAGAGCGAGTTCCAGGACAGCCAGCGCTGCACAGAGAAACTCTGTATGGAAAAGACCAAAAAACAAAACAAAAAAACCAAACAAATCTAAGTGGTAGAAAAAAATGCTCCCTCATTTCCAGGAGAAAGTCACCACCCTTTCATTATATTTCTTTCAATTTTTTTTTTCTAGGAAGAAGCTTGGGAAGTTGAGTGTGATTAATTATATGATTAATGCCAAGAAAAGAGTCCATGTCTTGTTTCTATTTATTTTATTTTATTTTATTTTTGCTTTATTTTGTTTTTTATTTTATTTTCTATTTTGCAGTGCTAGAATTTTTGTTTGTTTGTTTGAGACAGTGTCTTACTCTATATCCCTGACTGGCTTAAAATTCACTATATAAATAAAGCTGGATTTGAAATTATAGAGATCTGTCTGCCTTTGTCTCCCTAGTGATGGGATTAAAAGTGTGCACTGATATGTTTGGCCTTGCTTTGAGACAAGGTCTCACTCTGTAGCCCAGGCTATCCTGAAACTTAGTATGTAAGCCAGGGTGATCTTGAACTCAAAACAGTCTTCCTACCTCATCTTCCAAGGGCTGGGATTCTAGGTATGAGCTGCCACACCCAGCCAGTTTTCTGGTTCAATCCAGGTTAGTTGTGATAGCTTTTAATTTTTCACTAGAGGGGTGTGTGCCCTTATGGAAATCTCAATTGTCCATTTCTCCCCCACCCCTTTTTCCTTTTCTCTTCTCTATCCTAAACCCCACTGGGATGAACATGACATCTGAGACTCTTCTCACAGTAGATCCCCAACACTGAGTGACTGAGTCAGGGATGGATGTGTTTGATGGCTTTTGATAAGTATTGCCAAATTGCTTTCCTAAGGACTGGACCAGTTTGCAATGCCACCAGCCACGTATGACAGTGCCAGCCTCACCATGCCTACGGCAGCATTGGGTACTCTACGCTTTTTTATATATACCTCTGTGAATGTGTATGTACAGATCATTTATACTAAGTTGGTTTGCAAAGGCTAACGCTGCGTTGTGAATGTCTTAATTCTCATTTCCACATGCTAGTGCAGCTAAAACATGTACCAAACATTCGCATGTCATTTTGTGACTTGTCCATGTCCTTTGTCTGTCTTCTGCCTTACTGTTTCTGGAAGCTGGATGGCTTGCTGGACTGTCTGCATGTCTTTGTTGTACCTGTTTGTCAGATACACTAATTCATGACTTTGAATCCTCATTTGACAGACAAGGGGAGGGAGAACTGGTTTGCTCAAGGTGCCAGAGGTAGTCTGGACTTGAATTCGTCTCTCAGCACAGCTGACCTATACCTTTAAGCCCATGCTGCCTTCCCCTGCACTGACCCTGAATCTGGGCATGAATGCCAACTCTCTTTCATGCTTTGGGCCTTCCCTGGGAAAAAAAGCTGAGTCAGAGGAGATGTAGCAGGAAATAAGATGACTGGTCCTAGGATAGAGGTCTCTAGGGACACAGATATCAGGGAAGGCCTCTTGAACGGGAGATAGGACAGACTTAAAGGGAAGACTGAAGCATGCTGGGAATTAGTGAGATACAGCAGCTTCCACAGAAGGTACAGCATGTTCAAAGGCCCAGAAATGGGGTGATTAGAGGACTGCCCAGTGACATGTTACTATGAAGTGGGCAGGGCCAGACCTTTCCCTAAAAGGAACAGGGACCCAACTGTAGGAGGTTTTGAGCAGGGATGTGGTCAGAATGTAGTTTTACAGAAGTCCCATTTGCTGTAGTGCCGGGGAGGGAAAGCCTACTTGGAAATGCACGCGGGTGCTAGAGTTGTCAGGACCTGGTGATGTCTGGGGTGTGGAGGATGGGGTGAGAACAGAGCTAGCAGGTGTCCCTCGGGGGGCCAAGCTACCTCTCTGTTTCATGTCTATATTGAGAGATGCATCTCCCTGCTACCTGGCAGGGCTGACGCAGTGAATGGGTGCCTTGCTCAGTGCCAGAGCCTTCCCTCTCCTTGATAAAGAGAAGTCAGTGGGGACAAAGTACTGACCAGTAGCTTTCTGGTCCTCCTCTGGCCCTGTGCTGGGTTTCCACATACCCGAGGGCCTTACAGTATGTCTGAGGGCTGGCTGGGGCAGCTCACACACCCAGATGGAACAGAAAACTGACCCTGAGTCCTTCCTCAGTCGTGCCCACTTGCCTTGGCTTTACCTCTGCTCCCCTGGGAAAGAGGGTCCCCTCAGAAATTATCTCTGATATTCCCATGGTATTTGGGGCACTGAGCTCCTGATATAATCCTGACCAATCAACCTTGGTGTGACCTCTCTTTTTCACCTCTTACCCACAGGCAACCTCCGTGCTTACAACGTGACAGTCCCAAACCTAGCAGCTCCCAGCCTTACACCACTCCAGATGGTCACCCCAAATCTTCAGCAGTTCTTTCCCCAGGCCACTCGCCAATCCCTGCTGGGGCCTCCTCCTGTTGGGGTCCCAATAAACCCTTCTCAGCTCAACCACCCAGGGAGGAACTCCCAGAAACAGGCCAGAACCCCCTCTTCCACCACCCCTAATCGCAAGGTGAGTAGTGCTCTGAGTGGAGTAGCAGCAGTGGGAGCGGGTGGAGGGGTCCCCAGTGTCAGGCCAGCTCCACGGGCGCGGGCTTGCCCTGGCCTTCAGGCAGGTCATGCTCGTCTTTTTGCCTCGGTGTCTGTAAAATGAAGGTGCCTAGCATCTATCATCTCCTGAACTTCAGGAATCTTTATGTTCTCGATGTGACTTTAGCCATACCCAAATACCGCCTTATTATTACCTATGTACTATTTCCCTCTTAAACAAGTTTTTTTTTATTACTTTATTATTATCATTTATTTTTACGTGTGCCGAGGTAGGCGTGTGGAGGTCAGAGACCAACTGGGTGAAAGAACCTTCTACCACATGGGTCCAAGCAACAGAACTTGATGCCAGACGCCTTCACTCGTTGAACCAGCTCAGTGGCCCTTAGTGCTATTCTCTTTACATCAGCAATGTCTAGTAGAAATAAAACAAGTCACATATCAGATTTAAACTTTTGGAGAGCCACGTTAAAAAGATTAAAAAGGTCAAGGTATTATGGCTAGCATCCATAATCCCAACATTTGAGAGGTTAGGGGTGGAAAGTCGCGGCACATACCAGAACATCCTGAGCTATGTATGTAGAAAGACCTTCAGGTGTTAAAAGTAAAATGAAAAAGAACAGATAACATTAATCTTACTGCCAGGTATCATCAAGTACACTTAATAATCCCAGCACTCTGGAGATGGTCCAGGAGGCTCAGACATCCAAGGGCATCTTCAGTTACTTAGTTCTAGGCCAGCCATTCCAAAAACAGTTGAGCAAAAATGAATATAATACAATGAAGCATATTTTAGATAATCTAGTACTTTAAAAACTACCATTTGGACCTGTATTAAAAAATAATAATAAATGAGCTGGGTGTGATGGCACACACCTTTAGTCCCAGCACTCAGGAGGCAGAGGCAGGCAGACCTGTGAGTTCAAGGCCAGCCTGGTCTACAGAGAGAGTTCTAGGACAGCCAGAGCTATACAGAGAAACCCTGTCTTGAAAGACCAAAATAAAATAAAATAAAATAAAGGATCTAAGTGGCGGTGGTGGTGACACATGACTTTAATCTCAGCACTGGAAAATAGAGGCAGGCAGATCTCTGAGTTTGAAGCAAATCTGGTCTATAGAGTGAGTTCCAGGAGTGGACAGTCAGGGCTACACAAAGACACCCTGTCTTGAAAACACCAATTAATCAATTAATGAATCAATCATTAAGATCTCTGATACCCTCTTTTCCTTGATGATTGATTGATGTTTCTTCCTTTGTTTGTTAAGAGATAAGGTCTTATCTCCCAAATTTCAAATACCTCTGTGCCCCTATGTTGCCCAGCCTGGTCTCAAATTTCTCAACTCAAGTGATTCTCCTACCTCAGCCTCTCAAGTTCCTAAAAATACCCGTATATTTCATCATGCCCCATTTTGTCCTTAAAAAAATAAAAACCCCACAAAATTTAATCTGTCATTTAATATCTCGATAACACTTCAATATCTAATGTGTCGCTTAAACTTCCATCTTAATTGAGACTCCGTGTTTCAAGTGTCTACCTGGGGCCAGTGGTCATTATGTGGGGCAGGCAGCTTTGAATGTTACTTTTAAGGCACAAGGCTGTGGCTCCGTGGTAGAGCACAGGCTCTCGGTACTGGAGGCTCTGGGTTCTGCAGAAATAAGGAAGCATTGTATCACTGCCTAAAAGTTTCAGAAATGTGTAATCCTTATCCACAGAATAAAAGCAGAATGCATTACATCTGCATTTAAAAGGCCCAGCGGCTGCCTGTGGCTGCTAGTGGGTTCAGTGGTTCATCTTGCCACGTGCGTGCAGTCACACACACACACACACACACACACACACACACACACACACACACACACTTCTGTCCCTGCATGTCTTTGCACCCTATGCACAAGGTCCACTCCCAAGCATATTCTAGGGCAGGAACAGTGTTCTTTACTTAATTGATTTGTTACTCCTACATCTATAGGAAGGCATTTCCCTCCAGAGAAGGGCTCAGTCTCTACCCTTAGGAGTAGGCCTGGCCCACCAGGGTCTTGGCCTACCTGTGTTCCTGTTTTACATGTAGGAGAACTACAGCTGACAGACTGTGGGTGCTGAGGTATGCACAGAGCCCAGGCCCCCTGACTCTCTGTGTCTTCCAGGGCCAGAACTCAGTAGTGTCTAAAAGGCCTAGAGTCCTGATATGGCGTACAGGCTAGAGGCCTTAGCAGGATGCAGGGAAGCTATGGGTGGCACCTAGGGGCTTCCCATAGTGCCCAAGAAGTGGCTGGAGCCCTGTCCCCACTATAAGGTGCCGATCAGCAGTGCGAATGTGGCAGCTGTCCTTCTGTGGGTCTTGGGTATGTATGTATAAGAGATGTTAATACAATAACCCAAAATCAATTAATTAAGACTGGAAAGAAGTGAGATCCTGTCTCCAACAAACACAGCAGCAAACCCCAGGAAATATTACTAAAAGGGTCTAGACCTGGCCTGGGTAGGAGTTTCCTGCAAGAAGCTTTGAGGCTGTAGTTGAAGACTAGCTGCAGGAAGAGGCTACGGGTGTGACCAGAGACAGGCCAGCGAGGATGCACTGAGATGGGTTAAAGGTGGGAGAAGGCGGGGTTCAGGAGGGAAAGAGAGGCAGTGGTCCAGGGCCTGAGAGTGTGAGGGAAGGACAGCTCCTGGCTTAGGATACAGAGAGTCCCACAACCAGGAGGCCCAGGGAGGGGTCAAGCCAAAGGCTCTCTCTGGCTGCTTGTGGGACAGGGAGTGGGAAATCCGGATGACCAGGAGCCAAGGTGCTTTCTTGTGCCTCCCCAGCCAGGATCAAATAGCTAGATGGACACCTCAGATAACGACACCTGAAGTGTTCCAGGTTGTTTGCCCTTCATGGCTTCAGCCAGGTCCTTATAGTCCCCTGAGATGGTGATGGACATTCTTTTCTTCTTTCTTTTTTTCCACGACAAGGTGTCTCCATGCAGCCCTGGCCATCTTGGAACTTGCTCTGTAGACCAATGTGGCCTTGAACTCAGAGAGATCCACCTGCCTCTGCCTCTCAAGTGCTGGGATTAAAGGTGTGTAACACCACCATGACCTGTTGGTGACAGTCGTTCTTGAGTAGGAAGGTATTTGCAAGTGAGGTGTAGGTTTAAAAAATGGTTTCTGTTCCAGGACAGCCAGGGCTCTACAGAAAAACCCTGTCTCGAAAAACAAAAACAACAACAAAAAAATGGTTTCTGAAGCTGGGCGGTGGTGGCATGCACTTTTAGTCCCAGCACTCAGAGGCAGAGGCAGGCAAATCTCTGAGTTAGTTCAAGGCCAGCTTGGTCTACAGAGTGAGTTCCAGGACACCCAGGGCTACACAGAGAAACCCTGTCTTGAACAACACCTCCCTTCCACCAAAAAAAAAATGGTTTCTAAAAAGAAGCAGGACTCTTCTTCTCAGACGGTGCCTCTGGAAGACAGGGAAGACCCCACAGAGGGGTCTGAGGAAGCCACAGAGCTCCAGACAGACACATCCGAAGGTGAGAGACAAGGGCTACTGCCCTTCACAAGGGACATGGGGCAGGGAAGATCTTAGTGGCAAGCAAGCCAGGGCCATCTTCTGGAGCTATGTTTCCTCGCCTGCCACCATTGCAGACCAAGATTCACTAGTCTGCCCTGAAGGCATAGTGACTGGGCCCCAAGTGCCTGAGCCTGAGCCCTTTGAGGCGTTGGAACCACCAGCCAAGAGGTCCAGGAGGTGAGTGATGCCGGCCATCCTGCTGGGTCAGAGGCCTAGAGCTCACTTGTAAAGTTAGGCCTTGACTTTGACTTGGGGGAGGGTCACATTCATCCCTAGATTTACCTGGGGGTGAGCCACCCGGAGGCCAAACTGGGCAGCCAGGAGGAAGGAAGGGGTCCTTGCAGAGTACCTAGGTGGTGCCAGGTTTATAGGGCTAATTAGAATCAGGTTGGCTGGGCAGTGGTGGCGCACGCCTTTGATCCCAGCACTCGGGAGGCAGAGGCAAGCAGATTTCTGCTTTCGAGGCCAGCCTGGTCTACAGAGTGGGTTCTAGGACAGCCAGGGCTACACAGAGAAACCTGTCTCCAAAAAACAAAAAACAAAAAAACAAAACAAAACAACAAAAACAATCAAGTTGCATTTTGGAGATGGAGGGTCGGGTCACTGCCCCTGTGTTTACCCAGGTGAAGCAGGCCCAGATAGCTTTAAAGCTTCCCATATCCCACAGCGTAAGCAGAGTTAGGGTTAAGAACTGGGTCATAGGCCTCTTGGAAGATAGGGCTTTGGTCCTCTTGGGTTTGCTTGTTTGTTTTATTTTCGTTTTTGAGAAAATCTTGGCTGACCTGGAACTCACTATGTAGCCCAGGCTGGCCTCAAACTCTTCAGAAGAGAGTTGCCTGTCTCTGCCTCCCTGTGGCTAGAATCAAAGACATAGACCACCATAATTGGCTTTTTGATTATCTTTGGATCTTTGCTAGCTCAGAGGAGTCCACGGAGAAAGGCCCTACAGGGCAACCACAAGCAAGGGTCCAGCCTCAGACCCAGATGACAGCACCAAAGCAGACACAGACCCCAGATCAGCTGCCTGAGCCACCAGAAGCCCAAGTACTGCCACGTATCCAGCCACAGGTTCTACAGATCCAGACCCAGCCAAAGCTGCAGAAGCAGGCACAGACCCAGACTTCTCCAGAGCACTTAGCGCCCCAGCCGAATCACGTTCAGCCACAGGTACAGTCACAGCCCCCGTGGCAGTTGCAGCCACGGGGACAGACCCTCCAAAGCAAGCTCTGGTACAGCCCCAGCCTCAGCCCCTGTCAGGTGCAATCGCAGAAGCAGGCCCAGACACAGACACATCCACAGGTATCCACACAAGCACAGCCACCGGAGCAGACATCAGAGAAGACCCAGGACCAGCCTCAGACCTGGCCACAGGGGTCAGTACCCCCACCGGAACAAGCATCAGTTCCGGCCTGTGCCACGGAACCACGGCTATCATCGAACACTGCAGAAGCTGGGGAAGGTGAGCGAGTGTGGACCCCAGCCTGATCCAGCTCCGCCAAACCCTTCTTTCTCTGATCTGGCATTGTCTAGCCTTGACTGGGGACCATGGGTTGGGCCTGGAGTACAGATCTGGGACCATCCCCGCCTTGGACTTCAGGCTAATGTCTGGACAGAGAAGCCAGCTCTTGGATCCAGATCTATCTGGACCCCAGATGGTAGACATTCTGGGAAAGGGATGTATTTGTCATTTCAGACCCAAAGGAGGCCTTGCCAGAACCTGTAAGTGCCCAGAGCAGTGAGGACAGGAGCCGGGAGGTGTCAGCTGGTGGCCTGGACGTGGGAGAATGTGAAAAGAGAGTGGGAGAGATGCTGGGGGTGCGTACACACAGGAGGGCCTACGAGGCTGGCCGCGGCGTGGGCTCTGCTTGCCCAGTCTACCTTAAGATCCCTTTCTGTTTCCCCACATGTGGAAAGGACAGCAGCCTTGTGCCTGGCGGCATGGGTGAGCCACATGGTTCTTCTGTGGTATTATCTTTTTTCTTAAGATCTTGACGTGCTTTTAGTGGCAAGGGTCCCTTCTGGTCCTGGCCAACTCCATGTCATTTCAGTACCTTTGTAAAAGTTGCCTTATGGGACTCGGGTCCTAACGCTACCTTATAACAAAACTTTAAGTCTGCTTCTTTTCTTTCTCAGGTCTCAGTTTCCCCATCATGTGAGTGGGGACATGGGTTGGACTTAGAATTAACCAGAGCTAGGTCAGGAGCGGTGCTATACATCTTTAATGCAGCCCTAGGGAGGCAGAGGCAGGCTGACCTCTGTGAGCTTCAGGCCAGCCTGGTCTACATAGTGAGACATAGATATTCGATCTAGGTTCAAATCCCGGCTACGGTATTCTCTGTGTAGGTTTGGGCAGTCACATAGCCTAACCTAACCCAGAGGGTAGAAACTGTCTCTGTGTCTGCTGTAGATGTGGGGGGCTGGGAGCTCCCTGAAGGTCACCATCCTACAGAGTAGCAACAGCCGGGCTTTCAACACCACACCCCTCACATCTGGACCTCGCCCTGGGGACTCCACCTCTGCAGCCCCTGCCCTTGCCAGCGCGCCCTCCAAGCAAAGCCTCCAGTTCTTCTGCTATATCTGCAAGGCCAGCTGCAGCAGCCAGCAGGTACTCAGCAGAGGAGGCGGGCCGGGCCTACCTCCCGGGCTTACCTTTTCTACATTGTCCGTTGGCCATACACCCACATAGGCATAATTCCTGATCAGCCGGTAGAACAGGTTTTTAGGGTCTAGGAAAAACTGGCTCAAATCTGCTGAGACTGGCCATCAAGGTCTCCAGAAGTAAATTCCACCCTTGGGTCTTTTCCTCTTGTGTTCAAAGAGGATGGCCAAGGGCTTACCCCCACTGTGTGTCTTAGGACTCAGCACTTGACATTGAAGTCTTCATCTTCGCCCAGTTCTGGCCCAAACAAGTGCGGCATTACTAGTAATAGTAGTTACTTAGGCTGAGGCAGGAGGGTAACCTGGTCAACTTAGTGAGAGCCTGTCTCAAAATAAAAAAAGTTATTAAAAAAGAAAGTAGAAGCTGGGGATATAGCTCAGCCATTGCTTAACCTGCCTGTGAGAGGCAGAATGAATGAATGAATGAATAGTGGATAGTGGTCTTGGCTGGGATCAATTACTCCCAGTTGCTTTGGGGTTCGAAACAAGATCACATGAGCACATAAGTTTCACATTAACCTGGGCAATATAGCAAGAACTCAGTATCTGTCTTTAAATTAAAAACAAACAAACACTTAAAATGATTTATGTCTATGCACCACATGGGTCTGAAGCCCACAGAGGACAGATGAAGGGATCAGAGCCCCTGCCGCTGGAGTGAACTCCAGCATGGTCACTCATGACACATGGTCGTGAGCCACCACGTGGGTGCTAGGAGTTGAACCCAGATCCTCAGGAAGGGCAGCCAGTGCTCTTAACCTCTGAGTTTCTTCTGATGTTCTTAAAATATTACCAGTAGCCATTGTTACCTCTGTGACAGTGGCCCTCGTCTGAGCAAGGCCACTTAGAGTCATGTTCCTTATCAACGAAGCACTCTCGGAAATGGATATGTATTCCCTCCATGCCTCAGTTTACCATCCCTGCTACGGCCTACATTGGGCTGTATAACGTAGTGTCAGTCATGGTGGTACATGCTGGTAGGACATGTGGGAGAGAGGGAGTCAGGAGGATCAGGGCGGCCGTGACGTGTGGAATTGTCCTTCCCCTGGCTGCGGCCCATGACCACTCCTGGGGCCATCGTGCCGCAGGAGTTCCAGGATCACATGTCAGAGGCCCAGCACCAAGAACGGCTTGGGGAAATGCAGCACTCGAGCCAGACCTGCCTGCTGTCCCTGCTGCCCATGCCTCGGGATGTCCTGGAGAGAGAGGCTGAGTAAGTAGGCTTCGCAAGTGACACAGGTCAGGCCCTGAATAGACTGGCTGGGAGGTAAACCAGCTGTGCATAGCATTAACTCCAATTTTGATCATCAGTTTCTCCTGTCTGTAAAATGTCTTGATGAGGGTGTACATGTAGCGACAGTTTTCTATGGTCCCTTCCAGGTAAGAACAGTGTGACATTCCTAAGGAAGGGAGGGGAGCTTGTAATACAGAGCCCTGTCCCCACTGATCTGTGTGCTAGCCCCAACCAGAGAGGCACAGTGGTAAGGACCAGGCCATCTTGTGTCCCTGGGTGAGACCTTCTCTGAATCTATCCATTGTCACAGGAGATGTGGTTGATCTGAGATGTCAACCCGGAATCTGGAACTAGCACCTGGTGTGAGAAGGCTTGGTGGGAAGCTACAGGTCCCAGCAGGGTGTCACAAGCCTGCAGGGCTGGAAAGTGTCATTGGAGAAAGCTGAGCCAATATAGACTTGGACCCTGGGAAATAAGGGCTGTGTCTCCTGGGGGAGCTGCCTCAGGTGGTTGCCAGAGCTCCCAACTTTCCAGGGGGATCCAGGAACCTGGATAACTTAGGAAGCTTCACAATTGCAGAGTATCAGCAACAAAGCCAGATGCGGTGACATCTGTGATCCGGGTACTTGGGAGGCTATGACAGAGGGCACAAGAGTTTAAGGCCACTTATATAGTGAGATCGTCTAGTGAGTTGACTTATTCAGAATGACAGTAAATCCAGCTGAAGACAAATGAAACCCCTTCTCAGACGGCACTGTTGTATGAGTTGTTGATGGGAAGTTCCACTAAGGGCAAGGACAGGGACTCTTGGCTACTCTGCGTTTCGCCTGGCTGACAGACAGGGAACTCTGTCCATTGGCTCCCACTTATAGAAGAGTTGGGAATCAGTACACTGTCCTTTGTCTTTTTGATGTGTAACTAGGACCCTGGCCCCTTGTTCGCTCTAGCTTCTGAAGTACAGCACCCTTCCCTTCCGGAGCACTCTAGGAGAATATAGCATCACACACTGTTTGCTTTTATTGCCATCAGAGACCCTCCGCCAAAACGCTGGTGCAACACCTGCCAGGTATACTACATGGGAGACCTGATCCAGCACCGTAGGACACAGGAGCACAAGGTAGGACAGTCACTCATGCTGCGGGGGCCCCCGTGTGGAACACATCCAAGCCTCAGGTGGAGGTAGGGGTGGGGGGTGAGGTTTATTTTCATCTCCATGTGACTCACACTCACGTGGCTTCTGGTGAGTCAGTCATGTTCCTCTGGGCTTTCCTGTGCCCATCTGTTCAGTGTAGGCACCTGCTCCCTCTGATATTCAGCCCCTAGCTTATTGGGGGGGTCTTTGGCAGCCGTCCTCCTCCTATCCTGTCTGTTGCCACCCGCCATCCCACATCGTGGAGAGAAGTGGTTTTGCATGTCCCAGTGCAGGGGCGGAGCTGAGCTGGGCCTGCGGGTTTGAGAGGTGAGGTCTCATTGAGCCACTGACCTGGGGGTCCTCCAGTGCACCACATGGCCTACCTGCCTTTCCCCAGGTTGCCAAACAATCCCTGAGGCCCTTCTGCACCATATGCAACCGTTATTTCAAGACCCCTCGAAAGTTTGTGGAGCACGTGAAGTCCCAGGGACACAAGGACAAGGCCCAAGAGGTAACCCTAGCTACCCCAGTTCAGCATGAAGCCTACCCCTAAGATCATAGAGTAGGTGGGGGGGGGGCTAGAACCCTTAGGGGTGTATACTAGCTGCCCACAGCTGGCCTAAGCCCCTCATACATTCCTCGGGCAGCTGAAGACACTTGAAAAGGAGACAGGCAGCCCAGATGAGGACCACTTCATCACCGTGGACGCCGTCGGCTGCTTTGAGAGTGGTCAAGAAGAGGACGAGGATGACGATGAAGAAGAAGAAGAGATTGAGGCTGAGGAGGAATTCTGCAAGCAGGTGTGTGGGGTGGGCTGTCTGTGGCTACTGGAGCCCAGATGCCTTGCTGGCATTTATAGGCACTAACACAATGCAGTTATGGGCTGTGTTGTGTGACCATGGAAGTAAGCACAGAGGGACAGGTGAGACATGCAAGGGCCTTAAAGGCTGCCTAGGATAGCCACTGCAGGGCAGAGGGAGGGCAGAGGGAACGGCGTTGAGCCAGGCACACAGGGCATGCACAGCACTGTCCACTATCCTGCGAGGCTTTATCTAAGAGTTTCGTGCTGTTTCTGGACAAACTAAGAGAAACGCAAGTAGACTGGGGTCAGGGAAGGGAGGGCAGAGGGCTAGGAATTATAGTCCAGTGCTTTGCCTATGCATATGCAAAGCCCTAGATTCAATCCCCGAGAATCCCTGAGACCCTCAGGAGGCGGGGTCATAGAGGCTCCAGCAGGAAGGAGGCTGAGGCAGGACCGAGAGAGAGAGCTCCAACCATTATGTGTGATCAAGACCCTGCCTTAGAAAACAATAAAGGATGGAGAGATGACTGAGTGGTGAAAAGCATGTGCTGCTCTTCCAGGGAACCTGGGTTCAATTCCCCCCACCCCACTCGGGTCGCTCTTAACTGCCTGTACCTCCAGTTCCTGGAGATTGGACACCTCAGGTACCCACGCCCACACACGCTCAAACATCGAAAAAGCAGCCTAAGAAAAGAAAGGTTTATTTTGGTTTTGGGGAAGGAAACCCACAAAGCATATGTCGGAAGGACATATGGGAGGCAGGATCTTCCCACCTGCCAGCTGAGGGAATGGTTGTACTCTGGAGACCGCGGGTAGGCTGCAGGCCTCTGACCTGTCTCCAGGTGGGACCGGAAGCACAACATCTGAGTTCTTACTCCCTCTCCAGGTGAAGTCAAGAGAAACATCTTCAGAACAATGGAAGGGCTCCGAGACTTATAGCCCCGACACGGCCTATGGTAAGCCCCCAGGCTAAGCCCCCAGGCTCAGCCACAGCATTCCAGCCAGCAGGCACCCCAGAGCGGTGTGATGCCCAGATGGTGAGGGGGACTTAGGTCTGCAGACCCTGATGTCTGTCCCCAGGTGTGGATTTCCTGGTGCCAGTGACGGGCTATGTCTGCCGAATCTGTCACAAGTTCTACAACAACTCAGAATTGCGGCTCTCTCACTGCAAGTCCCTTGCCCACTTTGAGAACCTGCAGGTGAGTAGTCATCTGACTGCCCTGATCCAGGCCACAGCCGCTGTCCAAGCCAGTTCCCAAGCATACTCCCATAGAAGGGAGGAACTCGGGCTTGGCTTTTCATGGTGTGTGTGTGTGGGGGGGGGCTGGGGCTGAGGGTACTCTGGAGACTAGGGAGGCTAAGAGCTTCACACAGGGCACACAACAGATCCATACTGTTTTGGCGCCAGTTGGGAAGCAACTGATGGCCAGGAGCGCCCTAGGCTATGCCTAACTTTGAAAACTTTTGTATCCAGAAATACAAAGCCAAGAACCCCAACCCTCCTACCCGGCCTGTGAGCCGCAAGTGTGCGATCAACGCCCGCAATGCCCTGACAGCACTGTTCACCTCTAGCAGTGGCACCAGCCACCAGCCCAGCCAGCCCAGCCTCCAGGACACAGTGAAAATACCCAGCAAGGTGAAGCCTGGATCCCCAGGACTCCCTCCTCCCCTTCGGCGCTCAACGCGCCTCAAAACCTGATAGAGGGAGCTCTGGCCACTCAGCCTGACTAGGGCCCAGTCTGCTAATGCTTCCCAGGTATCCGTGTGGAAATGTTCACGTGGCTGGTGTTTTTACTCAAAATCCAATAAAGAGTCAGCAGTTTGGCTATGCAGTTCCCAAAGTGTCGGGATGGGAAGGGGAGGGGCACCCAGTCTCTCTGAACACAGTGTGGAGGACTAGGGAAGCCAAAATGAGGCTTCCTGAGATGCAGTGGCTCTGGGATAGGACTACCAGGCATGTCCCCTCTCTGAGCCTCAGTTTCTCTCTCCATATATCAGGACGGGAATGTCAACTTGAGAGAAAAATCCTTATAGCTGGTGACCCTTGCAAATGGCCTTGCTCCTATCCTCGGGTGACAGATGAACAGAAGCCTTAGCAGGGTCACATAACTTGCCAAAACTCACAGACTGGCAAACAGCCAGTCTCTAACCAGCTGCACCTTACAAAAACCAAGGTCAGGCGTGGAGTTAGTATTAGGGGTGTCCTTGCCAAGGGGGTTCAGCTCTTAGTTCACCAAGAGAACAGAGCAGCAGTGAAGGGGCCCATCCTTAGCTCTGCTGGAGATAAAGACAGCCTGGCTCTGTCAGTGCCGGCTGGGAAGAGGAAGGCTAAAAGTGGAAGGCACTCGGGTTTACCATCAAGTCCTAGAAGTGGTTACGGTGGTGAAAGGTCCTAGTGCCCAAGGAGTCTGACTGTATCTCAGTCTCACACAGTGTTCCTGTATCAGCTGGGAAGCAGCCGCCAGAGGGCAGCACACCAGGTAGGGAGGAAGCCGTGACCTCACCTACCCATGAAAGGTGGCTCAGAGTCCCAGTTCCATCACATGGCCCATGGGTCACGGTCTCTGCTCCATTTCCCTCTAGTGGCTACTGGGGTCCTCATCCTGGCACAAAGAGAAGAAGGGGACAGTGGTGTGGGAGACATCTTTAATACGGACTCTCAGTCTGGGTGGAGGGGAGAGAGACCAGGAGCTGGGAAAGCAGACAATTGGGTGAACTGTAGGACGGCGCCTGACGGAAGGGTGATTGATGGGCAGTGAGTAGGGACTGGTCCAGGCTGGTAGACCCACTAGGATCAGGGGGCCAGTACCTGAGATGGTGTCTAAGCCAAGTAGTATCTACCCAGGCCAGAACATGGCCTAGAGAAGTGAGGGTAGGGCCTGGATGGGGGCTCCGGGTACCTAGGGGCTGGCATCACCAGGGGCCTCCCCAAGCTGTTGCTGGAATTCCAGGCGTGTCTGCCGATTGGACTCCAGCAGCTCCTGGAGGCGGGCATGGAGGTGGTCGTTCTTCTCCTCCAAGTGGTCCAGACAAGAGTTGATCTGATCCAACATGGAGTTGATGGCAGCGTACTCTGGGAGGAAGGGAAAAGACAGAGGGAAGGTCTTGTGTCTCCTCAGGGAAGTCCCCTGACCCTCACACCTGCTTTGTCTGTCTCAGGCCCTTTGAATGGACGGGTGGCCCTGCCTGGAAGGCACCCTTGTCCTTCCCTCTGGGATGAACACCACATATTTCAATTAGCTGTCACCAAGGGAAGCCTCCATCAGGCCACTGTCCTGGTTCTCCACCCTCTCCCTCTCCCTCTCCCCAGCTCTCCTTCAGGAATCACTGCTGTAGTCTTTGGGGTGCTGGTCTGTGCTCACCCCATACTCACACTCTCAACTATAAAGCTCTGGGAGAGGTAACGGGTCTTGTGTTCTCTGCTGTCTCTCCAGTGCCCTCGATGACACAGATAAGCACTTAATGAATGAGTGAATGCATGAATGAATGAAGCGCTGGCTTTCCAGTCCCTGCTTTTGCTCAGCTGTCTACCATCTAGAGTTCGTCAGCCACAACAACCCTTTAAGGACCAGCTCAAAATACGTCCTCCTCTGAGAGGTTTTCCCCAGTCTCCTTCCTCTACAGCTCCTTTGACCTGCCTCTTGGCAATGCTGTGTCCCCTTAGGACCCAAGGTCTGGGCCCGTGCCCACTGCGGGACCCACTTCCGAGCCAGCCCATGACTCAGAAACACTCAGCTGCCAACTTGGGAACAAAGGGAAGTAGCTGGTGGATTTAAGGAAGAGGCCCAGGGAGGGGGACTACGGCATGAGTGTAGATGTGCTGCGTCTCAGGGATGGTTCACATGACCCCAAGAGGGCGTCCTTCACAGAGGCTGGAGATCTTAAAGTCCATTTTCATGGCATCTGGTGACCGGGCCAAAACTCAGACCAGGAGGTCACAGACCCTTACATTTGAGTGTAAATCTAGCCCAGATCCACTCTAGCCCAGCCACTCCTTAGAATGGGGTGGGGGACTCAGGGCTCCAGTACACCGAGAGCTCAGATGTGGTCTGGCCACAGCAGGTACTCAGTGGATAGCTGCTCCCATAGCATTTCGTGGCAGGCTAGCAGAAGGGCCGGAAGGTGATGACTGCAGGCTCCACCTAGGTCCAGGGTACTTCCTAGCCATTGCCACCATCCCGATGTCACTCAGAGTTACAACACTCCCTCACCAAGTCCCCTCATGATGCTCACCACAGCTGCCAGCAGTCACAGTTCCCCAACAGTGACCACTAGTGACCCACCACCTGCCTCCAAGTGAACGGAACCTTTATTAAGAGCAGAACCCAGGTAAATGAAAATATTCTGAAACCGTTGTGCCAGTGGCTATGAATATATGAAGCTGCAGAACTGTCCAGTTCAAATGGTACAACCTACAGTGTGACCTACAGCTTAATAAAGTTTTTATAACAAAACAAAAGCATACCCCATCCTTCCTGCACAGTAAGTCCTGCCTGCCCTCTAGGTAAGGCACCAGACTTGACTACACTCAAAACAAAAACAAAAAAACCACTTGTACTCTGGAATCTCAGAAGCTAACCATTTCTTTTTGTTTTTCTTTTCCTTTTTTTTTTTTTTGCTTTTTTTTTTTTCTGAGACAGGATTTCTCTGTGTAGGCTGGCCTTGAACTCAGAAACCTGCCTGCCTCTACCTCCCAAGTGCTGGGATTAAAGGTGAGCGCCACCACACCCGGGAAGCTAACCATTTCTATAGCATTTTCTCTTAAATGCCGACACACCTCAATACAGAAGACACCGATGTGCCCAGTATTGCAGATGGGAAAACTGAGGTTCCCAAACGTGCAAAAGCAGTCTGTGGCTGATGCGTCCCCTGAGGTCCTTCTGCAGTGCTGTGCACCCAAACACAGTACTCAGTAAGCAGGTCACACCAGCAGAGCCAGGAGGCTGGGGTGCTGACTCAGCATAGTGGGGCGCCCACCCGGCTAACACCTCCTGCAGAGCCATGCGGGACACGCCCCCTCTTCAGCGAGGAAAGTGACTGAAGCAAATCCCAAACCCACAAGCGTCTCTGAAGCTGCCTCAGTTTCCCCATACGACACCAGGGCTGGTTAGCGACAGTTCTCCAGTACTGCAGCGCTCAGGGATCCGTTCGCTATTGCTCGCCATCGCCTCCGAGGTGGCTGTGGGGACAACTCCAGAGCCACTCGGGCAGAGTGAGACATCTCCTTAGTCCCTCCCACGCCCACCCGTCCCCACCCGATTCCAGATCCTCGGACAATACTCCCGGCAAAGTAAAGGTCGCCTCAGCAACACCCTCCGACCCCAGGTCACCTGCTTCCCCGAAGCTGTCATTCTCGCCTTCCGTGCCCGCATCCACCGGCATGCCTAGGTCCCCGTTGGGGCCCGACATTGCGGGCTCGGGCGCCGCAGAGGCCACGCGAAGATGGAACTCGGCGGTCGTCGCGCGGAAAGCCGGCGCTGGGCGGAAGGTGCAAGCAGCTGATGGAACACCGGGCCGGAAGCCTGGAACGCAGCGACGCACCAGGGCCCGCCCTGAGCCCCGCCCAAAGCCCCGCCCAAAGCCCCGCCCGTAGGCCGCCGCACAACCACGCCCTTAAGCCCCGCCCCCTCCTCGCTAAGGCGCTCAGTCACTTCAGAAACACGGTTCCGCCCCGTCTGCTCTCAGACTCCTCCTTCTCTCGCTTCCTAGCCCCGTCCGTCTCCCGGCCCCGGTGACCCATGATCAGCGGAGCGCGAGGAAGGTGGGGCAGTAGAGACCCTGGCCCGCTAGCGTTTGGGATTTGTGTGAGGCTCCATCCTGCTGCTTCCGCCCCTCTGCATGTTCGGAATCAGCACCTCTCTTCCCAGTCACCAGGAATCTGCCTTCTTCTCATCTCCCTTTGGTGCTGCCGAGATGACCCACAACCCCTGTCCATTCTTGGCCAGTCTTGTCCTCATCTCTTCTCTTAGGACTCTCAAAGGCAACACTTTTCGGATGAGACCAGATTCCAGCCCAGGACAGTAGATGTAAAGCCAATCGGTTTGATTCACGCCAATAAATATGACATGGGTTGGGAAGGAGTGTGAAGTGTTGTGTGTCAGGTTCCCAGTACAGAAAAGGCTCGGTGTGCTTTAATCCCAGCATTTGGGAGGCAGAGGCAGGCGGATTTCAGAGTTCGAGGTCAGCCTGATCTACAGAGTGATTTCCAGGACAGCCAGGACTACACAGAGAAACCTTGTCTCTCAAAAAAAAGACACCCCCCCCCAGCCCCTCTCAACTCCATGCACACTGGGAGGGGAAAAGAAGCCTGTACAAAGTCAACGTCCAGAAGCACTTGTGGATTGGACCCAGAGGAGCAATCCGGGATCCAGCTCTGTGTCAGGGTGGTGTCTCGAACGCTCAGAGACCACCATGGCACCATGTCACAGTGGCTGTTCCAGAGTGGGGGCTGTTCTCAGCATACTGGCTTTAGTAACACTGGGAAAGGAAGGGAAGTGGACTCTTCCCCAAATTCCCAGAACGAGCACAGCCCTGGGGACACCATGACACCAACACAAGCGTGGGCGTCTGCAACTGGAAGAGAGTACATGCAAGCTGCTGCAACTGGATGTGCTGCAACTTGTTACAATGCCAATGGGAGGCTCTGGTCCAACAGAAGAAACTGGATCTAGGCTAGAAAGATGGCTCGGCAATTAGGAGCACACAGTGCACTGAACCCCAGTTCAATTTCCAGTACCCACATCCTGCAGTTCATGCCCACCTGTAGCACCGGCTCTGGGGAAATCCATTGTCTCTGCCCCCTCAGGCACTCAATATATGTGCACATACTTATACGCAGAAAAGTATAAGGAAGAACCAATAAATAAATAAACAAAGCTGGAGAGTTGGCTCTGCAGTTAGGAGCACTGTTCTAAAGGATCTGGGTTCAACTCCCAGCACCCATATGATGGCTTCTAACTGTGTAACTTCAGTTCCACACAGGGTCTGACTCCTTCAACTCTATAAGAACTGTGTGGAGAGCCTTATTGGGGTGCCATGCCGCCTGGCAGGAGCGTGACATTGGCAAGGACAAGGAATCTGACATTAGGACATGATAGGGAAGTTAAGTTTAGGCAAGAATCTGATGTTAGGCTATAATAGGGAAGTGGGTTAAGGCAGGAATTTTAATCTTAGGGTGAAACAAAAGAAGCAGGGCAAGATTTTGGGCTTGGACAAGGAAGTGGACTCAGGTATTTTGGTCATTCTGACAAGCCCTTGGAAACAACTGTCATGGGACTTTGCTTATTTCCTTGACTATTTTGTGTTTACTGACTTGCTTGTTCCTCTTTGTACTACTATCAATCTTAATACCTGCATGTAATTAAAATGGTATAAAAGTGGGTTGGAAATTATTAAACCCTCCTTCAGTCTCAGAATTGACTGGGGTCATGCTACAATGTTGTCTAATTGTCTTTTTTCTTTTTAATCCTCACTCCTGTGCTGGAAAACCTGTTGACTGATTGAGTGGGCTTGGTCAAACTGCATGTATATGGTTTGCATACATACAAAGGAAGGCAAAATATCCATATAGATAAAAATAAATAAATAGAAATCTGGGGGTTGTGGCACGCAGCCCTTGGGAAGCGGCGTCCGGCAGATCTCTATGAGTTCCAGACCAGTCAGGGATACATAGCAGGACTCTGACTCAAAAGAAAGAAAGACATTAGGTCGACTGCTCAGACTGGAGGCCAGGAGTAGAGCCTGTAGGGTGCAGCCTCCTTTCCTGGCTAGCCTTTAACCTAGGCCTTAGATCTTCCTCTCAGCCTGGGACCTTCCTGGCTCTAGATGCACCCTCCATCCCTTACTGACAGCTCACTGAGCTCACTGACAGGACTGAGATGGGATAGCTCCATCTGGGTACACCCTTCTCAACCGAGGTGAAGGGGGAACTGTGTGTGTGTGTGTGTGTGTGTGTGTGTGTGAGAGAGAGAGAGAGAGAGAGAGAGAGAGAGAGAGAGAGAGAGAGAGCTGGGAAAGCTGGGCTCCTTTGGAACCCCAGGGGTCGTGGCAGCAGGGAAAAGAAATGGGAGTGCTTGATATGAAGGGGCCACAGCTGTCACCAGTGGGGAGGGGGGTGGTGCTTTGTCAAGTCTGACACAGGCCTAACCTCTATCCACATCTGTGCTCCCTCCTGCCCTGGCTGCAGGCCCCCAGGAATCCCAGGATGCAGACCAGTTGGGAATGTCTGTACCTCATATTCCCTCGAGACTCTTCCAACATCTCAGTCCTAGAGGGGCTATGGCTTTGGGGCCTGTGGCAGGTGACCAAGTGCAAGGAGGCCTTGGAGGCAAGGGCATGGAGAAGCTTATACAGCCCGGGGTGGGGGTGGGGTGAGCCCAGGGCTTGACTAGGGTTACCAAGCCAAAACAGCAGTGAGGGCAGCACTGTTCTGTATGGGAGGGACTTGGGGCAGTTGATGGCCAAAGCGAAGAGCTTGATGGTAGACTGGAGTTCTGGGGCCTTCTCCTCCCTGAGCCTTCTGTCTGTGGCCCTACCACCATGCTGGAATGATGTTGGTGAGCCAGCCCTTTGCCCCTTTGCCCCTCATTGTCATAGGCATCGTTAAGCAGTACAAACCCTGAGAAGTGAGGACACGTGTTTATTCAGCAGAAAGGGGGCGCCACTGGTGGCGTTAAGACAGGTGGATGGGGAGTACAGACCAAATAAGAAGAGGCATCCAGTGCTCTGGCAACAGGAAAGATGGCGCGGCAGACAGACAGGCAGCACCCGAGCCAGTTAGCCGCTCTCACCGCCTGTTCAGTTGTCGATACACTGATCTGTGGGAAAGAAAGCTCATCAGAGAAGAGCAGAGGGGGACAGATGGGTGATCTCTGGCTGCCTGGGCCTTCTTTCATGGTTGGGGCAGCAGAGCGACCTCTGTGGGTGGGACAGTGCTTCAAGGGCTGCTGTAAAGGCGTGACGGCTGTGTAGTGCAAATGTACCCAGGCTTTCTGCCTGCTTCCCCTCTGAGCCTTGGGAGCCTCTCAGCTGGTGGTTCTGTGTAGCCCGGATAGAGTCTTCTATCCCAACCACTTGAAAGCAAGATGTCTTTCAAGTTATGGGATGGGGAAAGGTCCAGGACAGCAAGCCAGGGTTTGGAGAGGAAATAGCCTTTGGCTACAGGAAGAGGTAGGAGGCTTGGAGCAGCAAGAATGAGGAACCTTGGAAATGAACCTGGAATCCTCATCTGGGCGAGTCCTGGGTCAGCTGCCAGAAGGAAAACTCAGGACTGAGATCCCTGAGGACTTCATAGACCCTGAGGTGTCACCGAGTCTCCCAGACCTCAAAGTGGATCCCAGTGACTAGAGCAAGGGATTAAGTCTTCCCTTTCCCTGGTAGGTCAGTACCAGATTGGACAGTCCCCACATCCCTTCCCTGTCTCCCCAACTGGCCATTACCGGTGGGGACAGAGAAAATGATGTTGTCATCCTTGAGGCCCAGAGACTTGGCAAAGCGGACGAAACTTTCCTTCAGTTCGGGGGACAGCTCTTTGGTTCTTCCTGCAACCAAGATTGCCAGAGAGCGGCCACAGGACACTCCATAAGTATGACTGAACTAGCAAATGAACCCTCAGACTTGTTATCTGTAGAGGTCTGCAGAGAGACCACAGCTTGAAGGGGCCTGAAGCTGAGACTTGGGATTCCAACCTTAGGTATAATCTGAAGTTGAGTCCCTAAGGGTCAGGCAAGAACTCACCATACAGGGTAATTTTAAAGTATTGCTTGTTTTCAAAAGTCTTCTGGAAAAATACCATGGCGAACTGGTTGTAGTCAGTGGCAGCCACTTTCACATCGTAGCTCTGTACCTGAGGATATCCTGAAGGCATGAAGAACAAGGGTGTTGGACATAATCCTGTGGCCATCAGGGAGCTAGTGTTCTAGCTGGACTTCACCCACACAGTCACCTGGCTACAGCCAGGTTTTCCCACCCCACAGTTACTTGGCAACCCAACCCACTATAAAAGGGGGCTGCCAGCCCCCTCCTAGCTCTTTTGCTCCTCTTCCCTTGCCCCTTCTCTCTTGTCCACGTTCTCCCCCTGTTCCTCCTCTCTCCCCATTTTTCTCCCCTCTTTCCACATGGTCGTGGCCAGCTCTCATCCCTCTATCTTTTCTTTCTCTCTTTACTTCTCTATTTCTTTCCCTTTTCCTACTTTCTTATAATAAAGCCTTAAAACCACGGGCTGCCTCTTCTTAGCAAAACCTGCTTTGTAGGACCAATGGGACGGGCCTCAGAGTCTCTAGCCGCCAGAAAGGACCCAGGACTTCCCTGCCTGACCAGGCTTCCTCTACAGGTACACGGGGCCACGCCAGAACGGCCCCACATTCTGGGCAAGGACCTTCGCCCTAGCCGGGCAGCCTTCCTCCGCAGGTACATGGGCACCTGCCATCCCTATACTGGGCCCCGCCCGTTTTCCCTACACAAGGGATGGGTTCTGTCTGCCCAAGCTCAGAGAAAGGGAAGTTCTCCCCAATGTTCAGAGTGGCTTTCCCCATAATAAAATATGGGTGGAGGGACAAGGACCCCACCGGACTCAGAACTCACTGTGAATATCTCCCAGGGTGAACTGGCCAGCCCTAGAGCTTGGAACAAATGTTCTGATCCAGTAGCGACAGCCCTGGCCCCTGTGGCAGAGATGAGAGTGAACAGGGATGACATAGACTGGAATATCCTTTGAACTAGGGCAGGGTGGGGCTGGCATTCAGATGTCTCCCACCCCTGATCCTCCAACCCATAATAGCCTGCCACCAAACGTGGCAGGAGGCCCCGCCCACCCATCTTAGATGCCCCTGGGCCTTTCCCCTTTGAGTCTTCCCGACTAATCCTGCTGAGACCTTTCCCCCAGCACCTACTGAACCCACCACACACACACACACACACACACACACACACACACACACACACCCTGTGCCTTTCCTAGGTGCTCTTCCCATACACAAGAATCCAGGCCCCAGGCAGTCCCCCACTCTTCTCTTCTGCTCCCTGTCTACTGCCTCTCTTGGCAGTTAATCCTGAGCCACCAGCCTACCCCAAGCTAAGAAAGCACTATGCTGCTAACCCTTTGACCAAACGTCAAGTTTCCCTAAGTCCCATTCGATCCCCTGCCCCACATAACTGAGCCCCCGAAACCTGCCATTCATCTGCCCTTTGCTCCTCAGATATTCTGCCCAGCTCCAGCCCACCCATTTGCCAGAGGCAGTATCATACTGCAGGTGGTGGCCCTGGCTCCCTCTGAAGGCCCTAACCCCACCCCCCACCCCCCACCCCCGCCATCTCCCCCACTGGCTGCCTGCCCTCTCCTTCACTATTCTTTCCACTCTCCCTTGCTCCAGTTAAGCCATGATTCTCCTTGCAGAAGCCCCCAACCAAGCCTTGGCATAGGGCGAGATGCCCAGAAGTTACTCCACTCACACCTGAGTTGCTCAGATGACTATGAGTAACCAGTGCTCCTAACCACTGAGCCATCTCCCCAACCTTCCCCCTTAATATTGAGACAAGGTGAGCTCGATGATTGGATTAGATTGGCTGCCCAGCAAGTCCTAGGGCTCCTGATCCCTCTTCCCCTGGGCTGGGATACCACACCCAGCTCCTCTATGCTTATTCCCTGGGATTGGACTCGGAATCTCCTGCCTAGGCGAGGCATCCACTCGGCGGACTGAGCCATCTTCCTGGCTTCCCCCTCTTGTTGTCTATGAATTGTGTATCCATCCCCCTTTGACAGAAGTCAGGAATGGGAGAAGGAAAGAGCAAGAAACGACCCAGTTCCAGGCTGTGACCGGACTTCACCTGACCAGGATGGAGGTGACGTTGTAGCTGTTGTTCTCCTGCAGTTCGTAGATGGTGCTGTACATTGTAAAGCGGCCTTCTTTTTCCTTCTGGACTGCGTTGCCTGCCAGGCCCACAACATACCACCTGCCCTGGAACTGCGAGAAACGAGAGATGGAGCCAGGGATGGCCCCACAGGCAGCTCCTTCTCTGCTCCTCTTGGTGCCTTCAGGCACCCCAGCTGGAGGGCAGCAGGGCCCCAGGCTTCTTCTGTCTAGAGATACTGGCAGGATTTAGCCTCTTTCAAGGCTAGACAAGATCCTAGATGGAGTTAGCCCTGAGTTGGCGGGGTGGGGTGGTCTTGGGCGAGGGGTTACTGGACTGTCATTTCCTCCTCAGTGCAGAGTAACTGAAGAGATTCCTACCTGACAGGATCAGTGGAGATTAGGGGAGAGGAGGTATAGACCTGTGAAACTCTGTCAGAGAGACTATCTGAGCAGCATGAGATGCAGCATCCCCTCGGACACAGAGTGATAGTGAACAGAAGCCTAGACCGTGGCCTCCCAGAATCCTAGCCATCTTACCCAGTGCAGCCTGTGAAGCCTTTGGCTTCTCCCCGCATCTGCACCCTGTTTCCCCTGGCCCCTCCTGCAGCAGCCCTTCAGAGTCCTACCTGATCGGTCTGGAAGTCTGGCTGTAGAGGGACATTGACCAGAGATGGGGCGGGGATCAAGTTCTGAGTTGAGTCCTGGGCCTGGCTCTGCAGGACCCCAAGCAGGACAAGGCCCAGATACAGGACACTGAGGCCCATGGTTTCAGCAGCTACTAGGTCCGATGTGTGCTGGAGGAGGAAGAGCAGAGAGTGAGGAGGACTCCTCAGGGGGACTCTTTATGGGTCTACCTGGCTGCCAGCCCCCCTGTAGGGCGGGATAGTCCATCCTTTACCAAATCCAGGAAGCCGTGAAGTAATTGCCAGAACATTCTGTTGAAATACTTGGCAAGATTTCTGTCCCTCTTTCCCCCAGGTTGGAACTGTGTAAGGTTGAGCAACAGGAAGGGTTGCAGGGGGGAGCGAGGGGGACTGGAGGGACATTCCCAGAGCTTTGGATTCTGGCAGGCACAAGGGCACTGCCTGAGGGTCAGCACCTCAGATCTGGACAGACTCCCCACCCTCATAACCCTCTAGGAGTCCTAGTGAGCGTGGTCCCCCACCTCCCACCCCCCACCCCCCACTCCCACCTCACACCCCACACCCACACCTGCTGAAAACCAGAACCATCTGAACACCAGACCCCGTGCAGCTTCCTTGTCTGGGGAAGGGTGAGGAAGCTGAGAGTGAATGTTCTAGATGGAGAAGAATGGGACGCCCTGTTCTGAGCCTGTCAAGCTCAGCCTTGGTCCTGGCACAGGGTAAGGCGTCCAAAAGATTAGCCTGGGAGTGTCCAATACCCTGAGCCCCTTCACTTCCCCATACTCCACTGTCATTTACAGGAACAGACAGGGCGGCAGCTGAACTCTAAGGGACACCCTGTCTCCTGTACCACACAGTCCCTAGATGTGGCTGCTTTCAAGGGCAAGGACTGCAATGCCCTTGGTGTCATCTTAGCATGCTGGATAAGGGGATCACTAGGGGGAGCATGAGCCCCTTGGGAAAAGTTAGGTGTGTGTGTGTGTGTGTGTGTGTGTGTGTGTGTGTGTGTGTGTCCACACTGCCCTGTGTACTCTAGTTACTTTGGACAGAAGCAAGATTCTGCCTTCTCCTTAAGTCATCCTCCCTTGAGAAGGCATCCCTCTGTCCCTGACCATACATAGCCTTGAACAGGGGAACCTAGTGGCCCAGCCTCAGGGCTCTCCCTCCCCAGCTGATTCCAGACTAGTCCTGAAGAAAGTCCTTTCCTCACTGGGGCCTGGTCAACATCCATTGAAGGTAGTGATGGATCCCAGACGCTAAACCCCCCGCCCCCCAGGTGCCTTACTCAGGAGCTGCATCTGAACATCTGACCTGAGGCTAGACTGAAGTCCTCTGGCCCTGCACCAAAGGGGCCATTGATTTACCTGTTTGCTGCTCCTGACCGCTCCCACCCCCACCCTCCACCCCCCACACCCACTTCACTGCTGACTAGCTCTGGGGCAGTTAGCCACAAGGGAAAGCTTAGAGGGGGACCTTAAGCTGATAAGTAGGCTATAGCCTCACACCTACCCACCCACCCCACCCCACACACACACCTAGGATGCAGCCTTCCCCTTCCCCCATGCCAGAGAGACTATAGCAGTAGAATCTGTCCCCTCAGGTCCCTGGATGATGAAAGAGCAGGAAGTGAAGCTGTGGGGAAGATGTGGCTACCAGGCTGTCACTCTTGAGGCACAGTGACCTCCCCACCCTTCCAGGCCCTTCTAGCTCAGCCCTAGGGGATCCACCCCTTCTACCTCTGGGACCTTAAAAGGTTTCCATGAGCTGGGAATAGAGCTCCATGGTGGAGGGTTTGTCTCACATGTGGGAGACCCCCAGTTCTACCTCCAACAGTACAAAGAACCAACCTTCCAACTTACTAAACATGTTGGCTTAAAAGGTCTCCTTGAAGGCTGTATGTGGAGGATCTCTGTGACTTCAAGGCCAGGCCAGCCTGGTCTGCACTGGGAGTTTGAGGCAAGCAAGCCAAAGGCTACACTGCAAGACCTTTGACTTAAAACAAACAAATATATATATTAAAGGTACCCTTGAGTGTTTGGTGACTGTTGGGTGTAGACAGAGCCCCCAAGAATTTTTAGTCAGGAAAAACAGAGACCAGAATCTCAGAGGAACTGGACAGGCAGAATATTCTAGACTCTGAAAATCAGGGGGCGGAGTGACCAGTGGAACTGGACCAGTATGAACTAAGACAGAGAGCTGGGTCTGGGAAAACTAAAAGGTCAGAATTAAGGGTGGGAGGGGACACGGTCTAGCTCAGGACCCTGGCTGTTCCAGGGACAATGCACACATCCACCTTCAGCCCCTGATTCTTGCTTCATGTGCCCTTCCCTCAGGATGCGGCTAGGTCTCCCCTGAACCTCCTCTCTCTGAAACAGAATCCCTAAAGCCCAGGCTAGCCTCAAACTCCCTATGTCACCAAAGAGAACTTTAAACTTCTCATTCTCCCGCCTCCACCTCTCATCCAGTCAGTCTCCTTCCTTCCTTCCTTCTCTCCCTTCTCCCACCTATGGAGTGTTGGCACGCATCACCAACCGCAACAGCTACTTCTTTTATTATTTATTATTTATTTTGCTACCAGGTCTCATTGTGTAATCTGGGCTGACACTGAACTTAGTAGCATCACATCTGGGTCACACTTGGGTTTTCTGTGGTCATAAGGCCTGAGAACTCTAGCTGCTATGTCACCCGACCCAAGTCCCATCCACATGAGAGGCTCCTCAGTTATTACATCTCAAGAATCCAGCCTGACATTCTGATCCAGAAACTCGGTCCAGAAACTGGTGAGCTCCGCCTCGAGGGGCTGGAGCTAATGTGGCCCCGCCCTCCAATCTGGCCCTCAGGTGGGCTTGCAGAGTGCAGGACTATTAAACAGGCTTTTCAGGGCCTGGGCTGTTTGGGAGATGGGAGGCAAGAGAGCCTGGAGAGGGTTTAGGATTACAGCTCAGCCCTCAGTTCTGCTAATAAACAATAAACAAATAAATACTCCCACTCTGGCCCAGGCACTGCCCCAGGAAATCCTGATGTCCACAGATGGGTCCAGTGGTCTCTGCTCTCAGTCACTTGTGTGGGAAGGAGTGCCCAGTGGGAGATGCTCACCTCTTCAGGGCCTTGATGTGAGTCTCTGTTCCCAGAAGTGTCTTCACACCAAGATGCTCCAGGGACCTACAGAGTCTCCTGGCCCCGGCTCCTTCCGTAACACAGGACCCTGCTTGGGAAAAGCTCTGAAAAGCAATCCCTCCAAACATTCTCCGTGTACCCACTGGATTGCCCCATCTGGGGAGGGCTCTGACTGATGGAAAATAGCAGGCCAGCCCTGGATCTGATCTGTGGCTGGCTGGCTGGCCCAAGTGTGCCTTCGATGGGTACCCCTGTCTGTTGGTTTAAATTCCTTTAGTTTTATCACAGTATGCATGTATATAAGGTATTTTGATCATATTCACATTACCATTAACCTCTTTTGACAATTCCTACTCTTCACAGTCCCCTTCATCTTTCTTATTAGTCTCCCTCCTAACATTCATGTTTGCTGGTGTGTGTGTGTGTGTGTGTGTGTGTGTGAGAGAGAGAGAGAGAGAGAGAGAGAGAGAAAGAGAGAGACCCAATGGGTGAAGGGTTGTTTAAAGGAGTAAGGATAACTTACCAGTGGTTACACAGCTGAAGAAAATCTCTCTCATGAGTTCAAGGCCAGCCTGGTCTACAGAGTGAGTTCCAGGACAGCCAGGGCTACACAGAGAAACCCTGTCTCAAAAACCAAAAAAAAAAAAAAAAAAAAAACAAACAAACAAAAAAAAACCAAAAAACAAAACAAAACAAAAAAAACCTCTTGCTCTCTCTCAACTATTATCTATGTATTTAGAGACAGTGTCTCATGTAGCCCAGGCTGGCCTTGAACTTATTACTATATAGCTGAGGGTGACTATGAACTTTGATTTTTTTAAAATATTTCTTATTTCATTTGGTATTGTTTGAGACAGGATCTCACTATGTAGTCCTGGCTATCCTGAAACTCACTATACAGACCAGGCAGGCCTCGAATTCACAGAGATCCACCTGCCTCTATATCTCAAGTGCTGGGATTAACAGCATACAGCACTTGTAGTCAGCAAGAAAATATCTCTTAAACTGGGCATAGCAAGACTCTCTCAAGAAAGACAAAAGGACAGACAGACAGATAAGAAAGACAGAAAAGAAGGAAATAAATGTATCTCCTCCCTCAGCTGCACATACATCCTTAGGGAGGGGTGAGGCCTTATGAGCCTGTCCCTCAGTACCTGTTTTCATTCCAGAGCACGGATGTCTACACAGGCAGAGACCCTGAGAAGGCCAACATGAGCACGGGAGCAGGGGCCTGGAGGCCACAGGTCTGGGCAGCTCTGCAGCAGGCACCTGGTATCCAGGAGGCAGTGGGTGGCCGCTGAGTGCACCCGGGCAGGGGGACTACCGGGCTGTACAAGGAAGGGGCATGTCTGAGGGACACCATCAGAGGTGGCTTTCGTGAGAAGACAGACATACTTTCCCTAAAAGGTTGCTTCTCTCTTGTGTCTTTCGAGCCCAGGACAGATCAGGAAGATATGTAGCCCAGGAAGCAGGAGAGTGGATGCTGAAATGGTTAAAGACTTGCTGTCTGAGAGCATGGCACCCATGCTACTGTCTGGGGGACCCCTGGGAACTCTGAGAGAAGCCAACCCATTCTGCCCCTCTCCATTCATCCCAGTGGTTTCAGTGACTGAGCCACTTGGGAGGGGAGGCATGAGTGACTCTAACAGGCAGTGGGGCCAGGGTGTCTACCTTTACAGAGAGCTGAGCTGAGCCAGTGAAGATGGGTGATTGACAGGGAAGGTGACTCAAGGAACATGGTAGAGCCGTGTTGATGATGGCCCCCGAGATCTCAGTCTTGGCCTGGCTGATGTGCTTCTTGGAGTCCTTCTCAAGAAACCGCATCAGGGTTGAGGAGTGAAGAGTGCGTTCCTGGGGACAGGGCTTAGGCCAGAGTAACTACCATCCTGCATGGCTTTCAGAACACCGCTCAGGGTGAAACTTTCTATATGGGTGTGATGGACGGAGGACACAGGACTGGTACTTCCTTCTGGACCCAGAGTCCCTCAGGCCTTGGGGATGAGGACTACCCTTCTTGAGACCCTCAGCCTTAGTCAGCCAGAGGCAGCATCCTGGGTCCCCTGCCGGCATCACTGAGTGCCCCTGTTCCATGCTACCTCCCCCACACTCTGGGTTCTGTAAATTGAGTTCACTTCCTTCCCACTTCTTATAGGTGTTGGTCTACCTCTTCCTCCATCCCTAGGTCTGCTTCTGACCACACTCGGCCTTCTCTCAAGAGTAAACTCTTCTAACAGTATTTCCTGTCATTGGTTTCTATAATTGGGAAAGGCTGAGAGTTTCCCAAATCACCACATTACAACAGATTACCACATTTGTTGGCTTAGAATCACATCTTCCAAACCCCAGAAGTTGGAAGTCAGAAATACCGTGTACAGGAGCTTGGGAGAGGATGGCTCAGTGGGTAAAGCACTGGCTTCGGGATTATGAGGATCCAAGTTCAAATCCCTAGAAACCACATAAGAGTCGGGTGTGGTGTCACGTGCTGTGGTGCCAGTGTTCCTGTGGGGAGATGGGAGGTGAAGAGAGGACAAGCCTCAGAAGCTCCGGGGCATGCTGACCTGGCACAGACAACAAAGAGGAGGCCTTCTCAAACAGGGTGGTAGGCCAGGACTGACCTCCACAGTGTGCAGGTCCTGACCCCCATGGCACCGCCTCAAACATACACATTTGTACGCAAGCAAAAATAAAATAATAATCCACTCTGTACCCAAGTGTAGTGGCTCACACTTGTGAGCCCAGCATTCGGGAGGCTGCGGGAAGAAGATTGTCATGAGATGGAGGGCCAACCTGGGCTACACAGCAAGTTCTAACACAGTGTGAATTACAGTGTGAGGCCTTATCTTTTTTTTTTTGGCCTTATCTTTTTTAAAAGAAAGAGAAAAGGCTGGCAAGGTGCCCTCAAGCCTGATATCCTGAGTTCAATCCCTGGAACCTTCATGGTAGAAGGAGAGAACCAACTCCCACAAGTTATCCTCTGATTTTCATATAGCATGTATGTTCAACACACACACACACACACACTAAATAAATAAATAAATTTTTAAAAATGAAATTTCTTCTGTGCCAGGTTCTAGGTGTGGTCAGGGCTCTCTCCTCCCATGGTTCCAAGCACTAGGTGTGTCTAGCATCTTTCAGCTTCATCAGCTCTAGGTGTGGCCTTCTCTAATCCCCCCCCCCATGTCCATTACATTTCATTTTATTACCAACATACCTGACAGTTTAAGGGCAGGCGGACTTATTGTGTGTCAAACAGCAGGGAAAGCACCGTTGCGGAGCTCACAGCATCCTGAACAAGGGATGGGAGCCACTAAGTGCAGTCAGAGGCCGAGAGCACACCAGGGTCTGCGGGCTCCGTAGGAATATCCAAGGTCTGCTTAGATGTCTTCCGAGCAATCATCTGACTCTAGCCCACAGCCCCAAAGTCAGGTCCTCGCTAAGTGCAGGTGAAGTTCCACCTTACACGTGTGATTTAGCCACCCAGAGGGCTTGCTCTGAGGGTCCTTCCTTTCCTTGCCTGAGTTGCTGTCCCTCTAGCTGTAAACTGTCCTTCCTCTTGGAGGAGGTCCCTCCCTACCTCCTTTTGTAGTCTTATGGCTTAGAATTGTAGGTCGGAGTCAGACAGTTGCCCCAGGTTAGGTTGTGGTATCCATCTCCTGGGACCAGTGGACACACACACACACACATGATTAAAAATAAAGGCTTGGAAAGAGGGCTCAATAGTCAAGAACTCTTGCTACTCTTGCAGAGGACCTGGATTTGATTCCTAATACCAGCACGGTGGCTAACAACTGTCTGTAACTCCAGCTTCAGGGGCTCACAGTTCCTCTTCCGTCCTTTTTAGGTACTGCATCTACATGGATCACAGACATTCATGCAGGCAAAACCACCTATACACATAAAATACAAATACACGGATCTTTAACCAAATGGAAGCATGTAGTAGATAGGTTTTATGGTCTGGTTTCTTTATTTTTTTATTTGTATTTTTTAAAAAAGATTTCTTTATTTTATGTATATGAGCACACTGTAGCTGTCTTCAGATACACCAGAAGAGGGCATTGGATCCCATTACAGATGGTTGTGAGCCACCATGTGGTTGCTGGGGATTAAACTCAGGACCTCTGGAAGAGCAGTCAGTGCTCTTAACCTCCAAGCCATCTCTCCAGCCCTAGTTTTTTTTGTTTTTGTTTGTTGTTGTTGTTGTTTTGAGGCAGGGTCTCACTATGTAGCCCTGGCTGCCCTGGAACTCACTATGTAGACCAGCCTGGAGTGGGTCCAGTGGCTCACATCCACTTGTCTCTGAGTGATGCGATGGGTGAACTTCTTTCAGTCAGCCTAATTCTTTTGCAGATGCTGAGTGGGTTCTGTGTGGGAAGGCACTCAGGGAAGGACCACTGGAGTCTCAGGGTGGCAGGTGCAGGAGGGTGGGCAGGCTCCTGGGCTCCTACTTGGCCACCAAGGCAGAAGCAAAGGTGAGAAGTTTTGAGAAAGAAGGGTGGCCCCTTGGTGTTCCTCCACTGAGATGGGGTGGCTATGGGCAAAGTTCCAATTACAGAAAAGGCAGATGTAAACCCAGGCCTGGAATCAGGATGGGATTGACCAAAGCCAGGCTTCGTTCTGGTCCTGCTACTCTGACAAAATGGCTTAGACTAAATGATGGGGAAATGGTGAGAGATCTGTTCCTTACATCTCTGAAGGATGCAGAGATGGAGACACCAACCAGTTCCTCACGGTTGGCACCCTGCAGGACGCCTACATTTCAGAAGACAGACAAGGGCAGACAGTCTGGTTTGTAACCTGGTGGCCTTTGGTAAAAGGCCCAGTTCCATTCTTACAAGCTGATCTAATTCACCCCCTAAACGACTCAATTATTATGATGACCACTCCTCTCTTAAGTTTCAATTTATAGATTTTGGAGGGCCACAGACATCCCAACCGGGTGGGTTTTCCCTGGCCACGAGGGAATAGGCTATCCTTATTTGCTGAGTCCTTGGATGAAGCACACTAGATAGAACCAGAAACCAGGGAGAGACCGGAGAGTGGACAGAGAAAGAGTAGGTGAATAGAGGACTGGGAACTTATCAGAGACCCTTGGGACCGAGAAGTGAACAAGCAGTGGGGCCTCTCAGCCCAGGCCGCAGCGCCACCTCTCCGGAATTTTGGTCAGTTCGAGGCTTCTATGGCCTCATATTCCCAATTGTAGAACAAGAACGGTAGGTACAGTTCTCTAGTGCAGGCTCCATGCATTTGTTCCAGGACGCCGTCCTGGCTAGTACCGGGACTATTCTGGGACAACTCCTGCCGCACTTAGAGTGGGTGTTTGAGCCGAAATCCTCCTTGCCTTTTATTCTCTTCCCAGCTGGGTTTTCACAGAAAAGCACGTTGGAACTACTTGGCCTTTTTCGCTCGCCTAGGCCTGCAAGCGCAGGTTCCAGCTGCGGCTGGATATCGTGGGTTCTGGCGCTGCCAGGCCCAGGAGAAAGTAAAAGCGGGAACCTGCACAGCCAGTCAATCCCTCACAGCGCCACACCTACTCACTAACGAACCCCACCTCTCCCTCTGGATTCCACGCCCACCATGAAGCCACGCCCTCTTTCGGCTACGGGGCGGGGCCATGCCAAGGCTGTCCGCGGAGAAGCCTCCGGTGGAGGTCGGTCGCTCGGTTAAGACCAGTGAGCTCCCAGTAGGTGCCCTGGGACCTTCGCTCACTCGCATTCGGGCCTGGGAGGCCTTCGGGTTGGCGAGCCGGCCCCTTAGCGTGGGCCATTTCCGCGGCACGTGGTTTCCAAGGCCCCCGCTGGATTTGAGAAACGTTTATGGTTCGCATCATAGCAGCGGAGTACAGCTCTGCGGGAGGGCAGAAAGAGTTTGGGGCGCTGCGGCCACTCACTGGAGACCTCATCGGACCTTTTCTGGGGAGTGCATGGGTCGGAAGATCAACGTTTTCCTTGACATCGTAGATGCACGATGTGGAAACGCCCGGACACGAGTCACAGGTCTTCGTTGCATCCCCAGAAGACGCGATGTCAAGCCACTTCCAAAGCCCCTGGGGTGTGCTTCTGCCTCTCAGTCACGCGCTCCCAGTCCTCTCAAGGCCTCTGGTCCTACTTGGCGTCATCGTTCCCCTAGGCAACACGCAGGCCCGGAGTTCTGTCTCTTTAAGGAATCCTAGCGCCTTGGCCATTTGGTTTTGTGCGCCCGCCCACAGCGCCGGCAGAGCGACCATGGCCCAGGCGGCGCGCGTTGCTTGGGTGCTTGGCTCTAGCCGGCGCGCCCTGACTGAGGGGCTGCTCACACGATCCTGGCAGCCGCTCTCGGCACAGAGCCGGGCCGGCTTCACCAGGACGGCAGCCGGAAGTCGGGGCGCCGCGGTCCGCAAGGGGAGCCCGCGGTTGCTGGGGGCGGCGGCCTTGGCCCTGGGCGGCGCGCTGGGGCTGTACCACACCGTGCGGTGGCACCCGCGTTCCCAGGACCTTCGCGCGGAGCACTCGGCCGCGCAGGTAAGACTTGGCTGGCACGGACTGCTGACCGGAGGCCGGGATTAGCCCTGAACTGTTGAGAAGCCGCAGGGTCAGGAGTGGCCTCTTTCGTCCGCTTGTGACCTTGGGCGAGTGTCTTGGCCTTAGGAGTCCGAGGAGGGGGTGGTGCTGTTGCCCACGACCTCTAGGTATGTATCGCATGCCATGGTCTCTACTGTGTGTGTTTGTGTGTGTGTGTGTGTGTGAGAGAGAGAGAGAGGAGACAGAGACAGAGAGACAGAGAGAGAACGAGAACGAACACGAACGAGCTGGAGGCGTGCAGCAGCCTACCGTGGCTCGGCAGCCCTGTGGACCTTTCATGAGTTGCAGTCTTGCCCTTCTCCGCCCCGCCTCCCCTGCTCTTTTCCTGGACCCAGGAACTGGAACTGGAGCGGAGTCCCTGTGGTTCGCTGCTCTCTTCCTTGCACATCCAATTTCCATTTGAAGACCGCGGGGAGGGGGCTGCAGCTGTAGCAAGCTCACCTGAAGGCTTTCCTGCAGAGGAGCTAGATGCAGCCTCCTCCGCGTTTGGAGATCTGAGGTAGATCTCACTTCTGGCCAATGCTGCCTGGCCAGTTGGTCCGCTCTGCCGGTTACTCAGAAAGAGTTGGAGAAGTGAGGGGCGGGGGTGGGGGTGGAGGAGACCTTAAGGACTATTGAAGATGGAGGAAGACACACCCTGGGACTGTCTTGTGTCTCCTTTGGGGACTGGAGGAAGATGAACTAGCTAGCGCGTGCTCGCGTTGGCAGATCCTCCTGGCCCTGTGGTATACCTGCTGGGCACTCGCAGCTAGGCTAGACTGTCTGCCACTCCCTGAACCCCTTGCCCACCCTTCATTCCCTCCACCTTTCCTCATTATATTTTCAGGGTCACCTTAGAAGACTCCCGAAGAAAGGTTTGCGTGGGGGGAGGGGGGAGAGCAAGAGTTCTGGGACTCCAGGTGTTACAAGCCCCATTTTTTCTCTCTCCCCCAGCTGTCCCTGTCCAACCGCCTGCAGCTGACCCTGTACCAGTACAAGACATGTCCCTTCTGCAGCAAAGTCCGAGCCTTCCTCGACTTCCACTCCCTGCCCTATCAGGTGGTGGAGGTGAATCCTGTGAGAAGGACTGAGATCAAATTCTCCTCCTACAGGAAGGTGCCCATCCTGGTAGCCCAGGAAGGAGACAGCTTGGTGAGCCTTGGGCAATCTCATGCCTCCTTTCTGTCCCCAGCTATCTAGGAGTCTCCCTAAATCTGATACTGCTTCATACTCAACTTTATACAGAACTTGTGATTCCTGGAGAAGAGCTCGGGTAGAAAATGGTTCATAAGTGTGGGGTGGGCGGGGCAGGCCTATAGCCCAGGTTGCTCTGGTAAACCCTTGAGCCTTGGTCTGGGCAGCATGGCAGGGTACAGTCACAGCAACAACCCTAAAATACATACCTTTTCCTTCCCTGTTAGCCGAGTCTTGGGGATAGCCTCAGGATGCACTTAAGATGAACAGACTGTTTGTAGTTGGGGTGGTCTGGGTCTGAGGAGTGGCTCTGACACTCACTAGCTGTCTTAATGAGGATTTTCATTGCTCTGATGAAATACCATGACCAAAAACAAGTTGGAGAGGAAACGGTTTATTTGGCTTACACTTCCAGTGAGGGCAGAAATTCATGCAGGGAAGTAACCTGGAGGCAGGGGCTGCTGCAGAGGCCACGGAGGGGTGCTGCTTACTGGCTTGCTCCCTGTGGCTTGCTCAGCCTGCTCTCTTATAGAACCCAGGACCCCAGCCAAGGGATCACTCACAATGGGCTGGGCCCTCCCCATCAATCTCTAGTTAAGAAAATGTCTATAGCCTGATCTTATGGAGGCATCTTCTCAACTGAAGTTCAGACAACTGTAGCTTGTGTTACGTTGACATGAGGCTAGCCAGCACACTTATCCTGTGTGCTGATTTTCACCTCTCTGGGCTGCTGTTTTGTTTTGTTTTGGATAGAGTCTTGTTATGTTGCCTAAGTTGCCCTAGAACTCAGTATTCCTGTGTCTCTTGCATGCTAGGGTTATGAGCAGGTACAGTCATGCCCGGTGTTGGGGTTCGTTTGTACATTTGTTTTGTTTTGTTTTGTTTTGAGACAGAGGCTCATTGTGTTCCCCTTGTTCTGAATCTCGATGTGTCTTTTGAGACAGGGTCTCTCTGTATAGCCCTGGCTATAGATCTGTAGATCAGAGTGGTCCTGAACTCACAGACATCCACCTGTCTCTGCCTCCTTAGTGCTGGGATCAAAGGTATGTGTCACTATGCCCAGATTGTTTATTGTTAAAATTTTTAATTAAGAGCCACTGAGACAGCTTTGGGTAAAGGCACTTGCTGCCAAACCTGACCACCTGAGTTTAAGTCCCAGGTCTCTGGTAGAAGGAGACCAACTGTGCAGGCTGTCTTCTGACCACCACCACTGTCATTCACAAAGAAAATCAAATGTAATTTGAGAAAGAAAAAAAGCTTCATTAGGCATGGCGGTGCACACCTTTACTCCCTGCATCTGTGAGGCAAAAACAGGCAGATCTCTGGGTGTTCAGGCCAGCCTGGACTACATAATAAGACCCTGTTTCAAAAATATTTTTTTAATTACATTTTTGTTTATTTACTATTTAGCATGTGTCTGTGGGCATACACAAGGCTCCACAGTTCATGTTTGTTTGTTTGTCTGTTTACTTTATTTTATTCTTTGGTTTTTTGATATAGGGTTTCTCTGCGTAGCAGCCCTGGCTGTCATGGAACTTGCTTTGTAGTCCAGGCTTGGTCTTGGATTCAGATCGCCTGCCTCTGCCTCCCAAGTGCTGGATTTGGCTAGTTTCTTAGTTAGTTCATAGGATCCCCACCTTGGGCTGTGGGGACACAGTAAAGATAAAATCCTGCCACTGGGCTTGGTACCCTATGTGCAGCCTCTGGTCCTTCCCAGCCCTTTGGTGCCAAGAGGCCAAGTGAGTTGGATTAGGGTCAAATGCCAGGTTCCCCCAGTCATACATCCCCAATAGTTATACTTGGTCACGGTTACTCTGAAAGAGGGCCCAAGGATGGGGAGTAATGAGCTCAGGACATGAGTTTGGGGTACCTCTGTGATGTATCAGCAGTGCCCAGGTTCAAGGACGTTGAATGTTGTTACTGTTTAAGGAGCCCAGTCCTTCCATGCTAGCCAGAGCCTCTGATCGAAACCTGTCTTTTGGGCAAGGGCGTGGCTTACAGCAGGGCGTGTCTCATGTGCCCAGGGCTCCAGGTTCTGTCTCAGCATCACAAGAGACAGTTGTTTCTTCTCTTCCAGCAACAGCTCAATGACTCCTCAGTCATCATTAGTGCCCTCAAGACCTACCTGGTTTCAGGGTAAGTCGCTCCTGGGAGGCCCAGCGGGGGCCTTATCTAAGGGTGGGGCTGCTATAGACAGTTCTAGAAGAGGCCAAAGGTGTCTTTCTCCAACGACTGCCTTCCTTAGCTCCTGCATCTTCTTCTCCCGGAAAGCATTCCTCCTGTCTAACCTAGTCCCCTTTGCTGCTAGTGAGGCATTATAGGCGGGTTGTGACTGAGTCAGGCTGGGCTGGGCTGGGTTGGTAGGCTGGGGGGAGGGGCCGGAGGACGGAGTCAGGCTGAAGCTGTAGCCTTCCCCTGAAGGCAGCCCCTGGAAGAGGTCATCACTTATTACCCACCCATGAAGGCCATGAATGACCAGGGCAAGGAGGTAACCGAGTTCTGCAACAAGTACTGGCTCATGCTGGACGAGAAGGAGGCCCAGCAGATGTACGGCGGGAAGGAAGCCAGGACGTGAGTGGATCTGCGGCTGCGTGAGGGGTGGGGCGGACCAGGCAGAGCCGGATGCTCGGGGACCAACCGTTTTTATAAGGGTTGCACATTCAATACTCTGCATACTGGATGTTTATATTACATATTCGTAACAGCAAGATTACAGTTATGAAATAGCAACGAAATAACTTTACGGTTGGGGGTCCCCACAACAGGAGGCACTGTATTAAAGGTTCTCAGAGTTAGGAAAGCTGAGAACCACTGCTCTGGGTCTTATGGGAGACCGAGTGTTGGGGCAGAGCGCTGGCCCTGGCTGGGGACAGTGCACCACCCTCTATGTCCTCATCCGCAGGGAGGAGATGAAGTGGCGGCAGTGGGCCGATGACTGGCTGGTGCATCTCATCTCTCCCAATGTGTACCGGACACCTGCTGAGGCCTTGGCTTCCTTCGACTACATTGTCCGTGAGGGCAAGTTTGGGGCTGTGGAGGCCACCATGGCCAAGTATGTGGGCGCAGCTGCCATGTACCTCATCAGCAAGCGCCTCAAAAGCAGGTGATGGCTCGCATATGCAGCAGAGGGGTCTGCTCTCCCCAGTCCTGGCGTGCGCCTGGGTAGCATCCATCGAACCCCTCAGGGAGGGAAAAGGGAAACTGAGGCCTAGAGAAGACAAGCCAGGCCTGGGACCCAGCACAAGTGATCACTCCCTAGCCCGGGTTTAGGGTCACGAGCCATGGTCCTACCCTGTGCCCTCTACTTCTGCCTTTTTGTCAGGGTCCCTTTTCATCTTGGGCCACCCTCTGTCACTCAAGGGGGCAGGTGCTCAGTGATGTAGGTGCCATCTCCTTACCTAGGGCCACCCCGGTCACCCTGCCTTTCTGCTTTATGCAAAGGAGGCCGTGCTCAAGCAGGCTGGGGGAGGAGTCCCCTGACCAACTGTTCCCTCCCCAGGCACCACCTGCAGGAGGATGTACGGGTAGACCTCTATGAAGCAGCCAACAAGTGGGTGACAGCCGTGGGCAAAGACCGGCCATTCATGGGGGGTCAGAAGCCTAACCTTGCTGACCTGGTACGTTTGATGGTGGTAGTTGGAGTGGCCTGCCTTTGGGCTGGCATGGTGGGGACGGGAGAGGGGAAAGCCCAGGGAAGGCCCGCCTTTTACAGCTCCCTGCTCCCTATAGGAGCTATGTCTGCTTCTCGTGTGTGTGTGTGTGTGTGTGTGTGTGTTGTCAGGGGGAAACGCAAACAGCTTGTTTTCATGGTTCTCATACTTGCAAGGCTCAGGAAGGGGATAGTTTCAGGCTGGGCAGGATCCGGGGCCTAAGTTGGAGTGGCAGGGCCTAGGTCCCGTCTGATTTCCTAGCTCAGTCGCAGCATGCCTGGACTCCAGGTCTTTACCTGCAAGCCTCACTGGCCTGGCTTCAGGCCCTATCCCTGAGCAGTCTTGTAACCAGGCAGCCTTGCTCTGACCAGATGTGGATATATCCTCTCTTCAAAGTCCCACACAACTGGCAACAGACAGGCAGTGCGGAGGCCTCGTCTGAGGCCTTGGGGCCCCCATGGCCCCAGTGCAGTGACTGCTCCTTGACTCCTCCCTAGGCAGTTTATGGCGTGCTTCGAGTGATGGAGGGTCTGGAGGCCTTCAATGACCTGATGCGACACTCACACATCCAGCCTTGGTACCTGCGGATGGAGCGGGCCATTGAAGAAGCTTCCTCAATGCATTGTGTCCCCCCCAGCTGCAAAGACTAGTTGCTAGGGGCACAAGACCTGGACCAACCCCTGGCCATGCTTGGAGGGCGCAGAGTCATTTCGTCTCTGGTCCACCTAGCCCCCAGTTCTCTACTTCTGATACTGGACATTTCTAGGGCCCTTAACTCTGAGGACAGGGCCCAAACTTACAGCTATTCTGTAGGTAAAGGGTCTGGGGTCACAAAGGACTACCCTCCAACCCCAGTTCCAGGGGCCTGATCTCCCAACGGGGATTCCTTTTCAACTCTGCTAGGGCTCAATCCCTTGTTGACAGGGATCAGACTGGCTCCCGGCCTGCAGGAGGGAAAGGCAGTCCTGTCCACATGCCTCCTGGTTCCAGCTCTTCCCAGGTGCCCCTGGGACTATTGTATTTGCAATAAAGGAGAGGTCTGCTGCTCCCCTCCGGCAGCCACTGGTCTGAGGTCTGGTCTGTGGGATAGGTGCTGCTGGGGCTGTCAGCCAAGGGACACCAGGGAGGGCTGTATTAACCCTGGTGCCTCTGCCCCGCAATTGGTGCCCACTGAACGTCACCAGGATTTGGACACGGATGTTGGTCTGCTTATGTTCCCACTGACCACGGTGCTCTGGGCAGTGATGTTCCTCTCTAAGCCGCCGTCTGTCAGATGGGTATGTTGATAGTCCTGCCTCTGAGAAAGCTGTAGGGAAACTGGGTAGTGCACGCGTGTCATCCCAACAACCCAAGGTGGGAGCAGCAGGGGCTTAGTCTGGGGCTGCAGCATGAGACCCTGTCTCCCAAAGACAGCGTGTGTCTGGAGGCGCAACTCAGTGGGTAGCGTGCTTTCTCAGCACATATAACGCCCTGGTTTCCACCTGGGCTGTCATTTAAGCAGGGTGTGGTAATGCGCACTAGTAATCTTGGCAGGAGGCGGGAAGATCAGAAGATCTAAGTCACCTTCTTACATAGTGAGCTTGAGGCCAGCCTCAAAATACAAACCCAACAATACAAAAATGCAAAATACAAAACCCAACGAAGTTGCTGTGGGATGAGGAGGTTGGGGAATGGGTGCAGGCCAAGTGCACATTAGGACACCAAGCTCAACAGGGCCAGGTGTATAAACCTCTGCTGTACAGATGAGGGGCCTTGCCCCAGAGATACTGCTGAGGGTCCCTCAGGCAGCCTGTGGTCAACCCAGGCTAGGAAGGAGTCCATAGGCTCTTGTTTTTTTAATGTGTACGAATGTTTTGCTTGCATACATGTCTGTGTACCATGTGTATGCCTGGTGCCTGTGGAGTCAGAAGAGATCATCAGATCCCCGGAGATTGGAGCTAAGGTGATTGTGAGCCAATGAGCCCTCATCTCTCCATCCTTGCATCCTGTGAGGTTGCAAAGCCAAGGGATGGTGGGGGAGGGGCAGAGGAGCAAGAGTTGGGTAGGGTGCATCCAAACCCCAAGCCTGAGTGTCCCAGCCCATAGCCTGCACCCCCACCTTTACCCCCTCTGGAGGAGGGAGGTCATGTAGCCCAGTAGCCATGTTAAATTTCCTCTCCCCTTAAAAGGTCATGTCCAGCAGCACTTGAAATTTCATCCTTATGCAGATGAGGTATTCCCAACACCCTGGCACCTACCAATGGTATACACTCACCCCAACAGCCCCTACTCACCCCACAAAGGATTAAATAGCCTTTTTCCCCCATTAAAATGAGCTGCCTCCTTGCTGCTGTCTCCCCAGCGTCTGTTCCCACAGCGCTCACCCCCGCCTGGGGTCACTTAGCTCCCACTGTCTCGCTCTGCTTCCCTTCCCAGAATTCACAGGTTGTAAGGTTGCCATTGCAGGTGAGCCTGCTGCTGCGGGCGGGAAACGGCGCCTGAATAGCAGCATCCCCACTCCCGGCCTCCCATGTCCCTTCTCAAGGCTCTGTCGACACCCTGCTATTCCACGGTCCTCCTCGAGGAGGCGCTCTCAACTGGGAGATGAGAGTCTTTTTTTTTTTTTTTTGGTTTTTCGAGACAGGGTTTCTCTGTGTAGCCCTGGCTGTCCTGGAACTCACTTTGTAGACAAGGCTGGCCTCGAACTCAGAAATCCTCCTGCCTCTGCCTCCCGAGTGCTGGGATTAAAGGCGTGCGCCACCACCGCCCGGCATGAGATGAGAGTCTTCATCTGAAGGCTGCTAGCAGGATACTGGCTTCCAGGCAGCTAGGATGAGGGTCTTAAAGCCCACGCCCACAGTGGCACACCTACTTCAACAGGGCCACCCCTTCTAATATACAAACCATCACACACATATTGTGGTAAGATGCCCCCTTCTCACTAGGACACCATAGCCTGGGGAATCCCACTGCCGGAAGCTTCTGCTATCTATGTTCCTGCACTGGATCAGTTGTGTCTAGCCTTGGCTCCCCCTTGAGGTCATCTGAGTTAGGAGGCAGGTAGGTTGTGTCTCAGCTGTCAGACATACCCTTTCTCCTCATCTCCACAGACATGATGTTCATGTTTTCTTCTGCTTCTGTATTCCACAGTAGGACTGGCGGATCAAAGAAGTGATCCTGAGGGTTTTCCCCAGAGGTTGCTGTAGGTGGAAGAAGACTGCACTGGTTGGCTAGACTGGCTTCCTATGACTTTAATGGAGGACTGAAGCAGCCACACTCACTAGGCCTAGCATGCTTACCTTTCTTCTTTTAGTGTGTTTCCCATAGCCACCAGGAGGCACTAGAGAGTCTACAAAGCCTTCAGGAGATGGAAGGAACATGAGGCTGCCACCTTGTGGCCAATTCCAGGTTTGGTTAGGTGATCTTCATTGTCCACATAGCTCTAGCGTTTAAGCATTTGGAGATGAGTAGGAAAAATCACATTTCATAGGGGTCAGAGCTGACCCAGGGACCAGTACCTGGTCTCTGTCATGTTCACTCTAAATCTCCTGTGGTCTGCTTTTGAGAAAGCTCTCTGTAGCCCAGGCTGGGCTGGGACCTGGCATAGGACCCTGGCTGACCTCAAACTTGTGCCTCCTCCAATCTCCTAAGCATTGGGATTATAGATGTGGACCATGTTGCCCATGGTCTTGGCTGAGCAGAGGCCAGGGTTTGGGCCTCTGATCTCTCTTGGTTGCGACCTCGGGCAAGCCTCATCCCTCCAGGAAACTGGCATCAGTGACCATCTGTGGAGTTGGTGAGGTAGGGGTGGAAGATGGTACAGGTTTGTGTATAATCAGTGACATCAACTATCTGCTTCAGAATAACATCCCTGTGTGTCCTAGCTGGTTTGTGTGTCAACTTGACATAAGCTTGAGTCATCGCAGAGAAAGAAGCCTCCCTTGAGGAAATGCCTCCATGAGATCCAGCTGTAAGGCATTTTCTCAATTTATGATCAATATGGGAGGCCTGGCCCATTGTGAGTGATGTCATCCCTGGACTGGTGGTCCTGGGTTCTATAAAAAAGCAGGCTGAGCAAGCCAGGGGAAGCAAGCCAGTAAGAAACATCCTTCCATGGCTTCTGCATCAGCCCCTGCTCCAGATTCCTGCCCTGCTTGAGTTCCTGTCGACTTCCTCCAATGATGGACAGAAAGTGTAAGCCAAACAAACCCTTTCCTCCCCAGCTGGCTTTTTGGTCATGGTGCTTTGTCACAGCAACAAAACCCTGACTAAGTCATTACGACTCTCAACACTGAGCCAAGGACAGAGGAAGTAGGCCTAGAAAATCCTGAGAACAAGATGCCTCCCTCATGGTGGCCAGAGAGGGAGCTGCAGGGAGGATTCTAGTTTTCCTGTTTTTGTCAAATTTCCACTTAAAAATATTTAGAAGTTATTTTAAAGTATTGTGCATGTGCTTGTGCAAGTGTGTGCGCTCACACTTGCATATGGAGGTAAGAAGCACCCGTTGCCCCAGGAGCTGGAGTTGGAGGTCATTGTGAGCCGCCTGACATGGGTGCTGAAAACTGAACCTGGTTCTTCTGAAAGAACACTCTTGTGTTCTTTTTTTTTCTTTCTTTCTTCTTTTTTTTTTTTTTTTTTGGTTTTTTGAGACAGGGTTTCTCTGTGTAGCCCTGGCTGTCCTGGAACTCACTCTGTAGACCAGGCTGGCCTCGAACTCAGAAATCTGCCTGCCTCTGCCTCCCAAGTGCTGGGATTAAAGGGTGGGCCACCACTGTCCAGCCACTCTTGTGTTCTTAACCATAGAGCCACGTCTCCCACCCCTTACATTTTCTTTGGGATTAGGTGGACAATGAATGCTTATTCTCCATAGAAAATATTCTAGGTTAAAACTTCCAACGAATTGTCTGGTTTTCCAGTGTGCCAAGTTCCCTGGGCATCACTTCTGCTGTTTTTAACCCAACAGGAAGGGTTTCGGTGGGTGGGCATGCTTGGTGGTACCAGGGAATGAGTACCTTTGTGTTTGTCTGTCTTTTGAGACAGGATCTGTCTGTATTCCAGGCAGCTCTGGAGCTCGGTGTGTAGCTCTGCTGGCCTCATACACACTTTGCTTTAGAGCCTCCTGAGCGCTAGGGTTATTGGTGTGTGATTACACACTGGGAACCCTGTGCATGGTGCGGAGCGCCGAGGACAGCTGACTCAAAGCTCGCCATCCCCAGAACCTATTACACTTGATGTGCCGAAGGGAATTTCTAGGTGTGATTAAACTGCTGACTTTGAGATGGGGAGATTGTCTAGGCAGGCCCTAAAAGCAATCAAGAGAGGCAGGCAGAAAGCCAGATAGTATGTCACAAAACTAAACCCAGAACACCAGGAAGGAAAACCAGGAAGATCAGAAGTTCAAGGTCATCTTCTTCCTCCTTGACAAGGTGAGTTTGAGGGCAGCCTGAGCTACATTAGAAATATAAAAGCAAACGGGCAGAGATGGGATCAGAGAAAGGCTGTATCTCTGTGTGGAAGCACAGCGGCTGAAGGAGTCAGAAAGGGTCACAAGTCATGGAGCACAGAAGCTAGAAGACAAACCCTACAGGAGGAGCCAGACCTGCTGACACCTCGACTCTAGGCAGTGGAACTGACTTTGGACTTCAGGCCTCCAGAAACTGGCATGTTCTGAGTCACTGAGTTTGTGGTTCCTGGTTAGAGCAGCCCTGAGAGGCTGACATAGATGATCCCTGTAGAGGGTGGTCAGGAAAGAGAAATGAGTGGGGGACTTGGCATGGAGCAAGAACAAGGTCTCTTGTGTCCCTGTCTGTAAAGGTATGGGGAGGCAGGCATCCACACTGGTGCCCTCTCCATCAGCCTCCGTGAGTGCTAGGAGAGATAAAGCTCCTCCAGGATCGTAGGCTGGGCTCACAGTGACAAAAAATGGCAAGAGTTCATTTCACTGGGATGTTCTCCTGTCTGGTCCTGTGTCTGGGGACTCTGTCCAGCAGGCCCAGGCTGATGCCCCCCCCCCCCGCAGAAGGACCGAGGAGGTCACCAGCTATCTCTGGCCTTAGGTCTACTTCTGCACTGCCACCAGCAGCTCTCATCCAACTGTGTCCACGCTGGGCTGGCTGGTCCTCAGGTGCAAGGACCAAGGTCCACCTGGGCAGTTGGGCCAGCAAGAAGGCTCCTCCCCTTCCACCTTTCCCCTACATTCCAATCCACTCAGACCAGTGAAATCTGGACTGGGGACAGCAGAGCACAGGCCACCTTGGCAAATAAGGCCACACTCCCCTTTGTATGAACTGAGACATGTCCTTCCCCTTCAGAACTGTAAAAAGGTTCCCATGGGGAAACTGAGGTTGGGCAATGCAGAAACCTTGCCCGAGATCATACCATGATGCCCTAATTTACCTTGTAACCCGATCCAAAGGCTGTGTGGGGAAAATATAATCCAACCCACATGTGCGAGTTAACAATTCTGGGCTCCAGGCATGTGCGGCGACAGGGAACAAAGCCCTCAGCACCAAATGGATGGATAAGAGCCTGAGGAATGAGAGCAATCAGGTGACGTGTACCAGGAAGCAGGGTGGGGAGAAGAGGCTGGCTTAGGCGGGAACAGCCTAGTTCTAAGTAAGGCAGGCAGTGGAGGTCTCACTAATACACAGTGACAGAGACCACTGATATCCCCGGCCCGTGAGCCCTGTACCATACTGACCTGACAGTGCCTGACAAGCCAGTTCCATTGCTGGTAAGGTCTCTCCTTCCAACTGACTTGGAGGACAAAGCTTGAAAGGGTGGGAGAGCAGGTTTGAGCCAGTCAGCCAGGACCCAAAGGTAAGGAAAGTTTGCATCTATTGCCCTGGTAACAAATTCCTGAAGTAAGTGGTATATTTGATGTCCTAGCCAATTCCCAGAACCTTGCTTGGCAAACCCCACAGACATTAATTCTCACACAGCTGTAGGTATGGGTGGGGCCAGCTCCCTGTCTCCAGTGGTGGCTGCTAGCAGGATCCAGTTGTTTCTTAGCTTTCAGACACAGCCTCATAACCTCTATACCTCTTCATATTGAGTCCCCATTCCTCTTGCTTTTTAGAGTATCGGGATCACTGAGATGGCTTAGCAGGTAAAGGTGCTTACCATTAATCCTGAGGACCTGAGTTTAGTCCCCAAGACACTCATGAAAGGACAGAACAGGCTTCCACAAGTGTCCTTTGACCTCCACACATGCACCTAAATACACACACACACACACACACACACACACACACACACACACACACACAAATAAGTAAAAACAACATTTAAAGCAGGATACCATATGTACCCTGCTTTAAATTCAGGCTTACTCTCAAATGCTGGGATTCCGCCCCACCACTTTTAATTCTTATAAGGGATAATCACTGAATTTGGGGCTCCCTCCCAATCCAGAATAGGCTTGACACACTGGGAACCACACAGGGACAGAGGATAGGCGACTCCAGAGCCCTTGGCTTGTTGAAGCTGAAGCAGCTTGAGCACCTGAAGTCCATCTGACAGGATGAGGAGAACAGATTGATAACATGCCCCTGGCAAGCCAGTAAAGTCTGTGCCTTCCTTTGTACCCAAGCAGTCTGCAGTCTAGGCAATGCTAATGCCTTCTCAGGAGTTGAAGTCCTATTAAACTCTCCTGATTTCCCCCATATACCTTGTTTCAACTGTTTCCATGAGGAAAGTTCTCTAAGTCCAGTGACAACTTCATCCTAACTTGGTTCCATAAGCAAAGCTCTATCGGTAAATAAAGTGGTGTTCGGAAGTTCTAAGTGGACACAAGTTAAAGGACACTATTCGATCTAGTACACATGGTGGGTACATGCCAGTTCCACACCTGGGCTCACCCGGTAGCAGGTGTGAGCCGGAGGCCCTGAGCTGCTTCCTGCCATGCCTGGAGCAGTCTGGCCTGGCTCCTGGGTGTGCAGCGCCATCAGAACACTGGAGGAAGATCTGGCACCAGAGAGACAACTGCGAAGGCTTTCCCGGCCTCAAGGCTGAACCTCTGTCAGGGGAAGGCCAGGTGCTTGACTCTGAGCAGAGAGCCCCAGGTTTTGATAGTCTTGCTATAGACTAGCCTTCAACTCACCCTCCTCTTCAGTCTCTCCCCAGTGCTAAACCACCATACCCAGGACAAACAACTTATTACTTTTGCTTTTGAGACAAGGTCTCACTATGTAGCCCTGGCTGACAGAAAAGCCCAAGCCAGACCTGGCTGGCCTCAAACTCAAGAGATCCACCTGCCTCTGCTTCTTGAGTGCCCACCAGGCCAGCACAGGCTACACAGTATGTTTTCACTCAGAGGGAAGCAGGTGCAGGCTTGGGGCTAGAACCGCTAATACAGGGGCTGACTGACTTCACTAGAACAAAGAGTTACCATTTGACCTTTCTTGCCTCTGGAAGCATTGAGTGGACTGCTCCAGGTTCTCAGCAAACTCAGACATGACCCCCTTCAAATACAGCCAATTCTAATGCTTATGTGCATGCTGGTATCTCTGACTTCCCTGACAACTCATAGAACAGGGCCCTTTGTCATGTATCGTGTCCCGTGTGTATCCCTGACCCATATCTTCCCCAATCCCCACTCCATTTCCTTGGTCATTTGTAAATTACTTTGTGTGAATGCATGTGTGCACCACAGTATGCACAGTATGAAGGTCACAGAACAGCCTAAATCACTTCACACCTTCTAGCACGTTGGGGCTCAGGCCATCTGACTTGGCAGCAAGTGCATTTACTATTATTACTAATGAGCCATGTCCTCAGCCTGTGAAGTGCTTCCCCACTTTCTCCCTTGGAGACAAGGTCTTACTATGTGGCCCTAGCTGTCCTGAAACTCAATTTGTAGACCAGGCTGACCTTGAACTCAAATCTGTCTGCCTCTGCCTCCTTAGCGCTAGGACTAAAGGAGTGTACAACCATGCCCAGCTAAGTGTTATACTATTTGTATTTATGTAGCATGTTTGTGTGTGTATACCACGTGTACAGGGCCCACAGGAGTCTGGCCCTCTGGGAGAAGAGCTGCCTGACCCAAATGTTGGTAAATGCTGACTGCTGAACCATCTCATTAGGCCATAAATGCCATTTAAAGAAAAATGATTACGATTTTATTAATTCATTTTTAAGGTTTATGTGTGTGGGTGTAGATGTGGAAGCCAGAGGACAACTTGTGAGAGTTAATACAATGCTTCCTCCCAGTCTGTGGCTTGTTCTCTCGATGGAAGAACGGTTCTGGGTGCCAGGAACCCAGGTTCAGGGTTTTAGGTCTAAGATTCACTCAGGTATGTACATCACTCAGAAAAAAGGGAAGCAGGGGAGACAGACTTAAGAGCTTTGGCGAGAATCAGGATGAGGATAAAGAAGGCAGCAGGGTGGCTGTCATGAGCCGTGGGGTCCCAGGTCTACCTGAAGGCAGACAGGTTCTCTTGACAGACACCACTAGAATGAGATGTTAGGCAGGAAGCAGGGTGCTGTTGACAACCCAAAGGTTTTCAGCTTAAGTCTATAGAAGAATGGGGTCACCTTTTGCTGGTATGACAAAGATGGCAGCTCTGGGAGGAAAGCCAGGAATTGCCCTTTGACATGCGTGTGACGTTTCAATGCTCACCAGTTGTCCGGTGGAAAGGGTGAGCTTGTGCATGCAGGGACTCATCTGGGTTCAAGTACAAAGTGAAAGTCCTCTAACAAAGCTCTGAGACAGGTTGGTATGACGGAGGCAGTTCTGAGCTGCCCAGGCCTCTAGCACCCAGGAGGCCTGGGCGAAAGCAGTCTGTAGTGCCTGGAGACCATGAGAGGAATATGCTTCCAGCAGGAAGGGGAGGCCCTTGCCACAGACAGAGCAACCCCCAATCTAACCAACACCCACTAAAGGCGAAGTGCCTCCCTAGAGATGAGGGGCAATGGATGAGGAAAATATTAATGTTCCCCAACACCCAAGCCCAGAGCAGAAAAACCCTGGCTCCATTGTCACATTTGAAGCGACTTTATTAGAAGGCTGCTTGCCTTTGACAAACTCCAGTTACAGCACAGACTATGCAGACCGGTGAGTTTTGCATTGATCTTTGCATCCTATTTGGATTTTCCTCATCAGGCCATTCTGGGGCAATGGAGGCACAATTGCCAAGTGGCCAGCTGGCCACTCATTGAGTATGGGCAGTCGCGGGCCAGGAGGGAGACCAGGTCACAGGTTGGGGAAAGCAGGCCACCCTGTCCTTCAGTCCTTACCCTCAGACCAAATTCCTGGTGCAGCACCTCACTGCCTTGCCGATCCAAAAGGGCAAAATAAAGAAATCCTCCTGGTCCAGGAAAGAATGTCAAGCCACCACCTTTCCTACTACCCTACCCGGCCTGAAGGGTCCTCCCTGTGCCTTTCCTTCTGTTTCTGGAGGGACGGACATGCCGTCAGTGTGGGCAGCAGGCAAGGTCACTCTGTGGCCACTTTTCCATTTTGTCTCCCCATGCCCCACCAGGCGATGACAGGAAGGTACAATCAACCATGAACATAAATATGAATAAAAAAAATGAACTTGAAAATGACAGGCTATTAATTAAACAAATCTATAAAAATAGTTAGGACATAACTCTGTTCAAATAAATACAAAATAAATAGGCTCCAAGCAGAGTGGTACACGTGTGGAATGTGAGGCTGTTCCCGCTTGGCCCCACAGGGCCCTCAGAACAGACTTGAGAGCAGACAGACTACCTGCCCTGGGCTCACAGTAAGTGTGGCACTTGTAAAGGGTCCAGTTTGTCCTTCTGAACCAAATCCTTTACCCAGTAAGACATAATTAGGGCCCTCAGCATCTTTTTCTTCTCACCAGGGCAGCAGACATGGGGCAGGTACTCTGCACCCTCACACCACAGAACTGAATGAGTGTGGGCATGAGCTGGTGCCAGTCCTGACAGGGCTCAGGGACAGCTCAGAGGACATTAGGCCCATGCAGGCAGCACAGATCCCCTGGGTTCCAGGTCCTAGCACTAGCTTTCAGCATAGCCATGCACCATGGCATCAGGCAGCCCATGCCTGAGCACCTGGGCGCATCCAGGTGGCCTTGCTGGTGAGCTCAGGATAGGCGAGGACATAATGGTACTTCTTCAGCTTCCTGTACCACACACAGGTCCACATGGATGCTGCAGCTTGGGAAACAGGTTTGGAAGAGCAGCACTGAGGGGAGATGGACAGAGGGACAAGAAAGAGGGGGGCAGGCCCACTTTCTACCACAGCGCATCAGTGGAAAGATATGAGGGGCACAGGAATGCTCTTTGGACCAGAGGGATGCCGTGGCTGAGGTCCGGCTGCGGGAACGAGATGGAAGAACTAAGCTGGCATCCAAGCTCGCTATCTGGCAGGCACTGTGGAAAACGTCCTGTCTCTAGTGCAGGAGCCCACATCTTACTGACCCCTGGACCCCAAGGAACATCCACAGGTCTTCCTTGGAAGAGACACAAAGGTCTGCCAGGTCAGCAGGACCAGCCCAGAGCTTGCCAGCTCCCTGCCCGTCCCCTGCGGTATCCTGGGTTTCACAGCTTGGGTAAGTCAGCTTAGTGTTGGCACATTCACAGAATGAGGCGGCTGCACACCCTGGGCTGCAGCCCAGGGTCACCAAGTCCGCCACCCGCCCGTCACCGAGACTGTACGCCCAGGGTGATCTTCAGGTTCTCGTAGACCACGTAGCTGATGCTCACAGCTGGAATCACCTTCATGAAGTTGGGGGCCAGCCCCCGGTATAGCCCAAAGGCCCCCTCAGTCCGGAGAATCTGTTTGAAGAGGCTGCTCATGGTTACCTCAGGTGCACCCTCGATGGAGGCTGTGGGAGAGAGGCCACTGGTCAGATGTCATCTGTGATCCACCCCAACTGCTAGGGAGAGGAAAGCAAGACCAGGACCAGTCTTACCTTGTGCCTGCATCCGGGTCCTGACCAGGGCTAGTGGGTAGCTGGCCAGCTGGCCACAGGTACTAGAGATAGTGCCACAGGCCAGGAGAACGAACACGCCAGGGTCTGCACTGTTTACTGCGTAGCGCTGTAACCAGGTATTTTTCAATGTCTAGAGGGAAATGGGATACAGAAGTTAGCCTTAAAGAGCCAGTGTGGGAGACACACACTGAGGGTGGAACAGCTACTGGATCCACAGGAAAGCTGTTTCCTATCACGCACGATCTGAGAAGCCAGTGTAACCTGATTCACTTGGCCTGGGCCTTGCTGAACTCCTGACTTGCCTGCCTTTGGCATCCATTGTCACTTGAGGTTCTTGGCTAGGACAGGAAGCATAATGAAGGTAGAGGGAGCGCTATGTTCCCACACAGAGCACCTGGCTCTGTGCTCTCAAGTCTGTGGAAATATGGGAACCCTAGTGGCCTCTGTTCTTGGGGCTGCCTGCTGAACCTCTGGACCGTAAAAGGGTTCAGAAGCTGGGACAGAGTTCGGGCTTGCTGTGCAGAAGGTGGAGGGTGACAGGAGACCACTGAAGTAAAGAGCTGACTGCTATCTCTCTCTAAGCATCTCCATCACAGAGGGTGTTGGTACCAGGCAGGTGCTTTTTTCCCTCTCTGTCCCTCTCTATTGCCAAGTGGGCCTCACCTCATAGACAGCGAGGTCGATGCCAGCGTAGGGGATGATTCCCAGCATGTTGGGGATGTAGCCTTTGTAGAAGGCAGCCACGCCTTCTTTAGCCAAGATCCTTCTGGCACAGTCCAGCATGCCAGAGTACTGGCCTGTTTTCCGCAGGGCCATCCGGGTCTTCAGGACCTGCAATGAGAGTGTCAAGAAGCATGAACACAGCCTATTCCTCTGCGTCCCCTGTGTACTGCCCACTCCAGGACTGATGGCCCTTACCTCCATTGGGTAGATACTGCTCTGGGCAATGGCCCCGGCCAAGGAGCCTGCCACAAGCCTTTCGTGGATCCGCAGCGTCTCCTGATCACTACCAACAAGGCGTTTCATCTAAAACAGGAAAAAAATGGAAGGAATGCACCTGGCGGGCCACAGCACTTCCTTTTACAGCCAGCTTTGGATGAGACCTGTGACCCTGAAGCTACCTGTGCTGTCCCCAATAGTAAGAGAGCTGGGCTCATGTCCAGGCCATTGATCTTGCTGTCCTTTGGGTACAAACACTGGCTCTCATTTCAGGGACCTCAGACCAGCAGATATTGCACAAGCAGCAGTCAGCTGGCAACCCTCTCCCAGGGCCTCACCTGCTCGTAAGCCATGAATTTGATGGCCGACTCAGGGGCAATTTTGAGGACATTGATGCCATTGCCCCGCCAGAGTGACTTGGCTCCCCCTTCTCGAATCATCTGTGTGAATCCACCTATGATGCACATGTTGTTGCTGCGGGAGGCATGGACCTGAGGAGGACAAGAGAGCAGAGGGACTCAGCAGGACTGAGGGAGGACTCCACTGTCTACCCTGGGAGGAGCCTTTTCGGAGAACTTCTTCAAAGAGGCTCTTCCTTCTGAGTAGACATGGCTGGGTGTTTTTATTATTTTGTTTTATTTTATTTAGTTTTTGCCAGACTCTCATACTATATAGTTCAGGCTGGCCTTGATTTTCATCCTCCCCGAGTGCTAGGATTAGAGGTATGCCCCGCCAACCCAGAGAGGAGAGCTCTTGATCTCTCTCTCTATCCCTGGAATTCTGTTAAAAACGAAGTAAGAGGGAACTATTCGTGCTCCTATTTTCTCATTGGCTCTGGAAGGAGAAATGGCTAAAGGCCATCAAGCTGGGTGGAGGGGCCAGCACACACTAGATTAAGCCTTAAAGCTCTTCTAAATCTTTTGCATCATTCTATTTCTGGAAGATAAAGAAAGATCCCACTTAGTTACTTATGCCAAGGGGACAAGGTAGTTCCTGAAAAGCATTAACTCCGACTCCATTAGCTGTGGTGGGAAGTTCGGGCTTTTAAAGCAGAGTTCCAGCTGAGGGAGGGAGGGGAAGCTGAGGTACCGTTGAACCACGGGTAAAAAGGTGAGCACCTTCAGTCTGTCCAGAGGGTTTGGGGGGGGTGGGGGGGTGGGTGGGTGGGTGTGTGTGTGTGTGCGCGCGCGCATGCGCGCGCGCCCGCACTGTTTCTGGGTAGGCCTCCTGGCACAGAAAGTGCCAGACAGAAGCAAAATGAGGTAACTGGCCACTGTTCAGACAGACATCAAAGTCCACAAGTGTCCACATGTGGGTCATTTCACAATGCTTCCCTGACATCAGACAAGCTTATCTCTGCCGTGCAGACGTGGAGTTGCACGCTCAGCCAAGGTGAAGGCACTTCTTCTTGATGGCCTCTAGGTCATGCCGGGATCTGCTCCCCCTGCCCTCCATGAGGCATCTTATCCATCCTGAGATGCACTTAAGGAATCAGGTCTTGCCACACTCCAAATAACAATCCCAAGTAAGGTGAGACTCAGCTTATGTTTCTCTGATAAAATTAGCCCAGCTAAACGCAAAGGTCACCTAGGCCTGGATCTACTGGTGCCTGCGAAGCATTAACTCCAATTTCATTAGCTGTGGTGGGAAGTTCCGGCTTTTGATAGCAAGGAGGGAGGGAGGGAGGGCGGGAGGGCGGGAAGCTGAGGCACCAATGAACCATGGGTAGAAATCTGCCCGCTTTCCTGCTCACCTGCATGAGCACCTTTAGCCTGTCCAGGGGGGCAGTGCACGTTCTGGAAACCGCCCCTGCCCCACCTCCTGCCACCAGGTGCCTCCACCACATCCCCGTCTGCCGCTCCTCCACTGTGAACTCATCTGGGACTGTCAGATTCTCTCCAACATCGAAGATCTATGGGGAAGACAAACAGAGACATAGCCAACTTTACTCACGACATCGGTGGCCAATGTGCTAGCCACCTGGCCACGGTCACTGCCTTCTACTCTCTCAAGTGGCCACACGAATGGTGAAGATGGCAGGAACGCTCCCTTTGCCCTGACAGTGGCTGCAGCTCTTGACCGTGTACACGGTCTACACAGGAGCAGGTAATGATTGGGAAGAATGTGACAACGATGCCCTTTTAAAGGAAGCTCCTGGAACTTCCCGCAGGGACTTTAGGGCTAGACAAGGATAAGGGAAGATGGGTACAAGCCCTGCAACCTGATACAGAACAAGACTGCCAGCAGTACAGAGTGTTATGCAAGGCCTAAGCAAGCAGGGTGCTATGCTGCCTGCGTAATACCTTCTCTCTGGAACGGGGCCCAGCCAGCTCTGCTGACCTCTGGGCTACAGGCCAGAGACAGACTAGCTGCTCTGAACCCTAGAATCAGCCACTTACTTTCACCCAAGAAGCCCTGATCTGGCATTGTAGATGCAGAGAGGAAAAGGCAGGGGCAGCCCAGCCAAGAACACCACAAGTCTTTTAAGTAAGAGCAATACTTCTAGTTGTGGACCCACATCTGTCTTTCTGAATATGCACCATGCTAACAGAGTGAAAACAGTATGCAGGCCCTACAGGGCATGCTTATTAAAACCAAACCCAAAAATCAGAGTCTAACTCTGTAGTCCAGGCTAGCCCTTAACTCATGAGGCTCCTCTGCCTCAGCCAAAACATGTATTTTTGCCATAGAGAGAAATGATACTAAAAAAGAAACGCAGGAAAAGCGAAGGCATCTGTAGCAAGGTTTCTTCCCCCATTCCCTGGAGGACAGACTGTCTGCTTCTGGGAGAATTGGCAACATAGGAGAACAAGATATTTGGAATGGCCCGTGAAGGGCAGCGGCATGTAGGGACAGGAAGGTGCCCAACAAAGGGTCAAGGGTTCAGGCTGGTCACCGTATGGAAGGAAGAGGAGCATGTGGCTGGCAAAGGAGGGACAACATCTCAATGCATCATCAGGACTCCCACACAGGTCTGGATGGGGATGGAATGAGAGGTGCCACACAAAGACGGCAGCCTGAGTGGACAGTGGGCGTGTCCTCACCGTGGAGTGCTTCCAGTACAGGATGATCTCAGGGATGTTCTCCACAGGGTGCAGGAGGTGGTAGTCCCTCCACTCGTTCCAGTCGATGGTCATCGTGCCGTTCTTATCCATGCTGTAAACAGAAGCATGGTCAATGGCACATGTCACACCCACCTGCTCATTGTGTCCCCACCACCTGGATGGGATGAAGGCACCATAGCCACCCAGGACACCAAAGGCACCTTGCCCATGAGAAAGGATAACGTGGCTCCATACCCCATTTTCCACAAAATGGAGAAGTGCTGAGCCCACAGGAACCCCGTTCTGATCAGGGAGGGAGGCAATCACGGGGAGACACAGATACTTACTAGGTGACAGGGCCCCAGAAGTGGCCCGTCCGTATTCTGACAGACAGACAAAGGAGGATGCAAAGGAGAAAGGAGAAACAAGACAAATAAATGCGCTGAGCAGGTTAGTAAAGCAAGCACACACCCAAAGACACCAGGGGCCAGCACAGTATGAGGAAGTAGGCAGAACTGGGCTCCTGGGGTTGCTGGCCCTGTGACCAGTCGGCTTTCAGGACAGCCAGGTACAAACTGTTCTACTTGCAGGGCTTTCCAGCAGCCCCCTGCTCACGAGTGAGCCATCTCTCTGGTCAGCATATGTGGCTACAGAGTAAATAACAAGCTACTAGCAGCAACCCAAGTCAAGGACCACACATGAGCCAAGTCCCTCCCCATCAGGCAGAGAAAGGGTTCCAGGGACACTTCTCACCAATGTGAAGTGCCCACAACTAATCTTATCATTTTCAGGGTTGCTGGCAATAGGCTAATTCCAGATTTGTGACTCTTCCGTGAGAGTAGGGCCAAAACCTCAGGAGAAGCTTGCTTTGGGAAGGGGCTTCTTCTCCCTCCTTCTAAACACAGGGCCACTTTCAGGGAAGCAGGTCAACATGAACAGCACATGGATTAGTTCAAAGCCATTAAAGCATCCCATAGAACGAGCTCATCCACACTCACTCACCTCTTAAGAATCTTCTCCGCCTGCTGTTCAGAGATCTTGACACCCAGGTCCCGCAGGGACTGCATGATCTCCTGAGCATCGATTCGTCCTGTGACAACAAGATCCATGAGAGGGGTCCAGCATTTGGTAAGCCAAGGCCTGCCCAGCAGAGGAGCTACAGCCAAACTCACCATCATTCTTTTTGTCCAGACTCTTAAACACCAGCCTCAGTTTTTTCTCATGGTCTTGGAGGTAATGTACAAACTCTTCAAAGTCCAGTTGCCCATCGAGGTCCTTGTCACCTGCTTGCACAATTTTCTAGAAAACCAAAGTAAGGACTTGAGATGCTGCTCACTAGCCTCTTATCACAACAGGGAAATGACTGTTCTCTATGATGATCCAAGATGTCCTATCTCCAAGGATCTATCAGCCCATGGGAATCATGGGACATCATGTCAATTTACCCACATACCAGAGCCACTGTTCTGATTCCCAAAGGCTATCCAGAAGCCAAGCAAGGGCCCACCCTGCTCTGGTGAAGAGACACTCCTATGAGAAAGCCTTGAGGCCCGCAGGGCAGTCGGGTGCTGGCCCTTTCCAACATTCCCAGACCAGCCTGTTGCGTAGCCAGAGTCAGTGGCCTGGCTCTCCTACAGAAACACTCCTGGCTGAGAGCTGGGGATAGCCTTGGGAATAGTCCCTTAGGAACCCTGCTACTTGTTCTATCCCCTGTGTGGCATTAGTTCACTAATAATTTGGTGACAAGGGCAAAGGTTCAGACAATGCCTACTTAGCAGGAACGTTGCCAGGGAACACTCTGGAGGGTGTAGAGACAGACACGAGGAGCCAAGAACAACTATTCTTGGGCTCATTCTTGAAGGCACAGCCAGTCCGGTCCCTGGTTTCAGGGATACCATATATAACCAGGCCCAGGTCCCCACCAGGCACTGAGCACCAGGTTAGCTTTACTAGTTAGTGACCTAAGGCTCTAAGAGACCCTGATCTGTAGCAGCACCATCTTAGGTGAGCTCTGCTCGGCAGCTGGAACACCAGCTGGATGAAGAGCAGTTGGAGCTTCTCCACTCAGCGGGAACGCGGTATGCAAAAGGCTTTACTGAGGTCTCTCCAGTAGCTAGCTCTAAGAGGTATAGCCCATTCTTTCCCACATGTTACAAAGCAAGGAACAGCAGTTAAGAGAATGGTGTTGGCCATTTTCAAATTCTCAAAATACGGGTCATTTCAGCTCAGAAGCACTTCAGATTTCATTTGTTTTTAATTATATTTAGCCAGGAGTGGTGCCTTTAATCCCAGAACTCCAAAGGCAGAGCAGGTGGACCTCCTATATGAATTCAAGGCCAGTCTGGTCTATTTAGTGGGTTCCAGGCTAGCCAGAACTAGAATCAGAACTACAGAATGAGACTCTGTAACACCCCCCAAAAAAGCTTTTTGATTCTTTCTTTCCGTCTGTCTGTCTGTCTGTCTGTCTGTCTATCTATCTATCTATCTATCTATCTATCTATCTATCTATCTATCTATCTATCTAATTTATTGGTAGAGCACTTTAAATCCAAAACAGAGAATCTCCTAAGGAAAATGTTTCTTGGTTCTCATGGACTCATTCACTAGTCAAGTTAACACACTAGGTCAAAGAGTTTTGAGCCGACTAGGGTTTAGAAACTGATGAACCACTGGCTAGCTTGCATTCCCAAAAGGCAGTCACTAATTTTTGGGAGGGGCGTAGACATATATCCCAAGGAGCCAACCATGTGAACGGTGAGGCTGGCATGTGGGACAGATGGAATGCATCCTATCTGCTAACTGGGATTATGTTAACTTCTTGCCAACATCTGTGCTCTTAGCCAAAGGTCACCACCACAGATGTCAAGTAGAAAGAGGGAAAAATCTATATGCCATTCAGGAAGGAGGCACTCAGAACTCTATCTCTTTTCCCTAGGTTACCTGCTACCAATGTACTCTGCCCTGGGGTAGTGCCCCACGACACAGACCACTTACAACTGTCCAAACTGTACCTTATTTAAAAATATTCTCTAACAGTTTGCCCTGTATCTGTGGGTATAGTGATGCACACCCATAATACCAGCACTGGAGAGGCTGAGGCAGGTGGACTTCTGAGAGTTTGAGGTCATCCTGGTCTACACACCAAGATCCTGTCTGAAGAAATGCCAAGTGTGGTGGCATGGCACATGGCTTTAATTCCAACACTAGGGAGCCCAAGAAAGGCAGACAGACAGATCTCTTTGAGTACCAGGCCAGCCAGGGATACATAGAGACATTGTCTTAAAAAGCAGGGAGGGGGAAAGAAGACTTGCTTCTTCTTCCCCCCACCACTCCATTCTGAGATGCACAAAACCACACACTAGCACCGGGGGACAGCATGAAATTTAGTGCATCAAAGTAAACCCCAAAGCCAAGTTCAGTTTCTCATCACACAAGGGCCAGGATCACCACTGGCATCCTGTTCCCTGGGGCACCTAAGCACTTGAAAGTCCAAGAGGGAAGGCTGCCTCTCCTTTCCAGTGTGCCTCTACACTCTGCCCTGGAGTCACAGGAACTTCCCACAGCAGTGAGACAGCCCAGAACTCTATGACATCCTGTACATTTTTAGGAGGCTTCATCTGTGCCAATCTCCTATCTAGAGATTCCATCTCCCACAAGTGCCTTCCCTCCCAGTCCAGGAAATTACATGAAAACCAGCCATTCCCATGACAGTGATGTAAAACTGCTGGCTACAGCCAGAGAGGGCTGGGGAAACACCTACATTTCAGACATTCTTTCCTCTAGGCCAGGAAGTCATGCCCCGGTACCATTCATCTCTTCACTCAAAACCAGTCCCTGTCTGACCCTCATGGCATTCGCTCAGCATACAGACCTGCTTCCATTGGCGGTACGTGGAGAACTCTTGAGAGGGGATAAAGACACTGAGTTTGAAGATGGATTTCAGCTCGGCAGGAAGCCCCTTAGACTCAAAGTACTGGAACTCAGCCTGAGCCTCCCCGGCGATGGGGACATACAGGCACAGGCAGAGCATGCTGGTGAGACCGGGTGCTCGGTCACCGCCAGGAACAAGTGCTGGCAGAAATCAAGAGTGGGAAATGCCGGGGCTCCCAGGAAACTAGCACAAGATATACCGGCCTCTGCTGTCACTGGCTGCTTAAGTCCTGCCCTTTTACTTAATTGGAAAAAAAAAAAATCCGCCCACTGTAAGTGCAGCCAGCAGCCAATGAGCAGTCCTCAGCAGCCGGCAGTATCAGGTTGCTCAAGAGCAGAAGAGCAAAGATCAGGACTGACGTCACTGCTTGCAGAGTTAACTCTTGGAGCCCAGGCGGCAGGCACTGCCTAGGGTTGCAGTCCTATGCCCTAACAAACCTTCACCCCGGCAGTCAACCCTTCCAAATAAACAAACAGCCAAGTGTCTGTTTTCATACAAGGTCCTCAAATGCGTCACACTATATAGCGGCTTTCTCTTCTTAGTAAATCATTCCCAATAGAAAATTCAGTGGAAACAGAGACTAAATCAGAGATGTTGAAAATTGACCCAGGCTACGGAGAGAGAGAAATCTGAATGCCACGTCCCCAGCTGTCCTGGAACACAGATCTAACAATCCACAAGCATGCAGTGCCTAGGAATCTCTCCCATCAATCACTGGGGTTAGCCAAGGCTCTGAGACTTATACTTGTCAAAGCCCACGCCCACTGAAAACACTGGAAACCTTGGTCTGATGGTAACCCTGAGAATTCTGCTGCTGTGTCACCCTGAAGCCTTTTAAAATGAACTACAATTAAATGAGCCAGGCGTATCGGCTCACAACTACCATCCCAGCATTCTGGAGGCTAAAGGGGGATCCAGTTTTGAGGCCCTCCTAAACCATATAAAAAAACCTGTCTAAAAGCAGGCGGGATGGAGACTCAGTGTAGAATGCTTGTATGTCTCACAGAGGCTCTGAGTTTATCTGGACTGATGGGGAAGTGCCTGAGAGATTAGTAAAGCACACCTCTGGGTGTGTCCATATAATTCCAGAGAAGATTAGCCAAGTGGGGGGATTTACCCTGAGAGTGGAATGGGGCTCCAGATGGAGTAAGGGGGTAGAGCAGAAAGCCAGCTGCTACAGGCTTGCTCTCTTCTCTCTGATTCCTGGCCATCGTGATGGAGCCAAATCCTTCCTTCCTTAAACTGTTTCACAGTAACATAAATCTGACTAGTTGTTGGGTATGGTGACTCAGAAGGCCAAGCAGGAGGACTGCTGAGAGTTCAAAGCTAGCCTGGGCTACAGTGTAAGACTATCTCAGGAACTAATAAAATGACTAGAACAAGACTTACTTACCAGCCTGAAGACGGGGAGAATGAAATTAAACTGAATTCTTCACCTACGCTCACTGCAAATGTTTGTTTCATAGTTGTGGGCCATCCCATTATCACTGTGTCTACTGCCAGCCCAGGAGACATACACTTTAAAGAGAGAGTCCTGGAAAGATCTGATTTTTTACTTTAAAATTTTATAATTTGTAACACTGTGTGTGTGTGTGTGTGTGTGTGTGTGTGTGTGTGTTGTTTGTACATAAGCCATATGCATGCAGGTGTTCTCAAGAGACCAGAGGCACCAGATTCCCTAGAGCTAGATTTACAGGTGGTTGTGAGAAGCACCTTGTGGGTGCTGTAAACTCAGGTCTTCTGCAAAAGCAGCACATGCTCATAACTGCTGAGCTGTCTTTTCCAGCCCCCAGATACATCATTACTGAGGAAGATTCTTTACATGCCTGCCTTTCTATTTCTTCCTTCCCTAGAGATGAGAGTTGCTGAGGGTGAGATCACGTCACTGTGACAGGATGGATGGTTCCACCCCCTTTCCTTCTACAATGTATCCCCCATCCCTTCCTAATATAGACTAAGCCTTCTTACTCCTGGGATGCATTAAAATGGATAGCTACCATTTGGGGATCAGCAAAAGTGAGAGGATTTTCAACTCCAAAGTGCTTTGTTAAGAATCTGTAAAGATATCGTACCTTTAACCCCAGCATTCAGAAGGCAGGCAGGTGGGTCTCTGAGTTCAAAGCTAGCCTGATCTGTACAGAATAATCCTATGAAGGGGAATCTAGAATAAGATACTGCTGAATCACTGTATATGTACAACACTGAAACAGTCTAACAAACAGGGCACTTTGGGTTCCCTGAGACTTGAGTTTGTAAATGCAGGCCTTGGAGTGCCCTGGACCTGATGAGGCGGCTTTATCCAGGCAAATTCTTGCTCAGATACAGCCACCAATGAAATTGCCCAATCCAGAATGTTCTGCCTTGGACCTCTTTTAACACACATGTGAAGTCTGCTGCTGGAGTCCTAATGACAGAAGGCTTTAGCGTATGCCCTGGCCTTCACCTCTTGCCTGAGTGACAGAAGGGTCTTTGCCAGAAGTTTCTGGCTGAAGGCTGGTGGGATGGCTCAGCAGGTAAAGCTGTCATCAAGTCTGACCACTTAGTTCGATTCCTGGGACACGCGTGGTGGAGAGAGCAGGTGCCTGCCTGTTGTCTTCCAACCTTGGAGAAGAGCACACACATGCAGATTTAAATGGGCTGGAGAGATGGCTCAGAGATTAACAGCACTTGCTGTTCTTCCAGAGGACTTGGGTTCAATTCCAAGCACTCACATGATTCACAAACATCTGTAGTTCTAGTTCCAGGGGATCTAACACTCTTGTGGTCTCCAAGAGCATCAGGCATGCACATGGTGCACGGACATACATACAGGTCAAACACCTACACATATAAAATAAAAATTAATTAAAAAGGAATTTCTAGCCAGCAGTGGTGGTGGTGGCAGTGGTGGCGATGTGTGCCTTTAATCCCAGCACTCAGAAGGCAGAGGCAGGCAGATCTCTGTGAATTCAAGACCAGCCTGGTCTACAGAGTGAGTTCCAGTACAGCTAAGTCTACACAGAGAAAACTTGTCTTGAAAAACAAAGAGGGGCTGGAGAGATGGCTCAGCGGTTAAGAGCACTGATTGCTCTTCCGAAGGTCCTGAGTTCAAATCCCAGCAACCACATGGTGGCTCACAACCATCCGTGATGAGATCTGATTCCCTCTACTGGAGTGTCTGAAGATAGCTACAGTGTACTTACATATAATAAATAAAATAAATCTTAAAAAAAAAGAAAAGAAAAAAGAAAAACAAAGAAACAAAGCACAAAAACAAAAAAGGGAAATTTCTAGACTATAATGAAGGTCTTTATCCTACACAAACCAATTGTTTTGGAGGCAAGGAATGTTCTCTGAAATGTCCTGCAGATGATTATCAACATGTCATTTCACAATGCTATCTCAATTCTATTTCAACATTAGTTTTGTTTCATTAGTTTCATAGAAAACAATATTAATTTGTTTTCTATGGTGATGGGGCCTGAACCCAGGGCCCTGAATGTCGGGCAAGTGCTCTACAACTGAGCCACACCCACATGTCCAATAAGTGTTTTTTGTTGTTGTTTTGTTTTTTTTAATTTTGAGACAGTTTCTCTAAGAAGCTTGGGCTGGCCTTGCACTCAGAATCTTCTACCTTGGCCTTCCAAGTGCTGAAATTATAGATATGAACCACCATTAGTTTAAGAAACTCTGGAACATTTTTTCTTTTGCCACCGTGTTTGAGTGCTTAGGTTGTACTCAGTAGACGCCAGGCACAGTGGCCCTTATCTGAAATCTATATCCCTAGGAGACAGAGTTGGAGGTCAGCCTGGGCTACACAAGCAGTCTTTGCCACTGTGTCCAAACCTTATTCCCTGAAAGAAAAGAAAGCAAAGCAACGATCTTCACAAGGTAGGCCTGACAACACCATCTTATAATCCAGAACTTTGTCTTCAAAATGACTCTTCCAGAATGAGTCGATCTCTAGGTGCCTAGTGTCTGAGGCAACTGCTGTCCTGAGACTTCAGACTGTAGGCCACTAGGGGCTTCTGCAGCCATCTCTGTCATCTTTGCCTAGAGCAAAGCACCCGGGAGAATGACATGCCCTAGTCCCAAGCCTATGGGAGACAGAACTCAGGCTCACAACCAGGGCCAGGTTTCAGTTACAACAGTCACTTAGTCCAATGCTGAGACCTCCCATGATCAACATAGCACAGTGCATTTAAAGGTGAGCCACATGTGAAAAAATAGCGACCGAAGGCCCAGGGGTCCAACTTGTGTCATTTCTAGGCAGCTCATAACCCTTGGGACCTGAGCACAGCATGCTGTGCCCTTCTCTGCTCTCTTTCCTTACTCTATCTAGTTTGGTGACCCAGATCTGTTTCCTGTCCTCTGATGCCCATTCCTATGACTAATACAAAAACTACAGCAGCAGCACCAGAACCCCTAGGACTCTGTGGCATCCGACTTCATTTAATAGGTAAATGAGCAGGTTCCTTCATGAGCATTCTTCCACCTGGATTTGCCAGGGCCACCATCAGCTCTCCTCATCCTGCCACTCTTATGTGCCCAATCCTCCCGCCCCAGGAACTTCTGGTAAGGGCTGGAATACACTAAGAGGGCAGGTACAGTGCCTCTGGGAGTGTAGTGCTGGGTTGGAAAGTAATTCCCTGCTCCTCTGCAATGACTCAGAACAAGCCAGAAATATTATGTGAAGGAGCAGGCAAGCCCCACCCTCAAGGCTCTCAAATATCATTGGCTGCTCTGTCATTTTATGATCACGTTGCCATGACATCCCAGTGTAGCAGGTTTCCAACGAAACCTGCCTACACTTAGTAATTACACACACACAATGAGCACAATCCTGGGATTCTGAGAAGACTGCCCCTTAGGATCTAAGCTCCACTGTGCAAGGGCACCTCCCACTGCAGACAAATGGCTTTCTTTCCCAACTTCGGATTAACTGTGAGACAAAGATAAAGGGGAAACTGGAGCAGTTCCTATAATAAGAGCTTGCAGGAACCTGGCTCACAGACACATATTTACGTTGGGGTGGGGTTGAGAATGAAACAGTAGTGCTCGGACAATGAGACGCCTGAGAACTAAAGGTGCTCTAGCCGCTTTCCCAAGCTTGCTAGGGGTTCTGCTGAGAAAGGCAGAGGCCGAGCATCTCATGCACTTTGTGTGGTGTAAATGCTGACTGTTTCCATTCTTCACTACTGAATTTCAAAGAGTCAGTGCTGCCCAGAGGTGTTCTCTCTCTCCTCTTCCTCTCCCTCCCCGCCCCCTCTCTCTGAGCCACACCAGCTGCTCCACCTCCCTCTTGCCCTTCACACACAGCCCACCAACCCATTTCTCTTGCAGGAAGCAGAGTGTGGGTCTCCACATGCCAGGCTACAAAGTCCCACCCAAGGCAAAGGGTATCCATAGAAGCTAGGAAGTAGAGCGGTTACTGAATTAAGGTTTAAAAATTGATAATTTAAAAAAGGCAGCCAGCTCATTCAGGAGAGAAGATGAACAGGGCTCAGCATGAGTTCCTCACACAATTAGCATACCACTATTTCTGGTCCTGTGTAAAGTTGAGAAAGGGCAGAAAGTGGCACCCTCTCACAGCACAGTAAGCTCAAATGGCTTATGCAGGACAGTCTCTGGGAGACCTTGACAACATGGAGTCATCACAGTCTAAGGACTCCACTTAGTGTCAGAGGTCAACAACAGTAAACTTGCCATAGTGAAGTCCCTGACTACTGGTACAGGCTAGATAAGCTCTTGCAGGGAGACTCACTGTGACATTTGGGGGCATCTATTATATACCAAGCACTGGGCACACTTGCGCTGCTTTCTGAGTAAGGAAGATGATTCAGGAATAAGACTCGGGGGTTGGATAAAGCTGTGCATACTGCAGCCAGTCCCAGTTCATTCTAAGTGAGAGCTTGGCCAGTCCCATAAACAGCTTCCTGAAGGAAGGAAGGAAGGTTCCAGAAATATCAGGGTCAAGCCTCAGTTTTTCCTCTCCTTAAGTAATTCTGTGCAAATTACAGAATTTCCTGTTCTTCTCCCACCTCCAAAATGGGGAGTGCTATCACCTACCTTGGCTCCTGGGAGATCTGGATGCAAGGCTATAAGGTCCTGACACTTGGCCAACCCTGGTGGCTGTAGTCAATTCAAGAGTCACCAGCCTCTACCCTTCCATGACTCCAGGCTCTCCAAGGTCCCAGTCCAATCCCTGAACTTTCTCTGGGACCTAAGGTAAACCACGGCCCACGGGGCAAGGGGAATGTGACCTTCAAGATGCTGACATGACCTGTCCCCTTTCAGCCTGCCATAGTGGAGTACACTTTTAGTCCTAGAACTTAGGCAGAGGCAGGCAGATCTCTATGAGCTCTGAGGCCAGCCTGGTCTATATAATGAGTCACAGGACAGCCGGCGCTACATAGTGAGACCCTGTCTAAATTTGAGGCACCTTCTCTTTCAACTGAACCAGTCACATTTTTCATGTAAGTGAAGATAATATATTTAGTTTGTCACTTTCAAACAGCTTGCTCGGTGAAACAGACACTCCTGAGGCTAATCTACTGAAGTAAACCTTTCCCCTCAATGACCAAGCAGGTGCAGTCGCAGTGTTAAGAAAGTTTTTCAGTGGTGACAGACATCTTGAACCATATTTGTAGCCTTCTTCATCACTCACCATTTCTCCGATACCAAACTGGATTTTTTAAGTTCTCCCTCCCATACCCATTCTTTCTCCCCCTTCTGGGAAAATGATCCCAGCCCAGCCCCTAAACTAGAATGTCCTGTTGAAGGTGCTGTTACCTTAGGAAACTGTTCTGCAGGTCCGACCACCAGCAAGATGGTGGGTCTCTTTTCCGTGGCCTCAGCCCTTCCGTTTTGTTTCCCCAAAAAGGTGGACATCTGGTCTCCCCGTGCAGGGGCCTGAGTGCCTCTGGCTCCATGATCGTTGCCCTCTCTGGAGTCCTGGCACTCAGCTCTAGGGAGAAAGCTAGACAGAAAGTGCCACAGCATCTGTAGCATCCCGGCCTCCTCCAAGTGCCACTGCTGATGACTGCTCACTTCTTAGGGATGTGACCACAATACCTTGCAAGGGTCTTTAGCTACACAGCTATCGGGGAGTTTCCAGGCTGAAGCTCTACAGTGCAGGGGCTGGTACTGCTCGCTCGCTCGTGCCTAGCCTGAGAAGTAGCTCACTTAGGGAGCCTCCCCGGCTGCTGGCAATAAGACAACCAGCTGGGCTACTTCAATCAAAACTCACTTCAGCAGGCGGGGTATCAAAGGCCTGGCTCCTTTTTTGTTCTTTTTGTAAAGCAAAAATAATATCCAGATAGACCTCTCCCGGAGACGGAAACAACTTGGGGCTCCCAGTCATTCAGCCATCCTCGCTCATTCCGTAAACCTAGAACAGAGCATCTAGTCTGCATTCTCACTGCAGCAGGACCTGGCCAATCACCTCTGCCGACACTACTGGGTTCATTATCCCGACCAGCATCAACCCTCCAATCACAGGCGGAGTATTTCCTGCTTGCAGCCCAGCTAGTCCACCGGGAGGTACAGACTAGGTTCATTTTGCAGAATGCGAGCAGGCTCATCTTTAGAAGCAACTTCCCGTTCTCCTCAGGATAGCTTCCAGAATGCCACTCACCACACTCAATGTGATCCAGGGTCCTTAGCAACACTTCAAGTGACTAGCACTACTCCCTCCTCCCATTATTCAATTTTCCCCAACCCAAGCCTAGCAGAAAGCAAGTCTTCATTGATAGTTCTCTCCAGGAGATCACATTGACTTGTCAGCCAGAGAGACTGCTCACCCATTTACCCCCCATTCTCTCAAACCAGATCCAGATTTACCTCTGTCCACTTCGCTGGGCTAATGATCATGATTAATCTTTAGCAGTTTTTAGTTTAACAGCAGACAAACGTAGAGACCAACTATCATCCCTCCCAACGGTGATCAAAGTGTTCATTATCATTCTATTTGTAAAATGTACGCCCAAGCCTGGGGAGATGGCTAAAGCTGGTAAAGGTACCTGCCAAGGTCTGCTGATCTGAGTTCGATCTTGGACCCACAGCGGGAGCCAAAAGTCTATTCCTCACACATGTGTGCCCTCCACATGTCTGCCCACAAATATTTACATGCACAGCACGTACTTACATAAATAAATAAAATTACATTAAAAGATGCACCCCCCCCCAAGCTCATTAAACTCTTAGGAGAGGATGGGGATACCTATAACCTATCCACTACTACAAGAAAAGAAATGTAGCTACAGGTACCAGCTCTCCAAAAGCTCTTGCCCTCTACATGTAGGCCCACATTTAGCCAATTCTGTAGATATATCTGGATATGTGAGAAATTCACAGAAATCCACAAATAAACATTCATACACACATATCTTCATTATGTATGAAATAATTTCCCTAACTGTTGCTTTTAAGTTTTCCTTTATTTTTGAGAATTCCATAATGTATGTTTGCTTTGGTTTCTCAAGACAGAATTTCCTGGCTATCCTGGAACTCCCTCTGTACACCAGGTTGGCCTCAAACTCATAGAGCTCAGCCTGCCTCTGCCACCGGGTGCTGGGATGAAAGGTGCACCACCACTACTTGGTTGAGGATTCCATAAATGTATCCAAAGAAATATCTACTCATTCCCCCCAACTTCCCTCATATCCCCCTCAACACGCCCATCTTTTTTTGTTGTTGTTGTTGTTTTTAAATAACCCACTAACTCCAGTTAGTATGGTCCATAGGTACACAGGTCTAGGGAAACCTATAAAGAAAGTGGGCCTCTGCCGGGCAGTGGTGATGCATGCCTTTAATCCCAGCACTTGGGAGGCAGAGACAGGTGAATTTCTGAGTTCGAGGCTCTACAGAGTGAGTTCCAGCCTTACACAGAGAAACCCTGTCTTGAAAAACAAAAAAACAAAACAATACATACATACATACATATATATATGTATGTGTATATATATATATATATATATATATATATATATATATATATAGAGAGAGAGAGAGAGAGAGAGAGAGAGAGAGAGCCTCCCTTCTAAGCAGCTATCCACTTCCAGTAGTGCCTCAGTGTGGGGTGGGGCCCAGAGACCATCTATACCAGGATTCTGGCTGGCTTGATCTTGTGTAAGTCTTGAGTAAGTCCCCTTGGCTGCTGTGAGATCGTAATCCTCATAGCCAGCATGTGCAGAAGCCCACGTGTCCCAACACTTCACCCCATCCTCCAGTTCTACATTCTTTCTGCCTCTTCTTTCACCAGTGCTCAGAGAGCACACTGGTGGTGGTGGTGGAGGTTAATATAGCTGCCCTGTTTAGGGATGGGTACTCTGAGCTCAGTCTCTTTCTCAGCACTTTGAGCAGATCCAAATCTCTCTGCCTACTGCTGTCCAATATAAAAGAAGTTTTTTCTTTTTTCTAAGGAAAACACTTTACAGTCTGGTCCTTTATTTCGTTTTTGTACATTAGGCCATGAACTCATATGGAATGGGCTCCAGCAGCTCAGGCTCTTTTCCGTTTGTCCTCACAAAGTGTGCTTCTTGTGTGGCACAGGCTGGTGCTTCTCAGCTGGCTTTCTTATAGCACCCAGGACCACCAATCCAATGAGCAGGCCTAATCAATCAAGAAAATGTACCACAAGTCCACAGGCCAATCTGGTGGGGCACTTTCTCAATTCAGTTTCAGTTGAAGTTCCCTCTTCTAAAATGTCAAAATGACACAAAAACTAGCCAGTACAGAGGTTCTTGAGTTTTTAAATAAAATGTGTAAGGGTGTTTTGCCTACATTGTATCTGTGTACCACATACATGCCAGATGCCCACAGAAGCTAGAACAGGGTGTCAGATCCCCCAAAACTAGAGTTACAGACAGTTGTGAGCCACCATGTGGGTGCTGGGAATTGAATCCAGGTCCTCTGCAAGAACAGCTAGTGCTTTTAACTGCTGAGCCATCTCTCCAGCCTTTCTTGGTTTTTTGAGATAGTCTTAACTATGTCACCCTGGTTAGCCTTGATCTATGTAAACCAGGTTTGCCTCAAATCACAGAGATCTACCTATCTCTGCCTCCTGAGTGCTGGGAGGCATGTATCACCACGCCCAGCTAAATTTGTCCACATTTTATCTGTTTTGTGTATAAGTATATGCATATGTGTGGGCAGGTATGCACCAAGGCATGTATGTGGAGGTCAGAGGACAACTTGCTTCTCTTCTTCTACCATGTGAATCCTGAGGAATCAGACTCAGATCATCAGGCTTGGTAGTCTCTGAGCCATCTTGCCAGCCCAACAGCTGACTCTTTTAAGAGAATGGGCATCTAAATTATGGTACACCCATACAACAGACCCTTATGCAAGGGTTAAAAACAAGACAGTTCTTACAGTGTGCCATGATGGTATGATCTGAAGATAAGATTTGTACAATGAAAAAACCATCAGTTATTTCTATATTTTTATACAGGACAATTACCTCTGAAAAGGACCACTAAATTAAAGAGGGCGGGGGCAAAGATTTACTTAGGATTATGAGTGAAGGCTGCCCAACAAGAGTTCTCTTTTCCTTAAGATTAACAACTACTTCTACATTTCTTCTACCACATGGATTCCAGGGATTTAACTGACATAAGGCTTAGCAGCAAGCATCTTTATCCACTGAGCCATCTTGCTGGGTCCAAGAAGATTTAGTTTCACTGAATATTCTCTTCTATCTTGCAAAACCAAAAGTTGGGCCTGACTGAGGCTCATATAGAAACACCCATAAATATTTAAAAGGAAGCTGCAAGGTCAGAGAGGCAGCAGCCTGGATAAAACTTCTTAATGCCTGTGGGGGAAAGCGGAAGAGTGCTGTAGCAGCTGCTGTCTCAATGGATGCACACAAAACTTTCAAAGAAAGTTTTCTGCAATGACAAAATGTAAAGGTCTTCGAATTGTAGGCTGAAATTCCAGACATCACCTACCAGCTCTGAGATCTTAAGTTACTTTAGTAGTATAGGCTTTATAAAAATAAAAATCATCAAGTGGTGGCAGTACATGCCTTTAATCCCAGGACTGAATCTAGAGCCTCTGTTAACAAGGGCTCTATCACTGAGTTCTATAGAAAGGACTATTTTTTCAAGACAGGGTTTCTCTGTGTAGCCCTAACTGCCCTGGAACTCACTCTGTAGACTGGCCTGGCCTCAAACTTACAGAGACCCAACTGCCTTTGACTCCCAAATGCTGGGATTAAAGGTGTGGGACACCACAGCCTGATGAAAGCACTTAAAAAGCTTTTGTCATTTTTGGAAGGGGTCTCTAAGTTACTTGGGCTGCCCTTGAACCCATTCTATACCAGACAGGCCTTAAACTCTTGGTCCTCTTGCTGTACCCACGAGAAGCTGAATTTATAGACCTTTGCCACCAGGTCCATCGATAATTCGATATTCTTATGCACAAAATGAGACAGCAATAGAACGTTTTTTGTTACTTTGGGCCAGTCTAGAGACAAGAACCCTAAATAAACACATCAATCATATAATATATCATAATACCTCCCCCCACACACACACACACATACAGAGTACTGGGGATTGAATTTAGGGCAAAGACACATCCTTAGCCTAACAAGTCAATCCCTTCATAAACCTAAACACTGTTTAGGCACAGAGAGGATGAAGAAATGGAGAAAGTGGTGTCTGGGGTTCCCACCTACAAAACCCGCTTATGTAGGTGTTGGCTGTAATTGAATAGATTTCTCCATACCATGGAGCTGAGTTACAAACACCAGGGCTTCCAGCCAGGGCAGGGCATCAAGGAACTAATTCACACCTTCCTGTGTGTAACAAGAAAAAACTCAGAATACATGAAGTAATGTTTTCAAGCCATTGAACAGGCACAAAAGACACCATTTCCTGAGAAATGTGTATGGATGAGGCAATTCTTAGCACCGCCATAGCTTCCTGCCTGAGGTTCCCAGGCTCTCATGAAGAGGAAGAGCTTGAACGGAGCTGGGCAACCTCCCAGTACGAAAGAGCAGAGGCTGCTACCAGAGTAGTCTGAGTGTTCAGGGCAGGGTGCCAAAGAGGAGACAGCTGCAGAGCTACACAGGGTCCCCTAGGAGGGACTCACAACACACCATTGAGTTCACAGAAGTAGTCCTGACCTCCCAGCCAGGGTGAAAAACCTTACCACACAGAGGGTCTAGCTTCATACATGGGCTACACCTATCAAAGTAAGCCCACTGATATTCAATCTGTTTCAAATAATCACTCTCAGACTAACACTCAAGATTATAGGAATACAAAGTTAGCTGGCATTCAATGGGGTAAAATCCAGAGCCAGGCCTACTTGGCTATAGTTTCAGTTATTCAGTGGCTGAAGTAGGAAGATCAAACATTCAAGGACAGTGACCTTACTTAGCTTTCAGTTTAAGTCAGGAAAGAACAAACCAAACACAAAGGAATACATTAGGCCAGGAAGTCACAACTTACGTATCCAAGCTCCCTTTACTTGCACATACCAGGATCATGGAGCTATTGTTTACCGTGTGCTTCGTCAATATTGTGTTATTGTGTTAAACACTCCCATCTCTGCTGCTTCTTTCTCGTTTTCCCAGTGGTTAATACAGTCCATTTCTTATGCCATAGCATCTAAATCAGAGTGCTGGGGAGATCACTGGTTTCCTGGGGTTACTTGTCAATTACAACTCTAAGTCTGCTTCCCTCAGCTTCTTGGATATGAAGGTAGGTATCCACCTACCTCCAGAGCAGGGCTGGCCCAGTCAGCTTCCTATACCTGCTGCCTGGGCATAGCAGCAGCTCATCCAAAATAGGGTGATCATCTGCAGGAGGAACCTACACTTCAAGAACTGAGAAAACAGCCTGAATGGATGAAAGCCTGTTAGAAAGAGATCCTAAGGGAATGGATCTAGTGGCAAACAGTCAAATGGCTTATTGCAAATCACCGGAGAAACTGTGCAGGGTAGAATGTGCCAGCACATCACACAGGACACGTGCGGAGGGCTGTGCAAGTCCTGCAGCACTGTGGTGTTTGCACCCGAGCTGGCAATGCCCACCTCAGGCTCCAAGTCTTGTCTACCACCTTACCTACCTACTCCTCCTGCATTCTTTTCGTCTTTGTCTGACATTCAGAACAAATGTTGTCAGAGGGAAGACTATCAGCAGTTTTTAATGAAATAATGAAGCCAGACTTCATTTGACAGAAAGCCAGATTGATTCGGGTGAATAGTTTCATAATGAGGACTAGTTATACCAACTAGGTGGGAAGGGCCTTGTCCAACAGCTAAATGGGTCAAAGCTGAAGCTCTAGGTCAGTGGTTTTCAACCTTCCTACTGCTGTAACCCTTTAATACAGTTCCTCATGTTGAAGTGACCACCAACCATAAAATTACTTCGTTGCTACTTCATAAATGTAATTTTGCTACTGTTATGAATCTTAATGAAATGCAGACTATTTGATAAGCAACCCCTGTGAAATGATTGTTCAACTCCTCTCCAAAGGAGTCTCGACCCACAGGTTGAGAACCACTGCTCTAAGGTTTTTACCAAAATCAGAACTGAAACCAACTAACAAAAGATGCAAAATGTGCAAAGAGACAGCCACAGGAGCTCAAAGCCACGTGGCCATGATTTACTATTTCAGAGACACAACTGCCTAGGCTGAAATGAATCAACCAGCTAATTCAATTGAGTTCCTTCCTCCCTACGCCACCCGATGGGAGCCAGAGTTCCAGGATGTAAGGCAGAGTGAACGGACTGGAAGCTCCTGCCAGTGACTCAGCCTTCAAATTGGAGGCTGAGGAGGAGCCAGCGCTTGTTCCCCTGGTACTGCTCAAGGTGGCAGTGATGAAAAGAATGGAATTCCCTAACCTGCATCTTAGGAAGTAACCCTGGAAACTCCTGATTGTAGCAGGGAACAAGAAGTCTACACAGCAGACTCTTTGAATGGCTGGCTCCTGCTGGTGAAAGGCCAGTCCCCGTTGAGGGCCCTCATTCAAGGTGAATGCCTTTTAACAAAGATGTTTTTTCTAAAAGAAAAAAGTGCACACAATTAAGCCATTTTAAGCACAGGACTCTTGATCTGTAGGATAAGGAAGAAGCCGGTCTGCACTGGAACACATCATAATCTCTGTTCTTCCAAAACCATGGTTCTAATTCAGATTAGATTATCTGTCCTGTGTATTATATTTCTGAAGAGAATGCAGATATAAACTGAGACCAGCAAGTAAAAACCCACTTGCCTAAAAGGATCCAAAGCTTCCTATATATGCCCCTCTGACATGCCAAGTCTCCTCAAGGACTCTAATCTTCCTCTCTCCTTTCTCTCATGTCAAGAGGCAAACCTGCAGACTCAGTGGTACAGTATTTGCCTACTTTGCACAAGGCTCTGTGACTTGATCCCCAGAGCTGCCAAAAACAATGTTTTTGGTTTCTCAAAAACTGACTTGGGATCAAGCTAGATCAGGTTGTGCCACCTGCAGCCCCAGCACCTGAGAGACAGAGGCAGGAGGATTATGTGATCCCAGATATTCCCAGCCAACAGGGATAATACAGCAGAGTCAAACAGAACCATCTTAACTTCCCAAGCCCGCTTGTGGAAGTCCGTTCAGGACTGCGGTTCAAGAGCATTAAGAGCCCAGCCACACTGGCACAATGTAGAGAAGACAAAGGCAGGCTGAACTCTGTATTCAAGGCCAGGCAGGATAAATGCTGAGATTCTGTCTCAAAAATAAACAAATAGCAGGAAGGATAATCCATCCAGAGATGGCCTTCTATAGACAGCAGAGCTGTTAAGGGTAGTTGAGAGAATTCTAAGAATTGCTGGTTTGAACTAGACCAGCTCTTGGAAACAACTAGAAATAGTCTTAATTATGGAATTATTTACTTCTGATCCTATTTTTCCTTTTCTATAGGTTAAAGATGAAAAAACTCTAGTAAACAAAATACAACTATAATGTGAAAGACAAATGAGTAAAAAAATGAACTGTACCCCAGTGTGTTACTATGGAGTGCTATAGGAATCTCCCTCAACACCTCTGTAGAACCCTGGACAAGCCATTTAACCTCCTTGGTAACCATAGTATGGAAGCTGAACTCCACACTTGAATGTGTTCCAGATCTAATATCCTATGGGTTCAAAGTCCACTGGAAGGTAACATTACCAGCAGGCACAGTTGGCTGTGAACAACTATAATCCCAATGCTTGATGGGGGTAGAGACAGGAGCCTGAGTTCTGGCAGCCTGGGCTACACAATGAGACCACTAAATACATACATACATACATACATACATACATACATACATACATACAGTGAGATGGTGGTGGCAGCAGCAGGGGTACAAGCCTTTTATCCCAGCACTCCAGAGACAAAGGCAGAGGCAGAGGCAGGCAAATCTGAGTTCAAGGCCAACCTGGTCTACAAAGTTCCAGGACAGCCAGGGCTACACAGAGAAACACCCCCGGCCCAACAACAACATAATCTAAATAGCTACCTACACATAAGTATACATGACACTAACCAAAAGCAAAAGCAGTGTTTCATCATGTAGAGATGAGCCAAGGGCCAAGAGGATTTAGGAATGCACTGTCACTAGTTTCACCCAACAGGATGACTCAAGTCACTAAACTTCTCTCTTGGGCTAGGGATGTGGCTCAGTGTAAGAACTTCAGCCTGGCATGGGCAAGGCCCAAGGTTTGATCCCCAGCAAGGCATAGAACCAGAACAAACCTCCTCTACTGTTTCCCGCTGGCACTTCAATAGTGTCCGTATGTCCTCAGGCAGCTAAGCTAGGATGTGGGTTTTAGTAAGAACTCTAAACTCTGCAGACAGAGGGAAGCCAAGGGGTGGATGGGATAATGAGGAAAAGAAAGCACCAGCAGGATCAGGGACACCTCCTTCTCCATTGCTCCAGCAGAGAATGAACCATGACTCACCTGGTTTCCTAGAAACCCAGACAAGAGGGAGAAGACATCAGGCAGGTCCTGCAGGCCTGCCTGCCTTATTCACTGATTAAAGGAAAATGGATCTTTAGGACAATGCGTCGTTTTCTGTGTCTTGTCAGGTTTTTTGTCCTATACACTCGAGGTGCTTCAGCGTGAACAGGAGCCTTAAGTGCTAAGCGAGATTATGTCAGTGTCAGAAGCTGAAAGCAACACTGTAAAACTTGTCATCTGTTCTCACACTAGTGGCCTTGAACTTTCGATTCCACCTCCTCCTGAGTGCTGGAGTCACTGGAATGCTGCACTGCACCTAGTGTAATATAAAAGCTTTAAGGGCAAGTCCCTGTCCCGTAGGAAGAAGGAGATTGTGTACTGAACTACATTGGGCCCAACCAAAATAGTGGGTTCTGGTACTGATGTGGCCCAACTTTTAGGCCTCAGACTCACACATGTAAAATAGTGCTGACAGGTAAAAGTTTCAAAGGTTTTAACTAAGTTCTGTCTTCCCACCTTCAAAGTCATCTCTGAAATTGAGGCAAGACTGCCATGGCTAATAAGACAGCAAAAGACGTCTAGGGTCAGTGTTGTGAGGGTCTGTGTCCCAAGAAACATCCGGACTAGCCATGTACATTTATCAGCAGTAATGCTAGTCCTTCAGAGTTTCTTCACTTTAACTTCCCAGTGTTCACAAGCCCAAGCTTCTCAGAACCCATATCTGCTTCCAAACGGCTTTAGCTGGTAGATGAGTCTGTTCTCACTGTCATATCCCCTTTACTATCGAGAGCCAGACTATACCTTTCACTCTTCATCTCAGTAAACTGGAGGCAGATGCACATTTAACCCCTTTGAGGCATTATGTTTTTAAACAATCAATGGGAGGAAAGATACCTGGAATATATCAGACCCAATATGGAGGCACACACCTACAGTTCCTGCTACTTAGAAGGCTGAGGACAATTGCCAAGACTACAGAACAATTTAAAGACCGGTCTGGGCAACTTAGTAGAACCCAATCTGATACCCCCTCTTCTAACCTTTACAAGCACAAGATACATGATGCACATACATCATATATGTATGCAAGCAAACATTCACCCACAGAAAATTAAAAAGTCTGAAAAAAAGATTATAATTTTTAACATTAAAAAAAAAACCCTGGAGACTAGCTGAGCAGTAGTGGCATACAACTTCACTCAAAGCACTCAGGAGGGAGACGTAGGCAGACCTTTGAGTTCTAGGCCAGCCTGGTCTTCAGAGTGAGTTCCAGGACAGGCAGGACTACAGAGAAACCCTGTCTCAAAGAAAATCAGAGGCTAATAGAGGATCCCGGATTTCCCCAAACACATGGTAGAGTCAGGATTTAATACCTGTTGCTCCAAAGTCTGCTCTTTCCACCCCATCATGCAGCACTAAAACTAGTCCAGGAAGTAGACCACTTGAGGTAAGACCAGGAACAAAGGTGGTGTTCAAAACCTTGAGACTTGCTGTGGTAAGGTGAGAAGTTTCTTTGATCTCCCAGACCCCTTATCATGGAAGGCAACAGGTGTCACTGCATGACTCATTTGCAAGCTTCCTGGTGACCAGAATGAAATGGGGGCACAGCACGTCTGGGTGAAGAGACAAAACCTGACTGCTATTTTGACACAAACTAGAGTCACCTGGGAAGAGGGAACTTCAAACTGAGGGTTTTCCCTTAATTGCTAATTTATACACCATGGGCAGTGCCACTGGGCTGCATAATAAAAAGTAGGTTAACAAGCCACAGGAAGAAGTCCAGTAAGTCTTTGTGGTCTCTGCTTCAGGTCTTGCCTCTAGGTTCCTGACCTGATGTCCAGGACTGTATCATGGAAGCATAAACCAAATAAGTCCTTCCTTCCCCCAAGTTGGTTTCAGTCAGCACTTTCACAGCAACAGAAAGCAACTAGAATACAAAGACATACACACATATATGTGTGTGTATATATGTGTATGTACACACACACACATAACCACCTTCTGAAATGGGAGCCTTAAATAATTGCCATACTGATAAAATGATTCTTGGAAAAGGTAGACCTCCTGTTCATGTGATACAGTTAGCAAACAAGCTATAGAAACTTCTGAGTCCAGATCATATACCATACAAATCGCCTATTTAAAGTGTACAATTGGGAGTTAGAGTGGCTCAGCTGTTAGCTGTTAGGGTGCTTGCCAGTGGTGCACAAGGCCCTGGGTTTAATCCCCAGCACTGAATAAACCAGGTATAGTGACATTCTTCTGTCCTCCTAGCACAGAGGAGGCTGGAAGTTCAAGAGGTCAAGGTGTTCACCAGCTAGGGCTAAATTCAAGGTCAGCCTGGGATGTACAAGAGAACCTTTTGAAATAAAGCAGTCTTCAATATCTTTGTAGGTATTGCTCACCGTCTGTAGTGAGGATTTTGGTTTTTTAACAACCCAGTTATGTTACGTGACTATGTTGTTTTAATCCCAGTAGTGGGATAAGGGCTGCTTCAGATTGTCCAGAGCCACTATGATTTCTCTCATGCTCTAGGAGCGGCATGACTTGTGCCGCTGCAGGTTTGATGGATTGCTGGTTGGAGATACCATGACATCAAAAATTAACTTGTCCCTGATGTGCCAGGGAAATGTTAGTGATTCCCCAAAAAACACACAGGAGTCAATCTGCTATAACTAACAGCAGGGTCTTTGTTTTATTTGAGCTAGCTCAGCACCCCACCACAACGAACCACCAAGCAGAATGGTTTTGGTGGTGTGGGAGCCCCAAATGTCTATGAGGCAAGGCTTTCTAGCAAGCAGCAAGCAGGGAATGCATGTGTAAGCATCTAATTGGAAAGATGCTGTGGCCTTTAACATAATTAGCTGGTGTTGGGAGTCATATCATAAACTTAACTTTTGTTCCCCTCTGCATTGGTGGTCGTTAAGCAGGGGGTGGACTTGTAACCTGGGGTGTAGGTTTGTTGGGGGAATAACCTGGAGATGCTGGTCTTATTGGGATTAGCCTAGAGACTGGAGCTAGGCTTGGGTTTTGTTGGGGGGCAACTTGGAAACTAATGTTAGGTACCAGCCTATTAGTTTACCTGAGTTCAAACTTAGGTCAGGTTCTCTAAAATGGAGTCTGAACTTAAAAGCTTTGGCATCTCACCCCTAATCAGCAGAAGCAGTCTAAAGAGATCTAAAACACTTTGCCTTCTAACCTTCTTTCTCAACTCCCTTGAGTTGGGAGGGCTGGAAGGGATTAGGGTGGAGAAGAGTAGTAGGTAAAAGAACCCAATAAAGTAGCCAAAAAGTAGGGCTACAACAGTCATCTTTTACCTGAGAACATTTTACCATTCAGGAAACCTTACCACCCTTCCTTCCACATTTCTATCTTTCTTTTAGATTAGGACACCAGTAAGCTACTTTCTATCTCTATGGATACCCCTATTCTGGATTTTATGCAGACAAATCATAAAATATATGTTTTTCTGTGACAGGCTTCTTTTGCCTTTTCTGAAGTCCTGGTAAACACTGTACTAAATTCCAGGAAGCCATACAATGTATGTAAGGTGTATCATGTGAGATGTGAATGCTAACACCTCCAGCTTTTAGCAGGAACAGCAGAGATCATGGGAAGATAATAACAGCAAGTTTCCCAATTGCCTGTGTGTACTGGGGGCAGAGGTAAACAAAGTCTCACACTATGTAGCCCAGGCTGGTTTCAAACTTGCAATCTTCCTGCCTCCGCCTCCTAAATCCTGGGGTTACAGGTGTACATCACCATGCCTGATGGTTTTCAAATTATTATTTTTTTTTTAGTCGGTGTTCAAAATAATGGGTTTCATTTTGATCCCCCCCACCCCTCTTGGTTTTCAGGGTTTCTCTGTGTAGCCCTTCCTGTCCTGGAATTCATTCTGTAGACTAGGATGGCCTCGCATGCCTCTGCCTCCTGAGTGCTGGAATGAGAAGTATACACCACCACCGCCTGGCTCATCTTGACATTTTCATATAAGGATATTGGCTTCTGGATTCCTAAAGAGCTCCTGCCTGACTGTTGTTCTGTTCTTGAAGATAGAATTGGTCTCAGATAACAAAGAACTAACATGATCCAGGTTATAAGTTGAATAATAGCCATCCTTAAAGGAGGATGCCACAAGGAGACTCCTACTTCAAGGGAAAGCTGGACAGAAACTGCATGCCTTTGGTGGTCAGTGACTCTTTCAAATCCAGTTCTTAGGAGGCAGAGGAAGATAGACTGTAAGTTCAAAGCCAACCTGGTCTGCATAATGAGATCCATCACAGCCATGGCTACAGAGAGAAACTATGTCTTGAAAGGAAAAGAAAATAATAAGAAAAAAAAATCCCAGTTCTAATGGGAAATGGTTAAAGTCTATGCACTTAGTGTAATGAAATCAACTTTGCAGCAATACAGTTTTGCCCACTGACTTTACCCACAGCTGTCTTTAGCAGGGCTAGAAATGAATTCCAGCACAGGATCTGTTTGCTTCATTCCCATGTGGTTTCTGGGAGAGTTCAACAATTAGTGACTCTTTGAACATCAAAGGAATGCATCTGGGAAGCTCCACTTCAGACAGATGAGGGAGTGGTCCCTCTTTTCAAGTATCAGCTTTGGGGGTATTTTGGAGGCAAGGGCTCAACTGCACTTCAGGCTAGCCTTTAACATTAGCCTCCCCAGTGCCCGGTTTCAAATACTTACCCACTTTTCAAATTGGCCCCATGATCATGAATTTAAGTCAATAACCAATCTGACAACAATATAACACAATCAGTTTAATAAATATACTCAGTCTAATCTTCTCCTAATGGGCCATTACATTATTCCCAATGATGTCAAACCCCTCCCTTCCCAGGTTTGGATCTCGCTTCATTAAAGATGGGAGGAGTGTGTCTTGCCGTATTTGGCAAGCTGGGGTTGAACTCTTGGACTTGATTTAAACCATCTTCCTGTCCCACCCACTCTCCTAACCCCAAGCTGCAACTACAGGCACATCTCACCACTAAAGGCATCACCATTTTGGATGGCTTTTTCTTCCCTTGTAAAATGATGTAAAATCATGTTACTGCCATGTTTGTTTTTGTAGGATTCAAACTGTGCACACAAGACTCTAGATCGGCAAAGTTAACACAGCATCTGGAATGTTCTCCTACATGAAACCCTTGCCCGTGTGAAAGCCACAAGTCTAACTAGAAAACACAACTGCTGATAGGTAACACAGACTGCTTTCTTTCTTCCTCTGCCCGGCTGCCAAGTCCTAACCTATGTTTTAAAACATAGATTTTGTTTGGTCACATGAAAATACCCAAAATAGTCAATGCTATAATTAGCCCAAGCTGAGTCTCATCTCCCAAAGTCACTACTGGTGTCGTCATCTTTTATTCTTTCTTTAGAAAACCCTTCCCTTCCTTTTGTCCCAAGACAGGCTTCCTCGTCAAATGCCCCTTACAAAGAAAATCTCCCTGGCTGACTGCCATGGATTTCTCTGCCCATTTCCATTTTAAGTAATTTTTCTGTCTCAGTCTCTTCTAGAACAAAGGCAGAAGAAGGCAAAACTTGCTGGTTTATTTTTAAAGAAAACTTCACTTCAAGCTGTTATAAGCTAGCAAGAGGCTTTATGCAGTCACATGATTCCAGTACACTGCATCTGCTGATAAGGGCTCACAGATGTTCCTGTGAAAACCTCCACCTCAGACCAGTTTCCCATGAGCCACAGGAAGCAGCTTCCAACTGTACAGTGTTTGTCAAGGCTTATCCCACAGCAGGCACCCATTTTTACCCAGAGGGCGCCCCCAAGTCCTTTGGCTCTTACCAGTTATGTAAAAACAGTGGTGCTGCCTTTTTCTCGAGGCAGCTAATAGTAATGAATTCAACAGGAAGTGGTGGGGTGTGTGTGTGTGTGTATGCATGAGGTAGGGTGTCTCGCTGTAGCCTAGTTATTTACAGAAAGGAACATTTTTCATTCTAACACTTAAATGTTTATAAAGCAAATCACTTCTCAAAGCTATACAACTATTTAAGTTGTACAAAAGCTGGGAAAAGAGGGGAAGGGAGATGAATAAAAACAAAATGTTAATGAAGTATATATAAAGATGCCATAATGACACATATTACTTTGTATGCTAACTTATTTTTAAAAAAACCTAAGGCAGGAGAGCTGAGTTAATATTAAATCCATACTTCAAATGAATTTTTAAAAAAGTCTTTTCAGAATATTCCTCTCTTGGATCCCTTCCTATTCTTGGGGGTTCTGACTCCTTAATAAATCTATATTCTTTAAAAAGAAAAAATGTTTCATGTCACAAAACTAGGTCAGTCAAGATGTCAAAGGTTGTGGAGTCAAAGTAACCACAGAGAGCTATGCTCCTTCAAGTTAACCAAAAGGTTTTCTTTACCTGGGTGGTGGGTCATAGCAACAATCCCAGCAGGGAGGGATAGGGCAGATAGGGACACTGAGGTAGGAGGATGGCTGTTAGTTTGAGGCCAGTCAAGGCTATATCCTGAGTTCTAAGTCTGAGCTACAGAGCAAGAAAATGCCTCAAAGGTTCTCTCTTAGCACTGGGGAATGGCCACTTTCTCCTCATTTGCCTTTAGTCAAAAATCACTGCAAAAAAGAAAATGGATTAGGATCAATACTAGATGTGCTATGAATTGCCAGAACACTGTGACTCCTGTGGAGTCACAAAGCTTGGTGTAAAACATGGAATACACCTGCACTGCCAGCTGTCCTCAATGTGCCTGTCACCACAGACAACTGTATAGAATGCTGAGAGCAAAATTGTTCACCTGGCCCCACAAGGTTTCACTGAGCCCTCAGACACACATCCTCTGAATTTAGCTATCCTAGCTCCAAAATATGATTCACGCTGGATGAAGTGGTACACACCTTTAATCCTAGTACTAGGGAGATGGAAACAGGCATATCTCTGTGAGTCTGAGGCCACCCTAGTCCATGGTGAACCTGAGTTCTAGGGAACTACATAGTCAGACCCAAGCTCAAAACAAAAACCAAAACCAGAAAGAAAACTGACTTATTTATTAGACATAGATGAGGGAATATCCATCTCATAACACTATTCTGTATAAAACTATATATTCATTCTCATTCATTCAGTCTCTCTCTCTCTCTCTCTCCCTCTCTCTCTTCATCCCCCTTTTTACTTTTTTTTTTTTTAAGTGTTTTGAGACAGGGTTTCTCTGTGTAGTCTTGGCTGTCCTGGAACTACTTATGTAGACCAGACTGGCTTCGAACTCACAGAGATTCACCTGCCTCTGTCTCCTGGGTGCTGGGATTAAAGTCCACTGTCGTCACCAGCCAGCTAAAACTAACTTTTTTTAAAAAGGATTTTTTGGTTTTGTTTTTAAGCTAGAAGAATTGTGAGTTTAAGGCCAACCTGGCTACAGAGAGAAACCTTATCTTTAAATCTCTTGGGCTTACCCCAAGGATTCTTCGTTACTCAGTGCTGTCCTTGGGTTTCCCACACTGATACTAAGTAGGTTAAATACCTTGGATGCTGATCCAAGATTATCTTGGACATGACACTTTATGTGGCCACCTAAGTAACAAAGTGGCATAATTCACTGCCACCTTACCAGGTTTTCTTCATATCTGGCTATGAAATTTGCAATTATTGTATATACAAATGAACCAAACACTAACTCTGGCCACCAACTGGTTACCAGGCAAACTGCTCATTAGAACTACCCCAGATTGTAAGCCAGGCTATGCGACAATAATGAAATAATTGATAAAGGGAAGCCTTTAAGTCAAACTGAAAAACCAACAATGAAACAGAAAGGGAAGAAAAAGCCACTGCTCAGGGCTTCTTGTGCAGGAAGGACAGTACTTCTGTTTCTTGCAAACCCAAAGATGGCCATTTCTCCGCCCGTCTCCCAGTCTTGGCCCATTCCTTTCCAGCTAACTATACCCTTAAGTGTATCTCACTTTCGCTTTTTGAAAAAAAAAGTTCCAGTTGTGTGGTGGTGGCAAAGGCCTTTAATCCCAGCACTCGGGAAGCAGACAGGTGGATCTCTGGTTCGAGGCCAGCCTGGTCTACAGAGTGAGTTCCAGGACAGCCAGGGCTATACAGAGAAACCTGTCTCAAAAAAAACAAAACAAAACAAACAAGCAATCTTTCTTCAGATTCTTTACTGTATCCGCACTCCAACTCGGCAAGGGATCATGACCCAGTGTTCTGAAACAGCAGGGGCGGGGGGGCTGGGCCTAAGCCATGAGAAAGAACTGTTCAGTCCTCATCACCCACATCCACACAGATCTGCCTAGAACCCCAGTTCCCATTTTTTCTTCCCCAACACCCACATGTCTCTGCGAGCAACCAGATTAGAGGCCCCGGTGGCATGGAAACGAGAGTGGGGGGAAGAGAGAGAGGGGGAGAGAGAGAGAGGCCCGAGACGGGGTGCCTAAGAGAATGGATGGATAGGAACCTAGGTGTTGGGGGAGGGTGGGCACCAACTTGGCCTTGAGGTCCGGAGGGCAATCTTGAGATCTGTCCTTCTACCTTGAGGGAAGTAGAAACAAGAAGGGGCTTTCCGTCCATCAAAGTGTGCCCAACTGTAGCCACGACGAGCTTTCCCCACGGTCCGAACACCCACCTGAGGAGTCCCACACTTAACACGGTGTGAATTTCCTTTCCATCTGTCAGTCGACGAACACTATCCTCTCAACACCAGGGGTTCCGCTCAGCTCTAGCAGCGTCCATCGAAACCTGACAGGCTCCAGAAAGCTGCCCGAGAAGTCCCGCCGTCCCGACCCGTCTCTCTCCAGACGTGGGTCTCTCTCCAGGACCTCCCGGATCCTCCCCGCCCGCGCGGACGGCGCACGCAGACTTACCCGGAGCTCGCCCTCCGTGCGGTGCAGTCCCAGGCGCCGCAGTCCCACCGCCAGGTCGTTGACACACAGGCCGCCGTCGCGGTTGACGTCGAGTGTTTGGAAGAGGCTCCACAGGCGCAGCTGGTGGTCCGGGCCGCCACAGACGGCGCCGCCGCACGGGTCCCCTACAGAAGCCGGCGACGAGGCGGACGACGAGGCGGACGACGAGGCGGTGGCGGTGGCGTCCGGCGGCGGGGAGGCCACGCAGCGGCACAACACACTGCTCACCATCGGGCGCGAGGCGGGGGCGCCGGACGCCGGGCTGAAGGCGGCAGGAGAGCGACCGGAGCGCGAAAGCACGCCGACTTTCCTCAGACAGCAAGCGCGGGCTCCGAGAAGCCGGCCGACTGGAGGGAGGGGCCGCTTCCGGGAGCCCCGCCCCGCGGCGCGCGGAGGCGCTTACCGCGCCCTCTGGAGCACTGCCGGCCAATCACAGGCCGGGATGTCTGCTCCGGGATCAATGAGGGGGCGGGGCCACCGAGCCTAGCCGAAGTCGATTCAAACTGAGGGAGTCGGAGATTGGCTGAAGCTGGGTAATAGGCAAACAGAAAGCGCTGTGTCCAATTCCCATTCAGAAGCTCTATTTAGACTGCGGAATGATGAGGCTGAGAGGAGCGTTTGTGTACGGAGAGATCGTAGCTATCCGTGGAAATGAGATGTGTATGAGGGCAACTGTGGACTGAAGTTAGAAGACACAAAGCACCATTGAATAAAATATAAATTTAACGGGCTGACGACTCAAGACCGAGAACACGAATCAAAATCAGGAGGCTAAATTTTTAGTAGTCTCCTAAACTGCCAATAAAACAGCTGAATTTCACAACGTAATAGTAGTGATACGAACTGAACGACAGTCAGATTTTCCAATGGAAGTGAATAATATCCTTGTGGGCGGACATCGAAGCGACAGACATGCCTTTAGACCAATGACCAGGCCAGTTCTAGCAAAGAGGTGTGTCCTCTGAGAGGAATGGCAGGCCTGGAGAGCCAGTGATCGGACAGATATTTGAGCCACGCCAACCCTGGGGGGCGGGGCTTCTCAGGGATGTGCCGAGGGGCGGGAAGAAGGGAAGTGGGCGGATCTCCGCACACCCCAGCGGAAGAGGCAGATTCAGGAAGCCATTACGCAGCTGGCTGGCGACGGTCGGGCCGGTCAGGGCTGGGCCCTACGCACTTTGCGTAGCGAGGGGGGTTACTTAAGGCCTGGTACTTGGCCTTGAACAAGCCCTACCTGTTCCCCTAAAGGGGGTGGGGGTGAAAGAGAGGCGAGGCTGAAAAAGAAGAGAAGAGAAATTGGGGCTGTTAAGGGCATTATAATCTCTTTAAAAAGAGAGGAAAGGGGAGGCCATGGCTGTCCCAGCCAAGAAGAGGAAGATGAACTTTTCAGAGCGGGAGGTGGAGATCATCGTGGAGGAACTGGAACTGAAAAAGCACCTGCTGGTGAACCACTTCAATGCTGGGGTCCCTCTGGCTGCCAAGAGTGCAGCCTGGCATGGCATCCTGAGAAGGGTCAACGCTGTGGCCACCTGCCGTAGGGAGCTGCCCGAAGTCAAGAAGAAGTGGTCGGATCTCAAGACCGAGGTCCGCCGCAAGGTTGCCCAAGTCCGAGCTGCTGTAGAAGGTGGCGAGGCTCCAGGGCCCACCGAAGAAGATGGAGCTGGTGGACCTGGGACAGGCAGTGGCAGTGGTGGCAATGGCACAGCCATAGCGCCTGTACTTCTGACCCCTATGCAACAGAGGATCTGCAACCTGTTGGGTGAGGCCACCATCATCAGCCTACCCAGTACCACAGAGATCCATCCCGTGGCCCTTGGACCCACAGCCACTACAGCCGCAGCCACGGTCACCCTGACACAGAGTGAGTGAGCTCTCGTGCTCTGTTCAGCTGCATAAATGGGACGGGCCAGCAAGTGCTGGGACAGCCTGGGGCAAATTGGCTGCCAAGGGTCAAAAGTCAGATGGCGATCTTGGAAAGACCATGAGGCCTTCCAAGAACTCCCCAGACTGAAGTGATCTTGTTCTTTTAGGGTCTTTCTCAGCATGTGGATAGCTGGATGTCCATGACTTCCACATGCTGACCTATGTAATATTGAAGACAGAGACTGTCTGTAGCCCCACAGGACTTAGGACCTCATATTAATAGGCAGCCAGGATATACTTGTTGAATGACTAACTAGGACTAATACTGCCCAAGTGAGACATCCACTCTGTACAAAGACATTCTGTGTTTTCAGTATACAAACAAACACGAGGAATTTCTCAGAAGCTTTGTGATTCCTATCTATCCATCTGTTCATCAAGCCATTTATGCTGGGCACCAGAAATAACCAAAGTATTTAACATTCCCTAGAGGCTAGAGAGATAGCTCAGTGGTAAAGTCCTTGCTTAACACTGCAAAAACTTAAATATATAGACCAATTATATTCTACTAGGACAGATGAGGTATATATGTGAGAAGCTTTACTATGAAATGGGAAATCCAAGGACTCCCAAGAGGATTTCCTGATGCGAGGGGAACACAAGGATGATGGCATTGAGAAGTAGGGAAAATAGAGGGTGGAGGTACATACTGGTAACCCCAGCATTCAAGCGGTGAACCCCTAGGGCTCAATAGCCAGCGAGCCTCACCTATTTAGACAGTTCTAAGCCAGTAAATGAACTCTGTTTAAAAAAAGGAAAAACAAGGTATGAACAGCACCTGTTCTTTTAATCTCCCTCCATAGGTACACAAACACACGTGCATGCACACACGTGTACCCGCATATACGTGAACATGTATACACAGTTTTTTAAAAGGTAAACAAGATTGGCATCTCCCGCATACATGAAGGCCCAAACAACAAACGTCCCTCCAGAGGTTCTCTTTGATGAGCGATAACAGAACAAGCAGGTTGGGTTTTGTGTCTGAAACAAGGATGTGTGCCCACACCTCTGAATTCTGTTCAGGCACGATGGGATTTGAACTGGTTCAACCAGACTCAATGGTATGTGGGTTCATGCTCTCCTCTGCATTATTTCTTCAGTCCATTTGAGGTCGGAAGAGGTTGAAAAGCACTGGTCTAAGTCGGGTTCTGCTCTGGAGCAGCATCTGCAAGGATGTTCGGGGATCTTAAGGACCAATTAAGGAGACAGGGAGACATTTTTCTGGATATGTGGGCTGCAACGGGCCTCATCCTTTGATTGGTCGCACAGATGGGATAGAATGGGCCCAAAGCAGCCCAGTGGTTCTGTTGTCATCTCTGAAACTGAAGAGGACAGTGTCTACCTCTTGTCATTTGGAGGATTCATTGTGCTAAGAGTCTGAAGTGGTATGCAAATATTCTAATGTGGCATTCTGTATCAGTATTAGGATTTGCTGTTCTAATGCTGTCATATGTTGGCATCTCTGCATCTGTCAGATCTGATGGAGTAAAATCCTGTAACCTGGTTGGAGAAGTATCTCAGTGGTAGAATATATGCTTAGCATATACAAAGCCCTGGGTTCTAGCCCAGCCTTGAGGGACCAAGAAGCTGAATCTCTCAGATTCTGTGTTTTTGTGTGAATACAGCCAGGGGAGGCCTGAATTCCCTTTGCCCCCTACTGCACAGGGTTTAGTCCCCCCCCCAACCCCCCGTGTTGCAGAGTCAGCAACGTTCCTTCCATAAGGTGACCCACATCTGCTTTTGTTCTTTCTTCCCGGCAGTTCCCACTGAGACCACCTACCACACACTGGAGGAGGGAGTGGTAGAGTACTGCACAGCCGAAGCTCCTCAGCCCCTGCCCACAGAGGCTCCGGTGGAGATGATAGCCCAGCCTCCAGACACATCTGTCAAACCACAGGCACTTAAGAGCCGCATTGCCCTCAATTCAGCCAAGTTAATCCAGGAGCAGCGGGTCACCAACCTGCACATAAAGGAGATCGCCCAGCACCTGGAGCAGCAGAATGACCTGCTACAGATGATCCGGCGTTCTCAGGAGGTGCAGGCCTGTGCCCAGGAGCGGCAGGCCCAGGCCATGGAGGGCACCCAGGCAGCCCTGAGTGTCCTCATCCAGGTCCTCCGGCCCATGATTAAAGATTTCCGGCGCTACCTACAGAGTAACACACCCAACCCAGCCCCAGCCCCTGACCCTGGACAGGTAGCCCAGAATGGGCAGCCAGACAGCATCATCCAGTGAGGGCAGGGGTCAAGCCAGCATTCGGCTTGTGACTGAAGGAAATGTCTACGGAATTTTAAGTGGTTTCTGTGGGCGGCTTTCAGTGGGCCATGTGGATAGCTCCCTCTTGGATAGACACCTGGGGTTTAGGAGTCTGAGAAAAATGAAGGCGACTGGGAAAAGGAATTTGCTGGGCTCCTGGAACCCAATATATCTTACTTCAACCTCGGGGGTGGTCTTGCTGAGAAGATTTTAGCTCGGAGTCAGGTATGCTGGTGATGGGACATGGGTTGACATGATCTAAGGCTTGAGACCTCATCCACACTCTGTTTAAAGTCAGATTGGTTCTCACTGTGGCTACGTCTCGGCACATGATTGTCAGCGAGCTGCCCCACCTCAGGTGCGCCCTCCGAGTGCCATCCTGCCAGTGTCGCTGGCAGAAATGCAATAACGCCCAAATAAGAATGTCTCCCAGCACCACTGGGAAGTCCCAGTCCTTTCTCCCTCTCACTGTGCCTCCATCTCAGGGGACTCTCTTGACTGCTGTATGCTACAACCACCCAGGCACAGTCCAGCTCTTGCCCGAGACGTATGCAGCCAGCCTGGCCTGGCTCGGCTCAGGAATGCTGTGTGGTGGGCTGGCCACTCTCTAGTCTTCCATGACACCTCTGGGTAGCTGTTCCATAGTTTGCCCCATCCCCAGACTTTGACACAGGTGGGTGTCTGGTGCTGTCAGTGTTAGAAGGCAAACCCCTGTGGAATCCTGTTTCCTGCTGCAGTGTACTTGAGGTGAACCTCTAGTTTTTACCTTATTATTGTTATTTTTCTTTAGAAAGCTCACTTCTAGCCAGTCATATTTATTCTACAACTGAACCCTTTCTGGGAGGGCTCCAGGCTCTGTGGCCACCCTTCTTCCTCCTCCACTGGACCACACGTCCAAAATACAGTGCACATGGAGCCCTGCTCAGCATCCCAGTCCTCCTCTCCCTCACTCTGCTCCTCAGTGTCTGGTGTCCTGAAGATGCTCCCTGCCCCACACTGGCTGAGTGAATCCAAAGCAAGGATGGTCCCGGAATGTAAGAGGTGGAAGATAGAAAGTGGGCCCTTAGAATCCTGTGCTCTAGCAGGACACAGCCTCAGAGGGCTGAAGTCCATGTTGCCTGGCTTTCCACCTTCTCTCAGAGGCAGGGTTTATCTGGATCACTTTCAAACTTGCAGTGCTGAGGCCTCAGGCTCCCATGTTACTACCCTGTTCGCCATGTTGCTGCTGCACCTGGGACACTCATGACCAGGGACAACTCAGAGTTCCAGATCTTAGCCAAGCAAAGAGGTCAAGTTGCCTTTCCAGGCACGCGCACGTAGAGATGCTTAGTTCCACTGCTGTCCCGGGAAGAGGTTCCCTGGAGACAGTGAGGTGGCTGTCCACTGTCCCTTCTCCAAGGAGGCGTGTGTAATGCTAGCTACAGAGAGTGGAATGAGGCGAGGCCCCAGCAGGGTTGCTACAGGAGCCTCCTAAGGTTTTGTGACCTAGTTCGGTTCTTCTCTAGGGTTGGAAAACTGAGCCAAGGTTGTATCTGTTCCCATTTGTGCATAAAGAGGAAGCCTAGATTACTTAAGCTAACGTTCTTCCCAGGTCACAACTTTAAATTAAAGAAATCTCACTCTCTTAAATAGACACTCCTCTTGTCTTTATTGATCACACATGGCCCCCAAGCTAAATCTGCTGTCACTTCTGTCACTTGTTACTGTTGATTGTTTGAGACAGGGACTCACTACGTCTCCCAGGCTGGCCTTGTGATGGCTAAAGTTACATTTTAAGTTTAGATGGCTATGCTTAGGAGATCTAAATACCTGTAACCTGTAAGCCCCACTTGCCCAAGGACAGATAACTCCCTGGGATGCTGGGAGCTGTTGTTCATATAATAAGCCACATGTTTTCACTTCTGTCACCAAGCATGGTTGCCCCAACTACACAGAATGTCTTTGATAGCATGTAGGTGGAAGGTATGTCAGCAGGAAGTATGTCAGGATGGATGTGTGCCCAGGTGGATGAAGGTGGGTTGTGACTCGATAAGCCTCTCTATTCAGCACCATACTCTGGGAATCCCAGGTACAACCACTGGTCAGTGTCCATCATCCTGCCTCAGAATTTATCTCTGAGCTTTCTGGTCACTGGATTCAATTTAGGAAGGATTCAAATATCCTCTGGGTGTGGGTAATATTAAAGTTGTTCTACTTTATTGAAAACCTAGTTCTGTCGAGGCCAGCCTGGTCTACAAAGTGAGTTCCAGGACAGCCAGGGCTACACAGAGAAACCCTGTCTCAAAAACCAAAAAAAAAAAAAAAAAAAAAAAAGAAAACCTAGTTCTGAAGTCGAGTTATAGCTCTCCTTTCTCTAGACCAAGCCTGTTCTCTTCTGAGCCTGGACCAGCAAAATATCTATGGCAAGCAGTGTTAGCAGTGGTGGCTGGCAGCTGGCAGGGGCAGAGACAGAGACAGAAAACCCAAAACTAATAAACATAGGACACAAAAATCTCACACACTCAAAGGAGACCAATCAGAGAGAAATAAAAGTCTTTTCTCTGTTCCATGTCAGGGGAGTCACTTGACTCTGAGACAGGAAAAAGAGAGAAAAATCAAAATAACCTTAAAAAAATTAAGACTGTTAGCTTCACAGAGAAACCTGATCTTGAAAAAACAAAACCAAACAAAGCAACAAAAAGAGTCACCCAGGTGGTATTGGTTTTAAAGACGTGAAAGGGTGGTGGAGAGCAGCTGAGGCTGTGCGGCAGCGCTGCAGTCCCTAGGAGAGGGACCCCAGCAGTTTTGGAGATGTCAGTGCCATGTGATGACTCTAAGGAGCAGTAGCCTCAATGAAGTGGAACTAGAAGATAGGCTGAGTGCTGCCAAGGGTAGAGCCGGAGCGGTGACCTCAGCCTCTGAGGGAAGCCCAGAGAGCATGGAGTTGTCTGTACTGCTGGAATTTGGTTTTGCCTTGTCCAGAGGTGGTGGTTGTCCCTGTTTCTTCCCTCTTGAAGTAAAAAAAGGGTACTTTATTTTTTATATTGCAGAAGCTCACAGTAGAGAGATTTTAAACCTCTTTAAAAAGAAATTTTGGATTTAAACAAAAATTAAAAACTGGATATTTTCTTTAAATATTTAAATGTATAAAGCTATGAAACATTTTAGGTTTGTAAAATACTTTATATTATGATGTCTTTGTCAATATGTAATCTTAAAATAAATAAATAAATAAATAAATAAATAAATAAATAAATAAATAATAGATGGCTAAAAGAGGTAGGGCTACATCTCTGAGGACCAAACACTAACACCAGAAACTGGGATTTTCCTATCTTATGATCCAGCAAGCCACCGACCTAAACAGTCTGACAGTGGACCTATATGATGTGTCTCCCTACCTACGGTCTAGTCAGGCTGACAGAGGCTGACTGAAGAATGTATGTCTAGCCTTCTTGGCTTTTTCTATCTTTTTTAGCTTTAGCTTTTTTTTTTTTTTTATAAACTGAGCCATACATGCAACTGTGGTGTTCTGTAATGGTGCCCTCTGAAAGGGCCAATCTCTCTTTGGACTGTATATATGATTTAAAGTTTCATTTTTATACTAAATAAACTTCCATTAAAAATTTGTTATTTTTTAAGGATAAACTTAACAGGAACAAAAATGGAAATCCTAATCTTATAAAGGCTTCTAACTTTAAAAAAAACAAAAAGCTACTGTGAAAGATGAGATATGCAAGCTAGTACTCAGTCACCTTACAAATGATCAAATTCCTTAATGTGTTCAGAACTATGTATGTAGTCATTAACTATAGAAATGAGCTTTATTAATCTCCTGTATATGATTTCAAGATTAAGCCTAAAGCAAATAACTAAAAACAAGTCTACTTAACATCAGGTATACAAAACCCCATGACCAGAAAGCAAATTGGGGTGGAAATGGTTTATTTGGCTTAAACTTCCAGATCATAGCCCATCATTGGAGGAAGTCAAGACGGGAAGTCAAGCAGGGTTGAACCTGGAAGCAGGAGCATGGAGGGGTATTCCTTCCTGGCTTGCTTCCCCTGGCTTGCTCAGCCTGCTCTCTGATAGAACCCAGGACTACCAGCCCAGGGATGGCACCACCCACAATGGCTAGGCCCTTCCCCATCCCCATTGATCACTAATTAAGAAAATGCCTTACAGCTGGATCTCATGGAGGAGTTTCCTCAACTGAAACTCCTTTCTCTCTGATGGCTCCCTTGTGTCAAGTTGACACAACTATCTAGTAGAGATGGCTCTCAGAACTTTTCAGAGATCTGCCTAATCTGGCAGTTAAAATGTTTAATAGAAAAAGCTTCCTGTGATAGGCAGAAATGCCAGATCCTAGAGACAAACCTAAGTAAGGTCTCTGTCTTAGTCAGGGTTTTACTGATGTGAACAGACACCATGACCATGGCAACTCTCATAAAGGAAACATCTAATTGGGACTGCCTTACCGTCTCAGGGCTTCAGTCCTTTATCATCACGCTGGGAAGCATGGCAGCATGCAGGCAGACGTGGTGCTGGAGGACAAGAGTGTTCTGCATCTTGACCCGAGGGCAGCAGAAAGGGACTGGATTTTTTTCACACTGGACATAGCTTGAGCGTTTAAAACCTCAATGCCCAACCTCCGCGGTGACAAAGTGTGTCGCAGAGGCCATGGAGGGAGCCTAACGAGGCCACACTTCCTCTAACGAGGCCATACCTCCTAATAGTGCCACTGCCTGCCTGCCTATAGGCCAAGCATCCAAACACATGAGTCTATGGGGGCCAAACCTATTCAAACCACCAGTCTCCAAAGAAGACAGATGGGACACTGACCTGGAGTGTGGGGACACTAACCACAGGGCTAAACTGCCCACACCTCATTTGCTGTCAGGAACCTGCACAGACTGTAGACACTGTTGGTCTCACTGCCCTACTCTGCCTACAATCAAGGTAGGAAATTTTCCCATACACAAGAACATCTCTCAGACCTTCTGTGTCTGACAATCCTTCAGCCTACGCTGTCTTGCGTAACAACAGCCTATGTAACAGAAGACCTATGACCTCTGTCACCCTGGGAAGCCCGAGGCTGCAGCTACCTTGTTAGCTCATTTCTTATGTAAAAATCAGGCCTTGCTTTTTCTAGAGCAAGTAGAAACTATTTTGTGCTGAGAAAGACAGCAGACAGGTTTTCCTTGCTAACATGTTTATATTAAAAGGATAAACAGGTTTCAGATGTAATGTTTTACTATTCCTTTATGACTGTTCTAGATAATAACTACTGATATCTAAGGTAAATGGGTAGATGGAAAGAAAAAGGTTTTAAGTTTACATAAGTTCTGAGGGTCTAAAAAGGTATTTTAAGGTGTCCAAATGCCAATGGTAAAAGTATAATAAAGTGACTTAAGGGAATACAAATGTTTCCTATTACTTCCCCTCTCTATGCTATTGTTATACTGCAGTTTCCAAACGGTCTCAGTTTTAACCTGAATCAATGGAATTCTGCTAACCCAGTCCTGGCGAAGCTCTGGCCACATCATAGTCACAAGCTCAAGATTTTAGATTTCCTTTGGTTGTTGTCTAAGTATAGACTTAAAGTTGCTTCTCATCATGCTAAAATCATCTCTGTCCAGTCTGTATATTCAGCCCTTTGGCTAGAGGAAAAAAAATGTTCATGTTTTTTTAACCCAAAGCCATAGCTTTTGTTATGACTCAAAGGCAAACATTGACTTCAGCTGTTTTACAGTCTCCTAATAGCTGCTTTTTCTATGATGTGGATTTCAGTACAGATTACAAACAGTGATAATGCTAATATATCTAAAAGTTTTATCACCTTTTGTACACTAAAAACATTGTGTAGGCTTCAGGGAGTAGAGCAAGACGACTCAGAATCACCTCTCACAAGTCAAACAGACTCGAGATAAGTACAACTTAATATTTCCACCTGTCCATTCCTGAGGTTGAGTGAGATCTCTCTCTCTCTCTCTCTCTCTCTCTCTCTCTCTCTCTCTCTCTCTCTCTCTCTCTCTCTCTCCTCTCTCCTCTCTCTTTCTCCCCTCTCTTCTCTTCTCTTCTCTTCTCTTCTCTTCTCTTCTCTTCTCTTCTCTTCTCTTTTCTCCTCTCCTCTCCTCTCCTCTCCTCTCCTCTCCTCTCCTCTCCTCTCCTCTCTCCCCCTCTCTCTTCTCCTCTGTCTTCCCCTCTCTCTCCCCCTGTCTTCCCCCTTTCTCTCCTCCAAATCCTCTCCTCTCCCCTCCCCTCCCCTCCTCTCCTCTCCTCTCCTCTCCTCTCCTCTCCTCTCCTCTCCTCTCCTCTCCTCTCCTCTCCTCTCCTCTCTCTCCCCCCTCTCTCTCCCTGGACCCCTCCTTTCCCCCAACTACCAAGATCATGTGCCTAGAAGTTCCAAATACAAGATTTCTTTTAAGTTCATAAGCTTTAACTTCCATCTACAGTCTGTATCTGTTGCAGCGGATTTCCACTTAGCTGACAGAGGCCATCCAGGAATCAACTGCAGACTACAAACTGCTTCAAATGGATGTGAGCTGAAAGTTGACGTGAACCATTACAGCTGATCTCGCTGCTCCCTGCCTCCAGCTGGGGCAGTGGACCCCATGCTTCTGATAAATGCTCTATTGCCACATCCCCTCCTGGCCCTTGACTGACGTTCCAGTTTACCTGGGCCCTGACGATGACATTCTAATTTCAGCAGGAAACAGTTATAGAAGAGAGTAAGTTGCCCCTTATCCTCAACAAAAGGCCACAAGATTAGGTCAAAGGAGACAAAATGGTTACGATAGTACTCATTGGCATACCAGGAAAGGTACCAAACAGACCAAGACCTATCAATAGGTAGATTCACCAGCTTAGTTCTACAATATGATGTGGCACTCCAAATGCTCTATGTAGAACAAGGAGATTATTGTGTGGCTTTAAGAGAAAATTGTTTTCTTTTTTTTTTTAAGAATTATTTATTAAATGTATGTATGTGAGTACAGTTGCTGTCTTCAGACACACCAGAAGAGGGCACCAGATTCAATTACAGATGGTTGTGAGTCACTATGTGGTTGCTGGGAATTGAACTCAAGACCTCTTGAAGAGCAGTCAGCTCTTAACCCCTGAGCCATCTCTCCAACCTGAAAATTGTCGTTTTTATACAAACCTCTCCGGAATTATTAGAGATTATCCAGTTATGCTTAAATAAATGCAAAAAGAGGGAACCTGAGATGAAATAAATGACTGGTCCCATTCTTATTTTTGGGTTCCTCCTGGGTAGTAACCTGATGCTGACCATTGCAGAGCCTTCGACCGGCCTGTTTCTGTTAATTACGGTTGGCCCTTGCATCATTAATGCCTGGATATGTAAACTCCCATCTTGGTGAAATTTATCTGGTGGCTATTAGATCCAATATAAACAGACATACACCAGAGTCAGGGATTTGCTTCAGGACACAAATCAAGGGCGGAATATGAGGGATACAGTTGTGTTTTATGTTTCTATTATTTTGCCTAAGAGACCTGTAAAGCAGCCAGGAAGTGGTGGCGCACACCTTTAATCCCAATACTCATGAAGCGGAGGCAGTCAGATCTTTGTTAGTTCAAAGCCAGCCTGGTCTACAGAGGGAGTTCTAGGACAGGCAAGGCTACACAAAGAAACCCTGTCTTGAACCTTCCCACCCCCTAAAAAAGAGAGAGGAGAGAAAAATCCATAGAACAAAAATACCTCTAACCTGTAAACCCCACTTTCCCAAGGACAGATAACTTTCTGGAATGCTGAGGCAGTCATTCGTAAGAAGCCACACTGTTTTGCATCTGTAAACAAACTTGGTAGCTCTAACTGCACCGGATGTGCTTGATCACAAGTCTACTTAGGCAGGAAGTACATAGATAGGAAGTCTGTCAGGATGTATGCTTGCCTCTGACTGGGCAAAGTGTGTTTTCTTGTCGGTTGTGCCTTTATAAGCCTCTGACTAATGTAATTCAGCGCCATACTCTGGGAATCCTGGGTATGGACCACTGGTCAAGGTCCATTGTTCTGGCGACTATTTAATAAAGCTTCCTTCAAATTTGACTCAAAAATTGTGGTAGTGATCTCATTCTCACCCAGTGGGATTAGCAGCCTAGAACTCACTATGTAGACCAGGCTGCCACCATGCCTGGCCTGCCACTTTTTTTTTTTTTTTTTGGCTTTAAAGAGTTTATTGTAGAGAAGTACAGAAGGGAGGGAGAAGGTAGAAAAGTACAGGGGCTAGCTATGGCCACTTGGGGGTGGGGATGGGGAGAGAGAACAAGAGAGTAAGATCTTTATTTTATTTTTTTTTATAATGAGCACACTCTAGCTGTCTTCAATCACACCAGAAGAGTGCATTGAATCCCATTACAGATGGTTGTGAACCCATGTGGTTGCTGGGAATTGAACTCAGGACCTCTGGAAGAGCAGTCAGTGCTCTTAACTGCTGAGCCATCTCTCCAACCTCCACCTATTTTTGTAAATGAAGTTTTACTGGGCCATAGGCATCATTCACTTAGGAAAGTCATTGATTTATACTATGATAGCAGAGTTAAGTAGCTATAACTTGAGTTTACCACAAAACCCAAAGTATAAACCCAGATTAGTACATGGCTTCTGATGTGGTGAGAATTATCCAGGTCTTACTAAGAACCCAGAATAGACTCCAGGAGAGATGGTGCTAAGGCTGTATGGTATGGTATAGACACACCCTGCTCTTAGAGTAATCCTTGTGATTTCCTAATGGCTAAGAACTTGGCCAGACCGGCAGACTCGGACTTGGCTGAACTCCAGATCCTGCTCCAGAGTGGGCTGCCTCTCAGGAGTTTCTGCTCAACAGGTGAGATCTGGGTTTCTCCAGAGCAGGCTCTGTTCTTACTTAACACTGTTTAAAGATAAATACAAGCTGACAGTTGTTAGGCCCCACCTCAGAAGCTGTAGGCCCTGACTCGTTCTGGCAATTGCAGGAAGTAGGTGTTGATATGCTTCTTACTGTGTAGCTGAGGACACTAAAGGATCAGAGGTCAGACAGCCTGTAAAGCCACAGAGCATTCTAGCTCCCAGGGCAGCCCAGGACTTTAGCTACTTTTTTTTCTAGGCACATTCTCTTACTGTTGATCTGTACCCTTGAAGTAGAAACTTTTGAGGTTTTTGGAAAGCCAGTTAAGTCAAATGATGTTTTGCTGGGACACACAGGTAAAAGGATGTTTTGTTAAAGCAAACATGTAAAAGGACTCATAATGTTAAGAAGGAACAGAAATATAACCCAACAGACAGTGGATAGATGGCGTTGGTACGTCTTACCATTCCTTATTATCATAGAGAGAAACTCATGAAAAACCTTCTGGTGGTTTTCTGGCCACTTCCACAGACTTGGGTTGATTGGCAGAGTGAAGTGGGAATTTCTGGATATGTCAGCTGACAGAAACTCACATGGAGTTTTGCTAAGACAGACTCACGAGGTTTTTACTGAGGCGAGACACATGATGTTTGAAGGGAGTATAAATAGGACTCAACTGACAGGAGACAGGCTTACATAGCTAGCTTTGTATCCTTTCGTTGGTCTAGCATCTTCGTCTTTGATGATCTTTATTTCATTGAGAGAGGCACAGCAGAGAACTTCTCCTGACATCCCAACTGGTCCTGGTCACTCCCGCTGACTCGTGCCAACTCTGTGGAGGCCTGGCTGTTTTTGTTGGGTCGTGCCACCACTGCTGATTCATGTTTGCTGCCCTGACACTACTGAACTGGACTGCTGGTGTATATCTTGACAACGTAAATTGGATTTGCTCCAACGATCTATTTCTAAACAAGTCCAATTCTCCCATAGGCTAATAACCTTTCTTTTCCCTACCTCTGGTGGATGGTGAGCTAGAAGGGTTAAAACATTTAAGAACCCGTATTAAAAGTAGGATTTCAGCCGGGCAGTGGTGGTGCACGCCTTTAATCCCAGCACTTGAGAGACAGAGGCAGTGGGGTCTAAGTTTATGGCCAGCCTGGTCTACAGAGTGAGTTCCAGGATAGCCAATGCTATAAAGAGAAACCCTGTCTCAAAAAAAAAAAAAAAAGCTTTGTTAATCTTCTCACATAGTATTGACCCAGGCAATCTAGGAAGTATGCATAGAAAGGACCTAGGCTGGGCTTTAGGTATGGCCCCAACTCTTACTGTGTCTCACACTTTTTGGGGTCTCGGTTTCATTAATCCTAAAACTAGGACATGACAGATAACGGGATCTACGTCCTGGGCATGTTCTGAAGGTGAGACAGAAGGAGAGCGAGCATTTATTGAGCACTTACTACATAAAGACTGCTCTGGGACGCCTGTGCACTCATTTCTCAAGATCATGGGTGTCAAACACTTAGCATGAGCCTCAGACACAGCACATGCTCAATAAATACAGCCTTCTAACTTCGCCATTACACTGTTATTGGGAACTGGCGGGTGTGGTCTTAGCATCCCAGTGGGAATTGATTTGTGATTTGAATATGTAATAAGAGATATATGGTCCTAGAAGTTCAGAATAGTGGGATTCTGGATGGCAGAGCAAGGAAGGATTTGAGGCAGGCTGGGGTAGGGGACTAAGGCCAGCGTAGGAAGGGGTTCTGCACAGGGAGACTCTAGTTTCAGGTTTTTTGGGTTTTTTTTAGATTTATTTATTATTATATCCAAGTACACTGTAGCTGTCTTCAGACACACCAGAAGAGGGTGTCAGATTTCATTACAGATGGTTGTGAGCCACCATGTGGTTGCTGGGATTTGAATTCAGGACCTTAGGAAGTGCTCTTAACTGCTGAGCCATCTCTCCAGCCCCCATAGTTTCAGGTGTTTTGGAAGGGAAGGGTGTCCATACATCCGGGGCTTGGTTACATTAAAGCAGTTCCTTGGGACCACAAGGCAAACAGAAAGTATAAAGGGAGGTAGAAATGCTAATTCCCTGCCTGTAGCCTGTTCAAGCATCTCTGGAGCCTGGTACTCAGGAGGCAGAAACAGGAAGTTCACAAGTTCTAGGCCAGCCTGGGCTACAGAGCAAGGCCCTGCCTCAAACAAAACACAACAATTCTTTGGCTCCTTCTGGATCAAGTCTTCAAGATTCTCCCAGTTCTGGCTGTGAGGTCCTGGTAGAGACACATGGGTAGGCTCTGGCTTTGGTTGAAAAGCTATGAATGCAGTTCAATGATAGAGGTACGGTAATTGCTTCAAATGCCCGAAGGCCTGAGCTGGATTCCCAACAGCACATTAACTGGACCTGGTGATACATGCTTGTAATTCAGATGCTTGGGGAGGTGGAGTCCAGAAAAGCAGTTCAACATTATCCTAAGGTACATCTTCAGATACATAAAATCCTGTATTAAAAAAACATGGCTGGTAGATCTCTGTGAGTTTGAGGCCAGCTTGGTTTATAGAACAAGTTCCAGGACAGCCAGAGCTACAAAGAGAAACCCTACTTTGAAAAAAAAAAGACTTTGGCCAGTGGTGGTAGCATCTTTAGTACCAGCACTGGGGAGGCAGAATCAGGCAGATGGATCTCTGAGTTCAAGGTCAGCCTGGTCTCCAGATGGAGTTCCAGGACAGCCAGGGCTACGCAGAGAAACCCCGTCTCAAACAAAACAAAACAACAACAAACCCAAACAAACGGCTTTGATTGATTAAGCATGCCTAGTAAAAAGGTCTGTGGATGGAGGCCTCCCAACCAAGAACACAGGTTTGTATAAGTGTATGGACAGTCAGGGAAGCTGTCTGTTGGTGGTTGGCTGTTGGCCGACTGGCTGGCTATAGCAAATCTGGGAATGGCAGGAGCAGGTTTCCCCACCCCAGAAGGCTTGCCTATCTGAACCTCTGTAATTGCCTGCAGTCTGCCTGCATGATCACATGGAAATCTGTGGCCAAGAACTAGTCTTCAAATTCATCCTGTCCTCTAATGAGGCTGTGCCCTGGGAAAGGATAGTCTGGCTTCTCCATGCCCCCACTTCCTCCTCAAAATACCTTCTCTAAACAAGGAGTTAGCAAGTCACTGCTGGTAGACTGAGTCACGGGGCTCCTGGGAGCTTTAAATACACAATATTTAAAGTAGGCTCTCCTATAAGTGGTCTCTTGCCGTGTAGCAAACCACCCCAAGGACCCCAAGACTCTTTTTTTTCCTTTTTTTGGTTTTTCGAGACAGGGTTTCTCTGTGTAGCCCTGGCTGTCCTGGAACTCACTTTGTAGACCAGGCTGGCCTCGAACTCAGAAATCCTCCTGCCTCTGCCTCCCAGGCGTGCGCCACCACCGCCCGGCTTCAAGACTCTTTTTTAAAGACTCTTTTTTTTTTAAAGCCCTTGGGGCTTTAAAACGGACACCATTTATTTGCTCCAGATTTATTTTTTAATAGATTTACTCATTTCATGCAGAGCATTTTGGCTGCATGCATGCATTCCACAATGCTTGCACCTAATACTATTGGAGAAGAGCGCATTGGTTCCTCTGAAGCCAGAGTGAGTGCAAGGTGCCAAGCCCAGTCCTCTGCAAGAACAAGGAGTATGCATACCCACCTAGCCATCTCTCCAGTCCCATAAACATATTTTATTACGTTTTTATTTGTTTTAGCCAGGGCCTCACTATGCAGCCCTCAAAATTAATAGACACATGCCTGTCTCTTCCTCCTAAGTGCTGGAATTAAAGACTCAGATTACTATTCCTAGATTTCTTTCTAAGACAGGGTTTCTCTGGATGGTGGTAGCATACATCTTTAATCTCAGCACCCAGGAGGCAGAGGCAGGTGGATCTCTGTGAGTTCAAAGTCAGCCTGGTCTACAGAGTGAGTTCCAGGGCAGCCAGGGCTATGCAAAGAAACCCATTAAAACAACAACAACAACAAAAACAACCAACCAAACAAAAAAGTGCAGGGTCTCAGCTCTGGCTGGAACTCATTATTTTTTTGTTTTTTCGAGACAGGGTTTCTCTGTGTAGCCCTGTCTGTCCTGGAACTCACTTTGTAGACCAGGCTGGCCTCGAACTCAGAAATCCGCCTGCCTCTGCCTCCCAAGTGCTGGGATTAAAGGCGTGCGCCACCACCGCCCGGCATGGAACTCATTATTTAGATTGTGTTGATTTTTAACTCACAGAGATGCCCTGCCTCTGCCTCCTGAATGCTGAGAATATATCTATATCTACATCTACATCGATCTATCGATATATCTTTATGGGGCTGGAGAGATGGCTCAGTGGATATGAACACTTCTTGTTCTTGCAGAGGACTGGGGTAGGCATACACACACACACACACACACACACACACACACACTGTACCCTATACCTGGTCCTTGCTCAGGATTTTGCAAATTGAATGGCCCTAGAGATGCTGGGAAATATACTTTAAAGATGGTTCACTTGTTTTGCTTGGAATCTCTCTGGAAAGATGTCTTGGCCCTGCAGACATTGCTTCAGGCTTCCATGGAGAGTGCAGTTCCCGCTGGAAAGACAGACTAGGTCAAACCCACTCTTTGGCTGAAGATGATGAAACCAGCCTGGCACAGACACTTGCAAAGGAGGAAGTGGCCGCCGCCTGTCCTGTCCTGGCTGCATTGGATTTTGTTGCCTCTTTACTGATACAGGGCCTTTGCTGGGGCATTTAGTTCTCACGCTTTGCTTGACTTTACCTTTTTCTTTCTTTCTACCTTTTGTTTGCTTGTTTGTTTGTTTGTTTTCTTTTTTTTTTTTTTTGGTTTTTCGAGACAGGGTTTCTCTGTGTAGCCCTGGCTGGCCTGGAACTCACTCTGTAGACCAGGCTGGCCTCGAACTCAGAGATCTGCCTGCCTCTGCCTCCCAAGTGCTGGGATTAAAGGCATGCGCCACCACTGCTGGGCCTATTTGCTTGCTTTTTGAGACAGCATTTCTATGAGTAGCCTTGGCTGTCCTGGAACTCACTCTGTAGACCAGGCTGGCCTCAAACTCAAGAGATCCACCTGCCTGTGCCTCCTGAGTGCTGGGATTATGGGATTAAGGGCACCCACAAGGCCTTTGCTGTTTCTTTTCACCCCCTGATTTCGTGACTCCTAGCTGTCCTCGAGCCCACCTTGGACATATGCCCTTCATGGAACCTTTCCTGGTCACCCCCTGTGTTTCCTCCCTCACATGTTTATTGTACTGTATTCACATGCACGTGAGTGTAATCGCTTTAAATGTCTGTTCTGCTGTAGGAACCCAGCACCGTGACCATTGGAGGCTAGAAAAAAACTAGTGTTGAGGGATGTCCTATAGGGTTTCGATTTTAGCATTTATTTATTTTTTTTGCGTGTGTATGGGTGTGGTTGCATATATGCCATGGCATACTGTGGAGGCAGAGGTCAACTTGTGGGAGTTGGTTCTCTCCTTCTAGTATGTGAGTTCTGGGATCAAACTTAGGTCATCAAATTTGGCAGCCAGGATCTTAACACAAAAATCTCCTCCTCCTTTGACAACACGTGTCTTAGTCATAGTTACTGTTCTGTGCACGCCAGAGACCTGGACCATTTGATACACCTCTAACTGTAGAGGTGACTAAATTGAGTGCCAGCAGCAGCAGCATCATAAGATGACTTGGACTCCTCAGCACTGGAGTAGCAGATACCAGAGCCAAGACTCACTCACCAATGGCGTGTAGTTATAAGTAACAGAGGCAGGAGTCCACCCCAGGTGTGTCTGCCGCGGCCTCCCTCTGTGAGTCAGTCTCCCGTGAGAGCAGACAGCCTGAGCTGAATCACCCTTCCGTACCTGCAGCCTGGACCCTGGACCTGTGACAGAAGCATCAAGAGCCCCGCCCCGTGAGTCCCAGACTGCCTGAGTGCAGCGACCTAGGGCAATCCACCTGCCGGGACGCAGGTGCTGTCAGGTTAACCCCTGCCCAAGGGCTCAGACAGGTTTCACTGAGAGCGATGGAGGAGATGAGGCCCTAGAGCCCAGAGCCTGGCCAGGAGGGTGATAAATGGGAAGAGATGGGAACCGCGCAGAGGTCCATCTGGGGAGTCAATAGCGTAGTTCTCCAGGGTGTGCTAGCTCCGTCTCTGAATTTCATTTGTCTGCAGTCCAAGGCTACTCAGATAACAGCAGCAGAAGCACTGATAAGGACTTCCTTGCCTGCCCGTGCAGTTGAAGGCTGGAAACTGGCTTCTCAAGGCCAGAAATAAGCCCTTGCCTGACTGTCCGATTCAATAGACTCTGTTGAACAGAAGAAGCCCGGATACCGGGCTTGAATGTGAAATCTTCCATTTTTTTGTTTTTTTGTTTTTTTTTTTGTTTTTTCGAGACAGGGTTTCTCTGTGTAGCCCTGGCTGTCCTGGAACTCACTTTGTAGACCAGGCAGGCCTCAAACTCAGAAATCCTCCTGCCTCTGCCTCCCAAGTGCTGGGATTAAAGGCGTGCGCCACCACCGCCTGGCGAAATCTTCCATTTTAAACGTATTGATTGCCAAACACTTCCAAAACTCCTACAAGTCAAACAAACAGCACTGGACTGACTCCACCCACGGAGGTCAGCTTTCAGGTTCCAAACTCAACCCTCTCGGGCCAGTGACTAATTCCCTAGGCAGGGCCAGAAGAAGGCATTTGGAGGTAGTGGCTGACCTGCAGGAGGCTGTAATGCCAGATCCCTTTACCTCTTGAGATCTTATTTCCCCTCCTCAATGGAGTGGCTGTCCTGGTTGGACTAGCTCTGGCCAAGGCTAGCCTGACTCACCTTGGGGACCTAGGCTAGTCTCTGCTTTGTCCTTGTTGTGTCATGGTGAAAAAGCAGCAATGATACCTGCCACCTTGTCAGAAATCAAGACAAAGGGAGACTTCATGCCACAGGAGAGTCCCATCTAGGCTGAGGTTACAGAGGACCTCCAGCCAGGTAACAAGATCCTGGCTTTAAATGTATCCTTGATATCTTCTGGCTTTGTGTGTACGTGTGTGCATGCATGTATGTGTGTGTGGGTGTGTGTGTTATAGGCATGTGTGCATGCATGCATGTGCAGGTACATGCAGGCCAAAGGAGGACTTCGTGTCTTCCTCTATTACTTTCTACCCATTTCTTCCTGTCTGTGTCTCTGTCAGACTCCCCTCACCCAGCACTGGGTTTACAGGCATGTGCACCCATCCCCAGATTTTTTATATCAATTTAATTGTATTCGTTATTATTATGTGTGTTTATATACATGCCCCAGAGTATGCATAGAGGTCTAAGGGCAACTTTTGATTCCCTCCTTTTAATCTCTTAAGGTAAGGTCTCTCTCTTGGTTTTTTTTCTTTCTTTCCTTCCTTTTAAAGATTTTACTTATTATTTTTTCACTTTGCATGCTTGAAAGGGAATCACATGTGTGCAGTGCCCACAGAGGCCAGAACAGGGAGTTAGATCCTCTGGAACTTGAGTTAAATGTAGTTGTGAGTCTCCATATAGGAACAATACTCTGCTCCTCTGTAAGAGCTGCTAATGCTCTTAGCCACTGACCCATCTCTTTAGCCCCTTCTCTTAATTCTGCTATTGGGCAAACTCCTGGCTAGCTGTCCTAAGAGCTTCCAGTCATTCCCCTGTCTCTGCTTCCCATCTCACTGGACATTTCAGATTGCAGCCAGTATACCTGGCTTTTTGCAGGTTCCAGGAATTGAACTCAGGTCGTCAGGCCCCCTGAAACATCTCCAAGCCTCATTGGCTGGCTTTGACTGTGAATGTTGGGGTCCAACTCTAGGTTCTCAGGTTGACACATTCACTAAGCCTTTTTGACAACCCATTTTGTATTTCTGCCCTGTGTGTTATTGTTGTTGAGATGGAGCTCAGACTCACATGCACTGAGGGTGACTTTGAACTTCTGATCCTTCTGATCCTTCTCTTCTACCTCCTGAGTGCTGGGAAACAAGTACACAATGATGCCCAATTTATGTGATACTGGGGGGTGGAACCCAGTAACTCATGTCTGCTAGGCAAGCATTCTATTAACTGAGCTACATCCCTAACACTCACTCTTCTCTTCTCTTCTCTCTCTCTCTCTCTCTCTCTCTCTCTGCATGTGTGTGGGTGTGGGTGTTTTGTTGTTTTGTTTGTTTTATTAGATAGAGTCTCACTGTGTAGCCCAGGCTAGCCTCAGACTCACTATGTAGACAAGGTTGGCCTCAATCTCAAAGAGACCCAGTTGCTTCTCCAGTGCTGAGATTAAAGGTATGGGCCAGTATGCCTGGTCTCATTTTCTTTCCCTCAAGTTACACTCATTTGTTTATTCCCTCTGTGTATCCAGATGTCACAGGGCTTGTAGACAGAGGACAACTTCTGGGAGTCACTCCTCTCCGTTCACCTTGCGGATCTCAGGGATTACACTCAGGTCAGCAGGCTTGGTGGCAATCACCTTTCTCTGCTGAACCATCTCACACCCACCTGTTTTTGAAAATTACAGTTAGTTGTTCTTGTTCTTGATCTTGTTTTTGTTTGGTTTTCCAGACAGGGTTTTTCTGTGTAGCCCTGGCTGTCCTGGAACTCACTCTCTGGACCAGACTGACTTCAAACTCAGAAATCCACCTGTCCTCCCTACCTCTGGGATTAAAGGCCTGGACCACCAGCACCTGGCTACATTTATTTATTTTCCTCTCTCTCTCTCTTTGCGTGTGTGTGTGTGTGTGTGTGTGTGTGTGTGTGTGCGTGTGTGTGCGTGTGTATGTGTGTGTGTGTGTTGTTTTCTTTCTTTTTAAATATTTTCTTTCTTATTCCTATTTTTGAAAATTTTTTATCGTATTTGTCTGGGCATGTGGTGCATGCCTTTAATCCCAGCAGTTAGGAGACAGAGGCAGGTGGATCCATCTTATTTATCCTTTGGGGGCACTTGTGGAGATCAGAAGACACCTTGCGGGAATCAGTTCTCTCCTTTGTGAAGAACAGTATCTGTGCATAGCTCAGACTGGCTCCGAATGCACGACCCTCCCTCCTTCGCCTCCTTCTGGTATTGTTGGTGCCTGCACAGCCCATAGGACTCCTCCTGGGTGTGGAATTCTGGCTCTGTCTCAGAGAGTCAATTCACCCACATTCTTACTCCATGCAGTTGGACAGGTTGCCCAGCTGTCCTCCAGTGGGGAGGATGTGACTCAGGAGTGAAGTCAAGGGCAGATCCCACAGACCTTCCTTCTCATCCTGCTGGCTTTGATCACCGATGAGGCCACCATAGATAAGCAACATTCCCATTAGCTCTGCTCTCTGTAACCCCTAGGCAGGTCACCTTGGTAACAATTGCAGAAGTGGCTGTTTAGGAGCTTAGAAGCTCGTTTGTCCACCTCAGATTAGTTAGTTGTCTGACCGACGACCTTTCACCTTCAGAGGACTTGCCTTAGTCAGGGTTTCTATTCCTGCACAAACATCATGAACAAGAAGCAATTTGGGGAGGAAAGGGTTTATTCAGCTTACACTTCCACACTGCTGTGCATCGCCAAAGGAGGTCAGGGCTGGAACTCACACAGGTCAGGAGCTGAGAGTTCTGTTTTTGTTGTTATTTTGTTTTGTTTTTGTTTGAAACAGGGTTTCTCTGGAACAGGCTGTCCTGGAACTCACTCTGTAGACCAGACTGGCCTCGAACTCAGAAATCCACCTGCCTCTGCCTTCCAAGTGCTGGGATTAAAGGCATGCGCCACCACTGAAGGCTGCTAGAATACTCTCCTCCAGGCAGCTAGGATGAGAGTGTTAAAGCCTACACCCACAGTGACATACCTACCCCAACAGGGCCACACCTTCTAATAGTGCCACTCCCTGAGCCGAGCATACACAAACAATCACAGGACTAAAACTTGACCCTCGGATCAGACAAGTGCTACCATTTTGGGGATATACAGCTTAGGAGCTGTGAACTTTGACCTCACACATGAAGATCATGGATTCTTTACATCACCTCCAGCCACCTTTCCCCACGCCTCAGATGACACAGAGACTGTTCAACCCTATCCACGAGGAAAAAACAAACAAAAGAATCCCAAATTCCTTTCAGTACCTATGCATAGGGAGGTAGAGTTGAGTCCAGGAGATTCCCTTTCCTCATATTCAAGACAACTGGTAAATAACGCCGTAGGGAGAATATCTTATAAGCATTAACAGTCAATAAGAAAGCCAATGGCCAATGAGTTGAGACGGGAAATAGGAGGTGGGACATTGGGCGCGGGAAGAGAGGATTCTGGGAAATAGTGAGAGAATAAAAGAGATTAGAGCAAGATGCTGAGCCGCCTAGGAGGATGTGAAAGAAGTGAGCTATGACTGAAGGAGAGGTGCCTAACCATGAGGAAGACATCGAATGGAATGCTCTTGCAGAGTGCCCAAGTTCAGTTTCCAGCATCCAAGTTAGGTGACTCCTAACTGCTTGTAACTCACCTTCGGGGACCCAACGCCTTCTGGTATACATGAAACACATATGCACACTGCCACTGCACACACACAGGCACATTTAACAAAAACGGTGGTGGGTTCTCTGAAGAGAAAGTCCTGCTCGTATTGGAAGCAACCTGGGAGAGACAAAACGCAGAGGCTTTTGAAAGATCTCAGCTAGAATGTGTGTGTACAAAGCTAGAGATTTCTTTTTTTTTTTTTTTTTTTTTGTATTTCGAGACAGGGTTTCTCTGTATAGCCCTGGCTGTCCTGGAACTCGCTCTGTAGATCAGGCTGGCCTCGAACTCAGAAATCCGCCTGCCTCTGCCTCCCAAGTGCTAGGATTAAAGGCGTGCGCCACCACCGCCCGGCAAAGCTAGAGATTTCTGAAGGTGGATCTGTTTCTCTAGGTTTGCAGCACCCACTGGCTGTCATTTGAAGTAGGTATGGGGTGGGGGGGGACGACTGGAGAGAGGTTTAGTGCTTGAGAGCACTGGTTACTCTCTCCCAGAGGGTCCAAGTTGGATTCCCAGCACCCACACAGTGCCTCACAGCAGACATTAAAGATGTTAACTCCAGGACATGACGACCTCTTCTGGCCTCTGCAGGTACTGCATGCAAGTGGTGCACAGACAAACATGCAGGCAAAAACAAACAAAAAACAAAAAACCATACATACAAACATTTTTGAAAAGTTAAGTAGGTCTGCAGCTGACAAGATGACTTGGCTTACTAAAGTGCTTTCTATGGAAGCCTGGTAACCTGAGCTGGATCCTCAGAACTAATATAAAGGTAGAAGAGAACTGACTTCACAAATTCGTCCTTTGATTTCTGCACCAATGGCATGGTGTCTCACAACAAGCATACGGAAGGAAGGAAGGAAGGAAGGAAGTAAGGAAGGGAGGAAGGGAGGGAGGGAGGGAGGGAGGCGGGAGGGAGGGAGGGAAGGAGGGAGGGCAAGCATGTAGGTGCCTGTGAAACCACACCTGTAGTTCCAGGTATGTGGGAAGCTGGGGAGAATTACTAGAGCCTGGAGTTTGAGGCCAGCCTGGGCAACACAGGAAGTCTGAGTTTCCTGAATCCGTCAGTCGTCAGCAGCTGGAGAATCCTAACGACTTCTCCCACCCTAAGAACCTGTAATCCAGAATTCACATTGTCAGAATCTCATTGTGGCCTTCACTGGCACTGGCTGACTTGCAGTTCAGACCCTAGGAGCTCTTGCTCTAGGACCATCCTGGCCACTACTGCACATGTCCGGTTCCTGCCTCAGAACCAGGTATGGGTGGGGCATGTGGGGTGTTGATGATTAACCAAACCACACACCTTGTGCATGCTCCTTCCTCCCCTCCATGAGTGAACTTCCTGATGCTGCCCCCTGTGGCCACGGCTGACTGTATGAGGACTCAAGGTCCAAACTCAGTCAGTTGGAAATATTGAACTGGATCCAGAGGCCTACCCAGTCTTTGCCACCGCCAGAACTTTCTGGTACCTCACTCACACGCTAATGGGCAAAGGATGCTGGACAGCCCAGGAACAAGGGAAGGTTCAGGGAGAAGCCATGCTGGGATAGTCCACTCAGTGGCCTGGCTTCCTGAACATCTCAGGCCTGATCCCCAATGCTCCTTTGGGAACGGCCATGTTTTTCTGAAGACTCCTTTTGGTTTTGTGGAAACTCACTTGGATCATTCTATTACTTGGAACAAGAGTTACTTATCTTGTTGCTGTGACCACAACATGTCTGACAAGAAGCCACTTACCTAAGGAAGGGTTTGTTTTGGCTTACACTCTGAGAGTCCGTCCTGGAGGCCAAGGCCAGGTGTGAGAGGAAGCTCTCACTTCTAACTTCTCAGCTCACAGAGCAGGAAGCAGAGAGCAAGGTTTGCTGTTGTGACCAGCTTCCTCTCCTGTCTCCACCTCAGTCCCCCAGTGTGTAAGAGGACACCAGGCCTCTCATTTAAACCTCTCTAGAGATACTCTAATGGACACACTAGTAGGAAATTCCAGATACAGACACATTTACAATAACCACCGACTATCACGGGCTCCCTCCCTAAGGGGCAGTTCATTTCAAGGTCTGTTTCCTCACCAGGAAATGGTAACACTCTATTGGGAACAGGCCAGGCCAGCCCCTACTTAGACCTCTCCCTGTATTAAAAAAATATTTTTTAAAAAGTTTTTTTTTAATTGTGTGTGTTGGGGGAGCGCATGTACGCAGACGCACAAACTAACGCTGCAGTACCTTCGGGGGCCAGTGAGGTTTTGGTTTTTCTTTTTTCTTTTTTTCAGATTTATTTATTATTATATATAAGTACACTGTAGCTGTCTTCAGACACACCGGAAGAGGGCATCTGATCTCATTAAGGATGGTTGTGAGTCACCATGTGGTTGCTGGGATTTGAACTCAGGACCTTTGGAAGAGCAGTCAGTGCTCCTAACCTCTGAGCCAGCTCTCCAGCCCCGGTTATGGTTTTTCTTTTTTTCTTTTTTTAAGTTTTGAAATATTTTTTTTCTTTTTTTTAATTGAAAAAGGAAGTAAAAATATTTTGTGATTAAAGATTTACATGGAAAATGTTTCTGACAAAATTGAAGAAGCATATAGAAAAACACATTAAGATTGACAATTTTCATGGAAAATTAAAGAGTAAAATGGTAGACATAAAAAACATTGCTAAATTAATTGAAAAAGGAAGTAGAAACATTTTATGATAGAATTGAAGATTTACATGGGAAATATTTCTAATAAAATTGTAGAAAAATATAAAATAACATTAAAATTGGAGATTATCATGGAAAATTACAGATAAAATGGTAGGCATAAAAATATTTCTAAGTTGATTGAAAGTGGAATTATAAACATTTTCTGATAAAATTGAAGATCTACAAGGAAAATATTTCTGATAAAATCCGGTTTTGGTTTTTCAAAATGGGGTTTCTCCGTGTAGCTGTGGCTGTCTTGGAATTAACTCCCTCTGTGGACCAGGCTGGCCTCGAAGTAATTTGGGGAGGCACTGAAATACCTAGGAAGCTTTATTTATTAATGTGTTTGTTTTTATTTAATTTAAAATATTGTATTTGTGTGTGTGTGTGCCACCTATGTGCTGTGGAAACTAGGAGCTCTTAGGATCCCCTGGAGCCGGAGATACAGGCATAGTGACGTACCAGATACGGGTGCTGGGAACCAAACTCGAGTCCTCTGAAAGATCAGCTTCACCGCTGATCTGCCTCTCCACCCCCTTATTTATTATTATTTTAAATGCCTGATCTTGGCTAACAAGCTGAAAAGTGGTGTCTTAGGATGCCTTTTGGATTGCCCAAACAAAATTAACCAGGCAGGGTAAAGCATACCTGTATAGTCCCAGCACTCCTAAGACAGGGACAGGCAGATCACAGCAAGTTCAAGGCTATCCTGGTTTACATAGTGATCTTTGAGATCTACTGCCTTCCAGATATACACAGGGGGAATTCGAAATAAATAAATGGACTGGGGCTGGAGAGATGGCTTAGCTGTTAAGAGCACCGACTGCTCTTCCAGAGGTCCTTGAGTTCAAATCCCAGCAACCACATGGTGGCTCACAACCATCTGTAATGAGATCTTCTGGTGTGTCTGAAGTCAGCTATAGTGTACTTACATATAATAAATAAATAAATCTTAAAATAAATAAATAAATGGACTGGCCATGAGGGTACATATCTTTACTCTCAGAAGTCCACAGGCAGATGAAGGAAAAGCTCTGTGAGTTCAAAGCCAGCCTGGTCTATGTAGAGACAAACAAATAAATAAATGAACAAACGAATGAATGAATGAACGAACGAATGCAGGTTCTTCTTCTGACCCAGCAGCTTCATTCTAGAATTTTTTTCCTGAAAGGAAAAATAAGCAAGCCAGAGCAGTGAACTGTCTGTGCCAAGATCTTTGGTCCTAGGGTTGGGCTGAGGGTAGGGGTGGGCGGCAGGCCTGCTTGGCTGCTGACCATCCCCTGGACTCTGTGCCCCAGGGCCCTTTGGTCTCTGAGCACAAGCTCTGGTGGAAAGCTCAACAGGACTGAAGAGTCACAGGGCTGGATTTCAACCTGTGCCCAGCAGGGTGGGCAGAGCCCAGGGTAGGGCAGGTGTCCTGCCGCCTCGGGAGTCCAGGTCCACTTGGAGCCTGCATGGGGTAGGAGAGCTCCAGGTGGCTGAAACCAGCCACCACCAGTACAGACCGAGAACCTGGCCCCAGCTGACACCGCTTCCTGGAACACAGGGAGCCAGCCCTTTGCTCTCTGTGGGCCTGGAGCTGGGGCCTGGCCCACCTGCTGGAGCTGAGTGCGGGTCCAGCCTGGGACCCTAGAGACCTCACCTCTGAGATAGACCCTGACCTGCTGTGCCCCTTTGGGGAAGCCCCTTCCCCTTCCTAGGTCCCCACTTCTTGAGGCCGTTAGACTTGAAAGTAGATTGGTCTACTCTGCTTCTCAGCCAGAGGGGCCGAGAGCTCAGATGTGGAAGCAATCCAAGCCTGAACCCTGTTTCTACCAGGCTGCTTTCTGTGACTTGAGGTGGATTGACTGAAACAAGGCTTCACCAGGTAGCTCAGACCAGCCTGGAACTCCTGATCCTCCTGCCTCAGTCTTCTGAGTGCTAGGACTACAGGAGCATGAGCTAATTCCCTTTTTTATTTTAATTATATATGAGTACACTGTCATTGTCACTGTCATCAGACACACCAGAAGAGGGCATTAGATCTAATTACAGATGGATGGGTGTGAGCCACCATGTGGTTGCTGGGAATTGAACTCATGACCTTCAGAAGAGCAGCCAGTGCTCTTAACCGCTGCGCCATCTCTCCAGCCCCATGAGCTAATTATTTGTTTTGTTTTGGTTTGTTTTGGTTTTTTGAGACAGGGTTTCTCTGTGTAGCCCCAGGTGTCCTAGAACTCACTCTGTAGACCAGGCTAGCCTCGAACTCAGAAATCTGCCAGCCTCTGCCTCCCAAGTGCTGGGATTACAGGTGTGTGCCACCATGAGCTAATTCTTCTATCATGAACGTTTCTCTCAGTCTGAAGCTCAGCCACGCCCCTCCCTCACTGTATTTTGGAGGCCGACTCTGCCAGATCAACCCCTTTCTAGCTCCCGTCTCCAGCTCCTGTGCCCTCACCCATTCCTTACCAGCCACACCAGCTGCTTGTCACTGCACAGAAGCCCTAACTTTCCTCCTCCAGCCTCAGGACTCTTATTTTCTGGCCTCTGCCTCTCTCTCTCTCTTCCCAGTTGGCTCCTTACAGCTCATGAGTTACTTTATCTGAGTAGTTGTCTGGCCAAGTCCTTGCATTGGAGACTTATCTGTAGGAGAAAATGTGGGCATGACCTGGCAGCCTGCCTACCCAGCAGGGCACTTCTAAGTAAGAAGCATGGTGCACCATGCTCCTGAGTGTGCCCAGAGGTCAGGGCACAGAATTCTGAAGTAGCCTGACTAGTTGGGAGCTGGCCTATTCAGGCTGCCATCTCCACAGCTCTCTCTCTTTTTAAAGATTCATTTATTATTATATCTAAGTACACTGTAGCTGTCTTCAGATGCACTAGAAGAGGGCGTCGGATGGTTGTGAGCCACTATGTGGTTGCTGGGATTTGAACTCAGGACTTCGGAAGAGCAGTCAGTGCGCTTAACCACGGAGCCATCTCTCCAGCCCCCCACATCTCTTTTTATGTGCTTCTTCCGCACCAACATCCTGGTGCTATGGGAGTTCACTGTCCAGTCTGAGGTACTGTGCTAACCAATCACAGTTGATAGCTTCCCCATATAAGTGACTGCTCATATGTAATAAAGCAGGCGCTGTTCCCTGAAACCCTGTCTGGAGTGATTTAACATCTCTGCATCCTTTACTGACCAATGGGCACTGCAGTCTTATCTAGGGACACCCCAGTGACGACAGCACGTCACCCACCTTCCCAACCATGTGCTGACAGGGTTTAGAACTGGGACTTTGGTGAAATGACTCGGGTTACATGAGCTAAGTACCGGGCTCTCACTGTGTTCTGAGGAGAGTTGGAGGGGCTGGAGATGAGGCTCAGGTGGCTGCATTTACTGTGCAAGCGTGAGGATCTGAGTTCTATCCCCAGCACCCACATAAAAGCTGGGCCAGGTGGTTCATGTGCCCATAATCCTATCACTAGCTGGGACTCCTGCGCTAAGCGCCTGCCAGTCTAACTGATCTGACAAGCTCTAGATTCAGAGGGAAACCCTTCCCCCCCACCAAAAAAAAAAACAAAACCGGTGGGCAGAGAGGACTCTCAGTGAAGCTGGAGAGGTGGCTCAGTGACTAAGAACACTTACTGCTCTTGCAGAGGACTGCAGTTCATTTCCTAGCACCTACACAGTGGCTCATGACTACCCGTACCTGATAGTCCTATGCCCTCTTCTGGCCTCTGCGGGCACTGCATGTAGATGATACACAGACATGCTAGCCAAAACACACGTACACAGGAAACTAAAATACAATACATCTTTTTTTAAAGTGTGTGGAGCTGAAGAGATGGCCTGGTGGTTAAGAGCACTGGCTGCTCTTGCAGAGGACTCTGGGTCAGTTCCCAGCCCCAGATGGTGGCTCCCAACCATCCATACTGCATTCCAGGGGACCCAGTGTTCTTTTCTGACTTCTGCTAACACCGGGCACACACACAGTGCACTTACAAATAAGTAGGCAAAGACACTCATAAACATAAAACAAAGTAAATCAGCTGCACGAGGTAGCAAGCATCTTTAATCCCAGCACTCACTCGGGAGACAGAAGCAAGTAGATCTTTGAGTTCAAGGCCAGCCTGGTCTACACAGGACTATGTAGAGAGACCCTGGCCCCACCCCTACCCCCACCCCAAATAGAAGAGAGGCATGATGCTTTCCCTGCTCCTGTGTAACAACATCTACCATGTCATGAGACAGTAAGAAGGCCCTCCTGTGTGCCTTCACTGTGGGCTTCTTATCCTGCAGAAACATGAACCCAATTATCCTTTATTCTTTGTAAACAACCCAGTCAGTTGTAGTCAGTCATAGCAACAGAAAGCATCTTCAGGCATTAACCCTCAGTGACCTCAGACTCAGTCACTCCTACCACTTAGGCCTCTCACCTTGAAGCCAATACATGAGCCAGGCACCTCCCACCAAGTCTAGATTTTCAGAGTCTGTGTTGTGCCTCTCATGCTAATTAATCTCTCAACAGCTGGGTAAGAAAAGAATCAGAGAATACCACCGGACACAGACCTCCTACTTGATAGTCTTTATTTAGTTCCTCTTTTAAAAAACTGGGGGGGGGGGGATGGGAGGAAACAAACAAACAAACAACACTATCTAGCCTTATGTAGCCTAGGCTGGCCTTGAGCTCACTATGCGCTGAGAATGGACTCCCTCTGATCTGTCAACCTCCACCTCCCACGTGCTGAGACTGCAGCTTTGCATCACCACGTGTGGGTTTTCTTTTGGCTTACAGGGACCAGGAACTCCTGGAACCTTGGTGCTCTGAATACAGCATTAAAACAACGTGAGGGGAGTTGACGCTGGCGAGAATGGAAAACCCACCAAGGTGTGGTCAAAGTCAGCTGCTCCATTCCGGGCACATAAGCTTTGCACCCTGACCTCTGAGCGAGGGCTGTCTGCTCCAAAGAAAAGCTGCGCAAGACATGGAGGTCAGGATCTGGGAGCACAGCCCAGTGGTAGGAGTACTCACAGCACGCGAGGGTCCGGGCTTGAAGATCCAATGCTCCTCCCCAAAGTCATCTCAGGAGGTCCGAGTCTGCACTTATTAAGAATACATCGTCATTTTTACCGTAATTTTCTTTTTATGTATGTACGATCATTACCCGAGCACTCACAGGACGGCTAAAGATAGTTGGCAACTCGGCTTCCGAAAGGATCCGGCGCCCTCTTCTGGCTTTCTTAAGTACTGCAGGAACTTGGGGGTACTTTTCATAAATGTACACAAAACACCAAAACACATAAAATGAAAATAAACAATGCTGGTTTAGTGGCACAAGCAGGCAGATCTTAGATATCTGTGAATTCAAAGCCAGCCTTGTCTACATAGTCAGTTCCAAGACCGCTAGAGCTACATAGCAAGACCCTGCCTCATAAGCAAATAACAACAAAAATAAACAAAAGTCGTTGACAATTAAAAAAACATATAAAAGTACTTAGATTTACTGTTTACTGTGTATGTGTGCATGATGGCCACCGCACGTGTGTCACAATGCATGTGTGTGGAAGTCACAGGACAACGTGGTGCACCTCCCTCCTTGCACCAGTGACTTCCTGGGATCAGTTTTCCAGGCTTGAATGGTAAGTCCCTCACCGCTGAGCAACCTGGGAACTGAACCCAGGTCCTCAGCAGGAGCAGCAAGTACCATCTCCCAGGCTCCACCCCACACAGCGTCTCATGTAGCCCAGTCTGACTTCAAAGTCACTACACAGCTGAACCTGGCCTTGAACTCCTGATCGTTCTGCCTGTGTCTCCCAAGTGCTGGGTTCACAGGTGTGCACCCACCGTGCCTAACTCAAAATAAAATGTCCAATTGATGAGGAAAGGTGCTGAGATATATGTGTGTGTATATATATTATATGTATGTTATATTTACGTGTATATTATATTGTATGTATATGTATATATTTGCTGTTGGTGGTGGTGGTTGGTTGGTTTAGATTTTTTTGAGACAGGGTTTCTCTGTGGCCTGGCTGTTCTGGAGCTAACTTTATTGACCAGGCTGGCCGCAAACTCACAGAGATCTACCTGCCTCTACCTCCCGAGTGCTGGGATTAAAGGAGTGTGCCACCATGGCCGACAGTGTTGTTATATTTTAACAGGCAGCATTTTCTTTTTTTAGGCAATGAAATGAATGATGCATTGTTCAAGTGTATAGCCTGAGCCTACAGGAGGTACTGTGATTAATTTGCCAGGACTGGCACTAGCAGAAACTGTAGGATGTGAACCTCTCTGTCCTGTAGGTGGCGGTAGAAAACTGTACCAAGCCTCAAACTCAGTTCCAACTAGAAGGAGAGCTCTGGCAGGGCTGGGGGTTTTGGGGGCAGGTCCGGAGTGTCCAGCTGTGGCCAGGAACCCCCTTCCCCTACCCCAGAGAGAGGACCTGCTAGTTCTACCAGCCCTTCTAGTCCAGGGGCTGTCCGAAGTGCAGAGAGAAAAGAAAAGTCAAGGTCCTCACCCATCCTGGACCAGATTCTGGGCCTCAGTTTCCCCTGCAGTGCTCAGAGTGCTTGGGACTCCAAAGGCCCTAGACTGCTCAGCCCAGGAAGCAGCAGAGCCCCTTGACGGCCATGTTCCTGTCCCACCTTGCCACTCACCCTTTGGGTGGTGATGTTCTCCTTACCCCTCGAAGGGGAAACTGAGGCCTCAGAAGATTAAATGACCTTCCAAAGTGAAACAGCAGTGAGTGGTCAGAGCAAGAAAAAAGCCAGAGCTCACTGCCTCCTCTCACAGGGGATCCACAGAGCAGGCAGAGTTCTCCCCTGAAGAAGTGCTTGCTGAGGCTGGAGATGGCTCACAGGGAAAGGCACTTGACACAAAGTCTGACAACCTGAGCGTGATCCCCAGGGTCTACAAGGTGGAAGGGATGGTGAACCAATCCTGAGAGCCATCCTGTGGCATGTCTCACACACACACACACACACACACACACACACACACACACAAACGTAAAAAATGAAAGTCATTGATTTATTGGAGAAGATATAGAAAAATAAACCAATAAAATGGGGAGGGGAGAATAGGTAAATCACACCAGCAGGAAAGTTCGTGCTAAATCTGTCTCTGACAAAAGATTCAGACCTCAAAGACGCAACTAGTGCTTTAGCTCAGCAAAACAGCCTAGATTTACAAATCGGCAACATGGGTCTTGAGAGGGCCTCAGTGGTTACAAGCACTTGCCCCTCTTGAAGAGCACAGGTTCGATTCCCAGCACTCACACGGCAGCTCACAAGCAGATCTGTAAATGGCTCAGTTCCAGGGAATCTGTTTTGATCTCTTGGGCAGTTAGGCACACATGTGGTGTACAGAACCATGCAGGTAAAACACTCGTACAAAATAATCATCTAAAACCAAAAGCTGCCGGGCGGTGGTGGCGCACGCCTTTAATCCCAGCACTTGGGAGGCAGAGGCAGGTGGATTTCTGAGTTCGAGGCCAGCCTGGTCTACAGAGTGAGTTCCAGGACAGCCAAGGCTACACAGAGAAACCCTGTCTCGAAAAACCAAAAAAATAAATAAATAAATAAAACCAAAAGTTGTTTGCTCTTCAAGGGCCAAAGTCAGGCACATGCCTGTTGAAGAACTGCCAACGCTTTTAGTGACTGAGCCATTTCTGAGACAGGATCTCATTCAGTAACGCAAGCTGGCCTTGACCCATGACTGTCCTCCTTGCTAGTCTCATAAATGCTGGAGTTACAGAGGTGGGTACCCCGCCCGGCTAGTCTGTTCTTTTTTATTACTGAATAGTGTTCCACTAGGACACAGCCTTGGTATGAACATCACTTCGAAGATGGAGATGGGAGAAAGTCAGCATGGTCTACATAGCCCTCCTAAGCCAGCCAGAACTACAAGATCTTACAGATTATAAATATATAATATAATCATTTATATATGTATATAAAATATACATAATTATACATATATAATTGTGGTTTGTATATGCTTGGCCCATAGGAAGTAGCACTATTAGGCAGTGTGGTCTTATTGGAGGAAGTGCATCATCGTGGGGGTGGGCTTTGAGGTCCTATGCTCAAGTTCCAGCCAGAATGGAAGAGAGTCTTCTGCTGCCTTCTGATCAAGATGTAGAATTCTTGGCTCCTCCTGCACCATGCCTGCCTGGATGCTGCCATGCTCCCACTTTGATGATAATGGACTGAATCTCTGAACCTGTAAGCCAACCCCAATTAAATCTTGTCCTTTGTAAGATTTGCCTTGGTCATGGTGTCTCTTCACAGCAATACAACTCTAAGACAATAATATATATTATTATATATAATTCTTATAATATATTCCATAACACACACATATTCCCAACACTTAAATGGAAGTGAACAACTGTCTGTAAATCCAGTTCCAGGGGTTCTGACACCCTCTTCCAGCCTCCGTAGGCACCGGGCACTCATGTGGTGGACAGACATACGTGCAGACAAAACACATTGAACAAATAAAATAACTAAATAAAAACAAGATGGAGGCAAGTGGATCTCTGTGAGTTCAAAGCCAGCTTGGTCAGCATAGTGAGTTCCAGGACAGCCAGAGCTACACAGTAATATATATGCATATGTATATATGTATATACTAATATGTATATTCAACTAATATATATTATAATTATGTAGGAAAGGACTAGCCGGGCGGGGTACCCATCTCTGTAACTCCAGCATTTCTGAGACTAGAAAGGAGGGCAGTCATGGGTTCAAGGCTAGCTTGGTTACTGAGTAAGATCCTAATTCAAACCATAAAAACAAAACCAAACCAAAAGACCAGGGAACTGATAGCTCAGTGACTAATACTGGTTGTTCTTCCAAAGGACTCAAGTTCGATTCCCAGTACCACATGGCAGCTAGCAACTGTGACTCCAGGGAATCTGACACCCTCTTCTGGCCTCAGTAGACACCAGGCACTCATGTGGTGAACAGACATACATACAGACAAAACACATTAAATAAATAACTAAACAAAATCAAGATGGAGGCAAGTGGATCTCGGTTTGAAGCCAACTTGGTCAGCATAGTGAGTTCCAGGCCAGCCAGAGCTACACAGTGAGACCATGTGCCAAAAGCAAACACAAACCCACAGACATAAAAGAGGGCTGGAGGCGTGGCTCAGGGATAGAGTATTTTTCTAGCATGCACGAGAGCCTAGGTTTACACAACTAGGCATGTTGGTCCTGTGCCTGGAATCCTGCCCCTTGGGAGTCTGAGGCAGGAAGATCACAAACTTGTGGGCTACACAGCAAGACCTTGGCTCCAAACAAAATAAAATAACGAAGTGTATACCTTCCTGGGTGCAGTGACCATGGAAGGGGGAAGGCTTCAGCCCTGGAGCTCAGGGTCAACTTGGGCAATGTAACAAGACCTCATCTTAAAAAAAAAAAAAGTACAGCCCAAATCTGAGAAAGAACTGGGTATTGGTGTCAGCACACATCTTTAATGCCAGTATTTGGGAAGCACAGACAGGGGGATCCCTGTGAGTTTGAGGCCAGCCTGGGCTACAGAGCAACAACAGGACAGCCAGTCAGGGCTCCATTGTGAGACTTGCCTTAAGTAAAGAAACACATCTGAAAAGAAACCAGTGATGTAACCAGTTTCAACATTCCTTCCACAGTGGGTGAGGGGAGGGGGATGGGTAGGGAGTGGGGAATACGGAGTCCTCCTCTAGCTCGTCAGACAGTTGCAGCCACGGTAGACAGTAGGGTGTGGAAAGAGGTAGGGGTGGATGCAGATTGTGGTAGAGACAAATGTAGCCAGAGAGAGGGGTGTGGGCTCATTTCTTAGAAATGTGAAATATGCAAGTGCTAGAGAAAAAAGTTAGCTCCGTGCAGAGAGAGAGGGCGCTGCTGGGAGCAGGTCGGATAGGCACTGACGGTAGGTAGGAAACTACCCGATGGGTAACAGGTTGATTGTTCTCTTCCTGCAAAGACCACAGCTCAAGGATTCCAAGAGAGGCTCACTTCCTCAGCTTGTTCTGTGGCGGCATGGCAGGATGTCCCTCCAACAGCTGTGGTGCACCTGAAGCCGTGTGTGTGTGTGTGTGTGTGTGTGTGTGTGTGTGTGTGTGTGTGTGTGTGTGTCTGGATGTGTATCTATGTCTGTGTCTGTGTCTCTCTCTCTGTGTGTGTGTGTGTGTCTCTATGTGTGTGTGTGTGTGTGTGTGTCTGGATGTGTGTCTATGTCTGTGTGTCTCTATGTGTGTGTGTGTCTGGATGTGTGTCTATGTCTGTGTCTGTAAGTATGTGTGTGTGTGTGTGTGTGTGTCTGGATGTGTGTCTATGTCTGTGTGTATGTGTGTGTCTGGATGTGTGTCTATGTCTGTGTGTGTGTGTGTGTGTGTGTCTGGATGTGTGTCTATGTCTGTGTGTGTACGTATGTGTATGTGTGTGTATGTGTGTGTGTGTGTGTGTGTGTCTGGATGTGTATCTATGTCTGTCTCTGTGTGTGTGTGTGTGTGTGTATGTCTGTGTCTCTGTGTTTGTGTGTGTGTGTCTGGATGTGTGTCTATGTCTGTGTCTGTAAGTATGTGTATGTGTGTGTGTGTGTGTGTGTGTGTGTGTGTGTGTCTGGATGTGTATCTATGTCTGTGTCTCTCTCTCTCTCTTTGTGTGTGTGTCTGTGTCTCTGTGTTTGTGTGTCTCTATGTGTGTGTGTGTCTGGATGTGTGTCTATGTCTGTGTGTGTGTGTGTGTGTATGTTTGTGTGTGTGTGTCTGGATGTGTGTCTATGTCTGTGTGTGTGTGTGTCTGGATGTGTGTCTATGTCTGTGTGTGTGTGTGTGTCTGGATGTGTGTCTATGTCTGTGTGTGTGTGTCTGTGTCTGTGTCTGTGTCTCTGTGTTTGTGTGTCTCTATGTGTGTGTGTGTGTGTGTGTGTGTCTGTGTCTCTGTGTTTGTGTGTCTCTATGTGTGTGTATGTGTGTGTGTGTCTGGATGTGTGTCTATGTCTGTGTGTGTGTGTGTCCCTGTGAAGAGTGTGGAAAGAAGAAGACAGCCTTGGGTGCAGTTCCTCAGGGTATCTCACTGAGACCTGGGCTGGCGTATTAATTAGGTTCTTTGACCTAATTAACCTAAATTAACAGGTCCAGAGAACCCAAGCTTCCTCTTCTCTCCGCTTCCCCAGTGCTGGGATCACAGCCCCCACCATGCCTGGCTTTTTATGTGGATTCTGGGATCAAACTCGGGTCTTTTTGCTTGTGTGACAAGCACCTTATAGACCGAGCCACCTCCCCAGCCTGCCAGTGTTTGGCACATATGGAAAGGGGCGCCTTATCCTTAGTGACATCTCAGGCTCCCTGAAGAGTGACATTCTTCTGACAGGATAGAAATTTGAAAGGCACTGTGAAGCCAGGCATGGCGGACCATATCTGTAATCTAAAACTCAGGAATTCAAGGACAGCCTCTTCTGTTATATACCTAGTTTCAGGTCAGCCTGGGCTATATGAGACCCTGTCAAAAACAAATAAACAAAACAAACAACAAACAAAAGAACTCACTGGAGTGTAAATGGAGTTCTTTTGTTGACATTTAGCTTTCTTTTCTTTTTGTTGAAGACAGGGTTTCTCTGTGTAATAGCCCATCTCTCCTGAAACTCATTTTGTAGACCAGGCTGGCCTCCAATTCACACAGATTCTTGGGCCTCTGCCTCCCAAGTACTGGGATTAAAGGTGCCATTTAGTTTTCTAAGCAATCCTTATTATGAGTTGAGCTCTTAGTTTGAGGAAATGGGCTCAGAGATGTTAAGTAACTTCCTGAATCTCACCCAGCCAGCAAGTAATAGACCGTCCTCAGCCCCCAGGGGTGGCCTGCCTCCTGAGCGGCAGGCTGCTGCTTTGACTGGCTTGAAAGGCCATGTCCCATCCCTTGGCCTTCAGGCTCAGTGGGCTCCAGTATGCTGCCTAGTAATCTGTGGATGTCATACCAGGAACTTAGGCTGCAGCTCCCTCATCCAGGTAGCTGATACCCACAGGGTCTGCAAGATCCCTGAGAGATGACTCTGGGGTGGAGACAGGGCAGAGCCCTTGCTTCTCCATGCACACAACGCAGCTGACACCTGCCAGGGACTCAGCCAACCTGTGTCACAAGGGACGTGTTGGAGATACGAGGGCCTGCGGAGAAGCTGGAGGGAGGGGTGGGATAGATATTAGATGCTACAGGAGCAGGATGAAGATAGCGGAGCTACGGCACAGACAAGAGCTATGGGCTCCTCCAATGTGCAAAGGTTCTTGTCACGGTTCTCGACAGTCCTAATGACCTTTATTCAGAGCCCAGAGAGGTCAGTCTATACAGTATATACTGGAGAGTCACTCAGCTAAGCTAACCAGTTAGCCCCGCTGCTTTTCCCATGGTTTTTACGTGTTGGATGGCATTTATCAATTTGAAGCAACAAGTCCTCAAAGTAAACCCACATCCTGTCTGCATTGCTGCCTAAGAGTGATGAATTTGTGATAACTGGGCACCAGGAACTGATCTCTTATATGACGCCCCACCCCCTCTTTCCTTCCTCTCTCCTCCTTCCCTGTCACAAAACCCCAGCAAGCCCCAGACTGGCTATGGCCCCAACACTCGATGTCCTGTGATGTCTGTGGGGCTCCGCACCTCCTGCCTTGCTGCCTTGGTTTCCTCCACTGTGGAGCTGGAGGAAGAATGAAACTTATCTCAGGACTCTCTTGGGGCCTGGATAGCTGTCACATGTCTTGTGCCTGACATTTAGCACTGGTGGTGGAGCCGGGAGGAGGGTGGGGAAAGTCAGGGGACGTGACTGTGACTCCTACTTCTGTCACTGATCAGCTGTGCAGCTTGAGGCAAGTCTGTCCCTCTCCAAGGCTCCATTACCTCATCCATGAGGGGTGTGTGTGTGTGTGTGTGTGTGTGTGTGTGTGTGTGCGCACGCGTGTTTGTGCACTCGAGTGTGCACACCCACTTCATATACCTAAGGCAGACCAGTTGTGAGGTATCCCTGCAGTTGGCAGACACTCTCCATCCTTGGCTTTGTGGGTCTCTATCCCATTAGGAAAGCTGGTGTAGACAATTCATACTTTATATATCATGGTGGCTCAAGCTTTAAACCCCAGCAATTGGGAAACAAAGGGAGGTGAATCCCTGTGAATTCCAGGCCAGCCAGGACTACATAGTGAGACCCTGTCTAGCCAACGAACTAGCCAACCAAATTATCCCCCAGGATGCTCAGAATCCTGGTGGGGTAGGGGTGGAGCCCCTGTGGTTGCCACCCTCTACCCACCAAGTGGGCACAATGGTCCTGTGGGCTGGAAAGGTGAGAGGGCAGTGGGCTGGTGCGTCTGCTCTGCCAAGGGCAGTTTATCCAACAGAACACCTACTTTCTGCAGGTGTGCAAGGAGAGAAGTGGGGACGGTCACACGGCTGGCTTGGGGATGCTTTTCCAGGCGTGTTAGCCATCAGCCCAGGGAGCAGCTTCTAGTATCTCAGATGACCCAAGACTTCCAGCGCCATGTCTGAGCCAACCTGTGCATTGCAGCAAAGCTAGGTCACTCTGGTCAGTCACAGACGATGCAGCTTTCTTCCTGTGCTCCCTCAGAGCCCGTTCTGTGGGAGGCAGAAGTCTTGTCACAGCGACAGAGATAGCAAGTGAGTAAGGGCCTGAGGTTCAAAACAACAGGATACTGTGTCTGTTAGTGGGTTCCCAGCCCCTTCAGAGGACTCGGAACAGCCACTGCCTCATGAAACACCCCCGGCCAGACCACAGACCACTCACAAAGCTCTCCCCCACATCTCTCCCTCAACCCCAAGAAACGGAAACAACAAATAGCTGTAGCTCCAAGCTGCTAAGTTTTCTTTTTCGTTTTATGTGTGTGTGCGGGTGTGCATGAATGTAGGCACACATGTATAAAGTGATATATGCACATATGTACCATGCATGTGGAGGCTTGAGGTTGATGCCAGCTCTTCCACTGGGACGGGGTCACTCCATCAACCCCAGAGCTGGCTCTAGGCTGTCCTCACTAGCCAGCTTGCTCGGGAGAGCCCCTGTCTCTGCCTTCCAAGGCTGGAGTCACTGGTGTGCTGCTATGCTCACCCAGCATTTACATGGGCTCTGGGGATTTGAACTCTGGTCCTCAGGTTTGCACAGCAAGCACTTCAAACAAGCCAACTCCTCAGCCCCTCAGCAACTAAGCTTTGAGGAGATGTGTTGTGCATTGGTAAAATAGAATCAATCTCTCAGGAGGCCAAGGCAGGAGAATGGCTTCATCCCTGGAATTCAGAGTCAACTTGAGCAATGAAGTCAAACCTCATTTTTTTTTTTTTTTGGTTTTTCGAGGCAGGGTTTCTCTGTGTAGCCCTGGCTGTCCTGGAACTCACTCTGTAGACCAGGCTGGCCTCGAACTCAGAAATCCGCCAGCCTCTGCCTCCCAAGTGCTGGGATTAAAGGCGTGCGCCACCACCGCCCGGCTAAACCTCATTTTTTTAAAAGTGTAGAGTACAAATCTGAGAGAGACCTGGGTATGGTGGTGCACACCTTTGGTCTCAGTGTTTAGGAAACAGAGGCAGGTAGATGTAAGATGCAATATGAGATGTCTTTTTGTTGTTGTTGTTGGTTTTTTCGAGACAGGGTTTCTCTGTGTAGCCCTGGCTGTCCTGGAACTCACTCTGTAGACCAGGCTGGCCTTGAACTCAGAAATCCGCCTGCCTCTGCCTCCCAAGTGCTGGGATTAAAGGCGTGAGCCACCACCGCCCGGCTATGAGATGTCTTAAGTGTATTTACATGCACATGTACTGCGAAATACCATATTAAGCTTAAAAAGAATGCCGCAGGTTCTTCTGTGCAAAGCTGGCCAAGTTCCCCAGATGTGCAGATAAAGGAAAGAAAGCCTTGCTGTACTTGGCAGCAGGCTCCTGCCTTGTCAGCACCCAGCAGGGGGCACGAAGGTCAGCAGGCTTTCAAGGCCAGGCTGGCCACAGGCGAAGAGAAAAGCTGCCTCTCACCAAAACAAAGCAAACCAACAGAAAAGGCAGCCTGGCACGGGGGTACCTGCTGGGAGGTAGAGCCTGGGAGACCTGAAGTTCCAGATCATCTTTGGCTCCAGAGAGGGTTTAAGGTCAGCCTGGGCTACATCAGACCCTGTCTGGAAAAGAAAAACAAAATAAAGCTATGTGCAATAAAGGCCCAGACTGGGAGGAAATATTTGAAAAAGATGTGTCAGATCACGTATTGATAAGCAAGGTATGCTCAATGTAAACTTTAAATTCAGTAAGAACCACCCCCCTCTCAAAAAATGGGCAACAGGCTTCTTCTAAGATAATAGATACTTCTAAGAAGTTATTGATGAGGGTTGGAGAGACCACTCAGCAGTTTAGAGCACTGACTGCTCTTCCAGAGGTCCTGAGTTCAATTCCCAGCAACCACATAGTGGCTCACAACCATCTGTAATGAGATCTGATGCCCTTTTCTGGTGTCTGAAGACAGCTTCACTGTACTTATATATACTAAATAAATAAATTTTTTTTAAAAAGTTTTTGAGTGTGCATGGAAAGAAGGCATATTTATTTATTTATTTATTTATTTTTGGTTTTTCGAGAAGAGTATATCTTTAATGATCAGAGAAATGCACATCAAAATCTCTCGTGAGGTGTGTATGTGTGTATGTGTATACATGTATGTGCTGTGTGTGTAAGAGAGTATATACTCACTTACGTGTGGGTTGGTGTATGCCCACACTCAGGTGTCCCAACTCCATCTTATTCCCTTGAGGCAGAATCTCTCACTGAACCTGGAACCAGGCTGACGTCCAGCAAGCCCCACCCACCCACCTTTCTCCACCCCCCATGGCACTGTGCAAGCATGTGCCAGCCGTGCCTGCCTTTTTCTGTGGATGCTGGAATCTGAACCCAGGCTCCTTTGCATGCACAGCAATCATTCTTACCTGCTGAACCATCAAACAGAAATCCTGATGAGGAGTAAATACCACATAACCACCTGTAGCCTTAGATTCTTGTCAAAACCTATTTTTTTTTTTTTTTGGTTTTTCGAGACAGGGTTTCTCTGTATAGCCCTGGCTGTCCTGGAACTCACTCTGTAGACCAGGCTGGCCTCGAACTCAGAAATCTGCCTGTCTCTGCCTCCCAAGTGCTAGGATTAAAGGCGTGCGCCACCACCGCCCGGCAAAACCTATTTTTAATAAGCGTTCAACTTCCCCTCTAGCTCACCACCCACCTGAGGTAGTGGAAAATAAAGGTTGTCAGGACATGAGGGATATGGACCTGTTTAGAAATAGTTCTTTGGGGGCGAGTCCAATCTTTGTTGTTAGGGTAGCGGTAGTTCAGTCCAGTAGCAAACACCAAATAGGAATCAGCAGCTGCAGTCCAGTCCTCTCGGCAGTCACCACACGTGAACCAGCAAGAAGTTGCAAGGCTTGCCAACCAGCCTGAGCAGAAACAGCAAAAGCCACAGGAACCTCCCGAGAAGTTCTTAGGCAGTCACTACAAGAGGAGCTCAGCAACTCAACATAAGGCGAACCGATACATGCGTGTCTTTAGCGAAAAGATTTAAGGAAGAGCAAAGCTAATCAATGCTCTCGCTCCCACTGTCTGTGGACAGTGCTTAAATTCCTTCTGAATATCATGCATTCTTTCACGTGTTTGCTATAGCAAAACATCCTTTCAGCTGTGTGTTCTTCAGCAAAACATTCTTGCATGTGTCTGCTTCAGTAAAACATCTCTTCACCTGTGTGCCCCAGAAAAACATCATTTGACATAACTGACTTTCCAAAGAAACCAGAAGTTTCCACTTCAACCACCCAATCAATGTGTTAAAAGTGGACAGGTCACTGGGTGGTGGTGGCCTTTAATCTCAGCACTCCTGAGGCAGAAGCAATCAGATCCCTGAATTTCAGGCCAGTCTCCTCTATAGGTTGAGTTCCAGGATAGCCAGGTCTACACAGAGAAACCCTGTCTTGAAAAACAAAACCAAAAAGTAGATAGACTGACAGCCTCCAAATGAGTGAGGATATGGAGGAGACAGACAGACACTCACAGTCAGTGAGACAGACCCTCACAGTCAGCAATTCTTCTCGTGGCATCTTACCCAAGAGCTAAGCGTATGTCCACAGAAGGTCTTGGACAAGAACGTTCATAGCTGATTTAAACTCCCAAACTGGAAATGGCCCAAATGGCCATCAACAGGAAATGGATAAATAAACAGTGCTGTAGTCATAGAATAGTGCTCAGCAATAAACAGGAGCCAGATACTGACTTGCAACTCTAGGGCTGCAGAACGGAGTCCAGACACCTCCCGAGTAAGAGGACAGTGCTCGCTGTGGGGTGTCCTGTACAGGAAACCACAGCAGAGGAAAGCCAGATCACACACCACACACACACACACACATCACATCTCACATACACACACCACATGCACATACACATACACCACACACCACACACACACATCACATCTCACATACACACACCACATACACATATACCACACACCACACACACACACACACACACACAAACACACTCACATACCATATACACACACCACACACACACACACACATCACATCTCACATACACACACCACATGCACATACACATACACATACACCACGCCACGCCACACCACGCCACGCCACACCACACACACACACACATCACATCTCACATACACACACCACATACACATACACATACACACACCACCACACACATACAATATTGAATGCGGTTTTTTTTTTTTTTGGTTTTTTGAGGCAGGGTTTCTCTGTGTAGCCCTGGCTATCCTGGAACTCACTCTGTAGACCAGGCTAGCCTCGAACTCAGAAATCCGCCTGCCTCTACCTCCCAAGCGCTGGGATTAAAGGCGTGCGCCACCACCGCCCGGCTGAATGCGTTTTTGGAATGAAGAGACAACTCAGCATTTAAGAGCATTTGCTGCTCTTGCAGAGGACCTGGGTTTGGTTCCCAATACCCACATGGTGACTCACAACCATCTGTAACTCCAGTTCCAGGGGACCTGACTCCAGGGGCACTAGGCATGAACTGATATAAATAAATACATTCAGGCAGACACTCATACATATAAAATATAAATAAAACTTTTTTTTTTTTGGTTTTTCGAGACAGGGTTTCTCTGTGTAGCCTTGGCTGTCCTGGAACTCACTTTGTAGACCAGGCTGGCCTCGAACTCAGAAATCCTCCTGCCTCTGCCTCCCAAGTGCTGGGATTAAAGGCGTGCGCCACCACCGCCCGGCTTAAATAAAACTTTTAAAAGAAACTCTGCCTCATGTATAATGTACCAAAGTGAATGATCCAAATTCTAAAGAATGTAGTTTGTAAATACGTTGACCACAGAACATAGAGAGACCCTGTATAAAATGTTAAACACGCCACATCTGCATGTACTCCTGATAGACTCTATCATCATCAAGACAATATTAAGACAAGGTGGAGCAGTTTGTGGTTGTAACATTTTTTATTCTTCCGACACTAATCTGTGATCAGTGGACCCTGCCTTCCAGTACTTAGGGTTTATAGGGACATCCGTAGATTACCAAACAAGACACCAGCATGACTGCACACTTAAATGCTTTTGTTTTGTTTTGTTTGAGACAAGGTCTCACAGTGTAGCTCGGGCTGGCCTGAGCACTCTCGGGGTGCAGCTCAGGGGGAAATCTACTTGCGTCAGCCTCCCAAGTGCTAGAACACAGGTAGGAGCCAGCTGCCCAGCTATGATGCTCTCTGTAGAAAAATATGCGGGGTGTGTACAGTAAAAAGCCAAGAGTTTAGAAGCTGTTATCTCTCAGAAGTCAGGAAGGATTACACACACACACACACACACATTTCATTCATTTTTTGTAATATATCTTTTTTCTTCTATTTTGAGTTTTGTTTTTTTGAGACAATGCCTACTATGTGACCCAGGCTGGTTTCAAACCTTTTTTCTCATTATGATAAGGTCTCACTATGTAGCCTTTGCTGTCCTGGAACTCACTGTGTAGACCAGGCTGGCCTGGAACTCACAGATCCTATTGACTCTGTCTCCTAAGTACTAAGATTACAACTCTGTACTGATCTGACTGATACTTGTTTATAATACACCTCTGTCTCTCTCTCTCTGACTCTCTCTGTCTCTCTGTCTCTGTCTCCGTCTCTCTCTGACTCTCTGTCTCTCTCTGTCTCCGTCTCTCTCTGTCTCCGTCTCTCTCTGTCTCTGACTCTCTGTCTCTCTGTCTCTGTCTCTCTCTGTCTCCGTCTCTCTCTGTCTCTGTCTCTCTCTGTCTCTCTCTCTTGATAATTTACCTTTCAACAGTGTTTACTTAGTTATTCCAGACAGTGCACACACCATAGCTGATGTGTGGAGGTCAGAAACAACTTGGTGAGTCAAGGTTTCTCATCTTCCACCATGTGGGTCCGAGGATCGGGCTCATGTCGTCAGACTTGGCAGCAAACACCTTCACTTGCTGGCCATCTTAATAGCCTTAGAGTATGATAACTTAAAAAAGTTGGCTTCGATGCCCAAGACCCTGTGGGAATTTGCCATGGTTCAGCCTGGGGTCACTTCAGCTATTATCCATGATGACAGAATCCAGTCACATTCCAGCATGGTTCTACGTCCCAGGACCACCTGCCCCTTAGCCACCCTCATCAAGGCATGCCATGTCCACTTTTACTACTATCAGAAGATGGTCACAGTCACCTCAGGGCATAGGCCCTGCCGATGCCCCCAGAGCACACTCCTGAGCCACCCAGAAGAAGGAAGTGCTGAGGCTGGACATTCTCGAAGCCCATTAACTGTCCTCAGAGGGAGGCCTAGCCTGTCTGGTGCAGCCAGGAACACAGCCTTCTGACCGCTCCTTCATCCCCACCCAGGGACAGGGCCATGGCCTGGGGTGCAGTTGCTTAGGAAGGGCTCTGGATCTCGAAACCTCCCACAGGCTTTGGGAACCACCCCCAGGCACCTGCCTGTAACTCCCAGCAGGCACGGCAGGACTACAGCATGGAGCTGAGAAGGACACGGGTCTCCTCCCACATAGCAGTGGGTGTGCTGTGAGCCTGCGGGGAAAACAAAAGAGGTCACATGACTGCCGAGTGGAAAGGCTGGGAAGAGGGTGTGGTGTTGGACTCCAACACCAGTGCTCTCAATTCTGCCTCCACATCATTCACTCACCCATTCATTTATTCATTCATTAACTCACTTGTTCATGTATTCATTTGCAATGTGTGGCAGATGGCTTTGTCCGAAGCAGCAGGCAAGAGAGCAGCCAGTCTGTCTTCACTTTGGAACTGGGTCTCATGTGGTCCAGACTGACCTCAAACTCACTGTGTAACTAAGGATGGCTTTGAACTCCATCTCCCCCTGCCTCTGCTTTGCAGGTACCCGGATTGAAGGTGTGAACCTACACCCTTGGTCCGTCTCGTCTCGGTAATCTACTCTCAAAATCCACAGCGCACTTTGTGTTGGTTTGCAGCACTTTCCTCTGTTTGGTTTTGAGATAAGGTCTTAATCTGTCGGCCAGGTAGGCCTCAAACTTACTACAGTAGTTCAGGCTGATTTCCAAGGCAAAGCAATCCTCCTGCCTCCAAGTCTGGCTCCCTCCCTCCTTACCTCTCTCTCTCCATTCATCTTTTTTCTCTTCCTTTTTGAGTCAGGATCTCACTACATAGCCTTGGCTGACCTAGAACCTGATATGTAGCCTACACTGGCCTTAAACTCAAAGAGATTCACTCGCCTCCATCGTCTCAGTATTGGGATTTAAGCTGTGCGTCACCACACCTGGCTTTTTCTTCCTTAGGAGGGTCTTTTTGGGGGTGTGCCAGGCATGGAACCCAGAGCCTCACACAGGTAAAGCGTGGACTTTCCCACTGGACCACTTCCCTGCCCACAGCCCTTAACGGACTTACTAGTTTGCAATAGCGTTAGGTTTACAGAAGTATTGTTTCGGTGGTTACAGAGTTTGCACGGTCTTTTGTCTAGTTTTCCTCATGTCAATCTCCTTAATCAACCTGGTCTGTTTGTCCAGAAACACTGGTTTTGGTCATGACTGCTGGCCAAACCCAAACTTACTGCAGAGTTTGTTCACTGGTACACACAGGCCCTGCCCCAGGATCCCAGTGCGTGACTGCACTGCTGTTTCTTGACTCCTTCCAGCGACAGGTTTTCAGTCTTGAGTTTTGAGGCTTGCCAGCCAGGTATTTTGTAAATATCTGTCTGTCTGTTAGTCGGCCTGCCTATTTATCTATCTTATATATTTTTCTCCTGATTACCTTGGACACTTACTCATTCCTTTCGATCAAAGGCACAGTCAACCATGCATGGCTTGTTTAAGGAGTCCTCTCCCTCTCCCCTCCCCCTCTCTCCTTCCCTCCTCTCCTCTCTCCTCTCTCTGAGTCTCTATCTCTTGTTTCATGGTGTCGGGAGTGGGGCAGGACCTCACTAAACAGCCCAAGCTGGCCTTCCTCCTGCCCTGGTCTTCCTGGTGCTGGAGTCTTTGACCCACCATGCCCAGTTCAGGATTTTTAATGTTTTTTAGCTCTGGAGAGCAAACTCGGGCTCTCCCTCATGCTGTCTCCCTCTGAACTTCATTCAGTCCAGTCAGCCCCTCACACTTTAGAAGTGAGTCACTGGGTCAAACGCCCATTCAAGGGCAGGGGCAGTGGCAGTGGCTTGAGCTACTTCCTGCAGAAAGAACCATAAGTCATTTGAATTCTCCTCAGAAGACAGAAGGCCCTTTCTTCCAGTCTGTTTGTTTTCTCGGCCATTGACTTCTGAGGTGTGGATGCAGCATGCATTCAGTATTTCTTTTAGACTCTGTTGTTTCCCTGAGTTAGGGCTGGAAACCAGGACCTGCCATGATGGGCAAGCCCTGCAAGCTTTCCCAGCTCCAAATTTTACCCTGAAAATTATAATCCACAGCTATGCAATTTCCTCTGATGCTCCAATCGTTTTGCCTTTGGATTTGGGAACTCCTTCTGGTCTCTTGGACATGGGGCAGTCCTTTCCTTTCCTTTGTTTTGTTTTGTTTTTATCTTAATTCTTTATCTTCGAGTGCGCGCGCACGCACGCGCGCACACACACACACACACACACACACACACACACACGCACACACATGCCATGGCTCCTGAATAGGTCAGAGGACAATGATAGGTGTCAGTCTGTGCCTTCCTTCTTGTGTGAGTTAGGGTTTCTTGCTGTTCACCACTGCGTACACAGGCTAGCTGTTTCACACACTTTTGGGGATTCTCCTGTCTCCTGGGGATTGACCCTGTGTCCCACCATAAGAGAGCTGCCAACCTCATACACAGTTTTGTTTTTCTTTTTAAAGATTTATTTGTTTATTTTACGTGAATACACTGTAGCTGTCTTTGGACACACAAGAAGAGGTCATTGGATCCCATTACAGATGGTTATGAGCCACCATGTGGCTGCTAGAAATTCTGGGAATTGAACTCAGGACCTCTGGAAGAGCAGCCAGTGCTCTTAACTGCTGAGCCATCTCTTCAGCTCCACACAGTTTCTTTTTTTATTTAAATAAAAAATTTTTATTAAAATGTGCATACTGCCTACACATGTGTGTGTACCACATACATGCAATGCCCTCAGAGGCCAGAAAAGGGCTTCCAAACCCCTAGGACTGAAGTTATGGACAGTTGTGAGCTGCCATGTGGGTGCTTGGAATCTAACACAGGTCCCTTAGGAGTAGCCAGTGCTCTTAACTGCTGAGCCATCTCTCCAGCCCCCTCTCTCCATGCACTGTTTCTTAATACACGGCAACCTTACCATACACATTGTGCCTCACTGCTGCTGTCATGGCCCCCACATTCCACAATAGATGCTCGGGATAGGATCGGGATGGGATTTATCACAACAGGATAAATCAGGAACCTCGTTATATGACCAGCCTTGACCAATGGAACCTGAGTAGACATGCCATAAACACAGGCGCACACACACACACACACACACACACACACACACAATATCTATCTATAAATATATGTGTATGTATATGTGCATAGAGATAGAGATAAAGAGAGAGACAGAATTTTATTTTAGGCTAGATCTTGTCTGTCCTGGAAATTGCTATGTAGACCAGGTTGGCCTCCAACTCAGACCTCTGTCTGCCTCTGTTTCCCTAAGGCTGGGATTAAAGGTGTGCTCCATGGTGGAAGGGGAGGGCTTGTACCCAGAGGTCTTCTGACCTCTGTATGCATAGCCTGGTCCATGTTCACCCCTCACACACTCATGCACACAGAAAAACACACATACACTGTAGACACACATAGAAATACATATTTTTAAATCTATACATACATATACATAAATGTGTTTGTGTTTTTTAATACATACTCAGGGTTGGGAAGATGGCTCAGTCAGAAAAGAGCTTACCACACAAGCGTGAGGACCTGAGTTCAAATCCCTAGAACCCAGTAAAACGTTGGAGCTTCTGATCCCAGCCTTGGAGGAGGACAAGGAGGTGAGAGGTGGCCACACTGCCCAGCCAGCCAAGCAGACTCCATGAGCTTCAGGTCCAGTGAGAGTCCCTATCTCACAAAACAATGAGGACAGTGATACCGGAAGTTGACCTCTGACCTCTACGTATGCACACGTATGCAATATACTCAGGCATACAATGTAAAGATGCATAGAACTGTCACTAACACCCTCCTATGTGGCGTCATCCTAGTCCACTCAGCCTGTTGCTGGTCTCTTTACTGTTACGCTCTGCTGGGGACGTAACCCATGGCTACACACGCCAGGAAGTGCTTTTACTTGATTAGCTGAGGCTCTGAGTGACGTCACTACCACCCATTCTCCAGCGTGAGTGAAGCACCAGTGTTCAGCTGTCCCCGGGTGACGGACAGTAGGTGGGTCCCGGCATGCTGCCCTGGTGGACAGTCATCCTCTCTGAGTACCAGTGTCTGCTACGCTAGTGTTTCTTTATAGTAGATCACTAGCACATCCTTGGCTCACAGCGCCGTACTTTGGAAGCTCTGACACACATCGACAAATTACCTTCCCAAACAGTGCCGAATACTTTCCACTTCTACCCACGGTGAGCACGTAGGCTCGGTCCTCGACCTTTGTCTACACCCAGTGTCACCCATCTGGAAAAGCCATTTGTGTAGCAACACGGGCCACAGTGAGCATGTGAATTACAAGATGGTTGCGGGTGGGGGAGGTAGAGGCCAGACGTGGGAATGTCTGCTGGGCCACAGGACACGGGGTCTACGCCCTCCACTCCACCCGTGGGTTCCTTCCTCTTCTGGGCAGCTGTGCTAAGCACATCCTCTTGAAGGCACTTCCCCAGGGGGACCTGTCTCTTAGATTGGCCCAAGTTCCTCTGGCCTTGACCCCCTTCTCACAGCTCTGAGAGCACGGAGCCGTTGCCTCCAGAGAGATGGAAGCCTTCCAAGTTTCTCCAGTATCTCTGGACAAAAGTGTCATCTTGTCTGAGCCAGTTTGAGAAACTGTGGATGGGAGGACCGGCTCAGCTCATGGAGTGCTCACCTAGCACACAGAAAGCCCTGGGGCTTCAGTCCTCAGCACCGCAAAGAATGGATGTGCACACTTGGAATCTGACCACTCAGCAGGCAGAGGGAAACAGAGCAGATGGCCAAGGCCATTCTTGGCTACATAGCAATTTTAGGGACTAGCCTTGGCTACATGACCCCAAAAGAGAGACACACAGAGAGAAACTGAACAAGAAACACTACCAACCTCAGAGACTCTGACAGTGATTCCTTCAATAAAAACACTTATTCCTTCGACAAATATTTGCCATCCCGTCTTAACCTCTTAGCCCTAAGGATGTGGTGGGGGAAGCAGACACCAATCAGGTCAACACACCGAGATGTATTTCTGGAATGGAATACTGCACCTGGTTTAACTAGAAGGTGGGGAAGCCTCCGATCAGATAGGGGGGGCGGCCATGTGGGTGGAGAGCAGGGTGGTTGCATTCCTGGTAAGGACAATGGCTTGTGCAAAGGCTGCTGCGGAGAGCGGCAAGATATACTTATTGGTGGGGCTGAGAGAAGCTGAATGTAGAGGGTGAGAGAGAGAGAACCCAGACGTGTCGACAGCACTACACAGTCACGGAGCGCTGCGGATTAAATGAGATGTGTCGTTCAGGATTTCTGTGATAATAAGAAGATGAAGATCAAGACCCCTGCACATGCTTGAAGCACTCTAACCACTGGACTACACTCACGTCACACAGAATTGTTTTTGTTTAATACAGGGTTCCTTTGTGTGGCCTTGGCTGTTCTGGAACTCGCTCTGGAGACCAGGCAGGCCTTGAACTCACAGATCCATCTGCCTTTGCCTCCTAAATACTGGAATGAAAGGCATGCACCATCACTGCCAGGCTAAGTAACACTCTTATGCTCAGGAAGGAGAGGGAAATAGGACTATCACTTCGCTAGTAGGATGCTTGTTCCGCACGCACAAAGTCCTAGGTTTGAATTCAAGCACTGTACAAACGAGGTACAATGGTGTACACCACTAGTTCTAGTACTCAGGGGGTAGAGCAGGAGGATCGGGAGTTCAAGGACATCCTCAGCTACACACTGAGTTCAAAGCCAGCCTGGGATACACGAGACCCTGCCAACAAATAAATACATAAATAACTAAGCGCTGATAGTTCTCTCTCTCTCTCCTTCCCTTTCTTTCTCTCTCTCTTTCTTTCTTTCTTTCTTTTCTTTCTTGCGTGAACATGCATGTGCATGAGGTGTGTATGGGGGCCAGAGGCTATTCTCTTTTTTTTTTTTTTGAAACAGGGTTTCTCTGTGTAGCCCTGGCTGTCCTGGAACTCACTGTGTAGACCAGGCTGGCCTCGAACTCAGAAATCCTCCTGCCTCTGCCTCCCAAGTGCTGGGATTAAAGGCGTGCGCCACCACCGCCCGGCTGAGGCTATTCTCTTGTGTCATTCCTTAGATTCCCCATTGTTTTTAATCAAAGCACCTCACAGTGTGCTGCCCAGATTTCTGGAGAAGAAACAGAAGCTACATTCAATCTACCTTTGTGAAGTGTTGTGAGTTTAGAACAGGCGCTCCTACACTTTGGGGCTAGTAATACCGGCTCTACTCCACGTCTGGGAAACCACAGGTAGGAAGGTCAAATGGCTGAGCCAAGGTCACAGAGCTAGGTCTGACCCCACTGTCCCCTTCATCCCAAATCCCATCTCCCCGAAACCCCAAAATCCCATCTCCCCGAAACCCCACGAAGGAACTCTCCAAGGCTGCCTCACGTGAGGTCTCTGGCCAATTTACCCTCTCTTCTGGCTTCCTGCCAGAGGTCACAGGGTCACACTTGAAAGACTTCCTCCAACCCTGCAAGTCATCACTCTGGAGGATTCTGCCTGAATTAGAAGCAGGAACCATTTCCTATATGCTACCAAAGGGTGCAGGATGAACTGGGGCAGCTTTCCAAAAGTCTTAACAATGTGCATCCCTTCCACCCACCCGTGCCCCAGGAAGGAAATAGGCAAGTGTGCAAAAATGCACATACAAGGTTGAGTGTACACAGAAACATATCTAATAAAATGATGCTCTCAAAGCTGTTGCACTATATGGTCATTAACAATCATAACCTAGAGGGTTGTGAGAGAGCCAGGCACTTGCTGCAAGTCTGATTGTTACCGTCCAGGGGTCTTAACTGGGTGAGGGAATTAAAAGGCAGGAAAAAAAATCAGGTAACATTGGAGCAATCTGGAACACAGAACGGAAACACACAGATTCAGCATCGAAAGGCTCATGTTAGGAGTAAAGAGACACATACAACAGGCACATGGAGAAAAAGATGCTCTGCACAGCAAGGAGGAGACTCGGGAAGCTGAGTCTAGCTTCCTGAGGACTGGGAGTTTTTAAGGTCTTTGAAGGCGTTTCCTTCCCTAGTTTAGGTTTGATCAGTTTGAAGACAGACAGGATGGTCGATTGGCTCACAGCTGTTGTGTAAACACATCTGATCCGGTCTTGTAAAGCCCAAAGGGCCTTTGTTTAAGTTGCCAGGTTTTTGTATAAGGTTGGGAGGGTGAGGAAGAAGACGGCCATCTTGGAAGTTCCCAGTCCCTCTCCCTGGCCATCTGCCTTTCAGAGAACCTATGTGACTCCTAGTCCTTCATGACCATCAAGTAAAATCCTGAGACCTACCTGTCAGAAGAGGAGAACAGACTCTGGAAAATAGACCTCTGAGCACGTCCACACGTGCACAGAGACACACGTTCTGTGGTGCACTTACACCTATGTACATACAAAACTTAAAACAACTTGAAATGGAAAATGATTTTAAAATATGTAACAGGGGCCGGCGATGGGGCTCAGTGGGTTTGTTGCATAAGTGTCAGACCTGAGTTTAATCCTCAGAAGACATGCAAAAATACAAGCACGTAGGTGTGCTGGGGAGGCAGAGATCTTGGAACTCCCCAACCAGCCAGCCTCTCCCAGTTGGGGAACCCCAGATCTCAGCAACCTGGATTGACAACTGATAGTGACCTCTGACCTTTATGCATAAACACTCATGGACTAGTGCACATGCAAGCATGCATGCATATACAGTGTACATATGCATACACACATATGAAATATACTAACATAGGCTAGAGGTATATGTTGGTAGAGTGCTTGTCTACTATTCCTGATCCCCAACAATAAAAGACAATGGAAGTTTCACTTTGTACTCCAGGCTACCCTTAAAGCCTGGATCTGCCTACTCAGTCCACAGCAGGCTGAGATTAGGGCATGCTCCATCCTTCCAGTTTACACCCCCATTGATTGATACAGTAAGATGTAGCAGAACAGCCTCAAATAAACTGGAAAAGATGTTCTAGTCCAGGAGTCCTGAGGTGTGATAGTTAATATTGAGGATTTATTTGGTTTTTAGGTTTGTTTCTTTTCCTTCGTGTGCATGTGTGTTCTGCCTGTATGTATGTAGTATGTGCACCATATACGTGTGTAGTTTTCATAGGGGTCAGAAGAGGTTGTCTGATCCCCTGGAACTGGAGTTGCGAATGGATGTGAGTGTCATGGAGTACTGAGAATTGAACTCAGGTCCTCAGCAAGAACAACAACTGTTCTTAACCTCTGAGCCATCTTTCCAGCTCCAACTTGATGGGACTTAGAATCACCAAGAAAGCAAACTTCTGGCTTATGAAGGAATGTCTAAACTGGGTTACTCGAGGTGGGAAGGCTAGCTCTAACTGGAGGCAGCATTGCTTGGCCTATGAGTTGAATTAAAAGCTGAAAGGAGGGGAGGGGATGGGGGTGTGTGTGTTCAGGATCAGGTGTGGGGAGGGAGAGGAAGGATGGTCAGATGGCCATGAGAATAAATGTAAATCTCTGCAACTGACAAGGGTGGGGAGATGGGGGCATTTCCAGGAAGAGACAGAGACATGGCATAAGGAAAGTACCCAAAAATCAATGGGGGTGTCCTTAGATGTGACTCACAGCTTTGGGGATATGGAACCTGAAGAAGTCACCTCCTGTGGCCAGGTAAGAACCCCAATGGAGTAATAGGGACACCAATCCACCCACAAACTGTCGACCCAAAATTTATCCTGTTTATAAGAAATGCAGGGACAGTGGATGGAGCAGAGACTGAAGGAATGGCCAACCAATAGTTGGCCCAACTTGAGCCTCATCCCATGGGCAAGCACCAATCCCTGATGCTATTTTTTTTTTTTTGGTTTTTCGAGACAGGGTTTCTCTGTGTAGCCCTGGCTGTCCTGGAACTCACTTTGTAGACCAGGCTGGCCTCCAACTCAGAAATCCTCCTGCCTCTGCCTCTCAAGTGCTGGGATTAAAGGCGTGCACCACCATCGCCCGGCTTCCCTGATGCTATTAATGATACTCTGTTATGCTTACCAACAGGAGTCTAGCATTGCTGTCCTCTGAGAGGCTCCACCCAGCAGCTGACTCAGAGGCAGAAACTCACAGCCAAACAGTGGATGGAGTTTGGGGACTCTTATGGGAGGATAGGAGGAAGGATTGAGAGACCCAGATGGGATAGGAACTCCACAGGAAGACTAACAGAGTCAACTAACCTGGACCCTTGGGGCTCTCAGGGTCTGAACCCCCGACTAAAGAACATACACAGGCTGGACTTAGGCCTCCGCACACATATTTAGCAGATGTGCAGCTAGTCTTCATGTGGGCCTGAAGTAGGGGCTATCCCCAGTAGCTGTTGTCTGTCTGTGGGATATGTTCTTTTAGCTGGGCTGCCTTGTCTGGCCTCAGTGGGAGAGGTTGTGCCTAGCCCTGAAGAAACATGATGTGCCAGGGTTGGGGGATACCCAAGGAGGATGCTCGGAGGAGAAGGGCAGATGGGGATGGAGGGAAGAACTGTGGGAGGGAGTGACCAAGAGGGGAGAAGTGATCAGGATGTTAAATGAATAAATTTTTTAAGAAGCCAAAAGGAAACTGAGTCTAAGCAAGCACTCATGGTCCTCTGCTTCTCACTGAGGACCTGTGTGACCAGAACACCCTGCTCCCATCGTCATGAGCTATACCCTCCGACGTTAGCTGAGTCAGCCCTCCCTTCTCTAAGTCGCTTCCGTCTGGCATCTCCTAGCAACAATGAGGTGTAACTAAGATACAGGTGACAGTGAGACCAGTGAGACACCAAGTTCTCGGGAGGACACAGTCCCTAGAACCTCACTGCTCCTGGTGGGGGTCATAGAGTGGCAAAAATCATGTTAGGAAATTATCGGGGGCCGACTGGATGGTTCAGAGATAAAGGTGTTTGCCTTAAAGTCTGCTGACCTGAGTTGGAACCCAAGGACCAACACCCCACACACGTGCTTATGAGAGTGTGTGGAGAGAGAGAGAGAGAGAGAGAGAGAGAGAGAGAGAGAGAGAGAGAGAGAGAGAGAGATTTGTTTGTTGTGATTTTTAAAGATTTATTTATTTAATGTGTATGAGTACTGTAGCTATTGGTTTCTGGGATTTGAACTCAGGACCTTCGGAAGAGCAGTCAGTGCTCTTAACTGCTAAGCCATCTCTCCAGCCCCTGGCTGTTGTGTTTTAAGAAAGGATTTCTCAGCCGGGCGGTGGTGGCGCACGCCTTTAATCCCAGCACTTGGGAGGCAGAGGCAGGTGGATTTCTGAGTTCGAGGCCAGCCTGGTCTACAGAGTGAGCTCCAGGACAGCCAGGGCTACACAGAGAAACCCTGCCTCAAAAAAAAAAACACAAAAACAAAAAAAAAAAAAGAAAGGATTTCTCTGTTAATCTTGGCTGTCCTGGTCAACTAGCTCTTAACCAGGCTGGCCTTGAACTCAGAGATCCTCCTGTCTCTGCCTCCTGAGTGCTGGGATTAAAGGTGTGCACACTGCTGCCCCTCGAGGCTTTTATTTAGTTTTGAGACAGGGTCTGTCTGTGAAACTTGCTCGGCCTAGACTCACAGAGATTCTCCTGCCTCTGGGATTAGAGAAGTGCACATCAGCAAAAGTTAAAAGAAAAAAAGTTTAAAAGAAAAACCATGCAGTAATTAAAACTATTTCGAGCACCTCAGAGATGGCTTAGTACTTGCTGTTCTTGTAGGGGATCCAGGCTCAGTTCCCAGCACCCACAAGGCAATTTATACACACGCAGGCAAAACAGCCAAGGGTGGTATGGCCATAGACTAAATAAAATCCTTAAAAAAAAAAAAGTCGGGCAGTGGTGGTGCACGCCTTTAATCCCAGCACTTGGGAGGCAGAGGCAGGAGGATTTCTGAGTTTGAGGCCAGCCTGGTCTGCAGAGTGAGTTCTGAGTTTGAGGCCAGCCTGGTCTGCAGAGTGAGTTCCAGGACAGCCAGAGTTACACAGAGAAACCTTGTCTCAGAAAAATCAATCAATCAATCAATCTAGTTTGAGCCCAGCATGGCCTTTAATCCCAGTGCTCAGGAGGCAGAGGCAGTCAGATCTCTGTGAGTTCCAGAACAGCCAGTGCTACACAGAGAAACCCTGTCTCAAAAATAAAATAGATGTAATAATAATAATAATAATAATAATAATAAAAATTAGATGCCACCTTGGGAAGCTGAGGCAGAAAGATTGTTGTGAGTTCAGGATCAACACACAGGAGACCCTGTCTCAAAAACAAAACAAAACAAAATGAAAGCTGAGGAGTTTCTGTCTGTAATCCTAGGATTTGGAGTCAGAAGCAGCTCCCTTAGCAAATTCGAAGTCACCTTGGGCCACATAATGAGTTCCTATCCACTTTGGGTTACAAAATGAGACCTGTCTCTTCAAACAAAACAAACTACAAACATCACGAGTCTCACACTACCATACTAAGTACAGTTCAACTTCATTTCTGGGGTGGGGCTGAGCGTGCCTGAGTGTTTTCTGGGAAATGGGGTCAGAGGTAAGGAGGCTTTTTTCTTTCAACCTTCCTGCTTCTGCATAATGATTTTTTTAAAAAAGGAAAAACCCCACAGGTCTGCATTTATATGTATAATAAAGAAAGCAATTTCCATTTTGCAAGAGAGAAAAAAACAAGAGCTGAGTTGAGCCTGTCCCCGCTGACCTCATAGAGGCTCCTGTCTGCCGGAGATGGGAGGTGACACAGACTGAAGGGCTTCCTGTGCTAGCCCGCAGAGCTTGTCCCAGGCTCTCTGTGGCAGTGACGGGAGAAGTCACAGATGCTTCCCGGAAGGCACAGGGTCAGGTTCCGAGCATCAGTAAATCACTGGTGCCTGCCCTGGGGCTCTGGCAGTCCTAGGGCCAGAGGTTTCCTCTGTAGAGGTAGGGCCTGGGTAGTGAGTGGAAAATGCACAGGTTAGCCTTAGGGCGGATGGCCCCTCCCACACTTAGCTTCGCCATCTGAGGCAGGCTAGCCGGCGCAGTACGTAAATTGCTTGCCTTGCAAGAGTGAAGACTGGAGTCCACATCCCCAAAATTCAAGTAAAAAGCAGAAAATGGTGGAATATCCCGGCAAATCCCAGCTGCGGAGATGGAAATAGAGTTGAGAGGAACCCTAGAAGCTCCTGGGACGGCTCTCCTGGCTTATGTGGCAAAGTTCCAGGCAGATGAGAGACCCAGATAAATGTTGCCTGAGGACTGATACCTGAGACTGTCCTCTGCTGTCCAGCCAGGGCCAATTCTTCCCTCCACAGAGTAGGGAGGGGGAGATCTGAGGTCAGGAGGGCCAGCCACGCCCCCTAGACACGGAAAAAATACCTAGAAAACCAGTTGAAGCCTCAGACCAGTGACACCTTGCTTTCTTCTCTGCCTCCTTGGGCCTGCGTCCACTCCTGGTAGGTTCTACAAATGAGGATGAAAGTCAGGTGTGGTGACTCATGCTTGTAATCCCAGCACTGGGGATGCTGAGCTAGAAAGATTGGTGCGAGTTCCAGGCCAGCCTGGGCTACAGAGAGATGACTCAGTAGTTAAGAGCGTGAGCTGCTCTTGCAGAGGACCTGGTTTTGGTTCTCAGCACCCACAACTGTCTCTAAATCCAGTTCCAGGGGACCTCAAACCCATATAGTACATATTCACAGAAATAATCATAAAACATAATGCTTTCAACCAGCTAAACAGTTCCTATGTAGGAGGGTGCTGTCAGACGGTCACCAGGGCAGGGACCTCAGGGGACTATTATCCAAACACTAGCTTTTGTTTTTGCTTTTCTGATTTTTGTATTTGTTTGGTTGTTTGCTTCAAGACAGGGTCACTCTGTGTAGCTCTGGCTGTCCTGGAATTCACTCTGTAGACCAGGCAGGCCTCGAAACTAGAGATCCCGCCCCCCTTCTTCCTCAAAGTGTTAGAATTGAAGACACGTACCACCACTGCACAATTTAGCATCATTTTTCTATTAAAAAAATATTAAAGCCTGGCACGGAGGCATAGAATTTAATCCCAGCACTCAGGAGGCAGAGGTATGAGGAGCTTTGTGAGTTTGAGGCCAGCCTGGTCTACAGAGCAAGTTCCAGGTTAGTCAGGGCTACAGAGAGAAACCCTGCCTTGAAAAAAATTAGAATTTATTTTATTATTTTATGTATATGAACATTTTGTTTGTATGTTTTAAGTGCACCGCACCCATGTATGATGGGTGCCCTAGGTGGTTAGCCAGGTCCCCTGTGTCTGAAGTTACATAGGGTTGTGAGTCCCTTTAAGGGTACTGGGAATTAAACCTGGGTCCTCTGCAAGAGCATCAAGTGCTCTTAACCACTAAGTCAGGACTCCATACCAAACCAGACGCATTTAATGTCAATTTAGCACTGAGCCAGCCCATTCTGTAATCCAGGTACCCACCCAAGTACCTCACAGGCACCCACTCATGTAATCTCCTACTATTTCTTTCCTTTTTTTTTTTTTTTTGTTTTTTCGAGACAGGGTTTCTCTGTGTAGCCCTGGCTGTCCTGGAACTCACTTTGTAGACCAGGCTGGCCTCGAACTCAGAAATCCTCCTGCCTCTGCCTCCCAAGTGCTGGGATTAAAGGCGTGCGCCACCACCGCCCAGCTCTCCTACTATTTCTAGAAATCAAGTAGTATTCTTTTTCCATAGGAAGAATTTACTGGTCCCTGTAGAACCTGAAAGAAAGCCATAAACATTCATGGCCGAGAAATGACAGCTAATGTTTTCACTGTCTTCTTCTCCATCTTCTAGTATCTTCTGTGAGGAAGCCTGTTTATATCTGCCCAGAATATCCACCCACCAAGTATTTGCTTTGTGTGGTAGCTTGAATGTGCTTCGCCCTGGGAGTGACCTTGTTTGAATGGGTGTGGCCTGTTGAAGGAAGTGTTTCACGGTGGTCGTGGGCTTTGAGACCTCCTTCTAGCTGCCTGGAAGTCAGTCTTCTCCTGATTGCCCTTGGAACAAGAAGTAGAACTCTCAGGTCGTTCCACGCTTGGATGCTGCCATGCTTCCTGCCATGGTGATAATGGACCCATTAAATGTTGTCCCTTATAAGAGTTGCTCTGGTCATGGTGTCTCTTCTCAGCCATGGAAACCATAACTTAGACACTCTGCTAGACCTAGAAGAAAATAAATTAACTGTTGATGCTTTCAAACAACTCTGTGGGCCTTCCCTTTGGGGATCTGTCAGGAGAACAGGACCTCCAACAGGCAATACTAATGTTCACCACCACCCGTGCCATGTGATTCTCAGCCCACGGCGATTCTCAGCCTCATGATCCTCCTGGTCATCAGGTACACATACATGCTGGTCCCAAAGAATTCAGATGCAGAGAGCACTCAACAGTGTCTTCACTTTTTAACTACCTGGTTCCTGAGCTCGGGAGATCGCAGGCAGAGCCAGTGGAGTCTTTGATGAGGCAGCCCCTGGGGGAGCTTAGTGGTCCAAACAACTAAGACCCCATGTCTGAGGGGCACACAGTCACAAGACCTTTTGCTTTGAACTCTCAAGAAGTATTCTTAGTCTCGTTTTGCTTATTTCTTTGGAGACAGGGTCTCACTGTGTAGCCCTGGCTCTCCTGGAGCTCACTGTGTGACCAAGCTGGCCTCGAACCTACAGGCATCCACCAGCCTCTGCCTCCTTAGGGCTGGGACTAAAGGTGTGTGGCACCACCATAGGCTCATAGGCTCCATTTTACTGACCGGGACAATTCGGTGTAGATACTCAGTAAGTTGCTTAGTGGAATGGGGGCAGGGTTCAGGCCTGGATAGCAGGCTGTTCCATCCTGCTAATATACACTGGGTTCCTTGTGCTTGATGCAATTCCAAATGCTGAGATATAGATCAAGATACAGGTCTTGAGCTTGAAGATGTGGCTGGATCAGCATTCCTGGAGCCCTGGGCTTGATCCTCAGAACCACATAAACTGGGTTCAGCGGTGTGTGTCAGTAATGCCAGCACTAGGGAGGCAGAGACAGGAAGACTGGAAGTTCAGGGTGACCTTGAGCTACAAGGAAGTTTGAGGCTGGTTGGACTATAGGAGATTCAGTTTCAACAAACAGATGGACAGAAAGACAGACAGACATAGGTCTGGCTGTATGCACCCCACTGAGAGCCAGAGGGGACAAAAACACCAAGAGCAATGGTCTGGAGGATATTCCTGCTTTGGGTACCGCAAGCCTCTCTAAGAGTTTCTAGAAAGGGACCAGCTACCCTACTCTGGAGAGGCCAGGAACATACTGATGCTAAGTCTGAGGAACGACAAAGAGGAACCAGGCAATGTGTGGGGACACCAGGTAACAGACAACAGCATAGACAATGTGCCCTAGATGAGATAAGCATTTGTCGAAGGTCACCTGGGTACTGGTGACAGGGCATGATAAGTGCCCTACCCTGGTCTCTGTGACCCTGTTCCACCCTCCCTATTCCAAATCACAGGCAAAGGTCTCTAGTCTTCTTGGAAATAGCAGGACAACCACTCTGGGGATGTACTCAAAGAGACATTGGATCCCAGGTGTCCTGAAGGACATAACCTTTATGGCTGTCTGCGGGAGTCATGGTGAGTCAGGGAAATCAGGTCTGACATAGGAAGGCAATGGCAGGGAGATGCAATCGGGGGATGGTTTCCCTCCAAAGGCTTGTGTGGGGCATCCCCGGCTTCTCTAAGGAGTTAGAAGTGATGCTGGGTTTTAGACAAGTGTTTTTTATCTTAGCCACTTGGTGAAACTTCTTATATTTTTGTTGTGAGCCTAGCTTTTAGTGGCTGAGCCATCTCTCCAGCCCTTGGTGAAACTTCTTGGCAATCACTGTTGGTGTCTGGACTTCAGTGGCAGCAGCCCGATGAGGATGGACTGTGCTCTTACCAAACGCAACTGCAGAGAGGCCTCAAGGCTAACCCGTTCAGTAAACACAACAGCAAGTGAGGTAGGGGGTTGGGAGAACATGGTGGGGGGAGCTCAAGGAGGGGGCAGCACCCTCTGCCTTCTGGCTAGGCCTCTTCTGCCTCCTAGAGGGAACTCAGATGTTCATGCCCTTGGGCTCAGAGGTTCTGCTCCTAGAAATTACTCTAGTTGCTCCCATCCGCCTGCAGGGCCATGCAGAAGCTCCCTGCAGCATGACCTGAGGGAATAAAAGCCTGTAAGCGCCTCCCATCCCCATGGAGCCCTCGGAGTCCCAGGGTAGAAGCCTGTATTCTGGATGGCTGTGGAGCCTTGACTAACCCTCCTAATAAGTAGCAGTCTCCCAGATAAATCAACAATGTTTCCTGTTATTTGAGTTTTTGTGAAAGTTTTTTTCTTTTCTTTTTTAGACAAAGTCTCACTATGTAGCTGTTGCTGGCCTGGAATTCTCTATGTAGACCAGGCTGGCCTTGAACTCATAAGCTCTAACTGCATGTGCCTTCCAAAGCTACAGTTAAAATTTATGCCCTACCATGCTCATTATTTATCAAGGGGGTGTGTCTTCCACATGTTTTTTGCTGGGCACACTGTGCTCATAAGAAGGAGAGAGGGAGAGGGAGAAGGAAAGAGAGAGGGAGATGGAGAGGGAGAGGGAGAGGGCGCACAGGTCTAAGGTGAGGCTGAGAAACCTCTTTGATCACTCTTCTCCATGGTATGCATTGAGGCAGGGGCTCTCAGTCAAACCCAGAGCTCACTGATATGGCTAGTATTGCTAGCCAGCTTGCTCTGGGATCTCCTGCCTCTGCCTTTAGGGGCTAGATTACTGACAGGCTGTCATACCCACATTTATGTGAGTTTCAAGGGATCTGAATTAATCTTTATGTTTGCTGGGCAAGAGCTTCAACCACCAAGCCATCTCTGCAGACAATTTTGAAACAGGATCTGCATATTTAGTCCAGGCTAGCCTTGAACTCAGGATCTTATCACCCCTGACTCCATTGCATTTCTCTACATTAGCAATGAAAACCTTCTGAAAAGGAAATTATATAAACAACTTCATTGATGTTAGCATCAAAAGCATAAAATAGCTGGGCATGGTGACATGCGCCCTGAATCTCAGCACTCAGGAGGCCGAGGCAGATGGATCTCTGTGAGTTTGAGGCCAGTCTGGTCTACAGAGTGAGTTCCAGCCAAGGCTACATAGGGAGAATAAAATGAAAATAGAAACAAAAACAATCTGACTACAAAACCACAGCCGCCAAGAGAGTGAGCAGGCTTAAAGAGGGAGAGAACAGCGAACAGAACTCAACTCAGCAGCCCTCGTGGGTGTGGCCAAATGATCTTGGCAAGGTTGGCCAGATCACACAGGAGGACAAAACAGTCCTTCAAGGAGCGCTACTGTTAAAACAATTTGTATCTAACACTGGTTACAAACACTAACTCAAAATGGATCAAAGACCTCAGTGTTAGATCTGAAAACTATAAAACCCTCAGAAGAAAGCAAAGGGCAGCAGCCTCATGACGTTGGCTTCGGCAATGACAACCTGGCTATGACATTAAAGGTGACAAGGAAAAAAAGAGAACAATTGGGCCCAATGAACACTTTTTGAAATCACGCATTAACAAAACAGTATCAGGAGGCAGGAGAGATGGCTCCATGATTAAGAGCACTTGCTGCTCTTGCAGAGTTCTCAGTTCTCAGCCCCTGTATTACGGTTTCCCAGCAGCATGTAAATCCAGCTCTAAACACTTGTCAAAAATCCAGCATCACTTCTAACTCCTTAGAAAATATCCCACACAAGCCTTTGGAGGGAAGCCATCCCCTGGTCGCATCTCCCTGCCATTGCCTTCCTCTGTCAGACCTGATTTCCCTGACTCACCGTGACAAGGAGCCAGGAACAGAAAGCAAACAGCTGAATGGTCCTTTGAAGATGAGCTACTCAGAGGAGATGAAACCACAGAAGCATCGTATGAAACCGTGCTGGCCAGCCTGGTGTGGACCGGAACAGGGAGTTAGTGTGGAATGTGTGCATGGTTTCAGCATTTTTACTTTTTACATGTTACATTTGTGGTGGTCTGAATATGCTTGACCCAGGGAGTGGCACTATTAGGAAGTGTGGCCTAGTTGGAGTAGGTGTGGCCTTGTTGGAGGAAGTGTATAACTGTGGGTGTGGGCTTTAAGACCCTTGTCCTAGCTGCCTGGAAATGACTATTCTGCTAGCAGCCTGCAGATGAAGATATAGAACCCTCAGGTCCTCCTGCACCATGCCTGCCTGGACCTGGCCATGCTCTTGCCTTGCTGATAATGAACTGAACCTCTGAACCTGTAAGCTGGCCCAATTAAATGTCCTTCTAAGAGTTGCTTTGGTCATGGTGTCTCTTCACAGCAATAAAACCCTAACAAAGATATTATCTTTATTAATTTGTGTGTGTGTGTGTGTGTGTGTGTGTGTGTGTGTGTGTGTGTACTCATTTGTGCATGTGTGGAGGTCAGAGAATAGCTTTTGGGGGGTCAGTTCTACATTTCTACCAAGTGGGACCTTGGGTTGGAACTCACTCAGGTCATGAGACTCCATGACAAGTGCCTTTCACTTGCTGAGCCGTCTTGCCAGCCCAATGCATTCTCTGTCTTCCCATCTGGCCTTGTTTAGAGACCAAACAAGGGCCCGTTGGGCAAAGGCTCTCCTCTCTCTCTCTCTCTCTCTCTCTCTCTCTCTCTCTCTTTCAGTGAGTTACACCCCTATGGCTTTGGTCAAGAGTTCAGACTCGGGATTGGAAGGGCGTGGGTCTGAAGTCAACTGCATCAGTGACTCCCCAGGCACGATGGGCAGAGTGCTGCCTCTCTGTACCTCTGTCTCCTCATCTTTCCTCCCCATGGAATTGCCAGGAGAAGTAGGAAGGCTCTGGGCAGTGTCCTAAGTGGCCAGCAGTAATGCCAAGTCCAGTTCTGCTAAGTAGGGGGAGAGAAAAGGATGAACCACTGCAAACCAGGTGTTTCAGCTAAGCCCCAGCAGCAGCCATAGGCTATCTTAAGAAGGAAAGCCCCCGCCCTCTGGGAACTGCAGGGCTCCTGACTCCTGGTTCAACAATTATCCCTTAATATCCTCAGGCTCCGTGGGGGTTACTTTCTGGTCCATGAGGTTAGGCCCTGTTAAATGGGAAGATGAACCTATAACTGTAGCACATATTTTCCTTTTATAGCAGGTCTTTTCCTGGTTCCCCCCTCCCCATTAATCAATGTATTTATTCACTTTACATCTCAATCCAGTCTCTACTCCTCCCAGTCTCCCTCTCACAAGCCCCTTCCCCATCTCCCATGCCCTTCTCCTCTGAGAAGGAAGAGGCCCTCTTGGGTACCAACCCATAGTCTTGTGACTTGTGAAAGAGTTGCAGGAAGGATTGAGGGACCCAGAGGGGATAGGAACTCCACAGAAAGAACAACAGAGTCAACTAACCTGGACCCTAAGGCCTCCCAGAGACTGAACCACCAACCAAAGCGCATACAAGGGCTGGACCTAGGCCCCCTGCACATATGTAGCAGATGTGCAGCCTGGTCTTCATGCGGGTCCCCCCAACCACTGGAGCTGGGGCTGTCCTTCGCTCTGTTGCCTGCCTGTGGATTCTGTCCCCTTAACCAGGCTGAGGGTGTACCCAGTTACAGCAGATTTTAATCAGCCCAGGGCACAGTGCACAGGCTGAGGCACAGGGATCATTGCTATTGCTTGTGAAAGGCATAGCAGGGCCATCAAGACCTTTAAATAAAGCACGGTGGCTAACACCATGCTGCCTTGGGGCTGCATCACTGAAGCGGTGATTTGAGTCTTTCTTGCTGTAATAAACCTCAGGTCTATATAGTTCACCTTTCTCTTCCTGTGCCTATAATAGCACCTAGCACACACAGTGAGTACTCCATTTTTTTAAAAGTTTGATTCATTTTTTATTAGGCATAGGGTGCTTTGCCTGCAATTATGCTTGTGCACCATGTGTATACGGTACTTTTAGAAGCCAGAAGAAAGTGTTGATTCCCTGGAACTGGAGCTGCAGCCAGCTGTGATCTCCCACAGGGGTGCTGAGAACCAAACTTGGTTCGTCTGGACAAGCACTCCGTGTTCCTAACTACCGAGCCATCTCTCCAGCCCTCCGTTTTTAAATTCACGTCTCACAAACACCTTCAAAATGGCCTTTAGGATGATTCATATTTTAGAGCTCCCAAATGGAAGCAGAGAGAGGTTAAGCAACTTGCCCAAGCTCACTCAGTGACAGGCAGGGTCTGAAGCTGAAGAGACCCTTGTTGATTGAAAGACTGAGGAGAGGAGGGAGCTAGGCATAGAGTTTGGACCTAAGAGGTGGAATCAGAGCACAGACCCTGGAACAAGCATCAACCTATCCATCCTACACGGTTCCCCAAGTGGAGACAGAGTGCGGGGAGGCAGCAGGGTCCTAAGGGTTAAACAGAACAGTAAAATTTTTAGGGTACCGAGATCCCAGGCCCTGATCCCAGGCTGTCAGGAAGTTAGGGTTCATGGGAAACCCCAGCAGGGTAAGTTCCCTACTGTCCCTGGGGAGGGTCCCGATGAGTAGATTTATACAGCAGGGCTGGGGCTTTGCCTCAGTTGGTAGAGGGCTTGCCTAGCATGCACAAAGCTTGGAGCTGGGTCCTCAGTTCCTCATGAACCAGGTGCGGTGGTGCACATCTGGTGGCACACATCTGCAACAGGAAAGCGGCAGCAGGAGGGTCAGGGTCTCAGGGTCATCTTTGGCTGTGTATCAGGTTTTAGGCCAGACCAACTGGCATCGAGAAAATCCCGTCTCAAATAAAGAAGCACCAACATAAGGCTGTTAATAGCCAGGGTCCAATGAGTGCTCCCTGTTGCCAGGTAATTCACAAAGCCATATATATATATATATAAAATATCCTACATTACAGATGGTATAAGCTCTTTAAACACTGTCAAATCCACAGGGCTAGGATGGCCACAAAATCCATCCCACACGTGAGAAACCTGAAGCTCAGGAGTGCCACACCTGGCTCCAGGTCCCAGAGTTGAGAGGCACAGAGTTTACCAGCAATATCCTAACTGGCTGTTCTTCCCCGGGGTTCCCAGGTCCTGTCTATTCTCCACTAGTCTTATCTTCCCAGTATCTCACCACGATATGCCACCACCAAGCTGCCAACATTTAGAAACAGTTGTGGTCTGAGGGGTATGACTAAGAACTTAGCAAATACGCAGAGCTCAGCGAAAGCTTCAGGACTGTGTGTATGCAGGTGTCTCAGGACAGGGCGGTGACCCTGGAACACTTCTCCAGTGTACACACAGCCCTCACCAGTGGGTGAAAGGTCCTGCCAGGTTATGTAAGCTCCATGCCCGTGGCCCGCATCCGGCCTCTGGGCGGGAGTTTAGAAAGATCCAGAAGACCCACTCTAGAATAAACAGGCCTCTTTGAAGGTAGCCTAGCTTTTGGATAGGCTGCCCTAGAGAGATCTCAGCCAGCCCATCAGTTCCCGTCTCTGGGTGTCTCCGCTACACTTCCTGGGCGTCTCTGTGTCATGCCCTTTTCTCTGGTGCCTTATGTAACTGTGCAAAGAAGGTGTCCTTATCTTCCTTTTCCAGTGAGGACAGGGAAGGTGACACAGGTTAATGATTTCCTTGAAGCTGTAGGGTCAAGGAGTAGCCGGGCTGGTATCTGAACCCAGGGCACATCTTAGACAGAAAGAAGGCAGCTCCAGACACCTGTGTACTCAGGAGGTGTTTTGAGACCCAGCAGAGGTTGAGAGAGGGAAGGTGAATGGGGATGTTTCTGATTCCCATGGGAAGGCAAAGGCCACATGGATCTGGTTTGGGCTTATCATCTCTCCAATGATACCGTTCATGACTCTCCACTAGATAAATCAAAATACAGCATCGGGCTTGTGTTCTTTGCTAACCTTGCCCATCCCTCTAGAAGGTTCTGAACTCTTACACTTTTCCCCTCTTGTTATGAACCGGCTGTCTCCTCTCCACCAATGTCACTTCCCCTGGCTGACTTCTGCTACTTTCTCCAGGAAGCCCACCTTGACTACCCACACTACAGCAAGCTTCATTTTTGCCATATCAGACCTAGGCTTTTATGCATACTTACAAATCAAAACTGCTGTGAATGCTACTGAACAGATGAGGAAACAGAGGCTGAGGCAGCTGGAGTGAGCCCACCAAGTCACATAAGGTCTTCTGTGCCCCTACCTCATAGTATTGCTCTATGCTGTAGCTCCTTCAGAGGCGTGGGCCTCTATACTGTCCTGTTCAATTTTGTGGCCACCAGCAGCTTGGGACTATTTATATTTTAAAGCTGAACTAAACGAAATTGAAAACTTCCTTCTTTTTGGAAGCAAGAGGGTGCAACCTGGAGGTCAGCCTAGGTTGTACAGGGAAACTGACCCAAAACACTCTGAGAGACAAAGAGAAAAACCAAGGCAAGGGGAACTGAACTCCTCAGCCAACTACCGGCCAAGAGCTCACAGCCACAGGTGTCTGACGGTTGCCACACTGGGGGGCGGAGAAGCCTCTCCGTCACAGATCCTGGGGTCCTGTGGTCAGTACTGGTTCGGATGGCTGTGCTGAGACCTTATACTCTTTGGATTTCAGCGCTCCTAACTAACAGAGTGGCACCGAGGTCAAGGTCCTCAGTAGAGAGCTTGCGGAGCGTGTGTGAAGCCCCGGGCTCCATCTCCAGCACCCCGCAAAGCCGCGCGCCTGGAATCGCCGTGTTCGCGTAGATGTTAGATGGCAGCATACGGCTGTAATTTCCAGAATTTAGGAGATGGAGGCAGAAGGATCAGGAGTTCAAGGTTAGCCTCTTCTATGTAGCAAGTTCAAGGCCAGCCTGACCTATGGGTGAGACTGTGTAAAAACAACAGAAACAAAAACCAAACAGGAACATGGTGGTGCACAACTTTAATTCTATTCAGGAGGCAGAGGCAAGCTTTTATGTGCTCAAGACCAGGCTGGTCTACGACAGCCTGAGTTCAGTCCCTGGAACCCACGGGGTAGAAGAAGAGAACCAGCTCCTGAAAGTTGTCCTCTGCCCTCCACAGATGCTCTGTGGTGCGCTTCCCCACGCACACACGAGTAAGCAAATAATAAACGAACGCAGTGGGGCTGGAGAGATGGCTCAGGGGTTAAGACTACTGTTTGCTCTTCCAGAGGTCCTGAGTTCAATTCCTAGCAACCACATGGTGGCTCACAACCATCTGTAATGAGATCTGATGTCTTCTGGAGTGTCTGAAAACAGCTACAATGTACTCATATAAATAAAATGAATAAATCTTTTAAAAAATGAACGCAGTAAACAAACAAACGAACAACAACAAAAACGTGGAGGTGAAAACCTAGGCACTTTGACTGGGTGTGGTGGCATATGCCTTTAATCCCAGCACGTGGGGGTGGGGGGTGGGGGGCAGAGGTAGACAGGCTCTGAGTTTGAGGTCAGCCTGGTCTACAGAGCTAATTGCAGGCCAGCCAGGGCTACATAGTATGACCCTGCCTCAAAAAAGCAAAACATAAAACTAGCCTCTCACTCTCAGTACAACCTAGTGTACTGTCTGCTGAAGTCAAACAACTCCTGTGTCTTAGTTCAGGCTTGGTAAAGAGTCCCTATGAGGAAAAACAACCGTAAACAAAATCTAAAGATAATTTACTAAGTGAGAGCAATACTTTAATACATATATAACAGCAGTTGGCATTCACACATAAGCCACTACAAGTAAATTAAGAAAACATTACCTCAGTAATGCATAGAAGGAATACAAATAGCTAAAAAAAAATAAATAAATCTTATTCTTGCTTGTTTATTCCAACAGGTCAGAAAAGATGAAGGCATATGGGAATGCGCATGGTCTTGTACATTGGGGCATGTCAATGCCACTGCGCCCAATTAGTGGGCAGCTTGGGGCATCGCTCAAGAGTCAATTTGCAAACGCCCTTTGACTCAGTAAGCCTTGGGCCCTCACAGGATGGCTGACTCCAGCTCTCGTGCTGTGAACCATGACTCCCCGGTGAGTGATGGTCAGGCTTGGGCTGGAAGGACTGTGGACTTGGCCGTGGGAGGTTTAAGCAGGATGGACTGCTGTGGGCAAGTTCTTTGGAGTCTTTATCGTTCTGTGTGGCTGGCTCAGATGACAGCAAGGAGCCCAGGACAAATCAATATGTCCTTGGTCAGCTGCTTCGGTGGTTCCACTGCTGTTCTGGTTCTACAAATAATTGGAGTCCAGTCACCAGTGAATCAGCACGGACAGCCCTTGGCAAGCCGGACTACGAAGACTGCTTGGCGTGGCACGGCTGGGTGAAGGCGGCTCTGTGCTGGGTGGGTCAGGTGACAGAGAGCCTGGGCCAGCTGGGCAGCTACCCTCACAGGGATTTGGGCAAGTGACATTTATCATGCCTACCTTAGTTTCTCCCGTGTCTGGTTCTCTTTTGATGATTCCCTTCCCACTCCAGGGCCTCCATTTATTTCCTTCAATATGGCCAGATGTTATTCTAACCCCAGGGTGGGGGAGAGTAGGGGGACCCCTAGTCTCTCATTTTCTGTGCATGTGGGTGTTTGGTACCGTGAGGACACAGCGTCAGGAGCAGGCGTTGGTTCAGAGGGGGAAGGATGAGGTTTGGAGATAGGAGCTAGTTCCAGACACTGAGTGATATTTTCAGATGGACGGTAGGGGGTCTGAGGGAGGCAGGCAGAGGGTCAGAACAGTTGTTTCTAAAAGGGCATAAACACCAGGCTAAGAACTTGGCTTTTTATCCAGAGATAGGCAGAAATATGGAGGGATTTTTGTTTATAATATTCTTAAATTTAACACTTTTTTTTTTGGTTTTTCGAGACAGGGTTTCTCTATGTAGCCTTGGCTGTCCTGTAACTCACTCTGTAGACCAGGCTGGCCTCGAACTCAGAGATCCACCTGCCTCTGCCTCCCAAGTGCTGGGATTAAAGGCGTGCGCCACCACTGCCCGGCTGTTTATAATATTCTTATAATCAATATTGTTAAATGGCAAAAACGAATTCAGGTCTGTGGGTAGAGTGCTTGCTTAGTATATGGAGTCATGAGTTCCATCCCCAGCACCAAACAAACTGGACCTGGTGGTACATGCCTGTCATCGAGCACTTGGGAGTGGGGGACAGGTAGAGACAGGAAGATCATAAGTTCAAGGTCATCTTTGGCTACTAAGCAAGTTTGAGGGTAGCTGATGCAGTAGGGGAAATCCTGTCTCAAACAACAACAGATCTAACTCATTCTACCATAAAAATCATAAGGGGCCCAGGGGTGTTTTTTCTAATAAACTCATGTGTGTGGTGTGTGGGTGTGTGTGTATGTGTGTGGGTGTGTGTGAGTGTGTGTGTGTGTGTGTGTGTGTGTGTGTGTGTGTGTGTGGTGCTGGAGCTCAGCTTCTCCATTTTCTCCACTTTTCTCAGCTTCTCCACTTTCTTATTTAGTAAATTCGAGGTAATGCTTTACCATTGTGCCACACCCCAGCCCAGAAGAGCCAGGAAGGATCTCTCAAGTAAACAGCTTTTGAAAGCCTCCCCTCAGATGGAAGCTTCTGCTCACAATCCTTTTGGGTGTATCCCTCCAAGATTCTTTTCTATGCTCACATAAACAGCTCTTATTTTTCACAAAAACAAGCTTGTCCTATAACACACTGTTCTATGAGGCCCCCTGCTCTCAGGAGCGCATGAATGTCACCTGCCTTCACATGTCATCCTGGGTGCCCAGGATGGAGCAGGGTATAAAGCACAGACCTTGTCCTGGGGGCCTCCCTTTCCTCCCAGTACCTGCCTATAATGCAGTGTGCAGGGCTGTCTTGCCTCTACAAGGCAGAGTCTCACTCTGTAGCACTGGCGGGCTTAGAACTCATGATGGAAGCCCGGCTGGTTTGTGTATGTACCTTCCCCTGTACATGGAAGGATTACAGTTGAGTCATTTGTGAAAAGGAATTTCGAGAGCTGGGTGTCATGGCACATGCTTATAATCCCAGCACTTTGGATGCGGAGGCAGGGGGACTGCTATGAATCTGAGGAAACTCTGGACTGTACAGCAAGTACAAGGCCAACCAGACTGCATAGTGTCTCAAACAACAACAGCAAGAAAATCTGCATTTTTTTTTTCTGAAGTGGGGTCCTGTTTGTTGGTTAGCCTGGCGTGGAACTTTTGGAGCAATTTCCTGCTTCAGAAACCACATGACTGGAACTATGCACATTGAATTGTTAAATTTTTAATAAGTTAAGTGTGTGTGTGTGTGTGTGTGTGTGTATTAGGAGTGGCATACTTGTGGAGGTCAAAGGACAACCTTCAGGAGTGTGTCTCTCCTACCACCATGGGGTCTGGAGCTCAAACTCTGGTCTCCAGCACTTTTACCCATTGAGCCCGATGAATCCTTATCATCCTGTATGATTATTTTGAGGAGCAGAAGTAGTCATTCATCCAGCCACCCATGCACCTGTCCTCACATCCACCCGTGCATGCCCCCACTCATGAGACTGTCCACTATGTAGCCATCCAGCTGTATCTCCACATACACTCACATTTAGTCACAGTTTGAAATATGTATCATGTGGCAGACTTTGAGCTAGATAAAAGGACCCCGAGGGTGATGTGTTTGACTCTGTGCAGTTCCTGCTATAATGGGACAGAGCTGTCAACAGCATCACAGAGTATATATTAATTTGCTTTCTATTACTGTGGTAAAGACCATAACCAAAACCAATTTGGGGAGCAAAGGGCTTATTTGGCTTACACTTTACCATTGAGGGAAGCCACGGCAGGAACTTGAGCAGAGTAGGAACCTAGAGCAGAGACCATGGAGGAACCCTGCTTACTGGCTTACTCCCCATGGCTTCCTTAATCTGCTTCCTTCTACAGCCCAGGACTACCTGCCCAGGGGTGACACTGCCCACAATGGGCTGAGCCCTTCCACATCAATCATTATCAAGAAAACGCCCTACAGACCCGTTTACAGACCAGTCTGACGGAGGCATTTTTCAACTGAGGTCTCTCCTCCCAGATGATTCTAGCTTGTGCCAAGTTGACATAAAACTCATCAGCACAGAAGGTGAAGGTTCTCTAGGGTGCCCTGCTTCCTCTGACTGCCCTTCTGTTCTGAAGGCGGTGGTCATTTCTTCATTCTTGTCTACTCCCGTCCAAAGTCTGAACCCTTGCTGACTTTCACTTAACTCTAATCAAGAACACCTCAGAAGGCGTGCAATCAAATTAAAGACATCAAGTCTATTCAGTGGGGGGCGGGGGGAGTCCTTCTTGAACTCTATAGCCTTAACCAGGACTTTGGGTAACTTTAAAAAAAATTTATTTGGGGGACTGAAGAGATGGCCCAGTGGTCAAGAGTACTGCTGCTCTTCCAGAGAACCCGGGTTTGATTCTTAGCACCGACATGGTAGCTCACAACCACCTGTAGTTTCGTTTTTACTTCAGGAGATCTGATGTGCTCTACTGGCCTCCTCAGGCACCTCCTCAGGCATGAATGCAGCACACAGATGCACATGCAGGAAAAACACACCTACATGTATGTATTTGATAGTCACAGAGGTACAGCCATACAGCTTTGTAAGTCTGCCCACTTGGCCCTTTTCTTCATATAATCTGTTCCCTAAACATGCTTTTCCTAATACATGGGGCTCCACTGTTTGCTATAGCTCCTCTTTCCACCCTGGGGCTGCTCGGAGGCCATGCGGCTGGCCTCCAGGTCAGCGTAACTTGAGGCACTGCTTTCTCTCCCTCTCTCTTCCACCTTTGTGGAAGCTCCAAAGCTCTGCACTTTGTCATTTCCGGTTTCCCTTTTAAACCCTAGGACAACTTTTAGGAGTCAGTTTTGTTTCTCCATGATGGGTCCTGGGGATCAAACTCAGGTTGTCAGGTCTACCCACAGCAGGTGCGTCTCCTGCTAGAGCACCTCTCCAGCCATTGCCAGCCCAACTCCCCAATGAATATTAATTCAACTCTGCAAGAACTATCTATCGGTGCTTCCTGTGAAGTGTGTCTGCCTTTCTCTTCCCATCATTGTCTCTACCCATAGGACTGGCTTCAGCCTCCTGTCTGTGTCCCTGTGGCTTCATAGCCCTGGCCAGTCTAGAAATTGCTGTGTAGATCAGGATGACCTCCAACTGTGGAGATGCTCTTGCCCCTTCATGCTGCGATGACAGAAGTGTGTGACCACCATCTGGGTCCCCTTTGGAACTACAGTGAAATCTAAACTTTTAGGCCCTCAAGGGGCCTTGCAATTAGTGGCCTGCCTGTCTCAATCCTTTCTTTACTCCTTTTTACTCTGATCCAGTCACAGAGTCCTCTAAATATGCAAATTTATGCCTCTGCCCCCAGTGTTTCCAATGTCCCCAAATAAATGAAGTCTCAGCTGAGATGAAAACTCTGAGAGGTGTCCCTTAGACACTGCACCTGAACAGAGCCTCCAGCTAAGGCAGTCTCCCTGCATCTTTCTCCCCAAAACTATCTGGCTGAGATGGTCCTGCCAAGTTCCTTATTCATCTGATGGAGTCCTCAGCAAGGTGGGGCAGTAAAGCATTGGTAACTGGGGCTTTGGAGGAATATGGACTGCTGGCCAGAGATTCCCAAAGACACTTGCTCAAATCTCCTTGTCTTTCTAGTCCTGAGTCTTTCAATAGGCACAACATTCTAGAAAAGTAAAGTTGAAACTTCTGGTTTGTTTAGAAAGTCAGTTATGTCAAGTGATGTTTTGCTGAGGCACACAGGTCAAAGGATGTCTAGCTAAAGCAAACACGGGAAAGAATGTTTTCCTGAAGCAGACACAGGTGAAAGGATGTTTTGATATAGCAAACACATGAAAGGATGCGTGATGAAGGAGTATAAATGTGACCCCACCAGACAGTGGGAGAAGTATGTTGGTTTGCTCAGTCTTGCTATTCTTCGCTAAGGACATGAATGTATTGGCTCGACTTACATAGCGTTGTTGAGTTCCACTAGTGGTTGTGCCTGAGAGAAACTCACCAAAGAACTTCTTGTGAAGTTCCCGTAGTTTCTTGCCACTTCCGCAGTCTTGTCTTAGGCCAACTGGCAAGCCACGTGGGTTTCTTCAGGATTGAACTACAGCTGCTGGTTCATGTGTGGTGTCTGCCTGCCTAGAGGACTGGGATGTAGCTGCTGAGTCCTATTTGGTGTTTGCTATGGGACTGAACTGCTGCCAAAGAAGATTGAGCTCACCCCCAAAGAACTGTGGCTGAACAGGACCACTTCCCCAGATCCTCATAACTTTTCCCTTCCTCTGTTGGGTGGTGGGTAAAGGAGAGGTTGAATGTTTATTTTTTTGTTTGTTTGTTTTGGTTTTTTTTTTCTTTTTTTGGTTTTTCGAGACAGGGTTTCTCTGTGTAGCCCTAGCTGTCCTGGAACTCATTTTGTAGACCAGGCTGGCCTCGAACTCAGAGATCCGCCTGCCTCTGCCTCCCAAGTGCTGGGATTAAAGGCGTGCGCCACCACTGCCCGGCTGTTTTGGTTTTTTTTGAGACAGGGTTTCTTTGTGTAGCCCTGGCTGTCCTGGAACTCACTCTGTAGACCAGGCTGGCCTTGAACTCAGAAATCCTCCTGCCTCTGCCTCCCAAGTGCTGGGATTAAAGGCGTGCGCCACCACCGCCCGGCAGGTTGAACGTTTATTAAAATAGGCTATAAATTTTTTTTTGTCTACAGAAAAGTCTCAAGGGGGGAAACGACAGCTTAGATGTAGAAAACTTTTAAGGTATCTCCTTTGAGGTTCCTTTCCTGCCTTGCCACTTTCCTTTCTGAGATAGGATTGGCCTTGCTGGGATCTTCTAGCTTCAGCCTCCTGAGTCCTGGGATTATCGTCATGTGTCACCATCCTGGCAGTAGAGAAGGGACCCCATTACCTATACTGCTTGCCCTCTATTTAAACCTAACCCTCATGTAGCCTGGTGACTTTGGGAGGTCATTGGACTTACTTGTTCCTTTCTCCAGTGTGACCACATTGAATAAACCTACTTTTCACTCTTGTCTCTTTTACTGGAGTATTGAGGAGGGGCAGCCAAGGCTAGTCTCTCTTGGAATAAGGTTTTCAACATTCTTTCCTGTGCATGCGAGGCTTCACCCAAGCTTGTTTGACACAGCCAATTGTATGTTGGCTAGTTTTTTGAGCTCAGTACTGTTGACCCCAAAGCACTTAGTCTTTGCTATGCTATGCTATGCTATGCTATGCTATGCTATGCTATGCTATACTATACTATGCGTAATACCCCATTGCCATCCGTAGATCCTATGCCTCAGAGTTACAAACTGAGCCCCCGAGATGGTTCTTTTTCTTTTGGTTTTCGAGACAGGGTTTCTCTGTGTAGCCCTGCCTGTCCAGGAACTCACTCTGTAGACCAGGCTGGCCTCAGAACAGCCAGTATTCTGTCTCACACCAACTCTTGCATCCTGTCCTTACTTCCGGGGTTCCTAACCTTTAGGCTGCACAGAACCAAATGGAACCAAGCCTTGCAGGAAAATGTTGGAGAGGCCTGAGATTACACAGTTGAAACTAAGGATCCAGTTAGGCCTCCAGATACTCTTGGCTGACTTCTTAGATATCTCATTAGGGGCCACAGGCTCTTCCCTTAGGGAACAGACCTTGCAGGGAAAGGTTGAGAGTCCAGCCAAAGAATTTATACCCTCTAGGCCAAGTCTGGTGTGGAAGTATAAGCCTGTAATCCCAAGGTTTAATCAGTAAGGCAGAAGGATCATCCCCAGCCACACTCAGTTTGAGGCCAACCTGGGCTAAAGACATAGAGATACCAACTCAAACAAACAAACAAACTAAACAAAACTAAACACAGCCAGAGCTGGCAAGAAGACTCAGTAGATAAAAGTGCTTGCTGCCAAGTCTGATGACCTGAATTTAATCTCTAGGATCCACGTGGTAGAAGGAAAGAACTTAGGTTATTCTCTGTCCTTCACTGTACTGTGTCCCATGTGCCCAATCACATCAACAAATGTAATTTATTTTTAAAAAGACAAAGCTTTCAGGCCTCTGCCTCCTCACCTTTGGAAGGAGATGTCTAGCTACATCAGGGAGGACTGGATGGGTTGATTTGTTTTCCTCCAGTCTATGTTTTCTACATACATTGTGGGACAAGTAAGAGAAGCAGAGATTGCCACCCATGCTTCTGTAGTGTAAGCTCAGAAATGAAAAGTCTTCATTCACATGTCCAAACATGCTATCATGCATGGTACCAAACATGACGTCCTGCGGAGAATTTACATCTCGAATGCCAATCAGTCCAACTCTCTTTAATCTTCCACAGGGAAGTCCAGCAAGCCTTATCTCCTGCCTGCATCAAAAACGGCCTCTTACTCACCCATTCCCCATTTTCTTTCCTCCAAGTTATCTGATGCCAGAACAAGCATGTCACTATCTAGCTCAAAAAACCAGGTGATGGCTCCTTCTTTGCTCTGGTCTACAAGACTGGGCCAGATTCTAGCCTGATCTCTCAAATTAGAATGCGTCCAAGGGTACTCCAAACTTTTTGAGTACCATGCTGCCTGGCCAGCAGGCCTCTAGTGGCTGCCACTGCCTGTACCCTGATGCTAGGACTGCTTTGTGTCAGATCCCTTTGAGTTTCCGCCCCAATCCAAAAGTACACGCCTCCTCTGACCTCCCCTACTCGAGCTCTTGAGCAGACTGTAGCTACTTCTGTGTTCCAGTCTTTCCACCGGGTGCCTGCCTGACTCTGGACAGAGTCCCTAAACACTGGCGGCCTGGGTAAAAAGAATTACAAAATGCCGATGGCTTGGGGAGTACGAGAGTTCGAGAAACTGAAAACAAAAGCCTTAGATAACAGCCTGGAACGAGGCAGGCTGAGTCACAAGGTTGCCTGCCGGGCTCCAATGGATCTTCAGAAGGGGCAACACCAGGGCAGACGCTTGTCACTTTCAGAGACCGAGAAAGACCTGCGTAGGTCTTGAGACACCTCTGCGATTGTTTTTCTGAGAAATGGGGTGCTACCTTCTCAGCCTGCTTCATTGCTCACCAAGCTCAGGTCTTGGCGGGATCCGGCAGGCCGTTCTACTCCTAGTTTCCAGATTGTTTCCCCTAGTCATTGTTTCTCCTTTTCTTGGGCTCGCGCTCTCCCGTTCTTTTCAGCGCCGACCCCCACCCCGGGCGACCTCCCACCGCCGTACCCCCCCCACCCCCGCCACCGCGCTTCTCAAGGAGGCGGGTCCTGCTCCGCGAGCGCTCCAATCCGAGCGCCCTCAACTGGCTCTGCCTCCGCGAGCCCTGCCCCACGCCACCGCCAGCCAATAGAAATTCGTGTTCATGCAGTCGGGCTGCCCAATCGCAGGTCGGCTACGGGCCTCGCGGGCCCCGCCCCTGCTGCTCTCGGCCGCGGCGGCTCCGCGGGCGGTCGCGCCTGTACTTCGACATTCTCCGAGCAGCGCCGAGCTGCGTCGGGCTCAGCCGGCTGCGTCCGGAGGTGCGGGCGACGGTGCCGCTGGCTTCCAGCGGGGCTAACCGAGGCAGAAGCCATCCGGCCGGGTCGGAAGGCGCCTCAGACTCGGTCAGGGCAGGCGCAGCGTGGGTCCCAGGACTGAGCGGGAGGCAGACCGGCACACGGTCCCCGCCCGGCAGAGCCTCCCAGAGCGGTCCCTGCAGAGCCCGGGCGGTCGCTGAGGTGGCTTCCGCTTCCCGGGGCCTCACCTGCGCAGGCCGCGGTGCGCCAGGTGCGGAGGCGTGTGCGTCGCCTGGGCGCCTCCCACGGCAGCCAGCGGGGCGGAGGCGGGGCCGCAGCCCGGGCCTCCAGCGGCTCGCCCGGCGGTCTCAGTCAGTCTCACCGGTCCGCCGGGCCCCGCGGCTCGGGATGCTCCTGCTGCTCGCTCGGGAGCCGCACTACGCGCCAGCCCCCGCTGCCGGGGCCGCACCTCTCTGTTTACATGCCGGGGGAGCCCGGGTCCCCCGAGGGTGAAAGCAGCCTTCTCACTGGACTGATCCCTCGGACCTGGGGCTCCGTACTCAGATCCTCTCCTGCCCGCAGCCTCCGCCGCCATCTGGACTGGATCCGGCTCTGGTGTTTTTGAGGAGGGGGGGAGTGGTGTCGGGAAAGGAATCCTGGGGTTTTCTAGTACCCCCCCTTTTTTTTTCTTTTTTTCTTTTTGGCCCTGCGGGCTTCAGACTCAGGGAACTCGCTCATGGCTTTTTTGATGAAGAAGAAGAAATTTAAATTCCAAACCACTTTCACCTTGGAGGAGCTGACTGCGGTCCCCTTCGTGAACGGGGTTCTCTTTTGCAAGGTCCGGCTGCTGGATGGCGGGGATTTTGTCAGCTTGTCGTCCAGGTAGGCACTGAGGTCTTCGCGTTTGCAGGGGTTGGAGGGTGGGGAGTGCTGGGTGAGATCTAGCCACTTGGCCCGTGTGGAAGACTCAGCTAGAGACGGACCGGCAAGGGGCCCGCCTGAGGAAAGATTTGCACTAGGCAGGACTTAGGTCTGGGTGAGCTGGCAGAGTGCCTGGCACTTGTCTGCAGGTGACCAGCCAGAAACCTATGACCCTGCATGCATTCAAGTCACCCGTTTTGCCGACTTGTATGAAGAGAGCTGACTGAGATTTGCACTTTGAGGGATTAAGTAGGGGTGTCCCAGGCCACTTTGCCACTAAACTGGCCCTTGTGGCTGTCATACGATTGAGAGATTGGGCCAGCCACAGGCGCTCTCTGGCTCTCTCCCCTTGGCTGGGAAAGCCCAGTTCCAGGCACTCCCTGGATTTGATTGAGGGAGGTGGCTGGATTTGGGGTTGCCCAGCCTCCTCTTGAGTGACTGCCCTCCACTGGCTGAAGCTGGACTGCTTTGCATTGCAAATGTCCTTGCCGGGAGACTGCCTTCCCCTGTGAAAGAAGGTTTGATTTTGTGTCGTTCACCATCCTGGTAGGTCCAGCTTCCCTCTTTATTGCTTAATGAGATCTCAGTCGGTCTTTTGCAGATTGAGCTCATGGGGTCACACAGTCCTGACCTGTCTGCAAAGGTCCCTAGAGTCCAAAACTAGTGGGGAAAGGGAGTCAAGTTCTGGCTCCTTCTGGGTTCCTGGTCCCTCTCAGCACACTGGATCTAATACAGGTTTCTCCATCAGCGTTGTAGAAGGAAGTTGCAGTAGATAGCTGCAGCTTGGCTCAGCTCCTGAGATGCTTCTCCTTCCTAGCCTGTCCGTTGCTCCTTAGGTCTTGTGGGTCTACTTAGCTCGAACTGCCTCACTATTCAGAGATCTCAGAGGTGTGTTATACCGATTGGGATAATGAGCCCCAGAAAGAGGAAGTAAATTGGTTGCCAGAGACCTTGTGCGAGGCAGTTGTCAACCAGACTTGGCCAGTTGGGAGACCTGTTGGGAGAAGAGAAGCTCTGTGGTCTGGTCCAGATTTTGAAATCTGGATAGAATAAGGTGCCTGATCTATGCACTGGGCCTCCAGTTCTGCTCAGAGCTGCTTATCTGAGGAATTTGGACAAGGGCTGCCCTTTGTGGTGGGGGTGGCTGCAGTCCGATCCTGTGAAGTCTGTAATCCTACAGTTACCCCTCCTAAGGCGCAGGGCCAGAGGGCTGTGCTCAGCCATAGGCCTGGAGTCAGCCACTTTGAGACTAAGTGGCTTTGGGTGAATTACCCAGTCTCCCTGATCTCAAGTGCTGGCAATTACTGGTGCTCTGCTCACGGTTTGACTAGCACTTCTCCACACCAAGGAGCAGCAGAGGTGGAGGCCCTGACCAGGGAACGGGGATCGTTCTTACAGAGGTGAGAACAGAGGCTCCGAGAGAGTGGCTTTAGCTGCTACATTGTGCCTCTGACCCTCAGTTTCCTCTTAACTGTAAAATGGGGAAGTAATTAATACTCATCTTTCAGTTGTGAGGAGGATGAAGAGTGTTTCAAGCATGACCAGGGGAGTTGCTACAGCAGTTATGGTTACTGTATTGTAAGGGGTCCAGGCTCCACCTTCTCCACCCCAGGCCATGGGAGGGGGACACCCCTTAATCTGCAGAGGTCCTTTATGCGAGCTGGGATTGAGCACAGTACCAAGGAATTTGTACCAAGCCCAAGCTAAAGTTTCACCTGTCTACCTAGATCCTTAGCCAGCCACTCTGACCCTTCCTGTCAGCTTTTCTCTTGCCTCAACTTGTCCCCACATCCTGGAAAGTCTGGAAAGTTCCAGGACTTAGCACATATACTCTGGATTTCACCTCTGTTTTCCCTTCTTCCGCCTGGCAAGGAGCCAGATTCTCTGAATCCAGCCAAGCCCAGGCAGCCCTCCCCTGTTTCCATCTGGAATAAAGCTTCATTTGGGTGGGTGGGGTACTAAAGAGGAAGGAGCTGGCATTGAGTCCCAAATCTGAGTGCTTAGATCCTGGGCACGTGGGTACTGCTGGGCCGGTGTGGCTGCAGAGAGCCGTGATGTTGGAACCCAAGCCACTTTAAAGTGACTTTGACTTCTGTGGGCTTTTACCCAGGAGATGGGGGTTCCTAGGTTGTCTTTCCCTCTACCAATACCCCTTCCACATTTATTTTGTACCTCAGGAGCCTCAGCCACCTCTCTACTACTATGACCCTGTGGTTATATGTTGGGGTGTAGGGACTGAGGTGACTGGACCTGCGTAGATCCTGGGCCTAGATGTGGCAGCACAGCTTCCCAACCCTAGGGACCTGGATGGCTTTTTGTGCCGTTGGAAGCATGGGTGGTGTCAGACTGACAACAGCCCTAGGCCCCACCCCTGCAACTCCGTTTCCTAGCTGGTGTTTTCCAGTGTGTTGAGTGCCGTGGCAACAGCAGGTATTCAGCTCCTCCTGCCCCGGTTGGAACAGGTGCAACAGGTGATTCCTGGGGCCTTCTTAGCCTTATCTTCCAACACTGCCTTAGGAGCTGCAGCTCCTACAGCATCCAGACTCGTAGTGCCCAGATTGTGTAGGCATCGCGCTGAGTGTTTTGAGCAGGGTATCCCTACTAATCCTCCCAGCCATCTGGAGAGGCACTGAGGCCAAAGTGGTAAAACCACACGCTAGAGGTTACCAGGTAGTAAATGGCACTGGGGAAAAATTCCTTTCTCATGGTGGGTTTCTTCGATTGTATGCTTGCCGATGCCAGGGACTTCGAGCTACTCAAATACCTACTGACCATCTGCTCTACTTCTGGGTGAGGACACTAAGATCAGGAAGATGAAGTGGCTGGACCCATGTCACTGAGCCAGGGAGTAGCAAAGATAGAACTTGAGTGCAGCGGGTCCAATGCAAAGCCCTGCCTTGGTGGTATGTGTTAGAAGCAACTACAGATCCATGCGACATTTCAGACTCTACAAAGGCTTCTTTCAGTGGGTTGGGTAGTACAGCAGAGTCTGGAATTGGACAGTTTTGAGGCACTGACTGGGTTTTGTGAAGCCCAAGGTAAATATAGAGTCTTCCTGACTATAAGGTGAGGGTGGGACTAAAGGAATCACTGTGTATTTGTGGTCAAGCATAGGCAGTCACTTGGCACAGTAGGCATTTGCTATGTGTCCTGGGGCCCTTACTTGGGGTCTCCCAGGAAGATAATCCAAATGGTACCTGGGAGGGTTTTCAGGTTTAGAGGGTGTCCAGGAGAATACAGAGGTCCCATCCAAGTGGGGTGATTCTGGCAGAGGCTAATGTGTCCAAGTGGCCTTCAGGTCAGAAGAATGTTCCTTGCTGGCATTGGCTTGCCACATGCATTTGGTAGCTGTAAAGGGGAGAGGAGTGCAAGGAAACACTAGGAGAAGGGTGGTGAAGAGAGGGGAGAGAAGGATACTGTTCCCTTAGCCAATGGATGGGGAAACCCAAGTCTGGGGCAGAAAAGAGTCTTGCCAGAGTTACTTCATAGGAGAAATAAGTGACACAGTTGGCCAAATTGTAGTCTAGTTCTTAGCTCTGTCCCCTGGGCTTCAGTCCTCTTTGCACTAAGAAAGTAGGTGGGGCCTGGAGGAGAAGAAAGATCTCTTTTCAAGGCCACCTCCTGCTCTGTACTTGAGTGCTAGGTTGTTTCAGAAGTTGTGACTTGGAGAGGGCCTTCCCTCAACCCTTGTCCTTTCTTCTTGGCCAGCTTTGAACCCTCAGTGGGGTTTTATTTTTGTAAATAGAGCCTGGCAGCTATCACACAGGCACTGCCTGCTTTCTATGACACAGCCATGTGCCCGTCATACAGGAGCACTCAAAGGAGCTTTGGGTTAGTTAGTTCTGCATCTGGAGGTCTTGTGCCCAAGCCCAGACCCTGGCCCTGGGGGCAGGCAGACAGGCTTGATTGTTTCTTTCCCAAGCCACATATTTGGCCAGGGTTCCATCCCTCAGTCTCTCCCCCTCTCCCTCTAGGATAAAAGCTGTAGAATGTCTCTGGGTTCACAGCCATGCAAGGCATGCTCTGGGGGAGCTTGGCATGGGGCTCTGAGAAAGCAGAATGGATCCCTAAGGGGGCAGCAGTATGAAGATACAAGAGGACCCCCAGATTGGATAAGGCATTTATTGTTCTGCTCAGAACTGGGTCACTGTGGGCTGGAGAAATTGGAAAGGTAGGGAGTTAGTAAAAGTTAGGTCTTTACTTCCTCATGACTGAGACCCCCTTTCGACTGGCTTCCAGAGTGAGCAGGACTAGGCAGTCCTGTTTCTTGGAGCTCCCAGTTAGGTGGTGACAATATGCTTGGTAGGCCAAGCTAATCTCAGGCAGGTCCTTGTGGATCCCAGTGGACCCTGGCAGACCAACTGGCAAAATGTTTTTGTTCAGACATCTGTCCATCTTTGTTTTCTCTAGCTTCTAATTCTTTTCACCCCTTGCTCCAAGCTTACTGTCACCTCAGGAACGCTTTATGGGAGTCTTAGAAGCTGAGAGGGATTGAGCTGAAGATGAGGAAGAACCTATAGAGAAGCCCCTGGCTTGAAGGCGTCTGCCTAGGCAAGGTGGGATGGGGTGCAAAAAGAGTTGAGGGGCTAGAGAAAACAAAAATAGAAGGTTGTGACTGGAACTGTTTCCAGTTGGGAATCCTACTAGGGAACAGTGTGACATCATTACCCATTAAGATGATGGCTCTTGGGTGCTGGTAAGAGACAACAGGCAGTGCTGGCCTAGCCTGGCAGAGAGGTGGCACACGGAAAAGAAGGAACAGGCTGGAGTAGATAGCAGGCAAAGTGGGCAGGAGGGTTCCCTATCCTAAAGGCATGGATGGCACCATACTGTGAAGGTGCCTAGGAGACAGGCATTCAAAGGGTGCATAGTGTCAAAGGTGTCCCAGAAACTAGGGCTCATGTAAAAGTCCACATTTTCAGTTTCCTTTACGTGGAGATCAGACAACAGTGCTGTGAGGTGGCATTCAACACAAGGGACTCTGAAATTGCCTTCTCACCTGTGTTTTGAGGGCTCTTTCTCCTCCCACAGCAAACTCTTAGATCCTTGGCATGTTCTGAGTGTCTCTTATTGTCAGGTTGGTTCCTGAGGTCCCTGCGGAAGGTTTTTCCTGTGCAAGCACAGTGGCCAGGGAACCTATGGTAAGAAACCCCGCTGTCAGGAGGAGATGGGGAGGAGTGGGCCTTAGAGGTCAGCTGGGCCATGGTATGGGCTTACCCGGCTCTCTTTGAAGTCACAGCATACTGCTGGTGGCCTCGGTAAGAAGCTTCCCAACCTGTTTCATGCCTTAGTGGTTGCTGCTTGGACCTGGCCTTTGCTGCCAATTGGCTACACTGTTAGCATGTGCCACCTTGGCTGTGCCTTCGCCTGCCTGGTAGCTTGGCAGTAGCCCTGACCTGAGGTGATCTGGCTGTATGGAGGCAAGGCCCCTCAGGCCTGCTCTTTGCTTGGAAATCCTGGTTTCGGCAATGGCATTGTTGCCTGTAGGCCCTGCTTACCTGAGAGTGGCTGGGAGGCCCCTAGTAACCTGGAAACCCTGACTGGCTTTCAAGAGACCCTGCTTGTACACCAGGTGCCAGCTAGTAAGCCTGCCTCTGGGTTTTAAAAAGGAGCCACAGAGGGGGAGACCTGGAGCTAAGGTATGGTGGGAGGGCACATAGCTAGCACCACTTCCCCTGCCTCTTCTGGCTAATGCTTTAAATTGTGGGGACATTAGATTTGTCCTAGGTCCTACTGATATCCTGGGTGCTGGCTCCCCAAAAATCAGACTTCATTTTTTAGGCTTGAAGCTGCCCGACCTGTACCTAGTGTCATCAGAGGGTTGTGGTTGCAAACTTGTGGTCTGTTTACTTTGAGTTTCTTGGCATCCGGGGCTTAGAAGAAAGAGCTCTTGAATATAGACCTGAAACTGCTTTTACCCCATTTGCCCAGATGTTGCCTGGTAGCCCTCTGCTCTGTAACTACCTTGTTTCAGGGGTGGGCAGAAGGAGCGCTGTTGATAGGAAATGACTCTCTGCTGGGTAGGTTTCTATTTTACTGCTCCACCCCAGCCTGTTGTTCACTGCCTCTGATTTCAACAAGGGACTTAAACCCCAGCCTCTTCTTGAAGCAGGACCGCTGTTGCTGGAGGATGTTGTAATGGTGCTTGTTGGAACGCCAGCTCGGCTCCTGATCCACAGCGGAAACACTGTTACACTCTATCTTGTTCCCTCTGGGCCAAGTGCTGTGCCTCTTAGTAGCTGGTACTCCCCTGGGAGTCCAGACTACTGTGGACTGTGGTGCTGACAAGACAGGGTACCAATTGCTCAGACTTGCTCCTTTGCCTTCAGCAGGGGTGAGAGACAGTAAGGAGTACCCTAGTGTCTGAGATGAGGACTTAGTGGGTGTTTGCTGCTGGGTCCACATATCTTCTCTTCCCTATTGGCTTAGTCCTGCTCTGCTGAAACACTGCTCAGGTACCCTGGCAGACAAGCAGACAGCCCCTTACAGAGGTGCAGGCACTGGCTATAAGTGTCCTGGTAGGGACAGATGAGAGGAACCAAGGTCTTTCAATGGCCCACATCCTGCCCCCTTGTTTTTCTGGTTACTCCGCTTTCTCTCAACCTCCTTACCCAGCTTTTTCACATGGAACTACTGCTCAGCCCAGTGGCCATTCTAGGAGGCGCCCTGCCCCCAGGCCTATTGATCTTGTTACCTGCTATAGCCCTTCATTTAAAACTATTACAGCTCCTATTCCTTGTATCCAGCTCCTTCCCAGTCTATGCCCCTTCAATGCCAGAAAACATCCATTGCATCTTAGTCCTTGGGCCTCATGCTGTGTGTTGGCATCGCCCCAGGCTGGGACTTCGCTCCCTTGGCTCTGAACCAATGTGGTTGTTGGTGTTGACTATGACGTGGCTACTGCCAGCTGCTAAGCCCAAGCCTACCCTCCACCCAGTGCCTGAAGTATCAGTCTGTGCCAGGAGGAACCCTTATCCATATACTAGGCAGCTGGGTACCACTGTGGGCTTAAAGACTGCAATTGAGAGGCAGCCAAGGGCCCACTAGCCGAGTTGAGTGTATCACTTGCCAAGGATATCAGTGTCTGTACAGGGTTGAGAGGAAGAGTGAACTCAGGCACTACCATTGGATCTTGCAGCTGTTGAATTGCTTTGGACTATGGCCAAGGGCTTTATCCCTGTAGACTGTTTCTTCTTCTAATGGGTACTCACTTGAGGGCAGCAGAAGATCAAGGTTACTTCTCAGCACACGACCAGGCTCAGGTAGCTACCATAGACTAAACCTGCCAAGAGAGGAAGTAAACACCTGGTATCAGGAGAACAGAGGCTGGGCCCTGTTCGCATGTGAAGTGTTCCCTTCTCCCACCACTTCTTGGTTGCAGCGCTGGTCTCTGTAAGCATGTACAGGCAAGCACCTATGGCTTATACTTTCCTTGGTTGTTCTGTGACAGTTTTCTGATCACCTTGTATGTTTGGGTCCATGGCAGTATGGGAAACAGTCTACACCTCTGTAGGATCCCACCTGTCTGTACCTGTCCTAGTCAGTGCTGGACAGGCCTCGAGGAAGTGATGTGGATTTGGGGTGGGTAGGTATAGCTTGGTTGTGGGAGAAGAGTGGTTTGGGGAGTGGGGCGTGGTGTCTTAGAGAGGGGAAGTGCTTGGGGATGGACCTGATAATATGTTAAAGAACCTAGGGTGGGGTTGACTTGGATTTTATTTATTTCTTAGTTCACTACTATTTTTATGTATATGAGTGTCTTGCCTTCATGTTCATCTTAAGAGTTCTTTGGAAAGTCAGTTGAAGGAACACAGGAAAGTTGAAGCAGACACAGGAAAGGCTGTTCTGCTAAAGCAAGCATGTGAAAGGACATGTGATGAAGGATTCTTTGCTAACAACATGCATGTATTGGTCCACCTTATGTTGCCTAGTTGAGCTCCATTTGTCAGGACTCCATAGAGAGAAACACCAAAAAACTTCTGGTGGTGAGCTGCAGTTTCATTCTGCTACCATGAACTCAGGCTGATAGGCAGAGTGATGTCAGCTGAGACAGACGCACATGGTGAGGCAAGACTAGTGGAGGACACATGATGTTTGGAGGGTGTAAACAGGACTCGATGGACAACAGCTAGGCTTGCTTATAGAGCTAGCTGTGCAATGCTTGTTGGTCTCGTGTCTTCGCTGATCTTCACTTTGCTGAGCGAGGCATAGTTGAGAATTTCTCCTGGCATCCCTCTGGATCCCATTTGCTGACTTGTTCTGAGGCTGAGGCCTGGCTCTCTCTGCTAGGTATTGCCACCCCTGCTGATTTATGTTTGCTATCCTGACTCTACCGAACTAGACTGCTGGTATATCTGTGAGGTGTTTGCGAATAGACTGAGCTGCTACTGTGGACCTATGAGCAGAACTGCTGATTTCCAGACAACACAGACAGGAGTTGCTCCAAAGAACCATTTCTTTCTTTTTTTGTTTTGGTTTGTTTTGGGTTTTTTTGTTTTTGTTTTTTTCCGAGACAGGGTTTCTCTGTATATCCTGGCTGTCCTAGAACTCACTCTGTAGACCAGACTGGCATCAAACTCAGAAATCCACTTGCCTCTGCCTTCCAAGTGCTGGGATTACAGACGTGCGCCACCACTGCCTGGCTCAAAGAACCATTTCTAAACAGGTCCACTTCACCTCATATCCTCTCTTTTCCACTACCCCTGGTGGGTGGTGGGCTAAAAGGGAGGTTAAAGCGTTTAAGAACCAAAATTAAAAGTAGGATTTGAAAAATTAAAGTTACAGTACACCATGTGTGTACAGTGCCCACAGAGACCAAAAAAGGGTGTCAGATCCCCCGAAACTGTAGTTACAGATGGTGTCAGTCTCCACATGGGTCCTGGGAATTGAACCCTGGTCCTTTGGAAGAGCACCCATTTCTCTAGTCTCCAGTCTTGTACTTACTTTAGAACTACTAAAGGTAGCACTAGGGTAGACTGCTTAGGGCTGCCAGTTACAGGAGGGCCACTGTGTTAGGCCAAGAAGGGTATCTTTCCAGTCATTGTCATGGGCCATCTGGAGACACTGTGCAACAGGTAAAGTAAACAGGTACTATAGACAAAAGACCTAAGGCAAATGTGGTAGTTTGAATTAATATGCCTGGCCCAAGGAGTGGCCTTGTTGGAAGAAATGTGTCACTGTGGGGGTGAGCAGTGAGACCCTCTTCCTAACCACGTGGGAGCTAGTCTCCTAGCAGCCTTCAGATGAAGATATTGAACTCTCAGCTCCTCCAGCACCATGCCTGCCTGGATGCTGCCATGCTCCCACCTTGGTGATAATGGACTGAAGCTCTGAACCTGTCAGCCAGTCCCAATTAAATGTTGCCTTTATAAGAGTTGCCTTGGTCATGGTGTCTGTTCACAGCAGTGAAACCCTAACAGATAGGGTTCATGATAATACTTATGTAGAGTTCTAAACCAGTCTGGTTAAGAAAAGATGAAGTTTTATTTGTTAGAGTTGGGGCTATGTATGTAAGGGCTTTTTAGGCCTGCAGAATTCTGCTTGGGCTTAGTTACACAGTATGGTTTTTTTCTTGAGGACTTGTAAGCTGCACACCTCTGCTTCAGAAATAGGCCTTGAGTTGTTCATACCTCTGGGCTCTAGGTGGGCACCAAAGCTTTCAAGACAAACATAAGAGTGCCTTGAAGTCTGAAGCTGATCTTTGGGGCTTTTTCTGGGTCTTTCTGGTAAGCCAGCCTGAACCATTCCAACCCGATGAGCATTGCTCTTGTTTACAAGGCAGTGGTTCATCTTGGCAATTGTAGGCAGTCTTCTTGGTCTGGGGATTTTCCTTCTACCACTTACAACTCCAGCATAGCAGGGCTTCCAGGCTCTGGATGGAGCTTAGCTTGGTAGGCTCCTGAGGTTACCACCAGACCACTGGGTGTCCGAACATTGCCTGTGATGAGTTAATGAGTTATTCCATGGTACCTGGATGCCATGGTGAACCTGTTACTTACCCATCATAGCCTGTAGCTCAGAGCACATGCTCAGTAAACGTTGGCATGGTTAGTTTCAATCCAGAGCAGTAGTTGGAGGGGACCTGGGGCTAGAAGCATAAAAGGAAAGGTTCCTATTTCTTCCTTTCTCCGTACAGTTGCTGTTCTTCTCTCTTCCTGAAGCTCACCTGTTGAAACACCTGTAATTAGAGCTGAGCCGTTCCCTGCCCTGGCCTTGATACTTGTGGTCTCTGCCTGGGGCCTGTAAGTGGGCAGACACCATTGTGCATACCTTCTCAGAGAAGGGCAGAGCATAGAGGGATGGGGTTTGCTGCTAAGCTTACCTCAACTCCAAAACCTCACCTTTTGTTTTTCTGGTTGTTTGCTTGCTTTTCTTTTTTACTTTTACTTTTTTTTTTCCTTTCCCTTTTTTAGACAGGGTTTCTTTCTGTAGCTTTAGAAATCCTAGAACTCACTCTATAGACAGGCTGACCTCAAACTCACAGAGATCCACCTGTCTCCGCCTCCCAAGTGCTGGGATCAAAGGTGTGAGCACCACCACTGTCCAGTTCCCTCACCTTTTGTTGTTATCTCTGAGTCAAGGTCTCACTATGTAGTCCTGTTGCCTAGAACTCATTATATAGACCAGGCTGGCCTGGATCTTGCAAAGATCTGTCTGCCTCTGCCTCTTGAGAGCTGGGATGAATGATGTGCACCACTATATCTGACTCCAAACCCTGTCTTTGGCATGAACCTTTGACTGGTGTACCCCACTAAGTCCCAAGAGGACAGCCTAGACTGAGCAGTTCTTACAGGGTTTGTGCTTGCCACATATGGGGCAGGGAAAAATTGAACCTTGTCGTGAAGTTGATCCTGCCCATATTGGATGTAGGCAAGACAGCCTTTCTATTTGGGCAGCAGTGGGGTGGACTGTTAGGGGCTTTGGGTTGCAGAAGGCATCCTCTGTAGCAGCCATTATCACAGACCCATCACATGACACTGTTGAACAAAAAAGGCCCAAGGCAAGATCCACGATGGCACTTGAGTGGAGTTGAAAGGCGTTGTGGTCCAAGGGAGATGGGATTATCCTTGTTGTGTGGGGCCTGTGTCTGGACAGGGCCACTCAGCCTGACTCCTAGTATATGTGAGTGAAGTTAGTGGCCATGGCAATGGTTGGCCCAAGAGTTTTCTTGAGTCTGCAGTCTCAGGTGTTTAAGGAGGAGGTGGAGCCCTGTGAGTCAGCACCTCATGGTGGTGTCTGACTTTGAGCCCTCTGTCCTGTGATCGGAATCTTGGGTAGCTGCTGAGCATATCTGGACAAACAGGTCTGAGTCAGTGCCAGGCTGTGAAGAGAGGTGACTCTGGCTAAACAGCTCCTGATTATCTTTTCACCTTAAGAAGTTCAAAGGGCCGTGGGGAGTCCTATGTGCAGTAGGAACACCTGGGTAGCAGATGCAGTAATGATGATGGTCCCTGACTCCACAGACTGTAGAGAACAAGCTGCAGGCACAACTGGGAAGCCCCTACCTGGAAGTCATATGAAAAGACTTGACTTTACCATAGACTACAGAGATCTCTCATTCAGTTGTTAGATCCTCAGCACCATCTTTGAGGACAAGAGATAACTGTACAGACGCCCTGCCTCGACTTGGCTCTGGGAGACAAGGGCCTTGCTTGGTTCAACCACACCTTAGACCCAGTCCTGTCTGCACAGATGGGGAGTGCCCTTAGGATGGGCCTGGGTGAAGGTGTCCCCATGACTGGAGTCCAGTCATTTCAGGAACCAGGTCCCAGGGACAGGAATCTCTCCTTCCTTTCACTCCTTCCTCTTCGGGTGAATCAAATACCACCCAGGCCTGAGTCACTGGTCACACATTCCTGGCCACCTGCCACACCTCTGAACATGACAGCTGAGTTTCAGGACTGGGGAAATGGCCAGATCCAAGTTCCAGGGCAAGGAAGAGGGCTAGGTCAGTGCTTTTTATATGCTTCCAGGACCATTGGCCTCTGAAGCCCCTCTCTGCAGGTACTTTTAAAGGGCTAGACCATGCGTCCACAGTTCAGCAGTGGTGCCTATTATGTTTAGTTCAGGCACTAGCAATTCCATAAGAAAGTGACTGAGACCCAAAGAGCTCTAGAGTTCATGGGTGGCAGAGGCTTGCTTGGACCCATCTTTGCCTCCCTATGCCACTCAAGTGGGCCTGCTGGGTATAGGAAGGGAAGTTCCCTGAGCAGATTCAGCTCAAAAGCTCTGTGTGTGCTAATAGTCTGGGTCCTAGGAATTGAAATTGGTACCACATCCCAGTGTAGCATCCATTGTGTCTTCTTCCTTTGAATTCCTAGGGCCTCTGTTTTCCAGCCCTAACATGGAAAAATGTAGTGTTGGGCATGGGTTCAAACCACAGACGTTGGGCAGGTAAATTCTTGTGCCTTGTGTTCCTAGCCTGTGACATGGGAGTGATGGGCTATGGATTCTGTGACCATCTCTCCTTTGATATGAACCAGATGCAGTACCATCTCTCTTCCCTTGTGTGGAATACTCATGGTAAAGGATGAGGTCACAGGACCTAGAGTTCTGGCATGACAGAGAGCCATGCTGTCTTTTTTTTTTTTCTTTTCTTTATGAGACAGGGTTTCTCTGTGGCTGTCCTGGAACTCACTCTGAACTCAGAAATCCGCCTGCCTCTGCCTCCCAAGTGCTGGGATTAAAGGCGTGCGCCACCACTGCTTGGCGAGCCATGCTGTCATTGAGACGTGAGAATGGTTCTCCTATGTCAACAGATTTCCCAGGGATCCTGGGAATGCAGAGTTGTGTCTAGGGGTACAGACTACCCCTCAATTCCTGTACTCCCTTAAGTCCCTGGACTCCCTGAGAATCGGTGTCCTGATCTTTGAAGTATAAGTATGAAGTAAGCATGTGAAAAGCACTTGGCACTCAGGAGGACATCCAGGAGACAGGAGCCATGAGATACTTTTGTACATGAGGCTGGACCTGTATTGATTCAAAGCCAGCAGCTTACTATAGATCCCTTAAAAGCAAGATCCAGGAACTAGGGCCTGAGGGTGCAGCCCAGTGGTAGAGCGTTTTCCTAGCATGCACACAGCTCTGGGTTTCAACCCTAGCATCAACAAAAATAAGAAAAAGAAAAAGCTAGTGACTCCTGGCACATTTCAGACTCTGGTTTACAGGCATTTGCCTGGGTGGTAACATGAACTGTCTGCACATCTTGGCCGTGGGGCAGAAGGTAGAGCAGGATGGATACATGCCTGTGACTGCAAACAAAGGGTGCCAACACCTACCTGCCTTGGGTTTTTTGAAAGTCAGTCTCTAGATTACATGACTGAAAAGCATCAGGATTCAAACCCAGGTGTGTCTTAAGCTGATGCTCCTAACCCTGTCGGCTTGAGTGCCCATCAATAATTTCACCCTTCTCTGTTGTGCAGTTTCTAAAGCTGCATTTGCTCACATTGTGCTTGATGGGGTCACTTGCCAATGTCAGCTTGTACTCCCAGGTTTTCTGTCAACCCCTGAGCCATTTTTAGGGTTCTTGCCAGCAGGGGAGCAGAGAAGGCAGCATGGGGCCAAAGGCGCTTCTCTAAGCTCTCCAGTGTTGGGCACCAAGTGGCTTGGCTTCTAGGAACTTCTTGCTGCCTCACCACAGGAGGAGGGGTGTGCCAGAACTGTAGGGAACTGCTTCCCCTGCACGTGGCCCTCAACTCCTGGCAGGAGCCAAACACTGTTGGGCTGCCACGTTGGCCCTCCTGGCCTGCAGCTCCTGGATGGATGCCTTGGCTGGTCCCTGGGGTGGGCCCCTCCCCAGGCAGCTGTGCAGTTCTCTTCGGGAAAGCACTGGCAGATGTTGTCAATTTAAATTGTTTCCTTATTATATTCTCATTCAGGGCTGGGGCTGCCTCTCATCAGCTTAGACTCTAGATTGCATCACTAGGACTGCTTGTACAAGGAACCAGCGAAACCTTGGGGTTCAGGCTGTGCTGGGCAAAGCCAGGGAGGGGCAGGTGGACAGCAGGAGTGGGCACCAAGTGATGGAACTTGTTCTGGTGCCAGTAGGTCAAATCTGAGGACTAAGTCTCCCAGAACCCAGGAGCACAGCTAGGACTGGGAGGTTCCTGGGGTCCTATAATGTTTACCTCCTTGTATCAGAGTTACATGAAAGATGGGTGAAGACTGGCTTCCCAGGCCCCTGACAAAGCATCTCAACTGGAGCTGATTTGGTTAAGTCTCAAAACAGCTTGTCACATCTGGAGTTACTCTACTCTGCAGGGTGCTGCTAAATGTGCCACAGAGCACAGGACAACTCTCACAAAGGAAATCCTTGTTCTGCAGAGCCCATAGTCCTGGCAGACCTGCTGGCAATCTTATTGGTGGCATTGTGTGCTCACTTGTATCTGGAAATGCCTGTCATACTGGGCCTCACCTGTTTTTGCTCAGAAGATTTGAATGCCTAACTCTGCCATTCTAATGCTCCCTACTGAGTATACCAATGATGTACTGATGGACATTTATATTTACTCTGTGTGTGTGTGTGTGTGTGTGTGTGTGTGTGTGCGCGCGCGCGCGCGTGTGTGCTCGTGCATCATCATGTATATCAGAGGGCTAGAACTCAGGTTGCTAGGTTTTTTTTTTGACACCCCCCCCCCAGTGAGAAAATGAAGTGTTTAGGTGGCCCTAAGGTCACCCTGGAGCCTTATCATAGGGACTGAGCTGCCATATTATTCTCTGAGGCTCACTTTTCCTTGTTTTCTGCTCCTGTAGTAACTGCTCATCCTGCTTGCACCTCAGCATCAACTCTGGGGAGAGTCCCCCTGGGCTTCTTGGTTCCTAGCAACCTGTGGCTGGGAGGGAGCTCCCATGGCAGCTTGTCTCCTCTGTGGTGGAGACCTAGGGCCACCAAGACTCTAAGACCCTGTTGCACCTTGTAAGCAGTGATGCTGCTAAGTACAGAAATTGTTGCAGTGAGCTCATTCCTGGGGACCATGAAGCCCATCTCTGGGTGACTCCTGTCAGAGAAACTGTTGAAAGTGGCTCACTTCAGCCTAACTGCAACCCTCCCCACCCTCTGGGGCCTCTTGTTTATTGTAAAGCATAGAGGCAGTAGAGTGGCCTTGCCTTCCTCCGTGCTATCTGTTTACCTTCCTCATTTATCGGGAAACTGAAATGACTTAGTGAACTAGGGTGTCTCATGGCAGGCCGCTGCAGGGAGACCTGGTGTTCTGTGACTTTGTTCCACACTCCAAGACCTTGGTTTCTTCACAAGCAGAGCAGGGATGGTATTTATACAGGCCTCAGGATAGAGGAGAGTTCTTTCAGTCCTGTGTTTGAACCATGAATCTCATAGAATAAACACAAGGTATGGGTGATGCTTTAATTCACTAGAAGGGCCAGAGAACAGAGTTGAGATCTCACTCTGCCAACTATGTCCTAGGCTTTTAGGAAGAGAAGACATGGTAGCAGACAGATGTGGTCCCCCTTAGCATCTGGCTCTGCAGGCACTAGCCTGCACTACATTCCACTGGAGCTGAGCAGTGAGAAAGGAGTCTGCCCCCATAGCCCAATGCGATGGGCATGCCTTTTAGACTTTCCTCCAGTTGTTCTATTGCTGGAGGCATTTCTTTCATTTTTACCTAGCTCACCTCAGCTTTGAAACCCTGGCTGTGGCATCAGTGTCCCCAGATGTCTGTCAGCTATGCAGATGTGTGGGCTGGATTGTGGATGGCCAGGGCCGTGGACAAGACCCGAGTCTATTACAGGATACCCCAGGAGTATAGAGTGCTCTTGTAGCCCTTCTTCAGAGATACTGCCAGCCGCCAGTTGATTCTTGTCTAACACATTCCCACTCTGCTCCAGGACACTTCAGGAGGCTCATTCCACACCTGTAGACTGAGCTGGTGCCTGCAGCCATTCTCCATGGATACCTCACAGAGGTTGGATATAGGTCCAAGGGTCTTGCTAAACCAGTCTGCATGGCTTCATGGGGGTAGGCAGAGCCAGTCAGGGAGACATACTGGGAGGTTCCTGTCAGGTCCAGAAAAGATCTAGAAAGTCTGGAGCATCTGAGACCACTGGTTTGTGGGGCACTTACTCTATTTTAGGACAGTTCAAAAATAACTGCATGCTGGCCACAGAGACCACAGTGGGTAAAGGACTTGCCCTGTTTCACTGGGATTTGCACGTCTAGTTGTATGTCTTAAAGCTAAAAGCAAAACCTGTCTCTTTAATTACCTGTCCCTGGCAGTAGCAGCAGGGATGCGCACCCTAAAGCCCCAAGCTGGGAGAGCTGCCTGCCTGCCTTCCAGCCCTGATAGCGGTTGCCCACATCACTCAGTGGTCCCCACTTGACAGTGCCTAGAGCTAAGGGTGGATCCTGACCTTGAATCAGATACTTATGGCTCAAATCCTTTGCTTGCAACCACCCATCTTAACTTAATTCCCCTTTCCTTTAAAGTTAATTAGGAGAACTACTCTAGACAAAAACAAAGTACCCCAACAACCCCTCACCTGCAGTTTTGTGGGGCTTGACTGAGCCAGCCCCTTCCTTCTAGCCATTGTCCCTTCATATCAGTATGAATAGGCCGGATGCCCAGGAAGCTGGCAGTTCAGGGTTCTGATCTTCTTAGAGCTGGGATGATGTCTTTGAGGCTTGGTTTTTGTCATTTTTTAAAGTGAGTTATCTGGGACTGAGAATGCTAAAGGTTTGCGATCTTATATGTGCTGTCTCTAGCTGCATCCTGAGCTGTGATATCAAGGCAGGGAGTGGGTGCATGCTGTTTACGTTTTAACTGTAATTTGTCTGTTCACACTGTCTTGCTTTCCATGGCTATGGCCTGGTGTGCTCCTGATGAATGGAGATATGTATTGGGCACTGCTGTGCATGGGCCTGTGGTGCCATTGCAGGCCCAATCTCTGCCTTCCTAGTGCCTCCCAGCCCATTGAGGTTACAGATAGTATAAGGTAATGCTGAACTCCTAGCACCCTTGATTCTTTGGGATCTTTCAGTGTTAGAGGGGCTTCTGCTCTTCCCCAGAGTGGCTGTTTTGTTTTTTGTTTTGTTTTGTTTCAAGACAGTTTCTCAGTTTAATAGCTCTGGCTGTCACTTTGTAAACTAGACTGGCCTCAAACTCATAGAGATCCACCTGCCTCTACCTTCTGGTTGCGGGGATTAAAGGCATGTGCTCCACCACACCCAGTAGAACGGCTTTTCTGCCTCTGACTGTATTATATACTCCAAGACTCCTAGACTTGAAGAGGAGTTAGTTCCCTTTGCCCACATAGGCATTGTGAGAATTTATGACTGATATTAACAGTTCAGTGTAAAGATAAGGGGCTGGGCATTTAATTCAGTGGCGGACTGCTTGCTTAACATGTGCCAAGCCTTAGGGTCAGCCCCTGGAGAGGGGCTGCCTGCTGCTGCTTTTTATCAGAGGTGGGGTATCTAATACTGACTGTTCAGAGCCTTTAGGCAACAGGAGGGCGCTCAGGTTTCATCCCAGAAACCCTGCCCTACTCAATTTCCTGTAGAGGGAGGAACCAGTCTGTCACTTGAGAGCCTGGGAAGGAAGGCTTCACGTGATTTGCTCTCCCTGGCACAGCGGGGCTGTGAGCCTCAGGCTTCCTAGCTGCTGTTCCCAAGACAGACTCAAAGGAGGGCTGGCAGTTTGCTATCAGCCTTTGTTCCCAGACTCTAACCCTAATTCCTCTGGGTGTTTCAAGTGTCCCACCTTCCTGCTTCTGCTGGTCTCAAGCAGCTGCTTCTACTCCTAGGTGTATGTGTGTTGGGGGAGCTGAGGGTTCACGCAGAGTGGTTCCCAGTCCTGTCCTCTTTTAGACTCAGGCCTCAGTTGCTCAAGAGTGACTCTTCTCTGCCCTTCTACTCCCTGCCCATGTGTCTGCTCTCTGCTTCCATCTAAGACACATCCATGGGGGCAAGACAGCCATGAGCAGACACAGACTGCTGACTCCCCACCCCTCACTGATGCTGTCCCCTCCTCAACCCCCTGCCCATCCTTGTTGATGTTTCTGTTTACCAAGCAGATTCTCACGCCGGGGCCTTTGCTGGTCACCCTTACCTCGCTCCACTCTGAGCTCTGCTGAGGTCTCACTGCTATAAGGCCCATTCCTACACACCTACCTCAAGTAGCAGCTCTGCCTTATCCCCCAACTGTCACCTTCCTTGCCCCGCCTTTCCTGTTTCTCTGTATCAGATGTTCTCTGCTCTACTGACTTAAATTCACATCTGGGGCTGGAGAGTTGACTCGGCAGGTAAGAGCACCTTCTGCTCTTCCGAAGGTCATGAGTTCAAATCCCAGCACCCACATGGTGGCTCACAACCATCCGAGAAGAGATCCAACGCCTTCTTCTGGTGTCTGAAGACAGCTACAGTGAACTCACATATAATAAATAAACAAATCTTTTAAAAATAAATAAATAAATTCACATATCACGTAATCCATCTACTTGAGGTATATAGTTCAGAGTTTGGGTTTTTATTTTTTATTTTTGTGTTTTGGTGCTTGGTATGGAACCCAGAGCCTTACACAAGTTCGGCAAGTGTTCTTTCTCACAGACCAGTGGGTTTTCAGGTTCACAAGGCTGTGCTCTCCTGGCTGCAGTCATCTGCAGACCCTTTCATTACTGTACCAAGAAAGGCCACATATTAGCTGTCACTCTTCATTTCCCCAACTCCTGTCCCCTGGCAGCCACCAGTCTGCTTTCTGTCTCTCTGGGCATTTCTTATAAATAAAATCTACACTAAACTCTCCTGTGTGTCTGGCTGAACTTAGCAGTAATGTGTTCAAGGTTCTTAGGTAAGTGCCTCTTTTCATTACTAAAGGGCACTGCACCTCAGGAGCAGACCACAAGTATTTAACCTCACCATTGGGGTTTTTGGGTTGCTTTTGCTATTTAACTATTGTGAACAGTGCTGCTTGGCACATTTATATGCAGGTTTTGGTGTGTATGTAAACTCTATTTTTGTTGGGTGTGGACCTGGGAGTAGAATTACTAGGTCATATGGTAATGTGGAACTCCTGGCCTCACAAGCCCAGTAGGACTTCAGCTGCCAGGTTTTCCTGCCTTTTGTGCCCCTGAGCCAATGTGGCAGCCTGGGGCTCTCACTCAGCTAGACAGCCTAGATTGCAGCCTGCTTTGTGAGTCCTGCAATCCTGCTGGAGCCCCAGTGTCACTAATTATAAGAAAGGGTGACAGAGAATCACAACCACTGAGGTGTGAAGCAGGCGACGCCTGACTATAGCCTTCTCGGACCCTCATCCCAAAGCATGAATCTGTCAGGTAACCCATGTTTCTTGAGTCCCTGAGGTGTGGGAAGGTCACATCTCTGCTGTCTACATGACTATCCATCCTCGTAGTGGGGTGCACTGGATGGCGATGCTGTCACACACCTCCTCCTTCCCATGCCTAACCCTTCCTGAGCACCAATTCTGCCAGGGACTGCGCACTGCTGTCTCCCCACATCTTGCTGAGTCCCACACAGCAGCTGGGTGAAGTTTAGATGAGCGGCTTTCAGAATTCCCACTGCACAACAGTCTCCTCATTTAGAAGTGCTGGGTTGTTAGTGTGCTCTCATTCCAGGGCAGGAAGGTTGGGATCTCACCCGGTATCAAAGAACTTTCATTTCTCCGTGGACAGTGGCTGGTAGGCTCTCTCCAGCACTCTGAACCAGGCTGTGGTGACTACCAACTTTGCAGTTCTTTAAATGGTGGCTGGCACCTGGGAAGCAGCATGTAGCATTAGCTGTTGTGGTTATTGTTGTTAGAGGAGTCTGGCTGAACCCCACTTAGGGCCCAGTAGACTGGTGGGAGGTCTGGGGAGCTAACCTAGCCTTGGCCTCTTATCTGTACAGTGAGTTGAGTGAGTTCATCCTGGGAAGACTGAAGTGAGAGTCACATAAAGTGGGCAGCAGGAACTGGGAGTGTAGGAACAGCAAGGTCAAGGAGCAGGGAGTAGAGGCTCAGCAGTCAGTGCCCTGAAAGGCTAGCCGCCGAGCCTTTCCTCGCCCAAGGGCTGCTTTCTGATGCTTCATTTCTCATTTCATGCATTTTGTGTGTTGACAATCGTACTAGTGTAGTCTTACCAACACTAGCAGCAGGCTCCTTGCCCTGTCTATGATAGAACTGGAGAGGGAGAGGGTCCACATTAACCTCATGTTCACCTATCCCATGTTCCTCTGTCATGTCTCTGCAGGGAGGAGGTACAGGAGAACTGTGTACGATGGCGGAAGAGATTCACCTTTGTGTGTAAAATGAGTGCCAACCCGGCCACAGGCCTGCTGGACCCCTGCATCTTTCGAGTGTCTGTGCGCAAGGTGAGGTGGGTTCATGTGACTGAGCCTAGGGACTGTGAGCTCAGAGCTGAGGGTGTGTGGGGGACTGACGACCTGTGGTTTTAGGCCCCTTTCCTACCATGTCCACTCCAAGGAAAATTGTGGGTTTTTGTGTTCTTTTCTCTTGGTGCTTTTGGGAGATCTGTGAGAGGCCAGGGTTCCCTAGTCATGCTTTTTATGTCTCTTGTCTTTCTGCAGGAGCTGAAAGGTGGAAAGACATATTCTAAGGTAAGACGACAGTGCAGGAGCCTTGTTTCACACACTCCCTTCCTTCTTCCTTTTCCTAGGATTTCACTAGTCAGGCTAGGGATTGATCAAGAGCTTACTTAACAAGACCACCCAGCTTCTGCTTCCAAAGGGTTAAAGGGGCATGCAACCATACCCAGCTTCTATACTTTGTATGTTTTGCTGGAGATTGAACCCTGGGCAAGTCCTCTACCATTGTCTCTGGTTTTCTAAGGAAAAAAGAAACACACATACAAAACTGAATGAAATGTATATGACTTAGAGAAAAGGAAAGCGAGTGCTGTGTGTACATGTGCTTATACGCAGCAGTTGTTCAAACTGATGTAAAGATTCTGCAGCTTACTTACCCAGTGTATCCTGAGCATCTGTTCAGGTCATCTCAGCTTTCTGTATTCTTTCTAATGGCAGCAGCGTCTCACTGTTGCTGGCGATACAGAGTCAGCCCTTCACTGCTGTTGTAGAGCTGTGTTGATCCCAGGTCTTTATTAGTGCCTGTCTCCCACCACCACCTCCTCCCTGGGCTTCAGCCCTACGATTAAAAGCTTCTCTATTGGAACAAGTGGGAAAAGATGGCCTGGCTTGAGTGAGCCTGTTCTGTTCTCCGTCTCTGTCCTCTGGGGTGTTCTTGGTCACCCCACCTCTCATCCTGTGGGAGACCTGAGATAAGAGAAGCATTGCTAGAGCTCCAAAGCCCATAGCTCTTCATGTCTGCCCTGGCCCAGGATTGGAGGGACTGTGAGAAGGCAGGCGTCTCCTGTTTACTCATGAGTAAGGACTTCCAAGGAGCCTCCAGCCCACGTCAGATGCTGCCAGACCTTTCCCTGCTGTTCCGTAGCAGAACCTCACCATGGGCTTTATCCCACTATGCAGATGAGGAAACCAGTATACTCAGAAGGACTAAACTGTAAAATGGGGTCCCTCTGAGTCATTAAAAGGGCTTGAATCCAAACCCACTTTTCTGATCCTGTAGTCGAGACTTGTATGTAACTGGTGCACAGTCATTGTCTAGTTAGTTTGCTACCCGGGCTCCCTGCCTCTCTGTATTCAGGTAGATGTGGAGTCCATCCACGTCTGCTGTGCTGCTGCTCTTGCCCTTTCTTTCTCTGTCTCACGTGCATCCCAGAAGGGCAGCCCAGCTCCTGGGGTCATGTCCTGCTAGCCCTTCACTCTTCCCTCCGCCAGGACTTCATGGCGATCCTGCCCTGCCTGCTCTGTAGTATCTCATCCCCTGCCCTGACACCCGAGTTCCCACGGGCCTTCCTTCTCTGCCTGCTCCTGTCAGCTCCCTACAGCATGGCCTTGTTTCCCTGGGAACAATGTGTCTGTGTCACAGACAACAATGTCCTTTCATCTCAGACACACTGGCAGTAGTGCACCCTGGGACTGCACACAAAGGGTGCTTTGTGCCACATGTGAGCTTCTTGCTTTGCCACGTTGGTGCTGCTGACCCAGGATCCTGTCCTTGAGTCCTGGTTATACAACAGTCAGTGGGGCTGTGGTGTGAGCCTGCTCTCCCCCGCCCTCCCCAAGTTAACCCTTCTGTTGCAGTCTGCTGCCCAGCAGCTGTCCTCCCTGCAGCCTCCCACTTTTTTTGGTTTTTTTTTGTTTTCCCTCCCAGCTGGGCTTCACTGACTTGAACCTGGCCGAGTTTGCAGGCTCAGGCTCCACAGTGCGCTGCTGCCTATTGGAAGGATATGACACCAAGAATACCCGCCAGGACAACTCCATCCTCAAGGTACCAGAGCTCTGCCACCTCTTCTGCCTTAACAAGGGGTAGGGGCAAGTATATCTCCTCAACAGAAACACAAGTTCTCAGAGATGCTGGGAGGATGCGGGCCCTGAGTCATAGCCTCAGTTTTCTCATGCATAGTTGGGTGTGATCCCCACCTTCCTTAAGGGCTTGATAAGCACCTTTGTCAGTCCTTTTTTATCTCGTGACCCTAACAGCAAGCACAGCCTATGCATGTGGTGTCTGTTATTACATCCAAGTTTGAATACAGGGAGTGGTGACAACATAAATTCTATCATTTGCCCTAGGTCATAAGCAGAGCTGGCATTAACCCACCAGTCATGTAACCGCACAGCCTAGGCCCTAATTGTTGCCAGTCCTGATCTGAGACCTACTGGCTCCTGTGAGGTATCAGTGAGCACAATTCATGTTCTGGACCCGTGCACACCTTGTAGGGATAGTACTCTGAGGGCTGCAAGGTTTCCAGGAGTCCAGGTAGCTTCTTCCCTCAGGCAGCTGCCCATTTGTCTTCTTAGGAACAAATATTCAGATATCTGTACTAGCACACCTCTTCATCCCTTTCCACAACCTCTTACAGGCTGACCAAGAAAACAGGTTTGCCTAAACACCATGGCCAGCTGTGCCTGGCACAGAGCTGGCCATGAGGTAATTGACAGGACCTGAGGAACATCCGAATAGGTTCAGGCTGGTGATGTGGTGGCATGCTGTGTAATCCTAGAATTTGAGGCGATCATGAGTTTGAGCCAGCCTGAACTATATACAGCAAGACTATATCTGTCTTTATTTTTATGTATGTGAGTACACTATAGCTGTCTTCAGACACCAGAAGAGGGCATCAGATCCCATTACAGATGGTTGTGAGCCACCATGTGGTTGCTCGGAATTCAACCCAGGACCTACTAGGAAGAGCATTCAGTACTCCTAACCGCTGAGCCATCTCTTCCAGCCTTGTCCTCTTAATCTTTCTTGCTACCCTCAACCTGCAACTGGGGTGTCAGCCACTTTGTGTAGATTGCTGTCATGGCTGAGTGAGATGACCCACAAGCCCTGAGGCTGTGGTGATGCTCACACTGAGGTCCTGGGTGGTCTGGGATCCGAGCTCTCCTTTCCACCTTGTTACTACTCTCACCTTCACTCCATCCTCAGCTGTATTTGGGGACTCAGACTTCCATGTTTAGACCACTGGCAGAGTCATTGCAGGTGGGTGTCAAGTTCTATACTGGCAGCATATTTTACTTCATTTTCCAAAACCTTTTGCCTGGTGGTAGTTGTGCACACCTTTAATCCCTGTACTAAGGAGCCAGAGGCAGGTGTATCTCTGAGTTCAAGGCCAGCCTGGTCTATAGAGTGAGTACCAGGACAGCCAGGGCTATATAGAGAAACTTTGCCTCTAAAAACTAAAAAGAGGAAAGGAAAGGAAAAAAAAAAAACCTTTCAGACAGCCCCTGCCTGGTGGCCCTGTGAGTATCCCTTCTTCTCTGTAGTTCCCCAACTCAAAGTTCTGTTCTCACACACATGGGCAAAGCAAATGTGAGTGAATATGGCCTCTGGAGCTCACAGTCTGGTTATAAGTCATCATTGCAGGAGCCAACTTGCTCCCCTTAGGTGCAAGGTGCTAGTCAAGTGACCTCAGTTGGTCGGTCTGTCTGTTTTTCAAAGCAGGGTTTCTCTGTTGTACTGGTTGTCTTGTAACTCACTTTGTAGATCAGGCTGGCCTTGAACTCACAGAGATCCACCTGCCTCTACCTCCAGAGTGCTAGGATTCAAGGCATGGGCCACAATGCCAGCTTCTTCCACTTGGCTACCCATTATGTCCTCCACACAGGATACAGGCTTCACTGTGGGCAGGTGTCTTAGTTAGGGTTTTACTGCTATGAACAGACACTATGACCAACTCAAGTCCTATAAAGGACAACATTTAGTTGGGGCTGGCTTATAGGTTCAGAGGTTCAATCTATTATCAAGGAGAAAACATGGTAGCATCTAGGCAGGCATGGTGCAGGATGAGCTGAGGGTTCTACATCTTCATCAGAAGGCTGCTAGTGGAAGACTTGACTTCCAGGCAGCTAGGATGAGGGTCTTAAGCCTACGCCCACAGTGACACACCTACTCCATCAAGCACACACCTCCCAGTAGTGCCATTTCCTGGGCTGAGTATATACAAACCATCACAGCAGATGACATGGGAAGGGACAGAGTTGGTATTGGAGCTCAGAGGCTGCCCTGAGCTGGTGTTAGCAGCTGGTAATGTTTTCTGTCTTCTACCCATAGGTCACCATTGGCATGTTCCTGCTCTCTGGAGACCCCTGTTTCAAGACGTGAGTATCATCCTGGCTATAAGTGGGGATGGGGGCCATGAGATAGAGTCTTCCTTTCTCCAGGTCTGGGGTACCCCTGTTTCCACTTGATCCTGAGATTGGGGCACCCTGGTCACATACCCCTCTGTCTTCCCAAGGCCACCATCTACTGCCAAGTCCATCTCCATCCCAGGCCAGGACTCCTCCTTGCAGCTGACGTGTAAAGGCGGTGGGACCAGCAGCAGTGGTGGAGGCAGCACCAATTCCCTAACTGGATCCCGGCCCCCCAAGACCCGGCCCACCATCCTGGGCTCAGGTACCATCTTCAACTGCATATCTCTCCCCTGCCTGTGACTTCAGCTTCTCCCCTGAGCATTCTGTCCCAGAAAGATGCTTATCAAGAGGTGGGTGCAGGCAGGTATCACACATCTTTAATTCTTCACTCAGAAGACAGAAGCAAAAGGATCTATGAGTTCCAGGCCAGCCTGGGCTATCAATGAGGCATTGTCTCAAAAAGAGGGTGATAGGGTGGCAGAAGGGGTAGCATGCTTCTGCTGGGGCTGCCATTGCTCATGAGTGAGTACCTTGATGGTCTCACAATCCCACATACCCTCCCAGGGGTATTCAGCACTGGGAGGCGGAGAAGCCCCAAGATGATTAGTGAGCAGATAGCACATGTGGCCCTCCAGACCTGAGACCTAGGATGGACTCAACTACCAGGGCTTGGCTTTTTCCCTACGCCCAGCTTTTCGCAAACCCAGCAAGCCAGGTGAGGTCCAGAGCAGAAAGCTGCGGTTCCTGCTTGCCTTGACTTGGTGTGCATAGGCATAGGGGCTTCCCAGCACCATTGTGGTCTCTAGTTTATGGAGGCTAGTGAGCAGAGGAGAGAGCTGTCTAGACAAGGTTACTCTTGAGTAAACTAAAAGACAGTTCTCTTCTGGGCAGAGCGGTACTTGAAGACCCGTGTGTCTTAGCAGCTGGTTCCCCGGCCACATGCACAAAACATGTTGAGAACCTGAGCTGGTTTAGCTCCTGCATGTAATCCCAGAGTGGGAAGGTAGAGGCAAGAGGATCAAAAGTTCTATCTACACAGCAAACTCAATGCTGGCCTGGACTACATAGGACCCTGTCTTAAAATAAAAGATGGGCATGGTGGTGCACATCTTTCACCCCAGAAGTCAGAGGCGGGTAGGTCTCTGAGTTAGAGGCAGCTCAGTCTTTATAATGAGTTCTAGGCCATTTGCCTAGTGAGACCCTATCTCAAAAGACTAAACAAAACCCTACCTGGCTCTGGTGGGGATCTGGGCAGACCTGAGTTCATCCAGTCACCTGGTCATGCTCATCTCTGGAGTGGGAGGAAAGGGTGAGTCCAGTCCTCCCCTCCTGTGTTGGTTGGCAGGATTGGGATGTATGCATTCTAGGTCCACACCCAGGCCCACCTAATTCTCTTGTGTTTATAGCTGGGGAGCGCTAGGGAAGTTTGCTTTGAAATGACCTGGAACATCCTCCACCCAGTTCCACCCTTTCCCAGATTTGTTCATGAACCCACGCTCGTGCCAGTTTCAAGGCCTTTAGAATGCCATCCCTGTGTCTGGAAGACCCTGTGCCTGCTGCCTTTGCTGTCTCCTCTCCTTGGTGTCCTGTCATGGCATTAGGGGATCTGGGAAGAGCCTTTGACCCACAGACTGACCAGGCCTTGCATGTATGCTGCCTTTGCTTCATCACTCACTGGATCTTCCCGGGAATTGCTCACAAGAGGGTTCTACGTGGGGGAGAACTGAAGGGTGAAACTACGGGGGTCGAGAGAAAAGAAGACACAGAGACATTAGTGCATGGCTGTACAAAATCTTTCTGTATTTCTTTGGGGACAAGAGCGACAATATATGTGCTGTGGGCGTGACCCTCCCTCCCAAAGCTGCAGAGTCTTCTCAGCAGGTCTCCGGCAGGCTGAGAGATGTTGCCATAACAAAGATCACGGGGTCTGCTACACAGCAGGAGATGGAGACTTGACTCACAGGAAACTGTAGCTCTTTTGAAATGCCAGAGAAGCTCTGACATCTGTCAGGTGGGAGGAGGTGTGGCTGGAATTCCTCAGCTCCGTGTAGGTGAAATGCAGGCAGCTGAATTTGTCTAGAGGCTATATGGCTCACTACAACTCACCATGGTTGTGGATAACTGGCTAAGATTTTTGTCTTCAAAGATCTTGACAGATGCTCCCAACAGCTATTTGTAGAACGGGTAACCTGGGTACCGAGGGTAGCATGTGGCTTGCGGCAGATTGCTGCTCCTCTAGCCCTTGGTCTTCAATCTGCAGAGTGGAGTCACAGTGCCCCATGGAAGATTTGCTGAGAGTTGCAAGTGAGGTAGCACCTTAATGTAGCTTTGCTGCTCTCCCCAGGACTGCCAGAGGAGCCAGACCAGAGCCTGTCCAGTCCTGAGGAGGTGTTCCACTCTGGCCACTCCCGCAACTCCAGCTATGCCAGCCAGCAGTCCAAGCTATCTGGTGAGTGGTCAGGACGTAAACCTGGGACCTCCCAGAGCCCTGGGCCCCCGTAATCACCTTCCCATATTGCCCACCCCCCAGGCTACAGCACAGAGCACTCTCGCTCCTCCAGCCTGTCTGACTTGACACACCGCAGAAATACATCCACGAGCAGCAGCGCCTCTGGTGGCCTCAGCATGGCTGTAGAGGGTCCTGAGGGCATCGAGAGGGAGCATCGGCCCTCTGAGAAACCACCTCGGCCTCCTGAGAAGCCCCCACGCCCCCCACGCCCCTTGCATCTGTCAGACCGCTCTTTTCGGTGAGTCTCATTGTTTAGGGCTTCCTGGTAAACAGTCCTTCCAGTGCTCCCTCCAGTTCTTCTTTGCATCTGACCACACAGGGTTAGACAGAATAGATTCCCCATCTCAGCATGCTGAAAGGTTATGATTTAACCAACTGCTGAATGAAGCACATCCCTGGGCTAGGTCTGTGTACCCTTGCTTAGACAGTGCTGCCGTTTGTGGCTTTGTGTATTATTAGTCTGTAGACCTGACAGACCTTGTTTGAACCTTAGATCTGCTATGCACACATCGTTTGGCTTCAGGCAGGTTCCTTAGCCTCTTAGTCCTAGTCTGTTTTCTGTCAACGCCTGCCCCTGAAGGTGAATGGGATGGCTGAATGGAGTGCATAGAATGTTCTAGAGCTGTAGGTGCTGAAGTTATCCTTGTCTTGTTGCTGAACTGTCACTGTGCTGTCATAATTCTGTCCTTCTCCCCCAAGGCGAAAGAAGGACTCAGTGGAGAGCCACCCAACCTGGGTGGATGACACTCGAATTGATGCAGATGACATTGTGGAGAAGATAATGCAGAGCCAGGACTTCACTGATGGCAGCAACACTGAGGGTGAGCTGCCCGCTCCAAGCCAGCCGGGGTGACGATGGCCTCCAGAGACTATCCCTGTCCCTCTCAGCCTCATCCTCCCTTATGTCCCCACAGACAGTAACCTTCGGCTGTTCGTGAGCCGGGATGGCTCCACCACACTGAGCGGCATTCAGCTGGCCAACAGGTAGGGGCTAGGGACAGGGAGGTGTGGTGAGGCAGCCGTGGGATTCCCAGCCTTGCTTTAAACATTCTTGTTACCGGTGACCTTGGGCCCACCACCTTCAGAGTCCTTTGCTAACTGTGCCTTCCCATAGGCCTTTGTGCAGAGTGATCTGCAGTATTTCTGGTTCCCCAGGCCTTTGAGCCAGTGAATGAGAGTAGTGTCCAGTATGCAAGGACGTCCTGGGATGTTTCGCTGTGTTTCTGGGAACTAGGAACAGGTCTTTGGAACTTCTGGATCCAGAGCACCAACACTTTAGGGTGTGTCTTGTGCTGCTCTGCTGACCCCTGTTGGCTAAGGCTAGAAATTACAACCACCCTGTCCCATCAGCCCTGGGCTGCCCAGGGTGAAAGAACAAGAAACCACAGGGACCTCCTTACAAAGGTGATAAAGACCCTCCTTAGACCATTGCAAAATGAGAAGCTGAGATTGGAGGAGGGAAACTAACCTGGTTTCTGAAAACCTAAGCAGTGAGGAGAATAGATGTGGCCCCTTCCTTTCTCATGCCTTCTTAATGAATCTTAACAGTCCTCCAAACCTGTGTTTTCATTTATCAAATGACACAGGGAACAGTTTCTCCTTGCCAGGGTTACTATGAAAGGACTGGTCCACCCAAGTGGGTACACAGCAGGTGTCCAGAGGGGACCAGGCACAGCTGTGGACCCCACCAACTCTGATGCTATTTCTGTCACCCTGAGCAAATGTCTGAACACCTCTGGGGCCTCAGTTTCTGCCGGTCTGTAAGAGACTGGCAGAGTAATTGCATGTGAAGTACCCACAAGGGTCTGGCCAGGGATTCCTCGGTAACTGCAGCTCACCTTTCTCCACCCTGCAGAGTCTCCTCGGGAGTCTACGAGCCAGTCGTGATTGAGAGCCACTGAGGGACCTTGCTGTCCAGCTGAAGAAGGGTCCTGCCATCTCCGGCACCCAGGCCAGTGGCGTTCCTGGAGGAGCCGGAACCTGCCCTTCGGACCTGCTCCGCATTGCATCTGTGCCTCCTTATTCTAGCCACACTGGCCCCCAACGCATCATTCCATTGTCCTCCATCCACCCTGGGACCACTGGTCCTGGGTGCCACTGTGAATATTGTCCTCTGAACCACTAGAAAATGGGGCAAGATGGAGCTGACCAGGACTGCCCTGACTGGAGAGGACCTGGGCCCAGCAAAGGACACACAGCCATTCGGTGTCGGAGTGCTGGTGCAGCTTCAGCCAGGCTGACAGGCACTTGCTCCATTGTCCTTGCCCTTCAGGAGCGGGGCCACCCCAGAACCCTGCCCTGTGACTCTGCTTACTGCTCCTCTGTCTTTTCTCTGTATCCTGAGGAGACCTGCGGGCAGCCTTCTCCTGGGAACCAAGACCTCAACCCCACACTCCGATTGCGACCCCACCTCCTTAAATGTTCTCCTGCTGCCCTGCAGCCTGCACTTTGCACATGCTTGTCCCCAGCACAGCCACTGGCCCTTGCCCTTCTTCAGGACTCCTGGGTGCTGTCGGCTGTGCAACCAGACCTAAGGAACAGTAGCCCGGCTGGAACGTGGCATTACCCCTTCCCTTTGATTATCCCCAGCTCAGACCCAAGGCCAGAGCCTAGAAAGGCTCGAGCATCATGGTGCCATCTGCCCAGGGCTGGGTCCTGAGCAGCTGGCCTTCCTGCAGGAAAGGAAGGGTGAGGCCCAGCCGTGCTGGGTAAGCAAAGGCCTTTTCCTCTGCTCTCATGTCAGCAGGCCTGGGCTGGGTTCCAGGCTAGAGAGTCAGTCAGCCAGGTGGACTGTGACTGGATGAACTGGAGCTGGCTTACTGCCAGGCAAGCCTCAGCCCTCCTGGGCAAGGGGCATGCTTTCCCTGGGGAGGCTGGCCCTGTGCCCTGCCTAGGCTCTCCCCTTACTACCCACCCAGCACTTTCTGTCTGTCCTGTAATTTGCTTAAAGGAGAGTATAGGCTGCCAGCTCAGCCCTGGATAAACCCGTAAGCTTTACTCACTTTGTATCAACCCAGCAGGCTGGCGTTTCCTTGGCCCCTTAAGGTGTTTTTCTTTTCCTCCTGAATTCACAGTACTTGTATTCCTTCCACCCCAACAAGGGGAGATAGGTGCCTCTGTTCCCCACTCCACCTACACCCCAGCAGGGCTGGGGGTAGATGGGTATGGGGCACTGTTTCTATGGGTGGGAATGGCTGGACTCCCCAGGTTGGGAGGTTCCTTGCCTAGTTTGTGTCTTTCTCAGCTGGCAAAAGTTGGGGCTGTGGTCTTAGAGCTGCCTGGTGTCGGGACCAGATCATTTCTATGGGTTCTGTTGCAGTTGTTTTAGTCAGCAGATGAATGTTAGATGCTGCTGCCAAGGCAAGGCAGACATGGCTAGGGAAGGTTCTGGAGCTCAGATTTCTTCCTGCGCAGCAGGTGCCTGGCACTTTAAGGACTCTGGCAGCTCTGTTCCTAGGTGAGGTGACCCCCAGAAGATGGAGAGAGCGCTGTTGTGTTTGTCTAGAGCCTTCCCCAGTCAGAGCATTATTTTGGTCTAGTTCGAAATTCCAGGGCTCCAAACACAAAGTGGTTGGTGCTGTCAGGAAGACTGCTCCAAACCAAGAGTCCCTGCCTAACCCAAGCCAGGGTCTAGACTGGGTAGACGAGCTGCCGCATCCTCCGCTTCCAGGCGCTGGGCTGAAAACATGGCCATAACCAAATGAACACTGGTGGGAGCCAGAGGCTAAGAGCCTTTCCTCATGTGCTCAGTGATTCCCTCGGGTGCCCAGAGCACCAGGACTTCAAATTCTATATACAAAGATAGGATCTATTAGAGATATTTTTGGAAAGGAATTGGTCTATGCAATGCCAGTTTAGGACCTGGAAGACAGTTTAATGTTTCTATTAGAGAGATATAAAGATCTGCAATATTTTTAGGGGTCTTTTCTGGTTACCCTACAACTGACCACACTGCATGGTCTGGCAGGATGAGCAGGCCCATCTTCCTCTGTGGGGAGGAGTGTTTGCTTTTGTTTTATTCCTTTCTAACCAGGTTACCACTGCACCCCATTCCATGGGCTGTTTGTATCTCTGTCTTAGCTTATAATAGAAAATTATGTCATATGGGGAAATCATCCTAGTGTCAATGTTTGGTTTGGGGGTGAAATTAAATGTTGATGTTTTGTTACTGTTTGTTGTTGGTGTTTCTTTTAATCTCATCACCATGTTGACTGGGGCTAACCATATATGTGTAAGATGGCATGCTGGGAAAAGTGTAGGAGGTTAGGGTTCTCCAGTCTGGCCCCAGTCATAATCCTCACCACGTACATACATACACACACACACATATTACATGTATGTCTACACACATTTATATGACTGGGTGGGCACTTGACAAAGGTCAGAGAACATCTGCTAATCCTGCACATCATTTTGTTTGATATAGTGCCTCTTGTGTGGGGAAAGAATAAAATGTTTTTATTTTGGTATTTACAAGGTTTTGTTTAGCCATGTGGTTTAAGAAGACCTGCTTGCTACTCATGCCTCGAGAGCGTTGGGACTACAGATAATGCACCACCATGCCCAGCATGAATTGGGGGATCTTAAAGCCCCTGCTTTGGGAGAGCCCCACTCTTCCCTAGGGATTTAGCCACTCTGGGCGTGTGGTGCTAATCATCGAAGAAACTGGTTAAAAATACCCGGGCTGTGAGGGCACAGAGGGAGCTGCTGCTTCTGATTGAAGAAACCGGTATCCTTAAGCCGGGCCGTGGTGGCGCACGCCTTTAATCCCAGCACTTGGGAGGCAGAGGCAGGAGGATTTCTGAGTTCGAGGCCAGCCTGGTCCTACAGAGTGAGTTCCAGGGTAGCCAGGGCTACACAGAGAAACCCTGTCTCGAAAAACCAAAAAAAAAAAAAAGAAACCGGTATCCTGGGTGGTGTAGCAGTTGGAGACCCGGTTGACAGCAGCTAGCCCCGTGTTGCAGGTGAGAGACAGAAGAAAAGCATGAGAGAATTTGGCCCAATGCCCCTTGGTTCTAAGAGGGCCATTCTGAATCTTCTGGCAGTGAACAATGAAGGGAAGCCTAGAAGGTATCCTAGGAAGCCAGCCAGTGGAAATCCTCATATCCCAGGCCAGTGGTGGCCATTGTACACGGCCTCTTCCATTAATAGTTTCAAGGGGGTAGAGCCTTTGAATAATGATGGCTGCTTCACCAGCGACTCAGATTATGATCTGTCCACTCTGGGATGCATCTCACTCTGGCTTGGGACTGTATGACAATGTTTAAAGGATTATTGTTTGGGAAGGGTCTGACAGGGACGTAGCCACAAAAACCAGCAAGTCTGAGTTCCCAGCCCCACAGTTCCCTTCAGAAACTACATTTCCCGACATGCAGTGGAGGGCGGGGAAAGGTGTCCACACGTCAGTTCAGACTAGTCCCAGGACTAAGACTCGTAGTCACGTGATTTGCAAGCCGGAAAGGCCTGAACCAGGAACCGGATGTATTTTGTTTCTCCGGCGAAACGCTGGAGAGATGGTGAGCTTCGTGTGCAGTACCCGTGTGATTTGAGAGTACCAAGGGTCGGGGCCCTGAGTAAAATCTTCTTGGGAGATAGGGTTGGGCTCTCCAAACCCGGATCGCTTTCCCCACCGCTTGCGGACCGGTGACACAAGTCCTGGCGTGGCTTTCTAAACCCGAGAGCCACTTCTAGTCAGCCCCCCTGGTGTTGAATGAATGAGAGGCTTGGCGTGTCAACCGGCTGCTCCGACCCTCCTCCGTAAGCGCATTTACACGAGCCATCTCCCAGCTGAACCTTTATTTTTCTCCAGGCCACCGGGACAGACCAAGCGGTAGGATTTGGCCTCGTCGCTGTTAGCTTGATCATCTTCACCTACTACACCACTTGGGTGATTCTTTTGGTATGTGCGCCCCATCCCCACCCCTCTCACCTTCATTCTGCCCTGGATCTCCACGTCAATTCCTAATAAGACTTAAGCAGCAGCTGAGTGCCAGGCACTGTCTGGATGCTTAGCTTGCTCTTAATTTCACGAAACCTACACTATGATTGCTGATGGTGTCTACATTTTATAGATGAGGAGGCTAAGACTCGGGGAGAGGATATTTCTCAGGCTCTGAACTAATGCACAGTAAGGCTCTGTTTTGGGTTTGTCCTCCTGGTTAGCCAGCAGGTTCCTGGGTGTAGGAATCGCCAGTAGATTTTATTAACACCTTAAGTTAGTCTCCCTCCCTCTCTCTCACTTTCAATACTTATTTATTTTATGTATATGAGTACACTGTAGCTGTACAGATGGTTGTGAGCCTTCATGTGGTTGTTGGGATCTCACTCCGCCCCCGCTCGCTCCGGACCACAGATTTATTTATTGTTATTTGTAAGTACACTGTAGCTGTCTTCAGACACACCAGAAGAGGGCGTCAGATCTCATTACGGATGGTTGTGAGCCACCATATGGTTGCTGGGATTTGAACTCAGGACCTCTGGAAGAGCAGTCAGTGCTCTTAACCACTGAGCCATCTCTCTCAAGCTCCCCCCCCCCATCTCTAATGTGGGGAACTTAGTTATTGTTTAAAAGTACATTGTGTTTGGAAAGAGGAATCTTGCAGTACTTGCTGTCCTTCACAGAGAAAAGTTGGGTGGGCTGAAGAGATAGCACAGTGGTCAAGAAGACTGGCTTCTCCTCCAAGGAACGGGGTTCAAGTCCCAGCATCCACATGGCCAGCTACAACTCCAGCTCCAGGAGACCCAGCAAAAGTGCCTGGCACACCACTGCTGCTTAAGTTGTGTTAGGAGTTAGACTGGAGATCCAGGGCTTGGATGAAGATAAACCTGCACTCACATGCACATAGGCATAATCAAAACATAAAGACTCCTTTAAAAGACCTAGGGTTCCTGCATTCAGAAGGCAGAGGAAGGTGGCGTTCGGTGAGGTCAGCCAGGGCTATGTGTGAGACCCTGCCTCAGAAATCACAAAGAATGGTTTCCAGCATTCAAAAGACCCAGGCAGTATTCAAGGCTACGGAGACAAAATAGTGGGTCTCTTGTTACAATACATATCCACACCCAGAGGGAACCTCTTGGGGGTGCTATCAAGGCGGGTCCTCAGTACCCAGTGCTGCCAATGGACTCAAGCCCCTTGAACAGAGGGAGGTGGGATGGCTTCCCTTTGGGGCTGGGTAAGGTGAGCCGTACTCACCAGAGCTCTTGACCTTCGTGCCAGCCATTCATTGACAGCCAGCATGTGATCCACAAGTACTTCCTGCCCCGCGCTTACGCTGTCCTCCTCCCATTGGCTGCAGGCCTCCTGCTGCTCCTGTTTGTGGGTAAGTCTTCAGTTCTCCAAAGGTGTCCTGATCTGTGGCAGGCGTCCGGACGGCTGGCCACCTTCACCCCTGAGCGCCCGTCCACACTTTGACCCTTGCTGTACGTCTGCTTAGAGTCTCCTTGTACCCAATTCTACCTGGGGTTTTCCTGTTCCTTCTTAAAGGCCATAGGCAGAGGCCCCTCTGGTGGTGTTCCCAGTGTTTCAGGTTCTTGGGGTGATGAGAACATGTCTCCCCTTTCCTGTCCCAGCCTCATCTTCATCTTCGGTGTTCCTGCCTCGTCACTCTGGCATCTCTAATGGCTCTGTGGGTTGGGGACTATGTCTTCATTGTTACAGTGTTCTAAGCTCTAGCCCAGGAGCCTAAAAGAGTGCTTAGGGTGACTGAGGAACCACATGGCTGGATGATCGCACAGAGGTAGATAGGAGGGCAGTGCAGTCTTACACCATTCCCTCGGTGATGGTTGACTGACCCTGAGTGGTCGTGTGGCCTGATGAATGACTGGGAAGATACATCCTCAGGTCAGGGTGGTTGGTTGGGAGCCTGACCTTGCATGTGGGTTACTGTGCCTGGCCACCTAGCGTCCACTCCAATCCTCCCAGTCCTTCCCGTCTGTGTGTTACAGGATTATTCATCACCTACGTGATGCTGAAGGGCCAGAAGATGACCAAGGCTCAGTGAAGGTCCAGCCGGATGAGACTGCAGGGGCCTTCTCCATATCTCCTCCAGGGAAGGGACCAAGGGCCGCAGCCTACAATACAGCCAAACTGGCGGCACTGCGGCCCTCTGTGGGACATGGGGCTGTTTACGTCTCAGTTTGACAAACTGGAGCCCTCTCTCTCTTGGTCATCAGTTTAGAAGCCAAGAGGACGGCAGTTTGGGAAGCCTCTCACTCACTTCCTTTGGGTTCAGAGGCTGCACATTGCTGGTCCTGTCAACCTCACAGGCAAAGCTCCCTGTCCCTTCTACAGAGTTCTGTTCTCTCACCTCTGTGCTCCTCCTGCTATGCTGATAGACGGAGCAGGTTCCGGGGTGTGTACAGTCTTCCCACACTTTCTCTGTACAAATCCTGTCCCTTCACAAGGCAGCTCTTCCAAGTCTGACACTTCCCAGGCTCCATGAGGACTTCTGGACCCAGAAAGCCCAACAAACCCCAGAACCACAGGGATACACGTCCAGGCAGCCACACTAGGCCCCAGTTGGTCTGTTTGGGAAAACTTACAAATAAATGTTAATCACGTTGGCATTTGTCTCTCTGCTGTCCTTGCTTTGGGGAGACTGCCTAGTTGTGCAATGAGGGCACATTTAGTTGTACCTTTGCGATGTCCCTATGTCAGACACAGGGTAAAGCCTGAACTAGGACAGATATGGTTCTTACTCTGTAATTGTCACAGCCTGGGCATCAGAAGCCTGGCGCATCTGCTAAGGTCTAGTATAGCCCAGTCTGACATTAAACTATGTAGCTGAGGGTGACCTTGAACTTCTGATCTTTTTGACTCCGTTTCCCCAAGGTTTGGATACCACATGCGAGGAGGGCTTTATGCCTCTAGGCAAGCATTCTTCCAAGGCAGATCCAGCCACTCGATTGGTATTTAAGGAGCCCCTGGGGTGCTCCTCTGGAACATAAGCTTGTGTCTCTCACCCTGGCTGTCTACCCCCATCTCCACACTGTGAAACTGCGTCAATTCTCAGACCCTCTCCAGCCCCTTTTCAGACACAAAACCACCCACCATCTCTTCTCCTCACTGACCTTCCCCTTCCACTCTGGGTTCCTTCATCCTGATGGCTTCCCAAAATTACATATCAGGCTGGCTGTGGTAGCGGATCCCTTTAATCCCAGCATTCAGGATTTGGAGGCAGGGGGATTTCTGTGAGTTCGAGGCCAGCCTGGTCTACAGAGGGAGTTCCAGGACAGCCAGGTCTACACAGAAGAACACACACAAAGAACAGAAAAAAAAAAAACATGGGTCTGGAGAGATGTCTCAGTAGCTATTCCAGAGAGCCAGAGTCCAGTCAAAGGTCACATTAAGTAACCACTACCCACAACTCTGGCACCAAAGGACCTGACACTCTCTTCTGGATGCCACTGGTATCCCCACACATGTGCCCAGATGTGTATATGTATAATTTTAAAGATGAATAGACTTTCTTAAGCAGCATATCTAAGCATCTTTCTTATGTTCATTTCTAGCTCTCCTCTGGGTGGTCCCTCTCACTGTCCCAAGGCCCTGCATGCTAGAGACTCTCATTACTAAAGTCACTGTGGTCTCTTGGGGCTCTGCACCCACCCCTACTCACATCATTCCAGTCTACACAGTTCCCACGTTTGTGCTGGGCACTGAGGCAGGAAGTGAGGTGCGTGTAGTTCCCGCCCTGGTGGCACTCCCAATTCAGGAGGTTTGATGTAATAAACCAAAACATGAGCAAGACAATCTCTGCTCATGCCAAGGGTGATGGAAATAAAGGTCATGTGATCCAGTGTGTGGAGGAAGTGCATAGAGTCCTGAAAGGCGGTACGGATGATCAAGGCAAGTAAAAGTCCAGACAGGACTGATTTCTGGGAGCCCAGGAACAGGGAGACCCTGGGGATGGAAGCTTGCAGCTTGGGTTGAGGGCAAGGAGGGTGTTCGGAGTCGGTCAAGTCTAGAGTGAGTAGGGCAGATGCCCCATGTCATGCTGAGGAGTTTGAATTCAGTTCCACTGCCAAGGGAAGTCACTGGATTCTTAAAATTACGAGGGTGACGTCATCCCATCTATGCTATTAATCATGCTAGAAGTTGTGTCCCTCTAGCTTGCCACAAAAATCTCCGGTGTCTGGCCCTGCTGTGGCCTCCAGTGGGCGCTTCAATAACACAAAAGGATGCTCTGACATCTGTACGACCTGGAGATGGTCACTTCTTTCTCTGCTTTTAGTTTCTTTACCTGAGAGGCAGTCAATGGGAATTTCATGTCTAAAAAGACCCGAGAAACACGATTTAAGCTACCTGCCTCCACAGCCAGTCCTAGAGATGAACGTCCTTGGTTCAGAAGGAAATTGAGAGAAGATTCATTTCTCTGGCACCCCAGCCAAAGCCCAGCGACCCTGCCCAGCCAGAACCAGGGTTCAGAGGACACTTCATCCTCGGGGGTGGGACCCAAGGGCAAAGGCCAGCGTCCCCCTCGCGCATTGAGTGCAACCGTGACAAGAAGGCCTTTTCTCAGGCACCTCAGCCAACGCCCAGAGGCTCAGTACGACCAGGACCAGAGTTCAGAGGATCCTGCATCCTCGGAGGTGGGACCTGAAGCCAAAGGCCAGCGTCCCCCTCGCGCATTGAGTGCAACCGCGACAAGAAGGCCTTCCTCCCGACACTTCAAACAACGCCAGGCAGCTCTGAAGGGCCAGGACCAGAGTTCAGAGGATGCTGCATCCTTGGAGGTGGAACCCGCAGGCAAAGGCAAGCGCCCCTCTCGAAGATTGGGCACAATGGTGACAGGAGCGTCGCGATTGGTCGTTCGCAATGCAGAGGCGGAGCCTGATTCCTGGGCCTCGGAGACACCACCAAAGCGAGAGAAGCTGCACCTGGGGGCGATGGCCACGCCAAGCCTTGGGTCCCACGAGGTAGGTGCGGACCAGAGGGGGCACAAGAGAGGGAAAGGTGAAAGTTCGGCCTTCATCTTGGCCAGAGGTGTGGACACGCCCCCCCCCCCCCCCCCCCCCGTCTCTGCTAAGGAGGGACTCTGCTCTGGGAAGATCAAGACACGCCCCACTTGGGCGCAGGTATGATAGGGGGTAGCGATCTGGTGGGTGTCCTCCGGAGGTCTTCCTTAGTTTCTTCATCAGGAAAATTTGGATGATGAGATAAACTCCATAAGGCTTCCTTAGGACCTCAAGCTCTCAGCTTTGTACACAGGATGGGTCTCCGCTAGGAATGGGTGAGCTGGTATGAGTTCAGCATCCATTTGACCCTTCTTGCTAGCACAGAGGAGGAAACAGGGAAGACTGAATCTCCCATCCTAGCTCCTGCTAGAAGGCAGCTCAGATGCAACAGTAGCAGCTAACATGTAACAGACCATACATGTTGCGGAGGAGAAAATAAGGCTGCGTCTGACCTAAGGGAGCCATCAGATGCATCTGGAATTGACAGCAGAAGGCTGTCCCCACTCTATTTGCATACCACGTGCCAGGTGCTTTTTGGGAACACGGCTATAGTGTTTTATCCCTGTGTTTTATGGCCAAGGAAAATGAAGCAGAGAGAGATAAGCAGGTGATCCCTGATGGGTAGAAGTGGGATTTGAACCCATGAGATATCACCACATGCTCTTTGTTTCTTGTGCCCCTTCCCGTCAGATCCTGGCCCACCCCCTGGAGGTTGGAAACAGGTCGGTTTCCTCAGTGAGTCGCCGAGGCCTTCTTTGGCACCTCCGAGCCAGGCAGTCTAGAGTTGGCCTGTTTGAGATCGGTCCAGGACATGAGCTGCACAGAATGACTCGGATGATGCAGGAAGGGCTGTGGGCTGCCACCCAGGTCTCCATGAACAACCCACCCACGGTGAATGGCCATCCTGTCTCATACACCTCAAACCTAGCTGGCGGGCTATCTCACTAATACATTAACAATGGGAATCAGAGAGCCTACCAAAAAGAGGGAGGCAGGGATTTGTGTCAGGAAGCAGAAATTCTGGGTTAAGAAGCCGGAAGGAAAGTCCAGGAGGTATGAGGGACACCCGGCTTAAAGTGGTGGACGTATGACCTCTATCTCTCTGGGCCTCAAATACCCCTCTCTGTATAATGGGTGGAGGGGTTAATATGCCTGTTTCTGAGGCCCCTGGGCCCCACCAGCTTGAATGGTTAAGAAGGGACCCCCCACCCCCACCCCTACCCCCACCCAGCCCAATCCAGTATATCCCCCCTGGAGCCTGTCAGGCTGGGGCCAAGCTGGCTCAGCAGAAAGCGTCACCCAGCTGCCGACTCAGCAACCCAGCAGGCTGGTGAGCCCGTATGTTGTTTGTGTGTGTGCACACGTATGCACGATTCAAATACAAGATCTGGAGGGGGTTCTCTAGAACACAGCCTGATCCTCATCACCTGCAGGAAATCTCCTAGGGTTCCTCAGGACTGAATACAGCCTGAAGATAAGGCTGCCTGTGGAGGCTGCCTGCAGAACTGGCTGACATAGCCCGCCGCTGGCCACCAGGGCTGTTCCCATAGCTGTTTCTCCTCTCCAGGCCCCTGCAGATTTCTACTCAGAAGTCACCTGCCCAGGCATCCTTCCCCAGTCAGCCTCTCCCAGACTCTTCCCTGGAATCACTCCGCTCCAGGGCCATTTCCTTTTAGGGGGTGCAATCTGGCTGTACACAGCCAGCAATGAGTATTTGAAAGCATGCACCAGGCTTGAACTTGGTGCCTGGTCCTGAAGATTCAGATGTGGGTGATAACACCCATGGGACCCTGTCTTTGGTCATTCCCATCCTTCTTCCAGCCCTGGGTGGACCAGAAGCTCAACTGCCCAATTTAGGCTAAAAAGACTTGTCAGGTCCCTGTTTGCTAAAGGAAAGGGAAAGGCCCAGTGCTGGACTCACAATCTAGGTAGGCCATAGCAGACCCAGACTTTCTCTGAAACCCTCTACCAATCCCTACAGGGACCTCCTACCCAGAAGGATTTCCTGGAAGTCATGACCCAAGTTCACCAAGAGGTAGGAAGTCCATAAGGGGTGGGGAGTCTGCTTTAGCTGCTCCCTCAGCTGCGAGTGGGAGCAATGGCCAGTTCCCAGGACCTGGCTGGGTTGCCGCTCCCTAACCTGACCCAGCTGCAAACACCTGTACCCTGGACCCACAAGGGTGGACTCGCTTGGGCTGCTTTCTTCCCTACAGGGCTTCGAGCTGGGCACCCTGGCTGGCCCAGCTTTTGCACGACTGAGGCAATCCATTGGCCTGACTGAAGAGGACTACCAGGCTACTCTTGGCCCTGGTGACCCCTACCTTCAATTCTTCAGCACTTCCAAGAGCGACGCCAGCTTCTTCCTGACGTGAGCTTGTAGCAGGGGTGGGGCGGGATTAGGGCTCGGTTCCAGGCTGGAGGGATGGCCCTTAGGCAGAGAGGGTCAGGGTCAGAGGAAGGTGGGATGAGGCAAGCGAGGGTAGCCAGACACATCCATCCTGCGCGCAAAAGCAGGAGCAAGAAACTTGGTCGGAACCACGCCAGCTAAGCCTAGACAGTGACCTCTCTGTTCCCATCTGCAGCCACGACCAGCGCTTTTTTGTGAAGACCCAACGGCGCCAGGAAGTGCAGGTGCTGCTCGCCCACCTGCCCCGCTACGTGCAGCATCTGCAGCAGTACCCACACTCCCTGCTGGCGCGGTTGCTGGGTACGCGGCTGGGGGGGGGGGGGGCGGGCAGGTCTTAAACTGTAAAGCTCCTGGGGAGGGCGGATCCCGGGGCGGGGCCCAAAGGGACCGCATTGGGATTGGAGAGTCTCTGGCCCTGTTTCAGGCTGGGTTGGGACTTCACCCAGGCTCTGTGTTCCGGTGCAGGAGACACAGATTGAGAAGGGAGTCTGGGGGCGGGTCCTAGAGTGACAGGCTCAGGTACCTGTCTTGAGAAAGATGCGAGGCCTGGAGCTCCGGTCATACAGATCTGGGGTTGTGGAGTTAGAGGCACCTTCTCCTCTTTCAGGCGTGTACAGTCTGCGGGTGGCTCGGGGGAAAAAGGTGAGTGTAGCGGAGGCGAGGTAGCTCGGCAGTGGGGGCTGCTGGAGGGTGAGCTCGGGCTTCCCTCACTCCCGACCCCTGTCCCCAGAAGTACTTCATCATCATGCAGTGCATCTTCTACCCTACCAGGCGGATCTCTGAGAGGTGAGTCCTTCCGGAGTGGACACAGTGTTCCAATTTCACAGGAAAAGTGCAGTTTGAGACACCAACACTTATCCACTAGACCGTCAAACAGACCCAGGAAGAACTGGTCTTTTGAGGGTCTGGATGGTACTTGGGATAGAACCCAGTGCTTTCATATAGGCTAGGCTCACCACTGAGCTATATCTCCTCCCAGGTCTTTATTTTAGTTTGAAATAGTCCAGATTAGATGCCAACTTTCTATCCTGTTGTCTTACCGTCCCAGGACTGGAATTATGGGTCATACACTGGGCTAACCACCTTCATTTTATAGTTGAGAAACTGAGGAAGGCTAGTGGACTCAGATAACGGGACAGGTGGAATGATTCAATCAGAAAAGGTGCTTGCAGTCAAGCTGGAGGACCCAAGTTCAGTTCCCAGGACCCCCATGATGAAACAAGAGAACCAACTCTTTTGGGAATGGTACTCTCATATAGAAATAAATAAATGTACCTAGAAGCAGAGGACAAACCCAACCTGCTGGTGGAATCCTCCCCTGAGAGACAGGCAAGCAGGGCTGCCACCTGGGTTGGGCTTGTAAAGGCCTGAGTTCGAATCCTTGTTCTGTTCTTTGCATACCTTGTGACACAGGCAAATTAATGCTTGAGCCTCTGTTTCTCCATCTCTAACATGAGGACACAGTCTAGAAGGGTGCTGAGGTTGGAGGTAAATCCATAGTGATTTAGCCCGTACAGGAACAATCCCATCCGGGAAGCCCTTGAATCCAATGATTGCTGTGTATATCCTACCTCCCAGGTATGACATCAAGGGATGCGAGGTAAGCCGCTGGGTGGATCCAGCCCCTGAGGGCAGCCCCCTAATCTTGGTGCTAAAGGACCTCAACTTTCAAAAGACCATAAGATTGGGTGAGTCCAAGGTCACTGCCTATTCCCCCATTCAGGGTGAGGTTTGGAAGGAGGGTCCCCTCTGCCCAAATTCTTAACAGCGCTGGCTCCATACTTACAACTGGGGGTACAAGGCAGATTATAGAATGGGACTGGTCATGGCATTCACACTTCTGGGGCAAGAACAGGCACGTGGTGAGGACTCAGGTGGGTCGTGGTGCTCTCCACAGGAGCCCAGCGGAGCTGGTTCCTCCGGCAGATGGAGCTAGACACCGCCTTCCTGAGGGAACTCAATTTGCTGGATTACAGCCTCCTGGTGGCCATCCAGTTTCTCCACAAAGATGAGAAGGAAGATTACCACTGCATCTTCGGCACATTCCGGTGAGCTTTGCCTCTGGATGTAATGGCAAGGATGGGTGGGGTGAAGTATGCACGAGGTGTGAGACTACCTTCGCTCTTGTGGCATGGCACAGGCTTAAAGGCTGGGAAGTAATGCTGTGTGTGTGTGTGTGTGTGTGTGTGTGTGTGTGTACACATATATCCAAGGCATGGCTGCTAGAGGTAAGGGACCCAGATGAGTCAGGAGAGGGCAGAACTGACTGGAGTCTAACTGGCCTTTTAATGATGGATTGACTCTTACGCCTGTTCTCTGGCAGGACATATGGCGCCACCAGAGGTTTCTGTGCAGAGACAAAACCCATTTAGTTTTGTGCCCTCTGACTCCTGAAGTCATCACCAGCGGCACCACCATTGAGTACTCTATGCTATGTAGAAGTAACTGTCACTCCCTGTATGCTGCCCATGGCCCTGACTGAGACCATGCACTGACCATGAAGGCTCAGCGAAGGGAAGGGAAGCCAAAGGATTCTGCTCTAATTACAGTTCTCCAAGGCTCACCCGTGGGATTGACCAGTAAGCCCATTTGCAACTTCAAGCCTGCCAGATGTACCCCTTAAAACAAACCTTTAATCCCAGCACCCAGGAGACAGAGGCAGGTAGATCTCTAAATTCAAGGTCAGCCAGCGCTACCTATAGTGAGACCCCGCTCAAACACCACCAGCTCAAAACTCAAGCCCATTGGTCTCGTGTAGGACAAGGAAAGTAAGATGAGGGTGGTCTCGGCTCTCAAGAAGCTTCTATTCCTGTTCCATCTATGGAAGAGGCCCTCGGTGTGGAGGAGACTTAAATAGGATACAGAGTGATGGTTCCCCACACAATCACAGCCCAGCCATGTTTGGATAAGATGGTTAAGTGTCTGCCATGGTACATGGTCACTCAAGTTCAGCTCTTAGTCGCTGCTGACACACACGCATAGCACCACTGTCTTTGATCCAGTAAGTTCCCATTTGCATAGAATCGTCATCATGTTGAAAATATTTCCCAACGGGCTCTTTATCGCTGCCTCACACACTTCCTCTGGAAGCTCAGGTTCTTCTGCCACGATTTTGATTAGTCGAGACTGGCGGGGCTTGCCTCTCATTGGCTGACTTATTTTCTCTCTGAGAGCCCGTCCCTCCCGTGATAGGCATAAAGAAAGCCTTATAGCAGTGGTTCTCAACCTGTGGCTCCCGAAACCTTTGGGGATGGGGGGTTGCATATAAATGCAAATATTTACATTGCGATTCATAGCAGTAGCAAAATTACAGTTATGAAGTAGCAACGAAATAAGTCTATGGTTGGGGGTCACCACAACATGAGGAATTGTAACGCCCCCTGTAGGACGAGGTAGAGAAAAGGAACTTGCTTCTGCTGGGATTTGGTGGTCAGGAACCTGCCCCCAAGATACGCTTGAGGGAGATCACAGCTCTACAAACTGGATTTGTTAGACGCCGCGTTCACTGTTCTTCATCTCTGTAATCCGAAGGCTTCTAGGACAAGACTATCTCGCATGACCGAGGCCAGGTCCACATGACCCAAGTGCTCTAGATCCGCTCTCCCCAACAGAAATAAAATTCAATTCAGAATATCCAGAGTCCTATAGCCCATTCATAGGCACTGGCTACAAGTCTTTGAAATATAAAATTACTCCCTCACCCTTTATACACTTATTTACAAAGTTTTTTTTTTTTTAAAAGAGGGCTCAATTGTTAGAGTGCTACCCAGCATGCAACACGGCCTGGGTTCTATGGAACCATAAACTGCCCATACCTGTACTCCTTGGACTATCCAAAAAAAAAAAATCCCAGTATTTAGGAGGTGAGGCAGGATGATCAGAAGTCAAGGTCATTTTTGGACGCACAGCAAGTTCAAGAGCAGTGTGAGCTTTTTGTATTGAAATCCTGTCTCAAAAGCAAACAGAAGCCAGGCTCACATCATCTTTAATTTCAGCACTTGGGAGGCAGAAGCAGATAGCTAGATTTCTTTTTTTGGTTTTTCAAGACAGGGTTTCTCTGTGTAGCCCTGGCTGTCCTGGAACTCACTCTGTAGTCCAGGCTGGCCTTGAACTCAGAAATCTGCCTGCCTCTGCTTCCCAAGTGCTGGGATTAAAGGCATGGGCCACCACTGCCCGGCAACAGATAGATTTCTGTGAGTTTAAGTCCAGTCTGGTCTACAAAGTGAGTCCAGAATAGCCAAGACTGTTACACAGAAGAACCCTGTTTCTTTATTTCTTTTTTTTTTTTTTTTTGGTTTTTTTGAGACAGAGTTTCTCTGTGTAGCCCTGGCTGTCCTGGAACTCACTCTGTAGATCAGGCTGGCCTCAAACTCAGAAATCTGCCTGCCTCTGCCTCCCAAGTGCTGGGAATAAAGGCGTGCGCCACCACTACCCGGCAACCCTGTCTCAAAAAAAAAAAAACCAAACAAAAAAAACCACAACAACAACAACAAAAAACCCAACAACAACAGCAAAGGCAAAATAATAATAATAATAATAATAATAATAATAATAGTATTGAGTCAATGTATTTGCTTATTTTATCTTATCAACCTAAAAGTTGATAAGAATGTTTGCTTTATCTTCAATACGGCCTTTTTTAAATTACGTGTGTAATTTAAGAGTGCAGCTCACTGTCTGCACTCATGACCAAACGATGGCGCTGAGTTACCAGCCATTTTGAGGGTGCTCTCTGCTGGAGGCCAACTCTGGTCCTCTGCAAGAGCTAAAAGAGTCATCTGTCTCTTCAGCCCCTCAGTATTGACTTTGAAGTTCAGTTTATATTGGAGCCTGCTATTCCTCATAACACTGGCTATATTTCCAGGGCTCAGCAGCCGCTTGAGGCCAGTGGCTGTGAAAGGGACGCTGCAGCTCAGAGACGTCAACTCCTTTTTTCCTCAGCCCCCGAGCGTACCTAGCTCACTGGTACCTACCTGGCTCACTAGCTGGGAGGCGACAGCTTTACCCTATTCCCATACCTAGGTCCGTAAAAGGTGCACCGAAGTTGGAGAAGACGGAGGACCAGAACCGCCGGATGCTGCCCAACCTCCCCAATGCCCTCCATATCTTGGACGGGCCAGACCACCGCTATTTTCTGGGCTTGGTGGATCTGACTACCGTGTATGGGTTTCGCAAACGGCTGGAACATCTGTGGAAGGTGTTGCGCTATCCAGGCCAGAGCAACTCCACTGTCAGCCCGGCTCACTACGCCCGTCGCCTCTGTCAGTGGGCGGAGGCACACACTGAGTGACTCTCATCTGCCTGCCTTCTTCCCTTCGGGACAATACGCCCCCAACAATTTTCCAGCTGTACCCAGGGAGCTAGCCTGCAGTTCATACTATCAGCCACAAGAGGGGAGCACCCTCATAACTAATGCTGTGAAGACACAGCCCCATTCGGTGCCGGTGCTGTACCCTGCATAAAGCAAGGACCCTGACCACTACCCTTAGCTCATTTACTATTAAAAATTGTTGATATTCTCTTTTTACAGACCACGAAATGGAGGTTCACGGGATGGGGGGGAGCAAGACCATTCAGCAATAAATGCTGGAACCAGCCTACATCATGACTTGGGCTCAGGGACTTAGTTTTGGGCACCCAGTTCCTATACCGCTAGCCTCACACTCTGGAGAAGGAGAAAGGGAGGAAACAAGCCCAGAGGTTTTAAGGTACAGGTTAGGAGCAAGACCAGCCCCAGATACTAGGCATTCTAATTCCCAGCTCTGGCATGGCTTTGCCATGCCCCTCTGAGAGACGTGGGTAAGTGAGGCAGAAGCCCTCCAGGGTCACTGTTGAGTGAAGCCTCAGTGGCCAAGCCAATGATTCTGGGGCATCCTTGACCGTCTCTTTTCCTTCCTCTGTGAAACCAGTACGGCCTCTGACTCCAGTCTGATCTAATTGTGCCCAGTGATCTTTTCTTTCTTTTTTTTTAAAAAGATTTATTTGTCATATGTAAGTACACTGTAGCTGTCTTCAGACGCTCCAGAAGATGGTGTCAGATCTAGTTATGGATGTGGTTGCTGGGATTTGAACTCATGACCTTCTGAAGAGCAGTCAGTGCTCTTAACTGCTGAGCCATCTCTCCAGACCCTCAATGACCTTTTCTTTCAGGGTATTCTAGAGCCTGGCTATGTTTCCAGGGCAAGATGCTACCTCCCTGCTCCTCCCTCTGCAATGTAATGTGACAAATGGAAAGAAGGCACACAGGCCTCAGGGACACAGTAGATGCTAACTGAGCAGATGCCCTCTAGCAGGCTATCAGCTGGGATGACACAACTTTGTGGAGAAGTCTGGGGCCTAAGTCCTAGCGAAAGGAGTCATTATCACAACATCTCACTGGTCATGTCAGGAAGGGTGCCTTACTTTCTAACCTGAGACCAGAAGGGTCATTCATGTCCTTGTTGGGTCCCAGGCCAAGGGCACAGTGAAGGACATGGAATTTGGGAGGGGCCTGTCTAGGTTTACCAAGAAGTAGGTTGTGGAACTGGGGATGGTGGTGAGGGATGCCCCCCCCCAAGACTGGTCAGCCAGGACCCTGTAAAAGCATCTTAATAACTCTATTCTATTGACCCACCAGATGTGACCAGACTTTGAAAGGTAGCTGGTGGGGTGGGGCTGAGGGCAAGGGAGTTGCAGAAGAGGCTTCCCTCAGTCAGGCATTCAGGAATTGGCATTTTCCAACAGAGACATATGGCCTGTTCTGGTATTCTTGAATGATTACTCTGTGCTGGCACATCTGCAGGAACTTCTTCTTGGTTGGCAAGATGATATTGATCTTCTGATGCCACCCAGAGGTGTCCAGCCAGGGACATAGGAAGGTAGCAGGGATACAAAGTAGGAGCTGGGATCTGCTGCCACATCTTCTAGGGTCTGGCTCCCACGGGACTGACCGTGAACTCAGAGCCCTGAGGTCCCCCACAAAGCTGACAACTCTCCCTGCAACCAGGAACCTTGGCAGGGCCTGAGGGTATGAGGGAAGTCACCTAAGACCTCAGAGACCCAGCAGTCCCGGCTTGCCCATCTCATTTTGATCCTGTTGGGTTCCACGTGGGTGCTGAAGGTGACTGAGAATGTCACCAGACGGAGATGAGTCTAATGGGCACATGGGCATGAGAACTAGGGATGTGATTCAGAGTGATTTCACAAGTGCCCTGCTGGGGAGGGTGTGGTTAGTGCCTGTAGCCCCAGCATTTGTGAGGCTCAGACAGGAGGATCCCAGGCTAGCCTGGACTGTGTGCAATACACACTAGGGTCGTGTGGGTAAAGGGCGCTTCAGTTGAAGAGATGACTCTGTTATTGACCTGTAGCATGTCTTTGGGGCAGTTTTCTTTTCTTTTCTATTAATGATGTGGAAGAGTGCAGCCTACTGTAGGCAGTGCCACCTGAGGCAGGTGATCTAGGAGGTGATAAGAAAGGGAGTTGAATGTGAGGCTGAGAAACAAGCTTGTAAGCCGCACTCCTCCGCAGCCTCCTCCCTGGCCTCTACTCCAGTTCCTGTCTCTAGGGTCCTGCCCTGACTTCCCTCAGTGATGGACTGTGATGTGGGAGTTGTAAGCTGAAATAAAACCTTTCCCTCGTGTTGCATTCGGTTGTAGTGTCTGTCACAGAAACGGGAAGCAAGCAGGGACAGTTACATAGAAAAATTTTGTGTGAAATAATAACTTTGGGTGTGCCGTTCGTTCGTTGGCAAGGGTCTTTGAGGAGTTGAGGTTTGAGCTGAGAGACAAGGAGCCCCACTAGGAATGTGACTAGAGAAGGCAGCCAGTGGAAGGTCCCTGAGGTAGGAATGGGCTTGATGTGATAGGTCAGAAGGGAGGGATTCCATTTGAATCCTCAAAGGATCATGGGAATAACACAAGAACCAAGCAGAAGTATAATTTTCTGGTGGTGCCCTGAGCTGCCTCTGCCCTTTCTCACTGGGACAGGGCTATTTTTTCCACTTAACAGAGAAGAAGGGAGGGGATCTACCTCAGGTACAGGCTGCAATGACATAATCAATACAAAATGGCTGTATTAAAAACAGCCTGCCAGGTAGTGGTGGCATGCACCTTGAATTCCAGTACTTGGGAGGCAGAGACAGACTGATCTCTGTGAGTTCAAGGCCAGCCTGGTCTACAGAGCAAGTTCCAGGCCAGCCAGGGCTACACAGAGAAACCCTGTCTTGAAAAACCAAAACCAAACCAAGCCAACAACAACAAAACAACTTGAGCCATTGATCCCAGCTCCCAATCCTCTAGCAGAGGTGGCTGGATCTAGGTGAGTTTGAAGCCTGCCTGAAATCTCTGGGGTCCTGTCTCAAAAACACGTTTCTTCATTGCCTATCTGAAATTCACATCTTGCACTTCATTTAAGCTGACAACCCAACCAGCCTGAAACCCGGGGCTGCTTAATTCAAAGCCCTTGCTTCATTTCCTGTCCCCTGTCACTTCCCGGGCCATTTCAGAAACAGAGAACCTCAAGTAGCCATTACACGGGTGGCTCAGATCTCAGTCTTCCTTCCAACCACACAAGGACTAGAGTGGGAAGCCAAACTAGACAGACCCCGCCCTCGACGTCGAGACCTCGCCCCCAGCCCGGAGGTCTCAGAGGCATCCACGCACGGCCGGCGGCGCTGCGCAGGCCCCGCCCCCTGAGCGCAAAGCCTCCGCCCCTCCCGGAGGCCCCTCCCACGCCCCGGGCTGGGCTGCTCCAGCTTCCAGGCTTCAGAAGCTGTGGCTGCGGCACCGCCTCCTACCCGGGGCCCGGTTCCAGCCCCTCTGGCCCGGCCCACTGGACATGGAGCCCCGAGCAGCGCATCCTGAGCTCCCGGCGCGCTCCAACCTACTCTTTCGGTTAGCGCCCAGCGTGGGGAGGGAACGGTGGAAGCTAGCAGGGTGAAAACCCCACATCCTGTCCGCCCCAGGCCTCTCCATCACCCCGCGGTAGAGTGTTGGGATGGATGGGGACGATGTTCTTCTGGCTCCTGGCTTTCTTTGCCTGCCTCCGACCGAATGGATGACCTTGAGCCGAGAGCGCCTCCTCTTTGCCTCTCCCTTCCCATCTGCACAATGGGGATTGGTTTGGCAAGGTCTCTGAACCCACGGCCTTTAGGATGGGGCACGTTGTCACATGCTTGGAGACTTTTTAGTTCCTGGGCCCATTTTCCTTGACCTGGATTTGTCTCTTCCCTTGCCTCAGTTTCCCTCATATCCTGGAACCAGCTTCCAGCCTTTCTCATCCCAAGCTCTGGAGACAGCAGCCTCCAAACTGCTGAGGGCAGAGACAGCATGAAGGCCCCGGTAAGTGACAGGGAAGAGACAAAGTTGCCTGGGGATTTTGGGGTAACATGGGCAGAGCTTTACAGACACTTCCCATGCCCGGAGTTATAGTGGTTCCCCCAACCCCTTTTGGTGTCGGGGGGGGGGATGAAGCTCAGAGCCATGCACATGCTAAACACATGCTCCAACACGGAGTCCCTCCCACCGCCCTAGTGTCTGCTCCTGCGACACCCCCCTGCTCCTGAGGCTGTGTGACCCCAGGAGGGTGTCTTCCCCTTTTGGTTTCAGTTTGTTCTTCTCACCTAGAAATGGAAGTAAGCCAGTGTCACCCAGTTGGGGTGTGTGTGTGAGACTGGATGTGAAGGCGCAGGTCAGCCGCTCATGTCCTTACTGTCTTTACTGGTGAGCCCCCTGAATACTGGGATAGGGAGATTGATTACCACTGCCCCAGTCAAGGTCTTTGGTCCCTTGTGGGCAGTGGACCAGTTGTTGTGTAGAGCCTGAGGCCTTAGGAGCTGTGAACCCGGTCCATCTCCCAGACGCTGGCCACACAGAGAAGACTTATTTTTAGAAACTGATGTGGCTTACTGACAGACAAGGAAGGGTGGGCCCCTGGCAGGATGTGCTTGGGGCTCTCCTCTACCTCTGGCTCTCTGGGTGCACTGGCCAGCTCCTAGTGTTTCCTCTGGAATGGTCTTGGGCCTAGAAAACTGGAGTTCTGAGAGTCACAGGTATAGAGACGGATGGCCCAGCACACAGTGGCAGACACCTTGCTGGGTGCTTTCAGTGGGTGTGGAGGAGGGCACCCCACGTGACCGACCCAGAAGGCTTCTTCCTGTGGCTTTGTTGTATTTCTTCTAGAAGTGTGAGTGGCCGAGCAGACTATTGGAAGCAGTGGAAATATTTTCTGTTTGTTTGTTTCAGTTTTTGAAACAGGGTCTCTTTCTATAGTCCAGGCTAGACTGGAACTCGCTGTGTAGCCCAGGTTGGCCTCAAACTTGTAACAGTTCTGCCTTAGGCAAGGGATGAGCTACCATGTTTATTATTAGATTAGATCTTTAGATTATTAGATTATTATTAGTTTAGATAGATATCTAATCTATTTTACCTACCTATCTAAACGGTGGGTGGTTGTGAGGCACCCTCTCTGGGCTCTTGGAACCTGGCAAGCAAAGAAAACTCACCACTTGATGGGCAGTGGTGGTGCACACCTTTAATCCTAGCACTTGGGAGGCAGAGGCAGGTGAATTTCTGAGTTTGAGGCAAGCCTGGTCTACAGAGTGAGTTCCAGGACAGCCAGAGCTACACAGAGAAACAAACCAAAAAGAAAAAAGAAAAAAAGAAAAGAAAACTCACCACTAGCACCAAGCCAGTCCTTAAAGGCATTTAAAAAAAAGACTTATTTATTTTGTATCTGTCACTCTCTTCAGACACACCAGAAGAGGGCATAAGATCTCATTACAGATGGCTGTGAGCCACCATGTGGTTGCTGGGAATTGAACTCGGGACCTCTGGAAGAGCAGTCGGTGCTCTTCACCACTGAGCCATCTCTCCAGCCCCTGAAAGCATTTCTTAAGTGATGCTTTCCTCAAGTCCCCTTCCACCTCCTAGACTGCCCAGCCAGCCCAGGAGACACACTGGGTCAGTTGGGGGTGGGGCGATGAAGGTAGCAGTGGCCTGGGGTGAAGGCCATTGAGACCCCGGGCTGCATAGTATATCTGGGTTTGAGGTGAGAATTTGGATTCTGCAGTGTGGAATTTGCACCCTTGCTGTGTGGCTCTGAGCGGCTTCTTCCCAACTGAGTGTCCTGACCTGGAAGAGGAGATTTGGGGGACTAGATTCAAGGGCCAAGAGCTAGGCATTCCTGAAGAAGGCCTCACCAATGGAGTTGCAGAGGTTATACACGGGGAAGCTGGGTGTTATCCACAAGTACCCCACAGGCCTGTGACCACTGTCTCCTTCAGGGCCGCCTTCTGCTCCTCATACTGTGCACCTTGACACTCTTTGCTGTCTATGTCTTCCTGTGCTGCTGGGCCTGCCTGCCCCTCTGCCTGGCAACTTGCCTGGACCGCCACCTCCCTGCGGCCCCCAGATCCACTGTGCCAGGGCCCCTGCACTTCAGTGGCTACAGCAGCGTGCCAGACGGGAAGGTGAGTCAGTCAGGCAATGCTGAGGGAGCCAGCGGGTTCCCAGCTCTAGGAAACGGTGAGAACTGGGCTGGTGGCAAGCCAGCCTGGACTCTGGGCTTAGCGTCACTGCTCACTGGCTGTGTGACGTCTGCCGGTCACTTGAGCTCTGCAAGCACTCAGGGTCTAGGAGGAAACAGGATTGGCACTAAGCAGATCCTGCCTGGGTACCCCCAACTACATGCTGGGAATGAAAAACGGGGGGGGGGAGCTGCCCACTGGGGATACCCTGGGAAGACAAGAAGTCTTCAGACTCTTGTGTCTCCATATCATATGCTCAACAAACATGGTTCAGCTCCTGCAGTGAGTCTGTCTTTGTGTGGCAGCTGAGGATAAACAGCCAGCATAGGTCCAGGTTATGTATGGTCCTAGGTGTCATGAGACGGGACACCAGGGTCCTAGAGTGACAAGACAGCCACGACTTCCATCCATGGTGTCCACCTCTCCATATTTGCTCCACTTGGTGTGGCGCAGGGACATTTACCACCTTGACCCTGATAGCAGAGGTCACGGAGACAGTTCATGGTTCACAGTTACCGGCTCCCTAAAGCCATCCGTATAGTCATTGGCACTACAATTCTGATTCTTGGCTTGGTGGCCCTAGGGCCACACCCAGGCAGGAGTCCTGGCTTGCTGGAGACCTGTCATGTCCCCATCCCTGCCTATGTTGGACTATGCCAAGGATTCAAAGGGTGACTGGCAGACAGCACACGGTGCCCAGTGCCCAGCTGTGGTGTGAGGATTTGATGGAGAAATGAAAACGCTGGGCTGGGCTGGCCTGGGGCTGCAGCTCAGTCAGCATTAGCAAGGTCGAGTGCTAGGTTCAATCTCCAGGGCCAACACCAAACCAAAGCGAAGGCAACAAAACGCTCCCCGGGAATGGCCAGGTGGGGCAGTGGCAGGCAGGGTGTCCTGGGTGAGCACTATCCAGTCTGCCATAGAACCGCCAGGCTTCTTTTAGACATCGGAGCCCTTATAGGTTCTACGGAGGCTCCCATTTTCTTTCTTTGGTGTGTGTGGACTGGATGTGTGGAGGTTCAGTCTTGGTTTTGTTTATCAGGCATTGCCCACATTGATTGATTGATGATTGATTGATTGATTGATTGATGATTGATTGGTTGAGACTGGTTCTCTCACTGCCTGGAATTAAGTGGCTAAACTGGCAAGTGCCCCATGGGGAATCTACCTGTCTCTGCCGCCTCGGTGCTGGGATTGCAGGCTCATGCCACAGTGCCCAGCTCATTCACCCACCCTTCTCCCTCCCTCCCTCCCTCCCTCCCTCCCTCTCTGCGTTCTCAGGGTCTGAGATTAGACTCATGTCCCCTGAGCCCTCTCCCCCTCCTCCATTTGTTTCTCTAAATGGGAAATCCAGATTTTGAACATCAACACACATACCTTTACCTCTCTTGTAATGAGAGAGAACAATTGGCCTTTCGAGGGCCGGTCTGACGACCCTTGATGGGACCAATTGTCACTAGAGAGAGGACAGCCTGCCATTGCCAGGACAGGCCCTGGTTGGCCTAGAATCTGCCATGTGGTGGATGACTTTGAACTGATTATCCTGCCAAATGCCCAAGCCCTGGGATTACAGGCTTGCCCCACTATTTTTTTTTTTAATACTGTAGTACAGAAAGTGGATTTATGAGTTCTTAAATCAACATCTTATCAAAAAAAAAAAGATCTGAGAATTCACGATGTTTTTTATTGAGTGGAACAAATCTTTTACATGGCTCTATAATCTTGAGTTCCTCCAGGTGAGGGCCCAGTGCTTTCATGGGAGCCTTGGCAATCTTCTCTGAGTGTGTGCATTCAGGCTGCCTAGTGTCTGCCTCTTGGTTGGTATAACAAATAGGAGACGGGGCCCTTAATGGTCCTGAGGTCTGGGTGGCAGCTCACATCTGTAGTTCGAGCACCTAAGTCCCAGGACAGCTTCTGCACAAAAGACCTTGTCTCAAAAAAAGCAAGGCGGGGCCTGGGGAACGGATCAGTCGTAAAGTGTGTGCTGTGCAAGCTTAACTCACAAAAAGCTAGGTTGGCCTGGTAACTTGCTGTAATCCCTTCTTTGGGGAGGCAAAGATGAGCTCCTTGGGGTAAATTAGCCAGCCAGACTAGCCAAAACAGGGTTCTTGGTGTATGGTGAGAGATCCTATCTCAAGATACCTGGTGGCCAAATGGTCAAGGAAGACAACTGTGCATCAACCTAGATATGTGTCCACACAGCATGTACCTGTACACACTGACAGATTATAACAGAATTCACCAGTTATAAGGAAACAGTGCAGGGTCTCTATGTAGCCCTAGCTGGCCTGGAATTTGTTTGTATGTAGCCCAGGCTGTCCTGGAACTCACCACGATCTACGTGCCTCTGCCTCCCGAGTGCTGGAACCAAAGTCTTATGCCACCTCACCCAGTCAGTGAGTTTTGACAGAAGTAGGAGACTGTGGATAGCCTTCACCATGGTGACACAGAACTCTTTCTGTCCCTCCCAGAAGCCCTCTCCTGCCCCTTTGCAGCTCTCTCTGCCTTATAGACGTGCTAGGAGAGGCTTGAAGCATGAAGAGGGAATTTTTCTGTTCCACTGTGTTCTAGCCTCCTGACATGGGCAGCCTGTGCCCAAGCCCATCCTGTGGCACCCCCAGCTCCTTATTTCCTTGTACCCTTTCTATTGCGTTCTCACAAGAGGGTTAAAGCAGGTGTTTCACACCCATTTCCCAGACGAGGGGTGACACCCCCTTCCTTACCTTGGGCCAAGGGATGGAACCAGGATTCAGGCTGGGAACCAGACTACCAAAACTGGCATGGGCTGTACATGGAAGACCCCTCTCACTGAAGACCTAGTGCAGTATGGGTTGGGCTCGGGCAGGGCAGGAAGGGGCCTAGGTGATTCTGAAGAGTTTGAGGTTCCTGTTTACTTAGCAAACACATGAACATGCTGTCAGTGCCAGAGACCATTCTAAAGGCTTTATAAATATTTGATCCTGTAACTTTAATAAGGCCCCAACAAGGTCGGGACATTTTAGGGCTTAGGAACAGCAACGATGCTGAATATGGCTGATAAGGAAGCTTGGGAAGGTGGGTTTCCTGTGTCTGGCTTGCCAGCTGGGTAAACATGGCGGCTGCCACCTACAGGCCCAGCATTTGGGAAGTTGAAGCAGAAGAAATGCCCCAAGTCCAAGGCATGCCTGAGGAAGAAAGTGAGACTTTGTATTACAAATGAAAACCGGGGCCAGCCAGGTGTCCTGACGAGTGAAGGCACTTGCCACAAAATCTGATGACCCAAGTTCTCCCTGTGGAACGCACATGGCATAGGGGACTCACCAAGCAAGCTGTCCTTGGATCGTCACGTTAGTTCTATGGCATGTTGCCCCCCCCAAACAAAAACCAAAACAACCCGAGACCTGGGGAGGGGGTTCAGTTGGTTACACTGATTCATGAAGTGTGAGGACCTGGGTCCAGTCTTGAGCATCCATGTAAGAGCCAGGTACCCAGCATGCACCAGGTACCCAGCATGCACCTGTAATCCCATGCTGGGAGGCCAACGCAGTGAGGCTGGGGTGCCTTGCCAATCAGTTTAACAGATTTAGCAAAAATCCTTGTTCAGTGAGAGACTCTGTCTTAAGAAAATAAAGAGTGATTGAGGAAGGCACCTAAAGTCAACCTCCGGCACGTGACCCCACCCCCGTGTGCACAAGTACACACACACACACACACGTACATACACAAATTGAAAAAACTAAAACAAAACAAAACAAAAACCCTAGTAGATCTTAGTCCTTGGAACTGATCCGATAATCAGACAGGTTAGTGGGTGTGACAGAGGTGAGGGAGTGGACAGGTGGATAGCAACTTGTGTGGAGGGTTCCTGATCTCTCTCTGCTTCCCTCTCTGCAGCCCCTTATCCGAGAACTGTGCCACAGCTGTGCGGTGGTGTCCAGCTCCGGCCAGATGCTGGGTTCAGGCCTGGGTGCCCAGATCGATGGTGCAGAGTGTGTGCTTCGCATGAACCAGGCGCCCACTGTGGGCTTTGAGGAGGATGTGGGCCAGCGCAGCACTCTGCGCGTCATCTCGCACACAAGTGTGCCCTTACTTCTGCGCAACTACTCGCACTATTTCCAGCACGCCCGAGACACGCTCTACGTGGTGTGGGGCCAGGGCAGGCACATGGACCGGATGCTGGGCGGCCGCACCTACCGCACATTGCTGCAGCTCACCAGAATGTACCCAGGCCTGCAAGTCTACACCTTCACTGAACGCATGATGGCCTACTGCGACCAGATCTTCCAAGATGAGACGGGCAAGAACCGGTGAGCGGGGGACCCCTGGCATCTGGAGCTTGCCTTCTCTAAAAGCCTCTTTCTGCTAGGAAGTGCTTTAAGGTCTGAGGTGGTCTCTGAAGTCCATTCCAGATAATTAACTGAAGTAAGAGTTACTGGCTGGAGATGTGGCTCTGTTGACAGGATGGTTGCCTAGCGCGCATGAGGCCCTGGGTTCCATCCCCAGCACTGAATGAACTGGCCCTTCCAGCACTCAGGAGGTAGAAGCAGGATGGTCAGGAGTTCAAGGCTATCTTGAGCTGTTTAGGGAGTTCAGTTCAGTTAGACCTAGGCTACATGGGCCTGTCTCAAAAATGAGAAGTAAAAACCAAACAAAACGAAATGAAAAAAAAAAAAACAACTGTTTTTGAGTTCTAAGGCTCTGAGCTGAGCACCCACATCTGACATCTCTTTAATCCCTCAGGACTTCTGGAGGTGCCTCACTGACATACCTGTGCCCTGTCCCTCGTCCTCAGATGTCCAGACTTGCCCTCAGCTGCAGTCCCTTGCACATGCTCTTTTCCTTCTGCTTAGAACGTTCTTCCAAAAGTTCCCAAGATTGGCCCCTCTGGCAAACTATCACTTCCTCAGGGAAGCCCTCCCAGACCATCCACCCTGGCGAGATCTGCATCTCGCGCCTTTCCCAGTCTTTTTGGCTGCTGACCCCATCTGACATTACACTGTTTATGTGTTTCCTCCCTGAAAGTGTTTTAGCTCCAGGTGGGGCAGGTGCTGGCTGTGCTCACCTTGAACAGTCCGTCGAGCCAGCCTGTACCCTCAGGAGAGGCAGAGGGGGTGACCTCCTGCTTGGAGGGTACCCAGAACTGCAGCCTCAAGAGAGCCGAGGCCTGGGGCTGTCGAGGCACCTTTGCGCAGGTGGGCTGGCGGGGGCGGGGGGCAAGGCTGACAGGGTTACCTCTCCAAAACCACCCTCAAATCTCCACATGTCACAGCTGGGAGTCTCAAGAGTGAGTTAAGTGTCCTACGGGAGAGGCAAGGCTAAACTAGAAGACGGAGCCCTCGATTTTACCCACTCTGCTCCCTTGCACTTGTGGGCTCCCCAGGTCTAGTTCTCTAGAACCCCAATGCCATCCTCTGCCCAGGCAGCCAGACTGAACAGGCCTGGGTTTGTGTCCAGCTCCACCTCTGACCCATTGCCGGTGGCAGGCTTCCTCTCTGCCGCGTCCCATCCTCCCCAGGGCCCCTTTCTAGTTGTCGAGTGGGGGTAGGGGATGTTGGTGAGGCCACTGACGACGTCATATCCTCCTCAGGAGACAATCAGGCTCCTTCCTCAGCACCGGTTGGTTCACCATGATTCTGGCCCTCGAGCTGTGCGAGGAGATCGTGGTCTACGGGATGGTCAGTGATAGTTACTGCAGGTTAGACTGGCGCCCAGACTGGGGGTAGGGGGCAGGGAAGGAGAGGGAGGCGTGAGGCCTTGAGCCGGAGGGTCTGTGAGCCATGAGGGCTTCCTGATGGGTGACTCGGGCACAGACACCCCCAAGGGCAACCCTTAGCTGGGCATAGTAATCCCACTTAGGAGGTGGAGACAGGAGAATCGGGATCAGAGCTAACCTTGACTCCACATCAAGTTCAAGGCTACCCGCCCCACACCTTTTGAGAGCCTCTCTAAAAAAACTCAAATCAAAACAAAGGCTTGTACATCTCTCAGGTCAGTGAACCATTCGAGCAGGTGTATCTAACTCTGAGACATTGCTACCTGACATTGCCTAATACAGAGTTCATACTTAAGAACCAGGAGGTTGTACATATAACTTTAATCCCAGCACTCAGGAGGCAGAGGCAGGCAAATCTCTGAGTTCAAGGCCAGCCTGGTCAGCAGCTGGAGTTTGAGGACAGCCAGGGATACACAGAGAAACCGTATCTCAAACAAAACAAAACAACCCAGGAGCCACATGGTGGAAAGAGAAGGCTCTCAAAATGTCTTTTGACCTCCACATGTACATCGTGACTGACAGCTTCTTAGCCACCCACCTACTCCACCCCCCCCAAATAAAAATTAAGTAATGAATAAATGCAAAAAAAAACTTAAGTTGCCAAAAAGATTTGGCAAAGTGACCCTTGGGTTAGACCCTCCTGATTGAGTGCTCAGCCCCTGGGCCCTGTATCTATTTTAATGAAACATTACAGATTGATTTAGTTGTGATATTACTTAAATATATCACATATGGATATGGAATTCTATTATAACAATGTTACATTCTTATATTTTAATATTACTATAACTAAGGAGTCTGGGAAGGGCCCCAGGTTTTCACCCTTTCCCTTCAGAACCTGTGTCTTGGGTGTATGAGAGAAATGGTCACAGCCCATTTCTGGTCACAGCCTGCAAACCACTTCCCAGCAGGTGGGCATGTGGAGCTGCCTGCCCTGGATTTGGGAGTTAGGCAGGCGCTGCTCTTGCTCCTATGACTCCATTTCCAGAAGGTCTGTTGTGGGGGTGCCTTTCAGATCCAAAGTCACCCAGCTTTCAAGGAGCAGTTTCTGAGTCCTGGCCAGTGGGCTCCTTGCCTGCTGTCCTCTGCCATCTGTCCAGATGTGGGTATCTCTCTCCTGAGCAGCTAGTCCACTTGACCCTGTCCCCTCCCAACAGTGAGAAGAGTCCCCGCTCCGTGCCCTACCACTACTTCGAGAAGGGCCGGCTAGATGAGTGTCAGATGTACCGTTTGCACGAGCAGGCTCCAAGGAGCGCCCATCGCTTCATTACCGAGAAGGCTGTGTTCTCCCGCTGGGCCAAGAAGCGGCCCATCGTGTTCGCCCACCCGTCCTGGAGGGCCAAGTAGTTCCTGTTGCCAGTGACCGCCAGGCCTCAGCCAGGCCTGTGACCCATTCCAGGCCAGCAGGGCTCCAATATGAACATTTATGACTTTCACCTTCTACCTGACACCAGGTGTAACCTGAAGTCTCTATTACCCAACACTGGGTACACTTTGAGGAGTCTCAGGCCTTGTGACTTGAAGGGGAGTGGAGAGAGTGCCATGTATACCACCCCTGCTTCCAGAAGAATCCACATCTTCATCTTGGGGCTTTGTCCCACTTCCAGGTTGTCTAAGTGGCCTTTGCCCTGGGGCCATCGATGACCCCACCTCACCAGCATTATGACTTTGTACCAGTCTTGATCTTTCCTCTACCTAGCTCCAGCCACACGGTGCCGCGTTCTCAGGCTGGTGGCCCTGGTTGGTGCACCCTGGAACTTGGGATTTGATGGGTGCAAGGGCCTTTGAGCACCAACCTCCCAGGGCTGTCTCAGGAGTGTGCCGGTAAATGTGGATTTTCTGGACACTGTGTCTGTGTGGTAAAGGATGTGGGATGGGGGTTAGGACAAGGCCTGTAACCTGTTCCCTGGAGGACAGACTGAGCCCTCCAACCCTTCTCTAGGCCCACAGCCGTCTGTTCTTCCTCCATCGTCTGGACATCAGCCCTTCAGTCTCCTGCCCCAGCATGCCACAAACCGGGCCTTATGGTCTGACCACAGGACTATGCTGGCCCAGAACTGTGCTGCCCTCACTCAGCAGGCTCTGAGCAGGGCCTGGGAGGATACAGGGTGAGAAAGAAATTCCACCCAATGCCACTTTCCTGCTCCATGAGTCAGATTCCAAAGTCTTTGCCAGTCAGACTGTCTCTTAAGTGTGGGACTTGATTCCTTTGTAAAACAGAAGGCAGGATGCAGCTCAGGGTGGGTGCTGCCTGTGAAGGAATGGTCTCAGGGCCAGCCCTTTCTCTGAATTTTGCTTTTCAGTACTAAAACACAGCCATCATCTTACTATTAAGGAGGGTGTGATGTCACCCTGAGGAAGGAGCTGGTGCCCATTAGAGATGATGTAGCCCAGGCTAGCTTTCATGAGGTGGCTGAGCTAGGTGCTGCTAGGCTTGAGATCTCACTGCCTAGGCTCTGCCTCCTTCCCCCTTTGGAAGACTGAAGAATGGAGCCCTGGGCTTTAGCTCTCAGCTTCAGAGTTCAGGACCCTCTGGGTGTGACCTGTGCAGTCCCCCAGAGCCCCGAATCTTTCCTGCTATAAACTTGAAATTCCTTATTTTAGGTCTTGGTTTTAAACCAGGAACCTCTCAGTTTCCTTTTGTACCGGATCCCACAAATGACAGAACCCATCGTGCTAAGGACTCTGCTGGCTTAGCCCACTCTCCCTCCTACCCATTTTCCCAGGAGTGACCAGAGACCTGGCACCTGGCTCACAACACAGGTGGCCTAGAAGCCTCATGAGTAGGAGGGGAAGCAGAGAGGGAAATCTCTGAGCCAGGGTTGCAGGCTGGAAGCCAAACCATTTCCACAGGCCTAGTGGTGCTGAGGGGCTGTGGGAATAGGGCATCCGTGCATAGTGAGTGAGACAGAGGGTCCTGGCAGCAGGCCTGACCCCACTTTCCCAGGCAATAAACACAGTAGAGGAGTTCCTACCTCACAAGATTGTATGAGTTCAGAGATGCTGGGGTGCCCCTGGGGCTTAGAACACACTTGGCTCTCAGTGTCCAGAAACCATCATTTAAATGGGGTGGCCCTCTGCCTGAGTCATCCTGCCCCACCATAGTATAGGTGGTATCAATGCAAAATAATAATAATAATAATAATAATAATAATAATAATAATGTCCTCATCTTAGTGGGAATAGTTTCTTCTGGTGCCATTTTGAGTGACGGTGGCCCAGGAACAGAGATTTATATTACTCCAAATTCCATGTTCCAATGCGGAAACAGTTTCATGAAGTTATATAGTTTTGCAGAACAAATAGTCATAAATTGAGGCAAGTTTAAAATACATTGGTGGAGACATTAGAAAGGCGGGTACGGCAAGATGGGGAGAGCTTTCCTATAAGACCTGAGATGTTATAGCTTTGGGTTGGTAGAAGCTAGTGGTCTGCTATGTTGATGGATTTCAAGGGCTTTCATCTAATAGCTAAAGATTTTATCTATTAGCTACAGGATGTTCTGACAAAGATAGTCAGGAAATGGCCGTTTGAAGCTACAGCTGGCCCAAGATATGCTGATTTTAGCCTCTGGACCGTCTCTGAAGGCATGGCTTCTTTCTAGGACTTTCCATTCATTGTAGAGAGTGGGTTCTCCATCCCATTAGAAGTCTCCTCACCTGTGCTCTCGCCCTGAATGTCCAGGATCAAGAGAAGCCCCTGGTCCTGATGGGATCTAGACTATTCCTTTCTGAGAGTCAGTCTTCCTGTTTTCCAGCAATAAGGAAATTCTGGCCCAACCCTTGTGTCCAGCACACAGAAATGCTTCTGTCCAGGCCCTCCCTGCCTCTGGGTGAGGTGTTTACTGCTGGGTTGGCCTGAATAAATTGTATTTCTCAGGGAAGCTGTCAACCACTTCCTCCAGGCACACAAAGATGCCCACTGACAGGTCTGGTTGTTGGCACAGGGTCCACTGAAGACTCCCATGATGAGACCGAGGGGCGCCCTCCTTAGCCACTGTGGGCCTGGTACCTGCTGGAAGGTGAGTGGGGGCAGGAGCCATGCATAGCCTTGAGGCGTCATGGGGGTCACTGGGGTTCACAGACCCTGACCTCTTGTGTTCCTTTGTCTTGGCCACTTCCATCTTAAGCCGGGAGAGGAAGGGAGGCAGGTCCTACAGCCACAGGTATCTTAGGACTCCTTCCTCAGGGATCTCTGCTGGGGTGTGAGGGTCTCTATGGTGTCTATTCTGGAAGGAATGGAACCCTACGCTTACAGGGAACAGTTGGGCCACTGTCCAGCCCCTGTCCGTAGAGACCCAGGTACTTCACAGTTCATGATCACTGCACCAGACCTAGAGCCCTGCTTAAGTCTCCGTCTCTTCTGTAGAGGTTGGAAGTTGGACTCCCCAGGCCTGACTTCAGCTGAGCTCAGTCAGCACAGATCTGTCTGCAGAACAGAACTGTTGTTATAAGTTGGGAGGGAGCTGAGGGCTGAGAGATGGCTTAGCGGTTAGGAACACTGTTCTTTCAGAGGACTGGGGTTTGAATCCTGGCAGCTCAAAACTCTCTGTAACTCCAAGATCTGACATTCTCACATGGACGTACACGCAGGCAAAATACCAATACATATAAAATTTTAATTAAAGAAATAGATAAATACATTGGGAGCTGAGAGAGTAGGGGAGGAAAAAGACTTTCTGGGAACATCATAAGGCCACAAAGAGGTTTGCTAAATGAAGGTGAAATTGTAGCTTAGTGTAGAGTTTGCCAGGCATACCCAAGACACCCCCACCCCCACCCCCACCCAGGTTCCAACCCCAACAGTGGGGGAAAAATGGTAAGGTGCAGGAAACAGGGGCGGGGAGGGGGCTTGGCTGCCCCACCAGCACTCTCCCTGGGGAGGAAGGGAGGAAACCCCTCCAGAGATGAGCAGGTCTGGCCTGAGCCCCATCCCCCTGTGAGTTCTCTGTTGTGTCTGGGCCTAACAGCTCAGCGGGTATTAAATAAACAGGCAAGATGAGCAGCAGCCTGTCACCTACACATTCTCCAAGCTGGGGTTTCACCAGGAAAGTGGGTGAAACCAGTAGCTCCCTGCCACCAGATCTTTTAGGGGTTCAGTGAGGGGTGCTTGAAAAGAGTGTAATGCAGAGACAAGCACCCCACCAACAGGATGCTGTGCTTTTGTTACCCATCCCCACACCCCCTTGTTTTTTTGGTTGGTCGCTTAGTTTTTCTAGACTGGGTTTCTTTATGTGGTCCTGGCTGACCTGGAACTTGCTCTGTAGACCAGGCTGGCCTCAAACTCAAACCACCTGCCTCTGCCCTGCCTCATACCCCCATTATTGGTACTACAAAGGTACTGTTCTTGGAGTCAGGAAGAGAAGCTAGCCCTTCTGAAACAAGTAATGCAGGAATCTGATAGGCCTGAGTGGGGCTTTCTGCTCTGCTTTGGTCTGGGTCTGGGCTTTAAGTATCCAGGCCTTTTTCAGAGTCCCTAGCAGGACCTGGGGTAGGGAGGAGGCCTGCTGGGGCCCAGGAGAGCTCCCATGCCTGGCACAGCCTTCACAACCCCCCCCCCCCCCCGCTCGCTCACTGTCCTTGCTATGAGAGCCCTCTGCTCTCCATTTCACCAGCTTGTTCACCTGCCCCTCCCTTCTTCCTCCTCAGTCCCACCCTCTGTGGTTTCCTTTCTGTCCTGCTGTCTTGCAGCCGGGGTCAGGAGGCCTGGGGTGCAGAGGAACTGAGAGGTTCAGGACACTAGAGGAAAGGGTTCCTATGTCCTGTGTCCACTCTAGTGGGCTACTTGCTTCCCCATCACAGGGGTGGGGGGTGGGGAAGGGAAGGGAGGCAGGAATTTATCGCAGACAGATAGACCGACACACACACACTTTTTTTTCTCTAATTTTAAAATTAATTAATCTTTGGGCATTTGCCCTGCATCCACATCTGTGTACCACGTGTGTACCTGCTGCCGTCCGATGCCAGAAGAGGGCATTGGATCCTCCTGGAACTGGATTTACAGATGGTTCTGAGCCACCATGTATATGCTGGGAATCGAACCCAGGTTCTCTGGAAGAACAGACAGCATTCATCACACTTGTTTTAATAATAACAATTTTTAAAAAGTGTTATTTGTGGGTGGTGGTGGCGCACACCTTTGATCCCAGCACTTGGGAGGCAGAGGCAGGTTGATCTCTGAGTTCAGGGTCAGCCTGGTCTAACAGAGTGAGTTCCAGGACAGCCAGGGCTACACAGAGGAAACATGTCTCAAACCAAACCAAGCCAAACAAAGAGAGAAAGTGCTTTTAACTTACCAAAGTAGATTTGGCATGCCAGTACATTGCTTGTGAAGTACACTTTGGAAGGAGGCAGGAAGATCAGAAGTTCAAGGTCATCCTCAGCCACATAATGAATCTGCAACTACCCTGGCAATAGTAAGATTCTTTTAAACCAAGCAAACAATCATAACTCTCTAAGTTAGTGCAGTGCAAATAACTTAGAAGTTCATAAAGCTAGACTTGATGGTGGTACTCCCCTCCTACCAAGCTCTAGCCAAGCTCTAGGCAGCTGTCGGCTCAGTTCCTTGTGGATTCTATCTCACACCTTTTATGTGCATTTATAGACAAGGTAATTGTAGTAAAAGGGGTGGGTAACAAAAAAAAGTAGGAGGGGGGAAAAGGGTGTCTCGAAGTTGGGGAGATAGTTCACTTGATAAAGTACTGTGTTGGGCAAGCCAGAGGAGGATATGAATTTAGTCCTCACAACCCCGACAAAAACTAGGTGTTCTGATCTTTGTTCCCATAGAGGAAGGAGGCAGAGACAGCTGGTCTCCGAGGCTCTCTGGCCAGCCTGGAGTAACCAGCCAGCCCCAGGTCCTAGCAAGACAGAACTGGGTGGAGTTTCTTTCTGTGTCTCTCCTACCCACCTAACAGGAAGGCTTCTATAGAGCAGCAGAGGCACGCCCCTGGCTGTACATCAACTCGTGTTCACTCATGAGCACATGCAAACACAAAAACTGCATGTGCAATTCCATTTTTAAAAATCCGGGGTGGGGGGAAGAGAGAGGGAGAGAGAACGCTTTTTTTCAGTTAGGAACACGGGCTGCTCCTGGAGAGGATTCACAGGACGGCTCACAGCCATCTGGAATTCCAGGGCCAGGGCATCCAGCGCCCCCTTCTGGCATCTGAGGTCACTGCATGCGCACGATGCACAAATCTATGAGCAGGTAAATCACTCATACACACACAAAAAAGTAAATACAATCTTTAAAATCTAAAAGTATTTTTAAGTTTAAAAAAATCAGGAGTATGGCTTATCAGTTATAAGGCCACTGCCACTTTTTCAGAGGACCTTTGTTCAATTCCTACATGGTGATTCACAACTGTCTACAACTCCAGTTCCAGGGGGCTCAGTGCCCTCTTCTGCCCTCCGTGGGCACCAGGCTCACAAGTGGTGCTCTGACAGACATGCAGGCAAAACACCCACATATATAAAATTAAAACCACAACATTTAAATTATAAATTTTACGTTATGTGTGTGCTTGCTTGTCTGTATATAAACCAGGGGTGTGACAGTACTCTCGTAGGCAGAAGAGAGCATCAGAAAGCCCTTGGAGCTGGAGTTATGAGTGGCGGGGGAGCTACCCCGGGTTCTTTACGAGAACAGCAGTACTCGTAACTACTGAGTCATCTCTCCAGTCCCCACTCCTTTTTAAAATTGGCCTCACTCTCTTTCCCAAGATGGCCTCACACTCAGTGATTCTCCTGCCTCAGCCTCATGATTGCTGGGATTACAGTTTTGAGGCGCCTTGTCCAGAAAAACATACATTTTAAGATATAAAGGGTTGTGGCAGGGCATGGTGTATGCCTTTAATCCTAGCTCTCTCAGGAGGGAGACGCAGCCTGGTAGTCTACATAGTAAATTCCAGGACAGCCAGAGCTAGATAGCAGGATTCTGTCTCAAAAGCAAAAACAAGCCAGGCAGTGATGGTGCACACCTCTAATCCCAAGACTCAGGAGATGGAGGCAGAGGCAGGTGGAGCTCTGAATTTGAGGCTAGCCTGTTTACAGAGCCAGTTAGTACAAGGAGAGCTGGGGCTAATTGAAAAAGCCAAACCAAAACCAACCAACCAAACAAACAAAATGATTGTATAATTATTATGTTTAAAATGTCGGAAAATACAAATCCCAAAGTGGAATAAAAAAAAAAAAAGAGCAGCCTAGATCCTAACATTCCAGAAATAGCCACTTTGTTCTGAGATGGCGTCTCATAGAGCCCAGCCTGCTCTCCAACTCTTGTGTAGCCTAGGCCAGCCCTGAATTCCTGTTCCTCCTGCCTTGCGCCCTTCCTGAGCGCTAGGATTATATCCAATGACCACTGTCCCTCACATTTTATTTTTATTTCGGGGGTTGTATAAGTCCAGAACTTGAGATTTCCGGCCTTAGCTTCCCCCATAGCTGAAATGACAACCCTGTGCCTCCACACTTAGCCTAAAATAAACTCCTTGAGGTCAGACTCCCGAACCCAGGTCCGGCTCCGGAGTCACAGTGAACCTTCTTGCCTACCACATTACTCTTCTAGGGGTGGAGGTGGTCTTAGAGACCAGGCATTCACAGACAGGTTATAAAACGAACAAAAAAGAATCTCATTTTCAATCTTTCTTATTTTGTATCTTTCTTTTTGTTACACTGTTTTTGTTTGTTTGTTCATTTGCTTGGTGGGAGACAGCAACAATGCCAGTGTAGGTCAGAGGACAATTTCCAGGGGTGAATTCTCGCCTTCCTCCATGTGGGTTCCAGGGATTAAACTCAGACCCTCAGACTTGGTGGCAAGCACTTTTACCTGCTGAGTCATCTCCCCGGCCCCTGAACATTTCTTCTTAAATTGTGATATTCTGATTTTGTGAGAGGCTGATGTGTCTATATTATATTAGTAAGTTATAATGCAAATGAATGATAAGAGCCTCTTGAACTCAACGTGCGTGGTTACTGTAATGTGCGACTTCCCTGGTGCTTTTAAAACTTTAATCAGTGATACGGGCTTAGGCTATCTCCTGCCCTTGGCAATGCCAAGTAGGTTTCTTTTTTGTTTGTTTGTGTCCTAGTTAGTGTCCTATTGTTGTGAATGGATACCACAACCAAGGCAACTCTTATAAAAGGAAGCATTGAATTGTGGGTTATAGTTTACTTTTAACTATAGACGCTTAGTCCATTATCATCATGGTGGGGAGCATGGCGGCTGGCATGGTGTTGGAGCAGTCGCTGAGAGCTACATCCTAATCTACAGGCAAGGGGAGGGGTGGGAGGCTGGAGGGGGTAAGGGGTAGGGGAGGGGGAGGGGTGGGAACTGGAGGCTGGGCCTCAGAAAAGGTTTTGTTTTTCATTTGGTTTTGTTTTTAAAAACAGTCTCAGTTGTCCAGGCTGCCTTTGAACGTGGTATTTACCGGAAGATAGCCTTGATTCTACTACATCCACTCCCCTAGTCATGTGCTGCATTTGTTTTTTGTTTTGTTTTGGTTTTTTTTTTTTTTACTCCTTAGGTCTCTAAGATTCACCAGCGTGCCTATAGCTTATCATTGCCCCTGTTGTGTGATATTCCACAACTTTTTTTTTAAAAGAAAACCCTTGCCAGGCAGTGGTGACAAATGTCTTTAATCCCAGTATGGGGAGGCAGAGGTGGATCTGAGTTTAAGGCCAGCTTGGTCTACAAGTTGAGTTCCAGGACAGCTAAGGCTACCCAGAAAAACCTTGTCTTGAAAACCAACCCAAACTTTCCATTCTCCCATTGGTAGATATCAGTACTATTACCACTTTTGTATTTCAAACTGTCCAGCTGTGAACGTTGCTGCGTGCATCTGCAGGGCCTAATGGGTACCTAGGGTGTGGAATGGAAAGTTTTACTACGGTGTTTTCCTAAGTAATTACACAATGAGGAACTCTTTAAACTTGCTTTCTGTTCCTAAATGTCCTGTAAATGTCCCAGTTGCCCTCTCGGGCATGCTCGTTGACCCTTGTTTACCAGCCTCTCAGAGCACTATGGGTAGGCAATGTCTGGTTATTTACCCTACCTTCTAACAGGCTACATAGGTAGCTTCTGCACATGCATGTGTCCATATATGCATGTTCACGTATGTTTGGAGACCAAAGGTCAACCTCCAATGTTCTTTCCTTGACCTGGAAGGCCCAGATAGGATGAGCTAGCTGGAGGGACCTCTCTTTCTTCACACCCCCAGAACTGGGGTTACAAACACATGACATCGCTGGGCGGTGGTGGCACACACCTTTAATCCCAGCACTTGGGGAGGCAGAGGGATCTCTGTAAGTTCAAAGCCAGCCTGAGCTACAGAGCAAGTTTCAAGACAACCAGGGCTACACGGAGAAAATGCTGTTTCGAAAAACAAATGCAAAACACACGGCATCATGTCCGACATACTTGACTATCTCCCTAGCCCTCAAGTTGCTTCTTTTCTTTAATTTTTCATTTTATTTTATGCGTATGGATGTTTTGCTTGCACTTATGTCTCTGTACCACATATATGTGCAGTACCCATGGATGCCAGAAGAGGGCAACAGATCCCCCTAAGACTGTGCTGGGGAATGGACCCCAGCTCCTCTAGAAGAGTGGCCAGTATTTGTAACTGCTGAGCCGTCCAGTTAGAGGGGACCAGGTTGCTTCCTTTTAGTCACATAAATACAATGAATACTTGGGGGTAGAATGAAGAGAGCTGAGCCAAGATCTCTCTATGTAGCCCTCCCTGGTCAGCCCGGTACTCACTGTCTATCAGGCTGGCCTTGAACTTTCAACAGTCTTCCGCCCTCTATCTCCGAAGTAGGGTGCAGGCCTCTAAGCCTGCACCACCAGGCCTCTAAGCCTGCACCACCAGGCCCATCAAAATCTACGTTTTGAAACCGCGCTCTCTCCATTTTCTAGAGGTAAGGAAATGAAGTAAAGTACCAGGCTGCCCAGGGGGTGATTACTGCGTCTCAACGAGGGGGAGTCCAGGGAATTAATGACCAGAGTTCTAGCCCAGTGATCTCCGCGTCTCGGATTGCCCATCCGAGGTCCTGGTGTCCGTTTGGAGACAGAGAAATGGACAAGATTCGGGATGGGGCGGGGGTGCTGTTGGAGCCCATCTCTCCTCTCAGGCACCTCTCTGGGGCGGGGCCATTCGCAGCCGCAGGCTCCTCCCCCTCGCCGGGCCTTTACGGGTCTGCGAGCGTCGGCGCTAGGACCCGGCGGGCCGGAGCTGCGGCGGGGCCTGGGCGGCCAGAGCAGCGCGGACCCCGGTTCTCAGCTCCCGGCGCCATGTGACGGGGTGCGGGGGCCGCGGGGGGCCGGGCGCTCCCCGGCGGAGGTGAGCGGGTGCTGCGCGGGGGCGGGCAGCAGAGCTGGAGGGGGCTTGTGCTTGCGCCTCGGGAGTGGGGAGCCGCTGAGAAGGGGGGAGTCCCAGGGCTTCCCGAGACCCGCTCTCCTTGCTAACTGCACCCCGAGATCTAGAATCTTGTGGGGTCCTTTGGGCCTCTCGTGTTGGAGATGGGGGGACCCTGCCGCGGCCCCGCACACCTCCCCTGCAGAGGGTCAGGATGCTCGACCCCAGGGTGCAGCAGCAGAAGATGGGGCGCGGGGCTGAGCCTCCCACGAGGCACTTGGGGGTGTCCTGCTCCCGGCACCTGGAGGAGCCCCAGAGCGAGCTCGGGGTGCGGTGCGGCCCTCACCCTCAGCCCAGAGCTCAGCCTCCGCAGGTCCAGCCTCGGGGCTGAGTCTAGGCTCCAGGGCTGCCACCTCCCCTGCGGAGTCAGCAGCTCCCCACCAGGCCTGGCCACTCTGTGCCGAACTAGCTGTCTGGCGCACGCTCCGGCTAGAGGGGAACCCTCCTGGGAGACCCTTTCAGGCTCCGCCCTGTAAACAAACGCTACGAGGTTCCCCCCTCCCCGCTTGCTCCTGCGCCCTGCGAGGCGCGTTGCCTCTCTGATCCCTCCTCAGTCTCCTCATCTGTCAAAGGGGAGCAAGAGCATCTACCAGGCGTTGCCTTGAGGAATGTGTAGGCCGGCGATGCTTTGCGTTGCTCCGGAACATGTTTCTTAATATAAGGAAAGTCCCTAGCTCGGGGTCAGGGGGAGGAGGATTGTTTCTGGGACAAGCTGGTGCAGGCAGGGGCGAGCATTGAAAGGAGTAACCCGAAGGCTTAGGATTTTTGATATAGTACTTTCAAGCCCTCCGCGCCCCTTGTCACAACTGCATGCATCTTTCCAGTCACCCCAGGAGTTACCAGTTCTTATTCCCATTTCACAGATGAGGAAACTGAGGCTCAGAGAGGTCACATGGCTTGCTCGAGGCCCCCCAGCCAGTAAGTGTGGACCCGACATTCGCACTGGCACCTGATACGCTGTTCTGACCATGGCGTTCTCAGAGCAGGACCGTGACGGGGCTGACCAGGGGGACCGTAGTCCTGGCTGAGGGCACTGCTCAGGCAAAGGTGGGAAAGTGGGGCGTGGGCCTGGGACCTGGAGTGCTCCAAGTGTCTGGAGCACGGGGCATGCGCAAGACAGGGTAGTAAGACCAAGGTCTGTCTGGGAGCTGTGGCCAAACCTAGGGGCGCTTTGAATGCTGGAGGTGTCGGGGCTAATGCGGTCGACTCTAGGATTCTGGCTTCCTGACTTCTGCCCTAACGGTTTGAGTCCAAGGACAAGCCACGCCTCCCCTCCAATAAGCCTGTTTCCTGAACTGCCCGGTGGGGACAGACAGAAGTCTGGGGTCTCTGTGACTGGAGATATTGGGATGGCCCAGGAGAACCTTGAAGCCTGGGGAAGTGGGAGCTGCCACGGGGCGGGGTCGTGCATGGCTATGGGAGGGGTCAGGCCTGGCCAATCAGGAGCAGGGTGAGTGTGTGTGTCCCTCTGGCCTGGAGGTTTCTAGCTATTCCTGGAGTGGGAGTAAAACAGCAGCTAGGTCAGGGGGCGGAGATAGTGACAGGAGCCGGGAGGCTTCCCGGGGAGCGCGCTGACCGAGATAGTGACAGGAGCCGGGAGGCTTCCCGGGGAGCGCGCTGACCTAGGGATCCCCTCCGAGGATCCAGGCCTAGTTTTCTTCCTCTCTACGCCATCCTTATTTTGCGTTTTGGGCTGTAGCTGCCAGAAGATGCCCACTTAAGGCCTGCTTACAGGTGGGGCCTTGGAAGTATAGAAGGGCTAGGCCCAGTTGTGGGAGGACGGGAGGACTATGGGGTGAGACACACAGCTGGTCCGGGGCAGGAAGGCTTGTCCACCTCTGAGAATCACGGCTGTACCTTTGACCCCAAGATCACATTGGCCAAGGACCAAATTCACCAAGCCATAGGATTCAGAGGTCTGTGAGGAGGGAGTCAGGACCTAGGAAACTTGTAGGTCGTCCCTGCTTGAAGTATGAGGCGTAGTCCGAGATCCAGCTGCATCCAGGGGAGGGCCACCGGCCATAACCCTTTCTGGTGGCTTGCAGGTGTGACCCCACAACCTTGCCCCCTGGGCCACCTGCAGGACGCTGGCCTCTACCCTTCAGCAAACGCCGGAGAGAGATGAGTAGCAACAAAGTAAGTCCCTTCCTTTCTCACCCCAGTTTGAGCTGCTCCGCAAGGGTCTGTGAAATGGACTCCTCTTAACCTTCCCCAGCTGTGGCATCGTCACACCAACCCACACGGGAGCGTCGGTACCCAGGAGGTCTGGGTTCAAACTCCACTTCAGCCGCTGAGTGGTCGCTCTCTTGCCTCTCTCAGGGCCCGAGGTCCTCTCGGATGTCCTAAAGCTTGACTTATGTATCAGTGGGAAAACACGGGCTGTGAATGGGTCTGTGGAGTGCTGTGCAGGAGATGGTGTGGAGAGGTGAACATGGGCCTTGGGGGGAACGGCTATGTTCAAAGTCAGAGTACCTGAATCCCTGAATCATGTATTTGTTCCTGTTTTCTGAGCACCTACTTTGTGTTTGATCCCCTTTCCGCCGGCTTCATGGCAGAGTGTGAGGTGATTGTGTTAGCCCGTCTGGGAGGAGGACAGCACAGTCCTTTGATAGGATAGTTCAGTACGGAATTATCAATAGCAGAGGGCCATGGAGTGACAGGGACTGGGACACTTAAGAAATGGTGGGGAGCCAGCCGGGCGTGGAGACTCAGGAGGCTAAGACTGGTGGATCTCTGGGCGTTCCAGGCCAGCCTAGTCTACGTAAAGAATTTCAGGACAGCCAGGGCTAAGTAGAGAGACTTATCGCAAAACACAAACAAGCAGAAGGAAATATGGAGCTCTCTAATTTGTCAAGGTTAGACTTAGAAAAAACTGTTGTGTGTGATAGGTATGGTAGATCCAAGGGTGGCCTCACTGTGGAACCTAGGGTGAACTAGAACTCCTGATCCTCCTGCCTCCACCTTCCGAGTGCTTGGACTTGAGGACTTTCCTCCCGTGCTTGGTTTATGTAACACTGGAAATCAAAACCAGGGCTTCCCACATGCTTGTTGAGCACTCTTATATAGACTCCTAGACTCGGACGTTCTGAATTTTGGTGATGCAGAAATGCTAAAAGCATTTAGTGGGACCTGTGCGTTGAAATTTGAGGTTTTGATTATAATACTCTAGTAACGCTGGATGAGACGAAGGCCCGCAACTTCCAGTGAGCCGCTCCCGCTGAGAGGAGACAGTTGACACACTCTGCCGTGCACTTGTTGCCCAGTTGGACGTCGCTCAACAGGCTGCGTGTGTTAGATGCCTTTTCTCCCTTTCAATGTTTCTACTTGCAGTGAGTGGGTTGATCAGAAGTCAAGGACCAGGTGTAGCCCCGCCCCATGGGCGGGACCACAAGCCCAGCCGGAGCCGCACAGCTATAACCCACTCACCTTCTACTACATGGCCTTTTGAGGGGAAAGTTATAGTTTCTGGGGGATAGCCGCAGTTGAATGCTCTGGAGGAACTGAGCTTCACTTAATCTATGGTCTCCATAATCTGAGGGTCTCAGGCCCTTAAAGGTTCTTAGGGGTCCTGTCCAGGTTGTTGGTATTCCTCTAGTGTCTCTCCAGCGCCCTCTACCGAGAAATCTTAAACCTCTTTGGCGAGGGAAAATGCTTAAAAAGAGCCCAGATCTATTTTCACCAAGCAGGCAAAACACAGGAGGATGGAGTGAGAAGTGACAAATTCCTCCGTATTTATAAGAGGTTGCTTCCGGGATTTCCGAGGAAACAGAAATCCAAGGATGTAATCTCAGGTTCTTCTCATAGGATGGCTTAGTAATTGCATATAACCCACGCACATCCTCTCTATAGTTTATCACCTCTAGATAACCTATAGTGCCTAACCCGGTGTGTGCAGCCGAAGCCGCTGATGTAGGGGCACGTGCTTGTCATCCCAGAACTTAGGAGGTGGGGCCAGAGGATCAGTAGATCAGAGCCAGCATTTATTATTACACAGTGAGTTGGAGGTGACCTGGGCTGTTTAAATAAATAAATAAATACATAAGTAAGTAAGTAAATAAATAAATAGGTCACAGAATTAGGAACTAATAACAAGATAGGAAGCCTAAAGATGTTCAGTACTGGTTGAATTCTAGGCCTACACTGTTGATGGTTCTTTGTTGAGTCTACTGAACCCAAAGCTGTGTGGAGCCAGCTGCACATTGACAACCTAGGAAGACATGACCTTGCATGTGGATGTCCCTGTCCCCGCCTGTGTCCAGGCATCCCCTAGGGAACCTCATCACCCAATTCAGTCCAGCAAAGCCTTCTTGAAACACTCATTCCCTGTACCCTGTAGCCCAGGCTAGCATTAAGCTTGCAGCAATCCTCAGGTCTCAGCCTCCAGAGCCCTGGGGGTGATAAGTGTGCAACACCATGTTGGGCTCTCTTCTTGAGAACCTTCTGCGGGCCTCAGCCCAGGTCCTGGGATCGAGGCGGACCTAGCTCCAGTACTCAGCTACCGAATACCGAAACTTCTGAAGGGGCAGCAGTCTGCAAGCGGCCAGACTGGACTGGAAAGGTAGTTCAGAGGTTAATTGTCTCAGATACATGAGGCCCTAGGCTCAATCCTTTGAGAATAAAAAGGAGCATGGTAGGGGTGGATGCCGGTGAGGACGTGGTGTCTGGGGCATGGTGGACTGCGGGCAGGCAGGGCTCTGAGCCCGTCGTGTGTGCCTGGACCCTCAGTGGCCTCTTCCCTCCCCAGGAGCAGCGGTCAGCAGTGTTTGTGGTCCTCTTTGCCCTCATCACCATCCTCATCCTCTACAGCTCCAACAGTGCCAACGAGGTCTTCCATTACGGCTCCCTGCGGGGCCGCACGCGTCGGCCAGTCAACCTTAAGAAGTGGAGTTTCTCCAATGCCTACTTCCCTATCCTCGGCAACAAGGTAGGGCAACTCCTGTGGTGCGTTCCTGGACGGCTGGTAGCCCCGCCTCCCAACTCTTCTTTCCAATATCCCTGTGCCTCCTGAAGGAGAGACCAGATGAGGCCCAGGAGTTATGATCATGGCCCTTTGCTCGGGGTGGGATCTTGGACAAGTGTTCTGTAGTAGGCCTTAGTTCTCGCTAGGGTCCTACCCTTAGTGTTAAAAAGTTTAATATTTTGGTCCAATGAGATAGATCCTTCAGTAGGTAGAGGTGCTTGTTACCAGGCCTGATGTCCTGAGTTAGGTCAATTTCTGGAACTTAATAGTGGGAGGAAAAGACTGACCTCCACACGTGTGTGTAATGGCATGCCTCACCCCCAAACACATGCACGCGCGCACACACACACAGACACACACACACACGTAATTTTGAAAAATAAAAAATCTTCTAGTTGGGCATCTAGTTGGGTGTACGTCTTTAATCCCAGCTCCCAGCACTTGGGAGGCAGAGGCAGGCGGATCTTTGTGAGTTTGAGGCCAGCCTGGTCTACGAGTAAGTTCCAGATAGCCAGGGCTACACAGATTCCGTCTCAAAACAGAATTCATCTTCCGAGTTAGACTTCTGGTGTTCACGACCCTCTGGGGACACTCCCCCCCACACACACAAGCTTAGGAGGTTCTGGAGAACACAAGTCAGGAGTGACACTGGTTGCCTTGTGTCAGGTAACAGCTGACCGGTGCTGTTTTCTCCTTAGAAGAGATGATCACGGCTAAAACCACAGGCCTGGGAGGGTCCGAACCTCCCAGCCCATGCTGAAGTGCAGCAGCTCAGAAAGGCTAGAAGACTAGATAGGGGAGCAGTGTCTCCGGGTGTTGGAGCTTGTTGGATGCTATGGAGAATTTGTATGGAGGCCTGGTGCGTCTGGAGGAGGCGTTCTCTGCACATGGCTGGGTTCTAGCCAGTTTGTCTTCTGTTTCTCAGTGCGCCACTTGTATCTTTGTGCTTGCTGGTCCTCTGGCCTGAAACAGTTTTCCCTAAGTGGTAACTTGTTCTTCAGATGTGACTCTACAGGCAGTTCTAAAGAAGTCCCAGCTCTTCGTTTCTCATGGTTTCCCTGCCTCCCATGTTTCTTCCTACTGTGTATTACGCTGTTTCCCCAACTTATGCTTCTTTCTTGTTTTGTTTTTTTCGTTTTTTTATTAGCATATTTTAATTATATAATGGGTTTCATTTTTTCTTTCTTTATTAAGTTATTTACTTTACAACTTGAACTCAGCTTCTCCTGCTACCTCTCCCCCAGTCCCTCCCTGTCACCTCCCCTCCCCCATCCATTCCTATAGTGGGTTTCTTACGACATTTTTATGACAGATATAATGTAGTTCGATGATCCTCACTCCTCCCTTGCCTTCTCTTCTTCAGTCTCTCCCTCCTTCAGCCACTCCTCCAGCATCCATAAACTGCCACGAGGAGGGGTGGGACCTCTAGAGCCTCTGCTAGGTGCGCATGTGCGTGTGTCCCTAGCTTGTCCCTAACTAGTTCAGACTATCTGCAGAACCTAAATTAATGTGTTTTGAAAGATTGCAATGGTCCCCAGCCTGGCTGTGTAGCACCCAGGACCCTGCATAGATCATCCCTGATGGTGTCCCTCCTTGCCCCGCAGACGCTGCCGTCCCGGTGCAACCAGTGTGTGATCATCACCAGCTCCAGCCATCTGCTGGGCACCAAACTGGGCCCTGAGATCGAGCGGGCGGAGTGCACCATCCGCATGAACGATGCCCCTACCACTGGCTACTCGGCCGATGTAGGCAACAAAACCACCTTCCGCGTTGTGGCCCACTCCAGTGTGTTCCGTGTGCTGCGGAAGCCCCAGGAATTTGTCAACCGGACCCCTGAAACTGTGTTCATCTTCTGGGGCCCCCCAAACAAGATGCAGAAGCCCCAGGGCAGCCTCCTGCGTGTCATCCAGCGGGCGGGCCTCGCGTTCCCTAACATGGAGGCCTACGCCGTCTCTCCCGCCCGCATGCAGCAGTTTGACGACCTCTTCCGGGGTGAGACGGGCAAGGACAGGTACCAGCCTCCCGCCTGCCCACTGCGGCCATCCCTGGCCTGATGCTCCCAGCATGCACTGTTGAGGCTGTCAGGTTCCCCCAGCTCTCTTCAGCTCTTAACGTGGGTCATCTCCAGGGCGTTGGCCATGGCCTCAGCATGCCCCCTCACACCTCTCCCCAGGCTTTTTCCCAGCATGCTCCACTCCAAGGCAACAGGGGCTTCCCAGAATGCTCCGTGTTCAATCCATTCCTAGCATTTTTCTAAGTCTGTGGTTCTCAGCCTTCCTAATGCTGCACCCCTTTAATACATAAAGTTCCTCGTGTTGTGGTGACCCCCACGGCCATAACATTATTTTTGTTTCTGCTTCATAACTGTAAGTTTACTACTGTCATGAATAATGGAAACATGATATGCAGGATATCCCATCTGTGACCCCTGTGAGGTCATTTGACCCCAAAGAGGTCACGGCCCACAGGCTGAGAACCACTGTTTAGGTGGTACTTCCCATAATTCGGCACTTAATGTAGAGTCTAGACTCTAGACTATTCCCAGCATGCCTTGCTTCAAGCACACAGTTGCTTCCAGCATGGTCTGTTCTAAGGAAAAAAACTTTTCCTAACTTGCTCTTCTCTGACTCGTCCCTCAAGCCTAGTGGTCCCTCCTTTATAAATACAATGTGGGCCACATGTAATTTACAGTTTTGTGGTAGCTATGTCAAAAATCAGATAAAAATAATAATAGTAGGTGCATTTAACTTTAATGTTATTTTAAAACATGTTCAACATACGGCTTCTATACATATGGTGGTAGTTTTATACCTTTTTTTTTTAATAATGTGTATGAGCCTGCATGTATCTCTGCACCACATGTGTACCCAGTGCCTGAGGAGGTCAGAAAAGGGAGTTCCAGTCAGCTGTGAGCCACCATATAGGTGCTGGGAAGTGATCCCAAGTTTTCTGGAAGAGCAGTGAGTGCTCTTAACCGCTGAACCATCTTTCCAGCCCCCTTTATACCTAATTATTTGTAAAGATTTGTAGCTATAATAAGTGATACTTTTTAATTTTTATTTTTGGCTCGCAGTTATTCGTTGTTAGTTTATTTTTTCCTGTGCGTATGTCTGTGTGTTCCTGTGTGTTGATGGGTGTGTCCCAGTGTGCATGCATGCAGATGTGCACACATGTGTGTAGAGTCCCTAGACTGAGGTCAGATGTTTTCCTGGATCTTTCTGTTTGATATACAGAGGCAGACACTCTCTCTTGAACCCAGAGCTCACTGATCTGGCCAGGCTAGCAAGCCATTTCTCTCTAGGTATCCCTTGTGTCCCCACACTGGGCACTTGAGTTAAGATGGGCACCATGCATGCCTGGGATTCAGGTGTATACTGGGAATCTGATGACCTGGCACTTGCACAGTAAGTGTGTCACCCACTGAGCCCCCTCCACAGTCTATTACAAGTATTTTGTAAAAAATGATGAGTTTTTGTTTGTTGACTGTTAAACTCGCTAGTTCTAGATTTTTGTAGATTCTTTGTAATGTTTTTCACACATTAATAGTCATGTTCTATGCAGATACAGTTTCCTTTCTTCCTTCACAATCTCTGCCTCTTCCTTTCTCCCGCCCATTTCTCCAGATAGGGTTGTCACCCCAGGCTGATTTCGCTGTAGTGGTTCTTTAGAGGTTTGAGTATCGGGGTCCCACATTGGCAAGAGCCCTCTTCTGTTTTGTGGGTGAGATTGTGCACTCCTCCTTCAGCATCCATAAGGGGATGCACTCATTCATATATATTATATAGTTATAGTTATGGTTATAGTTATCTGTGGACTCCTCCTTCAGCATCCATAAGGGAATGCAATCATTTCTTATATTCTGGTCTTTGACAACTCTAGTCATCTTCGGTTTTTTTTTTTTTTTGACAGACTTGTCAGAAGTGTCGTTTCCTTGTAAATGTCTCAAAGAACCACTTTCCGTCAAATATATGCAAACCATTTTCAATTTAAGGCGTAAGGGGTAGAGAGGTGATTCAGTGGTTAGGGGCACCTGCACTCTTCCAGAGGACCTAAGTTTGGTTCCCAGCACCCACATCAGGACAGATGGCTCACAGCCTCCGGTAACTCGAGTTCCAGGTGATCTGATGCCCTCTGCTGGCCTCTGTGAGCACTGCATTCATATGGTGTACGCACACAGACATACACAAGGCATGAATGTATATGTATATGTATATGTATAAAATTTCGAGAACAGCCAGGGCTACAGAAAGAGAGAGAGACCCTGTCTCAAAACAAATGAGTAAAATATAAAATAAAACAACAAATAAATGTTTATACACACATAGATATACACACATATATTTTTTTGAAAAGATGTAATCAATCTTAAAACTTCGTAAATGACACATTCTGCATTCTTCTTTTCGCACTACCCAAGGACTCCAGGGCGTATGTGACATAGCTCTGCTCAGACACATACCAAGTGCTTCCCAAGCCACCATACCTGCTGGCTGCTGCAGCCCCAGGGTCTTGGCTACTCTTCATGCCTTGCTCTGTGCTCCTCTCCAAATCCTCCTCTCCGACTCGTATCCACATAGGAGTTTGGTCCCAGGGGAGGAGTAGCAGCTGCCAATGTGCTTCACGGTCATGGCTACCCCCAGCCCACCTGCCCTGTTTAATTAGCCTCTTGAGTTCATGCCCTGTTTCCACTGTGCCCTCCCCTTTGCCGATGTGAGTGCTCCCGCAGTGGGTGGTACGCAGGTGTCTGATACAGAGGCAGAGCCTGGACGGACGGTGGGTAGAGCTGGGAACCTCCGTGGAGCTAACTGTCCCTCCTTGCCTGCTCTGTACCCTGCCTGCATGTCCCTTCATTGTGACTCCTCTCTGCCCCCAGGGAAAAGTCGCATTCCTGGTTGAGCACGGGCTGGTTTACCATGGTGATTGCGGTGGAATTGTGTGACCATGTGCATGTGTATGGCATGGTCCCTCCCGACTACTGCAGGTGAGCTCCCCCTGGGGACCGTGCCCAGTTCCTGACTACAGGGTGGAGGCAGGAGGTTTGGAGACATGGGTGAGGTACCTCTGAGGACCTCTGTGGGATGGTATCCGTGCTCTTCTGCAGAGGTGGGTTTCTTGGAGCTGCCCCAGGGGCTTCCACTCCAAGCTGGGTCTTGTTGGTAATAACTCTATGGGAAGCCATGGAGTGCTTGCCATGTTCTGACCATGCACAGAGCATCATCTCCTGCCTTGTTAGTCCTCATACAATGTCGGGCGCCATCCTCCCCATTTCTTGAGTGCAAATGAATTGAGAAGGGTGTTTAATGAGGGAACCTAAGGTCTCAGAAGCTGTCAGGGGTACCAGGCTTCCCAGCCCCCAGTTCTTAACCACTACCTCACCCCCAGCTCCCCCTGCTGCTCTGTAGGGAAAAGAAAAAGGTTACATTTTGTTTAAAAGAAGCTGGATGGTTCTGCCAACCTAATCTATACGTATACACACACACACACACACACACACACACACACACACACACACATGCGCGTGCGCTTACGTAAATATAATATACCCATATATTTATAGATGGGGAAACTGAGGCTCAGGGAAGGGCAGAGATTGACTCCGCTGAGGCTCTAGAGCAGGTGAGGGGTAGAAAAGACCCCTCAGAGGCGTCCACCTTACCCTCCTGGCCCTGACTCCCCATTTGCTATGCCCAGCCAGCGGCCCCGCCTGCAGCGTATGCCATACCACTATTATGAACCCAAGGGGCCGGACGAGTGTGTCACCTACATCCAGAACGAGCACAGCCGTAAGGGCAATCACCACCGCTTCATCACCGAGAAGAGGGTCTTCTCATCCTGGGCCCAGCTCTACGGTATCACCTTCTCCCACCCCTCCTGGACCTAGCCATCCTGTCCATGGACCTCGGACAGATACAAGCAAAGTGGCTCTGGGCCCAGCCATTTGACCATGGCCATCTTCCAGCCAGTTCAGGCTGGCTGGAGTATTTCCCAGCCAATCAAATCAGGGCCTTGATGAGGGTTTTTCCTCCAGCCAATTGGGTCTGGGGTTATCTCTTGACCAATCAGGGATTTGGAATTCTGTATGGTTTAATCGGGTGTCAGGGGGTCTTTCTCGTCTAGTCAGGGTCTGAGCGTAGTCTATCAGGGTATAGGGGTCTTTCTGAGTCAATCTGAAGCTTAGGACATGTCTTTTCCCATAAGGCTTTGCTTCAGAGCCCCAGGAATGGGCCCCCAAATCACTCCCTCCTTAGCTGGGACAATGAGGTCCAGTCCTAAGGATCTGGGGGCTTGGTGTTGCCCCACAGTTGCCAGAATCAGAGATACTGTATGGGAGAGGAGCTTCCAGGAGGCCAGGCCAGAGAATTTGTGGAGTTCTAGGAATGGTAGGGAAGCCTAGGAGGTAGGAGGTGGTGTCCAGTTCCTGGTTTCTTCCCGAGTGACCTTGGACAGGCCCTCTTGTTTTTCTGGTATGCTGTGATGACATCATATCTCTGTGTGCAGAGACCCTCACTCTCCGTTATACTTAAGTGTAAATTCCTCAGCTACCATTCCTCACTGGGGGACTCAGCTCCCTGGGGATGGGGAGCCTGGGATACCCTTCCCTGCCTCCTTCTAGAAACTTTAGGGTATTTTTGTGCAAGTGCCCCCATGGTTGGGGGATCCCTGACAGAAATGGAGAAAACAAGAAGCTCCTTTCCCTAGCCCCTCAATCCAGCTGCCATTAGCTTGGCTCTAGAAAAGCCAGGCATCTCTTCCTACCCTCCAGCAGGATCCCTGCTGCCCAAAGGAGCCTTTGGGGCTGAGGAAGGGGTATCCCAGCTACACCAGGGCTTCATGAAGTCTTTGTCTGGAGATGCTGAGGGCTTTGGGGAGAAGTACCTTCCCCCAAGTTTGGGATGAGACTAGAGATAGGGGCTGAGTTCTGTCCCTTGCTTAAGCACTTTATTAAGGGTGGAACTGGGTGGGGTGTGGGTAACCCCCATTCTTCCACAGCCTACAAAGGGAAGGGCTTCCAGAAAGAGGCTGTGGATTGGAGTTTGGGGGAGACTTGCCAGCAGTGTACCCTGCACACAGAGGTAATGGGGGTGGCCGGTGACAGCCCCAAATCTGGTTTTGTAATGATTTATACAGAAATAAACTCGCCTAAGCCCCAGTTCAGCGTCCTGGATCTTGAGTCTGAACTTTTTGCTTGTGCCTTTCTCCCAGTTGGGAGTATCCTAAGGACCATCCTGCAGCCTTGGGGTTAGGAGTTTGCAAGAGGGGGTGTGAGACTTCTGTTTTAGCTGTCTGGAGAGTCTTGGGTCCAGACCAGATAGGCCCTATGTGATGTTGGGCAAGGGCTTTTGTTTCTGAGAACTTCAGTGGCCCCTGAGCTCTGCTCTGGGGAGGGAAGGGTACTGTGAGTTCTAGGAGGAATTCTGACAAGTTGAAAGAAGTTAATGCTTTGGAAGGGGAAAGGATATAGGGAGAGAGCCAGTCTGGGACCAGAAGTCAACACTTGGGACCCAGGGCCTGAGGGCAGGAATACATCCTTCTAAGTAGAGTGAGTTTGGCAGGTTGTATAAATAGCTGCTGGCCTCTAAGCACAAGAACTGTTTAGTTAGACAGGACAGAGGTGAAGGGTACCTGACTCCAGAGAGGAAATTACAGCCTGTTATGGCAGATAAGATACCCTTGGGAGCAGGGCCTAACAAAGAGTGACTGTGTGACAGAGGCAGGCTGCCGAGGGGGGTCAGAAAGAGAGCTGTCCTGGGCTCCGAGCCAGGTAAGATGGTGGGCCACCAGGGCAGGAAGGCAAGAGAGACATTTAACATTTGTTCCTTGTCTCCTATGGCTCATCAGATGCCACAGATTGGTACGAGGTTGCCTCAGCGAAACAATGTCAACTGGGACCCGTTACTCAGTTACTCAGGGCCAGTTGGCCAGCAGCCAGAAGGACCCTCCCAGGACCACAAAGCTGCAATGCTTTTTGTCTGCGGCCCTCAATTACTGCAGGCAGGAGGTCAGAATGTGGTGGGACCGAGCCCGGCAACCATTGTGATGCAGGCATTGAGGAGGGGACCTGAGGAGCAGAAGCTTCCAGTGTCACACTAGTGGTGTCTTGAGCCCCTCGTGGGCCTGGAGATACAGCACACTTCCACCTCCGTTCAAAAGCTGCTGGGAAACTGGATCCTGTGTCTGGATAGAATTTCTCCCATGATCCTCTGCTCGCCCACAGGTGGGTGTTCTGCCTGGTTGGGTCAAGCTGGCCCAGGGTCATCCACCCTTCCCCCACTCTCGCCCCTGTGGGGTTTGTTTCCAAGCCTTGGGATTCTTTCCGTAATCGAAATATTTAATTTTATTTTTCCATTATGCGTCTGTGTGTGGGCATGTACATCGGAGTGCAGGTGGCCCAGGAAGCCAGACGTGTCGGCTTCTCCCAGAGCTGGACTTATTAGCTGTCATGAGCCGTGCAGTTGTGGGGGACTGGAACTAAACTTGGTTTCCCTGGAAACAGCAGTATGTACTTCTAATTGCCGAGCCATCTCCCCAGGCCTCAAAATATTTTCCAGTATTTTAAACTACTTTCACTTTTATTTGCTCATGTTTTAGAATTTTCTGGTTATCAAATGACTAGAACTGAGGGCCGGAGAGGTGGCTCAGTTAGGTTAGGGGGTGCTTGTGGTTTTTCCAGAGGACCTGGGTTCAATTCCCAGCACCCACCTCAAGTGCCTCACAACCACTTGCAATTCTAACTTCAGGACATCTGATGCCTTCTTTGGCCTTTACAGGTACTTACACACGTACACACACACACACACACACACACACACACGCACACACAATACACACGTATACATATAAATTAAAGATAAAATCCTAAAGCCAGCGTGGTGGCCCATGCCTTTAATCACAACACTTAGGAGGCAGAGGCATGTGGATCTTTGTGAACATAGTGAGTTCCAGGACAGCCAGGGCTACATAGACACACCTTGTCTCAAGGGGGAAAGGGGGGCGAGGAGACATGCAGGAGAGGGGTGGGAGTGAGAGTGGATGCTGGGGAGATGCATTGGTGGTTATAAGCACTTGTTCTTACAGAGGACCTGAGTTCGATTCCAAGTACCCACACTGTAGCTCACACCTGGGGCTGCCACATGGTGCCTAAGAGTCATCTGAGATTCCAGTTCCAGAGAATCCAAGCCTTCTTGTGACTTCTGTGGGCACTATACTACACACACATACATGCAGGCAAAATACACATAAAGTAAGTAAATCGAATTACACAAAATAAATCGTTTAATTAAAGCACAGAGCCAGTGAGATGAACCAGTAGGAACTGGTGCTTTCTGCCAAGGGGGACTACCTAAATTTGATCTCTGAATTTCACACAGTGAAAGAAGAGGACCAGCCCTTGCAAGTTGTCTTCTGACCTCCACAAGTATGCTATAGCACACATGAGCCCACACATTCATATGCTCCCCACACACACACACACACACACAATGAATGTAAAAGAGAAAAAAAATAGAAGAGAGCCTATGGATGCAGCCCAGCTGAAATAGAAGTTACTTAGCGGGAAGAAGTCTCTGGTTCCATCCTTAGCACCAAGGCAACTGGGTATGGTGGAGTGTCCTTGTAATCCCAGCAACCCAGTAGGCAGAAGAATCAGAAGAGATGTGTGAGATTAGATCCCAAAGGAGGGGCTGGTGAGATGGCTCAGTGGTTAAGAGCACTGACTGCTCTTCCAAAGGTCCTGAGTTCAAATCCCACCAACCACATGGTGGCCCACAACCATTCGTAATGAGACACATGCCCTCTTCAAGTGTGTCTGAAGACAGCTACAGTGTACTTACGTATAACAATAAATAAATCTTTAAAAATAAAAAAATAAAGATGGGAGGAAGAAGAAGAAGAGGGGACAGGAAGGGGAAATGTATGGAGGGAACCTCCAGGTCTGTCCAGCTCCACTGAGGACATAGCAGGAGAGGCACCCTGAGCCAAGGCACGTCCATATGGGGGGTTCTTTTTTAATTTTTTATTGTAAATTACCATGTGGGTGCTGGGAATCAAACTTGAGTCCTCTTTAAGATCAAGTACTCCTAACCACTGAATCAGATTTTTCAGATAGAGTGTCTCTGTGGTGCCCTGGCTGTCCTCAAACCCCCTATATACACCAGGCTGGCCTGAAATTGATGCCCCCTAGATAGCCAAGGATGACCTTGATTTTCTTTTCTTTCTTTTTTTTTTTTAAGATTTATTTATTTATTATATGTAAGTACACTGTAGCAGTCTTCAGACACCTTTTCTTCTCTCTCCCTGGCCCGCTCCCTCCAGCCCAAAGGTTTACTTATTTATTATATTTAAGTACATTGTAGCTGTCTTTAGAGACCCCAGAAGAGGACGTCAGATCTCATTACGGATTGTTGTGAGCCACCATGTGGTTGCTGGGATTTGAACTCAGGACCTTCAGAAGAGCAGCCAGTGCTTAACCGCTGAGCCATCTCTCTAGCCCCAGACCTTGAATTTCTGATACTCCTGCCTGTCTCCCTCTAGTGCCAGGATCATAGGCTTGCACAGCCTCATCCAGTTTACATGGCATGAGCCCAGGGCTTCCTTTACACTGGCCACTGCTCTCGCCAAGTTATAGACCTAACCCCACCTACATTTGTAGTATTTTTATTCAGATGAGGTTGGAGCTGGGCAGGTGTGTGTCATGTCTCTCACAAAGGTGCCTGCCACCCTAGCACGTGAGGTTTCCTTCCTCACTCAGAGCTTCTCCTACATGCCCTGCTGTGCCATGGCCCCAATCAGTCCCCTTCCTGTATAAACCCTGTACCCACAGGTGTTTGCTTGAATGGGTGTCTGATGTAGGAGCTGGTAAGTTTGGATTACATCATCAATCTGCTTTCCCGCACACCGACACAGGCCGGATGGCCCACTGCATCTGCCCTCACAGAGGCAGGATTGGGACTAGACCTTGGTATGCAGGCTGCTGCTGTTGCTCAGGCACCACTCACTGTGGCTCCGAGCATTTGCAAAACAGTTTCCAGTTTCGCCCTACTTTGCTGTTCGGAGCCACGCTTTGGAGGCCTTGTGTGGTCAAATACACGCATTCGGAACCTTGCCGGTCCCTCCGCCCTGTGATGCTGCGAGTACCCGGTACCCGTTACCACTTCTCCTGTAGAGAGCTGCGGAAGCACATGGCTTCCCACATGGGGAGTCTCAGGGGGCCTCTGAGTCCTGCTCTGTGCTTAGGGGTTCCCTGGACACAGCTGGAGTGTGCAGCTGGTGTAGTGCTCCACCCGGGTACTCACAAATGAGAGTCCTCACACATAGCGATCCTCCAATCTGGACACACAAAGCTTCCTGAATGTTCCTACCTCCATGTTCAAGTATGGGGCACTGCCCAGCAGCTTCCTGAGTTCAAGGCTGGCTTATCATCTACCTTACCACTGGATATTTAGGGTTCAGGAGTCTTTTCCGACAGTGGGGATGTCTCAGGGTAGGGTGCTCAGAGCCCGAGGACTGTGACCCTGGAACAGCAAGGTTTACAGCCTGGTCCTCCTCCCTCCTTACTTCCCTTGTCTGGTCTTGTTGCCACCAAAACACTGAGATTTCTCATACACACACACACACACACACACACACACACACACACACACACACTCACACACATATACAACTTGTCTGAGCATCCGTTTCTCCAGCTGTAGACCCCTTGTCCGTGTGGGCAGTGTGGTGACAGACACTGTGTGCAAGTTTAGTCCCTGGGAGCACCTGGTGGGGACGCTCACTCTTAACTAAGTTTTCCATCAGAGTGCCTGCTTCCTTCTCTCCGCCTCCTTCCCCCTCTCCCTCCTCCCTTCTCTCTGCCATCTCGCCAGAGTGCTGGCTCCCAGCATGCCATGCGTGCGTACGCGCTGACAGCCTTATAAATAGTCGCCTTTGCAGGCGGCTGAGAGGACGGGCAGGGCACGCACTGGCCCCAGCGCCCACCACACCCTCCCCCAGGTCAGTGTGTGACTGCTCCATTGTCTGCCCGAGTGGAAGCCTCCAAGAGGAGTGGGGAGACATCACCTGTGGGAAGGTGGGGGTTGCTGGTGTCAGGCTACCCTTGGGTTCTGTGTGTCTTGAATGTTTGTATCCATGGTTATGAGCTGTGCGTGTTTGCATGTGTGTCCTATCAGCTCTGGGTGCATGCGCCCTGTGGCAATGTGTGTGTGTGTGTGTGTGTGTGTGTGCATGTGTGTGTGCGTGTATGTGTGTCTATCCTCTTAGATTCCCAGACCCCCTTTGTCCCATCTAGTATTCCTGGGACTCCAGTTCCACCTATGCCCTTGGCACATCCGTGCTGAGGCCCTAAGGGACGAGGGAAGGACAGAGGCCTATCTCCTTGTCCCAGAGGACCTGGGTAGGGGCAGCCTGTGTGTTCACTACCATCCACAGAGCTGTAATGTCACTTCAAGTGTTGGGAGGACCTGGGGCTCCTGGATGTTGGAGCCCTGCCAACGCCTCCTGCCAAATCAGGGCTCCACAGGAGCCTTCCTGCCTGACCCACAGGCCTGCTCAGCCTACCCAGGACGTTCAGCAGCAGCGAGGCTGGCCAGAGAGGGGACATCAGCTGCCCAAGGTCACACAGCTGAGTGATGGGGTTGTGACTTGAGCCCTATCTGTGAACCTCTGTGAGGGCTTTTGCTGAGCAAGCATCTGGGACAACCAGGCATAGTGATTGGGGAAGTTTGTCCCCTGGGGCCTCTGCATCTTGAACCACCTAGAAGACAGTCATATTAGGAGCACCGAGGCCCTGACCCAGGGAACCTTATAAGGCCTGACTGCTTAGCCCTGTAACCTTACTCTGTCTGGGACCCCTGGCCTCCTGGAGGCCTCCTCACAGCCTAAGTTATTTTAGACCAAAGAAGCAGCAGGTGTCTGTGGGACAGAGAGACTTAGGTTACCATGAGGGGTGAGGCAAGTAGAGCGGAGTGATCTCCTAGGACATCCTGGTGGCGGTCCAGGGCCTGGGACACTCCTCCTCCCCGGGCAGCTGCCGAAGGACTTGACACTCAGTAGGCCTAGAGGCCATAGCTCAGGCCAAGGATCTGATCTGTGCAAAATGCTCGAGGTTCTTGTATGTTTTGGGGTGCCAGGCCTGAGCCTGACCCCAGCCAGAGTCTGGGACTAGTCTGCGTCCCCTCCCCAAGCCTCATTTCCCTCCCCAGATGACAGGCAGAGTAGAATGAGGGTCCCAGGCCAGTGCCATCCCCTGCCAGGCCCAAGCAGGGACAGGAACAAGACCCATGGTGCTAATGAATGTTCTGATACCCTAAGCTGGGTGCCCTGCAACTAGAAGTTTAGAGAGAGCACCTGTCAATGTGGGATTGTGGGGTGGAATCTAGGAAGACATCCTGAAGGAGGTGACACTTTGAGCTGAGGCCTCCAGTAGCATTGGAGAAAGACATCTCCCAAGCATTTGGTGTGTGACACTGCCAGGATGTGAAAGAGTGGATGAGAAAGGAGGGGACAGATTGCCCAGACCCTGCCAGGTAGGTCGAGGGGTTCAGGTTTGGTTTATGGAGCCAAAAGGACCACACATAGAAGCCTATGAGCAGGAGAATCACATGATAGTTGCCTTGCCAGGGGAAATACCATTGCTTTGTCCATGTCCCTGTGTGTGTGTGAGAGAGAGAGAGAGAGATTGAGAGGCTCTGTGGAGGTCTCAGATAGAGAGAAGACAGTTGGGGTACAAGTGTGCAGGGCAGAGGTGGAATGGGTTGTGGGGAACACGCATGCCGATATAGGACAGATTGCATGGTGGGGTGGGGAGGTCCCTTGGACCTGAAGCCAGGGCAAGAGGACAGAAGCATGTAGGGAACCATGTACCAGCGATACAGACCAGAGCGGAATCGGTGGTCTTAGGATGGTGGGACAGGTAGGGGGGTGAGGACACAGTTTTGAAGAGGCTGGAGGGTGGATGGTTGTGAAGAAAGGACACGAAACTGGGGGCTGTGAGTGAAGTAAATTCCCCGGGGGGTGAGTGGTAGGGCCATGTGTGAGGTGGACTTGGGCCTGCTTCAGCCAGGGACCACCTTACATTAAAAACCGGAAAGGGGCTAGAGGGCTAGAGAGGCAGGAGCTGAGTTCTTCCAAAGGACCTGGGTTCTGTTCCTAAGATCCACACAGCGGCTAGCAGCCACCTGTAACTCCAGTTCCAAGGGACTCCACACCCCTTTCTGGCCTCTTCGTGGACTGCAGTCACGTGGTACGCTTACGCGCACGCAGGCACACAGTCATCCACAGAAAATTAAAGACAAAACAAACCTCGTAGGGCCAGGGGAAGTAAGGCACACCTGCAGTCCCAGGTGGGGAGGCTGAGGCAGGAGGATGGCAGGAGGATGGCCGTTAGTCTGATGCCAGCCTGGGCTACAGAGAATGAGCCCTGTCTCAAACAGAACAAAACAAACCTGACAGGATTGAGCACGGGAGTGTCTCTGCCACCTGTCCTGTCCCCAGGCAAGAAGGAGACTTCTGCCTGCCAGCATCCTGGCCCCTGGGGAATGTTGTCAAGGCTCAGCAGACACTCCCCTCACACACTAGGCACTCTCCTGAGAGATTCCATAGAGTTGTTGTCGCCCTCTTTGACCTCTACCTAGGCGCCTCCAGCAGACCAAGGCACACACTGGAGGGGTGGCAGAAGCAGTAGAAGCTAGCAGGAAGTGACTTTTCCAAGGTCATTCTGCCTCCTGGGCATCTCTCTACGCTCTTCGCCTCTCAGTTTGGAAATTGCAAGCCGGAGCCTGGCACTTATGGCTGTGGGTGGGGCTCAGTGGAAGCTGAGTCAGGGGTGGGAGGAGAACCCCTCACCCCCGTCTTTGCCTTGTCTTGCAGAGCGCTGACCTAGCTCCCAGACATCAGCAGCATGGAAGGTATGCGGTCCCCTCCTGGCCTTAGAGGGCCCGTGTGTTAAGGGCTGGACTCACAGAGACTGAGAGGGTAGGAGGAGCCCCAAGCGTCCTCCTCCTGCCTGTTAGGATATTCTTGGATCCTTAGAAGCAACAGGCCCTGCCTGAGGCTTCTGGGACCCCAGAGCTCACCTATGCTGGTGTTTATAGCCAAGCCTCCCCTTTCCTGGGGAAGGAGGGTACCGGAGAGGGGGCTATGCTGGGCAGCGATTCCAGCTAACTGCCAAGCTGTGTGAGGTGGGGGTGGGGGTTGATTGGAGCAGTGGGCAGGCTCATGTCTGGCCCTTGCTGGAACTCAGTGTCCCTGTCAGCTAGTGGGGTGGACCCTAAAGTCTTGTCTTCCTGGCTTCTGTGCTCTGTGATGTAGGCAGAGCGCCTGGGATGGGTGGGCCCTGGCTTCTGGCAGCGCCATGCCCTGGCACCGGGCCTCTGCCTGGGTGGCTTTTTAAAGAGCCTGTCAGATGCTGTTACCGCCTCTACTCGGTGGTCAAGGATCTACCCCTTAGCTGCCACACTCAGCCTTAGGCACTTTCCCGGCAGTTCCTCAGGGCCTTAGACCCATAGCAGGCCTTGAAGCCTGCACCCTAAGGGGAGGAAGCCCAGGATTCTAGTTTGGGTTCAGATGTTCCCTTGGCTAAGCCCCTCCCTCCCTAGGCCTCAGTTTCCCTCTCCCTTTTTCATAGCCTCAGCCATGGGGCACAGGGCCTCACTCCCACTAGCTAGGCCTGCATTGCCACATAGCTTCTCCACAGCAGGCCCCCAGGGCTGTGGGTCCTAAGGAGGCAGTTTGGGAAGTTTGCTTAACTCCCTGTCTGAGTAAGAGTTCCATTTGCCCACAGCAGGCCGCCTCCCTGGCAACCATCTCTATGGCAACACGTTGTGGTTGCCAGCTCCACATTAGTACTGCGAGGCCAGGGCAGCCATGGCAGGGCCAAAGCCAGAGAGAGAGGAGAGAGGAGAGGTGATAGCGGGAACAGGATAGGATCATGGGCTGCTGTTTGTCTAGTAAACTCCAAGAAGAGGGAGGCAGACAGACTGGAGGTGACCAACATCTGGGATCCCGCCCTCCGCCACCCGAGGCACCAAGGGGTTGCCGTCTCTGTCCCTTAACCCCTGAATCCTTGGCTGAGTTCGTAGCCTCCAGGCTTTATCTGGGCATGTGCAGAAGTGTCTGTCCCAGCTCTCTCAGCCCAAGCCTGGGTCACACACGGGCCTTGCCTGCTTGTCTAGCCAGTGACTGATTCCTGTTCTCCCCCCCCCCGCCCCCATCTCTCCACAGAGAAGCTGAAGAAGGCCAAGATCATCTTTGTGGTGGGTAAGTTATAGGCAGGCACATGGTGGGTGAGCAGGGAGAGTCTGAGCAGGCACTGGAGGATTTTTTTATTTTATTTCTTTTCTTAGTTTCTTTCTTTCTTTCTTTCTTTCTTTCTTTCTTTCTTTCTTTCTTTATTTATTTATTTTTTGGAGAGAGAGAGAGAGAGGGTCATTCTACATAGTTCTGGCTGCCCTGAAATTCACTGTGTAGACCAGGCTGGCCTCACAGAGCTCCGCCTCCCCCTGCCTCCCGAGTGCTGGAATTAAAGGCACATGGGGCTCTTCCTTGAACTCTTCTCTCATTGAGGACCCTGGGGCTTTGTTTGGGGTGGGGCGGGGTTTCTGAATGCGTGGGTGCTTGCAGGCGGGCCTGGCTCAGGAAAGGGCACCCAGTGCGAGAAGATTGTACAGAAATATGGCTACACCCACCTCTCTACTGGGGACCTGCTTCGGGCAGAAGTCAGCTCTGGATCGGAGAGGGGCAAGAAGCTGTCGGCTATCATGGAGAAGGGAGATCTGGTGCCACTGGTGAGTGGGCCTTGTCGGGAGTGGGCGGAGGGTCTGAGCCCCAAGGGTCAGCCAGCGAAGCTCATGACACCCTGCCGAGGGAGACTATGACTCTCTCTAGCTCTGAAACCTGCTGTGGCCCCCATTGTCCTTGGCCAAAAGTTGTTTCCAGAGATTACTAAAACCACGTGGGACGAAGCCCTGCCTCCCATTCTCCATCCCCCTTGTGTCTTGGACTTTGTCTCAACCACACTCCTTTATGGCTGGAATGATCTTCCCTGTCAGCACTTAGACCTCCCTGACTCCCAGCCTTGGCCTTAGACCCCACTAACCTTATACTGGAGTGGTCCCCTTCAGTTACTTTATTTATTCATTTGCTGGAGGGGTATGCATGTTCTGTGGCACCAACATGACTGTCAGAGGACAACTTGAAGGAATTGGTTCTCTCCTTCCACCATGTGGGTCCAGGCGGTCGAACTCTGGTTATCAGGCTTGGTGGCAAATGCCACCCCTGATAGCCCTGGCTGTCCTGGAACTCACTCTGTAGACCAGGCTGACCTCGAACTCAGAAATCCGCCTGCCTCTGCCTCCCAAGTGCTGGGATTAAAGGCGTGCGCCACCACCACCCGGCATTTGTCCCCTTCTTCACCATACCTTATCCCTTCATTTTCTGTCATGCTTAGCATCATAAGCCCATTGTATCTCAGTCTGTTCCCTCCCCGTCCCCTGGCTTGGTGAGACTCTAGAAGCTTTGTGCCCAAGCCTAGGACCTTTCTGGGATGGAAAGGGGTTCACTGAAGCCCAAGCCTAGAGAGAGGGCTTGCTGGGACTCACATGCTCCAGGAAAGAAAGAAGGCAAGCTTGGGCCGACCAGCACAAGCCAAGCTCCAGAGGGGCGGGGAGAGAAGGCTCAAGGATCCCCTGTGCTGGACAACAGGATACAGTGCTGGACATGCTCCGGGAAGCTATGTTAGCCAAAGTGGACTCTTCCAACGGCTTCCTGATCGACGGCTACCCGAGGGAGGTGAAACAGGGAGAAGAGTTTGAACAGAAGGTAAGGCCCTTGACTGGCTGTTGGCCAGGGCCTGGGCTGGGAGGGGCGATGGAGGCGGAGTCTACAGTGTGCATGTGGGAAGGCTGCATGGGACCTGCCGCAGCCACCTCAAAGAAAGGCATGAGGATTTGAGACATTTCCTCCTGCGGGGCTTGTCACCCCATGTGGGCACAGGTAGACATTTGCGTGCATGATCCACATCTACACAAGCGATAGGCAATGTAGGATGCACACCTGCACAGGTACACTGCACACATGTGCACATGTGTGTGCACCTGGATGGAGCTCACACTACAGGGATGCATGCATATGGACCCACATGCTGGCACATACATATGTACACATATACACCATAGAAGGCCACACAGGGCACTGTGGGACTGTAGGTGTAGGGACTGAGGAGGAAGGGGTAGTAAAGGACTGACTGGCATCCTGGTGGGCTAGGGGCAGAGTACCTCCAGCCTCACTCCTGCCCACCTCTGTGCAGCTCAGTCAAAACAGAAGAGATGGTATGTCACGACCTTTAAGTGAATGAAAGACCTCAAAAAATGTTTCTTACTCTTGAGCTTCAGCATGCCAATCTGTGAAATGGGAGTTGGTCTAGCTTCCTTTAGGCGCAACCCTGAGGCACATCTTGTTTTTGCCCATTTCACCCAGTTGTGTGAAGTCACTCGCAATCCTCAGGGCCACATCCAGCAAATAAAAGTGCCTATCGGTTCTGTGCTATTAAGGAGCCTCCAGGTTGCACTCGGGGCTTGGTGGCAGCCTCTGGGGAGTCCAAGTAGATGAAGTTCTCAGATGTTGACACTAGGGGGAGCCAGAACTGCACTGAAGAAGGGGCTGGCCTGGACGTGACTTGTCCTACTGACTAAAATCCCCAGAGCTTCCTTGGGGTGGACAGTATCCAGGGCCCACTCCTCAGGTTAGAGGCCCATTTTCATACTGAGAAACTGAGGCTCCAACCAGGGATGCATTGCTCAGAGACAAGCCCCACTACCTCCACCCAAAGTGTGGATTACAGAGTCTGCTGTGTTTGGCCCTGGTGACTCAGAGGGCCTTGGCAGCTGATGGCCGATGGACAGGTGGCAGCAGCCTTGGTCTGGCCTTTGCCACTCTAAACTGGTAAACTGTCCAAGATCAGCAGATGCTGTTGAACTGAATCCGCAACCACCCAGGAGACAGACCCCAGGCTCAGAGGGCCCAGTACCTGCCCTAGGCTACACAGTTAGACAGAGGCAGGAGGAGAGCTGTGAGTGATAGGCTGATGTGATGTTAGCTGCCTAGAGGCCTCTGGGACTGACTCAGCTGGGGTCTAAAGGGCAGAGGTCCCAAGGCTGTTAGACCTCCTGGCCCAGGTCCAAGGCTGCCTTTCCTTCCCTCTGGTCTAGGAAGACCCAGTGTCGTCCTTCCCTCACAAGCCCAGCCTAGACCAGGCCAGGCTTAAGGCTCTGTCGGTGACCCCTACTCGGTGACCCCTGCTCTGAGGGCCCGTGGAGCCAGGAACACCCAGGCACTACCCCTTTATACCTCTCTAAGCTAACTTTGTGACATGAGTGGCTTATGACAGTGAGTCATTTAAATTTCCTTACAGTCCTCACCTTGTCTCTCCTCTGATTCCTTTCAGTAAAGTCTTACTCAGCCCTCAGCTCCCATCCTGACTAAGGGAAGGGGGGAGGTCACTAAGTAATACCTAGAGGCTGTCAGGGGGAGACTAAGGGACCAGGAATAGTGGAGGTCACATCTGAGAAGACCATCTGGAAGGAGTGAGACAGGTTCAGCATAGGTCAATATGGCTGAAGGAAGGACAGAGGGGAGGGGGGAGATCAGGAGAGCAGCTGGGGGTGGGGTGGCCAAGGATGTGACACATAGGTGCTGTAGATCTGGTAAGGACTTTGGGCTTTCTCTTGAAGGTTCTAGAAGCTGTGGGAGAGGTTTGACCTGAGTAACAGAGGAGTTACCTTGGGAAGAGACTGTCGTTCTGGGTGGGACTCATGTAGGGCTTGAGAGATGGAGGCAGGGTGGGGTCCCAATGATCCGATGTCCACCCTACACAGATTGGACAGCCCACACTGCTACTGTATGTGGACGCAGGCGCCGAGACCATGACCCAACGACTCCTGAAGCGAGGGGAGACCAGCGGCCGCGTGGATGACAACGAGGAGACCATCAAGAAGAGGCTGGAGACTTACTACAACGCCACAGAACCTGTCATCTCCTTCTATGACAAGCGTGGCATTGTGCGCAAGGTGGGGAATGGCTCTTTTCTAGCTGCAGCACCCAGTGGGACCTTAGGCCATCAGTTTCTCCCTTAGTTCACTGAGTGGGGTTGTGTGGATCCCGCCATGACGTCTCTGCCCTCATCGTCCGTATCCCCACAGGTCAATGCCGAAGGCACAGTGGACACTGTCTTCTCCGAGGTCTGCACCTATCTCGACTCCCTGAAGTAACTGGAGCCCTTGGCCAGCTCCCAGCCCGCCCCACCCTTGCCCCCTGACCCCAGGCAGCCTGGCTCGAGCCCAGCACCTCCACCCTGCCGGGCTGTGCACAGACACAGGAAGCCATGTTATCCTGTCCCGTGGACACTAAAGAAATTGCCAAGGACGTTTAGGATTGCTCCCTTTTCTCTGCTTCCAATTGCGGTGATTCATGCTGCCACAGCCGAGGCTCAGCGCGGCCGGCCCATTCTTTCCTGTGCCTCAGCCCAGCTGTCTTGTCTCCCTCTGGCTCTGCTGGGATCTTAGGCCCTTCCTTAGCCAGGCTGTGTCAAGCCTAGGGGCCCCTGGGTTGATAGGCTGCTCTTGGGGGCTGGCGTTCACCCTGTTTTTCATAGCCTTGTTGTACGGCTTTGGCCCTAAGCCATCGTCTCTCTGGAGTGAGTTTTCTTCTTCTTCCTTTTCTTTCCTTCCTTCCTTTCTTTTTTCTTTTCCTTCCTTCCTTCCTTCCTTCCTTCCTTCCTTCCTTCCTTCCTTTCTTTTCTTTTCTTTCTTTCTTTTTTAGATAGCATCTTGTGTGACTTAAGCTACCCTCAAACCTGTTATGTAACTAAGGATAACCTTGATCCTCCTGCCTCCACTTGTCTTCCTGTGTGCTGAGATTACAGGGTGTGTGTGTGTGCCCCCCCACTCCTGGTTTTGGGGTGCCGGGGATCAAGCCCATGGCCCTGGGTTTACTAGGCCAGCGCTCTGCAAACCGAGCCGCATCCTCCCCAGGCTGAGCAGGTTTTCCATGCCCGACTGTGGCCTGGGCTGCAATGGGCAAAGGGTCATGGGCTCACCAGCTGGGGCCACGTAGCCATTGGGTGGCAAGGGGCTTACAGCTAGGCGAAAGCTGGGTTCAGGGGTGGTCATCCTGAGGAAGGACTTGAAGGCTCCCCGGGCATGGCCCTGCCAGGCCTTGCCATCCTTTGGCTGGTTTTAAAGCTTGTTCTGTCATGCTATGTCCCGACCCTTATCCTCGGCGTTAGGAGTGTGAGCTGCTGTAGACATGGCTATGGGATCAAGGACCAGGCCTGGGACCTGAAGAGGATCCCCAGGGATCCCCAGAAGAGCTGGCACCTCCCGTCTGTTCTCTGTTCATTATTCTTTGATCTCATTACACAGGAAGGCTCTGTTGGTACTCACTTGTCCTTGGGCCGTGTCTCCATCCCTAGTGACTTCCCCTGTAAGCCCAGAGAGCCTGTAAGGCAGCAGCCATGGCTGTCCCAGGGACACCTGCCCCTGGGGGTGACGGTGCTCACTCCTTTCTGTTTACTACCAGTGGGGCCACCTTTCCTTCTGCATTGCCTATTTAAGCCGTCCTTTAAAATAAATAAATGTATTTCAGTTATAAGAGGTGAGTGTATTGAAAGACCTTGAGACAAATGGATGTTCAGAGGAAGAGGAGAGGCATCAACAGACACAGCCTCCTGCCCAACCAGGGTGTGGGTGACTTCTCTACACCTATGCCTCTGTCCCCCATGTTGACTTCAGGAAAGCAGAAGGCTCTGAAGCCCCACGCCACTCTGTGATAGCTCCCCTCCAATGCTGTGTGTGTGTGAGTGTGTACACACACAGATATGCATGAGCGTACGCATGCACACATGCACATACATACACGCACACACATTCACACACACGCACACTCCATGCTGTATCTGCAATTGGACAAACATACACCCTTGCAAAGACTCCTGCTCACAGCCCTGCTGGCCATGGGTCTCTTAAGGCCAGCATAGGAGCGGACAGAAGATGCACAGGAAAGGAGAAAGCTGGAGAAAAGGGCCTGAAAAATCCCCATTATCTTAATGTGTTAATTACAGCTCAATTAATTCAAGTGGGCCCCAGTTTATGAAGACCTGGCTGATCAAACCAGAAAATTCTACAATATCAGATCACTTGGTCCATTATTATCTGAGGGGACCTCATTCCAGGACCCCTGAACATCCCCAGAGCTCAGTAAACCTAAATCCCTTCTGGAATGCTGCAGGAGCTTACAGCAGGCACTCACCTGTGGGCCTACCTAGGGATGTAGAGACGGGAGGGTCAGAAGTTCAAAGTCACCCTCAATGAGAAAGAAAGATTAATTGCTGACCTGGTAGCTTATGCCTCTACGGTAAGGCAGGAGGATCTTACAGGTAGGTGGAGGCCAACCTGGATCATACTGTAAGAACTGATGTAAAAAGAAGAGAAAAGGGAGGCCAGCTGGTTTGCATGTCCGGTTCTAGGCCAGCCAAAGTAATCCCCACACACAGGATGTAGAAATAGGAGGACTGTTGAAAATTCAAACCAGCTGGGTGAGCCTAAGGATCTCTAAGCAGCTACACAACAGAGCGACACTCACTCTTAAACTCTACTCCCTGTTAAAATAAGAAAGAAAAAAAACAGAAAAATAAACAAAATAAAACAATAGACCCAAACTAGAACCTGCACATACCTTCCAGTATATTCTACATGGCCTCTAGATGACGGTTAATCCATAAGACAGTACAGCAATGGTTATGTGTCATTATACTGTAACCACAAGAAAGTCATTTCCATATAGATATTGGTGGGGGGAATTTTTTTTGGTTGTTTTGTTTTTTGTTTTTGTTTTTTGTTGTTGTTGTTGTTGTTTTTTGTTCATTTTGAGACAAAGTCTCGTTATGTAGACCTGGCTGGCCTGGAACTTACTATGTAGAACAGACTAGCCTTGAACTCACAAGAGATCCTCCTGTCTCTGCCTCTGGAATCCTGAGATTAAAGATCTGTGCCACCATGCCCTGCCAAAAGGCCACTCATTTGAGATGAGGCTTGCTGTGCTGTCAAGGCTGGTCTTGAGCTCCCAGCTCCAACTTCCTCTTCCTCCCAAGCTCTGAAATTCCAGGCAGGTACCAACACACACACACACACCCCACACACAGCACACACGCACACGCACACACACACACACAGCACACACACACACGCACACACACACAGCACACACACACACAGCACACACACATCATACACACACACCCCACACACAGCACACACGCACACGCACACACACACAGCACACACACACACAGCACACACACACACAGCACACACACATCATACACACACACACACACACAGCACACACACACACAGCACACACACACACACAGCACACACACACAGCACACACACACACAGCACACACACACACAGCACACACACACACAGCACACACACACAGCACACACACACACAGCACACACACACACAGCACACACACACACAGCACACACACATCATACACACACACACACACACAGCACACACACACAGCACACACACACACAGCACACACACACACAGCACACACACATCATACACACACACACACCCCACACACACACCCCACACACAGCACACACGCACACGCACACACACACACAGCACACACACATCATACACACACACACACACACACACCTACAGGCGTTGAGCCACCAAAGACACTTCAATCCTAAAGGATGACTGGATGACTTGAAGATGACTTGGAGGATTCAGGACATTGACATTTTCCTGAATGCCCGTGGCCGCTGTGGCCGCAGTGGGATCCCCACTGTTACCCAGCCAGAACACAGTCCTTGTGTGGTTTCCCTTTTCTTCCCAAATTTCCTCGAGGCTGGCTTGCTGAAGCCAGGGTGTGACGCAGGACCACATTCTGCATTTGGCCGTGTGGGACCTCGTGCTCACACCATGCAGGTACGCTGCTCCCGAGCTCCGGCTGGCTGGGGTAGACCTCTGCACTGAGGACTGCTCTGCCTCTCATTTTGCTTGGTCCTGTGATAGGACAGCTATTCTGATGAAGTCCCTCCTTCCAAGCCCTCCTCTGACTTCTTCTGGAGTCAAAGCTTCCCTCTGCACTGCTGTCCCTGCATACCCACGGCTAGTTAGGAAGGCTGTAAGTACTCAAGTCTGGGCCTTAAGAGCAAGAAGTCCTTGTAGGCGGGGCCTATGGGAGGGTTTACAGCCAGGCAAGAAGGTCTGACCTGCAGCCAACCAACTTTTCCAGAATAGGGCAATCCTGAAGGAGTTTGGGGGGAAAACTAGGCAGTGTGGTGCACACTTGTAAACCCAGGCCTTGGGAGGCTGAGACAGGAGGGCATCGTGAATGTAAGATCAGCCAGGGATACAAGAAGAAGCGCCAAACCTAGTGCCTGGAGAGATGGCTCAGTGGCTACGAGAACTTGCTGCTCTCGCAGAAGACCAAAGTTCTATTTCAGGTACCCATGTGGGAATGAGGGGACGAGTACTCACAATTGCCTATAACTCTGTCTCCAGGGGACCCCAAACCCTTCTGGATTCCAAGAGTACCCACATTCATGTACATAAACACACATATAAAAATAATCATGTAAGTTTTTTTTAAAATCAGGTCTAGGGCTGGGGCTACAACTCAGTGGGTCGAATGCTTGCGTAGCACACAGAAAGTTCTGGGTTTGATCCCCAGTGCTGTATAAATGACATGGCTACACATGCTTGTCATTGTCACATGTCATTTGAGCTCAGAAGGAGGAGAATCAGAAATTTAAGGTCCTAGGCTCCTATAGCAAGTTTGAGTCCAGCTTGGGCTACATGAGCTCTTGTCTCAAAGAAAAAAACTAATTAAAAAACAAAGCAGGTCAGGTGCAGTGATGGCTTCCAGGCTGCTGGCCGCCAGGTCACACTACAGTCAGCTCAGGAAAACCAACTCTGCGCTTCAGTGGGAGAAGCAGAGGTCAGAGGAAGGCAGTAGCCTGCTGGTGTGGCGGAGCAGGGTCTTCTCTGGCGTCACTGCTAGAATAATGTGGGTGTGGTGGGCGTCAGAAGGTCACCGATGCTGTCATTGTCTTCTGGTCTCTAGGGACAGTCCAGGCAGCTGCTTATTGCAGTGTGTGTGTGTGTGTGTGTGTGTGTGTGTGTGTGTGTGTGTGTGTGTGTGTGTGTGTTGGGGGGATGTTCTCTGTAGCTTGTAAGACTAATGCTCCTTTACCCAGAGTCTCAGAGAGGGCATACTCCATGGCAGGCATTGGTGGTGGTGGAGGGGTGGTGGCCTCAGATGCCCCCCTGGACTGCACCCCCATGTCTTGGCCTCAGGGCCCCCTGAGTGCCTGGGCCGGAGGCACTGAAGTGGGAGAGGAAGGAAGTGGGGAGCAGAGGAGGCCAAGGCTGTCGCCTCCCAGCCCCGAGAGGGGCCAGGAGTAAACAGGAAGGCCTGGCGGCTCCACGGTGGGGGTGTTTGGAGGGCTGGGGGCCAGGAGCCCTTCTGAGTGTGTGCAGACTGAACGCAGGGTTTCCTCGCTGGGCGAGGGGGCCAGAGAGGCCGTAAAGCAGAGCAGCAGCACTCTGACCTGCCCCACCCCCACCCCGTCAATGTGGTCTCCTAGGCCTTGGTTTCTTTTATAGTCCCTGGAGCCCAACATCCTGGATGGCTCTAGTTGAGTTTTTAATATACATATGAAAAAATGTATATTTATTCAAACTGCCTAAAGTTAAGAAGAATCCACTTTTTTCCTTTCTTTTTTTCTGTTTTCTTATTTATTTATTTAGTATTATTTTTCTGAGATAGGGTTTCCCTGTAATAGCCCTGGTTGTCCTGGAACTCACTCTGTACACCAGACTGGCCTCGAACTCAGAAATCCGCCTGCCTCTGCCTCCCAAGTGCTAGGATTAAAGGGAGCGCCACCACTGCCCAATTTTTCTGTTTTCTTTTGTTTGTTTTTGCGATGGGATTTTTCTCTATAGTAGCCCTTGCTGTCCTGGAACTTGTACTGTAGCCCAGGCTAACCTCGACTTTATAGAGATCCATTTGTCTCTGCCTCACAAGTGGGCTTTTCCACCACTGCCCAGCAAGAATCCACTCTTGACTTTATTCTGAGACAGGTTCTCCCTATGTATCGCATGCTGGCTTGGAACTCCAAATTGTCCTGAGTGCTGAGGTTACAGACCCATTGTAAACAGGTCTTGGAGTATAGGTTGCCACCGGAGCATGACTCCTGCCATTGGGAACAGAAGGTCACTTTGAAGGACTTTGATCTTCTAAGGCAAGGGAGCCTGACCCCTGGGACCAACTGCATTTTGGGGACATTGTCCCCTCTCTGGGAGGCTGTCCTTAGGCTCACATGCCTCTGCACCCACATTCTGGGGCTTCAGTCTATCACTTAGGAGACATGGCACTGTGGGAGCAGGTGACAAGGCCCATCACTGATCCCTCTGGTGTGTCTGGCATGTCTCCCCAGCAACCACACCAGGCAGCTCACAACCATTCACAACTCCAGCTCCAGGAGATCCGATGCTCCCGACCTCCTTGGGTATTACATGCAAGAACACATACTCACATGCACACACACACACCTACACATAATAAAAAATAATACAGTCTGGCAGTGGTGGCGCATGCCCTTAATCCCAGCACTTGGGAGGCAGAGGCAGGAGGATTTTTGAGTTCAAGGCCAGCCTGGTCTACAGAGTGAGTTCCAGGACACCAGGGCTATACAGAGAAACCCTGTCTTGAAAAACCAAAATAATAATGATGATGATGATGATAATAATAATCATAATCATAATATAATTTAGCTGGGTGTGGTGGTACATGCCCTTAATGTCAGCACTTGGGAGGCAGAGACATATGGATCTCTGAGTTCAAAGCCACCTTGGTTGACAGAGTTCTGGGACAGCCAGGGCTACATAGAGAAACTGTGTCTCAACACCCCCCAAAACCCTCACCCACACCACTACCCCCCAAAAAAAGAAAAAAAGAAGGAAAAAAGGAAAGGAAAGGAAAGGAAAAGAAGCAAACATAGTCACGGACCTAAGGAAACTTCTGTTCTTGATGGGAAAGGACAACATATCAGCTAGTGGCACAAAAGCCTGTTGTTCATGTGAGAGAAACATTTTAGTTTTATGTGTAAGGGTGTTTTTGCCTGTGTGTATATCTGTGCACCACAAATACGCCTGGTACCTGAGGAGGCCAGGAGAGGGCATAGGATCCCCTGGAACTGGAGTGACAAATGGCTTTGAGCTGCAGTGTAGGTGATGGGTCCCCTGCACAAGCAATTTTTAAAGGCTGAGCCGTCAGGAGAGGCCATTTTTAAAGGAACGATTGGGCCGGAGAAATGGCTCAGCGGTTAAGAGCACTAGCTGCTCTTCCAGAGGTCCTGAGTCCAATCCTTAGCGTCCACACGGTGGCTCACAAACTTTTGTAATTCCGGTTCCAGGGGCATGCAATGGGTCTCCTCACCTCCTTGGGCACTGCATACACACGATACATCTACATACACAGAGGTCCACGCACATACGCGTAAAATTAAATGTTAAAAGGGATGGTCAGAGGGAGCCTTGCTGACCAGGTGCTGTCTGAGAGGAGACTCAAGAGGGGAGAAAACCTGGTGCTCCCTAGGGATAAAGGGATGCCCAAAGGCCCGGAAGTAAGCATGGTCAAGAAACACTGGAGCCAGGGCCATTGGGGTGGCATGAGCAAGGGAGAAGAATGGGAAGCCAAAGAAGGGAAGGGTCCTCATGGGCTATTTGAGAAGTCTTGGTTGTAGGACAGAGCAAGGCTACCACGGGACTCCACTTGAACAGGCTTCCTGCCTAGAGCGGAGAAAGGGCTGTGTCAAAGGAAGAAGGAAACAAAACGTGGTGACATGACCTTGATATCCCCAGAGGGAACAGTTGCAGAGGGCTGAATGAGGCTTGCTAGGGCTTGGATGAAGTGATGGCCCAAGAGTTGGACAGTGACCAGAGAGAGTGACAGACTGGGCAGGCGGTTGATGAGACAGGCGAGACTGGAACCCTGCAATGGGTGCAGGCACTCAGAGGCATCCTGGAGCCCTGAGCTGTGCGAGGCCTGTGGGGAGGGTGGAGGGGCCGGTATCCGCCAGGCACGGAAAGCTCTCTGTGTGATAGTGCCACTGGGAACAGTTTCCCAGCCCTGAACTGGGGAAGCATGCGGAACAGTCCCTGGGGATACTGAGAAAGCACGAGCCTGTGGGATGCGTGTGAGCTGGGCTTGTTTTGAACTAAAGCCTCATGTATTCCAGGCTGACCTGGCACGTGTTGTGTGGTTGAGGATGGACTTGAACTCCTGATACTCCTGCCTCAACCTGCTGAGGGCTGGGACTGCAAATGTGTGCTTTCTCAAATTGGCACTCTGTCAACTGAGCTATTCCCCAGATCCAATTTGGCTTTTTAAAACATTAATGTGTGTGTGTGTGTGTGTGTGTGTGTGTGTGTGTGTGTGTGTGAATATGTGTGCATATGAATGTGTGTATGAGTATATGAGTGTGTGTGTATGAATGTGTGAGTGTATATGAGTGGACTTGTATGTGAGTGTATGAGTGTGTGTTACTGTATATGAGTGTGTGTGTATGAGTGTGTGTGTGTGTGTGTGTGTGTAAAGGCCATTTTATCCATATGAGAATCAGAGGACAACTTGTAGTAATTAGTTTTTTCTGTCCACCATGTAGGTTCTGAGAATCAAACTCAGGTCATCAGGCTTGCTTGCAAGTGTCTTTATCCCTACTTCCCCTAATTTGGCTTTTCTTTTTTCTCTTTTTAAAAATCGTTTTATTTTGTATAATGTTTTTGCCTCTCTCTCTCTCTCTCTGTGTGTGTGTGTGTGTGTGTGTGTGTGTGTAACTCCCTAGATTTGGAGTTACAGGTATTTGTGAGCCACTGGGAAGCAAACCAGGGCCCCTGAAGGTGTAGCAAGGGCTCTTAGAGCTGAGTCATCTCTCCACCTCTGGTTTGGCTTTTTGGGACAATATGTAGACTAGACTGACCCTGAGTCATGGAGGACTACCTCTGTGTCTCAGTGCTAGATGACTATAGGCCTGTGCCACCCAGCCGAGGATCTGTCATGGTAACTAGTTCCTAGAAGAGACTTGGCCTTCACCCTCGGTCTAGGAAGAATCTGCCACACTTTCCCTGTCAGGACTCTTTGATGGGCACTGAGTGGCTTGTGGTCATTGCGCTGACAAGTTTACAGAGGTCTGTCCCTGTCCCCTTCTTACCTGAGCCCAAGTCCCCCAGGTGACTTGTCCCTTAGCTATGTCATGATGTCATGGGTCACTGGGGTCTGAGCAAACCTGATTTGGAAGTAAGAGTGAACAGCAAGGGAAAGGCACAAAGGCGGGGGGGGGAGGAGGGAGTAACGATGGACCAGGGACAAATAAGGTGACATGGAATGTAGGGAGGAGGCTAGGACAGAAGGTTCTAGAAATAAGGAAACACCGCTAGGTCCAACCCTGCACCTCCTCTGCATCTCTCCAGCCCAGTGGCCTTGTACATCCAGGCCTTTCTCCCACCGTGAAATGAGGAGGGTCTATGAAACGGCCTTGGATGTTGGGCCAGGTAAGCTCATTGTTTGTCTTGCTTTCTGAATCCCCATGGGCTAGCTTGGGCTAGCTGGCTGCCTTCCCATTGTGTAGGTAAAGATGCTAAAGCTCCAGAAAGTTGGAAGGCCTTGCCGTAGACTCCCTGGCCAGCATGGGGCAGAGTCGGATACCCAGACTCCTGGCCTAGCACTCCCTTGCTGTCACTAACAGGCCCTGGCTGCAGGCCTGTACTGGAGACTCACCGCCGCCTTGGGGTCCTTAGGGGCTGCCTGACATTCCTTCAGTGGCCAGGGGCCAAGGTAGACGTGCTTTATCCTTTCCTGCTGCTCAGGCCTTCCCGGCCCCACCAGGAGGAGGATGGAGCCCACTGTGCGGGCCAGATACAGGGCCTGGCCGGGGGCCATGTCTCTCCTGCAGTGTGCACAGGATTCACCGGAGAACATCTACATTGGGATTAGGGCCTCTTCAGGAAACAGATGGCAGACTCCCAAGGGACCACTTTGAGAGACTGTGGTGAGGGGCGTATTCACACAGGTGTGGTCAGGGTGCATGGAACTATCCCCCTGTGCAGATGACTGCTAGGCCTGACCTGTGAAGGGAGGGAACTAGTCCCTGGGAGGTATTGGATGGACCCTGGCTGGATCGTGGTCCTCTGGGAGGGGAGGCCACCAATGCAGGGTCAGTCTTTTGAGACCTATCCTTCTCTCTCGCCCTTGTCTGTCCCTCAGATGTACCCCTGGCTGGGGAGAGCACGCTGGAGGCCAACCACAGCTCGCTCAGATCCATCCCTTGTTGCAAGGTGCCAGGCTCACTGAGCTTCTAGGGACAGAGGAACCAGCACAGAACTGGTTTTCATTTACTACAGATAAGAAACAAGACAGTCTTCTCTTTGCCTCAGTTTCCCCATTCCCACAACTCTCAGTTCCGCCTTGGCTTCCAGGATGCCTCATGCTTTCAATGTATTTATCTTGCTGGGCACAACTGTGCACATCTGAAATCCCAACACTTAGGAGTATGTGGCAGGGGGCTGCACATTGACATCTGATCCCAGCACTTAAGAGTCTGCAGCAGGGGGATTGCCTTTTCAACCCTTTTAGGAAAAAAAAAACATCTCAAGACATATAATCCCTTGGCTCTGAAGGGACAAAGCAGCAGAGGCCACCAAAGTCCCTGCCCTTCTGGGACATTTAGTGAAATACACTGGGCATTAAGGCACCGCCCAGACTGCCAATTGGCAGGGACGTTCTCTCTGCTCAAAACTTCCAGGCTGGTGGTCCCAGACCCTTTATTCCCTTAGGGGGTCCCTACTCAGGGCCCCCTAAAGCCTACCGGTAAACTTTCCCCACCCTGGTTCTTATCTTTGAAAAATTTTTAAGCTACATTTTATGTCTTTACTTACTGTGTTTTTGTATGTGTATGTATGCGGTCACACATGTTCTATGGCACACATGTGGCGTTCAGAGGACAGTTTTGGGGAATCAGATCTCTTCTTTCTCCACGTAGGCCCCAGGAGTCAAATGCGAGCACTTTTACTCCCTGGACCATCTTGTTGGCCCCTCTTTCTTTTCCTTTCAGGTGTTTTGAGACAGTGTCTTGCTATAAAGTCCCAAGCAGGTCTAGACCTCGTTGTGTAGATCAGGCTGACCTTAGCCTTGAGGTTATCCTCCTGCTTCTGCTTGAGAGAAGCTGGGATTTCAGGGAGTCCCATTAGCTGTCACTCCACAGATCCTGCTCATGTCGGCCTGGAGCCTCCCCTGCTTTCTGGAGACAGCGAGACCCTGTTTCAAAAAAAACCTAAAAACAGGAACAAAAACAAAAACCACAAAAGGCTGAGATGTGCCCAAACTTAGGCTAAGGCATGGACTTAGGAAGTACTTAGATCACCCTGGGACACAGAGTGTGGAAAGGTTAAAACATCTGGAGAGGCAGAACACAGCTGGAAGGGCCTGGAACACAAGGACTTTGTCCTGGGGTCCCAGAGGATCCCCTGCCTGTCATCTCACCTCGAGATTCACAGTCTCTGTACCAGCTGCCTCTTCTGTCCACTCAGCTCAGACAGAGTGGCCGGCATGGAGCCCAGGTTGAGGTCAGGACTTGAGGTGTCCACTCTGGGCGCACCCTACCAAGCTGGCCTCCACCTGTGTAAAACAAAGACTAAAAGAGCAGGCCTCTTGTCAGTGGTGACGACTTGATACTGATAAGGTGAACGCCCAGGGTGGACCCTGGTGTGGAGCTTAGTCTGGGGGCTCACTGCTCCCAGAACAGATTCTGTTAGGGTGCATAGGGAGAAGCTCACAACCACCCTGCCCCCTGGAGTCCTGGTGTCTACCTGCTATCTCCATGGCTGAAGGGAAAGGACATAACCTGCCATCCCCAAGAGGCCTGGTGAGGCTAGGTCTCCCATGCTTGCCTGGGTGAAAGCAAGCCAACCTCCCTCCAAGCTGCCTTTAGGAACCACACCCACCCTCCCTGCCTCATGTCAGCCCCTGCAGAGACAAACTGCTGGCCTGGTCTGGTCACTGAGGCACAAAGACTAGAGGTCACTTAGAAGCCAAGCCTGAAACTCCAGGTCAATGTCTCCTTTTAGAGGCTCTGCTTCTCAGCCTTCTCCTTCCTCAAGAGAAATGACTCCCACGTGCCCCAGGGATAAAGTCCTGTGTTGGGAGGTGGGCAGAGCTGGGCATCTTAACCTCCCCGCACCCGTACTATTGCCCCAGGATGATGCAAATACTCCTTCAGTGCTTTACGTTCTGTTCTTTGCTTGCTGCATCTGGACTCCCCCTGTCTCCAAGCTTTCCTGGGCTCGACCCTAAATGCTACCCAGCAGCACAGTGGGTACACCGCAGTATGTGTTCACTGTTTGCAGTCTGAGCAGGGGCCTTTCTGGGATTGTTGCCTTCGCTGAGGAAGGGAGCTGGATTAGTAAGCAGCCCCTGTGGGCCTGGTCCAGGGCTCAGTGTTGTAGCAGGCTAGCGTCTGGTCCTCAGAAATCTCCCAAGAGCTTGGCTGGGGAAGCAGACCCGGCTGGGCCCTGGGTTACAAACAGGTAACTGAGATTAAGGATTCAACCCCATGATTTACCTGGAAATAAGTAAGGCAGACCCAAACCCAGGGCTATCAGACTTCAGAAATGCCATGAAAGTTTGCCTGTCCCTCTTCAGAGAGAGGGTGTTCCTATGTATAGCCCAGGCTGACCCCCAAGTTGTAGCCCTTCTGCCCTGGCCTGCAGGGGGCAGGAATTATAGGTGTGTGCCACCAAAGTCATCTGTGTTTTCCTTGCCTTTGGGACTGTGTGGGCCCTGACCATCTCCCTGGGGACAATCTCAGCTGCTCTACTATGCTAACCTGGGAATGTGTCTTCTTCATGTTGGGCCTCAGTTTCCCTGTCTGTAATACAAAGGGTGCAATCAAGAGTGATGCTTCTGAAAGTCTGTGTTGATGCTGGCGGGGACCAGCTAGAATCCCAGGTACCATCTTCCCAGAAGGCTGTCTCAGGCCATCCTTTGTTTTCTCATCTGTACAATGGAACCCGAGCTACTGGGGCTTCAACCAGACCTTGTCCCCTATAAGGCTGCCAGATGCGCCCTCACCAGCCAGCCTTGGCAAGGGTAGATGGAGGGTGGGGTGCATGGGGGAGGTCTGCCGCCTGGGCCCTCCCATCACCCTACCTCCCCCATCCCAGGGCCCCCCACCCAGCGACAAAGCCTGTGGCACTTCCTCTACTCGCCTGGCAGGCAGCCTGGCCCGGCCCCTTCTCTAAGGAAGCGCATTTCCTGCCTCTCTGGGCCGAGCTGGATGAGCTGAGCTCCCTGCCCTGACAGTCAGACCCCTGCCTTCATCTGTGTCCCATCCCCAGGCCAGGACCGCCAACGGCTGCTGTCCAAAAGAGCCCAGTGTCTCTTTCCCACTACCCAGTCAGCTAGAGACCCCTGCCCTGCTGTGAGTCTCGAGCCCACTTCTCCTGACTTCTCCGCCGCCACCTCAGAAGGCTGGAGCAGGGACGTGGTCGCTCCGGCCGCCTGCTCCCTTCGGATCCCCGCGCGAACCCACGCAGGCCCCGGCGCCCGCCCGCAGCCCTGCCTCTGGATACCGGATAAGGCCCAGCGCACAGACTCCCGGGTGGACAGCATGGACCGTGGTGTGCTCTCTCTGCCCATTACCCTGCTGTTCGTCATCAATAGCTTCGTACCCACAAGTAAGTGTCTAGTACCCCTGGGTGGGGACAAGCCCAGGCTAGACCCTGGGTGTTCCAGGTCTTATTCCCCTATCCCAAACTCCTAGCTGATAAAGCCACCCCCAATGTATTAGGAAGTAGGAATGGGATCACCAACTATTTTGGCTCAGTGGGAGTAAAAGATTTCCTAGGATGCCAAACTTAAGCATTAAAAGTCTGAGGAGAAGTGGGATAAACAACTATTTACATTAGCCCGGGCACCTTCCTGTTACCCTTCCTGCCCTGGTCAGCTATCAAGAAGGCCAGGAGCTAGAATGCTGTGCATCACTCGGTGTATTCCCTCCCTTCTCTGAGCCTTGAGTTTCTCATTTGAGGAAGTTTTGGAAAGAAGATGCAGGACAATAAATTCAGGCTCTGGGTCCAACTGTGACCTCGTTGTTCTCTTGTGTGATCTCGGAGGGATAGCCTTGAGGCCTCTAAGCCTGAGGATGCTTGTAGCGAAGGCTTGTTGATGGTGAGATCATTTGTCCAGAGTTTTACTAGCTTCAAGTTCTCCCATCATCCCTGGGTTTTGCCCACTCTCCGAACCCCACGGAACCCACCAAGGCCACATGCTCTGCCCTGCCTCTGTTCCCCTTTCTGAGAAGGGCACAGGCTCCATTAGGGGCTCTGTGCATCTTCTCAGCCAGGACGACTATTGAAAGTGATCTGAGGAGGGTCGGTGAGGAGCCTGGACCCCAGTCCTACTCATGATGGGTCTCAGGGGGGCCTGCTCCCCAGCCACCCTCCCTGAGGATCCCCGCCTGCTGATCTTCAGATTCAGGGGCGTGTACAAGGGTTGGGGTGGGCAGCCTGAAGGAAAGAGTGTGGAAATATGGGGCCATCCCGGCACCCAAAGTCCACAGCTGATGGGAAATCTGTCATCGCTGGTTAACCGGAAATTGAGTCTCAGAGGGACTGAGTGACTTAGCAAGGATTTGACTCAAGGCCTGTGGCCCTCCAGAACCCTTATTCTGACCACATGTGACCCTGCAAGATGGCTGCCACAATTAGCCCATTTCCCAAAAGATAAAATGAAGGCTCTAACCTTCTGAATCCACCTACCCCTACAGAGCCTGACCCCAGGCTGGGACAGGATTCCAGGCCCTCGTCCTCAGGGCTTGGGGAGACCTGCCTTGTAGGGTGGGAGGTGGGGTGTCAGTGTCTAGGGAACTGTCCAGATTACAGACTGGTCGATTGTGGTGGTACACATATTTCCTCAGAGCTGATTTCAGCTCACTAACCCTCAGTTCTTACTTGGAAATCAGAGTTCAGTGGCTCACAGCAGTTGCCTCTCCCCCTACAGAACCAAGGGGTACAGGTGCCTGCAAGGGTGTAGATGATGGTAAAGTGGCTAAAATAATTAAGAAACGTGAGTTCTGGTTGTGATTAGCTGGGTGTGGAGCTCTGTGGTAGAGCTCTTACCTGCCATGTGGAAGGTCCTGAATTTAAAAATATATATATACATTTACAGATGCATATATATAATGCATGTGTATGTGTGTACATGCATAATACATGCATACACACAATACATACATACATACATACATACATAATTTATTTTCTTTCTTGAGACCAGGTCTTGCTGTGTAGCCCTGGCTGGCCAAGGCACAGAATTTAGCTCCTCTGTGTATAGGGTCAGGATAGAGGACACAAAAAGCAGGCCCAGTCTCCCGGGGCACAGCGCAGCAGAATTTTCTAAATCTGTAACTTGTGTGTAACGCCTTACCCTCACAACGCAACTTCCAAGCCAGCCCTAAGCCGGGTGTGGTGGTACACAGCTGTAATCTCAGCACTTGGGAGACTGAGGCCATACTATCCACACAAGTCCTGGGCCAGCTTAGATTATGTGGTGAGTTCAAGGCCAGCCTGGACTACATAGTAAGATTCTATCTTTAAAAAAAGAGTCAGCTCTGGAGAGTTACTTGTCTACTGTAAGGATGTATGGCCCACAGGTACCTGTAATAAACCCAGCCACCAGATTCTACCCAAATGTCCATCAGCAGGGTTCTCATTGAAGTCATGCCACAGAATGCCATCCAGCAGGTACCACAAAACCAGTGGATCCATCCATCGTGACACGCAGATGTATAGGACACATCACACCACAAGGATCCTACACAGTGATCAATTTCTACTAATGAAAGAGCAATGATGCAGTTTGCACAGAGAAAATTCTAGAAAGATGTGCACTCAGTGTGACTGTTTTTCAGTGTACGATTTTCTAGAGAAATCGGAGACATGGATTTGTTTTATTAGTTTACGTGTATGTTTGTTTTGCCTGCATGTATATCTGTGTGTCCAGGGAGGTACAGACAGTTGTGAGCCTCCAGGTTAATGCCAGGAATCGGACCCAGGTCCTCTGGAAGAGCAACAGGTACTCTTAACCACTTAGTCAACTCTCTGGCCCTGGAATTCCTTTAAAGAACATGCATGTGGAGATTCTTAAAGAACAACGTAGCCATGTCCTCAAACACAACAGATGAATGAGGGCCTCTGGGATATAGCTATGTGGCAAAGCACTTAGTAGGTGTGAGGCTCTATAAAGAGGAGAGCAGGGGGTAGGCGGCATGGCGGTAGGCAGGAGGCATGGCGGACGCGGCTGGAATGCCAGCACTCAGGAGGTAGAGGCGGGATCAGAAAGCTGAGCTTAAGTCAAGCTCAAGACTAGACCGCACTAGATGAAGACCTGTCTTGAGAGAAAAAGAGGGGGGCGGGGGAGCAAGGGAATGGAGTGGGGGGAGACAAAAAGAGAGGGGGGAATGATTTTTAAAATCTTAGGTCCATGGGCCAACAAAACGGCTTGGTGAGTAAAGACCTGCTGCCAAGGCTAACAGCTTGAGTCTGATCCCCCAGAATCTATATGATGGGAAGAGAGAGCCTTATGTTGTCCTCTGACCTTTGTATTCTTTTTTGTTGATACACACACATACACACACACACACACACACATACACACTACTCCTTCTCATTAAGGCTAGCATATCAGTGGCAGAGTATTTTTCAAGACTATTCCATGTTCAATCTTCAGCTCTGCAGACAAACACTCCCAGCTCTGTTAGCATCTGTAAGCTGACTCCTGGACTTTGCAAGGCATTCTGGTCCTGCACACGAATGTGTGAGAGTCTCTCAGACCCTTCTGAAGTGCCGTATTATTTCATGGCATCATTTGGACTCTATCACTATCTGTCTACAGTTCTGGAATATTCTGTCCATCTGCATGTCACCATTTGATCGGCGAGTCCATGGCTGAATATTTAAATCATCTCCCTTTTGTTCCAGTTTGGTGCATGCACCAGTCTCTGTATTTTGGCTTATGTCATTTGGAAGCTTCGGGCACTTGTGGCATGAGCCTGCTGGCTGGGGTTAGGCACCTGTGGCTGAGCGGGTGTCATTTGCCTGCGGCTGGGGCGGAGCATGACCTGAAACCTTGCTGCTGGGTGGGAATCTTGGATTCAGTGCAGAAGGAGCTGGTGGCAAAGGGAAGAGATCGAATCTATGGTTTCGAGGCCACATTCCAGAAGGAAAGGGGATGAGCCAAGAACTGCATTAGTCAGGACAGTGGCTCCCTGGGACCTATGGGGACATAGCCACTCTCTGTGACCAGTATTGGGACATTCTCCCTCCACACCAGGATTCAATTAATTCTCAGTGACATTACAACCACCTGTAACTCCAGTTCCAGGGAATCCCATGTCCCCTGGCCACCACAGCCACACGCATGCATCCGTGTAGTACACATAAGCTTATGTAGGCACACACACATACACATGAATAATAAAATAAATCTTAAACAGTTAAAAAAAAGATTTTCTCTCACCTCAGCCAGAGAGACAGAGGGACAGAGGCCTTGCCCTGTGTCACGTGTGGGCCAGTGCTGGGACCTTGAAGCACAGGCCCACTCTGTGGGTTCTGGGATCTTCGGGCAGATTTGGGAGTTCTCAGTGACAGGCCCTGATTTCCACTCCAGTCTGTCTCCTCTAACCCGGACTCCTCTCTGGGCCTTTTGGTGGCTAGGCATGGGAGACTTAGAATGCTAGGGGCCCAGTTCCGGGCTCTTCCCCTGCCTCCAGACCAGGCTTTGGGGGAGCAGTCCTGCAAGTTGAGGAGGGGGTGCTCATTCCAGGGCAGACTGGATTTAACACTGGTGCATAAGTGGAGTGATAGGTATGCCAGTTGACATTTATGTGGCGCTTATTGTATACCAGCACTGGCACTGGTCTAGGCTGTTACCCCTCTGTTGCAGATGAGGAGACTGGAGTCTAGGAGATAAGAGAAGTTGCTAGGTAACACAAATTAGAGTGGATAGCTGTGGCTCCGAACCTTGGGCCAGCCGTTTCCATGAGCTACCTAAGGGGAGGGACACGCATCTTCCTGAGGTTTGATCCCTCATTTCAGAGACTTGGTCCCCTGTCCCAGCCCCGCAATGGCCTTCCGTCTTAGATGGGACCTTGGGACGCTGCTCTACTGTTCGTGTCCTGCCTTCTCACCTTTATCCCAGACAGGACCTCAGGAACTCTCTCAGACCCCAGAGGGAAATAGAGTCCCAGAACACTTAAAATTTACAGCACAAATTGTGTCCTGGCCCATCCAGCCAGACAAGTGCCAGGGACACGGCAAACCTGCCTGTCTGTGCGCTGTCCTCTGGGAGCAGGCACTTAGAAGAAGCTAAACAGCTGCAGTCAAGTGTGGGCGCACTCGGGAGACTGAGGCAAGAGAGCCAGGAATTCTACATATGCTCCAGATCCAGAGCCAGTCTCGGGGTAGCCTGGGCTGTAGGAAATCCTGTCTCACAAAACAGCCCAGCACTGGGCAGCTGGCTCAGGGGTTCAGAGCATTGGGAGGGCATGGCTTGGCTTCCCAGAATCCATATCACAGCTCACAATCACCTTTGACTCCAGCACTAGGGGATCCAGTGCAGGCACACACACACACACACACACACACACACAGAGAGAGAGAGAGAGAGAGAGAGAGAGAGAGAGAGAGAGAGAGAGGAGAGAGAGAGGAGAGAGAGAGAGAGAGGAGAGAGAGAGGAGAGAGAGAGAGAGGAGAGAGAGAGAGAGGAGAGAGAGAGGAGAGAGAGAGGAGAGAGAGAGAGGGAGAGAGAGGAGAGAGAGAGAGAGGAGAGAGAGAAGAGAGAGAGAGAGAGAGAGAAAATCAATCTTAAAAAGAGAAAACCAGCCGGACAGTGGTGGCACACGCCTTTAATTCCAGTACTTGAGAGGCAGAGACAGGTGGGTTTCTGAGTTCAAGGCAAGCCTGGTCTACAGAGTGAGTTCCAAGACAGCCAGGGCTACACCTGTCTTGAAAAACCAAAGAGAAAAAGAGAGAGAGAGAGCGACAGAGGTTGCAAGATGGCTCAGTAGTTAAGAACACTGTTCTTTCAGAGGACCCAGGTTCTGTTTCCAGAATCCACATGGTGTCTCATAATCATCTGTAACTCCAGTTCCAGGGGATCTGACTCCCTCTTCTGACCTCTAGAGCACTTGGCATGGTTATGGTGCACATACACACACACATCCATACATACATACCTGCACACATATATACATATGTACATACATACACATACATATATACATATAAAAATAGATACATAAACACATACATACACATACATGCATACATACACACATACATGCACACATGCACATACACATACATACATATAAAACACTCATACAGAGAAAAATAAATGCATGTGAAACAACACAACAAGAATGCAGACCAGGTGTGGTGGCACACATCATCACTTGGGGACATCACTGGGACGAGGAGATGGCAGGTAGGATCACTGTGAGACTGCCTGAGAGGTCAATGAGGTCCGCCGGCCGGAGCTACAGAGTGAGACCCTTTTGTTTGTTTGTTTGTTTGTTTGTTCAAGACAGGGTTTCTCTGTGTGGCCCTGGCTGTCCTAGAACTCACTCTGGAGACCAGGCTGGCCTTGAACTCAGAAATCCGCCTCTGTCTTTGCCTCCTGAGTACTGGGATTAAAGGTGTGTGCCACTCTCTGGCTCAGACCCTGTCATAAAATTTAAAACACAACACTGGGGAGATTGTTCAGCTAGTAAAGCACTTGCTGTACAAACACTGCGGACCTGCATTCGGTGCCCAAAGCTCACTTAATAATAATGATAATGATAATAACAATAATAGTAATAAATATAATAAAAACAACAACCGGGCGTGGAGCTGGGCAGAGCAATCCACATGCTGTTGAGGGGGAGACAGGAGGCTCCCTGGGGCGCACTGGCTCATCATCCCAGTCTACCCAGTGAGCTCCCAGCTAGTGAAAGACCTTATCTCAGTCAACAAGGGGTGTGGTGCTGGGGAGCCTGGAGTAAGTTGCTCACATACACAAGCACACATGAACACCCTCACACACTTACTCTCCACACACACGAAAAACAAAACCACCCAAACCATCAAAACACACAAAGGCAATGAAGTGCCACCTGACCCCGTGTGGCTCTGAGACGTCAGGTCCCCACACACCTACGGAAGTACCTCCCCCACTTCTCTCCTTTTGGTTTTACTGTTGTGGGTTTTTGTTTGCTTGTTTGTTTGGCTTTTTTGAGACAGGGTTTCTCTGTGTAGCCCTGGCTGTCCTGGAACTCACTCTGTAGACCAGGCTGGCCTGGAACTCACAGAGTTCCACCTGCCTTTGCCTCCCAAAGTGCTGAGATTAAAGTTGAGCGCTGCCTTGCCTTTGCTACCACCAGCACGAGGCTAGGAGGCACCTGCTTCAGAAGAGGCCAATAGTAGTTTTGACACGAGACAAGCTGGTCCGGCTGTCAATAAAACATGGTCACTGGGGTCTAGACAGATGACTCTGCAGTAGCCAGCACTTGCCGTTCTTGTAGGGGACCCAGATTTGGTTCCAAGCGCCCACACTGCAACTTACAACTGTCCATAGCTCCAGTTCCAGGGGTTCTGATGCCCTTTTCTGCCCTCTGCGGGGCCCTGCCTGCACACAGCGCACATACACACATGCAGGTACACACTCATGCACACAAAACTAAAATAAATACATCTTAGAGGACGGCCATTAGCTTGAGAAAGGGCGAAGGCAGGCAAGGTGTGTTTGGAAGAAATGTTCACCACTGAGTGGAAGGACATAGTCGCCACAGCAGTTCCTGAGGCATCTCCACTCCTTAGGGTATGGCTTAGCACTGTGCATGTGACCAACTCTCTGAAGGTCACAGAGGATTTCCACCACCCAGGTTTATGGACCATAATTACCAGGCACAGAAAGGAGCCTGTCGGGAGGCACAATTAGGATGGGAATTTGTGGAATGTGTCAACCTCTCCATCCTTTGACCTCACTTTAGACCACAGCTTGTAAAGTTGACTCTGTGAGTGTTGGGAAACTCTGGGAAAGACATACTCTGGGAAACAAACTGTGTGTGGCCTGGCTGGGAGATGGGACATCTATGAGGTTTTGATTGGACTCTGAAAAGAGTAAAGGGTGCTTGAGTGGGGTGACTGAAGAGGACTTTTGTCAGAAAGCATCCTCCTCGGTGTCACAGATGTTTATAACACCCACGGGAACCAAGTAGTTGAGCATCAGAACTGACTTACAGACACACAAAGTACATGCTGGGGCTAGAAGGAGACCCTCAGAGTTCACAGCCAGGCCTGTTGCTGAGTATCTAGGTCTCCTAGGGAAATTCTTTAGCTTCCCTAACTACCTGTGAAATGGGCGTAAGAACCACCTGCTCCCTCCAAGGGCTGCTTGGAAGAATGTGTTCGTACAAAGCCTCCAGGCAGGAAGCATGATGGGACCTTCTGTGTGGTTATTGTGCCTACCAATAAAAAGAGTGAGACCTTTATGACCAGGCCATCGGGTCCCAGAGCAACCTGATGACCTCCAGGACCAATTTGGGGTGGAATGGGGGCTTGCTGTGTAAGGCCTGTGCTTGTAGGGTGAAGGAGGAGGAGGAAGAGGAGGGGTGGGAGGATGGTCCAGACTCTTCCTCAGGAGGTCAGGGTCACCCAGTTCTCCAAGGGTGACTTGTAGGCCCCCAGCGGCGCCTCCTCCAACAGTTCCCGGGAGGCCCCGACAGTTCCCTTGGTGCCAGGGGATTGTTTTCGGCTGGCCTGGGCCCGCCTTGGGCTGCTGGAGACAGGCTCAGGCGTCACACTCCCTCCTGTCTCCCCATTCTCGTCTGTGGGGTGGGGGCAACCAGTATTCGAAAAGGCCCCAAAATAAATGGGCCTCTTATCTGATCTCCCAGCCTGGCCTGTTATCTGATCATTACATAATGGCCAGGCCCGTGGCCTCTCCTGCTGGCGCTGGCTCCAGGCATGGAGGAGGCGGCCCCAAGCAGCCCGGCAATGCCAGAGGAACTGGGGTTCCTGGAAGTCTGGGGACAGGGGCAGGGAAAGTCTGAAGATCTGTAGGCCAGATGGTAGGTCATGTGGAGAGAGGAGTCGGAGGCCCAGAGGGCAGCCATATGTATGTATGACCAGAGGGCAGCCGTATGTATATATGTATGACCTTGGCATAAGTGTCCTGTCTCTTCTCCCCTTCTAGGTAGGAGTGGGGATGGATCAGAAGGGAAACTGACAAGAGGAAATGGTACCAACCCTTCAGTCTATTGGGGCGAGGGAAACCTCAGAGTTAGCCCTGGCCTCAGTTTCACCCCAACCCTTAAATGCAGGCAAGAAAACTACAGAAAACTACCACATGCCCTGCCTCACAAAGGGTTCCTAACAACCTCTAGGGCCCTGTGCTTTCTCTTCCTATTGCCATTGTAAAGACCAGGAAACTAAAGCCCCAGTTCCTCCAAACCACACAGCTAGTCAGAAACTGGATGTTGGGCCTGGGTTTCCAGCAACTTGCTTTGAAACAAAATACTATATTGCCTAAACATATAGATGTCTCTTGTGCATTGTTAATGGGACTAGAGTAATGGCTGCTAAGTTTGGGCTCTTACAGCAGCGGCAGACACCTGCCCCTATTCTCCTCTCAAGATGGACATATGGCAGGGTGTGAGGAAGCCATCTTACCTCCTTCTCTGACTTCAGTGGCTTTGGGCCCAACAAGCTAGCTACAAAGGTGGGGGAGACGGCTGGACAGGCCACAGGCGCCTGGGGTTCAGGAAGAGCCGGCCTGCCCCCCATCCTCAGCACTGGCGTCAGCTGGACGTGAAGCCTGGCCTTCCTCACCCATCTTTGATCTCCAAGAAAACAGGAAGTGAACACGACAAGATGGAGACATAAACTTCCAAACAGCCTCCCCTTCTCTGTCCCTCCTCCACAACCCCCCTTCCCCTCAGCACATTCCTTAGGACGAGGTGTAGGGGCCTCATTTCCTCTTCCTCCTTTGCTGGGTCAGGGTGAAATTCCATTCCTCTCCCTTGGGATCCATGTTTCCGGGCCGCCCTGCAGCAGGCTGTGAGGCCTGCTCTATATCACTGCCTTCAACCTGGGCTGCTCCCCCTGAGGCAGGAAATTCCCTCCTCAGAAACAGACTCTTAGGAATGGACACCTTGAGGTCTGAAGAGGGAAAACTGTTTCCCTACCTCACCTACACACACACTCCTTCCTTTGGATTGAACTGGCCTTAAGACTTGGGGTCCACCATGGGTCCTGTCCCTTGGGTCACCTTGCCACTAGTAGATAGCTGGGCACGGTAGCACCTGCCTTTGATCCCAGCACTGGGGAGGCAGAGACAGGCCATCTCTGTGAGTTCAAGGCCAGCCTAGTCTACAGAATGAGTTCTAAGCCAGCTGGGACTATACAGTGAGACCTTGTCTCAAAAATACAAAAAGAACAAAAAACAAACAATACTTTTGAAAATTAGTTAAAATTTAATTTCAGGAAAAGTGTCTTTGTAATATAAGTATATAATTATATATTTAAAATTATACCTTGAAAAATGATGCACATTTATCTGAAATTCATATTTATTAGTACCCTGACTCTTACCTTCCAACTCTTACCTTCAGTCATCCTAGGAGAGACTTTCTCTGGCTGTGCCTCAGTTTCCCCATCCGTGGAAAGTATGAAATGATATCTACCATGTAGGGTAGATATGAAGGTGTCTTGACACCTTGAGCTCTGAGCTCATTCATACCTGGTATCTAGGAAATGTTCAGAAAGTGAATATGGTTACATCCAGGGGTAGCAGCGCACACCAGTGAGTCCCAGCATTTGGGAAGCAGAGGCTGGAGGATCAAAAGGTCAAGACCATCCCTGGCTACATGACCAACTTGAAGCCAGCCTGGGCTACCACAAACTCTGTCCCCAAATAACAACAACGACAACAATAACAACAACAACAATTCTTAAAGAGAATAAGAATACAATTAGTACTTTGTCCTCCCCGTGCTGGGGATGGCCTCGCCCACGCTAGGCAAACATTCCCGCCCATCCTCCTCCTCCCTAACGTGCTTTCCCACTGTGCTTTCCCCACAGGTCTTGCAGAAGGAGTCGGTTGTGATCTACAGCCTGTGGACCCCACAAGGGGTGAGGTGACATATACCACCAGCCAGGTCTCTGAGGGGTGTGTCGCTCAGGTTGCCAATGCTGTGCGTGAAGTCCACGTCCTCTTCCTGGATTTTCCCAATGTGAGTACCTCAGACAGGTTTGGCGGGATCCCGGAGGAGATAGGGTGAAGGGTGCCTTCTTGTGGCTTTACTTTTTACTTCTTGTGGCCTCAGCTACAAGACAGATGGGACAGGTCCTGGAAGGGCCCCTAAGAGGTGGCCTTTTGGTAGAAGGGATGATCTTCTGGAGAGCATCACAGAGCCATCTGGAGGGCCAGTGAAGTGGCTCATGGGTGCAGGAGCTTGCGGCTCACTGGGTGAGGGGACTGGCTGCCATTCATGATGATGTGAGTTCAAGTCTCTGAACCTACATAAGAGAAGTAAAACACAACTTCCTCAAGTTGTTCTCCGACTTCTATTACACATGAGCGTATGTATGCATGCTACACACACACACACACACACACACACACACATTTTTTTTTCAAGACAGGGTTTCTTTGTGTAGCCCTGGCTGTCTTGGAACTCACTCTGTAGATCAGGCTGTCTTTGAACTCACCGAGATCCACCTACCTCTGCCTCCAGAGTGCTGGAATTAAAGGCATGCGCCACCATACCTGGCCAAGGACCCAGATAGAAAAGAGCTAGGTAAATGTCGGTGTGAACCAGGGGAGCTTGTGCCTAGATGCAGCTAGTGACGGTGCGCTCATAGCTTTTCAGAGGACAGGACTCCACTCTAAGCTTTGGAGAGAGGGTTGAGTTCCAGTCTCCCTCACCTCAAACATCTGTGACTCCACCAGGCGTCTTCTGAGACCCAAACTCAGCAAGCCAGCCTCAAGTCTGATCTCCAACAGCTTGCCTCCAGTTTGTCTAGACATGTCTCTTACGAGTAGTAATAGCCCATTTGTTAAATGCTTACCACATGCTAGGCATCAGGCTATAGCCCACTGTCACCTAGGAACCAACTTTGTGTGGTTGATTAGTAGTTTTTTTGAATTAGGGTTCATGTAGCCCAGGCTGGTCTCAATTTTGCTATATAGCTAAGGATGACTCTGATCCTCCGATCTCTAAATCTAAAGTGCTGGGATTATAGGCACATCTGGTGTACATGATTATTATTCTCATTTCTTGGAGGAGGAAACAGAGTCCAGCCTTAAGAAATAAAACATGAACTGAAAGTCAGAGGGCACACCAGAATCCTAGAGACCTCAGAGCCAAGTTCATGTTCACTGACCACGCCTGGCTGGTGAGGACTGAGCCACAAGAATGAATTAGGAGCATGGGATGAATTTGTGGCCAACCTGCCCCTAAAACTGTTGAGTTGCTTTGCATTTTGTGTAGTGATAAGAAGGTGCCCAGACCACCAATATCGGGGGGCCCTGCCTGCCACGAGGACTGTGGGTTTTGATAATCCCCAAGGTACAGATAGCACCCAATACATTTTATTTGGCTTTCATAAGCATAGCGATTGTTTTTCAAGTCGGTAATGGTATGGAAAAGAAAGTAAGTTCATTTTGTTCTGAGGTTGAGGGCCTTGCACCTCTTCTGGGTGATCTTGGGGTTCCCTGAGAGCAGAGCCAGGAAGAGGAAGGCCTCAGTCAGATAGTCAGGTCTCTGGGCCATGGGTGTGTAGACAGCTCCAGCCAGGACCCCGGAGGTTGGGTTCTGGCAGGGGGTCCAGGCAGGTCGGCTACTTCAGCTGCTAAATGCTTAGGCGGGGCTTCCTGGAGGATGTGACAACACAGAGGAGCTGGAACCTCCACGTGTGGTAGACAGTGGACACAGCAGGGGAGAGGGTAGAAGTGGGGGAAGGGGCTGCCCGCTCAGATTCTGACAGGACCTTGAGGTTCCCTTAGGGGCGGAACTGGAGAGAAGGCAGTTATTGGGGACTTGGTTTTTATCTACTGAAGGATTTTTAGGGCAGTGTTGGGCAGGTGCCCCAGTAACTCATGGCGTAGTCCAAGGATTCCAGTGCTTGTGACAACGCCAAGCCCTCTGCCCCTTCCAGAGAACTCTATAGATCATCTGACATTTTTTTTTACTTTTTGGTGTTCTCGAGACAGGGTTTCTCTGTGTAGCCCTGGCTGTCCAGGAACTCACAGAGATCTGTCTGCCTCTGCCTCCCAAGCAGCTACTGTCACTTCACCTCCCAACTGACCTTTTGACATCTAATCCGACAGGCCAGCCTTCCAGCCCTAGAACTCTGAAGGATATGCATTTTGATGGGGTGGTGGCGAGCTGGGTTCAGTCCTGGGTCTGTCATTGGCCTGTTCCTTGCAGAGTGCATGGACTGCAGAAGGTGCACCCCTCATATTTTCTTGGGTTCAGAGGCTTGCCCAAGAATTATGAAACTATGGAATCTGGTCTAGGGCCTGGCCTATTCCAAATAATTAATCTATTCCATAAATGAACGTATGTTTGTATAATGGATACATCCAAATGTGACCATGATACAGTGTTTAGGAGCACAGCTTTTAGTCAGACATTGCAGCATGAGACTGAAATCCCAACTACTCAGGAGGTTGAGGCAGGAGGATAGCTTGTAAAACTACAAGTTTTAGGTCATCCTGGGCAATAAAGCAAGAGTTTGCTCAAAAAACAAACCAAGGAAAAAGGGGCAGATTCTGGAGCCAGTCAGTCGTCATTTGAACTTCGGCTAATCTCGTGGCCACGTTGCTTTTTTGGCAAAGCTGTGTGTGACCTTGGTCTTCCCACGGGAAGCATGGAGACAATGATAATCATTCCTACCTCTCAGGTTACTGTGAGACTCCAGGATAAAGAAAGCAGAACACAGAACCTGCCCACAGCGAAAGTTCTAGTTTGGCAGTTGCAAATTTTGTCGTTATTACTTTCTTTTCCTGGATTCCACTTTTCTTTCTTTCTTTCTTTCTTTCTTTCTTTCTTTCTTTCTTTCTTTCTTTCTTTCATTTCTTTATTTCTTTATTTCTTTTTCTTTCTTTTTTTGGTGTTTTTTTTTTTTGAGACAGGGTTTCTCTGTGTAGCCCTGGCTGTCCTGGAACTCACTCTGTAGACCAGGCTGGCCTTGAACTCAGAATTCCGCCTGCCTCTGCCTCCCAAGCGCTGGCATTAAAGGCGTGTGCCACCACTGCCCGGCTGGACTCCATTTTTCATCTGTAAATATTTGGACATGACCCAGTTTCCAAACATCTTCCATTTAGATTACTCTTTAAGCCTCACACTAGTTTGAACCCTGTGGAGAACAAGAGGCAGAGAGAGAGTGAAGATCCATTTTCAGGCTAATGGAGATTGAGTTTCGTAGAGTTCCTGGCCTATCTGTCGGTGATCCTGTTCAGTCTTGATGCTGTGACCACCAAGGAGCCCATGACCTGCCCAGCACTTACTCTCCTTCCTGATAGTCTCCAAGAACAAGGTCCATGCCACAGTCCCTCGCTACCAACTCTACCCGGGTGCTGGCTGTGCTCGAGGGTAGAGATAGAAAGTAAAGGTGAGCCACTCACAGGCCAAGAATAGATATGATGGAGTGAGCGATGGAGTGAGCGAGCGATGGAGCTAGCCATGCTGGGAAGGAGGAGAGGCTGTGGATGACAGGGAGAGACTCACTGATTGTAGAGAGGAAGGGATTTGGGGGCTGCATGTGGAGCTCAGTTGTTAGGGTGCTTGTCCATCACAAGGCCATGGGTTTGATCCCCAACATCTCATAAGCGAGGAGGAGCTCAGCACCTGAGAGGCCGATGCAGGAGCTTTAGACGTTCTAGGTCAGGCTAGAGCGATGGCTCAGCAGTGAAGAACCCTTGCTGCCCTTTCAGAAAACCCATGCTCTGTTCCCAGCACCCACAGCGGGCAGCTCACACCCACCTGTAACTCCAGCTCCAGAGGCTCCAACACCCTCTTCTGGCCTCTATGGGCACCTGCATACAGACACATACATATAATTAAGAATAATTGTTTTTAAGTTCAAGGTAGCATGGCATGTGCAAAGGCCTAAAGGCCACATGCGTGGGCAAAAAGGCCTAGTGGGAGTGGCACTGCCTCTCCTGACCTTTGACCTCCTTTGTCAGTCCCTGGCACAGAAAGATGGCTTTCCCGTCCATCCTCACATGGCTTTAGAGCCATCAGATTTCCTGTGTGTAGGTGACAGATGAGTGGTGGCAGCCAAGAACCCCAGGAAAGTGGCATTTGAACTGTCTGTCTGTCTGTCTGTCTGTCTGTCTGTCTGTCTGTCTGTGTCTGTCTTTCCCTCTCTCTCTCTCCCTCTGTGTGTGTGTGTGTGTGTGTGTGTGTGTGTGTGTGTTGAGGAAGTCTGTAGACAAACCAGGGGCTGCTGGGAAGGGGTTATCTCGCTGGGTCCCCAAAGGACAGGCCGGAGCCTGGATTCCGGGAGGGGCCTAGGGTCACATCCTGACCTTCAAGACAGGAACCGGCCTGGTGCCTCAGCGATTCCCATCAGGCTGACTACACTGATCTGCTGTCCCAGACCTAGGCAGCCAAGCTTGGTTGGCTGCTGATTTGTTCCCTTCCCCTGGGCAAACTCAGGGAGCTCCTTCCTCAAGATAGGGAGGAGCCAGCCAGGCTCTGACTCATGCCTAGCCAGAGGGGCAGGCAGAAAGTGAGCCAGGGGACCTCCACCGCTGCCCTCAGGCTATCATGGGAGACAGGGAAGGGGCTGGGGAAGGCAGGAAGCCTCTCAGACGTAGTACCACACTAAACAGCCTCTCTGTCACCCATTTCCAGTGGCACCTCTGCTCCATAGCGGGAAACCTGCAGCACTGAGGGAATGTACCTGGAATCCTCTTACACCACAGAGCCTGTTCAGGGTACCCAGCACCCCTGAGTGTCTTGATCAGTTGTCTCTGAGCCTATTCTTCAGGCTGCAGGGGAGTGGCTCTTATTATAGCCTCCCAAAAAACCTTGCTGGGCTGATGTGAGTTCTTCTCTACCTGAAGAATGGCCGAGCTGGCTCGGGGGAGACAGCCCAGGGGATTCTGGGCTGGGTTTCTCTCATATGGACACATGAGCACCCTCACTTTGCTATCAGAAGCAGGATGAAGAGACCAAGGGTCCTGGGGCTGGAGCTGCCGTTGTGCCTTTGTGCCAAGCCTTGCCGGTGATGAGCAGGGAAGGGAACCGGTGTAGCTGGGTCAGGTGGCTGGGCAGGGACTCTCATCATCTCCCCAGCTTCCGCACTGAGTCACCCTGAGAGTTCATATTTATTGGATAGATGGACAGATGGACAGATAGGTAGTAGATGAAAAAAAAAAGATGGGGGTCATCAAGCTAGAAGAAAATGGAATGAAGTCTTTTAAGTCCTGAAAGTAAACAGCTGTGAATCCAGAACACTAGAACACTATACCTGCATTTTGGGAAATATTAAAAAAGAGAACCCACCATCTCTCCTGCCCCGCCAGGCCACAGTCCTGCTCTGGTATCGGCACTGGTGGTTTACAACACTATGTCCCGGCAGGGTCCTGCTCCCCGTGACTCCCGCTCCCAGCAGTCCTGCCGGCCTGGTCATCTCTCCTACAGGGGGTCCTGCAGCATCTAGCTTGCTTGTCCACACATCCCATGGTCTGTCACCTCTCACCCCAATTACCCGGTAGAAACATGACTCTTAATGCTTATTTGGTTAGCCAATTAGATTTATGTATAATCACAATTACAACATGCCAATACAGTAATTCCAGAGCCAATTAAAAATGATAAAGCTTTATCCCAATATTTCTAACCTTTTGATAACATAACGTCGGATTCCATTCCTCCTCCCTCTCTCCTGCTGTGACCTTCCTCCCCTCTCGCTCTCCAGGGCCCATAGATACCAGAACAGGACAGTGGCCTGGCAGGGCAGAGAGTTGGCAGGTTGACTTCTTTAATATTTCCCACAACACCTGCAAAATTATCTTCCAAGACTGATGGAGAAATAAAGGTATTTTGAGACAGGCACAAATGAAGGTAAGTTATGATAAGTAAGAACTGCAGGGAGTCCTCAGTGGAACACTTAACAGGGAAGAAGCCTGACTAAACACACTGGCCTGGGAAAGAAACCATAATGCCCAACACGGCAACTCTGCAAGCCCTGAACCTTGTATGAAAGCAAGAAAGAAATACCAATAACTTCACAAAACAGAACAAACCTGACACATTTACAGGAAGAAGCAAAACCACTTCTTACAATTATCTTACGAGTAAATTCTTTCGCCAGTTTCTCTTCTTGTTGGCTTCTAGTTTAGTGCATCACAGTTAAATGGGACACTGTCTTTCTCTCTGTGTGTCTCTGTCTCTGTCTCTGTCTCTCTCTGTGCCTCTGTCTCTCTTTCTCTGTGTCTGTCTCTCCCTCTCTCTCTCTCCCTCCCTCTCCCTCTCCCCGCCCCTCGTTTCTGAGAAATGCTGCTGAGGAAGACATGTGTGTTCCCTACCCACTGGGTGGGATGTTCTGTCCAGATCTGTTTAGTCCACTTCGTCCATGCTGTTCTTGGCTCCGGAGTTTCTTTGCTAGCTTTTAGTTTGGAAGACCTGCCGAGTAGGAGAGTGAAGGATTGAATCCTCCTGGTGCTATTGCATCAGGACATGGTTGGTCTTTGTATCTTGGAGCGTTTGTTTTATGCAGTTGGAGGCTCCAATGTTTGGTGCATTGAAGTTTACAATTCTTGCGTCTTCTTGAATTGTTTCTTTTATTAATCTATCCTGTCCCAGCCTGGCATAGTGACCCACATCTTTAATCCCAGTACTCAAGAGACAGAGGCAGATGGATCTCTGAGTACAAGTACAGCCTGGTCTACATAGTCAGTCTCAGGACAAGCAGAGCTACATAGTGAGACCCTGTCTCAAAAGTAAACAGGCAGGCAGCAACAAAATGTGGGGCCTCTTTCTATCTCTTCTAACTAGTTTTGGTTTGAAGCTGACGTTGTCTAGCATGAGAATAAGCTTCCATTTGCTTGGCGGTTTGTTTTCCACGCTGGGATGTGAAGTCTCTGGGTGTCTTTGTTGGCTAAGATGCTTCCCGGAGACAACACATAGCTAGTTCTTGTTGTTTATCTAGTCCATTAGTCTGTGTCACTGAACTGGCAGGGGTTCTGATGCCTTCCGGGTGCCAGGCTTACAGACATGTGCCGCTGTGTGCAGCTCAAACACATCATGCTTAAATATATTTAAACATTTGAAATATTTTCAGACTAGACATGGTGGTGCATATCTCTAGTCCCAGCAACTGGGAAACAGGAACTTGAGGTCAGCTAGGTCTACATAGTAAGTTCTAGGCCAGTCGTAGCTACACAGAAAGACCTTGTTTCAAAAAAAAAAAAAAAGAAAGAAAGAAAGAAAAAAGAAAAAGAAAAAAAATCAGACTAGGGCTTGGAGAGATGGGTCAACCTTTAAGAGCGCATGCCACTCTTGTAAGGATCCCAGTTTGATTCCCAGCACCCATGTTAGGTGGCTGTGAGCCAGGGATCTGACTCCCTATTCTGGCACCTGCACACACATACACCCCACACACACTCCACACACACACTCCACACACACTCCACACACACACACTCACACTCCACACACACACACACACACACACACACACACACACTGAAAACATTTCATTCGGGAGTCAGGCATGATGGCACATACCTGTGACCCTAACATCCAAAGACTAAACATGTTAAGTTTGAGATTAGACCTGCACACAATGAGATCCTGTCTCAAAATGAGGTGGTGGCACATCCCTTTAGAAATCCTGTCTCAAACAGCAATAATAATAATAATAATAATAATAATAATAATAATAATAATAATAATAAATTGGGGCCAACTGCAGTGTCGCATTTCTGCTTCCCAGTTCCTTGGGAAGTTGAGGCAGGAGAATCACTTGAGTGCAGGGCAAGGTCCCATCTCTTAAAATAAAAATAAAGAATCCCATCAGCCTTAGTAGAATCTCTCAGTGGAGCCAGAGGGGCTGAGCTGGGCATCGTACAACCAGCTTCGAGACTGGATCCCTCCATCTCCCTACATAAACGAGCAGTTAGATTGTCTATCTCTGCTCCAGGTCAGGCTCAGAGAGGAAGACTGAATGTCCAGAGTCACAGAGTCACGTCTAATTCAGGTCTGTCTGGCTCTGAACTCTTTCCCCCGACACTCTTCCTGTGTGCACTGTCGCAGTCTGCTGTGGCAGACCTGGGCCTCCTTTGGGCTGGCTCTGGGAGGGTGGGGGCTGCAGGCAGACCCAAGGCTCCACCCCTAGAAGAATTGCTGGAAACGGCTTTCTATAAGTGGCTACTAATACTCAGGGCCTCTTCACCGAAATCCCCCTTTCCCGACACCAACCACGGGGCTAACAATGGCATCTGAGGGACAGCTGGTACAAAAATAGCAACTGGTCTCCCACCCACCCACTCAGAGGGAGTCAGGCAGGCCTGTGCTGGCGGGCCCAGGGACAGGAGCTGGCACATACGTCATCCTTGCTAGACCTCCAGATGCCCAGGAGCCCACGCTAAAGATGGACAGTCCAGACTGTGGATAGGCAGACCCTTCCTTTACCTCTCAGGGGACGAAAGAGGGAAATCACCATGCGTGCAAATGGCTGGCATGGTGAGTCAGGGTGGAGGGAAGGGAAGTGTTTACTGTGGAAACCCTGGCCGAGTGTTTCTGGTAACTGGTAGTCATCAGCTAGGTCGGGAGCACAGAGCCCCCAGGAGCTCTACTCTCAGGCCTCACACTACGCACACTGGGGCCTCAGTTTCTCTCAGCCCCTTCCTCTGTACATAAGACCCTGGTGTCAGTGGAGTGGGGGTTTGCTTTATGAATTTGGGAAGAATTGCTGAAACTTGTCACAAGTGTCCTGAAGCCCCAGCCTCATGACCCATGGTCCCCCGCGGCATGACCGTGCCCTGACCTCCGATTCATTTTCTTCAGTTCCTCTATCCAGGGCCCTTCCTGATCTTGGCTTCCAGTCCTTTCCTGCTCCCATTTCACAGATGAGTAAAGGGAGGCACCAAGGACTAGGAGCTACAGTCAAGTAGCTGCAGGGTTCACGTCCAGGGCACTTTCCTCCTGCTCATAGTCGCTGCTGTTGCTGTCCATAGGTGCCCTCCCAGGGTAGCATAGCATCGTCTCCCTGTCTGCACTTATCTCTTGGCATAGTCTGCCAAATTATTGACTCTGTATATTTGCTGTATGTGAGTCTTGAGGCCTTCCTTCTTTGAGAGGTGAATGGATGGAGCTGGTAGCAGTCGGGTGAGAAGGGACACAGAGCAGGATCCGCCACAGGGTGGCCAAGTGCCGTGCGCTCCACTCAGGCACTGGCTCACGTGTCCTGGACCACTGACTCCACACTCTCTTTGGGTGACTTCCATTCTGGAGGCTGGACGCTGAGAGATCTGTGCCTGCTCTGCTCAGCCTGCTCCCATTGAGCCGGAACACATTGCAGGCACACAGTCGCTTTACTGAGGGAAAAGCCACCGATTTGAAGTGTGTGGTCTAACTGAACTGAGAAGCTGCAGGTTCAGCGAGAGACTCTGTCTCTAAAGAAAATATAGACACATAGTTGTGTAACCTAACTAACCTGTGTTGTTCAGGCTAATGGTACACAGCAATCAGGGGGAGCAGACTGGGCCACCACCAGGGGTACCACGTGATTTCCTCCAATAAATGTCTGCGTGCCTGTGTGCCTTCCTTCTTCCTTCCTTCCTTCCTTTCTTCCTTTCTTCCTTCCTTTCTTTTAATTTATGTATATTTGGGAGGCAGAGGCAGGTAGATCTCTTCAAGCTCAAGGTTGGCCTAGTCTACTGCCCATACCAGCCAGGGCTACATAGTGAGACTCTGTTTCAAAAAAAAAAAAAAGAAAGTCTATGTATTATGTATATCTCTGTATGTGATACCTGCACATGGGTTCAGGTACCCACAGAGGCCAGAGGTGTCGGATTCCCTGGAGCCTAATGGAGTGAGTTACAGGCAGTCGTGAGCTGCCTGATGTGGGGACCAAACTCATGTTCTCAGGAAAAGCCATAAAAACTCTTAATTTCTGAGTTATCTCTCCATTCCCTCCAGCATTTGATTTTGATCGTAGTGTTTGAAATGTAAAACAGATATATTGCATTTCAATATTTTTTAGAGAGAGACAGGGTCTTTTTTTTTTAATGTATTTATGTAGCCCTGGTTGTCTCAGAATTCACTATGTAGACCAGGCTGTCCTTGAACTTACAGAGATCTGCCTGCCTCTGCCTCTGCCTCTGCCTCCTAAGTGCTTGGGTCAAAGTTGTGAACCACTATAACCAGCTTAAAATGCATAATTTTTAAGATTGGTAAAGCAAGATACTTATGAAATCAAAATTTAAACCCATTAATAAACATCAATGTGGGTTGGGGATACAGCTGAATGGTAGAACATTTGCTGAGCGTGCACAAGACTGGGTTTGCTCCCTAACGCTGTAAATTAATTATTATTATTTTTAGTAATAGTAGTAATAGTAGTAGTGGTGGTGGTGGTATTTCCACATGTCAGAAATATACTATAAGTTACTGTGAGAATACTTATTTAAGAATAATAACCTAGGGAGCTGGAGAGATGGTTCAGCAGTTAAGAGCACTGACTGCTCTTCCAGAGGTCCTGAGTTCAAATCCCAGCAACCACATGGTGGCTCACAACCATCTGTAATGGGAGCTGATGCCCTCTTCTGGGGTATTTGAAGACAGAGACAGTGAGAAACCCTGCTTTAAAAACTAAGATGGAAAATGGCAGAGAAACACATCCAGACTTGAACTCTGGCCTCTACATGTGCACACACAGGCAGGTGAGTCCATGCATACACACAGACACTACATGCACTAATAAGAATTAAATAAAGGCACTGGAGAGATGGCTCGGTAAAGACCTGGGTTCAATTCCCAAGACATGGTTGCCCACAACTCCAGTTCCAGGGGATCTGACGCTCTCTTCTGGTCTCCATGGGACCAGGCATGCACTTGATCCACAGACCACACACACACACACACACACACACACACACACACAGAGAGAGAGTTTAATTTTTTAAAAGAATTAAAATAAGGATCACCTAAAGGGAGCACGCACCACCAGGACAAAACCACTCGGCACACGTTGGAAACAAAGCGAGACCGTTTGCTCTTTTCCTCTGTCGGTCTAAAGAGTAACACAAAGAGTGATTAAGAGGGTCGTTTACCGAGTAGCGGAAATATTTCTGAGCAGATTTTTCCAGGGGCTGAAACGCTTGTCTCTGGCTCTGTGACATCACTCAGGGAAACAACAGGGAGATGATTAGAAGCCAGACCCTAAAACTTTCCACTGATGTCTCTGTACTAAATGGGTGCTCTGCTTTCTGAGAGGACAGAGCCTGCAATCAGCTATCGGACTGCAGGCTGCTGGCAGGAACTGCCAGAGACTGTGTCTGGGAAGATTTCCACTTGTCTTTGTTCTCCGAGACACTGGTTTCTGAGGCACCGACCTGGGCCAGGCGCCTTTGTCTCCTGCTCATTCCCCAACCCTCCCTCACCCATCTCACAAGCTCAGAAGAAGTTTTGATCTGGCCATCTTTTCTTTTCTTCTTAATCTTCTTGACAGAGAAGTGTGACACTGCCAGCCTTCCGTGTGATCATGGGCAAAGCGACCTCATTTCTGTGACTCAGTTTCCTAATTCGTGAGAGTTTTAGTGGTACTCACCTCTTAGGTTGTTTCCGTGGGACTCGAGTGGAAATGCGGGTGGAACCAGGGCATGCGCGTGCGATCTACCACTGAGCCACACCCCCAGCTCTAGGAACAATTGTGAGCCAGCATCAGAGTGGCCTCCCAGGGACAACGAGAGAAGGATAGAGGACAAGGATAGAGGACGGTGAGAGAGGACTCACTGCTTCCATGCATAGGCCCAGGTTACAGCAGTCCCTCAATGGAAATCATCCTGAGTGGATGTGCTGGCGTGTGCCTGACGTTCCAGCACCGAGCTAGGTAGGAAGAGAAAAGAGTTCGAGGCCAGCCTGGGCACAAGCAAGAACCTATGAGGAGAAGGAAGTGGAAGAGGAAAGGGAGGATGAATCTTGTAATCTTGAATGTTACATGAAGCACGGACCAGTCTTAGTTTGTCCTCTTTTTTGCTTGGTTGGGACCAAGCTCATTCATTCATTCATTCATTCATGCCTTCTTTCCTTTTTGACGTACTCATTTTCCATTTAATTTGTATTTACGTAGTGTATTTATGCATGCGTGTGTGTGTGTGTGTGTGTGTGTGTGTGTGTGTGTGTGTGCTTGTGTGTGTCACAGTGCTGGTGCAGAACTCAGTGGAGAGCCTGCAGGAGTCAGGACTCTCCTTCCCCAGGTTCAGTCCTAGGGATTGAACTCAGGTCCTCAGGCTTGGTGGCCGTGCTTGCTGACCCAGTCCCTCTTATGTTCAGGCAGTGAGGGGAGAGGCGCCACTTTGCAGACAGATAACTGGCGAGAGGGTAGGTCAAGCCAAGGAGGGTCAGTGGGATGACCGCCAGCCGCACACGAAGCATCGCTGCCCATGGCTGCCAACCTGACTGATAAACTACGTCCATGACTCTTCCCCAGATGCTGTCACAGCTGGAGCTGACCCTTCAGGCATCCAAGCAAAATGGCACTGAGACCCGGGAGGTGTTCCTGGTCCTCGTTTCGAACAAAAATGTCTTCGTGAAGTTCCAGGCCCCGGAAATCCCATTGCACTTGGCCTACGTGAGTGTGTGACCCCTAACTCCAGGCAGGCGGTGGGAAGTCCCCGCCTGGCGTCCCTCTCTGTGAGCAACGTGGCAGAGGCAGGTAGGGACAGGACCAGAAGGTGCCAGAGGAGGGCAGTGGAGGTGAAGACAGTCTCACAGATGGACACACAGACCGGCATGGTGAGAGGCCATGGAAAATTCCCTCCTAAGTCCAAGGGCCAGGCTTCCCTTCCCAGAGTGCCCTTCTCCTTATCACTGAGAGGGGAAGTCAGGTCCCGGAGACCTTCCCATGGTGCCTCTCCATCCCGCCCCTTCCTCACTTGCTTCCCAGGGTTGGGGAGCTGCCAGGGTCCTGAATGACACTTGGAATGCAAGCTCTGACTGGGGGGTTGCAGCTGCAGCCTAGCCTGGTTGCATCTTTCTGCTTGCGTTGAACACTCACAGTGACAGCCTTGAATCATCTGTGTGCCCATCCCCACCCAGAGGCCAGAGGCCTGCTGCTTTCAGTGTAAGCCAGGAGACTGATAAACGCCATGCTCTTTAGTCATGGCGGTAAGCCTGTTTTAATGAGGTTAATGCCTGCAGAGTAGGTACTGTGCTCTATTGTATCTCCTCTGACTGTCACGCAGTCCTCCTTAATATCTAGCCTGAAGCCCTCCTGCTGCTGCTACCTCAGCTCAAAGGAGCTTGGAGTCAATAGTCCTAACTGCTTCCTCTGGATCACCTCCTCCAGGAAGTCCTCTTCATTTCCTTTCTTAGCCCTTAGGTAGTAAGGTGTGGGATCTCTCCAGACTCCCATCCCCAGCCAGCCAGAGGTCTTGGGCTTTGTTTCTTTTTGAAATTAAATTTAATCTAATTTTATGTATATGGGTGTTTTGTCTGCATTTTGTCTGTACCTTATGTGTGCCTTGTGCCTGGGGAGGCCAGAAAAATGTTATATTCCCTAGGGCTTTAGTTACAGATGGCTGTGAGCCACGATGTGGGTGCTGGGAATTGAACCTGGGTGCCACATGAGAGAAGAGTCAGGGCTCTTAACCACTGAGCCATCCTTCCAGATGTGCTTTTTTTTTTAAAGGTTTATTTTATTTATAGGAGTACACTGTAGCTGTCTTCAGACACCCCAGAAGAGGGCATCAGATCCCATTACAGATGGTTGTGAGCTACCATGTGGTGTATGGGAATTGAACTCAGGACCTTTGAAAGAGCAGACAGTGCTCTTAACTGCTGACTCATCTCTCCAGCCCTAGATCTGCTTTTTGCTTTTTGCTTTTCATGATAGGGTGTAGCCCTGGCTGTCCCAGAACTCGCTCTGTAGACCAGATTGGCTTTGAACTCACAGAGTTCTGCCTGCCTCTGCCTCTCAGGTGCTGAGATTAAAAGCACGAGCCACCATTACCCGGTTCCAGTCTTGGTTTTTGTTATTTATTAAATAATGTCCTCTACCTTCTATTACTTCAACTAATGATGTCTGTCTAGTTTCAAAATGGTGAGTTCCCAGGGTGGGGAGCACCCATCTGTCTTCATTCATTCATTCATTCATTCATTATTTCTTACACCTTTGCTCCTTTCTCCTTCCACTGTCCCCTTCCCTGTGCATCGGGAGCACCTACTGTGTGTCAAGGAGCAGCTGGTGGCTCAGATCCCCAGTGAACAAAGGCTCGGAGCCTGCAATGTGTCAAGTTCTGTGGGGATGGACATCAAGATTTCCCTCCCATGCCCTCAGAGTGCAGAGGGATACAGACAGTAGCTACATTGATATTGATATATTGATATTGTATATGGTTTGAATGAGTGCCTCATGGTGAGAGTAAAACAGGGACAGATGGACAAACATGTGTCTCTGTACAGACGTCACATGCAGGAGGGAGATGGAGCAGATATGGCTAGACTAGAAGAGGCACTGGGGGCTCTGGGCTGACTGACGACTTCCGAGCATTGTCATTTGAGGTCCTGACCTCTTTGCTGCCAGCGGACTGAGCTGACTCCCCACATTGGTTCCTGACCAGCATGGTAGGAAGTGACACAGCACTCTGTCTCCACAGAACTCCAGCCTGGTCATCATCCAAAGGCAGCCAAGAGCCAACATCACACCACTACCATACCTTACCTCCAAGAAACAGATCCTCAACTGGGCAGCCACCAAGGGCGCCATCGCCTCGATAGCGGCACTGGATGACCCCGAAAGCATCGTCCTCCGGCCGGGCCAAGGTCAGCTCTCTCAGTTGCTTCTGGGTTCAGGTTCGATTGCAGAGGGGACTGAGCAAACTCCTGATTTGGGTACTAACGGCCTGAGGTGGCATGTGATTTGCCCAAAGTCAAACACGACTGGATGGTGCCCTTTGCAGTTAGTGACTGCTTCTACATCAGATATCAGATGAGAAATGCCAGATTTTTGACTGGGGATGTGGCTCGGTTGGTAGACACTTCCATAGCATTAAGCCTTAGAGCCCCGGAGCACTGGAGCACGGTTTGCCCAGACCTGTAATCCCAGCACTCGGGAGGCAGAGGCAGGAATAAGGAATTCAAGGTCATCCTCTGCAAAATAGCAAGTTCAAGGCTTTCCTAGAGTTTGCTGGTCAACCACTCTAGCCAAATCTGTGAGCCAGGTTCAGTGAAAAACTGTGTCTCAAAACAATAATATGGAAAGCAATTAAGGAAGGTCCCCGGCCTGTGCCAGTGTGCTGGGTGGGGGTGGGAACTGCACTCTTGACATGCGCCTGGGCTCACTTGTTATGTTAACCCTGTGCTGACACATGAGGGTCCAAAGGCCAGTTACTTCTCTGGTAAGTCATCCCCGACCGTGTTAAATTCCGTCCTGAGTGTCCCCATCAATGCTTTGTCTGAAAGTGGGGATGGGACCCTCTGATATATTTGTCTCCACAGACACAAAGGCACCATCCTTGTGCTTACCAGAAGCTCACAAGGACATGGGCATCACACTTGATTGGCAACCACGGGCCCAGACCCCAGTCCAAGGCTGCCACTTGGAAGGTGTGACTGGCCACAAGGAGGCCTACATCCTGAGGATCCTGCCAGGTTCTGAGACCGGGTAAGGGTGCTGGCCTTCTGGGGGCATGGCTCTCCCGTATTAACTTTCCTATTGCTGAGATAAAATGCCATGACCAAGGCAATGTGTAGAAGAGTTTATTTTGGGCTCGCAGTTTCAGAAGGTCAGAGTTCATGACAGTAGAGGGATCAGGCAGCAGGCAGCTGGAGCAACAGCTAAGAGCTCACATCTTGAACCACACAGACAGGGGGCAGAGAGCGCACCAAAGCCCACCCCTTGTGTTCGCACCAAAGCCCACCCCTTGTGTTCTACATCCTCCAAGAAGGCCCACCCCCTAAGCCTTCCCAAACTGGGATCAAGTATTCAGATGCTCAAGACTTACAGATGACGTCTCATTCAAACCAACACACCAAGTCTGTCCCCATACTCAAGCTCACAACCTATCTGCCTGCTGCAGGCCCCAGACAGTGACCATATCGGTGAAACTGAGTTGCACATCTGGAGACGCCGTCCTCATCCTGCAGGGTCCTCCGTATGTCTCCTGGCTCATCGATTCTAACCACAACATGCAGATCTGGGTGAGCCTTGCACTCCCGCCCCCCAGCTGAGACCTTTCACACTTTCGCCCAGCTTTCTACCTTCATCTTTTGTTAAAGTAAAGGCCACTTCCCGGAAACCTTTCCTGATGGACCAGGAAATCCCTTAACCTAGCCTCGTGGTCCAGGAAGATCCCTGGAGATCCAAACCCTGAGCTGGGTTAGAGGGTAAAGGGGAAACAGAGAGGGTGAGGGGAAGGGACAGCAAGGCACAGGCCAAGGGCAGGAGTCTCCATAGGTAAGACTCCGGCTCTCCTTTTCTGCCTTCAGACCACAGGTGAATACTCCGTCAAGATCTTTCCAGAGAACACCATCAAAGGCTTCGAGCTCCCAGACACACCCCACGGCCTGATAGGGGAGGCCCGCAAGCTCAATGCCAGCATTGTAGCCTTCTTTGCAGAGATCCCTCTGGCCAGCGATGTCTCCCTGAGGGCCTCCAGCTGCGGTGAGCCCCAGCCCTGTGCCCCTTCCCATTACTTGCCCCTCTCCGTTCTTTGAGCTTAGGCCGGTTTCTCTGAGCCTCACTGGCCTCTGCCACATGAAGACGAGTGGTTAGCCACCTGAGAACTCAGCCCGTAGTGCATGCCCGGTGACTGTCCACCCCACCCACCCCACAGGTAGTGTGCTCCAGACCTCCCCTGCACCCGTTGTGACCACGCCTCCCAAGGAAACGTGCAGCCCTGTGCTACTCATGTCCCTGATCCAGCCAAAGTGTGGCAATCGCGTCATGACTCTGGCTCTCAATAAGAAGCATGTGCAGGTAAGTAGAGTCCTGCCACCCCTCTTTGGGATGGCGCGGGCAGCTGGTCCCTCGCCAAGAGTGTCAGGGCCCCAGCCCAGGCAGGAAGAGCAAGTCACATCCCTGTGCAAGCCTCAGTTTTCTCACTTGTGAGACGTAGTTTGAACAGAGCTCAGAGCCATGCACTGGTACTCCCAGAACCTAGGAGGCTGAGACAGGAGGATGGTGAATTTCAGGCTGGAGTAGGCTACATAGAAGGTTGATATAAGAAAATAGGGTCATCTTCAACTACATAGGAAATTTGAGGATCGCCTAGGCTACATGAGCCCCACACTCAAAACACAATAATCACACCAACATTAGGTAGTCATTATTAATCTTTGTTTATTTGTTTTCTTTTCCAGACAGGGTTTCTTTGTGTAGCCCTGGCTGTCCTAGAACTCACTCTGTAGACCAGACTGGCCTTGAACTCATAGAGATCACCCTGACTCTGCCTTCTGGGTGCTGGGATCAAAGGTGTGCACCACCGCTGCCTGGCTTAGTCATTATTGGTCAGTCTTAATGGTGGTTGAGCCAGGCGGTCACAGAAATTTGTACCATGTGACCTTTGCATGATTGATAAATCCAAAAGGACACTGTATGGGGCCTGGGAGATGCTCAGGGAGTAAAGTGTTCACTGTCCAAGCATGAGGACCTGATTTTGAATCCCCAGCACTAGGAGGCAGAGAGAAGAGGGCCCTGGGGTCTCTCCATCCAGCCAGGCTAACCAGTCCTGGTCCAGGTTCAGTGGAGACCCTCTGTCCTGCCAGGCACGGTAGCTTGTGCTTTTTATCCCAGCACTTGGGAAGCAGAGGCGGGCGGACCCCTGTGAGTTCAAAGGCCAGCCTGGTCTACAGAGTGAGTTCCAGGCCAGCTAGAGCTATGTAGTGAGACCCTGTGGGGGAGGAGAGAGAGAGACAGGGGTGGGGAATCGTATCTCAAAAAAAAATTGGCATGGATGGTCCAGTGGGGTGGCCCAGTGGTAAAACATTCGCCACACAGCCTGCTCACCTGAGCTCAGTCCCTGGAACCCACACAAAGGTGGAAAGAGAGGAACGGCTCCACTACTGTGCTCCGACCTTCACCTATGAACCCTGCCCATGGCACACTCAATAACAATAATAATTTAGTTTTTAAAAATAAGGCACAGTAGTAAAAGATGCCTGATGCCTGATCTCAAACTCTGCCCTCCACCACACGGAGTGTATAAACTACACATATGCAAACACATACACACACACACACACACACACACACACACACACACACACACACACACTCACATGCCCTGGGTTCAATTCCCAGCAATGCAAAAAATAAGGAGCCATTCTCGTTGCCCATCCTCCACTAATTTTTTTCCTGGCTTTTCTGAAAGTTTCTGTCAGAGCTTTGATAAACCATCCATGACGCCTTAGAAAGGTTTCAATAAAGATTTGTTTTACTTATTTTTTTAAACTATGCGTAGGGTGGGGATTATGTGCACATGGCTACAAGTGTCCCCTAGGCTAGGAGTCATCCTTCAGAGCTGGAGTTACAGTTAGTTGTGAGCATTCTGACATGGGTTGGGTGCTGGGAACTGAACTTGGGTCCTCTGTAAGAATGGCCAGGGATCTCACCCACTGAGCTATGGCTCCAGCCCCGGTGAGGAGTGCTTACAGTGGTGACAGCGAGGCCTGAGGGAATGCCGGGCCTCCTGACGATGCCCTCTCCCCCGGGTCAGACTCTACAGTGCACCGTCACAGGCCTGGCTTTCTGGGACTCCGGCTGCCAGGCTGAAGACAGTGACGACCATCTTGTCCTGAGTAGCACCTACTCCAGCTGCGGCATGAAAGTGACCGCTCATGTGATCAGCAACGAGGTAAGACCTGAAATCAAGAAGGTGCCGCCCAGGCCAGTGGAGTCGATGTCCCCTCAGGCCCCTTACCCATCCCCGGGGCTGACATTTCAGGGAGCAGGGAGCAGTTATGAATAGGAGCCAAAGCATAGAGGTTGCCTAGACCATGACTCAGGTCTGGGGAGTGGGATATTCTCGGGGCCTCTAGCTCTGACCAGCATCTTGGCTCTGTCTTTTCAGGTGATCGTCAGTTTCCCGTCGGGCTCACCACCACTTCGGGTGAGATGGACAGTCCTACGATGCTCTCCAACTGCTGTAGGGTGTACTGCTGGGGTGGGGTCGCTTTCTGACCTACCAGGGAGCAGGCCTCAGGAAGCTCAGGCCTGAATCCTAACAAGGCCCGTGCTTCCAGTGTGCCTCAGTCTCCCCTGCCATACAATGGGAGTAGTGTTGCTGAGGGTTAGGCTTTCAGCCTCTTAAATCCAGGCGACTAGCACACAGTGGCAAACCATTTAATCCTCCTGGGGCTTGTTGGCTATAAACCCTGGCATGAGAAAAGACCCCACCCCTAGGGGTCTTTAGGAGCAGTACTGAGAGGTGTGAAGTTTCTTCCCAATGCCAAGTGAGTTCTTCGTAGATATGAGAATTATGAGTTTATTGTTTAAAAGGTGAGGATGGGGGTCAGGCGATTCCTGCTGCCACCCCGCTCAAACTGCCTGCCTCCTCATGTCCTCCCACAGAAAAAGGTACAGTGCATCGACACGGACAGCCTCTCCTTCCAGCTGGGCCTCTACCTCAGCCCGCACTTCCTCCAGGCATCCAACACCATCGAGCTAGGCCAGCAGGGCTTTGTACAGGTACGGAGCACCCCACTTAACTCCTTGACTCTTCTATGGGCCTTTCTTCCCAACATTGCTAGAGAGATCGGATGCCACCTTCCAGAGGAAGGAGAAGGCCAGCCTGGGTGTGCGTGGGGGAGAGGGACAGATAGAAAAGGAATTGTGGATTGGGATGTCACTCTGTTCTCCTGCTTGTTCTTGGAGCCTGTGGAGTTCCTTCTTGTCTTTTATTCAGAGGGGTGGGAGCTCCCTGTCTAGCTTACGTCAAGAGGGTGTCAGTGAAGGGTCACGGATCCCTGCATATCCCCCACCCCCCGGCCTGTGCAGGTGAGCATGCCTCCATTGACCTCTGAGGTCACAGTCCAGCTTGAGAGCTGCCATCTGGATTTGGGGCCCGAAGGCGACATGGTGGAACTCATCCAGAGCCGAGCAGCCAAGGGCAGCTGTGTGAGCTTGCTGTCCCCAAGCCCTGAAGGCGACCCACGCTTCAGCTTTCTCCTCCGTGTCTACATGGTGCCCACGCCCACCGCTGGCACCCTCAGCTGCAGCCTAGCCCTGCACCTTAGCACCTTGTCCCAGGTGAGTGGACATGGCTCAGGCCGAGTTTCAGGGACGTTTATGGGTCTGGGGTTTGGAGCCAAGGACAGTGCTGTGGAATCTAGAAACAGCGGGCAGCCGGCAGAGCGAGAGCCTGGCACGGGGCTTGACAGCCTGGCTATCAGGGGCACTCGCCGCTACCTACAGCCTCATCGAGGCTGTGACGTTAGTATATACACACAGCTGCAACTATCCATCTATAAGTTTATCCTCTACATATTTTTTAAAGATTTATTTATTTATTATATATAAGTACACCATAACTGTCTTCAGACTTTTTCTTCTCGCTCCGGCCCGGCTGGCTCTCTGTAGCTGTCCTCAGAAACCCCAGAAGAGGGCATCGGATCCCATTACAGATGGTTGTGAGCTACCATGTGGTTGCTGGGAATTGAACTCAGGACCTCTGGAAGAGTAGTCAGTGCTCTTAACCGCTGAGCCATCTCTCCAGCCCAATCCTCTACATATTTTACCACCCATCCATCACCTATCTGCCCACCATCAGGAGCCCAACTGTATTCACATACCCATCAATCTACCTACCTATCCACGAACTCCACCTACCCACCCACCAGAAGCCCAATCATTTGTTCACATACCCAACCATTTATTCACTCATCCAAACCCATCCATCCACCTACCTACTCACACATCTACCGTCTATCAATCCATGTACCTATCCACCCACCCATCCATCCACCATCTACTCACGCATCTGCCATCTATCAGTCCACATACCTATCCACCCACCCATCCATCCATCCGCCATCCACCAATCTACCTACCTATCCATGGACTCTACCCACCTACCTTCTCACCCATCTCTTGAGGCACACACTCATGCATCCTCCTCCCTCCCCTCCCCCACCAGCCGCCCACCCATCGTCCACCCACTTGCCCTTCTATCTGCTCATCCACAAGCATCCATCACTCTCAATACTTCCTCTAGCTCACCTAGTCACTCACTTCCTCAGAATCCCACCCACCCACCTCCCCATGTGGTGAGCACCAATGTGACTGATTTCAGGAAACCTGACACTCTGCCCTGCTGGTATCACAAGCTATGGTCCAAAGGGTTTCCATTCTCAGGCCCTCAGGCCCGACACACTCACAAGAACACTCTAGGTGTCTGCACACAGATTGCTAGGACTCAAAACCTCCTGAAGCTGGGGCCCCCACCCACACAGCCATAGCTATCTTCCTGGCCCTGGGCCTCTAAGCGTCTGGGCTGACCTGGCTTGTGGCTCACAGCTTGCACAGGGTGACCGATGCTGAGCTCCTACTGTTCACATGGCCAGCAGAGGCCTCCAGGCGTCCTGGAAATCATTTACGGCAGCCGCAGGCTACCCTACTGCTCCAGCACACCACGTGCCTCCCTAGGACTTGCCTGCAGGCTCCCAGCCTGAAAATGGCGGACAAACGCCTCAGCCAAGGCTTGGGATGGTAGCAAGGGAGAGCTGCAGAGACAGGGAGGACCCTGGGCTGCCTGCTGAAGGCTAGACCATTTACCACACTCCTCCCTCCTCAGGAAGTCCACAAGACAGTCTCCATGCGCCTGAACATCGTCAGCCCTGACCTGTCTGGTGAGTGGGGAACAGCGCTGGGAGTGGAGCCCAGATACGCGGGTGGGGAGATGGGGAGCAGCTCTTGGGAGGAGAGGAGGGGTTCTCAGGCCCAGCAGCCTGAAGACTTCACAGGAAGATTTGTTTGTTTGTTTTGTTTTGTTTTGTTTTTGGTAAGGTGATATTTTTATTAGATATTTTCTTTATTTACATTTCAAATGTTATCCCCTTTCGTTTCCCCTCCGAAAACCCCCAATCCTGTCCCCCCTCCCCCTGCTCACTAACCCACCCACTCCTGCATTCCTGTCCTGGCATTTCCCTACACTGGGGCATCGAGTCTTCACAGGACCAAGGGCCTCTCCTCTCATTGATGTCTGACTAGGCCATCCTCTGCTACATATGTGGCTGGAGCCATGGGCCCCTCCACGTGTACTCTTTGGTTGGTGGTTTAGTCCCTGTTTGGTTCATATTGTTGTTCCTCCTATGGGCCTGCAAATCCCTTTAGCTCCTTGGGTCCTTTCTCTAGCTACTCCATTGGGGACCCTGGGTTCAGTCCAATGGTTGGCTATGAGCATTCACTTCTGTATTTGTCAGGCACTGGCAGAGCCTCTCAGGAGACAGCTGTATCAGGCTCCTGTTAGCAAGCCCTTGTTGACATCCACAATAGTGTCTGGGTTTGGTAACTAACTGTGTGGGATGGATCCCCAGGTGGGGCAGTCTCTGGATGGCCTTTCCTTCAGTTTTTGCCAGTAGGATGCATCTTAACAGAGTAACACTGCCAAGTGCCATGGACAGCCCTCTACCCTCAGACCCCTCCTGGGCCTCATCTCTGTCCTATTAGTTACTGGTACGCCTTGATGGAGGACTTGACCTCCTGGACAGAACATAAGGCACCTTAGCTATAGCACAAGGCCCTACATTCCTTGACACCTCAAGGGTGGAGGAAGCCCCTTCCTTCAGCCCAGCACCTTCTGGTCTCTATTTGTTCCCCTGGGCCCAGGCACCACCAGGCAAGAGAGTCCCTGTTGCTAGGGGCAGATAGATACATGCCACGTAGTCTAGGGTGGCATGTGTTCACCCCAGCCAGGACTGAGAATGCAGGGCTCCTGAGCTCCCTGCACAGACAGGAAGCCAGAGGCTGAGGGCCCAGGGCTATCTATGTAAAAGACAGGAGTGAAGCCTGCGGTGACCTGAGCAGCACTGGTTTTAGAAAGCTGCTCTGGCCCATTTGAATCTGGTGTAAGGTGCAGAGGTGGGCGGCTGGCTGGGGAGGCGCTGACCTGAGGGCGCACAGCACGGCAGGGCAGGCCCCTTCATTCTTTGTACTCACTATACCATTCATAAAGGTGTTTATCTGCTGGGCTTGGGAGACAGGAGGGCGGCCCAGAAAGTCTGGTCGGCTGGACCCTCGGCTTAGTACTGTTCTGAGCTAGATGAAGACAGGTCTGTTTGGAGAAGTCAGGGGTCACTGGCTCAGCTGAAACTAGCTAATACCTGTAACCCAGGCCAGCATGACAGGGTAGGAACAGGCCTGAGGCCAGAACACACTGACTATCTTGGCCCTCCTTTGGTCACACAGGTAAAGGCCTCGTCCTGCCCTCTGTCCTGGGCATCACCTTCGGTGCCTTCCTCATCGGGGCCCTGCTCACAGCTGCCCTTTGGTACATCTATTCTCACACACGTGAGTATCCCAAGCCTCCACCCCTACCGTGAGTGCTCAGGGCCTGTCCACACCACCCCCAGGGCACACCCAGGAAAGCCCCTGAGGAAGTGGGGAGTCCTGGCTGGGGCCCTGACCTGCACCCCCTGCCCACGCCCCTCAGGTGCCCCCAGCAAGCGGGAGCCCGTGGTGGCAGTGGCTGCCCCGGCCTCCTCTGAGAGCAGCAGTACCAACCACAGCATCGGGAGCACCCAGAGCACCCCCTGCTCCACCAGCAGCATGGCATAGTGCCCAGCCTGGAGCCTTGGCGAGTCCCCCAGCCAGCCCTTGCCCTGCAGGAGAGACCGGACAGCCACAAGCCGGGAACCACTGGCCATGAACTTGTCCCAGGAACCAAACACCTCCCCTCAGTCAAGGATGGGGCATCCCCCTGCACCTGCTCTTCATCCCTCCCTCGCAGAGGCTTGTCGCCAGTGGAGACTTCAGCTGGGAATGCCTTGGGATCTCCTCACCCCGCTTTACCGAACTGCCCAACCCAGGGGCTCTGGGATATGGCTGCCTAGGACTACAGAAAGACACGGCACTGCCGTGTACATCCGTGCTGCTGTATTAGCCTACGCCTCTGCCTTCAAGCTGGGTCCTGTACAGGGTGGGAGGCCAGAACTCAGACATGCCACTCAGACATGCCCAGCCTAGCCCAGAGAACTCAGACATGCCCAGCCTGGCCCAGAGAACTCAGACATGCCCAGCCTGGCCCAGAGAACTCAGACATGCCCAGCCTGACCCAGAGAACTCAGACATGCCCAGCCTGGCCAGAGCCGCCTGCACCTGGCCCCAGGAGCCTCCTCACCTGGACTGGCACAACTTTGGTTGGGGAAAACAGAAGTTGAGGGGTGCTCAGTTCAGTGGGCTTAGGTGGCGAGAAGAGTGGGGTGTGGGAGCCCATCCCTCTCCCCCAGAGACCTCCTCCTAGCCCGTCCATTGGGCAGGCAGCAGGAAGGGAATGGCCAGGCGGCTGGTCCTGGGCCAAGCCCTGTATATTCACTAATAAATCAGACACGAAACCGGTGCCCCTTTGGGTTGTATGGGAGAAGGGGAAGGGCCATTATGTCACAGAACAAGGGTGCACACCCCTCGGGTTGGCCTGGTAGCAGCCAGCCAGAGCCCATGTTTGGAGGAGGCCAGTCCTCTCTGCTGCTCACTCATTTAGTAGCCAAACCTTGGGTCAGAGGGGACAGAAAACAAACACTAAAAAGCTCTGTCTACAGTCTCTGGGGTCTGGGATGCAGCTACCTATGTAAAGTTCTGGGTTCTAATCCTGCACATGACTTGTAGGCAGTGGGCCTGTGGACAGCACCAGGGCCCCTGGAAGCCGCCACCCTCCCTCTGTAAGATGGTTGTCCAGCTTGACACACTGCCGGTGAGGAAGTTTGCGTGCAGTGCCTTGGTGTGTGGCACACAAACATTAGTGCAGTCTTTCATGACACGGGCTTATCTTACACTCTGAGGGAGAGGGCTAATCCTAGGCCACACTGCTAAGGCTCCAGCTCCTGTATTGCAGTGCCAATCCCAAACCCCCAAATGTCTGATGAGGGAGCTAGGAAGTTAGGAGTCAATCAAAAGTTTTGTCATTTATTTACAAAAAATAAAAAATAAAAGGGTTTAAAAGCTTTAATTAGTTTCAGCAACACACAGTCCCCAAAATCCCAGGCAAGGACCCTTGGACCCTCTCTTTTGCCAGAAGGCATTGGAAGTGAGGAGGAAGTTTCTGGTCTAACCTCAGGCGGATCACAGGCCGCTCACGTAGCTTGAACTTAGCTGGACCTGAGCCTGGAGGCAGCAGGGTGGGCAGGGCTGGGCTGGGCTGAAAGCCTGCTTCGTGGTAGGGACTCTGAGAAGCCCCCTGCTGTCTCTGCCAAAGGAAGGAGAGGCCGAGGCACAGAGCCTCCCCCACCCCTACACTCTACCAAAGCCCAGGCCCCTGGGCCAGTCCAACAGAATCTGAGAGTGTTAATCACAAGGCACTGAGTATGAGTCTGTGGAAAGGCAGGCCGGTGTAGGCCGTTCCTTGGCTACTGGGACATAGAGGGGTCCAGCAGTTTCAGAGCCCCACCCACCAGGTGCAGGCTTCCTGTAACCAGGACGTGGATGGCAGCGGCCTCACGGAGAACGCTGGCCCCACTGTTGGCTGTGGGGTGGTTGAGAAGGCTCCTTGGAGGGCTCTGGGGCTGGAAGATGGGATCACGGCCTTGGCTGATCCATTGCAGGGCATGGGAGATGCAGCTGAACACAAGGGAGCCCGAGCTCGTGGGCTGAGGTGGGCGCGGTGCCAGCAGCAGGGAGCCTGGCCCCGCAGGCTCTGGGCGGCAGCTGCTCCACAGGTTGGAGCTGACCTGTCTCTCGGCCAGGCAGTTCCAGTGCTGCTGGTGTTGGAGGCAGCGGAGCAGCACGTGGTCCAGAGTCACAGTGAAGTTCTGCTGGTCTGTGGGGTCCAGAACAAGGCATGTGGGGGGGGCGAAAGGGGGCACGGCGAGCATTTGCGTAGCTCCTGGCCCTTACACGCGCTTCACCAGACTGTGACCAGTGCCACCTGCTCACTGTCACGGGAAGCAGAGCCTGGTACTCCAACTCCATAACTCCCACACTCATCTTTACAAAGTGTCCCCTGGGGTCCCTCACCATGTGGGCGTGAGTGTTTGCCAGATCTCCCCACAGACGGTCCAGTGTGGGACCTGGAGGGCTGTCTGCACAGCTCACACTCCTTCAACGTTTTTTAAAACACAATGCGGTATTAGTACAAAAAGCATTTTGGGAGCCAGTGAGACGGCTTAGTGTGTGTGTAGGGATGCCTGCCACCAAGCCTGGCAGCCTAGGTCTAATCCCCATGGCCCACGACCCACATGGAGGAAGGAGAGAACTGACTCCCCAGGTTGTCCTCTGGCCTTCACTCATGTGCCCCAACCCAAATTAATTAATGTAATAAAAAACAGCTTTTTAAGGGCTGGAGAGATGGCTCAGTGGTTAAGAGCACTGACTGCTCTTCTGAAGGTCCTGAGTTCAAATCCCACATGGTGGCTCATAACCATCTGTAACGAGATCTGACACCCTCTTCTGGAGTGTCTAAAGACAGCTACAGTGTACTTACATATAATAAATAAATTAAGTTAATAAATAAATAAATCTTAAAAAAAAGCTTTTAAATGTACTTCACAATGCAAGTTAGTTGTACACCCTCCCGTAGGTGCCCAGAGCTGCGTCTTTAGCAGGCAGTACCCGCCCATCTTCACGCAGTGCACGCTGGGATGTTCTACTCTCTTCCAAACAATAAATCTTGTTTGTTTTTTTTTTCCCAAGACAGGGTTTCTCTGTGTAGCCCTGGCTGTCCTGGAACTCACTCTGTAGACCAGGCTGGCCTTGAACTCAGAAATCCACCTGCCTCTGCCTCCCAAGTGCTGGGATTAAAAACGTGCGCCACCACTGGCCGGCCAAACAATAAATCTCAGTTGAGCCCACTGAGCTGATTTCAGTGTCAGTGGGCTGTAAAAAATGCTATACCTGATAATTCTTTTACAGTGTTGTGACTACATGCCACAACTCTGAAAATGTACCAAATGGTGTTTCTATACTAAAATCTATATACCCTGGGGCTGGCAACATGACTGAGCTGTTAAAAAGCCCTTGCTGCTCTTGCAGAGAACCAGGGTTCAGCTCCCAGCACCTACATGTGGCTCACCACCATCTCTAACTCCACTTCCAGTAGATCTAATGAGTTCTGGCCTCCACAGGAGCTGGGCACTCAAGACACACACAAACAATAAAAATAAATCTTTTTTAAAAAAATGCTGTCTCCTAGCAATGCTTTGGAAGTCCCTGTCCCTCCCTGAGCAGTCTGTCTTGGGCGCCTGGCATTAGTCATACCCTCTGTCCCCTCTTACCTGCGTTTCCTATGGATGAAACCTCTGTCACGTTGGGGCAAAAGACAGCATAGTCAAACTGGCAAGGCTGGGAGACCAAGGGGAGATGTAGTTAGTATCAGTCTTCTGAAATATGTACCTCACCACACTTGATTCCAAATACTACCTAGGTCACACCTCTGGAGACACCCAGCCCTGCACGGGGCTACTGTGTTAAGAGGCGCAGGTCTTCCACACCCACCCCATCTGCCTCAGCGCACAGCCTACCATACAGAGAGCACCTGCATACGATTCGGGTGGTGCTTACTTAGGCAGCCTAGCTGAGGAGCAGGCCCCAGACCCAGGCCGGGGAGTTTCTGGCTATGACCCACTTCAGCCTCCTGCTCTGGAGTCGGAATGATCTAGGAGCCGCTCTGGCCACGGCAGCCCAGAACTGATACAGTTTCCCCAGGCAAAGGCGTGACAAGGATCGGCTCCACTTACAGCTGAGGACATCCAGGCCTCAGCGCCCACCAGAACCAGTGCCACCTGCCACCCGCCCTCCAGGAGGGTCCTTTACCTGCAGCAACTTCAGCAGGGCAGCAGAGTCCCTGTCACCAGTGGAGTTGAAGAGCAAGATGTGTACTTCAGTTCCGCTGCGTCAGGAAGAAAGGGTGGGACATGCCTTCTGCCCTTCCTCCCAGCCCAGCCCAGCCCAGCCATTTCACCAGAATCTAACACATGTAGGTTCTTTGCAAGAGCAGCGAGGGCCTTTAACAACTATCTCTCCAACTCCAGGGTGTAGACTTTATTGTAGAAACACCATTTAGTACATTTCCAAATTTTTGCCATGTAGTGGCATCACTGCTAAAGAATTATCAGTATCACACTTTTTTTCCTGAGTGGATTACAGCCCACTGAAAGCTACTGAAATCACCAGGACCCCCCGCACGCCCAGACTTGCGAGAGCTCACCCGTCGGTGCGTCTGCTGCGCTCCAGTGCCTGGCAGTACCAGTGCACACAGGCCTGCACACTGCTGGTAGTGTGCGCGCCATCCAGGTACCAGGTAACGGGTCCCCGCTGAAGTATCTGTGTCCGGCCAGGCCACACTGTGTCCCGAAGCCCTGGCAAAGGCAGGTGAGACAGTGCTCTGGGATCCACAAGGCCTGTGATCTCCTGGCCCTGCAGGCAGATCCACTTACTAATGGTGTCCCTGGGTTCCTGGAATGGGCTGTCCTGGAATCTTCCAGACAGCCCTGAGATGGGGCTGCTATTACACAATCACACATTCCCAAGTGACAGCCAGTGTTGCGCTCACACAGCGAGTGAGGGCTAGGCTGGAGTTTGACCTAAGATCTGCTCCAGGGCTGTCCCTGGCAACAGCCCCGGTACACAGAAACTGTTCTAAAGGGGCCTAACAGTCCGAGCCCTACTATGGCTGAAAGCAGTTTCAGAGGATGGGAGCAGAGGCATCCTCACAGCCTGATGACAGACAGTAGCTGCGGCTCACTGGCACTCTGCTCCGGGCTTCCAGGCTCTGGGCTCACACCTGAATGACGTCATATCAGGAACCTTCACAACAGCCCTGGCAGTGGGTGCTATCACTCTCTCGTTTGGCAGATAGGAAAACTTACCTCAGAGGATCTGTGAACTCTGGGCCAGAGAGGAGTGCTCACCCCGGGGCACAATCTACAAATGCCCCAACCCCAAACAGGAAACCAAAAGAGGCATCTCAAAGGCACAACAGGAGCTCATCTCAGGGGGAACAAAGATGTGTAGTGGTCCTGACTGGGAAGGAAGTTCCAACTTACCACGTCTCATGTGGGGGGTAGGGCGGAACACGGGCGCCAGGGGCAGCTGCCTCCGTATGCTTGGCCTGGGTACCTTCAGCTCCTGGATGTCTGTGGGGTGTGAGCCTATGTCAGACCCTCCAAGGCAGCTCCACTCGCTGCCCACCTGCACGCCCGCACTGGCCCACCTACCGTGGTGGCCCTGCTGCTCCAGCCAACAATGGGCCAGCTGCAAGGCTAAGGCTGCATTAGACCGCTGGTGCTCTCCCTCCAGGCCCAGGCTCAATGGCAGCCCAACCTCCTCCAGAGCTTCCAACGGTGGACACAGGTACAGGGGGCACTGCGGGGGGGAAAAGGGCAAGAGCTGGTCAGCTGACCTGCCACCACCGCCACTGTTATAAAGCCTTCTGACCACTAGGGCCCACCACGAACCACCAAAACACCAGGGCCTACCAGGACCTGATCCCAGAACCAGATGTGTCCTGGAGCATCAACAGCTGCCCCCGCCACGCCCCTTGCACATATGAGGAACCTAAGCCCAACAGGAGACTGTGTTCCTCTTGTCAGCAAGCCCCTCCATCCCACCAAACCAGCCAATCACTCACTGAGATCTGCTGGGCTCGATCCCTTAGCACACCCAGGGGACCTTCTGGCTGTAGCACAGTGAAGGCAGGGACACCAGGCTGCAGGCACACCAGAAAGAAGGGACAGGGGCTTATTCCAACTGAGGCCACAGAGGGCTTCAAGTCACACGGGGAGAAGGATGAGAAGCCAGGCTGTGCAGACAGCTAGGACATGATCCTGACTGCCGCAGCCATTCTTTCGTAAGCGTTAAAAGGACAGACCCTGGGCTCCCATGAACCTCTCTTGCCTTGGCCTGCTATGTTACCTTAAAGATGCCCCCTTTCTGCCATGCTATTTTCTCCACCGTATCTCCTAGTAGACTAGTGTGGTCAATGCCAAGAGAGGAGACTCCACACACCACTGGCTTTCTGAAAGAGACAAGAAGGTCCTGCTCCCCAGTGCCGAGCTACCAGTGACTGTTTCTGGTTACCCCCCCCCCAGTGCCAAGCCACCAGCACCAGCTTCCGGTTACCCCCCAGTGCCGAGTCACCAGCACCAGCTTCCGGTTACCCCCCAGTGCCGAGCCACAAGCACCGGCTTCCGGTTACCCCCCAGTGCCGAGCCACCAGCACCGGCTTCCGGTTACCCCCCAGTGCCGAGCCACCAGCGCCAGCTTCCGGTTACCCCCCCAGTGCCCGCTTCCGGTTACCCCCCCAGTGCCGAGCCACCAGCGCCAGCTTCCGGTTACCCCCCAGTGCCGAGCCACCAGCGCCAGCTTCCGGTTACCCCCCAGTGCCGAGCCACCAGCGCCAGCTTCCGGTTACCCCCCAGTGCCGAGCCACCAGCGCCAGCTTCCGGTTACCCCCAGTGCCGAGCCACCAGCGCCAGCTTCCGGTTACCCCCCAGTGCCGAGCCACCAGCGCCAGCTTGCTCCGCAGCAGCTGCCTTACCTGATGATGTTGGTGCAGTCAAAAGCCCCGCCAATGCCCACCTCCACCACTGCCAGGTCCACCTGTAGGAGAGCAGACAGCACGTGGGGAGCAGGGAGCCCCTCCACTCATGTTCTGCTCCCCAAGGACTCAGACACAGGGGCCAGGGAAGATACTCACCTTCTCTTGGAGGAAGACATGGAAGGCCATGAGCGTGAGGAAGCGGAAGTAAGAGGGCATGGAACTGTGGCTGTCATCCTGCACAAAGGAACGGAACGAGTCGGGAGCCAGAGCCCCACCCCCATACCCCACCCCTCGCCAGCCCTCTAGCCACAGCACCTTGAATTCCTCCAGCTGGTTATAGAGGTGCCAGAAGTACTTGGTAAAGAGCTCGGGGCTGATGGGCTTCCCGTTGATTCGAATCCGCTCACGCACCTGCACCAGGTGGGGAGAGCTGCCGAGAGACCTGGGGTCATCGGGACTCCCCCTTCCCGAGCCTCGGGCCTTCCTTGCCCTGATCAGACTGTGTTTGCCCCGTTCCTGAGGCTCCACGGAGTCCTCAAGAGCCTGAGCTCCTACCTAGGCCTCCTGACCCTGCAGAGGCCGAGTCCACCCCAGCATCTTAGAAGCACCTCCAGTCTCTAGCCCGGCCTCCCGTCGTGGTGGGTTCATCCTACTATACCACTCTCAATTAAGATGCCCCACCCCGGAAAGGAGGGAGATAGCCCTGTCCCCAGGATGGTCTAACACAGTCTCGGGGCCCCAGAGGATTAGTAACTCTGCTAACATGTGCCTATAACATCCATCTGCCTTTCAGTCTCAAAGCAATAAATCCAGAGGGAGGAACTGTCCCAGTCATTCCCCCTGCCCCATCCACACCAGCAGGCTGGCTGGACGTCCATGGGGGCCAAGGTCAGTGGTTAGAGGTTTTACTCATATCACTATTATCAGGGGCCGGCAACACACACTTGCTGCCAAAGTTGCTAATCTAAGTCCATCCTGAGAACTCTCATGGTGGAAGGAAAGAAACTACTCCTAAAGGTTGTCTCTGACCTCTCACACGTGCCAACACACAAGCTAAGAAACTCAAGGGAATGAAAAATTCATAACGTTTTCAAGCTTTAAAAAAAGTATTATTCTTTTTATTTAGCTTTTTTTCTTTTTTAAGGTCTCATATAGCCAAGGCTGACCTCCAACTCACTACATAGCTGAGGATAACCCTGAATTCCTGATCTTCCTGCCTATATTCCTCAAGTGACAGATTTTACAGGCATGTGTCACCACATTCAGTTCCCAAAAGATTATTCTAGAAGATAGACAGTTGCCTTAGTCATAGACTGTTTCACAACCTTTGGTCAGTGACAGACACATACTGTCCTTTATGATTACATCACTTGTCGATGCAGTGGCCACTGTGTAAGTGTGCCATGCACAATCACACAAGCCTCCTAAGACATGTCTGCTTTCTAACTCCTCGAAGACCCTCTCACACCAAGTCATCTCCATTTCTTTCTTTCTCTTTTGTTTTTAGTTTTGTTTTGTTTTTTAAGACAGGGTTTCTCTCTGTAGCCCTGGTTGTCCTGAAACTTGCTCTGTAGATTGGGCTGACCTTGAACTCACAGCCTGTCTCTGCCTCCTGAGTGCTGGGGTGAAAGGTGTGCACCACCACCACCCTGCAGTTTCCATGTCTTTATTTTGAACAATCACCAGTTCTAGGAAAACATGTTGATCTGAAATGGCCATAGCCAACTGGTTTCAGATGCTATGGAGGTGGCCTGACAGAACTGATAATGTTGGATATGCTCCTCCCTCAGGGAATAAATCCTGAGGAGTACAATCATAATCACTCCTGTGAAACGTCCTTCATTTAAGGGGACAGGTGAGGAGAGGCTTGCATCAGTAAGACCCAGGCCCTCCACATCTTGTGGGCGTCTGAGGTCTGTGAGCCACCACAAGGGGGCGCTGCCTCCAGAAGAAACCACAGCTATCCGCGGCCGAGGTCTACTGCCTCCCTGTAGAGACTCTGCCATAACCGGTCTTGCTCTGTGCGCCTCTATGAGTCAGATTTGTGTTCCTTACTGCAGAGGCATCTTTGCGATAAACACCTCTATGCTTATAAACTGGACCGGGAGAGCCTGGGAGATGGCTTAATAAAGTGCTTGCCACACAAGTATGAGGGCCTGCGTTCAGATCCCCAGTATTCCCACACTCCACCCCCCCACCCCCACCCCCGCCAGAAACCCCGGCCAGTGGCTGTGAGTCTATTACCCCACTACTGAGGAGGCAGAGATAGGAGGGTCCCTGAGGACGGCTAATGCATAGTCATCCAGCTGAATCTAGGAGCTCTAGGCTCAGCGAAAGACCCAGTCTCGAAAGAAGAAAGAAAGTGGGGGGAGGGGGAGAGGAAGGAAAGGGCGAGAGGAAGGAAGGAAGGAAGAACAAAAAAACACACACTGAAATAAACATATGCTTGTGTACCCATGCACACATAACTTATACTCGAAGTTTGGATAAAGTGGTGCACAACTTTAATCTCAGCAGTCAAGAGGCAGAGACAGAGGCAGGTTAGACTCTGAGTTCTATGCCAGACTAATCTATAGACTTCCAGGCCAGTCAGAGCTTCATAGACACCCCACCTGAACAAAACAAACATAAAAAAGCAAGCAAAACCAAGCTGAGGGTATAGGGGCTCACACATGCAACTCCAGTAGCAGTCTGAGACAGAAGATTCCCAAGGGGCCAGCCTGGGGGACAGAGTGAGTTCCAGGCCAGCCTGGGCTAACGCGACGACACGACACCTGCCTCTAACAGGGGCTCAGCAGTGAAGAGCACTGAAGGCTCTTGCAGAAGACCTGGGGTTCATTCCTAGCACATACATGGCTCAGAACCCTCTATACTTCCAGGTCTATAAGGGCACACGCATGTATGCAGGCCAAATACACATATGCATAAAGTAGGAGGAATCATTAAAAAATTTAACAGGCAAAAATTACATTTGGAACTTTAAAATTAATTAAAGGTCGCCTGGCTCTTCCAGCCAGGTACTTAGGCCACACCTTCAGGGCACTAGCCCTCGCCCTCCATTTTATTCCTTACGGAAACTTACGGACGCTATTAGTGGACTAACATGGGCACTGTGGATTTAATGTTTGCTGAATCAACAAATACTGGGGGAAGGGCAGAGGCTGCCCTTGGCTCTAGCACCATAGCCCTCTAGAGCTGAGACACACACACACACACACACACACACACACACACACACACACACACAGAGCCCAGTACCTAAAGAAGCCAGTCTTCAGGCCGTAATTCCGCAGGATCCGTTCAGTGAAGGCACAGGTGGAACCCTGGAAAGCATTGGGTGGGGTGAAATGATGGGCACTGCTGACTGTCGACTTGGCAGCACCCAGAATCACCAGGGAGACAAGCCTCTGGGCAGGCCTGGGGACGAGGTTCTAGACAGGGTGGACAGAGGCACGCCAACACCAGCATCATCCCTTCCTGAATGAGGATGCAATGTGATCTCCTGCTGTGGGGGACCAGTCCCCAGAACTCAGCCAAATAAATAAACTCTTCTTCCCTACATGCTCGACAGTCTCATGTCAACTGGGCATAAGCTGGTCATCTGAGAGGAGGGAACCTCAATTGATCCAGCTTATGGGAGCCTCCGTAAGATCCAGCATAAGGGCATTTTTAAAATTAGTGATTGAAAGGGAGGGCCCGGCCCACTGTGGGTGGAGCCTTCCCTGGGCTGGAGGTCCTGGGTTTTATAAGAAGCAGACTAAGCAAGCCCTGATGACCAAGCCAGTAAGAGGCCCTTCCATGGCCTCTGCATCAGCTACAGCCTCCAGGTTGCCACCCTGTTTGAGTTCCTGTCTGAACTTCTTTTGAGGATAAACTGTTCTATGGAACTGTGAGTGAAATTAACCCTTTCCTCCCCAAGTTGCTTTTGGTCATAGTGTTTCATTACAGCAATAGTGACCCTAAGACACCCTAAGGTGCTATTTGGTAGCAGCATGTAGAGAATCAATTAATAAAGGTGGACAGGCAATGGGTTGGAGAGATGGCTCAGCGGTTAAGAGCACTGACTGCTCTTCTAGAGGTCCTGAGTTCAATTCCCAGCAACCACGTGGTGGCTTGCAGGCATCTATAATGGGATCTGATGCCCTCTTCTGGTGACTCTGAAGACAGACAGCAATAGTGTACTCCTACACATAAAATAAATAAATAAATCTTTAAAGCAAAAAGGTGGGTAGGCACCAGTCCACCACATGGACTCTTCCTGGATTACTCTTACCTTTCCTTTGGTCCCAGTGACATGGATAATGTTTAGTCGGTTCAAGTCTTCCGCCTACAACAGACAGAAAGGTCCTTGCCTCAGCCACTGGCTCCCAAGCAGATAGGGCAGAGGCGTTTTGCGGGATCTACTACCTTACCTGCAGTCCACTCCGTCCCAGGTACGTCTCCATAGCCTCCAGCTGCGCCTGAGGGTCACTCCGCTGTAGCTTTACCTGCTCCAGGTAGCTGGCATTGGTTTGCAGGGTGTTGAGTGTGCGCACAGCATCCTGGCAACCAGAGTCCCAGTTCAGTGAGGGTCCTTAGGGACAGAGGGACCCAGCCCACCAGTGGCAAAAACAGGGCAACAGGCCTGTTATACCAGCCATGTTGCCTTTGCTTACAGCTACTTGGTGGGGACTGACCTGGCATAGTTCCAGTTCTAGCAAAGATGGGCCAGGGGCAAGTTAGCCACACCCAGGTAGTGCCAGGTAAAACTGGTGAGATTAACAGAGCTTCATTTCCTGGGCTGCCTTCCCCAAGCCTCTATGCCCTCAGCCTTCACACACAAGGCTCGTCCTGGGAGGGAGGCTTTGTCTTTATTCTCTCTACCACTATACTGGGCACCCACTGAGCTGGGGTCGGAACATCAGAAATCTAGGAACTTTGAATTTTGAAAAATTTGAGACTCTGGAGTTCCACAATCTAACCCCAAGACAAGATGATGTAAGTAAGCAATTAGATCTGGAAGAGGAGGTACAGAGAGAGGGAAAATATGCCTGTGTCATCCGGCCAGAATCCACAGGTGGGTACAGACAGCCTCAGGAGATGGCTTTGGGGGATGGCAGTGGGAACAGAAAACAAACAGAGAGGACTAAATGAGAAGCATTTGAGGCTATAAATCCAGTCGTGTGTGTTTCAATTACACCTACATTCTGAGAAATCTGTGCTTAGGCAGTTCCTCTCAGGCACCAGACTGGTCACCTGTCCTCTTATTCTCAAGGCTTGGCTGGAAGTCTCACAGCCCTAAACCGGTGCCACCTGCCTGGCTAGCATTAAGTTCTGGTCATTGACAACTGACCTTGGCACTGTAATCTACAGTTTGTTCTAGATTCTTGGTCTCTTTATTGCCTCTTTTCCTACCCGCCCGCCAGCCAATTCTGAATACTTGGATTCCAGTCTTCGAGTCTTGGAGACCCCAACCCCAGATCCTCCTGGGTATTTCCACTCTGGGTATTGTACTCCAGAACGCCTCCCTTCCCCCTCACCCTGCATTGGCAGTGCAGACTCTGGGGTCACTGGAACTTCTAAAACTCAATTTAGACTCTGGACGTTCTGGTGTATCACCAGCGCCCATTCCCTCTGCAACACGCGACACGCGCTCTCGGAATTCCAACATCGGGCCATCTGAGCCCAACTTTCCGGTCCCTGTCACCTCCCCTGGACTCCGGGATGTCCCCGCCTCCAGAGCCCCGCAACTTCATGCTCGGGTGGCCCCACCAGCTGGCGGAGAGCAGAGCACGGCTCCGGTCCTGCCCACGTGTCAGTACGGGACCGTTTGCCCATGGGAACGGTCAGAAACCTGATACTCCATGCCCGGCTCCTGTGGCGCTGGCCACGCGCTCAACCACCGCCGCGCCGCGCCCTCCGTCGTTGCACCACGCGCAAAAACAGCTGCTAGGGACAGAGCCGAGCACAGGTGGCTCCGCGCCCACGACATAGTCCTAAAGCGATCGCAAGCTAGGCCTGGGCCGGAGCCGCCCCGCTTCGCCCCGCCCCGCCCTGACGCACTTCTGAGGCCCACCAATCAGAGTCTCTGGATTTTCCCGGCCCAATGAGAAGCGGCGCCTTATCGCGGCCATCTTTGTGAGGGGCAGATCGTCGGTAGGGGGCGCTGCTCTCGCCATGCTTCTAAGGGGCGCGCTGCCGGGGAGGGTGGAGGGAAGGGGGTGTTCGTGGGAGGGGTCCTCCATCTTAAAGGGACTCTGTACTCTTTTCGTCGCCATCCTCCAAAGGTCTGTGCCCAAGGACTTCGTTGTACATCACAAAATAGCTACTCCAAGCCAGCAGTTCTCAGTCTCTGTTCCATGTCAGACTAGCTCTGAGCTGGAATAGAATTACAGTGCTGGCAGATACCTGTGTCATCAATTCCCAGCACTGAAATGTCCGGCTCACTCAGACTGTGGGAATGCGGCCTTTTCGGTCAAGAATAGGACCCCGCCTCTCCACGCCCTTAACTCACCCTAGAAGCCCAGGAAGACTTCCGGGAAGAATGACACCCTGTCGAGGCCTGCGGGGTTCGGGGAGATTTCCAGGCTAAGAAGGGGACCGAGGGAAAGACTTCCATTTGGTTGGACCGTCAGCAGGGACCTGGAGCCCTGTATGAAATTCGGTTTGGAGAACTGGCTCAGTGGTTAAGAACATTGACTGCTCTTCCAGAGTCTCAAGGTTCAAGTCTCAGGACCTACACTGCAGCTCACAATTGTGGACTCCAAACTGGGGATCTGACCCGACTCTGGCCTCCAAAAGCACAATGCAAACAGGCAAAAATATTAAGTAAAGATAAAGAAAGGAGTAAATTTTACTGGCAAAAATGGCTTTAGGGAAAGAGAGTGATTTTATTAGGGCTTTGGAAACTCCCTCACAGTGGAGAGTGGATTTGAGGGCCCTGGGATGGGCGGGGGTGGGGGTGGACAGTAATCTCACCTAATTGTGGGTGAGGAGATACTTCCATTTGTGGAAGGCACTGGATAGAAAGCAGCCCTTTGAACGGCAGTGGATTTTCAATATCCCCTGCTTTTCTATTTGGGCTTAAATATTTAGTAGAGATTGTCTTTTTTAAATAAGCAAGGGCTGTTTGGGGAGAAATCTGGACATCTGCTCTCTCTGAAAGTACTCCTGGACTCAAACTCACAGAGGGCGCAGGCCTCCCAAGTGCTGGAATCTAAGTGTCCAAGTGTATATTTCAGTGAACAACCCCACTCATTCTTGGCCCACTTTTCCAGCCCCCCACCACCACCACCACCACACCTGGCCCCATGGAGTTTCATCTGTAACCCAGGTGGACATGAGACACCATAGCTGGATCCAGCCAGTCTGATTCTCTATGTGGCTAAAGATGACTTTAAACTCCTGGTCTTCATGCTTCTGCTTTCCAAGCGCTGAGATTCCAGTGCATGGAGGACAGGTCTGTACCAGCACGGCTGGTTTCATACCCTACTGGAATCTAATCCAGAGCCTCATGCAGGTTAGGCAAGCAATCTGCCGCTGAGCTACAAGGGCTCATGCAACCCAGGCCTACCTCTAACTCACTAGTAGCCCAGGACAATTTTACACTTTAATCCTCTGCCTCCACCACCGGGTGCTGGGATTACAGGCATTTGACACTTTGCTTGGTGTTGCCCAAGTGTGAATTTCAGTGAGCAGTTTCACTCATTCTCGGCCCACTTTTCCTCTCAATCTTTCTAGTCCCCCCAACCCCATGGGATTTCAGTCTGTCACTCAGGAGGATGTGAACTCAAGAACCTTCCTCTATCCACTGATTGGTTTTATAACCCTTGTGCCCCACCCCCTTTTCTTCTCTCTGACAATCACAGAATCAGTTTGTGCCTCCAGAAGAAGCTCTATCCCAGAAGCAAAGATAGTTATGGATCTCTGTGGGTTTGAGACCAGCCTGGTCTACAGAGTGAGTTCTAGGACAGCAAAGACTACACAGAGAAACCCTGTCTCAAAAACAAATCGGGGGAGGATGTCCTGCCTCACATATGCAAAGGTACTGGGGTTGCTCCCTTAGCACTACTAACAACAATATTAAAATAAAAGCGTCTGTGTACCTGGTTCTGTCCTCCAGAGGGCCATTTTTTTTTAAACTATCAGATTTGTAAGAAGTGGCACTGCAGGTATACAACATCCCAAGGGAGGACTTATTTCTGTGTGTTCTGTGGAGTGAGGTAGAACCCGGCTTACCTCACTTCTTCTCTCTTTCTTGTTTCCTTGTTTGGTCTTTTTGTTGTTTGTTTGTTTGTTTGTTTATGACAGGGTCTCACTAGACAGCCCACAGTGGCCTGGAACTCCCTGTATGGCCAAGGCTTGCCTCTAACTCTCAGCAATTCTCCTGCCTCAGCTCCCCAAGTGCTAGAAATATATCTAAGGCTCAAGGAATACAGTTGTATGTAAATTAAAAGGTAAAGTTCAATTTCCTTTACCTTTTAATTTATTCCTTTTTATGCAGGTGTTTTGTCTGTATTTAGGTCTGTGCAGCACCTTTGTACAATGCCAGCAGAGGGCAGAAAGGGGGACAGGGCTCAGATCCCCTGGAACTAGAATTACAGGCGGTTGTAAGCCACCCTGTGGGTCCTGGAACCTGAACCCATTCTCCGGAAGACACTTGCTCTTGGCTGCTGAGCCTTTTCTGCAGCCCTGATTCCTTTTATCTTAGTCATGATCAAAGCAATTAGAGAGGGTGAGGATTTGGCTAAGCAGCAGAACCCTTGCCCGGCAGACAGGAGCCTCAGCACCTGCCACAGGCTTTCTCTAGAGGCAGGGCTGAGGCCCTGAATCCTTGGACTGTATACATCAGCTCTAACTGGAAACAAATGCAGACACAGAGGAGGACAGAGCACTGGAAATTCTGCCAATCTAAACTGGTATTATTCCAGTTATAACAGGGAATTTTAAGTGGTTCCTGGGCTCTGGGCATATCACCTGTGCCTTGGACCTGTGTATCCTCTGTTGTCTCCAAAGACACTTTTCGTGACTTTCTACTTATTAATTTTATTATTTTGAGGTAGGGTCTCATATATCCCACCCTGGCCTCTATCTAAGGCACAATCTATCAAAGCTGACTTTGAACTTCTGATCTGCCTGCCTCTACCTCCCAAGGGCTGGCCTCGCAGGCTCACATCACTATCCTTTTCAGTTTATACACTGTTAGGGATCCAGCCCAAGGCTTTATGCACACTAGGCAAGCACACTTCCAACTGAGCGCTACCCCTAGTCTTCAGTTTTGTATTCACAGATAGCAATCGACCCTATATAGGTGACTTTATACCATATTGTTTCCATATACCCTTTCCTCCCGAGTGCTAGGGTTGGCACACGTGCACGCACGCACACACACACACACACACACACACACTTGCATGCCATAGCATGTCTGTGGAGGTTGGTCAGAGGACAACTTTTCAGGAGCTGGTTCTTTCCTTCCACCACGTTTGGCAGCAAGTGCCTCTCAGACACGGAGCCATGATGCTAGTCCACCCACAAGGCTTTCTATATAGTCCTTACTCTGGTCTGTGTTGGTATGTAGGTGTTGCTGTGGCTGACTGGCTTTCCTGAGCTGTGTAGAACTCCATGTGGTGAAGACTGTCGAGGACTGGTTCCCGTTGCCTGACCTTTAGGCTCTTCCCAGCATTTTGCTGTCACATGCAATGATGTAATGACATCATTTACATTCTTCCTTCCTTCCTCGAGTGCAATTGAAGTGCAGTGACTAAGTCGAGGGCAATTTGCATCGCACGTGCTCATACATATTACCTTGTGCCCGGCAGAGGAGATGGAATTAGTTCCCTCACTTCCAGAGCATCCTTCGATCCTCTCAGAGCAGTGCCAACACTACTCTGAGCACCACAAGTCCCATAACCCTTCTGGGAACTAGAGATTGTCCTCATTTTATAGGAGGAGAAATCGAAGCTCAGGGAGATAAATGAACACACCCAGCAAATCCAGACTTGGCGATTAATATCTACCCCTGCTTCCCTGAGGCTGTCAGCTCCCTGCAGCCCCTGAACTTGCTGTGTGACTCTAAGTACAGTAACTAAGTCGAGGGCAATTTGCATCTCTAAGAAAATCGTCCCCTGCCCCTGTCTCCTCCATAGCAAACTGAGATCTGAATGAAGAAGTCCAGCTGTCCCTTCCTACCTGGGTCTCTGCACTGGGCTGCTCTAAAGAACAAGGAGAGCCAGACGCATCACTTGGTTTTTGCAGAAGAATAGTATTCAGAGGTGGAGCACAAGTCTGGCAGTGGGGTTACCGCCTTTAATCCAAGCACTCAGGAGGCAGAGGCAGGGGGATCTCTGTGTTTTGTGCTAGCATGAGTGAGTTTCAGGACAGCTGAGGCTACACAGAGAAACCTTGCCTTGGAAAAAAATGAATAATGGTGCTGGAGAGATGACTCAGCGGTTAAGAGCACTGAGTGCTCTTCCAGAGGTCCTGAGTTCAAATCCCAGCAACCACATGGTGGCTTACAACCATCTGTAATGGTATCCGATGCCCTCTCTTCTGAGTGTCTGAAGACAGCTGAAGTGTATGCATCATATATATAAAATAGATAAATAAAATCTTTTAAAAAACACAAAAACCAAAAAACGAACAGTGAGCGCATCTCTGTACTGCCTGGTACAGACAAAGATCCTACGTGTTCCAGTGTCTACACTAATGGTCTACAGAGACCCCCCCTCGCTGTGGCAGCTCCTCTCTGATATTCAGAGCCTCACTTGCCCTATGGCCTCAAAGAGTTAGAACCCTTGCAAACATGTATATAAGGTATTTGATCATATTTATCCCTACTATCCTCTCTCATCCTCCTTCTCCAATCATCACTTTTTTTAAATTATTATTTTATTTTGTGTGTATGGATGCTTTGCCTGCATGCATGTTTATGTACTGTATGCACGCCTATGCCTGAGGAACCTGGAAGGAAGCACCAGTTTCCCTCAACTGCAGTCATGGATGAGGCTGCCATGTCGAGGCTGGGAATTGAACCCTGGTCCTCTTAACCAGTGAGTCATCTCTCCAACCCTCATGTCTTTTCATCTTTGTTTTGGTGACCCAATAGGTTTAACTAGGGTTCATACAGGAGCATGAGTGACGTGTTACAGTAGATTACCAAAGGCTGCCTGCTGAAGAAACTGCCTCCCCTCTTCCACCAAAGGTCAGCTGAAAAAATAGGCCCCGCAATCGTGCCTTCTAGAATGACTGGAGGAAACAATTAGCCTGTGCATAGATACCCATGTGCTCCCATCCCGTGCAGCAGAGGATACGGATGAAGGCACCACCTGCCCTCCTGAAGCCTTTTCTTCTCTGAACTTCCTGTCCTAAGGACACACTTTGTTGGCCTTGCTCTCTCTGCTCTCTGTCACCTCAGGCCTCTCTGACACAGTGATGTCCTATGTCCTGTGATAATTCCCTGTGCTACAGGCAGGACCGTCCAGCAACCTCCTGGTCTCCTACCCACCATGTCCACAGGATCTTTGAGTGCCCACGCTCATGACATCTGCCTTCTGAAATTGTTGAAGCCTGCTCAGACTGGCGTAGGCCAATCTAGCTGAGGAGCATCTATCCATCTTGGAGCCCCTCAGCTCACTCTGGATTCCTATGCCATGCCCCACCCATGCCAGGCTCTCCACGGCCCCACAAGTTTTCCTTCATAGGTGCATCCGACAGTCCTCTTGCTGCTTATCCTCTGAGCCCAGAAAGTTCTCATTTTTAGTGCAGTTCAGTCCTTGTGGGTTCTACTGCCCGAGTGATAAACTCCTAACTCTGCATGTCCCTGACTTGGACCATCAGCCAGGCCCCTTTAGCCGATGTTCACACTTCGTGATCACTAAGCACCAACAGTTTAATCCTGTTAGCAGCCTGGACACCAGTATGACCACTCTCTACACAGAGCCACAAATGACGGGACAGGAAGTTGCTCAACCAGCCTGGGGTCACACAGAAAATGAATGTAGGGACACTGGTCTGTCCCTTCACCCTGGACCGTCCAAACGTTTGCATGACTGACCCCCATTTCACACACTTGACACAATCATTCCCTCTGCCTGTCAACCTTTCGTACTGTTGAGATTTTTGAAACATGTGGTTGTGTTACCATTTCAAAAGAAACACTTTTCTGGGCCAGGTGAGTGGGCAGAGGTGCCTGCAGGGGGTCATGTGCCTGACCACATAGTACTTGGGAGGCAGAGGCAGGTGGATCTCTGTGAGTTCAAGGTGAGTTTGATCTACATAGTGAGTTCCTGGACAGCCAGGGCTACATAGTGAGACCCTGCCTCATGACAAACAAACAATAAAGAGTGCTATAGTCAGCTATAGTGGTTCGGCATTTGAGAGGTGGAGGAAGGAGCTTCAGGAGTCCAAGGTTGTTTTTGAAAGCAGATGCAACTGGAGACCACACAAAGCAAAATAAACTAGATTCACAAGGACTCATACTGCATGTTCTGTGTCTATGCGGAATCCAGGCGTGTGATCACAAAACTAGAAAGCAGATCATAAGAGAGAGAGCTTCAAGGAAGAGGGAAACAGAGAAAACTGGAATACATATGATGAAAAATCAGAAGGCAGGGGCCGGGGAGACGGCTCGGGGGTGTGTGTGTGTGACGTGCTTACTGCACAAGTGTAGGGACCTGAGTTTGATCCCCAGTACCCAACAAAAAAAGCCAGCACCATGCTACACATTGTGAAATCCCAGGCTGGGAAGCAAAGCCAGGAAGGTCACTGGAGCTCGGTTGACTGCCAACCTCTCAGAACGGTGAGCTCCAGGTTCAATGAGAGACGACACCTTGTCTCAAAGAAAATGGAGAGTCTTTGAGGGAAGAAGAGCTCTGGCCTCCTCCTGTATATGCATATAAGATCCATACACATACATATACCACACCCAGGTGCACATGTGTGCACACGCAGATACACATACATGTGTGCACAAAGAAAGCAAAGGATGGTGTACATCTTTAATCCCAGCTCTTGGGAGGCAGAGGCAGGCAGATCTCTGAGTTCGAGGACAGCCTGGTCTACAGAGAAACCCTGGCCTAAAGAAAAAAAGAAAGTAAGGAAGAAGAGGGGGAGGGAAGGGGAAAGGAGGGGAGGGGAGGAGAGGGAAAGAGAAAGGAAAGGAAAGGAAAGAGTACAACATCCCTGGATCCCAGGCCAGCAATCTTAATCTACATTGCCATGTCCTGTCTTTTGAGATTGTCACTTTATGTAGCCCAGGTTGCCGCACCTCCTGATTGCTGAGATCAAAGGCAAGCACTGCATGCTAGTTTGAGTTATTTACATTTGTGTGTATCTGTGTGTGCAACATATGTGCAAGAATCATGTCCACACAGTGTCACTGGAGGTCAGGAGAGGGCATCACAAGCCCTCTGGAACATGAGTCACAGAAGGTTTTGAGCTGCCTGATGTGGGTGCAGGAAACCAAATCTTGCTCTGCAAGAGCAGTAAGCACATTGACCGAAGCCATTCCCTAGATTCTAGTTTTCTTTCTCCTTTTCTTTGTTGAGACAGGATTTCTCCATATAGCCCTGGCTGTCCTGGAACTCACTCTGTAGACCAGGCTGGCCTCAAACTAAGAGATCCGCCTGCCTCTGCCTTCTGAGTATTGAGAGTAAAGGTGTGAGCCACCACCACCTGGCTGTAGCTATGATCTGTATGTTGACTTTCCCTAAATAATAGCAAAGTGCTTTTGCTGTTTGAGACAAGATCATGTAGATTGGATGGAGATGACCTTGGAGATGTTCCTGCCGCCATTTCCTGAGCATTTTGGTTGCAGGCATGTGTCACACCTGGTTTTATAGCGCATGGTAGGCAAACAGTCACTTGAGCACAGACATCCTCCAGTCCCAGCAGCGAGTCCTTTCTAGACACAGCCCTGCTCTGGGAGGAAAGCACATGTCCTGTCGGATTTAACCCTTATGATTGCTTCTGAGAAAGGTTGTGCTCTGAGCCCCATTTCCCAGGGAAGACAACAGGGCCTGAAGCACACAGTGGTTTAATGGTTGACAGGGTGTTAACCCAGGCTCCACCCCAGGCCCTACCTGACTCCTGTCCCACCTGCTCCAAGCATGCTGTTAGGAGATGGCAATCAGTGGGGATCTGGCCTCAAGCTGGGCGTCTCACCTGCCTCCCTAAAACACAGGAGACACCAGCCTGCTTCTGAGACCCCAGATCACCTAGTGATACAGTGGGCAGGGTTTCTGAGGAAGTCCCAATAGAGTGGAGAGTAGAGTTCCTAAGGTCACCTGCTCAGGAGAGAGCTCCTGGTGACATGGCCTTTTTTTCTAGAGCCTGCAGTGTCTACTATCCATGAGCCTAGAGGTCTATTTACCCGCAAGAAAGCAAGACAAGCCACCACGAGGTCCTAGGATCTCCTACCTGAAAGGAAGTAGTCTCAGCTTCGCAAGCACTCCCTGGTGGGCCCTTCCACTCCATGGCTGCTTGCCACAGGAAATTCTCAGCCACAGGCCAGGACACAGGCAGGCACCTGGCTCTTTTCATCACTTGGCTCCCTAATGGGTAGGGCACAAATGACTCCCAAGTACCAGAGTCTCTGGCTGAGCCAGCTCTGCCCAGCTGGAGCAGGCCTGCAGGGGGCTCCCAGGCCTCTCTCACCCTCTATACTAGGGGAGCACTTACCTGATAGGTTCCCAGCTCCATTCTGAGCACAGTCCAGTAACTTTCCTGGCCAGTCCTGGCTGGTGTCCCCACTATAGGGCTGGCTAGCTGTACCCCCTCGTGAGTTAAATAACAACTAGATGGAGGGTAAAGGTCAGCAGTGGGGGGTTGGGGGGTGGCAGGAGGCAGGGCTATCTGGGACATGTCCAAGCCCTGGGGTTGGCCCAGGTGAGACTGGCTCTCCCTGGCCTTGCCTAGCCCTCCTTGTCACAGCCCACCTCCCCTTACAGTTGGACCCATCCTGCCCTCATCCTACCTGGCAGGGATGAATGGAGCAAGACAAAGAAACACAGGGGCAGCATGGGAAGGAGGCGACCTTCCGATGTTGACCTCCAGTTCAAGTTTACTGGAGAAGAGGCCTTGTTTTCCCTGATCAATTGGTCAAAAGAGAGAGAGAGAGAGAGAGAGAGAGAGAGAGAGAGAGAGAGAGAGAGAGAAGAGTCAGGACTCATGACAAAGTCCTTGGACTGCAGACGATGTCAAGAAAACGAGTCCAGTCCTTCTCTTGTGTTTCTGACTCAGTCTAATGTGCATCAGACTGACATACAGGGGTAACACTGTCTAGGAGCTTGGGAACCAGGCCCATGTCACTGCAAACTGAAGCAAGCCCAGCTCCTTCCTGGGGGAGGAAGGGAAGCTTGGAGTTAGTAGCTTCAGGGACTTTTATAAAAACTTTAAATTCATGTGTGTGTGCATGTATGTGTGCGTGTGTGTATGCACGTGTGTGCGTGCGTGCGTGTGTGTGCATGAGCTAGAGGGTACCACAGAGGTCATGTGAAGGTCAGGGGCAACCTGTGGCTATCTTCTTCCACCATACGGGTGACAGAGATGGAACTTGGGTCATGAGGCTTTGGCACTTGGGCACTGTCACCACAGAGACATTTCAGCAGTCCAGCTCCAGAGTTTTAGGCTGGCCTTGTGGGCAAAAACATCCAATAGGAAACACGGAAGGTCAGAGCCACCCACTCCACCGAGTTCACAAGTGTGGCACTGGCCACTTGTGCCTGCTTCAGCCTCTGCAGCCTGAGGCTTTTGTTTGCATACCTGCCCTGATGTCCTCAGCTACTCTGTACACTGCTCATTCTGCATTTCGGGGCCATGACTTTGTAATGAATGTAAATGTCCACACACATGCTTGTGTGTATAATGCTGGTGTGTGGAAACCAGAGGTTGACAGGTTGTCTTCAACTGCTCTTTTTTTCTTATTTGAGACAGGGCCCCACGCTGAACCTAGAAATTACTGCTTCAACCTGACTAGTTGGCCAGAAAGCCAGACCCCCTCTCTCACCTCCTTAGTGCTTGGAAGGAACCACTGTGCTCAGCTTGATGTAGCTGATGGGGCCAAACTCAGGTCCTCGTCTTGCACGGCAAGCTCTGTACCGACTGGACCAGTTCCCCAGACCCTCACTTTTTTTTTTTCCAAGACAGAGTTTCTCTGTGTAGCCCTGGCTGTCCTGGAACTCACTCTGTAGACCAGGCTGGCCTCGAACTCAGAAATCCACCTGCCTCTGTCTCCCAAGTGCTGGGATTAAAGGCGTGCGCCACCACTACTGCCTGGCCAGCCCTTCACTTTTAATAGAACCTACTCCATCAAAGTAATTGAAACCTACTAGAACCTGAGTTCGCAGCCATGAAACACACCAGGAAAACGGTGATTGGAGAAAGTCATGTGGGCTGTGGTGAGGACTGAATCCATCAATAGATCTATTACACAAAGTGACTTCCAGGAAGCTGCTGAGGAAGTCTGAATACAAACCCTGAGTCTGGGCGTGGCTCAGTGGTAGAGCACTTACTCAGCTCTGGGCCAATCTCTAGCAAAGGCTTGAATTCCTTGAATATTTCAGGGAAGATATTCTGAAATAGAACAGCTATTTGTCTTCTTGTCACTGCGCATTTGAAACCTGCCAGTAGCCACAAAGACCATTCTAAGTTCTAGTTATACCTGGGTGAATGATGTCCTCTCTAATCATGCCCTAGAAATGTGGCCTCACGGGGAAGAGTCTCTGCAGACCTAACTGATTAAGATGGGGTTATCCTGGGCCGTAAACCCAACAATGGATGTCCTCATAGATACATAAACAAAAGACGATGCCGAGGGATGTTTTCCAGAATCAAGATTGCTGTGTTAACTGGTGGTGCACACCTGTGATCCTAGCTCCCTAAAGGAGGAAGCAGGGACCTCCGCAGTTCTGGACATCCTAGCTACATGACAGCGTTGTCTCAAAATAAAGGGCTGAGAGATGGCTGGGTGATTAAAAGCTCTAGCTGCAAATCCAAAGGATCCTGGTTCAATTCCCAGCACGTACATGGCAGTAACTCACAACCACCTTTAACTCCAGCTCCAGGGGAATCATCCCTCTTCTGGCCTCCCTGGGTACCAGGAATACCTAAGAGTATAAACATGCAAAGAAAAAGAAAATACAGAAGATACAGGCCAGGTATTGTATTAGTTCCCAGAGCTGGAGAGACCTGAAGACTGCCTGTCCCAGAGAGCTCCAGCAGGAAGCAACTCTGCCAACCGCCACCAACTCTGGACAGCCAGTTCCCAGAGCCACGGGACTAGAATTGTCCTTTCAGCCACCTCTGTGATGTTACTAACTGCCCCCCCCCGAAAATCTTGGGAATCTGTCACCTAGGTTAGTGCCCTAAGGGTCCCCACCCTGTGTCCATGATGATCCCATCTCCACACTGGCCTTCCCTCCTGCCCTCACCCTGACCCATGTTACAGCCACCTCTGACCCTGGTCACTTCTGTCCCGCTTCCCCCAAGCTCTGGAGCTACAGGCTCCACTGGTCCCTGTGGATCTGCAGCGCCCTGCTTGAGTCCAGTCTGAGGATTTATGAGCCAAAGCAGCCTGGGCCCAGCAGCTCACTGAGGCTCCCAACAGACACTTCCCAACAGTAAGCACAGGATGCCTTCTGAGGGTGTGAGGAGTGCAGCGAAAAGTACCCAGGAGGAAGGGAGGGCAAAGCCCGAACATCTACAGGGCATTAGGTGGTAAAGAAGCAGGACTGGCAGTGTCCTGGCTGACCAAACCCTAGCTTTTAGCTGTAGGACAAGAACTGAGGGAAGGTCTGAACACAGGAAACGTAGCCGTTTACTGGAAAAAAAAAAGATCAACTTTTAATTTAACCAATCAAACTGCATCCAGGAATGTTTCTAAACTGAACAAAACAAAATAAAATTCTCCTTTTAAAGGAACCAAGAGTTCACACCAGCCCCACCACACTCCTAAGGTCTGTACCAAAAGTAGCCCATTTTGGAGGTGCCTCTGTCCCTCGAATTCTCATCCAGAAGATGGGCTGGGGATGGGGAGGGACCTATACCTTCCTCCCATCATGTAAGGAGTTCTTAGAAAGTCACAGTAGGTGAGCCTCTCCCACCTCACTTCGTATCCACGTTGAGACCTCCAGAGAGGGGCAGGCAGGACAGCCCTAGCACCCTCAGGGTACGCAGCCAATGCTCCACCCCAGCCCACTCAGGCAGCTGTTCCCAGTGCCAGGGTGGGGAGTTTAATGTACTGGAGGAGACAAATCTCAAACGTCCCATCATGTCACATGTTTCATGCAAGTCACAGAGCAAAGGAAGCAATCCACCCCTAATCTAAGAACAACAGCAGCCAGCGCCAGCCTCAGAAGACACGTTCAAATTCCGTCTGGTTGGTAGTGGCGGGATTTCGGCTCTGGTTGGTGGACTGCTGGGTGATCTGGCTGCCCTTCCGTCGCGGCGGTGCCAGGTACTCAAACATAGACGTCAAGTGAGTAGACAGCATGCCCTTGAGGTCCGAGGGCATGGGGTCCGACCAGAAGAAGTCGTGGTTGAGGGCGTCATCACTGTCAATCCGCTGCGCAGGGTCCAGCACCAGCAGCTTGTCAATGAGGTCCAGAGCATAGGGGTCGCGTACGTAGGCCTTCAGACGGTCTTTGACCTTCCGCTTCTGGCCCTTGACTAGTTCCAGCTTTTCAAACAGCTCGTACTTGTCTACATTTGGCCACACCTAAGAGAGGTGTTGAGGAGAGAATGGAGTTGGAGGAAGAATGCTGTCTAAGATGCCAGGAGATTGGATTTCTAAAACAACTTCTCCCAGAGGCTCCCTGAGCTCCCCTCCATCACAAAGAGAATGTCTTCAAGTTGAAAGCAACAGTCACCGGATGTAGCACACTCCTAGTGCCTGAACACCTTTCTCAAGTCAACTAGGATAAATGTGCCAGTCCCTTCAGACACATTCCTATCTTACAAACAAAAAACGAAACAAAAAACCCAGGAAACTTTGTCTCTACAAGCTTGTGTTGACTCTTGGTCTCCAGCTGGTGGCACTATTGGGAGGTGACAGAAATTTGTGGGAGGAGGGGGGACCACCCAAAGGGAAAAGGTATGCTGAATGCGCTGAAGCCTCTGGTGTTGTCAGTGGGCCACCACTGGAGCTACACACTGGGCCCTGCTCTCCTGCTCCCTCCCTGCCACAACCACACTTCCTCTCCAGTGGACTCTGTCATGACACTTAGCAGCATCTCTGCACCAAAGCAAATCTTGGTCCTTCTGTCTTTCTCAGGTGCTCTGTCACAGCAACAGAGAGCTCATGAAACCAACAGGCTTAAGAGTGGTAAGCACCCATAAGACTGAACAGCAAGCCTATGGTCTCCACCAATCAGCTTCCTCCCCAGAAGGATGTCACTCCCCACCATGGGCCAGGGGACCTGGATCTCTGCATCCCTAGGAAGGCCCGGTTTGGTCACGCACCTCTGGAGTGATGGAGCCACAGAGCTGGCTGATGAGGGCAAGCTGGTGCTGCTCTGTGTTACCCTGCATGATAGGGCTGCGGGTCCACATCTCTGCCATGATGCACCCAGCACCCCAAAGGTCAATGGGCGGGCCGTAGTCCCGCTCTCCTGAGAAGAAGAGGGTACCGGGAGTGCCCCTTAAGCCCGAGGGGCTCCTGAGAGTCCATGTCCCAGGGCTGATGGCTCAAGAGGCCCCCGGCAATGGGGGCTGTGGCCAGGTAGGTACCCGGCCCCTGACCCCTCTGCCCGCTCGGGAGTCCTCACCGAGCAGCAGCTCCGGAGGCCGGTACCACAATGTCACCACACGGTTGGTGTATCGGTTGGGCTGGCTATTCTTAGCTAGGCTGAAGGCACGGGCCAGCCCAAAATCTGCCAGCTTTAGGACCCCATCCCGGGTAATGAGCACGTTGGCAGCTTTCATGTCCCTGTGCAGGATCTGCAGGGGGGACACAGGAGAGCTCAGTCAGGTCTCACAGGATCCTGGAGCCCCGCCCACCGAGCAGTCAGGAAGGAGGGAAGAAGCCCTTCCCGGCCCGCCCCAGGCCCCACCTTGTTCCTGTGGATGTAGTAGAGGCCGTTCAGCAGCATCTGCATCACCCTCTTGATCTCAGACAGCGTGAACTTGACTAAGACATTGCTCAGCAGCCCAGCAAGGTCATGCTCGCAGAAGTCAAACACCAGATAGATGCTACCCTTGCAGCGGTTATACGGGGATGCTGAGGCAGAGTGGGTGGGGAGAAAAAAACAAATCAAAACCTGCACCCACCTCATTTCCACAGCCAACTAACTCCCAGCACTCCAACCCACAGACGCCCAACTCAAGGAAGAAAGACCAGAGAAGCTGGGTGGCAGGGGGTGATGCACACCTTTAATCCCGGCACTCAGGAGGCAGAGGCAGGTGGATCTCGAGTGTGAGGCCAGCCTAGTCTATGGCGCAAAGAAACAAAACCATTGGGAAGCTGTGTGCTAAGTATGAGTGAGGAGGAGGAAATTTAATCACATCCACCTTAGGAGTCCAAGCAAAGTCTTAGAGCTTTGTTTTCTCCCAAAAGCCAAGCAACATACCTTTGGTTCGACAAATCTCAATTAGGTTGACCACATTCTCATGTTTTAGGAGCTGTAGAATCTTGATTTCCCGCAAGGCTGTGATGGGGAACTAGGGAGAAAAAGAGGAAGTGGTCAAAATTGAGAGCACAACAGACCGAAGAACTGGTGTGTATCTGTGGTCTATAGTGAGGGACAGAGGTTGAAAAGCAGGTTAGTGTGTCGTTTCTGTGTGATAGTTCCTGTCTAGAGTCCAATCCCAGTTTCAGGAGTCAAAGAGACAGCAAAACTGTTCCAAGTTCAAGGCCAGCCTGGTTAGTTGAGCTCCTGCTTCAAAAGGTAGGGGTGGGGGAGAATATATATGTATTTTTATTTACATATATATATATATGTATCTACAACCAGCCTTTGCAAAATATAAGTGCAAGCACACACATATCTCAAGGTTTTATCATCTAGACAATGGTGGCCTTGAATTTGTGAACCATCTCTTTTCCTCTGCCGTGTAAGTGCTGAGATTATAATCATAACCCTCTATGCCGGCTGGGAACTGATTTTAGGCAACCCAACGAGGGATAAACTATTTGGCACTAACACTTGTGGGTTAAGATCAAGAAATTTCCTGGGACTGGAGATAGGTGAATGGTTAAGGAAAGCAGCTATGGCCAGGGGTGGTGGCCCAGGCCTTTCTTTCCAGGACTCAGGAGGCACAGGCAGTTGATCCTGAGTCTGAGAACAGCCTAGACCAAAACAGTGAGTTTCAGGACAGTTGGGGCTACAGAAAGAGTTTGTATCAAACAAGCAAAACTTACGTAGAGTCCCTATTTCAGGGAAACATACACACACCACAACGCTGGCTGTTCTTCCGGAGGACCCAGGTTCAATTCCCAGCACCCACATGGTGGATCTTTTTAGCTCTTGTCCCAAATGACCCAAGGCATCCTAGCATACATTTCTGGCCTCCTCAGGTAGCCAGGTACCAGACAAGCATGTTGTACAGACATGCCAGAAAACAAAACACCCATGGACACAAAGTAAGACAAACAGCTTTTTCCTTACAAAGACAACGTTGTACTGAAGCTGATAGGAACAATATACTTCAGACCACCACCTTAAGCTTAGTTGTCTTTTAAAATGCCTATGCAATTTGTCTTTTCATACAAAACATAATTAAACGCTAAGCTGAGCTAAAAGTTCTCAAAGACCCAACTTCTAGAGCCAACGCGTACTTCATGCAAAAAGCGTAGGTTCCCTCACTTGGCTCCCAGCAAACTTTGCCACTAAAATTCAAAAGTCAGAGTGGAAAGCCAAATTTATTATTACAGAGGAAATCCAGAAATACTAGGTGGAATCTCAGCACAAAATCCTTTCAAGTAGCAGTGTGGAAACCCGAACAGGTTAGGTCTGCCCAGGGGTCCATATACTCACCCCCTCCTTCTCATTCTCCATCAATACTTTCTTCAGAGCCACCTTCTGGCCCGTCTGACGGTGCTTGGCTTTAAATACTTCCCTGCAGGCACAGAGAAAGACCCAAGGGACCCATCAGCCATTTCCGCAGGGACCGCCCCTCCCCCACGCAAAGAGGAGCAGCGGAGACGAGACACGGTGGGGTGCGGTCCCGGACTCCCGTACGCAGTTAGTCCACACCACGTGTTTTCTGTCCTCCCGGCCTCTGCTCTTACTCCTACTCCTCCCCCAGAGGTTTCCGCTCACATTCTGAGTTCCTCTCAGCAACCCTACCCAACCCCCATCACGGGCCTCAGGCTCCTCCCCGCCAGTCGGCTCGGTTAGGCCGGGAGCGTCTGCGGCGCGGCCTAGCAAGACCAGGCAACAACCAAGGAAATAGAAGCTTCCGGACCACCTCGGCCCGGGCCCTGAACGATCGGACGCCGGCCCTGGAAAGTGCAGGTCCTGGGCTCCCGGCCCCACGCGGCCTAATCTTACCCGAATGTGCCTTGGCCGATCTTGGCAAGTTTCTCGTACTTGGTGACCTCATCGCAAAACGGGCATTCCACTGAGTCGTACTGCTTAGCCATGGCCGCCTCCAGCGCGCCGCCGCCGCCCCCAGCCGCAGCTCCCGCCGCTCCCGGTCCCGCCACACTCCAGGCCCCTCCGCGGCCGCGCCACTTCCGCCTCCAAGGCCACTTCCGGCCTCGAGGTGCCGAGCCCGCCTCTTCCGGTCTCCGCCCGCCGCCAGGCCCCCTGGGACTTGTAGTTCCCGGGAGGCCAGGGGGAGCCGGAGCTGCAGAGGAGCCTCCGCCGCCGCCACTGCCCCCGCCTCCGCCGCCGCCGCCAGTGCTGTTGGCGGCCCCGATCGGGGGCGCAGGGAGCCGTGGCGCTGGGGCTGGGGCTCGCGGCGGTGCGTCCCGCTGCATTGGCCCGGGCCGTGCTGCTACCGAAGCTGCTGCCGCTCTGGCTCCCGATCCGGGGCCAGCCGCAGTGCCCTGCTCCTCCTCCTCCGACGGCGCCGCCTCCGCCGGGCTGCGCGGGGCGGCGGGTGGGGGGGTGGGGAAGGCCTGGGGGCGGAGGCTCCCTAGCCAAGCCCGGCCCGGGGCGGCCGGGCAAGGGGGCGAGATAGGAAGAGCCGACGAGAAGGCGGCCCGAGAACCCGGGAGGGGGCGCGTTATAAAGGGGGAGGTGCCCGTCCTGGCCTCCCCTCCCCCTCCGCCCGCCCCCTCCCTCCTCCTCCCACCCTCCGCGGCCGCACCTGCCGCCGCCGCCTACCGCCCTCCCGCCCTCCCGCTCCCAGTCCAGCGTCCGCCCTCGGCGCGTCACTGCTCGCAGCCCCTCCTCTGCCTTTGGAGGTGGGGCTCCGCTCTAGACACCTGCCTGTGGCGTCCTGCTGCGTGCCTCAGTTTACCCCCCCTAATGGCAGCTGCCACAGATTGGCCCTTCTTCCAGGGCCGGGAGTGTGCTCCCGGTGAGGCGAAGGCAGGAGGTGCCGAGGGAGCGGCCTGAGGCCCGGGGAAGAGAGAACTGCCCCCGCTGCCGCCTCCGTCGTCTCAGCCACCCGCCGTTGACATGGCAACTGACGGCCGCCAGGGGGCGCGGCGACACTGTGGGCGGCGAGCGAGCAACGCTCAGGCCTAAACCCTGGATCCTGTGTTGTCAGGAAGGCAAGGATGGATCTACTGCCTTCCTTCACAGAGCTGCGCCAAAGCTAGTCTGTCCTCATTCAATCATCCCAAAAACTGTTAACATTGAACCGGCACTCCTCCTATGTGCTTTTGAAATGGGCGTGAGCCGGGCCCTGATAGCCTTTAATCCTTTAATCCCAGCACTTGGCAGAGGCAGGTGGAGTTCGAGGCCAACCTGGTCTCCAGAGCAAGTTCCAGAACAGCCAGGAAAAACATCAGCAATAACAGAGAGACAGAGAGGAAAAGAGAGGAGTCTGAAGTCTGTTATGTCTTCCTCTACTGTCTTGAAATTCTGAGCGTGACATGGCCAATCTTCCCAGTGTTTACCTTCTGGGCTGTGGTCCTGCAAGCTGCCTTCTGTTTCCGTTTCCCAGTCCCGACTCTCCAGGGTCAGCTGCAGGCTTCCCATTTGCTTCCACCTCCTGTTTAATTGAGACAGGCCCTGGCCGCTGTGGTGCTCACTCAGTAGTCCTTGAACTCCAGGCATCCCTCTTGCTTCAGCTCTAGGTATCACTGTGTCCAGCAGCGCTTTCTGGTTTTATCCCACATTGTCTGGGCTTGAAAGTTCTTGGAAGGAGGAATGGTTTCAGTGACCCTGGTGTCCCAGAGTACCTGCTGTGAGAAGGGCCAGGAAGATTTTTCGAGACCCTCCATAGAGCCAGGGCTTTAGGAGATCAAGCAGTATGACAGGGAGTGACCCAGAGCCTACCTGCATGGATGCACAGCTTAGCTGAAACAAGAAGTGGGGGATTTGGGGGGCCAGGGGTAGGAAGGAGAGAGTAATTGCATTAATTACAATGATAGAATGTGGCTAAGTCCTACATTGAGCCCTGTACTTGAGTTATTTCTATCGTCAGTCATACAGGGGGCATTGCTCTTACCTCCACTGTACATAAGGAGCCTGAAACCATGGCATAACTTGGGAATGAACTCCCCCGCCCTGTGCTCGTGAGAGATGTGGCAGTTAACAGTAGCACTGATGGCCCGGGTCTTTGCAGGGCTTACGTGGATGCTACTATCAGATTTTTAGGGCATAGCTGGTGCCTGTTTCTCACAAACCCTCCCTAAGTCACATCCTGTGGGTAGAGAGGCTTTAGCAGGGTTTCCTGTGATGTCACCTCTGCCCCCAACAAGAGCCCTGACATCTTCCAGTCACTTCCCCTCAGAGTCATGGGCCCTCAGCCCTCACAGGGAAGCAGTGGTGATCTGGAGGCTTTGGAAGTCTGCCCAGTTCTGAAGTCCAGCTTCTCCAGGATAAATTCAGGAGGAAACCCGAGAGAAATGAGCCATTTTGAATCCACTTTGGCTACCGCTTTGTTGGCTGCAAATAATGCCTGCTTCCTGTGAATTGCCAAAACCACCAAGGCCCAGCGTGTGACCCAGCCTCTGTCAACACCTGGCTTATGACACTCAAGACAGTCTCTTGTATGGCCATTTAACAGCTAAGGAAGCCAGGCCTGGTGGCAGAGAACTGGAATCCCAGCTACTAAAGAAACTGAAACAGGAAAGTTCAAAGTTCAGGACTTGTCTGACTAAAGGGTAAGTTCAAGGCTAGTTTAGAGTCTCAGTGAGACCTTATCTAAAAAATAAAAAAATAAAGCCAGGATGGCCCACACGTTTAATCCCAGCACTCAGGAGTTCAGATTCACTCAGGTGAATCTCTGTGAGTTTGAGACCAGGCTGGTCTATACAATGAATTCATTGTGTAGACCACAATGAATGGTCAGCCAGTGCTACGTAGCAAGAACCTGTCTCAAAAAATAAAAAAAAAAAAGTTTTTAAAAAAGCCTTATAATGCTTTTCTAGGCCTTGAACTCACAAAGATCTCCTTGCTTCTGTTTTCAGAATGTTGGAATTAAAGGCTTGTGCCACTAGCTGAACTCCAGCTTTTGACCTTACCTAGTATAGTGGCTTGAATAAGGTGACCTCTCTAGCTGGGCAGCGGCAGTGCACACTTTTAATCCCAGCACTTGAGAGGCAGAGGCTGATAGATCTCTGTAGCTTTAATTTTTTCAAATCCTATTTTTAATGATGGTTCTTAAACACTTTAACCTTCCATTTAGCACACCACCCACTAGAGGTAGTGAGAAAGAAAGGATGGGGGCAGAAACATGTGGACATGTTTAGAAAGGCTCTATGGAGCAACTCCCATCTGGTTGTCTGGAAATCAGCAGTTCAGGTCAGTGATTAGCAGCGGCAGCTTGATCCACTGGCAGACACCTCACAGATACACCAGCAGTCCAGTTCAGTAAAGTTGGGACAGCAAACATGAATCAGCAGCGGTGGCATTACCTAGCAGAGAGAGCCAGGTCTCAGCCTTGGCTCGAGTCCTCGGGAAGGACTCTGAGGGATGCCAGGAAAAGTTCTTGACTGTGTCTCTTTCAGGGAGATCAGTGAAGATGTGAGACCAACAAGCACCGCACAGCTAGTTCTCTATAAGCAAGCCTGGCTCAGCCTTCATCACCGTCCACTGAGTCCTCTTCTTACCCTCTCCCAGCATCACATGTCCTCCACAGATCGTGCCTCAGCACATGTGTCTGTCTCAGCTGACATCACTCTGCCAATCAGCCAGAGCCCAGCACACCACCAGAAGGTTTTTTTGGTGTGTTTCTCTCTATGGAGTCTGGACAAATGCAGCTCAATTACGCAATGTAAGGTGGACCAATACATGCGTGTTGTTAGCAAAGAATCCTGCATCACGTGTCCTTTCACATGCTTGCTTTAGCAGAACATCCTCCTATGTCAGCTTCAGTGAAACCTCCTTCACGAGTCTGTCTTAGTCTTTCACCTGTGTCCACTTTAGCTAAACGTTCCTTCATGTGTTTGCCCCAGCAAAACACCATCCAACTGACTTTCCAACAAACCCTTAAGTTTCCATTTCAGAGCTCTGTGAGTTCGAGGCCAGCCTGGTCTACAGAGCTAATTTCAGGAAAGCCAGAGCTACACTGAGAAGCTCTGCCTGGGAAAAAAAAATGGCCCCAATATATTTGAATGCTTTATCACCAGAGAGTGGAACTGTTTGAAAGGAATAGAAGGCTTAGGATCTGTAGCCATATTGGAATGGGTGTGGCCTTGTTGGAGGAAGTGTGTCTCTCAGGGCAGGCTTTGAGGTTTCTTTTTTTTTTTTTCTTAAAATTTTTTTTGATTTATTGTTATATGTGAGTACACTGTAGCTGTCTCAGACACACCAGAAGAGGGTATCAGATCCCATTACAGATGGTTGTGAGCCACCATGTGGTTGCTGGGATTTGAACTCAGGACCGTTGGAAGGGCAGTGAGTGCTCCTAACCACTGAGCCATCTCACCAGCCCGACTTTGGGGTTTCAAAAGCCCAAACCAGGCGCAGTCTCTTTCTGTCTGCTACCTACAGGTCAGGATGCAGTTCTAGTGCCAGCGTGCTGCCTTGGTCCTGCCATGCTCCCCACTATGTTGTTAATAAACTAGCCTTCCGAAACTGCAAGCAAGCTTAGACTTAAATACTTTCTTTCATAAGAGGTGCCTTGGTGGCCTGGAGAGATGGCTCAGCTAGGTTAGTAGCACTGACTGCTCTTCTGAAGGTCCTAAGTTCAAATCCCAGCAACCACTTGGTGGCTCACAACCATCCACAATGAGATCTGATGCCCTCTTCTAGGGTGTCTGATATAATAAATAAATAAATCTTTAAAAAAGGAATCTTAACATATAAATAAATGAAATATTAAAAAAAAGAAAGAAAGAGGTACCTTGGTCATAGTGTCTCCTCACAGCAACAGAACAGTCTATAGACATCTGGACCCTGCTTCCCTCTCCCAAGCCTGGATAGGGTTAGGGTCTGTCGAGGGGAAGTGAAAGCAGAATCGTAAGATGCGGACATGCAAGCTGTTAGCTGTGGGGATGCTCACTAGCCGAGGGATACGGAACAGAGAACGGTTTGTAATACCAAGGGCCCCCATCCAACCATGGAAGTTCTGTTCCTGTTGGTCTTGCTGCCTCTGCCTGGCCCTGTGTCGACATCATCTCCCTAAGTGTTACTGTAGTCCTCTTAGGAGCCGGCTATGACCTGGTTCCAGGTAACCGAAGAAGAAACGGGCTTAGTAGCCTGGCTAGGGCCACACAACCAAAGAACTGTGGAGCTGGGACGGACGGGAATTTGCTCTCCGCTACGCTGCCTTTGTTTTGTTCATCTCAGTTATTTGTTTTTGTTGTTTTGCTTTTCTGAGACAGGGTTTCTCTGTGTAGCACTGTCTGTCCTGGAACTCGCTCTGTGGACCAGGCTGGCCTCGAACTCACAGAAATCCTCATACCTCTGCATCCTGTGTGCTGGGATTAAAGGAGTATGCTACCACAGGCCAGTTTTTTTCCCTTTTCTATTTCTTAACTTTTTTCTTCTCTCTCTCTCTCTCTCTCTCTCTCTCTCTCTCTCTCTCTCTCTCTCCCCCTCTCTCTCTCTCTCTCTCTCTCTCTCTCTCTCTCTCTCTCTCTCTCTCTCTCTTTCTGCCTGCCTGTCTTTTTCAAGGGTGGGGGGTGGCGTATGGTCTATCCTGCACTGGAAGGACTAGAATCAAAAGACTAAGGGACTAGAGAGAGGAACATGTGGCCTGGAGTGCAGGTCAAGCCTAGGCAAAAGCTCTTACTCTGGAGGAGAGAAAGCTCTAGGTAGGTGGTCAGGGCTACAGCAGCGGGCTGACGGGGCGGACCTCCAGGGCCAGCTGTGGAGGGACTGCAGGACAGCCACGAGCCAGCAGGTCTCCCTGACCACACTTCCAACGGCCACTTGAAGCAGCACAAAGGGGGCTCTGAGCACGACATCCTCACCACACTGAGCACCATTCATTCTGGGGACACCAGCAACTCTCCCGGCGCCTGGGCCAGCGGCAGCCCCGCCCTGACGCGGCATCTGTGCCATAGCAACAGACTTTCTGAGACTCTCTCAGCGTGGGCCTGCCTGCCCACCACGGTGGGCCCGGCCTGGCCCATTGCACTCCTTGCCCATGTGACCACTCTTCAGCCCCAGAGCCAGGACTTGCTGAGGGCCACAGTGTGCCAACTAGGGACTTCTCCCATGAAGCAGGGAATACGGCCATTCCCATTTCATACATAAGGAAACCGAGGCCCAGAGAAACACAATACACAGAAGTTGGGGAGCTGATCTGGCCAGGAAGCCAGCACTGGTCTGGTCAGCTGATACCACAGCCTAGGTCGTCAGTCCAATTCACATCGTAACTGTCTCTTAGGAGAGAAGCCAGGAGTCTACACTTTGCCTTTCCCTGGGAAGAACCTCAACCCTTTGCAGGCTAGCGGCTCCTCCTGTCTATCTTCTGACAACAACCTGGAGAGGAGAAGGGGGTGTACCACCCCAGAGTCTGCTCCAGAGTCACATTTTCCAGTAAATGGTTATAATTTGCCTTGGTCATGGTGTTTTGTCACAGAAAAGTAACTAACTTCCTCCTTGGCCATTGAGCACTGATCCCTGCAGGCCTACAGAAGCAGGACCCTGCTGTCATAACCTGACAGGACCAGGTCTCTTTCCCTCTCAGGATTTTGGGGCTGTCTTCACCGAATTGAGAGAATCAGTTTGACCTGTCTTCCGCCATCATCACTCTGATAGGAGGCTGGGGTGCAGAGGGCCTGGAAATCAGCTCCCAGGGCTCTGCCTTCAGAGCAGCAGTATCCAAGTGACTCGGCTTTGGGGACAAGACTTTGATGGAGAACGCAGGACAGGACCCATGTGTCCTGCACTGCATCTCCCACAGACCAGACCACTAGCGACAGGACTGGGTGGCCTGTCTGCACACACATAACTCTGTACTTGGAGGCTGAGGCGGGAAGATCTCAAAATTGGCTGTCAGCCTGGGCTTCGTCAGATTTTTATCTCAAAACAACAAAAAAGTGTCCACTCTGGGCTGCTGGGGGTGTGGCTCAGTGGTAAGTGAACTTGCTTAGCAAGTGAAAACCCCAGCATCGCATCCTAAGCACAGAAGAAGGGAAGGAAGAGCAAGAGAAACAGTCTTGGAAGGGTGGCTCTGTGTCTTGTGCTGTCCCTTTTGTGGAGATTTGGTCACTGCAGCTGCAGAGGTAGCCACATTCAGAACTAGATTTGACCTGTGGCCCTGCAGACCCAAGTGCGACTAACAGCTCTCCCCTCCCCCAACTACAGGTGTACATGGAGGTTTCATTTCCTTATATTTGGTCTGTGTGGACACAGAACACACACACACACACACACACACACACACGTTTGTGTTTGCAGAGCACCAACCTATGTATTACTGAAAAGACAACTTGTAACCCAGTATGTGCCACCAATTCTCTCTGTGACCTGGGGAAATCCCCTTGCTCCTCTGTGCCTCAGTTTCCCTATCTCTGACCGAAGGATGTAGAAGACCTGTCCTCACATGCCTCTGCTGACTCAGACAAGGACAATCCTGCCTAAGCAGGTACTGACTTTATACCTGGCTCTGTCCAGTGTGCTGGCCACTGGGAAATTAGCACATCCTAACTCACCCAAAGGAAACCGAGGCTCGGGCAGGTGAATTACACAGTGACAAGGTAGCCAATCAAACGTTGAATTTGGGCCAGAGTGGTTCGAGCCTGCAGGCCTACCACAGCATTCTCTTTATTATTGCCCTCCATCTCCTGGGTACCGAGGTTAGAATGAACTGCCCCAAACACAGGTCTGCCTCCTCAGCTTCCCGTCCTGTGGGCCAGGCCCCTGACAGCTGGTGGCAGATCCCCAGTGGCCCCCAGCCTAGTGGGCTCCGCTCCCAAAGCCTGTGGTTTGCTCCTCAGGCCTTCCAGGTCCCATGGGTTTGTGGCGTGCCCCCTGCCCCTGCTGCTGGCTGAGGAGGCCCTCAGGGGCTGGACTGGGGAGGCCCCAGCCCCCGCCCCCTGTGGAGAGGGTGGGAGGGTGGGGCTGTGGGAGTTTCGCTAGTTTAAAAATACACAGAGGAAGCCAGTGAGAGGGCAAGAGAAAGGGGAAGGGGAGCGGGGGAGGCCCGCCAGCGCTGGTGTCTTGAGCCTGGAACAGCCACATGCTAGCAGACCTGGGGCTTTGCACAACTTGCCAAGATGACAGAGCTGCCCAAGAAAACAGGCAGAAAGTTCAGTGAGTAAAGACCAGCCACTGTCCCTCTGCCCGGATTGGCCTCTGCGTCTGCTTCTCACTGCTTCTTCTTTCTCTTTCTGTCCATCTTTGTCGGTGCTACCGTCTGCTCATGTTGTAGCCCCGGGTGTCTCTCTGTCTCTGTCTGTCTTTCCCTCTCCCTGCCCGACCTCTGCTTCCCTCTTACCACAGCCAGCCCCTCAGCCTTCCATCTGTGTCATCCTGGCCTCTCTCTGACCGAGAGGCTGTGCGTGGAGAGATCCCCAGGTACCCTATGTTGCCCGGAACCCAACTCCACACCAGATCTCAGGGAGATCTCTAGGGAGCGAGTGGATGTGGGGACCGTGGATGCTGTGGTATGTTCCTACTAGCAGTGAGGCTGGGAGAGACTAGTACCAGGTTCTTGGGTGAGCTACACCCACCCGCTGCTGTTTCTTTCTCCCCGTCAATCCATTTTGGGTCCCAAAGTTCTGTCCTTGATTCCTCCGACCTTCCAGTATTCTGTGTGTGTGTGTGTGTGTGTGTGTGTGTGTGTGTGTGTGTGTGTGTGAGAGAGAGAGTGTGTGTGTGAGAGTGAGTGTGTGTGTGTGTGTGTATAAATGGAGATACATACATCTGTAATCCTAGCACTCAGAAGTCAGAAGCAGGAAGCTCATGAACAGACCAAACCAGGTTAGAGTGAGACACTGTCTCGTACAAACATACAAATCAAGCAAACAAAACCTGTAGCACTGAGAAAGGAGGCAGTCAGTGACCCTGTGCTAGACAGAGATCTCTGTCCCAGGGCAACCTGTCTAGAAGAAGGGCGGTAGCCAGCACTGTCTGGGATGGGACCAGGGGGATTTGGCAGGGATGAATCCTGAAATGCGGAGCCCCGAGCTTCCACCCAGGATCAACGAGGTTCTGCTGTGGGCGGTAGGCAGACCCCTCCCCTCTCTGGGCCTCAGAGTCTGTCCATCAGCGGCGTGGGCACCTGAGGATGCAGAGGAGGCCGGGGAGGTGAAAAGGCCAGTATTTTTCTCCTTTTGCTCAAGTCATCTGGAGGCCTACGGAAGTCAGAGACGGGACAGTCCCACAGCCTTAGGGGGCGCAGGGAGGAGAGAGCAAATAGACACACTTCCGTCCCTGCTGGAAGATGGTATCACACGAGTTTTTAATGCTAGTTAAGCCCACGGGGAGGAGAGAAACACCCATAGACAGGGGCCCCAATCTTCAGGCAGGCAGCCTCATTCATCTCGGTTCAACCCTGGTGCCAGAGATTGCCTCGAACACTACTCTTTATACACACACACACACACACACACACACCACATACCCCACATATACACCATACACATTCACACATACACACACACACACACCACACCGTACACATTCACACACACACACCATACACATTCACATACATACCATACACACTCACATACACACATCATACATACCCATACTCGTATACACACCATACACATTCACACAAACACCCATACACTCACACACACCACATACAGACACAATACATACACCATACACATTCACACACACCCCATACGCTCACACACACACCACATACAGACAGACACATACACACACCATATACATTCACACACTTACATACCACACACACTCTCACAGACACACCATACATATTTACACCACACACACACACTCCCACACCACTCATATACACATACCACACACACTCACACATTTACACACACTCCACATACACACACCATATACATTCCCACATACACCACACACATACCCATAACATACACACACCACACACTCTTACACACACCATACATACGCACACAAACACCATGTACACTCACACATACTCTCACAAACATACCACACACAGATACACACACTACACACACACACCATACACACTCCTACACACTCTCACATACCACACACACTCACATACACACACCATATGCACTCATACACTTATACACACCCCATACACAAACACCACACACACACACACACACACACATACACACACACCACACACACGTCTAGGCTTTGGGGTAAGCTGCGGGAGCTCAGACTGTTCATTTCACTCCTCTGAATATCAATTTCCTTATAAGGAAAGCGGATGTTTGCATATTCTAAGAATTCACACTGTTTGACAAGTGGGAGGGATTTCTGGTCATCATTGTCATCTTCCTTTTGAGGATATTTTATATATGCCAGACAGTACATGAAGCATGTTATTTACAAGGTTTGCATGTATGTTCATGTTTATGTTCATGTTCATGCATGTATGCACGGATATGTTCAGGTACAACATCAGGTATCTTCTTTGATCCTTTGCCATCTTACTTTAAAGCAGATTTCTTTAAAGTTTGTATTTTTAAGACAATACATTGCTCGGTCTTAGCGCCATCTTCCTTGAAACTCCTGAGCCATGAGAGCGAAGTGGCGGAAGAGGCGAATGCGCAGGCGCAAGCGCAAGAGGAGAAAGACGAGGCAGAGGTCCAAGTAAACCAGCCTGTGCACCCACGGAGCCCGCAGGAGCAGAAGTAAGGGATGCTGAAGGCCGGGACACCGGAACAAGGTGTTGGACTGTGTGCTGCTGTCGGTAATAAGTCTCAGTAGACCTGGAACGTCACCTCGCCCGAGATCACCTGGGAAAATGACTGCCTTTCTTACAACTAAAACAATCCCGCAGGCCCTCTGCCCTGGACCTTTGGCATTCTGGACTAGTTCCGTTCTCTCTTGTGGCCAAGTGTAACTCGTGTACAATAAATCCTCTTGCTATCAGCTGAAAAAAAATACATTGCTGGGGGTTGTAGTGCACATCCTTAGTCCCAGAACTTGGGTGACAGAGGCAGGTGGATCTCGGTGAATTTGAGGCAGCTTGGTGGACAAAGTGAGTTCCAGAACAGCCAGGGATATGTAGGGGAACCTATCATACATACATACATACATACATTTGTATATACATACATGATGAGCATGGCAGTACACACCAATATTCCCAGGACTAAGAAGGAAGAGGCAGGTGGATCTCTGTGAGTTTGAGGCTAGCCTGGTCTATGTAAGTGAGTTCCAGGACAGCCAGGGCTGTGTGGGGAGACCCTGTCTCAAAAACAAGTTATGTCTATCTGTCTTCATGTTTGTCTGTACACCACATGTATATAGTCCCCATGGATGCCAGAGGCCAGAAGAGGGCACTTGATCCCCCGGAAGCAGAGTCACAGGTGGTGGTAAGCCACCATGTGGGTGCCAGAGAGTGAATCTGGGTCCTTGGAAGAGCATTTGTCCTCTTAACTGCGGAGCCACCACTCCAGCCTCAGCCTTTTATAGATGTGTGTGTGTGTGTGTGTGTGTGCCCAGATGCGTGTGTGTGAGAAGGTGTTCACAGAGGTCAGAAAGGGCTTTGACTCCTTTGGAGCTGGAGGCAATTCACCTGGTGAGGGCGCTGAGATCTGAACTCCAGTCCTCTTACTGGCTGAATCGCTCCTCCAGTTCCTCTCTCTTTTTGTTATTAGTTTTTATTTATTTATTTTTAAGATTTATTTATTAATTATATGTAAGTACACTGTAGCTGTCTTCAGACACTCCAGAAGAGGGCATTTGATCTCATTACAGATGGTTATGAGCCACACTGCTGGGATTTGAACTCAGGACCTTTGGAAGAGCAGTCAGTGCTCTTAACCACTGAGCCATCTCTGCAGCCCCCTTTATTTTTACTTTTGAGCCTGGGCCTCTGTATGGAATTCTTGCTGTGGGATTCACCATGCCGATCAGGCTGACCTTGAACTCACAGAGATCCACCTGTGTCTGCTTCATGAGCGCTGGGACTAAAGGCATGCACCACCAAGCCCAGCTCTATATGGGTTCTAGGGATTTGAACTCAGGTTGTCATACTTGTGTGGCTGGCATTTTCAGCGTCATCTCCCTAACCCTTTATTTACATACTTTTCTCTTGCTGCTTATTGGGAGGATCCCGGTGTTACTGATGTGGATGAAGGAGCTCAGAGATGTCTAATGACTTGCCCAAGGTCACACAGTTAGAATGTGGAAGAAGAGCTCGAGTTCAGCACTGTGACTGCAGCGCTGCATGGTTGCATTTCTGGGAGCGTAGGAATGAGTAGGGGGTGTGGAGTGAGGACTCAGCAGCAGAGAGCCTCTGCTCCTCTTGCAGAAGATGAGTCCCTTCCCAGTACCTACTCTGAGCAACTAACAGCCTGTAACTCCAGCTCCGGGTGATTCAATGCCCTCTGCTGGCTTCCGAGGGTACCTACCCTCATGATGCGTGTGCCCTGCTCCCACATACGTACACATAATTACGAATTAAAAACACCAGCTTGGATGGGCTGAGGAGATGGCTCAGTGGTTAAGCGCACTAACTACTCTTCCAGATGTCCTGAGTTCAATTCCCAGCAACCACATGGTGGCTCACAACCATCTGTAATGTGTAATGGGATCAGACGCCCTCTTCTGGTGTGTCTGAAGACAGTGATAGTGTATTCATATATGTGTGTGTGTGTGTATATATATATATATATATATATATATATATATATATACACACACACACATATATCTTAGCCGGGCAGTGGTGGCGCATGCCTTTAATCCCAACACTTGGGAGGCAGAGGCAGGCAGATTTCTGAGTTCGAGGCCAGCCTGGTCTACAGAGTGAGTTCCAGGACAGCCATGGCTACACAGAGAAGCCTTGTCTTGGGGAAAAAAAGTTTAAAGAAAACACTGAGAAGCCATCCGTGGTGTGTCCTGAACCTTTGTACCCTTGCCACGCAGACCCATGGGGATTTTACACTATTCCATTCCTGCTGACACTGTGATTAATTCTTTTCCTCTCCTCCTCTCTTTCCAGAGTTCTTCAAGTTCAAGGGCCTTGGGAGCTTTTCCAATCTCCCTCGGTCCTTTTCTCTGAGACGGTCTTCAGCCTCTGCTAGTATCCGGTCTTGTCCGGAGCCTGACACCTTTGAAGCCACACAGGATGACATGGTGACACTCCCAAAGAGTCCTCCTGCCTATGCACGTTCTAGTGACATGTACAGCCACATGGGCACCATGCCCCGGCCCAACATCAAGAAGGCTCACAAACAACAGGCTGTCCAGAAGGCCCAGGAGGTCAGCAGAGAGTCCCACCCAGTGTCTCGAAAGCTGCCAGAGCCACCAGACTTAGAGGCAGCCAAGGAGGCAGAAGAAGGAACTGAAGCCCCACCGGAGGATGCCGCCCCTTCAGCGGTAGAAGTGGACCCTATGAGGAAACTCAAGGACCTCCCAGTAGACACAGAAGAGGATCAAGTCCCTGGGGATGTGCACCCAGAAAGGTAGGTGCCAACAGGGCACAAACATCTGGGCTGAAAATAAAAGGCTTGGGTGTAGGGAGTGGTACATCCTGTGGTCCCAGTATGGAGGCAGCTGAGGCTGGGGGATTGCTATGAGTTTGAGGTCAGCCTGAACTACAAGAATAAAACCCTGTCTCAAAACAAAACAGGAAATGAAATAAAAAGGAAATAAAGTGAGTGCATGAGCTAGGTATGTAGATCAGTAGGCAGAGTGCTTGCCTAGCACACAGGAAGCCTTGGGTTTGATCCCTGCCTTAGTTTGGATTTCTATTGCTGCAGTGAAACCCCATGACCAAAAAGCAATGTGAGGAGGAAAGGGTGTATTTGGCTCACACTTGTGCACTGATGTTGTCACTGAAGGGAGTCAGGCCGGGAACTCAAGCAAGGCAGGAATCTGGAGGCAGGAGCTGATGCAGAGGCCATGGAGGGCGCTGCTCACTGGCTTGTTCCTCCTGCCTTGCTCAGCCTGCTTTCTTATAAAACCCAGGACCTCCAGAGGCAGGCACCACCCTCAGTGGATTGTGCCCCAAGTTGACATATCCAGCACAGTTTCTGTCACCACATAAGTTGGTGTGGTGGCACTTGAGAGCTGCAAGCCAGAGGATTTGAATCAGGGCGATTCTTGGCTTTATATGATGACCCAAGCCAGCCTGGAAAGAAAGGATGGGAGAGATAAAAAGCACAGAAGGAACACCCAAGAGCTTTCCACAAACTAGGCAGTCTCTGGAAACATTTGTAACTAATTCTCAAAGCAAACCAGCTAGAGATAGAGTGTTTCTACAGCAGATAAGGAAGCAAGTTCAGCGAGCCGGCTTCATCTGCCCCAGCCAGGCCCAACATCCATCCTGCTAGCAACCAAGCTGTTTGAACTGAAGCCCACCTGACTCACAGCCCAGTACTCACTCCAGCAAGAACTCAGCATCTTTAGTTCTGGGGGCCAACATGGCTGATACCTTGTCTAGAAAGCCACTTGTCAAAAGATTTGCTTATTGGACCCTATAAGTTGAGTTCATGCAAAGATATAAATAGATAGCGAGCCGGCAAGATAGCTCGGCTGGTAAAGACACATGCTGCCAAGTGGTAGCACAAGCTTGATCTCCAGTGTCCACAAGGTGAAGGGAGAGGACTGGTAAGTGGTGGCATGTGCACCTGCCTAATTCTACCCCCACTCTCCAACCCCAAAACACCATGGGAAATGCTATTTTCATAATAAAATTAAGGCTTTCCCCACCATCTCTCGCTGCCTCAGGCAGCCTTCTCCAGCTACCCTCTCCAAAATTCGACTTCATTTTGCAATTAAGGATCTTATTGAAGCTAGAGGGCCAGATCCCTGAGGCTGTAAGGTTTCTTTTCCCCCCCCCCGGGTCTGAGATTTCACCGGAAACATGGCTCCTCCCACTCAGAGACACTGATTGGTTCTCTGGAGCGGAGTGGGAGAGGCAGGGGCTGTGTGTTTCGGATGGGGGAACGTCCTTCTCCCGCCCAGATAGTGACTGACAGGGAGGGAAGGAGGAGCGAGAGAGGAGCAAGTTTGAGGAGGGTTTGTTTTTCTTGGGATCCTATGGGCCGGAGGCGTGTCTAGGGCGTGGTCTTCAGGTTTGGCCCTGCCCCTAGGGTCCTACTCTGAGCTCTGTAGCTCCCAGCCCGAGTCTTAGCGGGAGTGTCAGACTGAGACCGTTCCTGGGCTTCAGGTTGTGATCACGGGATGACTGCAGTGGGCCGAAGGTGCTCTGCGCTAGGGTCCCGAAGGTGAGTGGCCAAACTGGCTCTAGGGAGGGCAAGCGGACAGCAGGAGTGGACCAGTGGGGAGATGCTGGTCCCTGGAGCAGCTGACACACACTGCTATGGCTTTAGCATCTGGGGTTTTTCTTTCTTTTTACTTATTGAGACAGGGTCTCATATAACACAGGCTGTGCTCAAACTTTTTTGGGTAGTCCTGACTGTCCTGGAACTCACTAGACTGTTCTCGAACCCAAAGAAATCTGCCTGCCTCCCAGGTGCTGGGAATAAAGGCGAGGGCCATCATGCCTAGCTGTTCTCAAACTCTTGATCCTGCATCCACCTGGAAAGTTCAGGGTTACAGACCTGTGCCACCACACCTGGCACCTTCTGGAGTTTTCCTTCAGCTGTGACTGTCCCCTGCCTTGTCTCTGAACACACTCAGCATCTCTCTGCTAATCTTCTGACAGGTCCTGGAGAGAGAAACGATTTTGTGAATAAAGATAGAAAAGTCCGCTTGCTTGTTTGACTTGTCTAGAGGAAGTCAGAATAGGAGTTTGACTCTACCTCCTGGGCTGATGCTATCAACTTCTAGAACACCTTCCCCTCGGGCAGGGCCAGGGCCTCTGAGGGAAGGTCGTGAGAAGCCGTTCAAATGTCTAGTCTAACACTCAGCCCAAGCTGTTGTGGAAGAGGTTTGTTCTAGTGACGCATTGCCTGGACCTGACCGAGAGAAACAGTGGAGATTCTCTGCCTCCCATCTCCTGAAGTGTTTGGGAATTCTGGGGTGTGTTTAGCAGGCCAGATCAAGCCCTGTTCTGGTGTTCTAGGACCCAGTGTCCCCATCCCAACTCCAACCTCCAGGGACTTTCTGATGTTTTGTCACAGGAGTCCCTTGGAGTCAGGAGAGCAGTGGGGCTCTCAGGCTAACTCTATCCCACACTGCGCCTCTGGGTCTCCAGGAGCCCACATGGGTCTGAGGTGCTCTCTGAGGAGCCATCCAGCTAGGCAGAAGGCTAGCTAAGAGTGCCAGTGAGCAGGATGGGACCCGCCTTCCTGAGTGTCTGAAGGGGCCATTCCAGTGGATGTCAGAGTAGCCCAGGCTGGGAAGAGGGTGTTCCTCCCCCACCCTGGGAAGGCAGGGTGCACCTGGAGCAGGAGGAAGGAAGGGGAAGAGGTGAGGCCGCAGGGATTTCCTGGTGCCCTGTCTCTGCTGAGATCATGGAGGATGAGGCAGGAGGGGCCGACCCTCAGCTGGCCCAGTGGAGCACGGCAGCCTCGCCTGCATCCTCACCCCCAAATCAGTGTTACAGAGGAGGAGGCCAGGCCTGGAGAAGGAAGGGGAGCCCCCATACCCCGTCTAAACACACAGAAGTGTCAAGCCAGGATCCCTTCACTTAACAGCTGTCAGGTGCCCATCAGGCCCTGAAAGTGAGTGACTCTGTTGTTCCATTTCCCCAATAGTTAGGCTAAGGCTAAAGGGGAGGACTCTCCTGGAGCCAGAGAGAGGACTCCCCTGGGGTTATAGGGAGGACTCTCCTGGGATGATAGGGAGGACTGTCCCGGGGTTATACTTTGAGCATTTGTGAGAACCCAAGTTTGCTCTCAGGCCTGAGTAACTCTTAGCTCAAATCTTAACCACCAGGCCATATGTCCTCAAAGAAAATCTCAAGACTTTTTCTACCACTATTTCAAATGGCTTTCCACAGTGCCCTGATATTGGGGCATACTTCACAAAAGAGCACATTTAAGCCAGGTTAGCACTTCATTCATTTTATTTTTTTTTTATACATTTTAAAACTTGTACTTATTATTACAGTGGAGTAGGTCCTGTCAGAATGTGTGTATATATGGAGGCCCAAGGACAACTTTGTAGCTCTCTTCTGTGTGTAGGATCCAGGGACCACACTCCAATCAATCAGACTTGCGTGACAAGCACAAGTCTTCGCTCCCTGGGCTAATTCACCAGTCTATCATTCATTTTAATACTCCCTGAGGCCATACCCAGGCTTCACATTTGTCCTAGGCTCTGGGCAGAGAGTAGCGAGCACAGAAGGTTGAATCCAATAGAGACCTCCTCCCTGAGGCAGAGGGTCAGACGGCACCAGATTGATGAGTTACAGGGGCAACTAGAGAAGATCAAGCAAATTTATAATCACGTGCTGAGACTGGTCTTGGGGGAAAAGGCTGGTGACAGCAACCTTAGGAAAGTCAGAACAGAGCAGGTATTACTGGTGGCAGTGTGCACCTTCGATCCCAGCCCTCCAGAGGCAGAAGCTGGTGGGTATCTGAATTTGAGGCCATCTTAGTTAACAAACCGAGTTCCAGGACAGAAAGCCCATCTAAAACAACAACAACAAAACAAACAAACAAAAACAACCCCTCAAAACAAACCAAGCCAAAAAGGAAGGAAAATTAATTGGATACAGAAAGAAGGGGCAAACACATTTGCTCTCTGGGGACAGTGAGCCAAGGTGTGAGAACGGCTTGTACGAAGTCCTGAGCTGGGAACATCTTCAGCCAATTTGCACATTGTAGAGATCAGGAAGTCTGGAGCAGAGGACAGGAGAAGAAAACAGAGCCGGGCAGTGGTGACGCACACCTTTAATCCCAGCACTTGGGAGGCAGAGGCAGGCAGATTTCTGAGTTCGAGGCCAGCCTGGTCTACAGAGTGAGTTCCAGGATAGCCAGGGCTACACAGAGAAACCCTGTCTCAAAAAAGAAAGAAAGAAAGAAAGCAAATGGGTTCGGGTCCCACTCAGTCTTATTCAGGAAAGTTTTTCTCCTTGCAGGTATTGTAAATTTAAACCTTTTTGTTGTTTATTTTTTGAGTCAGAGACTCATATAGTTCAGACTGGAATTGGGTAATCATGACAATCTGACCCTCCTGTCTCTACCTCTCAAGTGCTGGGATTTTGGGGTGCTGGTCATATGGGGTCCTATAGATGGAACCTCGGACCTCCTGCATGGTAGGCAAGCACTCTACCCACTGAGCATCTCCTACCTGTGTCCAGCCTTTTGACATTGTGGCATAAGATTGTCAGTGGCGGCGGTGACTGCGGCGGCAAAGCAAGTTTACAGTTGTGTGCTGGGCTTAGTTCACAGCTGTCCTCAGCCTCATGTAACTAGGAGGTCGGTCACATCTGCAGGGGGATCAGAACTTAGCTCTGTCCTTCTCTGTAATGCCTGCCTTGAATGTCCCTTGCCACCCTCACGGACAACCAGACCCCAGTCCCTACTACCAAGAAGGCTACTTGGGAGGACACTGAGACTGGGCACCTTAAATTGTCCCAGCCCCAGTGCCAGGCACTGCAAAACAGGCCAGGACACCCCCTCCCCTTCCTTATTTCCTTTTGGAATGTTGATTCTGGTTCAAGAATTTCCAAGTCTCCCCAGAGTCCCACGACCCTTTCGGCCCTAAAGAATGACGTTAGCTGCCGGGCATCTGGTAGTTATTACCCGATTACCCGTGGAGGGGGGAGTCACTGTGGGCCTAGCGTGCACAGCCTCCCTGGGCTTAGGGCGGCTGGTCCATGTCTTCTGAAGGGGCCCAGCTGCTCCTGGCTCTCATTTCCTGTGGAGACTTTCTCACAGTTAAAGAGACCCCAAGATGCCTTGGACTGTGGGAACCTATCTTTTTTTTTTTTTTTTTTTTTGGTTTTCCGAGACAGGGTTTCTCTGTGTAGCCCTGGCTGTACTGGAACTCACTCTATAGACCAGGCTGGCCTCAAACTCAGATCCGCCTGCCTCTGCCTCCCAAGTGCTGGGATAAAGGCATGCGCCACTGCCTGGCGGAACCTGACTATCTTAGGAAAGATGAACTGATCTCCCACTTAAAGGACATTGCTTTTAGTCCTCGGGGAACTGGTTTGCAGGTGGCTGGACCTGTGTGGAGTGGGGCCCAAGCAAGGCTGGGTCAGACACCCAGTGAATGTATGCCATTGAGTAAGTCCCTTTCTCCCTCTGAGCCTTAATTTCCCCTGATGGTGAAGACTAGATAGGATGTCAGGTAGAAGGCATGGACATGAACCAGTGAAGTCCAATACGTGGCAGTTGCTCATGTTATAGGAAGGGAAACTGAGTCCCATGGAATGAATTGGTCTCATTCAGGGTCACAGCTTTCTACTTCCTGTTTAGGTGCCTTTCAGAATCCCCAAGGATCTTCCCTAAGTGCTTCTCACCCCATTTCCTGTTCCCAGTACAGTCTACCATCTCTTGGCTGTCTGAGTGAAATGCTATTTATCTCCTGTCTCCGCCCCAGCTTCCTTGTGTTCCTACCTGGGATTGGCTCCTCTTTTCCAGGGATGTCACTCCATAGGAGGGACACAACAGACACAGACCTTAGGCCACTTCAGCTCTAGTCTGAGCTCTGTGCCTGGGATCAGGCATCCTGCTTCAGCTGGGCTCTTCCCGCATACAGCGCATACATCGCCCTGAGTCAGTGGATGCTCTGTTTCCGCACTCTCTGGGGGCCTCCCGCAGCCCTCCGCTCTTGCTCTCCAGCAGGTTCCCAGCCACCCTTGGCAGCTCCGGCTCAGCATCCCTGACTCTGCTCTTCCTTCTAGGTCAGCGCCTTTCCTAATGGCTCCCCACAGCCAGGATCAGGGATGTGGCTGACCCAGTGGTAGCCTGTCCTTTGGGGCAGGGCAGGCAATAAATCCCGACAGAGACTCTCAGCTCCCATGGCTGCTGCTGTCTCAGAAGAGACCCTGCTTTCCATCCCAGAGAGCTCTGCTTAGGCCACTGAAGGTACCCTCTGCCGCTCTCCATGAGGGGTGAGCAAAACTTAGAGAAAGGGGCCGGGCAGCGGTGGCGCACGCCCTTAATCTCAACACTTGGGAGGCAGAGGCAGGCGGATCTCTGAGTCCGAGGCCAGCCTGGTCTTCAAAGTGAGTTCCAGGACATCTAGGGCTACACAGAGAAACCCTGTCTAGAAAAACCAAACTAAAACAAAACAAAACAAAACAAACAAAAATCAAAAAACAAAAAAACTTGAGAAAGATGATCAGGGGGATTGTGAGTTTAAGGCCAGCTTTGTTTGTACACAGCAAGCTTGAGACAAGCCTAGACTTTTATTTTGAAAACATAACAAAACTAAACAAAACAGATACAGGGTCTGTGCAAGGAAAGCTCTAATACTCAGGAGAGCAGCATCTGGATCTGGAGCCCCCCTGGGCCGGGGGACCTGGCGCTCACCCTCATGTGAACATCATGGCCTTCCAGGCAGACATGATGTCCCCTCAGAAGATGAGGAAGCCAAGCCGCAGAGAGAGGAAAGCAGGCGGTGGCAGAGCCAGGCGACTCTCTTCTCAGGCTGTATGACCAGACCCTGAGGCCCAAAGGAAGAACCGCAGGGACAGAGCGAGGGCAGCCAGGCCTATGCAGAGGGTAAGGCCACGCCTGGCAGAGGGGCGGGGCAGCCCCTTCTCAACTTCTCTAGGATCCCTGTGGAAGTTCACTCTTCTTTCTGGTCCAGGCCAGAGGCTCCTGAAGGTGAAGTTCTGCTTCCAGCATGCATTAGGGAAATAAAGGATAATGGGTACTAATTACTACTCATTAATGCAATTAATTAAACTGATCTATGCAACTCATGGTGTCAGTTATCAGAACAAATCAGTTAATACAGGCAATTACAGGGTCGGTTATTTAAATAATGAATGCTGCCACAGAATGGGCCTGATTTAGCTCAGTCGTCACTGTTGCATGTTAACTGATTTCACCACTAATATTAGAGGGGAAGTGTCTTTTAAGTGTATAGCGTAAGAAATAATGAATTAATTCTCGGAGCTGAGTTCTAAGGAACACTTTGATTTCTGGATTTGATCGTTGCAGTGAAAGGGAGCGTATTCTAAAAAGATCTCTGAACAAATTGACAGCTGTAGGCTGAGCAGGAGTTATCCCAGCCCATGGCTGTCAGGTAGACAGAACGGTCCAGGCAGAAGGAATGGAATGTCAGGTGCAAAGGTCCAGAGGTTGCAGACCCTGGAGTTCTTTGAAAATAGTTTTTGGAGGCTGGAGGCTGGAAATGGAGTAAGGGTGAGGGGAGAGGAGGCGTGTCCAGAGGACATGTGTAGCTCAGTGGTGGAGTGCTCATTATCATACTCAGTCACTACACCACTTCTTTCATAGGTGTGGGGACCGAGTTCCCACACAACAGCCAGATGCGTGACCGTGTTCCTAATGGGAGGTGGGAGACAGGAGAGTCCACGGAAGCTTGCTGGCCAGCTGGCACGGTGAACGCTGTAGGAAGCCAACACAGAGCCCACCCCAATCAAGGTGGAAGGCGAAGACTGACACCCAACCTGGTGGGAGAGCCTCTGATCTCCACATGAGTACAGTGGTATGCATGGGTCTGCATTCACACATGTGCACACACAGACACACATGTGCACACATGCATATACATGCATAATGCAGACACACACATGCACACACTGACATGCACACAGACATATGATACACAAACACACACATGCAAACATAGACACACACTTGCACAGACATGCACACATACAGACACACATGCATACACACACACAGATACACACACATGAATACACAGACATATATACACACACATAGACATACACAGAGATACACACGTGAATACACAGACACACATACACATACACCATACACACATGCACAGACAGACACACAGAAGACATTCACATAGAGAGATACACGCTCACATACACACAAATGAATACACAGACACACACACACATCATACACACACACACAGATAAAACACCCACATACACACACATGAATACGCATACACTACTTGGGACTGGAGAGATGGCTCAGCGGTTAAGAGCACTGACTGTTCTTCTGAAGGTCCTAAGCTCAAATCCCAGCAACCACATGGTGCCTCACAGCCATCCGTAATGAGATCTGATGCCCTCTTCTGGTGTGTCTGAAGACAGCTACAGGGTACTTACATACACACACTCATACAGACACACACTAACACATAGACACACGCATACAACCATACAACACACCAGATGATTGTTAGTAGCTTCTCAACACTGTTGTAAGCCGATGTCTGAAGGGAACAGAAAAATTAAAACCCAGCAGGGCACGGTGGCCCAGGCCTTTAATCCCAGCCCTCGCTAGGCAGAATTTGAGGACAGCCTGGTCTATAGAGTGAGTTCCAGGACAGCCGAGGGCTACACAGAGAGACCCTGTCAAACGAAACAAAACCAAACAAACTGAGCAAAGGCCCTCAGGAGCTGGTGCTGGGGGGTACTTACTACCAGGCCTTGGCCAGAGCAGCCCGTGTACTGAGTGGGCGTGGCCATAAGGAACCCTTCCCCAGGCATCTGTAGGAGCCTCGACTTCCAGGCTGATGAAGTTGGGCCCCTGCTTTAGACGGTGGGGCAGAGGGAAGCTGTACTCCAGCTTTTACTCTAACAGGGCTGCTAGGAGTTGGTGAGTGTGTCTCAGGGCCACAAATGGAGAGAGGGTGGCCGGTGGTAACCTTCAGGCCAGTAACGGCCATCAGCGGACGTAGTCATGTTGTATACTGGAACGACAGAGCTGTGGCTGGCAAGGGAGGTGAAGGGTGGAAGTTCCTTGGCTTGTGGCTCTGCCTTGGACAACCTCCCTGGCTCTGACCACCTACGCAAACTGGGCAGCACCCCATCTTTAGGGCTGTATCCCTGCCCTAAAACCTAAGAGGAAGTGGACAGGAAACAGGAGGAAGCACAGGGTTGATCCCAGTTGTGTCCCTGACAATTTGTTCCCAGCAGTGGGAGGATTTCCGGGACTGAATGGCCGGAAATGTTGGGATGGGACACCTCACCCGGGAAGAGTGGACAGAGCGGATGGGGGGGGCTCCCTCCCCCACCTCACTTACAGTGTCACCACCAAGGAGCACTGACAGGTTTTGGAATCCTGTGCTAGTGCAGACTACAGCTTAAGGGACAGAGGGTAGAGACCAGAAAGGATTTTTCTAGCAGAGAAAGTTAATAATAAAGGACTTCAGAATGTCAGAACAGGGAGTAGCTACAGGAGCCCCGGCCTGTAGAGAGATCCTTCTTCTTCTTCTTTTCCTTCCTTTTTTTTTTTGCTTTTGGCTCATCTTTTGTTTTGGAAATTAGGCTTCTGTGTTTGAGCATACATTTCTTTCTTTCTTTCTTTTTAAGATGTATGTATTATTATTATATGTAAGTACACTGTAGCTGTCTTCAGACACCCCAGAAGAGGGTGTCAGATCTCATTATAGATGGTTGTGAGCTACCATGTGATTGCTGGGATTTGAACTCAGGACCTTCAGAAGAGCAGTCAGTGCTCTTAACCGCTGAACTATCTTTCCAGTCCCTGAGCATACATTTCATTCCCATTTTGCAGATGGGAAATCTGAGGCCATTGTCCGGGAAGAAGTTGTTCAGCCTAAGAGAAAGACCGCATGACGGCTGTTGGCTGGCCTGCTTACTATCCATGTACTCTATGAAGCTACATGTTCTAGTCTTCTCTGCCTGGCACTGCACTGGGGACTGGGGTTCACTGGCAAATGACAGTCCACACCTTCATGCGGGTCTCTGTTACTTTTCAGTTAAGAAATAAAAGCGAACTGGTTGTTGCAGGTAGGGCTCAGAGAGACTAGGGGGACAGAAGCGGGTGGGAGGCAGAAATTAAGGCCGAAAGGCTGTCGTACGTGGGGTGACCAGGCAAGGCTTCTCTGAGGAGGAGACTTTATTTTATTTTATTTATTTATTTTGAGGAGGTGACTTTCAATTAAGCCCTCAATAAAGTGGGGGAGGGAAAAAGCCTTGTGAAATTTTGGGGAAAGACAGTTCCAAGTAAGTGCAAAGGCCCTGTGGCAGGAATAAGCTGGCAAGACCAATGCAACTAGGGCAGGAGGGACAGCATAGTTGAGGTAGACATCGTAGAGTGTTGGTGTGGTAGGCAGGGAGGTGTCACCAGCACACAGAGCCATAGAGGTCAGGGAGCTAGGTCTTAGTTTTCTACCATGGTAACAGCGCCCCCCTCTCAGGGAGGCGAGAAGTTTGGTTTGGATGATAAATTGCACTGCTGTGGAGAGGTGACTAGATTTTATTCTTTAGCAGGTGGGGCCTGAGGACATGGCTCTGTGTAGAGTGCTTGCCTAGACTATGCAAGGCCTAGGCTTTCTTCCCCAGCACTGGAAAAGAGGGAAAGAATTTTAGACAGGCCTTCAGCTGTTATAATTGCAGCTACACTGGAGGCTGAGGCAGGAAGATTGCTTGAGTATAAGAATTTAGACCGGACAGCTGCATAGTGAGCCTTGGTGGGTGGGGGGGCTGCTGGAGACTGAGGCCACCTGCTGTACCCTGAGTCCCTGTCGGGTATCAGAGCTGAAGCTGAGAGTGTGGGGGAATGGACTTGGGGAACCAGCAAGAAAGCCATGGCCGGCTGCAGGGCAGACTCTGTCTTCTATTCTGAAGGGAGGATTTCCTCCTGGGCAGGGTTGGCCTGGTGTGGATCAAGGCCTGCTGAGTGGAGCCCAAGTGTAGAAAACGAACCTGAGGCTTTGGCTGTCTCAGCAGGGAGGAGGGAGCTGGTGCCCAGCTGTGAAGGATGATAGGGAGGAGCAGAAGCAAACTGGAGATGCCGCCAACATGAAGGCACTGGAGGGGATGGTGTGTGTGTGTGTGTGTGTGTGTGTGAGAGAGAGAGAGAGAGAGAGAGAGAGAGCTTTGCTGCATTAGATGAAGGCTTCGGTTTTTAGCCCACGGCTGGGCTGGGCTGGGGCGGGGTGTGGTGTGCCTCTATAATCCCAGCGTGCAGGCAGAGGCCTGAGGACCAGAAGTTCAAAGCTACTTTCATCCGCCTAGCGCATTCAAGTCCAGTCTGGTTTACATGAGAGCCTCTCTCAAAACAAATGCACTCACATGAGTGCGCGCGCACACACACACACACACACACACACACACACACACACACACACACACACGGTTAGAGAGGGGCGTTGGCTGAGAGAAGTGACTCACAAGGGGAGGGCTCTTTGTCAGCATCCTGGGAATGCTGCTACCTCTGGCCTCTCTAGGCTTCATCCCTGCCGCCCTGAAGGCAGAGAACAGGTGTGTACTGGCGGTAACCGACAGTAGCTACACTGCCAATAGCCAGCAGTCTAGACCAAGGAGTGAAGGGCCAGAGGAGGGGGGCTGAGCCTCAGTCTAGGCCCTCTAGTGTAGAGTCAGGCCCTCTAGTGTGTAGACTCAGGGGTAGGGATTGTGTGGAGGAGATAGGGAGAGGAAGCTGACACCAGGAAAATGCGTGTCATGAGCTGGGTGAACACTCATCTTGAGTGCACCAGACAGCTCCATTAGGCAGTGACTGTCTTTGTTCCTGATTTATGGAGAGGAAACCCAGGATCAGAGAGGTGAAGGAACTTATTCAGGGCTGCACAGTGGGGAGTGGTGGAGTAGCCATAGATTCCACCAGTCATAGCATAAGCATCCTGGCTCCCAAGGCCAGGACTGAGCCCCACGCCAGCAGGCAGGTGGGCACTCAGGGGAGCCGAGAAGTGCGGAGAATACTCACCTCTTTTCTCTCCTTCCAGGGCTGAGGCAGAGCTGGAGGCGGCTGGGGATTATGTGAAGGTAGGTTGACAGGCTGGGGGCACTCGGGCCTGTCGTGAAGCAGACCTCCTCCTGGGAGGAGAAGGTCGGGGTGGGGGCAGCCCCTGGGGACAGCCATCCAGGAGCGACTCAGATCTTTAGCAGAGACTCAGCGCAACTCACAGACAAGAGCGGATTTGGGGGTTGGGGATGGGAAATGTCTGAGTGGGTGGAGTGCTTGCCTAGTACACAGAATGCCTTGGGGGTCAGTCCCCAGCCCCACATAAGCTGAGTGTGGTCCTGCATGCCTGTAACCCCAGAGCTCAAGGGGAGGAAGGATACATTCAAGGTCATCCTCGTCTACACAGTGAGATTTGGGGCCAGCTTAGCTTGTTCTAGGAATGTTTAGAAGTCGTCTGTGTGTGTGAGTGCATGCTTGCATGTTTGTCTTCCCGTGTCCGTGTTGGAGGTGGACCTCACAGTGGTTCCTGTCCATGGCGGGTCTCATTGGTGAGGGTTCACTGGCAGGCCCACGAGCTCCCAGGATCTTTCTGTGTTCAGCCCCAAAGCCAAGGTTTCAAAGAAACCGTCGCACCTGGCAGTTTATTTTTTAAAATATGGCAGCTGGAGAGTGACCTCACCCCTCAAGCTTGTGTGTCAGACACTTTACAGACTGAAAAGCCACACAATACAGGGATTGCTGTTGTTTGCTCAGCAACTTGGGTGGTTGAGGCAGGAGGATTGCAAGTGCCAGCCCAACTTGGACCACAGTTAAGACACTGTTTTAACAAGAAAATGTTGGTTTTGAAATAATAGTGATAACAAGAAGGCTAAGTGGGCTGGAGAGATGGCTCAGTGGTTAAGAGCACTGACTGCTCTTCCAGAGGTCCTGAGTTCAAATCCCAGCAACCACATGGTGGCTCACAACCATCTGACGCCCTCTTCTGGTGTGTCTGAGGACAGCCACACTGTACTTATATATAATAAATAAATCTTTATAAAATAAAACAATAAGGCTAAGTAACATTTTAAAAACCAATTTCTGCAAAACCATACTGCTGTTATTTGTCTGTCTGTCTGTCTGTCTGTCTGTCTCTCTCTTTATTTATTTATTTACTTATTTATTTATTTATTTGATGTGCATGTTGGAGTCAGAGGACAACCTGTGCTTCTCTGCTTCCCCCGTGTGGGAACTGGGGGTTGAGCTCGGTCTTCAGGCTTGGCAGCAGGAGCCTTTGTGATTGTTCTTTAGAGAAGCTGAACTCATATTTGGCTTTCCACTGCAGATTAGAAACCTATGACTTGCTCATAGTCACAAGGGGCAGAGCTGGTACCAAGCCCCAAGCCTGAGGCTCAGTCTCAAGACAGTGGCCTTGGCCTTCCACAGTCAGAAGCTCCCCGGACCAGCCCTAGATGAGCACCAAATGCTGCAGAGAGCAGGGAACAGCGCCAGCCCGCCATGCACAGGGCTCTCGGGCCAGGCAGGGGACCAGAGAAGGATTACATACACAGTTTGGGCACATTTTACAATCGAACAGAACTAGGATTTATTTATTTACTTACTTATTTGCTTGCTTATTTATTTATTTAGCCCGGGCTGGCCTGAAATTGATTCTATAAAACAGTTGGTCTCAAACACTGGCCTCTAACTCCCCAGTGCTGGGATTACAGATATATGTCAACAGCATGTGTGTGCACAAGGTCTTATGCAGCCCAGGGTAGCCTCAATTTTACTATGTAGCCAAAGATTACATTGAACTTTTATTTATTTATTTATTTATTTGCTTTATTTTCTTTGGTTTTGTTTTCTGAGAAAGGGTTTCTCTATGTAGCCCTGGCTATCCTGGAACTTTCTCTGTAGACTAGGCTGGTCTTGAACTCAGAGAGCCACCTGCCTCTGCCTGCTGAGTGTTGGGATTAAAGGCATGCATCACCACCTCCAGCCACCTTGACCTCCCTATCTTTCACCTTCATCTCCAGTGGCTGGGGCTTGAGTCATTCACCACCCTGTGTGGTGTCTATCCAAGGATGGTTTCCATCCATGGATGCTGGGCACCAGCGCCATCCCCAAGGCTTCCTGCAGGCAAGGCTAGCGCACGACTCACAAAGCCAGATCCCCTGCTGTAGATTTTGGTCTCAAGTCTGTCAGTGACTTGGTTGGCTTGCTTCTCTGAGACTTAGCATTTGCTCATGAGAAACAGGGGACTTTGGGGGCTCAGTGAGACTGTGCCACGAGGGAATGTTTGAGTCTGGACACTGGTAGGCTGGCCTGGCCCCAGATTTCAGGGACATTGAGTCACCGAGCTGCTGTAGCATGGGAGGGGTATGTGGGGGAGCCTGAACCAGGGGTGGGACATGAACCCCACGGATCTGCTATGTCTGCAAGGCAGCCTGAGCCTCCTGAGTGCCATCTCATTACAGAAGAGGAAAATACTTTAGAAACTTATAAGGGGAATAACACCTGCTCACTGGACCTGGAACTCACAGTTCTTAGAGGAGTCCTAGCTTCTGTTCTTAACGTCTCTTCTGATGAGGGTTGGAATCAACTATTTCCAAACTCCATACCTGCCCTGAAGTGTTCCAAATCACCCCCCCCCAAACAATGACAGGAATCCTGGACTCTCAGGATTTCAAAATACCAAGCACAGAAAGTTTCAGTCACGGTATTCAGAGCTTTCAGTATATCTACAGAAAATAATCATCTGGGGCTCAGAGATGTGGACTCACCTGCTTGAGATCACACAGGCTGTGAGAAGAGTTTGGATACCATTTCTAGCTAGATGATGATGATGATGAGTCTCATGTATTCCCAGACTGGCCTTGAGTTTACCATGTAGCCAAAGATGATCTTGAACTTGTAATATTCTTGCTTTCACCTTCTGAGTGTTGAGATTACAGGTGTGAGACACCACGTCTCATTTATGAAGTGCTGGGGACTGTACGTGCTGGGCAAGGAAACATTCTACCAGCTAAAGTGGTCCAGATTTTGATTCTTTCTGTGCTGGCATTGGACTCCGTGCCTATGCCTTGCTAGTCAAACACTCTAAGAGCCCCAAGTCCAGGTTTTGTGACACCTGGTTAGGACACAGTCGGCATCTTTACTGGATAATTATCTGTACCAGGCAACTTTCTCTTTTCTAACTGAGCTTGGTGACACAAAGTTCAACACAGGTCATCACCGTGTACTCCAGACATCTCCACACAGACCAGTCGGGGTTTAAAGAGAAGGGTCCCAGGGTAGGAAGCCCCTGGAGTTAGAGAGGCAGGTGAGCCGCGCTTGGCACTGTAACAGCCTTCGGAGTGTGCAGCACAGAGTCAGCCAGCCAGCCTAACCCTGCTATCCTCAATTAGAAATGAGAAACCCAAAGCCACAAAGGATTGGGTTAAACATGGGGGGGGGGGGTTTGTAGCTTTAGATCGAATTGAATTCAGAGTCCCTGCCCGCTCCCGGTCTGGAGAGGTGCGAGAGGGGAAAAGCAGGAGGCTTTCCCCGCCCGCCCCGGGGGCCCTACTCCACCCCACTGCCCTGGGTGGCATCCCTCTTGGCAGGTCCTGGGGAACCCGCACAGGGGAATGGGGTGGTGGTGGAGGGAGGAACAATGGTCCCCTCCCCTCCCTCTCCTCGCTCCCCTCCCTCCCCAGCTGGCAGGAGGGTGGGGTCTCCCCGCCCCGCCTCCCTGCTCCTCCCCCGACCAGGCGATGAGGTAATCGCGCCGCTGAGAGGCACGCGCAGCCGGTGCCCAGCCCGGTCGGTCCCCGCGCCCCTGCCCCTTCGGCCGTCACCCCCGGTACACTCGGGGGACTCGGTTCTCCCGGCCGCACCATGACCGAGCGTTGCAGCCTGTGGAGTGCACTGTCCGCCGCCGCCTGCTGCTTCTACCGTGGCTCGCTGGTACAGGTGCAGGTGAGGGGGCGGCGCGGGAACCCGGGTCACTGCGCCCCTCCGCTGAGATGGGGACCGCAGTCCAAGAGCATCTCCGCAGGGTCGTGCGGTCGGGACCGCCAGCGAAGGGAGGGGGCGGGGTCGCCCTAGCTCACCTCAGGGTACTCAGGGCGCTCCACGGGGCGCGGGAGCAGGGTGCCATTCCTTGGACTCTGGACTGCAGGAGACATGGGAGCGAGTTGCAGCTGGAACTCTGACTGGGAGGTGGGGCTCCTTCTGTCAGTTCTGGGGTCCCTGCTGCTGACCCTGGGCCACCTGGCTCCCTATTGTACCAGAACGCGGGGCTGGTGTCTAGAGGTTGAGTGAGGGATAGGATGCTGTAGGGCACGCTGCGGACACCACGGTGTCGCTACCTTCCTGCCATCTGGGTGGGCTCAGGGTACTGGGGTGCAGGTCTCCCAGTCCAGCTGGCCCAGCAGCGCAGGAGCGCACAGCGGCGGTGCAAGGGTTAAACGGAAGGGGGTGGAGGGGAGGACCCGGACCCCGCCTCTCTGCGGAGCATCCTCTGGGGTGGCTGTGCCTGGGGTTGGGATACCTAAGGGAGCCAGGGGAGTGGTGGGAAGCCAGCTGTTAGGAAGAAGCTGAGACCCTGACAGAGGTTCCCGCACTCCAGCCTCTCGGGCATCCTGGAGATGCGGGGCGCCTCACCTCTGAGCTCCCCCAACCCCACACACACACTTGCTCTGAGCCCGCCTGAATGACGGCCCCGCCGGCGGCGGAGCGCAGCATCCCCGCACGGGCCAATCAGGCGTGCGCAGGCCGGGAGGCGGTGAGATCATCTCTGACCAATCGCGGTGCTCTGAGCGCAGGGATGCTGCATTCGCACCTACCCCTCCACCCCCCAACTCTTGGGAGCCAAGGACCCTGAGGCCCAGGGTGAGGAAGAGGTCACAGGGGTCCTAGGGCTTCCTAGCCCAGATGTGTGGGAGGACCATCGGTCTCTTCAACCCCAGCTCTGACCTAAGCTCTACTTAGGGCTGGAAATGAGGTACCAGTTTTCAGCATCCTTTACAGATGAAGCGACCCAAACCCAGCCAGGAGAAATGACTGGTCCAAGGTCACAAACACTGTGTCCTGTCTTGGGGCCACGTTCTTTAGTATACAGTCTGTCCTTGTTTTGTTCCGGAACTGGGAGGGGAGTTTCAGTGTGTGTGTTAAGAGCAGAGAGTGGTGTGTGTGTAAGGCTGGGTACAGGTTCTATTTCCAGGTGCCTCTCACCTTTCTTTCCCAGAATCCTGTGTGATTCAGAGGGAGAGACCTGGGCTGGTGTGAGCACTGCAGAGGGAAACGGGAGAGGCTTACGACCCTAAGAATTGAGGGAGTCTGAAAGCCTACATCTTGGCTTGGCCACGACTACTCCGCCATACCATGGCATTGATTTTTGCTGTGTTGTGGGCAGAGGCCTTGCAGCATCCAGTCCCAGGCCCTCCCTTATCCTTGTGCACCCAGCACTCACACCACTCCAACTGTCTCCAGAACTCTGAAGGCTTCTCAGAGCCCAGGCTGTCACAGTCCCTCCACTCCTCTGGGTTGCTGGGCCAGTGCCTCGGGCAGCTCTGCCATTGACTGAGCACCTCAGCTGACTCCACACTGCAGTGCTCTGAGACTTCTGGGTGATCTCCCAGCTCCCCTGGCAGTGTCACAGCCCTGCCCCACATGCCACACCATCCGAGGACCCGATTCTGCCCACAGCCCCACCCTGGCTTCAGCTCTTACCTGCTCATCCCTCCTCCATCTCCTGTCTTTTCTCGGTTTCTTATCAGGCAGGGAACACTGCATCTCTGAAGATGCAGATACCTAGAATTGAGTGTGGGGTCTGAATGGGCTCTCCTAGGGCAGTAGACTATCCAGATCTCCTTGGGCTCTAACCACAGCTTAGGACCCAAGGTGAATGAATAAAGTTGGAGAGTCTAGCTGTCCCTGGAGCTAGAATTATGGTGGTTGGAAAAAAGTGGAGATGAGGGCGGAACCCGTGCGGAGTGTGAGTCTTAGGTCTGGGAACGTCTGAGGAGTGGCTTGCTGGACTCCAGGAGTACCCAGGAGAAACTGCTTTCTTGCCTTACCTGTCTATACACTTCTGACCAGTTCTGGAATGTGTCTTGGAGTAGCCATCTTTAGGGACTGGCAAAGCCTCGCAGTGATCCCAGAGTCCCACTCATTTTACTGAGGAAAGAGTTAAGTCCCAGACTGCTCACATGGGGTGGGCTTGCCTCTGTGATTGGGGTGTGCCTGGCGACAATGGGATGCCTGGGATTGGTAACCTCTAAACCCAGGACTGCCCACCATGGGTAGCTGGGAAGGCAGATCCCTGGGCATTAACTTCAGTGAGTGAACTTTGACTTCACTGCAGAGCTGCACTTTCCAATCTGGCAGGATCACTTGAGATTGCGTGTGTGTGTGGGGGGGCGGGGTGCAGAGGATTGTAATGGGCACTGAAGATGCCTGTGAGGCCCACATCCCTGCTTATGGCTGCCTTTGGACCCTTCTGCACTCCTGCACTGTTCATATTTCCGAACGTAGACCCATCTTTTCAGCTAGTTGGCCCACGCACTCGGTGCCTCTCAGACTGACCCATAGATGGCCTTTCTTCAAGATACTACCTCTAGAAGGTTTTTGGACCGCAGCATCCTCCTGGAAGTCTCTAGACCCTCACCTCTCACAGACTTAATCCCCTGGCCAAGAGCACTATACTCTTTGCCGCTGTCCAGCACCCTGGTGCTGATGGCGACCGCTCTGCCCCTTTGGCTATCTCTTAGCCTGTGGGCTTCCTGGAGGACAGGACTTGACTTAGGCTTCAGTGCATCCACCCCTTGCTTAGGTATATTCTGATAGAATAAGCTGAGGTTTTACTCTAGCTGGAATGGGGACCCACAAGTGAGGACCATCCAGCAGGACAAGTGTTTCAGTGTTCTTGACAGTCCCAGGATTAAAGATGATGTGGGGCAGGATAAGTTGGAGGGAGAGAGCCGGGGCTGTGGAGCTGGATGCCAGTCTTGCTCTCCCCATGCAGTTCTCCAAGGAGAAGTACATACTCGACTCCTCGCCAGAGAAGTTGCGCAAAGAGCTGGAAGAGGAGCTGAAACTCAGCAGCACGGACCTCCGCAGCCATGCCTGGTACCACGGACGCATCCCTCGGGAGGTGAGCAGGCCCTGGGCGGGGATCTCAGCCCTACACCCTTCCACCCACGCCTTGGCCAACCCCAACCTGGGCTCCACTCACCAGACAGTCTCTGACCTGTTTGTTGGCAAGGATGAGGTTTAGCTTTAGCCTTTACTGTGTGACCTTGAGAGAGTCACCTTGCCTCTCCAGGCTTCCGCATCCTCATCTGTAGAATGGAGAGATATCTCCTCGAAAGGCAGTCGTATACCACGTAGTGAGACCCTGTCTCAGAAGGGAGGGACTGTTGTGAAGCTGAAATGAGCTAAGGCAGATAGAGTAGGATGTCTGGTGCCGGTGAATGCGAGCACGGGGGGCGGGGGGGTGCTGTTTACTGTGTTTTGTTATTCCTGGATTATAGATCTGCCTTCTGTGGGTTTGGTTAGAGAATATTCATTTTGGGGCCACTCGGTTTTGGTCAAGTTTGAATATCTGGCCTGAGATGACTTTATGAGTCACAGACCTGGACCGATGGGTCACCTGGCCCTTTACCCCAGCGCAGGGGATCCAGGATGTAGAGAAGATAAGGTGGCAGCTTCCTTGGAGGATGCTGGCCCCGAAGGGCACAGAGTATCAATGCTTTCACAAGTGTTAAGAAGGTGGTGCTGCACAGAAACACAGGTAGTCACCAGGAAGGGCACTGGGTGGAGCTCTAAGGAGATGTACTCTGGGCAGAGAGAGCGTCTCGAGGGAGCAGACACCCAGAACTGTGCTGGGGCCTGGATGGGTGCAGAAGAGAGTGCCTGGAACTTACTTTGCCTTGTAGGAACCCTGAGAGGGGCTGGGTCTGAGACCTAGGTCTCTGATCACAGTGATGTCAGCATTTCCAGTCACTGCATCCCTATGTCCAATCCCGAGTGCCATATTTTGCCATTCCTGGGCCTCTGTGTCCCTGGCCCATGGCCTTAGCTGAGGTGCCACCTCAGATTCTGGTCCCAAGCATCAGATGTCTGATGTCTGTTAACTGGATCGGCCATGTTCTAGATGCTGTCTTGGTGTCCCAAATTCAAAGTCACTAAGTCCCCTGACCCTTTCTTCTTTCGTCACCACACCTAATTTCTCTGTACCTTTTATGTGTAGGTCTCTGAGACCCTGGTGCAACGGAACGGCGACTTCCTCATCCGCGACTCTCTCACCAGTCTGGGGGACTATGTGCTCACGTGCCGCTGGCACAATCAGGCCTTGCACTTCAAGATCAACAAGGTGGTGGTGAAGGCTGGTGAGAGCTACACCCACATCCGGTACCTCTTCGAGCAGGAGAGCTTCGACCATGTGCCTGCTCTTGTGCGCTATCACGTGGGCAGCCGTAAGGCCGTGTCCGAACAGAGCGGGGCCATCATCTACTGCCCCGTCAACCGCACCTTCCCACTGCGCTACCTCGAGGCCAGCTATGGCCTGAGCCAGGGCAGCAGCAAGGCTGCCAGCCCAGCCAGTCCCTCAGGCTCCAAGGGCAGCCACATGAAGAGACGGAGCATTACCATGACTGACGGGCTCACCACTGACAAGGTCACCCGTGGCGATGGCTGCCCCAACAGGTCAGTAATGAAACCGCTGGTATGGAAGGTTGTCCCAGCATCCCTGAGTTCCACGAGGCTCTGTGCAGAGGGCTGGGAGGCTGAGCTTCAGTGTGGGAGCTGGAACATGGGTTTGCACTGGATGAGGGCAGTAATGAGAGGGCTGTCGACACAGAGAGTAGGGTCCGTGGTCTGATTTACAGAAATCACAAGGATAAGCTGGGTTCTGGCCCGCGTGTCTCTTCCCATCATTTTCCTAGGGATAAGAGAGATGTAGAAGACCCTGAGCAACCTCAACTCAGATAGGCATCCCCAAGTTGTGTCTCTGTGTCTTCTGACCCTGGAAGGAGAAAATTCTGGGTAGAGATGGAGAGGGAAAGTAGGTTAATTGAAGTAGAATGAAGAAGTAGATGACTAGAAGATAGGCAAGTGGAAGCTGATAGGGTTGTTCCCTCTGAGGGTCAGGGTCTATGGGAGTCAGGACCTGCTGGGGGTCAGCCGAGGTCAAGGCCAGCTGGGGGAGAGGACTAGAGGGGTCATGTCTATCCCACCCTAGACCAGTTCTGCCTTCTCCAGCTTTTGCATTTGTCCATTGGGAGATTGAACTTGATCACTATACCCTTTCAGCATCTGAAGTTTAGGGGGCGGGGAGTAGGATTGTACAATGAGTCAAGTTCCCTGATCTCTGACCTCTGGGCTCATGGAATCCCTGTCCACAGCACCTCACTACCCCATCCTCGAGACTCCATCCGAAACTGTGCCCTCAGCATGGACCAGATCCCAGATCTACACTCACCCCTGTCTCCTATCTCCGAGAGCCCCAGCTCCCCTGCCTATAGCACTGGTAAGCTAGCCTGGGGTAGCCTGTACTGCTTCTGTCTCCGGTGGGGAACATTGGTTGCCTGTCTGTTTCTGCCTCTGTGCTGGGAGCAGTGCCCTCAGGAATGTGCTGGGAAAGCCTGTGGCAGAATCGCTGGTGGATAGTGTTCCCATGGGTGAAATGGACACAAAATGGGTTCTCAGTGTGAGTGGCAGGGTAAAGTCTGTTGGAGGTGCAGCTTGTCACGGGGCCAGGCCTTGGGGTTGTGATGTGCAGACAAAGTTCCCCATTACAGCTGCCTTCAAGGACCCTGGTAACAAGTGTATCCCTAGGTCCTGGTTTGAGCTTAGACCAGGCTAGCTCAGGCTAGTGTGTGTTCCTGCTCTTTTTTTTAAAATTACTTTTTAGAGCAGTTTAAAGTTTATAACATTATAAAATTGAAATCATGAGATCCTGTGCTTATAAATACTAATAAAGTAGAAATATGCCACCAGTTTATTTCTCAAAATAAAGCATGACAAACCTCGACTGTTAAGTAAAATGTCTTGTCCTGCAAGGTAGTCGGAGCATTGAGAGGGGTGGCCTCCTAGAAGTCTCGGTCTGGAGGGAGTACTCTGTACCTCTAGAGTGTTCCTATGTGCCCCCAGAAATCTTCCCTGAAGACCAACCTTGTCACACTTGCTTTCAAAACAGCATGTCGATGTGCAAACATTTACTTACTCATGCGTTTTGTGTTTTAGACAGAGACTCCCTTTGTAGTCTTGGCTAGCCTGGAGCTCACTATGTAGCCCTAGCTAGCCTGGAGCTCACTATGTAGCCCTAGCTAGCCTGGAGCTCACTATGTAGACCAGACTCAGCTCTGCCTGCCTCTGCCTCCTAAGGGCTGGAATTAAACATGTCTACCACCATATCCAGATTATGGTTTTTTTTTTAAGTGTTTAATGGGACAATTTCCAGCAATGAAGTGTATCAGAGCTAGGAGTTGAAGGCTTCAGTCCTAGTCCTACCAAGTTGAGTGACCTCAGCAAATCTTTAAGCTCCGAGCTTTCATTTTTCTCAGTTCAAGATTGAGGACCATAAAAGTCCTTACTGCCATAGGATGGGACATGTTGTGTATTGTTTGTTTGGTTGATTTTTTTTTCTTACTTGTTTGTTTTTGAGACGAGGTCTCACTATATAGCTCTGGCTGGCTTGGAACTTGTTATGTAGATCAGGCTAGCCTCGAATCCACAGACTCCTGGTCATCCCTGCCTCCTGAGCGCTAGAGTTGCAGGTGTGCACCACCGCACCGGCTTTGCTATTCTGCTTCTGAGTTCTTTTACATTCCTTTACTTATTTGTGTGTGGGGTGGGGGGGGGACACGAATGGATCACAGCCCTAGTCCGGAGGTCAAATGACAACTTCTCTTCCCACTGCGTGGTTCTAGGGATCTAACTTAGATTGTTAGACTTTGTGGCAAATACTTTTATCCATTGAGTCATCTAGCACCTCCCTCCCCACCCCCTTTTGGAGACAGGGTCTCTCTAAGTACCTCAAGCTGGGTTTGGAACTCATGTATTTTATTTATATGAGTACACTGTAGCTGTCCTCAGACACATCAGAAGAGGGCATCGGATCCCATTACAGATGGTTGTGAGTCACCATGTGGTTGCTGGGAATTGAACTCAGGACCTCTGAAAGAGTAGTCAGTGCTCTTAACCGCTGAGCCATCTCTCCAGCCATTAAAACCATTTTTTTTAAAAAAAGATTTGTGTATTTATGTATTTATATATGTATGTATATATGTATGTATGTATGTATGCATGTATTATGTATACAGCATCCTGCCTGCATCTATGCCTTCAGGCCAGAAGAGGGCACCAGATCTCACATAGATGGTTGTGAGCCACCATGTGGTTTCTGGGAGTTGAATTCAGGACCTCAGGAAGTGTAGCCAGTGCTCTTCAACACTGATGCATCTCTCCAGCCTGGGAGGCCCCATTTTTAAGGGTAGCTGAGGTAACTAGTCTTCTCTTTCTCCTCTCTATAGTAACCCGAGTCCATGCTGCTGCTGCTACCCCCTGTGCTACAGCACAGCCTGCCTCCCCGGTTGCCCGCCGCTCCAGTGAACCTCAGCTATGTCCTGGAAGTGTTCCAAAGCCTCCTGTGGAGTCAGACAGGGGCCCTCATGCAAGCCCGTCCCACACCCTCTGCAAGGCCTCGCCGTCACCGTCCCTCAGCAGCTACAGTGACCCGGACTCTGGCCACTACTGTCAGCTCCAGCCTCCTGTCCGTGGCAGCAGAGAGCAGGCAGCAGGAGAGACCCCCCGGAAGGCTAGGAGCTCCGGAGAGAGGCCAAAGGAACTGTCAGAAAATGGAGTCCCTGAGGGGGAGTGGGGCAAAACCTTCACAGTCCCTGTAGTAGAAGCCACCTCTTCTTTCAACCTGGCTACCTTTCAGTCCCAGCTGATCCCCAAGGAGAACCGGCCTCTGGAGGTGGGCCTTCTGCGGAAGGTCAAGGAGCTGCTGTCGGAGGTGGACGCCCGGACACTGGCCCGGCATGTCACCAAGGTTGACTGCCTGGTAAGTGTTAGGAATGCTCAGGGAGGGGACAATACTTTCATCATCTGGCTTTGGTGTTAGGAGTCAAGCAAGATGGTGAGGGACTGATTCCAAAATCCGCTAAGTACAGTGAAGCCAGCAGCCTGGGTTTTGACATCCTATGTGTCTTTCTTGGTTCTGGGACTCTGGGTTAGTCATCTGGCATGTCACCCTCCATTTTCTTAGTTTAGATTGTTTTGCTTTGTCTTATTAAGGTCTCACTATGTAGCCTTGGCTGTGCTGGAACTAGCTGTGTAGATAAGGCTGGCTGCTGTGTAGACCAGGCTGGCCCTGAACTCATAGAGATCTGCCTGCCTCTGCCTCTGCCTCCCAAGTGCTGGGATTAAAGGCATGTGCCACCACCCCTTGCCAATCTCCTCTTCCTCCTTCTCATTTCACTTTTTATGAGCATTGGTGTTTTGCCAATATGTGTGTCAGTACTGGAGTTACAGGCAGTTTTGCACCACCATATGGGTGCTGAGAATCGAACACCAGTCCTTTTGGAAGAGTAGCCAGTGCTCTTAACCACTGAGCCATCTCACCAGCCCAAGTTTCTTTTTTGGAAAAGCGCAAACCAAGATATTTCTACAGCTGGAATGAGGGTTGACGTTTTGGGGGTAACTTAAAGGACATCCTGGTTATAGTCTATAGAAAGTGAACATCTGGTTTAGAGGGGGAAATCTGTCCCCTTGCCCCCGTACCCCCTTGTGGACAACAAGCAAAACATCCCCTGGCCCAAAATACTGTCCCGATGCCAGTGTGAGGCTTTGACCACGCTAAGAACCACAGCTCGTTCAATACCTCAGTTTTTCGCTCTGTAGTTTGGTATGTACGCTGGGCGAGAAGAGGGAGAAACTGGGTTGCAGGCCCAAGTTTACGGGCAAGAAAGGCCGTCCCCTTCCTGGGCCTTGGGTTGGCAATCGGGGATAATAGCATCCTGGTTCTTGATCTGAGTATTTAACATGGTGCCCACGTATGGGCATCTTCCTATTCCCCATTTTACAGATGGGGACACTGAGGTTCACTCAGAAAGGGGGAAATCACTTGCTCCGTGTTTGCAGATAGATGAGCTGGGATTCAACCCCCACCCCACCCTGCCCTCTGCGCGAAGCGAGGGCGACCCTCTTAGACGAAGCTCTGACTCCCAGATGGCTTGGACCAACCCTGACAGGAAATTAATCAGCCCTTTGGGCGTCTTTGCAGGTTGCTAGGATACTGGGCGTTACCAAGGAGATGCAGACCCTAATGGGAGTCCGCTGGGGCATGGAGCTGCTCACCCTCCCCCATGGCCGGCAGCTAAGACAGGACCTGCTGGAAAGGTAAGGTGCGCTGCACCAGCCCACGGCTGCCTCACGGCCGGCCCAGAGTTTCTGACCACTCTTCCCATCCCACTAGCCAATCGCAGTCCCGTGGTCCTCGGCTCAAAGCCGGTCTGATTTCCCATACTGCTGTTTATCGACCGGTTTCTCCTCTAGCTTCCCCACGTCCATCAACCTTGGCCCCGCCCACCATTGCTGTCCACAATGTTCATTCTAAAACTCTGCCCTTTGGATTTCGCTGATCAATTACAAGCTTCTCCCCCTGGCATCCTGATCTTGCTCCTAACTTATTTTGTCCACCTGGGCTCCCTCCGCCTTGCTTGTTACTTTGGCTGCGCCCCTTAATCCCTGTGACCTACTCCGTTTTCCAGCAACAGTCAGATTTAACAGTGGCCGTGTTGGGACCGCCGTATGTCACGCCCCCTCTGATCTGACCTCTCTCACAGGTTCCACACCATGTCCATCATGCTGGCGGTGGATATCCTGGGCTGTACAGGCTCCGCGGAGGAGCGGGCGGCGCTGCTGCACAAGACCATCCAGCTGGCGGCCGAGCTGCGGGGGACGATGGGCAACATGTTCAGCTTCGCCGCCGTCATGGGCGCCCTGGAGATGGCCCAGGTACTGCGGGGTCCTCCGGACAACCACTAGGCTGTCTGGTCTGCAAGAGGCCCCGGGCGGGTTCCCTGGGAGAAGACATTTGCATGGAAAATGGAAGAGCTTCTGGAAGTCTCTAGGCTTCCTCTGGGAAGGACCAGACAGGAGAGCAGAGGTCTCCCAGGTGTTATCTTCTGATTCCTGCCCTGGGCCTGTTTCCCCTTCTGTAAGAGGAACAAGAAGCCCTGAGTTTAAAGAATATATAATGTGTTTGGTGGGGCAGGAATGCTCTTGAGACGCTCAGCCTTTAAGAGAGCATCCTCTTCTTGCCAAAGGATGCAGGGTCTATTCCCAGCTCCCCACCCCCTTTACCAAGCAGCTCACAAGGCTGCTCACAACCGACTATTACACGGACTTCTTCTTCATGTCTCTAGCATGCACATGATGCATATATATCTACTAAGGCACACACAGATAAAATAGGTAAATCTTTTAAAACATAGAACATGGTTTTTACATTGCAACTCAACTAATAGAGTGAGCTGGCTGAGCAGGAATTTGATCTCACAGCCCGGGCATGGTGGTGCATGCCTCTAATCTCAGACCTTGAGAAGGGGAGGGAAGGGAAATAGAAATTCAAGACTAACACCAGGCTTCAGAATAAACACGACATACAATGTCTATCACTTGATGAACTTGCTGTATGCTAGGTACCGGCACTGATTCCTCGTGTGTGACAGAGCGACCACCTGAGGCAGAGCAGTCACCCGGTGAGGCCACACAGTCCAGAGCTGAGAGTTAGGATTTGTGAATGTGTTGCAACGGCTTCAGGTCACAGTTAACGCTGTTCCTATTTTGTGAGGGATAGACAGAAAAATAGTCACTACCCCATACCACAGCCCTCAGCAGGGTGGCCTGTGGCCAGCTGCTCCGGGGGACTCCTTCTCTAGCTCGTCTCTTACAGTCTGCTCTCCCCAGATTTCAAGGCTGGAGCAGACGTGGATAACCTTGCGGCAGCGACACACGGAGGGTGCCATTCTGTATGAGAAGAAGCTCAAGCCCTTCCTCAAGAGCCTGAATGAGGGCAAAGGTACTGATGTCCCCATCCCCTGTGATGTCTCCATCCCCTGTGGTTTTTGCAGAGGTTTTAGCCTATGGGTTGCCAAAGACTCTTCTGGGGTAGTGAGGATAAAAGCTTGACTCTGTCTCATGGGGTAGCCATATGCTCTGTCACGTGCAGAGTAGGGTTACCAGGGAAAGAAGGGACTGTCCCGGGTGACCTCAGTGGTCTTCCTGGGTCTCAGGCATCACTGGGGTTGTAGTGGGTGGCAGGGTCTTCAGGTCTAAGTGCCTGCTGTCTCTCTCTACAGAAAGCCCGCCACTGAGCAACACCACGTTTCCACACGTCCTGCCCTTCATTACTCTGCTGGAGTGTGACTCCGCCCCCGCCGAGGGTCCTGAACCTTGGGGCAGCACAGAACATGGTGTGGAGGTTGTGCTAGCCCACCTGGAGGCCGCCCGCACTGTAGCACACCATGGGGGCCTCTACCACACCAATGCTGAGGTCAAACTGCAAGGTGAGTAGCTGTCATGTCCCGAGGGTCCTGCCGTCCCTGGCTTCCCTCTACTTACCCTCTCTGTCTGCATGCACTGACATCTTTACTCCTCTTTCTTGTCTCCTGGCTCTTTTATTCCATCAGTCTTGCCACTCAGGCAGTTGTCAGTGAGTCATCAGTGAGGTGGGCCGAGAGACAGTGACATCTTTGCCATGTGTTTTGGCCGACTGTACCTCGCTGTTCTCACAGAAGTGAGCAGCTGTCTTTCCATGGCTGGTTACAAGGTGCCCAGCCAAGGCCCAGCATGAAGAAAGATCTGCCTGGTCTTCAGGGAGCCTCGACTGGGGAACATAGAATTCTGGGAAAGGAGCAGAGAAAGTGGCTTCACACGATGGCTCCTTTACTGCCTCAGGCATTTTGCTTTTTTAAAGATTGTATTTTATTTTATGTATGTTAGTATACGGTCATTGTCTTCAGACACACCAGAAGAGGGCATCAGATCTCATTACAGATGGTTGTGAGTCACCATGTGGTTGCTGGGAATTGAACTCAGGACCTCTGGAAGAGCAGTCAGTGCTCTTAACCGCTGAGCCATCATCTCTCCGGCCGCCTCAAGCACACACACACACACACACACACACACACACACACACACACACACACACACACATCTGGAGGGCTGGGGATGTGGCTTAGTTGGTAGGGTGCTTGCTCAGCTAGCATGCAAGGCCCTGGACTTCATCCCCAGGAATGCAGACATGGCATAAACTAGGAGTGTGAGCCTCACAGTCCCTGCACTCTGATAGAGAGGCAAGAGAACCAGGAGTTCACTATCATCCCCGGCTGCGTATCAGGTTCATGGCCAGCTAGAATGCAGGCAGTTCTCTGACTTCAAGACCAGTCTGGTCTACACAGAAAGTTCCAAGCCAGCCAGGGCTACATAGGGAAACTGTCTCAAAAAAGAAATTAATTATAATGAAAAAGAGATTTAGAAAATTATTCACCTGCCCAGAGATATATGGTATGAATAATCTGGTCTATCTTTCTCATCTTTTTCTTTCTCAGAAAGAAAAGAATTATATGCATTTTAAAAATGTGTTTCTTTTAAAGAAATGAAACTTACAGAAAAATATAAGAAAGATCTTCTGAGATCGCACCTCAGGTTTACAGGAGTATTTTACATTTTAAGGGCTGAGGAGGTAGCAGAGGAAGGAGCACCTGCCTAGATACACAAAGCCCTGTGTCCCATCCGGCACCACATACACTGACACAAATTGTTGTCTAGTTCTTTAAAAATCATAAGTTGCAAATAGATGAAGAAAGACTAGGTGCTACCTGCAAGGTCTTTCTTGTTCTTCAGTACATTTTGTTGGGTCCCTGCGGGGCTAGGGAAGATTCCTAAGAGCAGCCCTGAAGCCTGTGAAGAGATTCCTGAACTTGTCTCCCTATCCTGCAGGGTTCCAGGCCCGACCGGAGCTCCTGGAAGTGTTCAGCACAGAGTTCCAGATGCGTCTCCTCTGGGGCAGCCAGGGCGCCAACAGCAGCCAGGCCTGGCGCTATGAGAAGTTTGACAAAGTCCTCACTGCCTTGTCCCACAAGCTGGAACCCGCCATCCGCTCTAGTGAGCTGTGACCCCGGAGATCTTGCCTCTCTGCAGCTGCAGGCAGCGTCGGGGGCAGAGAGGCTCAGGACATTCCCTCCAGAGCACCACAGGGACACTGTGATCAGCCCAAGAATGTTCTGGGTTCAAATCCAGGATTTCCCTTGCACTTCCGGGGTCCTGAATGGACTCTGAGCTCCATTCTTCCATCACACACACCACACCAAGTCTCCCTTCCAAGTGGACAGGAACCTCCGCTCCACCCACCGGCTTGCGCTGGCCCCCGTTTTGCTGAGGTTCCCTGTTCTTGAGCCATGGGAGGTCCCCACCCCCTCCTTCCTCCAGGCATCTATGCCTAGAGGTGCCATGGCCTCCATCTTACTGTAAATAAGTGATGTAAATGTGTGTACAGAAGCCACGCTCTCTTTCATATAATAAACTTTAATGACTCTTTCTTCTGTCCCGGGAGGCCTGGGTAGAAAGAAGCACTTTCCGCAGGTGAATGGTTCACAGCATCAGCAAATACCTGGTTAGCACCAAAGACTTTCCAGATGATATGATACGGGAACCAGGTTTACAGCAGACAAGCAGCCCCTCCCTGACTGCCATGAGCTCAGGTATTAGCAGGGCAGACGGTCAGTCCAAAACAGTGTAAGTAGGGGCTCACGCCTCAGTCTTCTCTGAGCCCAGGGCTTGTCCAGAGAAATCATAGTCCCCCCACCCCCACTCCATCCACAAGCAAGAAATCCAGAGTTTGGGGTCAAAGGGCTTTTAAAAGTCTAGAGTCCAGAAGAGATGGCTCAGAGGCCGAGAGCACCAGCTGATCTTCTAGAGGACTCAGTCCGAGCACCCAGATGCCGGCTCATAATCTAGAACTCCAGTGCTAAGGGATCTTTCGCCCTCTTCTGACCTCCTTGGGTACTGGACACACATGTGGTGTGCAGGCAAAATAGCCATACAAATAAAATTTAAATAAAAAAATCTTTAAACTGGGTATAGTGACTCATACCTTTAATCCCATCACTTTGGACTCAGAGGCAAGCAAATCTTTGACTTTGAGGTCAGTCAAAGCTGCTTAGTGAGACCCCTCCCCCCCCTTAGAAAAGATCTTTAGATAACGAAACCTAGGATCCCAATTCTCCTTACAGACCTGGTGGGTGAGGGAACTTTTGTGAGCTATAATAACGGAACAAGCAAGCAGATGGGAAGAGGCATATGCTGGTGATGATCATAGGCTAGGCCCCGGGCCTCAGGAGTCTGCTTATTGAGTTAAAGACATAGAGGTCCCTTGCCTCTGAGCCCTTTGACTGCATGAGGCTGGGAACGAGTGACTAGGGATATTAGATCTTTGACAGTACCTGGAAGTGGGTTTAGTTCAATGGCTCAGTGACTGGGAAACTAGGATAAGCAGCTTAATTTCTTGGGTTCCAAATTCAATAAAACCAGGACAATAAGGGAATCCCTCTCCTTGGATTTATATTAGTGTTTAGAGTGTGGTAGCTGGTAAGAAAGAATAAGACTCATTTACATACCTCTATCTGTCTGTCTATCTATCTATCCATCTATCTATCTATCTATCTATCTATCTATCTATCTATCTATCTATCTATCTATCTATCTAAGCTCAGGGAAACTTTTATGGGGGTTTAAAAGAAAAACCCTGGGGGAGGCAAGCTGTAAATCTCAGAAGCTGCCTGGAGGAGGAAGATGGAGAAAGAGAAAAAGCCATGTCATTTGAATTAGTTGACAAAGAGGCTAGCCACGTGATAGTCACATAGAGGGCTTTAGGGAGTGAAGACCAAAGTGTTAAAGAGGTGTGCTTAGAAAAAACGAAGGGGCTAGGCAGTGGTGGTGCACACCTTCAATCCCAGCACTCAGAGGCAGGCAGATCTCTGAGTTTCAAGCCTGCCTGCCTCCAAGTGAGTTCCAGGACAACTAGGGCTACACAGGGAAACCCTGTCCCAGAGAGAGAGAGAGAGAGAGAGAGAGAGAGAGAGAGAGAGAGAGAGAGAGAGAGAAATCACACCTTTCTGACTTAGACTAATGAAGGTGCATTACTGCCTTTTTGATTTACTTATTTATCCATTTAGTGTGTACGTGTGGACTCATGTGTAGAGGTTCGAGGACAATTTGCAGGATTGCTTCTTGATTTCCACCAGGCAGGCTCTGGGGATTGAACTCGGGTCTTTAGGCTGGGTGGCAAGTGTCTTGGCCTAGCAAACCATCTTGCAGGCTCTATTTTCTGAGCCAGAACACTTTCTGTGACCACATCTTACTGAGCTGACCATCCCTGGGTATATAGCAGGTGCTGTTACATCACATGTAAGGCGCCTGCCAGACACCGGCAGAAAGACATTCTCAAAAAGCTGTTGTGAGCACTCTTTCGTCACATTTTTAAAAAAGAGCTTGGAAAAGTCTCTCAGGAAAGTGTAAAGTTCCGCACAAGTTTTTGTTATTATTGTTGTCTTTCTTGATCTTTTATTCTTTCTGAGGTAAGGTATCGGGCCGCTAGTTACCCGTGACCATGGCAACGGGGGACTGGATGGTTCGCGGGCTCCCCCAGGAGGCCTATTTGCGGTACTGCTGCGAGACAACCAGTCGGGTTTTAGAGCCCCGAGGAAGGAGAGCCGGGAGTTGTAGGCAATGGGCGTGGCTGCCGCGGAGCGGTGCACACCGGGAGCTGTAGTTCACAGGTTTTGGCGGTGGGCGGCCTCTGACCGAAATCGGGCCTCAACCGGATGGCGGTGGCGAGGCACGGCTGCCGGCCCTGGGGCTCGATCCTCGGGCTGCTCGGGCTGGCCTTGGCTGCCGCCGCCGCCTGGGACGTGGCTTCTCTGCGCTGCAGCTTCGGCTCGTTCTGCGAATGCGACTTCTGGCCCGACTTGCCGGGTGAGGGGTGGGAGCCGTGGCGGGCGGGAGGACGGGCAGCCGGGAGCTCGCAGGGGGTCGAAATACCTGCGGCCCCGCAGGCCCTGGCTGGCGGAGGTGGGGATCCGAGAGCCTCTGGTACAAACCTGAGGCGAGGGTTTGGAGGCTGCCTGGTGGAGGGAAGCCTTTGACAACAGGGCGCCCGGTGGCTTGAGGCAGGCCTCCCTTGTTGAGGATTTGTCACTCCCGGGAGAAACCTGTGGTGGGCTGAACTTATAGACAGCTGTCATCTACTCGGGGCTGGTGCAATCTGGAGAACTGCCTCAAGGGGGCAGTGCCGCACTGGCCCTTGCTGAGGTGGCTGCTCCTGTCCCTCGTTTGGACACGTATCCCAGAGACATGCCTTCGAACCTCTGATGCCTTTTGTTTGTTTGTTTCTCAGACAGAGTCTTTCTACGTTGATTTGGCAGTTCTGGACCTCACTGTGTGGACCAGGCTGGTCTCAAACTCACAGAGATCCACTTGGCTCTGCCTCCAGAATGCTAAGGGATTAAGGGTTTGCACCACCATAACCTGGCTGATTTTTTTTTAAGATTTATTTATTTATTTATTTATTTTTTACTTTTTTTTTTTTTTCGAGACAGGGTTTCTCTGCATAGCCTTGGCTGTCCTGGAACTCACTCTGTAGACCAGGCTGGCCTCGAACTCAGAAATCCACCTGCCTCTGCCTCCCAAGTGCTGGGATTAAAGGCGTGCGCCACCACTGCCCGGCTTATTTTTTATTTATATGAGTACGCTGCAGCTATCTTCAGACACACACCAGAAGAGGGCACTGGATCCCATTACAGATGGTTGTGAGCCACCATGTGGTTGCTGGGAATTGAACTCAGGACCTCTGGGAGAGCAGTCAGTGCTCTTAACCCTCTCTCCAGCCTGGGTTTTTATATATGTGTGTGTGTGTGTGTGTGTGTATATACATATATATATGTATATATATGTATATATATATATATACACACATACATATACATATATCTGCTTTGCCTGCAAGTCTGGGTACATCGATATGCCCATGGAAGTCAGAAGAAGGTGTTGACCCCTCTGGGATGGAGTTATAGCATTTGAGAGCTGCCATGTGGGTGGTAGGAATCGAACTTATGTTCTCTGCAAGAGCAACTGCTGCTTTTTTTATTTTTTTATTTTTTTATTTTTTTGAGGCAGGGTCTCACCATGTAGCCCCGCTTGGCCGGCCTGGAACTCACTATGTAGACCAGGCTGGCCTAGAACTCAAAAGAGATCTCCCTGCTTGTGCCTCTCGATTGCTGGGATTAAAGGCGTATTGGAATTCACTATAAACCCAGGCTGGCCTTTGAGTAGGAGGATTATTGCTGCCTCTGCCTCCCAGGGGCTGAGCTAACAGAGTAAGTCAACACCCTGTCATCTGCTTTGATGTGCATTCCTTTTGTGGCCCTAGGTCTGGAATGTGACCTGGCTCAACACCTGGCTGGCCAACATCTGGCCAAGGCCCTAGTGGTGAAGTCGTTGAAGGCCTTTGTACAGGACCCAGCCCCCAGCAAGCCATTGGTCCTTTCCCTGCACGGCTGGACAGGCACCGGGAAGTCCTACGTTAGCTCCCTGCTGGCGCAGTATCTCTTCCGGGACGGCCTTCGCAGCCCTCACGTCCATCACTTCTCCCCTATCATCCATTTCCCACATCCCAGCCACACTGAGCAGTACAAGGTAGGCCGGATGTGTCCTGGGTCCCTTTTCTCCGTCCTAACCCAGAGAGGGCTCCAAACACATAGCCAGTTAGAGGCTCAGCCTTCAGAACCTATTAGGAACAGAGCTTGTCATGGTACCATGGAAGAGCTTGCTCTCTGATACAGGGGTGGAGGCATTATTGGTGCCTGTGGGTCAGAGACATCATGAGAGACATGGGGATGACACAGGGCAGATATTACTTATAGGGTACCTGTGTCTGCGTTACTGTCCTCTCTTAAGCTCTTAGCCCTGACTTGGTGCTTGGCATGCGCTCCCTGGTGACTGCCAGCTCTGATAACTATTGTTCCTGATCTGTCTTAGCTGTCACCACCGTGGGGCAGGTCTAACCTCCCCTGTCAGAAGTCACTAGCTGTCATGAACAGACAATTGGGGCACTTATATTTGTACCCCTGTTCTCCTGTTGACTCGCTGTGTCACTCTGGACAAGTCTCTGCACCTCTCTGAACTACCCTTTTACCATCTGTCTCAAGGGGTTGGTGCTGTCTGCAAATGTCGATTGCGTGTCTCTTTGGAAATTTTTCTTGGCTTGGGAAGAAGTTCCGGGTTGTGGGGAGTTGTCTTGGACTCCTTTGGAATTCCTGTCTCTACTCTCACAGAAGGAACTCAAGAGCTGGGTCCAGGGGAACCTCACTGCCTGTGGCCGATCTCTTTTCCTCTTCGATGAGATGGACAAGCTGCCCCCTGGCCTGATGGAAGTCCTAAAGCCCTTCCTGGGCCCTTCGTGGGTTGTGTATGGGACCAACTACCGCAAAGCCATCTTCATCTTTATCAGGTCTGGCCTCCGTTGCAAGCAAGTGGGAGGCAGTGGGGGGACACCTGTTAGAGGGCCAGCTCTCCAGCTTGGGCCTGTGCTCCCAGCGGGCGCTTTCCCTAGGGGCCCACACACGCTCTCCCCGCTCACTTTATCCCTGGTGACTACCATTTGAAGTGGCTGACTTCCTTCGACATTCTCAAAGCCTTCTGGGCTCTGACCTTTAGATCCTTGCTGCTGTATGGGATCCCAGCCTGGTTGACAGTATCCCTTCTTGGCAGTTGAGAGGACACAAGCCTGGGAGAAAGGGACCTGTGTCCCTACTCTCCGACCCCAGCCCTGTTTCCCAGCTGTGAGTCCTTAGGCAGGAGTGCTGAGCTTCTCAAGCTCTGCTCTCTGCGTCTGAAGCTGGACCAATGACAATTCCCCACTGTCCTCCTGAGGAAAGCTAGTTTAAGGACACCAAAGGATTGTGTAGTCTGAGGGTGGTAACACACTTGTAATCACAGGGCTTTGCAAGGTGAGTCAGGAGGATGGCTTTAAAGCTGAAGCTAGCCTGGGCTGCAATAGGAAGAACCTGGGCCAGGCAGTGGTGGCGCACGCCTTTAGTCCCAGCACTTGGGAGGCAGAGGTTTATGAGTTTATGAGTTTGAGGCCAACCTGGTCTACAGAGTGAGTTCCAGGACAGCCAGGGCTACAAAGAGAAACCCTGTCGCAAAAACAAAAAACAAAAAAAGAACCTGTGTCAGCCCCCACCCCAGATTGTTCTGTGAATTGAAAAGTGCATCACATATACATGTCACGGAGACTTGGTCGTCACAGGGAGAAGGAAATGGGTCACTGCTGATTCTGAGTCATGTTAGGTGTGACCCTCTAGTTCTTCAATGAGTCTCAGCCTGGCTTCTTGTGATTTTAGCAATACTGGCGGTGAGCAGATCAACCAGGTAGCCCTGGAGGCGTGGCGCAGCCGCAGGGACAGGGAAGAAATCAGCCTACACGAGGTGGAGCCGGCCATCTTCCGAGCTGTGCTGGACAACCCTCACCGTAAGTTGGCTTAGGGACCAATGTTGGTAGGGCCTTCATACTTAAGTGTAGTGGGCACTAAATCTGAAGCACTGTCCACTGCACTGTAACCTCCCCCCCCCCGGCCCCCAGGCTTCTGCACGCACAGCTCTGTGACCTGACCACGTAACAGCCCCAACTCCTGCAGTTTGCACTACACCACCACTAACCCTGTGTATGAGGCCTGGATTCCCAACTTGAACTGCTCACCATCGCTTCCGTGCCTCCCTGCAGATGGCTTCTGGCGGTCTGGCATCATGGAGGAGCACCTGCTGGATGCTGTGGTGCCCTTCCTCCCACTCCAGCGGCATCACGTGCGCCACTGCGTGCTCAATGAGCTGGCTCAGCTGGGCCTGGAGCCCCGAGAGGAGGTGCTTCAGTCTGTGCTGGACAGTACCACCTACTTCCCCGAGGATGAGCAGCTCTTCTCCTCCAATGGCTGCAAGACAGTGACCTCCCGAATCACATTTTTCCTCTGAGAACTAAACAGAGCAGACAAGAAAAGTCTGGGCGGCTCCTGGAAGAACTCTCTTCTGAGCTGGCTGGCAAGTGGGACCCAGAGCACAAAGTTAAGATGAAGAAAGGTGTTGGCCAGGCTAAGGAAGAAAGGTCTAGAAGCATCTTTACCGGGAATTTCCTGGGTACCCCAGAACCTCACAGCCTTGCCACAGCCCTGCAGTCTGAACCTGAGCCTTCTCAGTGTGAACTGCACCTCAGGGACGAAGGCTCCCGGCTGCTTCCGGCTGGGGGCTCTCACTGGCGCCTCGCCTGCCGCTTTCCCAGATCTCAGCCCACAGCCTGAGGCTGGACCTGGCAATCCACACAGTTTCACCAAATGGAAGGACTCAAGCTGCCACCTGGGCCTGGATTTCAAAAGTTTTTAATTTTGTACGAGAAGAGAACAGAGATAATAAACTTAGCCATGGTATTAGAACATTGACCAAAGTTTCTTACTGTTCTGGGAAGAGACGACTTTGCTGAAATCTGTTCCCTGCTCAGCAAGGGCCTCATTGGCCCTTTGCTCAGTAGGATAATGGCCAGGGGTGACTGAATTTTTGTCTCCTAGGAACTGTTGGACTTCCTGAGTTAAAAGGTTAGTCAGTTTCAGAAAGCTCTCACTGTTGCTGAGATTGGTGGATGTGCTCTCACTGAAGCTGGGGCTATCATCAGCCTTGCTGGGCCCTGGAGGCTGGCCCAGGGGCTCATTGGTGCTGCTGATGATGCTCCCACCGCTGTCTTGGTGGGTCATGCTGGAAGTCTGTGTTAGAGTCTGGCTGCTGCTCTTGGTCTTGGGTTTCCAGCCCTGGGCTCGAACAGCCTTAGCTCTTCGGATTCTGTCCTTCAGGCTCAGGGTAGACCTGGACTTGCTAGGCTTTGGGCCCTCAGGGGCTTCTGTCGGGCTGGTGCTCTGGCTGGGACCCGTGGGAGCCTCTGTCTTCCTGGGCTTTGGCTTTGGGCCCTGGGTGGCCTTTGCCATTTTGGTGGAGTCCCTTTGGCCATAGGCAGGTGTGATCTCAGTGAAGTTCTGGTTTAGGTACTCTGTGACCACCTGGACAACCTTGGCGCCCTGGGTCAGTTCCTGGTTCTTCCTGGGTCCTGAGGACTGAGGCTTTGGCAGTATGGACTCAGAGGATGCTATAGTTGTGTGGGAAGAGCTCTGATACTCCTGACTGGTTGACATCTCCGGCCCCGACGTGCTGATGCTCACAACTGGAAAAGTGTGTCAAGTGCATCCATTGACCTCTCTAGGCAGCTCCGGGAAGACAGAGCTTCCAGGAAGCCTCCAGCCCACAACCCTGAGGCCTACCAACTCCCACCAGGCCCGCCTTCTCAATGTGTTTGGGCTGTGGGGTGACAAGACACTGCCCAAAAAGCACTGACCCAGCCTGCCCTCTCTTTGGGCTCTCCCCAGCCCTGTTCTTCCACAGGCCTCTGAACTCTGTCCCAATCCATTCACATGCAGCTGATTCCAACTCTTCCTTCAGCTCCTTGAAGCCAACCCTGACCCCTCTAAAGATCTAATCACACTCTGCCCTCTAAGCCCCACTCCCATGTGCCTGGCTGGTTGGGGGGCCCCCCCCCCCCCCCCCCCCCCGCCAGCTGACGGGATTCACTCCCTGGGGCCAGGACTGAGTCAGTCACTCATCCCCCTCTCCAGTGGTTGGTACAGGCCTGCCTGGGGGCATGTGGGCCACCACAGTTTGTGGGATGATAACCAAATGAAAGGAAGGGGACTAAATACTGTCCCCCTGCACCAAGGAGCATGGGAACAGCCTTCTCTGTTGATGCCACCCCGGACCAGGGGGCGCTAGGGAGCAGCCTTCTTGCTTTGCTTTTGTAGCAAAATTGGGAGTCAAAACCTGTTGGATAAGCATGAGGCTTGTAGCTTAGTTCAGGGACATACTGAGGAGCAGAGAGAAAGAACAGGCCTTGGAAGAAGAGGCAAAAATAGTACCAACCAGGAAGGGCCTGAGGGTGACTGGTCCCTGCCCTGTGCTGGCCACCATCCCACTAAGTCCCCACCACATCCCTTGTGAGGTTGGGACAAAACTATCCAGGGCAGAACCTAAGGTCATGCCCAGTACTCGGCCTCTCTGTTGCTTTCTGCTAGGCTTAGCAGGAACGGCAGGGACTTACTGCTGTAGACGGAACCTGAGGAGGTCTGGTCCACGTAGCTGTCTGTCAGGGATGTCCTCCTGCGAGAGAGCTTCCCCTATAGCAAGAATCAGGCTGGGGAGCTGCAGACTGGTAGGCTCTGGCACCCACAGCCATACATTTGCAAGGTCACAGGACAGTCTAGCCATTTTTTTTTTCTGTCTAAGACAGGGTTTCTCTGTGTAACCCAGGCTGGCCTAGAACTTTCTCAGAAGACTAGGCTGGCCTGGAACTTAGGGATCTGCTTGTCTGTGCTTCCCGAGTGCCGGGGATTAAAGGCGTGTGGCTGCCACACAGCTAGCGGTCATTTTTTAATATGATTATTTTCCACTTTTTAAAATGTGGATGCGTGAGTGTCTGTGTGCACACAAGAGTCCAGGTGCCCACAAAGGTCAGAAGAGGGCATCAGGTAGATGGAGCTGGAGTTACGGGCATTTGTGAGCAGCTCAGTGTAGGTGCTGGAAACCAAACTTAGGTCCTTCGCAAAAGTGGACCTAACCACTGAGCCATAGCTCCTCCCAACCCACTTTGATGTTGTTGTTGTGTTGTGTTGTTTTGTTGTGTTTGCTTTGTTGTATTTTTCCAATCGAGCATTCTTTCTCCCATGTTTAAGAGTTCTTGACAGAGACAGCATTCACTATAGCTGCGTGACCCTTATAACTCTAACACTTAGGGAAAGGACCCGGAGATAGGACAGCAGACCATACTTGTTCATTTAGAACAAAGGTAAATCTCACATACGGAGTTAGGAATTGGGGCAGCCTTGTGCAGAAGTGGCGGGTGGGGCAGGGGCCTAAGAGGGTGCATGGCCAAACAGCCTTTTGAGAGCTGAGAATGTGTTTGTCGACTTGGGTGTTGAGGCCATAGCACACTTCGTTTGTGAAAATTTCAGCTGACCCTTCACTTAAGACTTGTGCACTTAAAAATGGGTGTGGTGGCTCATGCCTGTAGTTCCATCACTTTGGAGACTGAGGCAAGAGGACTGCTGTAAGTTTGAGGCCAGCCTAAGCTACGTAAATTCTAGGTCAGCTGAGTTACATAGCAAGACGCTGACTCAAAAACAAACAGGTGTGTGTGTGGTGGGGGAGGGCTTGCATGCCTTTAATCCCAGCCCTAGGGATGCAAGGGCAGGGAGAGTTCGGTGAGTTTGAAACCAGCTTTGTCTATATAGTGAATTCCAGGCAAGCTAAGGCTATGTAGTGAGACACTGTCTGGAAAAGCAATACTGCGCCGGGCAGTGGTGGCACATGCCTTTAATCCCAGCACTTGGGAGGCAGAGGCAGGTGGATTTCTGAGTTCGAGGCCAGCCTGGTCTACAGAGTGAGCTCCAGGACAGCTAGGGCTACACAGAGAAACCCTGCCTCAAAAAAACCAAAAAAAAAAAAAGCAATACTGACCAACAGGGAAGATAGATATGTAGGTCAAGCACATGCTAAGCAAGCTTGAGCACCTGAGTTGAAATTCCCGGCAGTATACAAAGTCTGGAATGGCTGTGTGCACCTGTGGCCCCAGCACTGGCGTGTGGAGACAGGAGGTGTTTGAGGCTGCCTTAGTCTCAATAGGGCAGAAGGAAGGATTACCCAACATCCTCCTGTGGCCTCCACGTGGGCATGTGTCCTGCACAGACAACACACATACAGCACAAGGCCCCCACTCCGCCCCCCACAGTGTATTTTCTGTGCTAGACAATGGAGAGCCTGTAGGGCCGGTTTAGTAAGGAAGGCACGGCACCAAGCAGTGTATGATCCTGCACAATCACAGGGGAACCCTTACTTCTGTGTCTCCATCTCAGAAGACGATAGGTCAGGCTCACATTAGACTCCAGGAGCCTCAGGCCTTCCACTCACCTTTTTCTTCTCCTCTGCCACCTGCAGACCCTGGAAAATAGTGGCTTCCTCTTCAGGGGTCCCAAGAAGTTCCTGCTTCCAGGACTTCACCAGGACTTGGGCTTTCCGGCGTTCCATTATCCGCTGCCTATCAAGTTATGGTCCCAGGGCCCTTTATCAGTCTCTGGAGTCTGAACTGCTGTCCCCAGAGACCAGGCAGTGCAAGCCCTACAAAACAGCTGGACCAGAGGAGTTCCGAGTCCCCCCAGTTCCACACACAAGCTTACACCACAGTGCTTTGAGGGTAGATGTTCTTCGGCCCATTTTCTATCATCCGGCTTAGCTGGAGCTCGGCCAGTTCGGCCACTTGACTCTTGAGTGCCTTCTCCACAGTCATGCCAGGGAAGAGGGTGTTCATCACTGCAGCCATCTGGCAGGCGGACAACAGCCAGAGTTGAAACAGTGCACAGAAGGTTAGTGCTGCTGTGACCTCGGATGGACGGGGGAGGCCTCTGTAGACTTCCTAAACTAGGGCCTTTTAACCCAGGAGGAGACCATGAGAAATGGGCAGTTCCCCAATGGGGAGCCAGACAGGACAGGGACTAGTTTCTGAACAATAGGGTCTGTCTGAGTCTCACTGCGCCTGAGGGCAGGAGGAGGAAGTACCGTTCATGAGGAGGAGGGCTAGTGGGGGTAGCAGCTCAGTGTCATCGGTCTCTTAGGGAGAGGATAAGAGCCTTTCTAGACCAGGAGGAGCCCACCTTTGGATAGTTGGGGTTCAGAAGCAGCACAGTAGCAACATCCTGGCGGGCCCCCATAATGTTCTGCAGGAACTGCCGGCACTTGGCCCGGTGCAGGTAGTACTGGGGTTTCCGAGGGTTGTGCCTTATGGCCTCCGAGAAGTGCTCCTCTGCTGTCTGGAACTGCCTGAGGGACATGCCCAAGGCTGCCATGAACTGCCAGGAAAGATGGCAGCTATAGGCGTCAAGGAGAGGAAGGAAAACAAGGGGCCTCCTCTCCTGGCCTACTCTTCCTACCACTTTTGTCACTTTTTCTTGATGGACCTGACAGTTGAGTACTATAACTTTGGCGTACCCTAATTTTTTGTTTTATTTAAGTTTTTTGAGACAGGGTCTCCCTATATAGTCCTGACTTTACTGGAACTCAATATGTAGACCAGGCCGGCCTTGAACTCTTAAAGGTCCACCTGCTTCTGCCTTCCCAGTAGCATGGGCCACTGCACCTGGCCCTAACATTTTTAAACCTGGGTATGGCTGTTTTGCCTGTGTGTGTTTGTGCACCGTTTGCATGCTTAATCACATGGAACTGGGATAGCAGATGACAGTTGTCATGTGGGTGCTGGAAACCAACCTAAGTCCTGGATGGAATCTTTAGAGGGTAGGTAGACCTTGAAAATAACATTCTGAATCATACATGATTGAATATTTAAATTTTTTCATTAAAAAGCTTAATTTACTAAAATAATCACCAAATTTATTTTTGTGGTGTGGATGTGAATAAAATCTCTGCCCAGAAGACAACTGTGGTTTCTGGCGAGCCCTTCCCGGCCAGCACTGCCCTTAGCCGCGCCCCTCTCCCGCCTGCCTGTGGCGCACCTGTGTCTCTGCTGGCAGAAGCCCATATTCTCCTGCAGCACACCCATCCGCAAGTTGGCTCCTTCATCCAGTGGGCTCAGGGCCAGCGCTTGCTTGTAGTCTGCCTCCGCGAAGGCCAGGTTGCCCAGCTGGAAGAAGCAATCTAGGACCCGAGGGTGAAGTCTTAGTGCACCCCCAACTCCCTAAGCAAAGCTAGGGCCCAGCCTGGACTCCTCGGGCGGGCCAGCCACCCTGCTCACCCCCGCGGTTGATGTACAAGCCCTTCTCGTTCTGCTCATCTCTGATAGCCTTGTTCAGCAGCAGCACGCCCTCCTGATAGGCACCGTGATTGTAGCAGTGCACAGCAAAGTCGTTGTAAGTTAGCAGCAGCTGGCGCTGCACCTGCTTCACTAGGCTGTCCTGGGTGTCAGTCACCATGTCCATTGCCTTCAGGAAGTCTTCCACAGCTGGATCGAATTGCTGGAGCCGTCTGCGCAAGGTGCCCCTATTGTGGCGGACAGGGCAGGTGGCAGGGAGGGACACGAGGGCTAAAGCATCGCATTTGGCTGGAAGGCTGCTGCCCACCTGGACCTCCTGACCCCATAGCCTTCGGCTGTATTCATGAATTCTGCCTCAAACCCTGGGTCTGTCCTCTGGGGCTGGCCCGAGATTGCTACTTGGATAACCTATTTATTAATCATGTGGATTTGTTATTTCTCAAGGATAGTTTTCCAGTTTGGAAGCGGTATATGTGCTAGCGTCTATGCTCATTATAACTTCATGTACTTAGTTTATGGGAATTTTATGAGTTTCTGGGAATTGAACTCAGGTTGACAGATTTGTTCAGCAGGCTACTTTACCCACTGAGCCATCACATGCCTCCTGTTCAGGCCTTTTGTATACACACTTTCGCCAACTATCTAGATGAGAAAATCTAGGATTAGGGAGATTGAATGGCACCAAATCCTTGGGGGACCAGATACAATCTCTAGTCTCATGCCCTCCCAACATGAACTACTTACTCAGCAGGCCTGGCGGGAGTCCTAAGATTCCCAGGTTACCATGGAGACCACCTCTATGGTGCCATGACCCCAGTCGAAAGCAGGGAAAGGTTATTAGAGGTCAGAGAGAAAATGAAACCTCGGAAGGGTCAGGGGCTCTCTGGAGATCACGAAGCAGGTCTGCGGGAGGTCCAACCCCTCTGCACCCTGCTACTGGTACCGGAAGAAGAAGAAGTTGGGATCCAAGGGATTGTTCTCAATGGCACAGCTGATGCACTTCAGTGCTCGGTGCAGCTTGCCCTGCACGGCCAGGATGCTGGCGTCTTGGAGAGACTGCTTGGCCTGGTCCACCATCTTCTGGAGCAGCCCTTTGGCCTGTGCATGCAAGGGATCTAGGAGCAAGGCGCTTCGAAGGTCCTGGTAGCAGAGCTTGGGCTGCAGGGGTGGAGGGTGGCACTGTCCCAGTTGGGGGGCAGAGGAAGGCAGGCCTCTAGGAAACAAGCTACGCCCACACCATCCCTCCTGCGTCCCTGGCATTACTGTTCTACATTTCTGGCCTCTTGAGTGAGGCAGTCCCCGGCCTCCACATCAATAGCTCCTTTCCAGGTATAACTTCAGTGAGGCCTGTCAGCCTTGGTGGTTTGTGCTGATCTTATCTCCTAGTAGGTGTCCTGTGGTGAGGGGACTGTGTGGCCTCATCCTCTCCTGCATCCTTTCTCCACTCCCTGCCCTTTACACATAAAGGCAGCTGTGACCAGGGACTGACTGAGGTCTGGGTGTGAGGAGATTATCCCTAGGCAAATGCCTTTCACTGGTGTGCAGGTTAGCCCATTCAACTGTCTTAGCAAGCACCTCACTGCCCCATGGGTAATTGGTTGGACGGTAACCTGGGAGGACTGGGGAGTGGCTGGGATGGGCTTGGGCTGGAAAACTGACTGGCTGGCCTTGGTCAAGTCACCTCTGGGCTGTTTTTCTGTTCACCTTCCTTCAAGGGTTCCTGGCAGTCTTGGGATGAACTTGGGCAAAGGTCTGGGTTCAGAACAGTCCTTCACACAAGTAGAGGTAGGGGCCAGCAATAAATATGAAGAATAGATTAATAGACTCTTGCCTTTGAAGGGGACTTCCACTGAGTCACTCGTGTGACACTTCAGCCCAGCCTCTGGCTAGAACCTGCCTGGCCACCCTTGCTCAGCCACTCCCCATCCTGGCCTGGCAAACTGAAATGAACCTACCTTTCCCCCTCTCATCCTCTCTGGCTCCTCTCTGTTTTGTTGGTACCCCACCCCACCCCATTTACCTAGAATGCTGCACACTGTTTGGGGCCTCTTCCCTTCCCTTCCATCAGGGCTTTGGACACACTTCCTCATCTCCTTCACCCCTTCCTCTTGCACTCTGCCTCCTCCCAGGACCTGTCTGTCCAACTGACAAACTTCACAGCAGATGGGAGCATCCCCTAGAGGTCAAAGTCACTGTCCCAGAGAACATTCATTCTATTGTGAAGACTCTTCTCAGCTCCCTTCAGGCCCCTCCTTTCTGCCTACATCCTCCTCAACCTACTCCCTGTGACTGCATCCCTTGTCCCCAAGCTGTTCCCTGGATTCTCCATCCCCTGTTTTCTCCATCCCCTGTATTCTCCATCCCCTGTTTTCTCCGTCCCCTGTATTCTCCGTCCCTTGTATTCTCCGTTCCCTGTATTCTCTGTCCCCTGTATTCTCTGTCCCCATGCTCAGCAAGGGAGGCAAGGAGCTTTAAAACTTTTCCACTGTACAAGTACAAAAGGAAGACAGGATGCTGGGCGTGGTGGTGCACGCCTTTAATTTTTTTATTATTATTATTATTTTTTTTTTTGGTTTTTCAGGACAGGGTTTCTCTGTGTAGTCCTGGATGTCCTGGAACTCACTCTGTAGGCCAGGCTGGCCTTGAACTCAGATATCCGCCTGCCCCTACCTCCTAAGTGCAAGGGGGTGGGGGCGGGGATTAAAGGCATGCTACACCACTGCCAGGCTGGTGCACACCTTTAATCCCAGCAGAAGTAGGTGGATCTGTGAGGTCTAGGATAGCCAAGGCTACACAGAGAAACCCTGTCTCAAAAAAACCGAAAGAAGTGCCCCACCACTACCACCAATGACCCAAAACAGAACAACAAACAGGAAGGAAGGAAGGAAGGAAGGAAGAAAAGAAGGAGGGAGGGAGGGAGGGAGGGAGAGAAGGAAGGAAGGAAGGAAGGAAGGAAGGAAGGAAGGAAGGAAGGAAGGAAGGAAGGAAGGCAGGCGAGAGGAAGGAGCACCTCAGCTAATGTCTATGGTGTCCTGGATGCCACACAGCTGAGGGCTGGGGACAGGGCTCAGCTTCCTACCACAGAATCAGGGCTAAGTGATGAAGGAGGGCCCTGAGGTGCGGAGAGCTGGCCTTGCCCCCTTTATCATCTTGGGACAGAGGGTCTGGGGTAGGGAGTGCAGATCTCCAGGGCACATGCCTGTCCCTCCCACTGTGCATTACCTTCTGGAAGAAGTTGTAGAGCCGAGCCCGGAGGATGAAGACGTCAGCACTAGCCCTGCCCTGCTTCACCTCCCTAGTGATGAGGGCAAGGCAGTCGTGATACTGCTTGAGGGCCAGCAGGCAGGCCATGCTGGGGGCAGAGGGCAGAGGGCAGAGGGCACTCAGCCTGGGGCGGTAAGAGGCTGCTGCCAGGAGAGGGCACAGTGTGAGGCACTCACCATCTGTAACTGAAGGAAGCATTTTGGGGCTGGAGGTCGGAGGCTTGCAGGAAGACACAGAGGGCTTCCTGGAAGTCACACAGCTCATACAGGCATTGGCCCTGAGGAGACACAGCGGTCAGCTCTGCTTAGAACTCCAGCTCTGCTGACCTCCATGGGTGGCAGAGGACAGGGAGAGAGACTTGGACAGAGACAGAGACTTCAAGAGACAGAGATGGAAAGAGAAGCAGAGCTGAGCAGAGAGACACCAAGAAACATGGAGGAATACAGCAACATAGAGATTCCAGACAGAATGGCGCAGCAGGTGAGAGCGACGGGGCTCTGGCCAGAGTCCAGAATCCACAAGCATTCCCCAGATGAAGGAACTAAGACTCAGGGAGGTGAAGTGACCCCCCAAAGGTCACACAGGAAGTCAGCTAGCAGGGCACAGGCCCTCAACAGTTCCATTAGTTATTTGAATGCCTTCAGGGCTCTCCTGCCTTGTCTGGTATATTTGTCTTATTAATGTTTCACAATGTAAGTCATACTGGCCAGGAACTATGCAACCCAGGCAGACCTTGAACTCACGATCATCTTCCTGCCTCAATTTCTGGAATGCTGAGTGTGCAAGCCTGAGCCACCATGTCTGGCCCAATGTTTCTTTTTTATTACATGTACTTATTCTGTGATGAGTGGGGGCAGGCACATGCCACAGCACGTGTGTGAAAGTCATGGATAACTTGTGGCAGTCTGCTTCCTTTCCACTGTGTGGATCTCAGCTGTCACACTTAGGTAGTCAGGCTTAAGACGCACATCCTCTTATCCGCTCAGCCATGTCACTTACCACCCATGCATCTTTGTAAGAACTGAGTGATTTGATGGTGTTTGATGGTTTGATTTGAGTGTTTTGTGCTATTGGTGCTTGGACTCAGACCCCTGCTATGTCAGGCAAATATTCTATCACTGTTACACCCAACTCAACTTCTATCCAATGTTTGACTTTCAAAAGACATTGACAGTAGTGACAGTGTGTACAGGCACTTGGTCATCAGGCCTGCTGATGCCCAGGGCCCACCCACAAGGTACAAGGAGACATCTGATTTCTGCGAATTTTCTTCTGACCTCCCTATGTACACATACACACACACACACACACACACACACACACACACACACACTCACATGCACAAGTAAATGTAAAAAAAATAAATGTTAAGCAATTAAAATTCCACTTAGTACTAGGGATAGAACTCAGAGCCCTCTGTATGCCAAACTGGCAACCTACCACCGAACCACACACCTACTGACCCACCCAGATCAAATTTAAAACTTAGTTCAGTCATACTTGCCACATTTTAAGGCCTTGGCAATTCCATGTGGCCAGTGGTGACCCTATTGGATAGTGTGGAGTAGGTCAGAACCTTACTGTAGAAGTTCTATTTAGACACCCCCAGCTAAATGAATAAATCAGTGATGGGGCAGCTGGTGTGGACAGACATACAGACCAGGAGTCCCCAAGAACTCAGATCCTATCCCAGGAAGGCTTCCTGTAGGTGGAGGGCAAGCCAGTAGCTGGGGCTAAGGTGAGAACTCCTCTGTGGGTGGGGCGGCCTCGGCACCTGTAGGTAGAGCACAAAGGCCAGCCGGTCCAGGTATCTGTCATTTGCTGGCTCGTAGGAGTAGGCCCTGCGGAGGTTCTGGAGGGCAGAGGAGAAGTCACAGAGTTGGATGAAGGCCTCAGCACGGAATACATAGAAGTCTACCTGAAGGCAGAGAGACCCTGGCTGTTATTCTCTCTCCAAAGTCTCCCCCTCCAGGTGGCTCCAGAGTCTGATGGTCCTGGGAGGAGGGGCTTAGCAGGCTGGACAGTGACAGAGGGGGAGACTTATGCCAGCCAGTTGCTTCCAGGGACCACTCTGCCTCTCCTCTTACCAGCTTGGGGTCCAGGTGGAGGGCACGGGAGAAGAACAGCACAGCCATTTCCCAGTCCTCTTGTAATAGGCACTGATGGCCCTGGTTATAGCTGTGAGGACAGGGCAGGACAGGCAATGGAGCAGGTACTGATCTGGGGCCTTCTCAGGGCTACAGTGGGGTTTGCAGGAGGGAGGGCCGAGACAAAGAGGTCGCAAGAGTAATCAGAGCTCCACAGAGGCCAGGCTGACCTTCTGGAGCTCTTGCAGGGCGTCAGCCTCTTCTCCCTCTACCCTTGCTGTTCACTGAGGCCCAGAGAGGGATAGCAGCCAGCTTGTGGCTGAACCCAGAGTTTTGTTCTTTTGGTTTTTTGAGACAGGGTTTCTCTGTGTAGCCCTGGCTGTCCTGGAACTCACTCTGAAGACCAGGCTGGCCTTGAACTCAGAAATCCACCTGCCTCTGCCTCCCAAGTGTTGGGATTAAAGGTGTGCACCACCACCGCCCGGCTTTGAACCCAGTGTTAATGGTTGTGTGGAGTAGGAACCTGGGGCTGGAGACAAAGAAGTCACTCACTACTCTCTGACTTTGGCAGGCACCGTTGACACGCCCATCCTTGTTTTTGTAGTATCTTCCATGACATAGAACACATGGCTGGTCCCAAAGATGCGTCGCAGGATCTTCTCTGGAGCTTCAGGAACCTTTGGCTTTGAAGTTTTCTGTGAGTGGGCATTGTCAGGGTCCTGACAAACCAGGGGCAGTAACCTCAGAAGGCCTCAAGGATGGCCTGACATCACTTCTACACTTCCCTCAGGAACTTTGCCTACTGGAGGAGGTGTGAAGAAGCCTCCTGGTAGAAGGCACACCTAGTCTGGGGTTCAACAGTCCCCCAGTGCTCCAACATTTCTCCGGCCCTGCCTCTCTCCCTGTCCTATTAGTCAAGGTCAAGGAGATGAAAGTCCTTGTCACTACTGCACCATCTGCTCGGGGCTTTGTCTGCTCTCACCGAGTGCTCTAGCGGCCCATTGTTCTCAGCACCCAGTTCAGACCCTGTTGCATAAGGTTCCTTGTGACTCCCCCCCCCCCCCGGACTCTCACACCCCCAGCAGGTCACATTGATCAAGCACTTCACCTGGCTTCTTCCCAGGGCGTCTCACTTCTGTGTGGTCACCCTTCCCACAGTCACCAGAATCAGGGACCTATGTTTCCTCAGTCCTCAAGTTCTGTGTTTCACTCCTCAAAATCTCTCCACTTGGGCTGGGCATGGTGGTGCATACCTTTACTATCCCCGTTTTGGAGGTAGAATCAGATGAAATTCTCTTAGTCTATAAACAAACAAACAAATCCAAAAATGTTCAAACACCCCCCCCCAAAAAAAAACCAAAAAAACCCAACTCTCTGCCCTCTCCTTTAGGACGGGGAGGCCAGTCACCCTTCTCCCCTCCCACACTACAAATGATGAACTTCCCAAGCTTCCCTGAAGGGCTTGACTGCCTCTTCCCCAAGCCTTTCTTGCGGCCCTGTCCTCTGCCTCGGCTTTCCCCTTCTCAGCCCTCAGCTTGCTTTTGTCTGTCATGGCCAGGTTTCTAGGCTGACTTCTGGGTTGAGCAAACTCCGTGGTTCCCTGACTTCGTTGTTGCTAGGCATCAGCTCCAGGATGCCAACAGGCCCCGCCGATTTGGCCACGCCTCCGAGAGTCACTAGAAACTTAGCAGGGCAAGCCAAGGCCTAAGTCAAAGAAAGAACCAATGGGCAGTGCACGCCGAGGCGGGCCAGGGTAGAAACATAATGAGGTACCAGCCCTTGAGCAAAGGCCGAGCAAAGGCTGGGCCATACAGTGTGACGCTGCGCGGAGGAACGCACCCAGACACTTGCCGGGGTCCGCGACCCGCCCACTTCCGCCCCGCAGAGACATGGCGGACGCCGAACCCGGTCTGGATTGGGCGTCGCTGGAAATGTGGTGATGCTATTGGCTCAGGGATGCCTGACGTCAAGGGGCGGGGTCCTGACCGTGAATGGGAGTCAGCACGTTGAAGTTTGTCCTTTTTCGCACAGGGATGCGGCGGAGTTGGGCCTTGAGCCGGCGGGTTTCCGAGGCTCGGTTTCCCGGGAAGCGATGGCTGGTGAGTGGGGCGTGGTTGACTACACAGGGACGCGGGGCTTGGCGCCGCGGCTGCGGTTACATTTATGTGTATGCGTTGTGTGCATGTGCCGTGTGGCTGTCAGAGGGCAACTTGGGAAAGGGTTCTTTCCATCATGTAAGTCCTGGGGATCGAACCTAGATTGTCAGAATTAGCAGCAAGTACCCTTACCTTCTGAGCCATCTTTCCGGGATACTTGCCACTTTTCTACTTAGTTAAATAGGTGCAATATTGACCGACTCCAAACTTTTAGTTTTGCACCTGCACCAGGGAGCGGCACCCTCGGGCTGGTGGGGCTTCCAGGAGTTCCCAGGACTTTAAGCGCTCCTTCCCAACACTGTCGCTTCTCTGTTTCCTGGTCATTGTTTTGGGTTCTGTGTGAGTGTTGCCCACAGGTGGCTGGCCTGGGGAACCCCGGAATGCCTGGCACCCGGCACAGTGTGGGCATGGCGGTGCTGGGGCAAATAGCACAGCGACTGGGAGTGGCGGAGAATTGGGCTCGTGACTCGCGCTGCGCTGCTGACCTCGCTCTGGCCCGGCTCGGGGATGCTCAGCTGGTACTGCTCCGGCCACGGCGCCTCATGAACGTCAACGGGCGCAGCGTAGCCCAAGCTGGTGAGTTGTGGGTTTCATGGATAAGAGGGCACAGGGACCAGAGAAAGGATTCAATTGTGACAAGTGCCTAGTGAGTCCCAATTACTACAGCGAGGGCTTGGGGAAGCTGTTTATATATGGGGGTTCTTGTGATCCCTCTGAGCAGATACGCAGTAATTAGGGTGTTGTTTCCCTGTGCCAAGCGGAGCTGTTTGGGCTGACTGCGGAGGAGATCTATCTGGTGCATGATGAACTGGACAAGCCCTTGGGAAAGCTGGCTCTGAAGCTGGGGGGCAGCGCAAGGTGAGGCTCTTATGGGCATAGGTTTGGATAGGGATGCTGGTCTCTGTTGGGGTGGAGTAAAGTTGAGGCTATCTCTATAGACTGGGCTGCTCTGAAGGAGGCCTGGGCAAGGGAATGGAGGAAAGGCACTGCCTCAGAAAGTACTAACTGCTCTTCATATCCTCCCAAGGGGCCATAATGGAGTCCGTTCCTGTATTAGCTGTCTGAACTCCAATGTGAGTCTACCCTTCTGCTCTGCCCTGGGTGGGGGTGGCCAGCATTGGGTCCCCATTATATCTCACCAACGCACCCTCATTCCCCTGGCACCCTACAGGCAATGCCAAGGCTGCTGGTGGGCATTGGGCGCCCCACACACCCTAATATGGTGGAGACCCATGTTCTGGGCTGCTTCTCCCCGGAGGAGCAGGAGCTACTGTCCTCATTGATGGGTCAGGCAACTGACCTGCTCCTGGACCACATCCGTGCTCGAAGCCAGGGACCGTTGTCGGGCCTCTGATACCAGTGGATAGATCTACCTGTTTGACTGCCCGCCCGTGCCCTGAAGCCCAGACAGGGCCACAGAACTGCAATGATACATGCGGTACCCAATGTTTATGTAACTTCTCTGGGTTTCCCCAGGTCACTTGCAGATTCAAGGAGGGATTGTAGCCACACCAGTCTGTTTCTGCCGTGGCTCTGTCTCCCCATGCGCTATTTGCGGTGTAGGAAAGGTCTAGGAAGGGTAAACTTTTTGAGCCTTTTGAGAGCTCCAGATGAGTAGATCTGAAAGATTAAAAGATATCGACTTGAAATCGAAAGTTTCCTGTAGGGGCTGGGGGCCAGTAGGGTAGGGACAAGAGGCCAACCCTCTTCCTAAGGGATCATGGGTATTATGATTTAGCCTTTTCCCATCAGGCCATTTTATAGGTGGGGAAGATCAAAGAGATTCCACTATATCCCTGAGGCCGCACAACTATAGCCTGGCAGAACCAGAGACAGCTGTCGGCACCCCTACCTCATTAGTGTTCTGTAACTGGCAGATCCCCATTCGGGTGACATAGGAGAGAGGCCTGAGATCCTGGGGTTTGGGTGGGATGCGGACCCGACATCGAGGCACCAGCCCGAGATCCCCGGGCTGGTAGGTTGTGATGGTCGAGAGCTGTTGCAGCAGAGAAGCATCCCCTTTCGTGCATGTCTGGGCGATGAGTCGGCTGTGGAGAGGGACCCACGGTCATCCCCTCCGTCCCCATGAGAGGAGGCCGAGGAGACTCAGAAAAATACTGGAGGGCTATCTGCTCACCTCTCTTTGGGTAGGCCCGGGGGCTGCTTGTCCTGGTGGGAACCCATGTCCGGCTGTGTTTTCAAAACCACACCCGAGCTGAGCAAACCCAGCAGTTGCTGCAGCAGCTCCTTGCGCTGCAGTTGGAACACCACATCAAAGTCGCCATCTTCTGTCTCTGCTCGCATCTGTAGGTGTGACATGAGGTGGGTGAAATCACCACAGGGGCCCAGATACCCACCTGCCTCCACGCGAGATTCTCCAGGGCCACTGCGTGCTTTCTCAGTGCCAAGTTATCAGACTGGGAAGACGGAGGCTCGGAGCTCTCCAGAGCCTCTCTTTGGAGGTTTGAAAGGCATCTTTTCTCTCTCCTGTTCTTCCTCCATCTGCCACTGCCTCCCAGGGATTAAGGGTGTGCACTGCCACACCCTTTTTATTTTACAAGACACTTGAGTTGCCCAGGCTGGCCTTGAACTCATTCTGTAGCTCCAGTCAGGTCTTGAATTTGCAATCCTCCTGCTTCCGCCTCCTCAGTCCCTGCTATGATTAGACCCACCTCCTCCAGATCCAGAATGAGAAAAGGAGTCTGGCCATAAGCCTCTCCTAAAAGAGGCCCTCTACGCTTTGCCCTAGTGCTTCTTGGTATCTCCCACACTTGCTTGCCTGCACAATGTCCTGTAGTAGGGAGGTGGCCTGGGTCAGGACAGTTTTAAGGTTTGCCCGAATTTTCTGTGCCTTGGTCAGCTCCTCCTGTAGCCGATTCGCCTCCGCCCGCTGCTCCTTCAGGTGCTCTTCCAGCTGCTCTTTCTCGCTCCTGGTCCGGGACAAGACAGCGACGAGACAGCACGCAGCTTGCCCCATCTTCGCGCTTGGCCAGGCACCATCTCTTCCCTGGGCCCCGCCTTTTCTGCGCAGTTTATCTAAATCCTTGTCTGACCGTCCAAACCCCAAGACCCTAGGCAAAGGCCCTCCCTAGCAGACTCCCACCTGCTCCCACCCAGCTCAGACTCGCCTCAGGGTCTGGTGGTCCTGTTGCAGATTCTGGAAGTTTTGCTGCAGTTGGGACAGCAGGAGGCGCAGTTGCTCCGCCTCCTCTGTTCCCCTTTTCTGTTGGCGGCACTTCTCTGTCAGCATGAGGATAATCTGCAGTGGTGGGTGGGTGTCATAGGGCCGTCGTGGGCTCCACTCAGTTATGGGGCAAACAGACTCCAGAGCTAGGGCCAGCACCCCAATGAGGAAAGCCTGGGACCTCTCTGCAAACTGTCCCCACTCGTGACTTGGTTCTGGCATAGGGTCCACCCTCATTTCAAGGGAGGAGGGCGTGGCGGCCACACCTTCTGATTCCCTATGTTCTTTCTGGCCATCATCTCTTGGGTGTTCTCCAGCATCTCCAGCTGTTGGCAGAGCTTGTCCGCTGTGCCCTTGAGCCGCTCGTTCTCCTGCAGTAGCTTCTCGCCTTGCTGGGACACCTTGGTCAGCTGCAGAGTCACATTGTTGTTCTCCAGGATGGCCCGCCTGGTCGTCTCCCACATCTGGTTGGTGGCCACCTTGCGGAACTCGGTGGCCACCAGGTTCACACGCTGGATGATTTCTTTCCTCAGCCTTGCCAGGAGGGAGGGATTGGGAGTCAAGTAGATGGGTATAAGTCTTGGTACCCCCTTTTTTGGGGGGGGGGGTCCCAAGTACCCAGACTCTTCCCCGAAGAATTTCTGGGCCTTTGGAATTTGAACCATCGAAACATTCTTACCTATTGGATAAACACAAGAAGTGACAAGAGGACAGGGAGTGTCCAGTGCCAGCCTGGGCCCTTTCGTCCCCACCCCCATAAGTCCCAGTCAGGGCTCTGGGGCAGAGGCTGTGGAGTCCATGGCTCCCTTCTGGAGAGCTGTGTGGCCCTGGCAGGTCCCTGGCCCGCCCACCTGTCCTTGTCCAGCACAGACTTCTTCTCCAGGTTGTACACGTAGTCCTTGTACTCGCCCTCCTGCCTCCGAAGCTGCTCTTCCAGAGCCATGTACTTCTCGGTGAGTTCCTCCTTCTGCAGCCGGAATTCCTCCAGGGAGCTCAGCTTGACCCCTGCCCGTCGGGCCACAGGGCTGGTGAGGGGCTGCTGCTGGGGGCTTTGACTGACACCCCTCTGGGTCTCAACTTACCCCAACAGGACTGGACTGCACGTGGATGGCCCTGCCACACAATCTAATCTCAGCAAGCCTTGTTCAGGTCTCCTTAAGTCCCCCTTGAAACCTCCCCACATAAGAGTGGCCATGCTGACAGCACCTGACCCTGGGCAGACAAGTCTCAACCTCCCCTTTCAGATGGGTGGCATAGATAAAATCCTCCATTTTAAAGCAGTTCCTCATCTCTGAACTAGGGAAGGGAGAGCATTTCTGGCCTTGGGAATGCATGGACAATCAAGGCGGATTGTGTTTGGAGTGGCAAACAGCTGCTATGACCCAAGGCAGCTGCGGTATCCCCAGCTCCCAGGGGAGGCCCTGCCTCAGCCAGTGACAGCTTGGATGCGAGCCTTGCTGCCTTTAGTGGCAAATTCACACAGGGGTGCCGTGGGTCCCCTGGTCCCCTCACCGAGGGCGATGTTCTCTGTGGTGAGCTGGTCCTTGGTTTCCTGGAACTCATGGCGCACCTGGGCCAGCTGAGCCTCGAACGCGTCCTTCTCCATCTCCTTGGCCACCTGGAGGCTCTGCAGCTGGTCGTTAAGGTCCGTGATCTCATCCACCCTCTGGTTGAGCGTGCGCTTGAGGAAGGCCACAATCTCCTTCTTGTTGTTGGCCAGCTGCTCGAACTCCTGACGGAACAGCTTCTCCTGCACAGCGAGCTCATCCCATTTCCGTTGATACCTGGGGTGGGACAAGGCGGAGATGCAGGGTCAGCCAGGGCCTGCTCTTCAGACCCCTCTTTCAGAAAGGGCCATCTGAAGTTTCCCATAGTCTGAAGCGACCATTATGCTTCACGCTGGAAGCCTCAGCCTTGGCCCGTGCTCAGCATTTAGACTGTCTTTCTGTTTTAAAGGTGTGTACGTAAACCTGAGGTCAATCTAAAGCCTGATAGTTTGGCTAGGCTGGGGAGCTGGGGAGCTTCAGAGAGCCCCTCCCATCAAGGTCAGGGTTAAAGGACACAGGACACTGCCGTTGCCTGGCTTTCTTCAAGGTTCTGGGATCCTGAACTCTAGCTTTCCTGCTTGCTTGACATCTCCCTAGCCAGCATTTTCTATTTCTTCTTAAATTTTTGTTGTTGTTTTGAGACAGAGTCTCATTGTATAGTTTTGGCTATCTTAGAACTCACTGTATAGACCAAGCTCCCCCCCCACCCCCGCCACCAGCTCTGCCTCCTGAGTGTTGGGATGAAAGGTGAGATCCTGAGAGGTCACCTCATTCAGATGTGAGTCCCACGGAGACTGAGTCTATACTGTGCTTGCAGCCGTACCATGTTCACACCTGTTTCCAGTTTTGTTCGGAAGTTGTGCATTTGCTGTGGACCCCCCCCCCCAGTAACACAGACAAGGAAACTGAGGCTCAGAGAGATGAAGAAACTAGAAACTGACAAAACCAGAACTTGAACCCAGGCAATCAGACCTGGAAGCTGAGGCTCTTACCCACAATGCCTGTCTCTACCGTCAGCACTCTGGGCTGGCCAAGCCATTAGCACCCCTACCTCTGCATCTCACGACCTAATAGTTTGGCAAACATTACTCAGTAACTATGTGTTAAACGTGTTTTTCCTGATACATTTCATCTGGTGTCTTAGGTCAAGGAACATTTGTTATTTTTATTTGTTTAGTTAGTTATTGGAGACCCGGTTTCTCTGTGCAGCACTGGCTGTCCTGGAACTCTGTAGACTAGGCTGACCTCTAACTCACAGAAATCCACCTGCCTCTGCCTCTCAACTGAGTGCTGGGATTAAAGGCGTGCGCCACCACACCCGGCTTTTATTATGTCTATTGTTGTTAGTAGTATTTGGGTTTTGACATTTGTAAGTTCTTTTAAATATTTATTTATTTTATGTATATGAGTACACTGTCTCTGTCTTCAGACACAGCAGAAGAGGGCATCAGATCCCATTACAGATGGTTGTGAGCCACCATGTGGTTGCTGGGAATTGAACTCAGGACCTCTGGAAGAACAGTCAGTGCTCTTAACAGCTGAGCCATCTCTCCAGCCATCATTTGTAAGTTTTGTTTGTTTGTTTGTTTTGTTTTTTTGAGACAGGGTTTCTCTGTGTAGCCCTGGCTGTCCTGGAACTCACTTTGTAGACCAGGCTGGCCTCGAACTCAGAAATCCGCCTGCCTCTGCCTCCCAAGTGCTGGGATTAAAGGCGTGCGCCACCACCGCCCGGCCATTTGTAAGTTTTAAGAGTGCCATATTTACTGGTTTCAAATGGGTTAACTGAAGCATTTGGAGAGTTGCTTTATTCTTTTTTTTTTTTTTTTTTTTTTTTTTGTTTTTCGAGGCAGGGTTTCTCTGTATAGCCCTGGCTGTCCTGGAACTCACTTTGTAGACCAGGCTGGCCTCGAACTCAGAAATCCGCCTGCCTCTGCCTCCCAAGTGCTGGGATTAAAGGCATGCGCCACCACTGCCCGGCGAGTTGCTTTATTCTTAATTCATAAATTTTTTGAATGAATAGTGCTTATAAGGCATTTCAGGGTGTGGGTGCCTTTGTGGGGAGAGGAAGCGCCCTTCCGTAAGAGGAGTCAAAGGTCAGGACTGTCATCCTGCTGCCTCTTATTCCTGGGGTAATTTCCCCAGTGCCCCGTGTGTGCCTTTCTTGTAGGAATAGTATAAAGCAGAGACACACGGGCCTGCCTGGGTCACACCGCTCAGTGCCAGCTGTGATTTTTCTCAGCATCAACCATATGAGCTGCTACTGCCTTGTTGTCTTTTGTTTATATATTTATTTATTACAGATGTTTGATACTCAGGCATATATGCAATATTCACATGTGTATGGAGGCCAGAGGTTGGCATTTGTTGAGGACCCCCATGACATGTAAAGATGTAGGTGCTCTGATAATTATACCCATTTTACAGATAAGGAAATAGGGGTTCTCCACCTTATATATTGAGTTAGAGTCTCCTACCTGAACTCAGAGCTCACAAGTTCGCCCGTCTAGCCAGCCTGCTCTAGTGCAGTGGTTCTCAACCTTCCTAACACTGTATTCTTTAATATGAAGTTTCTCCTCTCATGGTGATCCACAACCATAACATTACTCTCATTGCTACTTCATAACTGCAATTCTGCTACTACTGCAAATTGTAAATAACTGTACTTTCCGATGGTCTTAGCAGTCAAGGCCAACAGGTTGAGAAGCAATGCCTCGGGGGACCTTTTATTTCCACATCCCATGCACTGGGGCTCCAGGTGGGCACCACATCTACCCATTTGTATGAGTGTTGGGGATCCAAATTCTCGTCCTCACGTTTGAGTGGCAGGTGGCTTAGTCACTGGGCCATCTCCCCGCCACTTACTTACCTTTTTAAGTGCTATACTTTGGGACTGGGTCAGGTGCTTCCTGTCAGCAAGTTAGCTTCTTGCTGCTTGTTCTTTTGAAACAGGGTCTTACCCTGTAGTCCAGGCTAAGTTCCTGCTGGAACTTGCATGCATGTGGGCTGGGCTGTGTGCACAGCGGAGGTCAGAGGACAACCTGCAGGAGTTGGTTCTATCCCTCTACCATGTGAGTCCTGGTGACGAGGGGCAAGTACCACTGAGTCATATCACCAGCTCTCAAAGTAATTTTAAAGTAAGAAAAATAATGAGCAGATAGTATCTCTAAATGCTAAGAGGGATGCTTCCCTGCTACCTGTCACAAAGGAACCCAGCCCTAAGAGGGAGTGGTACAGGCAAGAAAATCTCCTTAGTTCCCATTTAGGGACCTGTAGTGGTTCACACTTAGAATCTCAGCACTTGGGAGGCCGAGGCAGGTAGATCAACATGAGTCTGAGGCCAGCCTGGGCTAAAGAGTAATATCCTGTCTCTAAAACAAAACAAATACATAGGGAAACAGACCCAGCCTGTTTAAACAAGACCGGGGTCTTGACATAAGGAAAGAGGGAATGAGGAGTCCTCCTGGGTCACCAGGGGAAAACCATTTTCAATTTATTTCACCAATTAAACTACATTTTTATAATGTTTACAGTCCCATCCTGCTGGAGCGGGCCAGGGTGGGAGTGGGGTGTTACTTGGGATTGAGCTGCTAATGCTAATTTAGCAGTGTGCTTCCCATGCTCTAGGAATCCATTTACCCTCTAACCACTTGCAGGGTTACCTGGTTACTTGAGGAAAATAAGGCAGGGAAGGATAGGGCCTGGCCAGAGCCCAGGTCTAAGGCCTTATCTGAACCTGTGAGCCTCTGGCCTGGAAGCACTAGCTTCCCTGCTGGCCACCCACCGGGCCAGCCTGTCCTCCAGGTCTTGGATCTGTTTGTGGTAGAATTCCTTCAGCTCCTCCACCATGGCCAGCTCTGGAGTCTTGAACTCACTGGTCCCCTTCCTGCCCCCCGGCTTCTTGCCCTGCATCTCCTTGCCTCCTTTGCTTAGCTTCTTTTTTGGAGCCATGACTGATGGCAACCACTCTTTCAAGTCCCCTTTAAGAAGTCAGATAGTTGCTAAGGAAGTTGTTTCCATACATAGCAACAGTGAGGCTGGGCTTTAAAGGGCCACTGTCCTCTTCCTGGCGGGATCCTGTGTCTGGCCTTTCAGAGCAGGACACCCAGCTCTTGAGTACAGGAAGACCTTTCCTTCCCTCAAATGGAAATAAATCACAATCATCACGGACCCTAGCCTGTCACTTTGGGACTTTGGGATAATCAGAAACAATCGCTGAGCTTCCAGGCTAAGAAGTGTCTCCCCTAGATCAACCTGCCAATTCTTTAGTGGCATAGCCACACGACATTTTGTATTAGAGACTCCCATGCCGGGGTCTTCGGAGATCGTTAAAGCTCAGTGTCAGGGATTCATCTGTCCAGTGCTATCCCAGGGAGATGCAGTTCTTTCTGAAGCTTTGGTTTGTCCCCTGGAGTCGGGGATGGGAGACAGTCGGCATCCACCCAGCTGGCAGGTGCTCTAACTGGCCCTTCTGGTCTCTAGCCTTTCGGCACTGAGCTATCTTGCCAGGCACACTGGGCTTTTTTCAGTTCATGAGTGTGTCTGCTCTTTGGTCCCCAGGCTTTCTTGGGGACCATCATTATATTCAGTGATGACTGAGCACTTAGTGGGTTCGCTATGAGTGGGGCTCAACTTTGAGGGTGTCACAGAAGGGAACATCTATCACATGCAAAGCCCTAGAGGAAATTCCACTCAGGTCTGCCTGAATCTCCCAGCCACTGGAATTCAGACTCCATGGGAGTCAATGCCTGTTTAACCCCCTGGAAGGACGGAGCAGCCACAGCGTGTGGTCTGGGATCCTGGGTGACTGGGCTAGCAGTTTCTGCTTTGATGTGCTTTGGCCTGCTGCAGTATCTTCCACACTGAAGATAGGCTACAGCTTTTGGAGGAGTGGCCCCAGGCTTCCTATGAGCTCTGGGACACTAGGAGCTAGGGCTTCCAAAGGACGATGTGATATTTCTTTGCTGTTTGATGAGATCAGGGTGGAGAGGAATGAAGAAAGCCTGGGCCAAGAGATGTCAGAAAAGAGAAAGAGTGGTAGCCCAGCATGCCATGCACCTGTAATCTCGGCTTCTTTGGGGTGGGGTGGGGCTGGGGGGCACAACACAGGCTCAAGGTCAACCTGAGCAACTCATCAGGTCTGTCTCAATGTAAGAAAACATGGGCCAGCAATACGGCTCACTGGGTAAAACTGCTTGTAATGCCTAGAAGAGTGAAAGGGGAAACGTTGTTCTCCGACCTCTGCGTGCACAGCACTGCACACACAAATACAGTGATAATAAAACAGAACAAGGAGCAAGTGAACGGACGCCTAGAAAACAGCAGAAAGAGGTTAAAGGTCCATTCCCATAGTGCGAGGGACAGGGGACTCTGGGGGGAAGGAACAAGTGGTATTTAATGCTGTTTTGTTACTCGGTTTAGAATTCAAGGCCCTGGCTGGAGAGATGGCTCAGAGGTTAAGAGCACAGCTGCTCTTCCAGAGGTTGTGAGATCAATTCCCAGAAACCACATGGAGGTTCACAACCATCTGCAATGGGGTCTGATGCCCTCTTCTAGTGAGTCTGAGTGTACTCATAGTACTCATACTATAGTGTACTCGTATACATAAAATAAATATTTTCAAAAAATAGAATTCAAGTCCCTGTGTTGGATCCCATTCCAGGCATTCTGATGACCCGACGCCCAGTTATCTGAAGTCTTCCAGGAGTGATCTTGAAACCCAGCACCCCTTCGAGCCCCAGCTTCCTCATCTGTAAAGTGGCAGGGGACCCACCTAACACATGTCTATGAGAGGCCTGGCATGATTGCTACATGGCTGTCTTCACCATAGTCAGCTTAGAAAGCGAACCTTGGAGGAGCTGGGTGGGATGTTCTACAAGCCAAACTGGCATCTGTCTTCACGTGTTCAGCTGGGATTGCGAAGATCATCTCGCTGAGTTTGTTCACTGTTGACCTTCCCTTCTAGAAGGGGATGGGGACAGTCTCTGGACCCAGCTGTGCATACAGCTGCCCTTCCCAACCAGCTGTATGCAGTTTTGCCCTAACTGCATGTGGCTTCAGGGTTCTGGGAAGGGGGCTGGCATATATAGTCTGGGGAAGGATAGGGAAGGAGTGCCATCTCTATAGCCATCAAATCTCCAGAGACACTGCTTTGGGCTTCCCCAGGCTCCCGTTTGTTACCCCTCACTCGGGTTCTGAGCCCAATAAACTCATTGATTCTCCAGGGATACCTGTGGTGGAATCAAACTTTGGTTTGTCTTTAGGACCGTAGAAAGGTAGGTAGATGTTACTTAGTCTGCTCCTCAACACACTCATAACCTTGGGCAAAAATTTCTGGCCTTGGGAATGCATGGACAATCGAGGCGGATGTAAGATCTACAAAGTAACCTTGAGTTGATACATTCCTTCCTGCAGTGAAAGTGTCATTTTCTGTTACTGTGACAAGAGACCTGAGCTGGATAATCTATACAGAGGTTTAGTTGACTTAAAAAAAAAAGTGTATGGATGTTTTGCCTGTATATCTGCATGCAGTCCCCACAGACGCCAGAAGAGGGAGACAGATCCTTGGAATTGGAGGTTGTAACTCATCCTGTGGGCATCAAACTCCAGTCCTCTGAACCGCTCTTAACTGCTGAGCCAACTCTCCAGCACTAATTAAGTTTTTTTTTTTTTTGTTGTTGTTGTTGTTGGTTTCTTTTTTCAAGACAGGGTTTCTCTGGCTGTCCTGTAACTCGATCTGTAGACCAGGCTGGCCTCAAACACAGAGATTCACCTGCCTCTGCCTCTCCAGTGCTGGAAAGGTGTGCACCATCACTGCCAGGCGATTTTTGATGTGTTTTGTGGTGCTGGGATAAAGCCTGAGACCTCATACATGTTGGGTAAGTGTTCTACCCGGCTTCATATCCCAACTTTCCAAGTTCTAACTTATTCTTTAGTCTTGAAACAATCTCACTAAGGCTGACCCTGAACTTGCTCTGTAGTCTGGGCAACCCTAGAACTAAAAATCCTATCCCTGCTTCTTAAACAGCTGTACCCCAGGCCTGGTTTATTCAGCTGCTTATGGAGGTCCAGGGTCACTTCACTGATGACTGGAACATGTGAGAGAGAAGACTGTTGTGAGAAACTGAGGCAGGAAGAGGCCAGGCTTGACTACAGAACAGCATCCAGTTAGATCCACAGTACCATCAGTAACCCTGGCATTTCCCGAAATCTTTCCCAGGACAGACACACGGGCAGCCAAGCTCCTACCCAGCACGTGAATGCCCGGGGTCAAGCCATATCCAGACGTTAGCAGGGGAGCACTGAATGAGCCCCACTGCTCTGGGAATCTTTGGTTTCTCTGGACCAGCCTCAGAGCAGGACTCCCTAGTTCATGGGACACCACCGGCTTCCAAGCTGGAGCAAAGTCTACATGCTCAGTTGAGACAGGGCACTGCAGTACCTGTGGCAGGGGTGTTCTAGGAGGTTGAAAAGCAGTTCCTCGTGTCAAGGCGGGTCCTTATTTATTTTTATTTAATCATTGCTTTGAGACAGTGTTTCACTGTGCTGCCTTGGCTAGGCCTGGAACTAATTATGTAGACCTGACTGGCTGAACTCAAAAGAGATCCCCCTGCCTCTGCCTCCCGAGTACTGGGACTAAAGGTGGATGCCCACCGAGGCAGCATCTTTTTGCTGCCTGAGGCTAGAGCCAAGCTTTGTCTCCAGATAGGAGATAGGTACAGATGCCAATGCAAGCCACAGTCCCCTGGATCCAGAAGACTCCAAGCCGCGGCCGTGGGATGGCTGGCCTCCGCTAGAGTGAAACTAGCTCTGCAGTGGGCCCGACACCGTGAGTGAGAGCTGACGTCTTTATTAGACTCAAATGCTGCAGTACAGGACGGTACAGAGTGGTACACGGTTGTGCTTCCATACTTTAAACACTGAGATTCAAGAGTTTCAAGTTAACAAGTTTCAAGACAGACTAGCTTTTTTTTTTAAATATCCATTTGAGAAATTAATTATATAAATAACATAAAGGAAATCCCACGTGTTCGACAAACAAGGCCCTGAAGCATGAGCATTGCTTGACCAGAGGGAAGGGACGGGGAAGCGGCTACAGAAGAAATCAACCAGTGCTACTATGGTTCAGTCCTAAGGGAAAAGGGTCACTGGAGAGGGGCAGGGGAGAGGCCTGAGAACTAAGGCGAGGAGAGAGACTCGAGTCAGGGAGGGAGGAGGGCGCAGGACACCTGCGGCAGGCGTACACCACGTTTGCGAAGACAGCACGAGACACAGTAACACATACAAGTCTGCGGGAGGGAGAGAGGGAGGGAGAGGGCTGGGCAGGGGACATTTTTGTGACTTCCACTGTCTTTGTTTCGCGACTACAGCAGCAGGGTGAGCGGCGCTCGGGAGCTCCTGCATTCTGAGGGTGGAGACCATCCTTTCAGCAGCTGCTTCTGGAGCGTCTGCTTTAGAGCTAGCTAGGTCTTATACAGTGATGACGGATACAAGGAATAAAATGTCCTTTTCATACAACCACAATGACACGACTGTACACGACACAAAATTAAGATTGATGACGTATCTTGAGCTGAGGATGCTCTGGCCGAGCAGCAGGGCCCCCATTCCCCAGGCCTGGCTTACAGCAAAGCACCCTTTGACCAGAGTGCCAAGCCCACACCTTCCAGTTCACTCCTGAACCTTGACCTCTATCAGGCTGTTTTCAGGTGAAGCTTCGGAAGGAAGGGGGCTGGTCAGACCTATCTGGAGGCCCCAGGGTACTAGGCATGCTGATTTAGCCTGGAGGACCTAATTTGTTACAACAGTGTGGACACAGGTGAGGGAAAGCAGTGTCAGGCTCTGGAGACCACACTGGCTGGCACTCAGACTGGCTTCCTGTGGGCACCCTGAGCCTCCACCCACAGCTGCAAAGAGGAGGCTTGTTCCACGCTGGCCTCCAGAGGTGTCTGCTCACCGCTTCTCAGCATCTGTGCATGAGAACGGAGTGAGCAGGGGCTAAAGAGAAAAACATCACTTCCTCAGCATGTCATATCTGGGGGACAGACAGCTTATGATTCCCGATAGGAGCAGAAATGAGTCCAAACAAGCTTTGGGAAACACCCACACGTCTACCTTTCCATATTCAAGCAATGTGCACACATGGGACAGGGCTATATACAGGTCACAGGGTCATAAATAAGGGAGAGTCCACTTGGTCCAGAGTTCTGACGCTTCTGCAGTGTGGAGTTTGCGTGTGAACTTACTGTGGGATACGTACAGAAGATACTCGTTTTTAAAAAACAACACATTACTCTCTTGCTTTTCAGAGGACAAGATGGGGTGTCATCGCACAGGAGAAGAACTCAGCGCGGCAACAGGGTGGCCAGGGCGTGCAGGGCTGGGGAGGCAGCAGAGTAACCGAGGTGTCGCACTGGGGAGCTGCAGAGCATTGTGGGAAGGGAGCCAGGGTTTTGGAGGGGCAGCTAATTTTTTAACTGCTTATTTCTTCATCTGTTTTATTCAGCTTCTTCAGCGTGTCCAGCAGTTTCTGTGGGGTGAGAATGTGCGTGGATCCTGGGAAGGCAGAGAAGACAGTGAGCTCACTCACCCATTGCAGTCTGAGGCTTCTGTCCCCGATTCTCCATCCCCCCAACCCTGGTCTGGGTCCAGTGGAAGCTGGGAAGGGTTTGGGGATGGAACCCTTGGGCCCCCATCAACTAGGTTAAGGAAGCATTTAGGCTCAGGCAGAGTCCCAGGCTGACCCAAGAACCACTTCTCAGAGCCCAGCACCATCTGTTAGGTGACTGGTGGCTGCTTCATTATCTATTGAAGTGAAGGTGAAGCCAGGTAGAGAAATTTCAAATAATAGTTAGAGACAATGGCTGAGAAGGGCAGAGGCTTGTAGGTGTCTCTTTGTGGGGAGAATGGTACCTGGCAGGGCATGGGGACCCACTAAACTCTGGAAGCCAGCATGTTGGTGCTGGCACAGTGGGGGGACCTCAGGTGTGAGGGAAAGGGCAGGGACCTGAGGCCTTACCTTGTGGAGACCGTATTGTAAGAGACTTGTATTGTAAGAGATTAGAAATGCTTGCCAAAGTTTAAGCTAATGGAATCAGATATACTTCTAGAGCAAAGGTTAAAAAAAATACAAATAAAAAAATTTAAATGAAAGCCTTTTTCAGAGAGATGTAGGTGCACTAAAATGATGCATGGACCGAGTGGTCTGGGCATGGGCTTAATAAACAGAATGGAGGTGACGGTGGCGTGAGCATGAGGCATGCATGCACGCGGCAGTGGGTGCAAAGCAGGATCCTGGAGGGACAGGAGAACTAAAGGAAAGGTCCGTTCTTGAAAATGTGCCTCCCTGGGGACCTGCAAGCAGGCCTCTGTGCGAGTGGGGAGCAGAGACCCCATTCTAGACTTCCGTTCCAAGGGCAAGGAACAAGGCTCCCTGTGCCTCTGACCACCACTTGCTTAGTGACCTAGAAGCTTCCTGGTCAGTCTGGAACAGTCGAAGAACAACAATTGAGAGGATCCTCCAGGTCCTGTATCTGCATTCGCTATTCTGGTCCAGAAGTACATCCCTGGCTATACCCGGGGTCAACAATCATGCCACCCCGGGTGTTCCCTGCACTGGCCCTGGGCTTTAAGGTTGTTTTGTTAATCTGCAGAGGTGCAGCTCCTTACACAGAGTGCATGTGTAGTCAGGAGTATTTTATACTGCCCTTTCTGCTCAAGCACACTCACTAAAGTGAGCTAGCTAGTCTTCCTAGGAGTCCTAGCGCAGGCCAAAGGTCTTCGCAAGTGACGGGACATGAGCATGAGCTAGTACCAGGGGAGGACTGTCCAGACCTCCACTCCCTCCGCGCAGCTGGATCCAGTGAGGAGTGGCCTAGGGCTTCCCAAAGTCCACAGTGAATATACTGGTGTGAGAATGCCCTGCTCCCCGTGCTGGAAACTAGTCCAGGAAACTGCAAGTTTCGATCTTGAAGGCAAATTCAAAGGGGCTCCTTTGATCAGAGGGTTGTTTCAAAGGACCTCCTCACTTCTCACATGTACATTCAGAGAGTCAGGGAGCTCAGGGAACCTATGATCTAGAATTTTCTGATACTATTTTATTCCTAACCATTGGGCCTTCCAAATCTTTACTAAACTGTCTCAGTACTGCACAAGGAACTCAGTACCGCCCATACCTCAAAGTGAGCGAGGTGAGCCCCTAAGTTGCATTTTGCAGTTGATTTCAGGTTGGCTTCCTAAAGGTTGTCTACTTTGGCTTTCTTCTAGTCCACACAGCTGGGCAACTATGAAGTGCCAGCAGTGGCCTCCCAGTGACGGAGCTGTGGCATATTCAAATGCCCATCTCATTCTTCAAAGACTTAGGGGTGGCTCTCTGGATTAAGAGCTCCCTGGAGCCTTCTAGGAAAGAAGCCAGCCTTATCAGAGGGACATGCAAGGGATGCTTGTATGTCAGAACCAATGGCCAACCCGGAACACAGCAGAATATTCTCTAGATAAGCACACACAAAAACCTGACGAGTGAGGGTGGTGATGGGGGTGATGGGAGCACACGCCTTTAATCTCAGCACTTAAGAGGCAGAGGCAGAGGCAGGTGGATCTTTTTGAGTTTGAGGCCAGTCTGGTCTACAGAGCTAGTTCCAGGACAGATACACAGAGAAACTCTGTCTTACATGTGCACTAAATAGGTCTAATCCAGCCTCATAAGCATGTACACTGAATAGGTCTAATCTAGCCTGAGAGTTCTTTCATTTGTTTTTGTTTCTTTTTAAAAACAACTTTCATTTTATATACGTGTTTTACCTTTCAATGCATCAGCGCACCATGTCTGTCCCTGGTGCTCAATGAGGCCAGAAGAGGGCACTGGATCCCCTGTGACAGGATCCTGTGAGGGCATTGGGAATCGAACCTGGATCCTCTGGAAGAGCAGCCAGTGCTCCTAACCACCACACCATTTCTTCAACCCCTCTCTCATTTGTTCTGATGACTTCCTGGCCACCCCCTCACGACTGGCACTACTGACCTGCACCCGAGGTGAGGATGTGAGAGTGTAATCACCAGCCCTCACTCAGGGCCATCAGAGGGATGACCCATGAGGCTGGGGGATTTGGAGTTCTTCAATGGTCAAGGTTCCCCTGACCCACAGCTGCGCTGGGACTGGAGAGAGGATCTAGGAAGGGCACTGTCTCCCAGAACACATACCTGCTGGGGCCACTCTCCCTTGTGTCTGGGCCTTAAAGATAAGCTACAAACGGTGACCTCTAAGGGTCTGCACTACTACTATCTCTGGTCACCTGGAAGGTCACACAGGAGTGACGGCTTCTCTCTGCCTCTGGCCTCGCTGACTCAGGCTCTGGGGTTTGCCATCGCTTCGTCTCCCTGCTTCCCTCTAGACAGATATACTTTAAATCTATTTATTTGTTTTTGAGACAGGGTCTGGCTATCCTCGAACTCTCATATAGACCAGGCTGGCCTCAAACTCGCATAGATATGCCTGCTGCTGCCTCCTAAGAGGCAGATTAAAGTTGTGTGTCACAGTGTACTGCTTGTTTATTTAATTTTTAGACACACTGTGTCACTAGGTTACCCTTGAACTTGAGACCCGAGTGCCTCTGTCTCCTCAGGCCTCGGTGGACAGGAGTTCAGCTCTATGCTTTACTACCTATTGACCGTGCTCTTCAGAGGAAGAGGAGCACAGGGAGAATGGAGCTGAGGTCCAGGTCATGGCCAAGTCCATTTCTTGGCTCACAGCTATTGCCCTGGAGGTGATACCTCTCTGCTGGGGGAAGTAGGGGTAAATGGAGTGGCTTACTATTTCTTCTTGCAGCGTGGAATCCACACTAAGCCAGCCAGCTCCTGCTGGCAATCTTGTCAAGCTTCAGAAGAGCCATAACCCTGAGATGCACCAGGAGGCTAGAGGTATGTATGCATGGCTGCAGGCCTGCATCTGATCTAATAAACGCAGACCGACTCCAGGGAGCCTTGGTGCAGTGGCCAGGGCTCTCTCACTGTGACTTAAAGGACACTCCAACTTACTAGCTCACTGGGTCACATGTCAACTTATGTTGAAAGAACATTTTTAGAGCCCATAATAAAACAGGTAAAAATACTGAGGAATTACTAACACGCTTAAAGGATAGAAACGGAGGAGTGAGGAGGGTCTGGTCAGTCACCAGACAGACAGGATGCCCCAGAGCAACAAGCTCGGGGGGTCAAGAACAGATTTCCCAAGGGATGGAGCTTATTAAGAGATGAGAGAGAGAGATGAGAGAGAGAGAGAGAGAGAGAGAGAGAGAGAGAGAGAGAGAGAGAGAGAGAGAAAGTGATGTCTTCCTTTCTTCCTCCCATGCCAGGCAACCTGTCTACCACTAAGGCACATCCAGCCCTCTTTTCACCTTTTAAAAAAGCTTTAGTTTTAATTATGCATAAGAGTGTGAGTGTGCACTCATGCACGCAGGTGCCCACAGAGGTCTAAGGCATTGGATATTCGAGCCAGCGTTACAGGAGGCTGTCAGTGGCTGAGCGGAGCTGGAACAGTCTGGTCCTCTTCAGGAGCATCACGTGCTCTTAACCACTGGGCCATCTCCCCAACCCACTGGGCCATCTCCCCAACCATGTTTTGACTTTTTATTTTGAGACACAGTCTTGTTAAGTTGCCCAGACTGGTCCTGAACTCACTCTGTAGCCCAGGCGGGCCTTGGGCCCGCCTCTGCCTGCTGAGTAGCTGGGATGGCAGCCTGCCCCACAGCACTGGGGTAAAGCAGACCGAGAGAGTGCAGTTCTGCAGGGTGGGTGCGGGGTGCAGTGTTGCCACAGAACCTACAGCAGCTGGAGGGCAGGCATCCCTCAGCGCTGCACCTGTCCTGAACAAAGATGTCCACCCCTCTGCCTTCCACTGTCCCCTGGCCACTCCTCTCACCCTCAGGTGCCAAGTGTTGGCCTTTTACGTGTGGCCATCCTGAATGTCCGCTGGCCTCATTCTCAAGCTTCCATACCCTGTAGGAGCTGCCTTTCACCCTGGGCAGCAGGCTTGGGCACCCTGCCTCAGACAGCCCTAACCCGAGTCTCCTCTTTGAGGAGGAGTCACACAGCTACGGTCACTTGATTTAACCCCAGTGACTGCGCAGCGTTCACCCAGGGCGTGAATGAGTTGGCGGATGGAGCCCAGGGTGTGAAGGCGGCACTGGACACATTTTCAATCGGCGTTAAGAACTGCAAGCATTTTCTTGGAAAAAGGAAATCAAAGAAATGATAAAGTAAAAAGAGAAAAAGAAAGAGAGAGAGTGACAGGATCATCAAAGAAAGCCCTTCGGAGCAGAAGAGTTTCTTTCTGGAATAAGCTGCTTTTACTTTGTCTCTTTGGCTCTCACTCCATTGTTGGAGCCTGATCCTCAAAAGATACCCTAGAGGACTCCCTGAAGTCGGGGTGTCTCAGGTCCATGAGGAATTTGGTGGGAGTGAGAATGTGAGTAGAACCTGTGGGAGAACAGAGGCCGGCTGAACGAGGCGCCCCGGACATGCCAACGGAGGCCCCAGTGCCCGAAGCCGGAGCGGCGTGAGAGTGAAGCATGCACAGGCACACGCACACATGTAAGGCACATGCACACACGTGTGCAGGCAGTGAGGTGCGACATGCACGAAGCATGTGAGGCCACACAGCGGATGATGGCTGTTTTAGGGAAGCCCCTCCATGAACCCACAAGGGCAGCTCTCTGTCCCTGGGTCTCCACCCTCCCCCTGCACAAGGAACCTTAAGGAAGGTCCAAAGGGGAAAAGGAAGGTTCACACCCAAAGCTTGGCTGTGATAGCTGCTGTCCAGGGAAGCTGTGTTTGAGCTCAGTCCTCTAACACATGCATGCGACACATATGCAGGCAGTGAGCGGGGAACGCTCATGCGGCCTACGTCAGACAGAAAGCCAAGCAGGGAAACTAATCATGGATGCCTGCGGGAGCTGGGGAGGGGTGTGCAGTCTTCCCACGTGGTTGTGCAAAGGCGATGACCCCCTCGTGCCTGTCTTGGCGAACCCAGAAGCAGCTATCTTACTGCTCTATGGAGCCTGCTTGCATGGACAGCTTGGGGGGTGCTGGGACTGGGTCATCCAAGTTGGATAGACAGAAGTGACACTAGCTGAGATGACCTCACCAGGGAGTAGGGGCAGGTGCCTGTGCGCTGAGGGAAGCCGGTCTGACTGGGCAGCCGAGGGCCACCTATGTAGCAGGACACATGAACGTGTCCCATGTGACACAACAGCTCTCAGAGGATCACTTGCCACAGTGCCCAACACACTCCTACAACACTTTATCCAGCATGTGTTCCCACAGAGGGTGAGCCTGGACAGGGCAGTGTCCATGACAGCTCCTGACAATGTGTGGCACAAAAAACTGTTTGGGGACAAAATAGAGACATCTGGAAGAACCCAGATTTCTCTCCCTCGATTGTCTGTCAGCCCTGGGCACTGCAGATGACCCTGGAGACAGGAAGCAGGAAGTGCTGTCTGCTGCTCAGACCATCTTCCGCCAGCTGCTTGTGCTGTTTTGGAAGTGAACAGGAAATACAAGAGAGGGTATGACAGCCCAGAAGGTCACGGGGCCTGGCTCGGAATCCTTCTGACGCACCCGGCCGCTGGGCTTCAGCGGCATCTATGGACACACTGTCTGACTACCTTCAACAGGGGGTGAGGTGGTTGGTAGGGACAGCCCTGCCATCAGGCGTGGCAACGACATGGCTTGGAGAGACCCTTTCTGGCTTAAGTGACTGCACTCGGCAGTGTCAGTGTATGGACTGGAGACTCTAGACCAGGCTCTTTCCATTCCAAAACGCTGTCCTTCAGCAAGAGACAGTGTGGCAGACAGCCCTAGCTTCTGCTATCCAGGGCCAAGTGTTGCTGGGTGCGGAGGGCCCTCAGATGGAAGCGACAGGAAGCGTGGGATGGAGTGACGGAGCAGTGAGGCTGCAGCGCCTGCAGAATGCATGCCTTGCTTACCTATCAGCACTTCCCACTTGCCGTTGGCCTGGGTCACTTCGTAAGCACAGCGCATCTCATTCAGGCTCACACCCCCGAGGATGAAAATAATGAGGCGGGGGCCGCTGCGGTACTCCCCGGGGGCCTTATTCTTGTGCCAATGTCCATAGCGGGCGCTGAGGGGGAAAGAGCAGACACAGGTGACTTGGTACCCAGAGCCTCACATCAGCGCAGCGTGGCTCAGCCCCGCTCATCAGTGCCGGCCAAGCTGAGCTGCACTGCGGTGCCTGAGCTGTGACTGCCACTTATGTCATAAACACCCAGGCTCCTCTCAGCAGCTGTGCCCAGATGGTCCTCATGCAGATGTCTGGGCTTGCCTGGGACTCTGCATCACTGGGCATCACATTTGCATGCTGACCACATGTAAAGAAGCTTGTGGGACTGGGCTCTCTGGTCCTGTATCCCCAGGGACACACAGCACTTGCTCACTAAGAAGTCACAGTCTAACAGGATGGGAAATGCTGAATGCCACGGGACAGAACCAGGGCCGCAGGGCACTGCTCAGGTGTTACCAGACAGGTAAAGAGCAGCTGGGCCTTCACGACCAGGTCTCCCTCTGTCCCTGTACTTCCTCAGTAGGGACCCGGACTCAGACACAGGCTGAGACAATGAAAAACATGAAAGAGAGGAAGCAAGTCCCCTCTGGACACCAGAATGCTCCACCCTGCTTCCTCACGACAGCCCTGGATGCAGCTGGGCACTTTCGGTCTCTTCCGTGCCCAGCTGGCCTAGCAAGTGCAGCCCTTGGAGGCTGTGCTTTACTCCACAGTTGGCAATGGCTTTTCCACCCAGGCTGTCATCCAAGGGGATGCCAAGGCCACAGGAGTCATTGCGGACCTCTGACCCGTGCCCAGGTAAAGGCCAAGGGTGAAGACAGAAAGAAGAAAAGCCAGAGACAAGCCATCAAAAAGGGACAGCAGGTGGCACTCTAGAGCATTTCTGGTCATGGTGGAGCACGGCTTTAAACCCAGCTTTGGGAGGCATCTATCACTGGTGGATCTCTGTGAGTTCAAGGCCAGGTTGGTCAGCAAAGTGAGTTCCAGGATAGCCAGAGCTACACAAAGAGATCCTGTCTCAAAAAACCAACGTAACAAGCCAAGTGGTGGTGGTGACCACATTTACTCCCAGCGCCTGGGAGGCAGAGGCAGGTGAATTTCTGTGCGTTTAAGGCCAGCCTGGTCTACAGAGTGAGTTCCAGGTCAGCCAGGGCTACAATGAGAAACCTTGTCTTGGAAAAACCAAAAAGAAAATAAAACCCAACAAAACAAATAAAGAACCCTCAAACAAACCAAATCAAACAAAAGAAGGAGTCGACCCTGGGAAGCACGGTTGACAGTCTCCCAGCCCAGCCTCCAGTTCTCAGGAGCCACAGTCTGAATGCCTGTCAGCTGGCAGGGACATGGGCCACCCACCTCAGGCTACTACGAAGAGAACTGCTGGGCTTCCATGACTCAACATATAGTTAGAGAAGACCAAAGAGGAACACTCAATAAAGACCTACAGATGAAAGGGGTGTGCAGCTTACCTGGCTGCAGAGGGGGGGGGGAGGGGGAGGGGGAGAGAGAGAGAGAGAGAGAGAGAGAGAGAGAGAGAGAGAGAGAGAGAGTGTGTGTGTGTGTGTGTGTGTGTGTGGCGGCGGCAAATGCAGAGATTCTGAGGTAGAACAGGGTGCATGAAGGAAAAGGGCGTGAGCTCTTGAAGGCTGGAAGCCAAAGGGAGAGCCACATGGCCTGCTGCGAATCCGGGCCTTCTGTACCCTCGTCATGATGGATGACGTGGGAGGGTTCAGATGGCGTGCCACTCCTCGGAGCCTCCCAGACAGCGCCCCCTGCCTCCCCCACATGGCCCTACCTCACAGCTGTGGTGCTGAAGGACGCGGAGGAGCGGGTAGAGATGTACGGGTAGTGCTTTGTGTCCAGTTTGTCTTCAATAGTGTCCTGAGAGGAGAGAGAGAGGGGTCACCCTGTGTGCCTGAAAGGACTGGCAGGAGCTAAACCAAAACGCTAGGCAGTGACCACATCTGTAGCAGGCCCTCCTCCTGTGCCTGCTGCCACTGCTGGGGATCCAGCATGGATGGGGGTGGGTGGGTGGGATGGGGGGTGTGTGTGTGTGTGTGTGTGTGTGTGTGTGTGTGTGTGTGTGTGTGTGTGTGTGTGTGTGTGTGTGTGTGTGGTGTGTGTGTGTGTGGTGTGTGTGTGTGTGTGTGTGTGTGTGTGTGTGTGTGTGTGTGTGTGTCTGTCTAGGATACTCCTTTTGTCGCAGGCTTCCGGACTGTCTGGGCCCATGGATCACTCTGTCAGACAGACAAGACATTCATCTCCCTCATCTCTGCAATGTTCTCCACGGTGTAACCCACCAAGAGGAAACATGTCCTCTGTCCACTAAATTCCCGACACGTCAGCCTAGTGACAATTGGGTCTGAGCCTCCCCTGCAGTTTGTCAAGGGGCTAGTTGTCTAGGGGATGGGTTCCAGCTATCTCTTGTCACTTGGAAATCCACACTCCACTTTGGAGCAGCATGAAAAGCCTACACAGGTCTCCTTGGGGAGCAGGGAAGAGGGGCAGAAAAGCTGGGGGGGGCAATGCAGCAGAGGGCTGCTTCCTCAGTTCCACAACTGAGACAGGCAATTGGTTCCTGCGTGTTCCACCACCACTTATCCTTTGGCTTTGCAGGTTTTAAAAATAAGACACTGACTCACCCAACATAAATACTATTCTTCTAGCATGTAATTTGGTAGCAATACCTGTGCTAACTCAGATACGAGACAAGGCGCTGTTCTCTGGACTCCCATTTTGTTTGCCTATCAAGCGCAGAAGTTGGGCCTACTGTCTCATCCAACCTTAAGAAGCTAGTGGTTCCTGGAGAGATGCTGAGGGATGGGAGGGACTCCACAGAGCTGCTACAAAGCCAAAACCATGGGGCCGCAGCTTATGTGAGACTCGGTGCCATGCACACAGGGCACAGAGTGACAGACTTGTCCTGTTAAAAGATGACCCGGGGGATGTGACTTGGCTGGTGGGGTGTTTGTGTAGCATGTATGAATCCCTGAGTTGATCGCTGTACTACATAACTGGGCATAGTGGTACACGCTTTGAATCCAGCACTTAGGGAGAATGAAGATCAGAAGTTCAAGATCATCCTTCAATAGATCATAAGTTCAAGGCTAGCCTGGACATGAGACCCAATTTCAAAAACAAAAGATGACCTCAAACTGGACAGCAAAGCTATATGTAAATAGTGTTGCTGCCCCAGACTGGAGCAGTGGGCAAATGAATCTTGAGGTCTCCATGTGACTGTCTTTCCTGGCTAGGTTTTTTTTTTTTTTTTTTTGGTGGGGGTGGGGGTGGGGATTTCAAGACAGGGTTTCTCTGTATAGCCCTGGCTGTCCTGGAATTCACTCTGTAGATCAGGCTGGCCTCAAACTCAGAAATCTGCCTGCCTCTGCCTCCCTCCATAGTGCTGGGATTAAAGGCGTGTGCCACCACTGCCCATCCTGGCTAGTTTTACTTGACTTGAAAGGAGAGAACCCTGCCTCCTTAAGATCAGGTTGTAGGCAAGCCTATATAGAACATTTTCTTAATTAGTGATTAGTGTAGGAGGGCCCAGCCCACTGTGGGTGGTGCCATCTCTGGGCTGATGGTCCTGGGTTCTATAAGGAAGCAGGCTGAGCAAGCCAGAGGAAGCAAGCCAGTAACATCCCTCCATGGCCTCTGCATCAGCTCCTGCCCCAGGTTCGTCCCTGTATGAGCCCTTGCACTGAATGCCTTTGATGGTGAACAGTGAGTGATGCCCCTCCTCTCCAAATTGCTTTTGGTCATGGTGTTTCATCACAGCAATAGTAGCCTGAACTATGATCAGTCCCGTGGGTGTTCATGAGTCCTCAGAGATCAACACAGCCGCAGAGGACTTTTGTTCCTCACAGGAACAAAATCATAGCGTGTCACTGCTACCTAAGAACAGGGGTGCTGGAACTTGGACCACCTACTGAAGAGCAGCCCTGGACCCTGCTCCTGAACCCCAGACTGACCTCCATAATGTCTTTAATGATCGGGGTCCATCGTGAGAGCTGGTAGGTCTGCTCACTGATGCGCTCCTTCCGCTCAGGCTTGCTTCGGCGGCGTAGTGTGGACTGAAAGCAAGCACACATCAGGTTAGATGCCAGTCAGGGGCCACCCCTGGGTCTCTGTGGCTTCTAGAAATTCTCTTGAGGACCCTTTTCAGAATTAACATTGGCAAAGAACAATAAAGGAGGGGCACAGTGTAGCCCCAAGAGAAACAAGGGAGACTTAAGAAAGTCTGGGTTTTCTGGGGTTTTGTTTGCTTTGTTTTTTGATTCTTTGAGACAGAGTTTCTCTGCAGCAGCATGGGCTGTTTTACATGAATCCGTTCTGTCGTTTTGAGCCTTTTATGACCCAGGTATAAAAACACCAAACCCTGGCAGCTGCAGGTCACTGGTCAGGTCAGTGGAACCTAGTCCTTCCCCGAGATCCCAGCTGGCTTTGTGAGCTCTGCCCCATGGGCGGCCTGCCTCCAAAGGGAAGTAATACACAGGGGACTTCTCTATCCGGGGTTGAAGACTGTCTCAATCAGACAGTCTGCTTGCTCTGTTCCAGCACACTGTGTAACCCTGACCTTCCGAACTGTCTGCTGTATTCTGCTCTCAGTCACTCCACTGCCAGACACAGAGCAAAAGAGCTCACTTGACAATATTGCCATCCTTACCTGAGATGCTGAGTCTGTGTCCAAAGGCAAGGTCACACAAGATATATAGCAGGGGAAGTTGGGGTGACCCGTTTTGGATGAGTTCAGAGACAGCTCAACTTTAGTGACCATGTGACTCCTGGATACAACTAATTCCTGACTGAAGTGTTTCACTGTCCTTCCTCCCCATTCTGACTCAGTTTCCTTCTCTCCCCCTCTCCTTCTCTCTCCCTCTCTCTCCTTTCTTGATGCTGAGGACAGTATACAGCTGTATCCTAGGGGGCTGTCAATCATGAATGTGGTGAGGATACAATATGCCAACCTCCCTCCCACAGTGCCTCTGCCTGTGACCCTCACATCTATGACGATGGGCACCTCCCTCCCACAGTCTCCCTGCCTGTGACCCTTACGTCTGTGACGATGGGCACGCCGAGGTGGGCCATGTTGGTGATGATCTCACTGTCCTCTGGGGGGATCTGGGCATGCTGGATGAGTTTGTTTAGGTTTTCCTCAGTGATGCCTAAAAAACAAGACTCATGGTCACCACACCTAAGCCCTGCCATTTCCACCCCATAAGTCTCAGCTGCCCTTCTCCTGCTCAACCACATCTACAGTGGGGTCAGAAGAACCTTCCACTCTACTGGATCCGCCCTATACTGACCATGCGTGCCTACCCTTCCAGTCTGTTCCATCCACTTGGCTTCCCAGCAGCCCCTACCTACTTGCGACCTGTACCAAAGTCACACGATGAGAAAGACTCCTTACTCAGTTTTTAGTACAACGACATGGGTAAAAACAATTTGCTTTGTTTTTATTGTTGTTTGTTTTGGGGGCTTTTTTTAGACAGAGTCTCATGTAGTCTAAACTGGCCTTACACTTACTTTTGTAGCTAAGGTTGGACCTGAATTCATGGTACCCCTGCCTCTACCTCCCAAAGGCTGAATATCAGTTGTTGAAAGGTCTCTATTACTAATGATGCAACCTAGAGGCATCTGGCAGGCTGAGCGCTAGCAAACTGGCGGGAAGAGCTGATGGCTCCATCTGTGTCCCCTGTTTCCTGTGCACGTGGGGCTGCCGGGCGGAGCGTCTGACCTGCTCCCACTGCAGTTCCTATGGTAGAAGCCCCTTGGCCTCCCACTCTCCCCCTTCCCAGGGCTGCTGTTGGCATCTGCACTGTTCACTCTCTCCTCCCCACCTCCCAGGTGCCTACCATTCTTCAGGAAGATGTAGAGAAGGATGATGCGGATCTTGTCATAAGTGCTGACGTTGGCATCCAGCAGGATGGGGACAATGGCTCTCATGGGATCCTTGATTTTTTCCCCTTCAGCATCTGTGCCCATTGCCAGGTCCTGTAGAGAACACACCCTGCTGGCCCTATTTCTGTGACAGTCTAGGAAGGTGACAGTTCTCAGGAAGTTCACGACCTACAAATGCCTGACTTTGTGGCGTTGTCGGAGCAGGCTGTGAACAAGTCTCCTGCAGCAATGGGCTGACAAAAAATCCCAAGATGGCCAGGCATGAGAGCCCTGAGGTTCCTTCCCAAAGCAGGTCACAATGTTCCCTGCAGGGGGAGATGCCAGGGCACCTGCACCTGTGACATACACGACCCAGCTGAGGGACTCAGGGTTTGCTTCCCACTCATGAGATCTTGGGCATCTCAGGGCCCTTGCATAGCTGAATTCTTCCCTGGCATGGAAGGGTACACTAAGGTTTAATGATTCTGAGCTTCACCTCTGGCTTTAATCTCCCTATAGCTTTCTACAGGCTGAGGAGAAACAAGGAAGGACTCCCAAGTCTAGAGGTGGAGGACAGAAAGGTGATAGGAACAGGTGAGGTGAGAAGACAGAAACGAGCGCAGCCAGGGTGCACACCACTCACTCACCCACGGGCAGCCAGGGTGAGTGCCACTCACTCACCCACGGGCAGCCAGGGTGAGTGCCACTCACTTACCCACGGGCAGTCAGGGCAGGTACCACTCACTCACCCCATGGGCAGCCAGGGTGAGTGCCACTCACCCCATGGGCAGCTAGGGTAGGTGTCACATACCCCGTGGGCAGCGGACTGCACTCAGTAAGCCAGAGCACTGGCTTTAGATCTGACATAGCAACTGCTTTCTTTCCCTGTGGCCCCTAGAAGGGTTTCTCGGGCTCCTCTTTCCATCAATACCCCAGAGTTTATCCAAACGGTGTCCTGACATTCAGACATGGTCTGAGGAAGGCACAATTCCATCCCAGACCTCTCAACAGCTGTGCAGATGTGTGCTCAGCAGGAAGAAACTAGCACCACCCCCAGTCTGTTTTTGTTTTGTTTTGTTTTAGAGATAGGGTCTCACCATGTAGCCTGGCTGGCCTGGGACACACTATACATAGCCCAGGCTGACCTCAACCTCAGAGATCCTCCTGCCTCTCCCTCCTGAATGCTAGGATTAAAGTGTGAGCCATCACACCCAGTCTCATTAAGATACACACACAGGGGTGGGGGTGATGCTTGGGAGGGTCCCCCTTCTTAGAGGAGAAGGGGAGGGGGAAAGGTCTGTGTGAGAAGGTACTGGGAGTAGAGCGGGGCTGATATTGGGATATTGAGTGAATTTAAAAAAACCATACACATTTATTTGTTGTGTTAGTGTGTACGCATGACACACACTGGAAGTCAGAAGACAACTTGTAGGAGTTGGTTCTCTCCTTCCTTCACATATGTCCAGGGATTGAACTCAGGTTGTCAGGCTTGGCTGCAAGCCTACGGAGCCATTTTGCCCTCCCTAGAGCACACTCTCTAAGCTCATTGAAATGCAACTTAATTTTTTTGGTAGTTTTTAGAGACAGGGTCTCACAAAATAACCCTGGCTGTTCCAGAATGCATTATATAGAGCAGGCTGGCCTCAAGTCCACAGAAATCCGCCTGCCTCTCCTCCTGAGGGCTAGGGTTCCAGGTGTGCATCCCTACACCAGCTTAACACTTGTGCTTTGGAACTGCTCTCAAAACAAAACAAAATCTGGGCTTCTATAGTTAATCTGAACTTGCTTCTTCCTGAGTAGCACAGTGCTTCTCAACCTTCCTAACACTGCGACCCTTTAATACAGTTCCTCCTGTTGTGGTGACCCCTAACCATAAGGTTATTTCATTGCTACTTCTGAGCTGTAATTTCGCTACTGTTATGAATCGTGATGTAAGTATCTGATGTGACTCCTGTGAAAGGCTTGTTCAACCACCAGAGGGGTTGTGACCCACAGGTTGAGAAACACTGGCCTAGCTAGAACCTGCTTTGGAAAGCTGAGCTCTTGAGGAGCTGTGAATTTGAGGAGGGTGCCTGAGAAGTGGGGTACTTTTGGAGGGAGGGCTGCTCCCCTTCAGACCCAGCCAACACTACTGGACAGCACAGAGCACGCACACCTCCACTGAGCCTCTTACAAAAGCCAAGGGGAGAGTCTTGGCTCCACGGTGAGCATGAGTTGATGCTTCCTATAAAATGAGACTTCCAGCTAAGTCTCAAGATGGCTGTGGTGGTGGTGTGTGTGACAGACTGTCACTAAGCTGCCAGGATGGCCTTGGGCCTGTGGTCCTCCTGGCTCAGCCTTCTAGGCAGTTAATCTGAACTTGCTTCTTCCTGAGTAGCACAGTGGATCTCAACCTTCCTAATGCCACGACCCTTTAATACAGTTCCTCATGTTATGGTAACCCCCAACCATAGAATTATTTCATTGCTACTTCATAACTGTAATTTTGCTACTGCTATGAATGGTAAGGTAAATATCTGATCTGTAAATACCTAGGCTTGAGCCACCATGTCTGACATCTGAAATCTCTCAGTGTCTTCTTCCTCCCCTCAGAACCTAACACAGAGGCTCAGTGTTCGAGGGCCTCGTTGCCTATGTGAGGCCCTGAGTCTGATCTCTTGAGCTCAATCTAAGGGGATTGAAAGCAATAACAAGACAGTTGCCACACAGCTTAGCAGCTTTGCCACACTTGTGGCTTTGGTATTCTACACAAGGTGACAATGAGGTCAGTGCAGTGAGTAGCCGACAGGGAAGAGGGAGGAATCCTGCCCTCTGCTGCCCTGGCAGCCCGGGCTCCAAAGCTGGCTTGGTCATAGCGGGACCAAAACACATCAGAACATAAATATCAGCCAACCCTGCCATGGTCAGGGCTGTCACTCCAGGAATGACAGAGCCTTTGGAAAGAGCCAGGCATGCAAGATCCAAATGGCACAGCACTCCAGAACCATCTTGGCCCTACCCGCCAAAGCAGCTCCACACTGGCCCCACAGCTGAGACAACCTGGGGGCATGGGCTCTCCCTTCTCTAGATGCTATGATTCTGTAAGATGTTCAAGGTCAGAGGTTAAAATTCAGTGAGGCGAATAGGTAGGGCGGAAGTTCTGCCCTAAGAAAGGACAGGAAGACAATCCTACCTGCTCCACGCGGCAGAGTTTGTCCACGGTGCCTTGGTAGTGCTTCATACAGTCTTCAGCAAGGTGCAGGTGCGTCGAATACTAGGGAAAGCAGAGTCAGTCAAGAGGCGAGCCGCTGACACACGCCTGAGCGTCCTCACAGAGGAGCGGGAATAAAAGACATGGTAACTGGGAGAGTGGGGTAAGCCTCGGCCTGCAGAGAGGAGGGGAGCCCCTTAGGAGAGTGGAGCATGGGGTGGGCGCTGCACCTGGGAGATACTTCGCAGGCAGGTAATGTCCTTTCACCTTTGTGATCAGGACCAGAAGCCCTAGATGCCTCCTAGTCCTCTCTCAGATCAGTGCCTCTGAGGGAGGCCAGCGGCTGTGTGAGGACAGCTAGGGCCTGGGCAGTGAGGAACTGAGGCCTTCGGTCAACAGCAAGAGAGGAAAAAGAAAAGAGAAAGACAGAAAGGCGAGAAGAAAGCAGTAGGAAGCAGTCTCCCGCCCTTCCTTTCCTAGTAAGCACAGCCCTAGGGTCTGTAGGTCTTCGTGCATCACCGGGGCGGCAGGCACTCTGAGGCCGGCTGCGGTCTCCGTACCTTGCTGAGTTCCTTCTGGTACTGGGGCATTTTCTTCAGCATCTGGGACAGGTCCCGCATGGTGGTCTACAGGGAGAAGGCACAGTGTCACTAGCCCTGACGAAGCCGTGTGAAACCGGACGAAGCTACACTAGACTTCACACGTGCCGTCCACAGACTTAAAGGAGGTATTCAATTATACGTCTGTGCGTGCACTGTGCACAGCTGAATGCAGGTGTCTGTGGAGGTCGGAAGAAGGAGTCGGAGCCCCTGGAGCTCGAGTTACAGGCTGATGTGGGTTCTGGGGACAGAACTTGGGACCTCTGCAAGAACAGTAATTGCTCTTAATCTCTGAGCCATCTCTCCAGCTCTTTAAGTTATATTTTAATTAATTATGTGTTTATGTAAATACACATGCATGAATGCCACAGCACACTTATAGAAGTCTCAGGGGACAGCCTATAGGAGTAATTTTTCTCCTGATATGTGAGTTCCGGGAACTGAGCTCAAGTGGTCAGGCTTGGCAGCAAAGGCCATTGCCAGCTGGACCATCCTCACTGAGATGAAAGGTAAGCATCAGTGCACCCGGCTGGGCAGGACATTTCTAACAGAGGAAAGGAGGTCAGAGCCAGGGGAGGTCTCAGGAGGTCAGGTTATGAATTCCAAGCTAAAAAATTCTATGATTCTTAAGATCAGTTATGCTTCTAAATGGAAAATCTTAACCCTCTAGATATGAGAAAGCAGCTCTTCACAAACACTGAAAGTCATGGGGTTCCAGAGAGAATCTGCCAAACCCAAGGTCTGTGTGCGCTCAGCAAGCATCCTATCACTGAGCCACACACCCGTGCCCCAGACAGCAATCTTAAAAGCAACACAAAGCCGGACAGTTTAGTGAAGGGAGAAATACGGTCCCGCCCACTCCCTGGTAGGGCCCAGAGGAGAGGAGCTGACCCCCAGAATGCCTGGGCACTGGCATCCCTCACAGACCCCAGAACTGGTAGACACGGCAGGCTTACCTTCTCTCCAGTATTCATCCTCTTGCTAGAGGAAAAGTCCTTCAGAGACCGGGTGACTTCCCTGCAAAATGGGGGGAGGCAGCCATGCTCAACACAGCGCCCAGGGCTCTCTGCAGAGACCACTGAAGCCACGTGGAGCCTTCCTCAGGACTAAGGGTGATTCCCTTCCCACTGAAGTACGCGTTTAAAGTGAAGGACACATGCAGTTCTGACTGACATTCTAAACCACTGGTCTCCAGGACAGTGTGTGTCAGATGATTCAAGGGCAAAGGGGACAGAACTGGACTGTCCACTGTGTTTTGTTTCTTTCTTCCTTTCCAAATGCACACACATTGAAACACTCATGTTTTGTGTTTGGAAAATACAAATATATGTAGTATATAACTAAATGATAAATAGATTTAACAACAGGAAATATGGGTCAGTATTTGCACCCCAATATCAGTTGTGGTGGCACACACCTTTAATCCCAACAGAGGTAAGGGAATCTCTGAGTTTGAGGCCAGCATAATCTACAGAATGAGTTCCAGGGAAGCTAGGGCTACACAGAGAAACTCTGTCTTAAAAACAAACAGATAAACAAACAAAAACACAACAGAACAAACCCACCCCTACTAAAGCACTATTTTTGTGTAGCTGGTGGTTGAATCTAGGACCTTGTCAAGGCCAGGAAAGGGCCTTACCTCTAAGTTAATCCCATCCCAGGCCCACGGATCTTTTTCTTTCTTTCTTTCTTTCTTTCTTTCTTTCTTTCTTTCTTTCTTTCTTTCTTTCTTTCTTTCCTCTTTCATTCATTCATTCATTCATTCATTCATTCATTCGAGACAGGGTTTCTCTGTGCAGCACTGGCTGTCCTGCAACTCTGAGCCCCTCCTGCCTCTGCTTCCTGAGTGCTGTGATTGATTAAAGGTGAGGGGTGGATTTTTTAAGTTGGTGAAATTGGAGACGCACACATTCAAGGAACAGGAGGGACCTGTCCATCTTGGCTAGCACGTGGGCAACTTTGCCAAGGGGATGAGCTCACTCGCCAGGTTGCTGAGTGTGCATGGTTACTCTCAGCCCAGGGTTAAGGGCCCGCCCTGGGGAAGGGTCAGCAGAGTTCTTACTGGGACACCTCTGCGATGTGCTTGTGTCGAAGCGCGATCCACAGGTCATCATCCTCATCCAGAAGCACTTCCTTCACCCGCGCCTCCCCAATGCCACTGGTCTCGTACCTACAGGAAACAGAACTTGGGTAGGCCCCGAGCTCTCGTGGCATGACCTTTGCCCCCACAGGATTTCACATATCCCAGGTCAGCTTCAGACCCCTAGATAGCTACGGCAGGTCTTGAACTCTTGATCCTCCTGCCTCCACCCTTGAACACTGGGATTCCAGGGTGCACGTCCACACCCAGGTGTCTCCTTTGGTTTCTAAGGATAACACCTGTTGCCAGGTGATCCCAGGTGTGGCTCATAACACCAGCCACCTGTCATGCTGGCCAGGTCATCTGGGACAGCACAAAATGACCAATTCCCCGGGCAAGGAGAAAGTGGTCTGCTCAAAGTCAGCAACTCAGGAACCGAACTTTAACTCCTCAGAGCCTGGGGCTGGGGGGGCAGGCGGGGAGGGCAGGCCCTGTGGCAGTCCTGTGTGAGTCTATAGTTACAGAGAGAAGAAAGACTACACGTCTGTTTGCCCCTTTTCTGACGAAGGGGAGGGCTACATCTGCAAATGTAAGGTGCATTAAAGGTTTCTAGCAGCTTCTGTGATGGGCCCTCAGCATATTATTACACATGGAACCACGAGTGCTCAGAGGAGGCCAGAACCCCAGGAATCTAAAGAGACAAGGGCTGAAAACCACAAATATTTTCAGCATCTTCATTTTTAGTATCAATTAATTAGTTAATTAATTGAGAATGGGTGCCTGTATGTAGTCTTGGCTATACATAAGTAGGAACTTGCTGTTATAGGCCAGGCTGGCCTTGAACTCTTAGAGATGCTCCTACCTCTGAGTGCTGGGATTAAAGAAGTGCGACACCACATCCAGCGATACCTTCATTTTTACAAAGATGTATTTATTTTATTTTATGTGCACGGGTGTTTACCTGAGTGTATGTATGTGTATCATGTGAGTAACTGTTGCCCACAGAGGCCAGAAGGTGTCAGTTCCTCTGGAACTGGAATTATAGACAGTTTTCAGCTACCATGTGGCTTCTGGGAACTGAACCCTGTCCTCTGCAAGAGTAGCAAGTACTCTTAACCATCAAACCATCTCTCCAGCTCTAGAATCATTAGTCCTACTTTGTGTTTTGCCTGTGTGTCCATGTACCACGTGTATGCCTGGTGTCCACGGAGGCCACCAGAAGAGGGCATCAGATCCCCGGGAACTGGAATTAAAAGTAGTTGTTTGCCACCGTGTGTGCTGGAAATTCAGAGCCTTACTTAACCACTGAGCCATCTCCCCAGCCCCAGAACCCTCATTGTAAAGTCATTCTTTGTTGTCCAGACTGTCTTCAAACTCATGACACTCCTGCCTTAGGCTCCTGAATGCCAAGATTACAGGTGGGTAATATTTTCTATAAAGAAGAAAACAGTTCCACTACACAGAACGTTCAGGAACTCTGTTGAAATATTTTACTACAATCATGTTTTGTGATCTGTAATTAAGAACTTTCAATTCTGAATAAGACACAAATAAAACCAACCTGTCAACACATCTAAGAAGCTATGAACTGAAGTGATGTGAGTTATGAGAGACTTACTGTTCTGTCCTGTCAGCAGGACATACACACACATTTCACATATGACATGCATGCATACTATATACACATACAAAAAGAGAAAAAAATTGAAAACCACAAAAACATCCTTTTTCTTAATCAGAGAATTCCAGTTGTCTGCAGAGCTAGTCCCTGTGAACCCTGTCACTTAATCCTTACTTGTAAACGTCATTTTCGATAGGCAGCAGGTCGTAACTCATAGCCTGAAACGTTAGTTCGTGAAGCACAGGGGAGCTGGGGTCAAAGCCGCGATCCAGGATCAGGAGCTGGGACCGTGCCTTGTCTGGACCCTGGCAAGAAATAGAGAGAGGCTTCAAAAGCTGTCCAACTAAGTAGGGGAGCCTCTGTGTTACAGGCAGCAGGAAGCGCATTCTGGGGAGCAAGCCCACCAAACAGCAAAGGGCGCTGTGCCCGTCGCTTCACAGGAGCACCAGCAGTACCAGGCGAGGAACCAGTTTACTAAGGGCCTTCTGACACCACCCTGAATCGGGGGCCACAGGAGCTTTGCAACAGAGCGCCAGTTTACCACACAGCTGGTGACCAGCTGTCTGGAGTGCCCAGCACTGAGGTCCGACTATGAGTCCACAGCGCTGATGGAACAGCTCTGTGTCTAGGAAGCAGCGAGGGCCTCACACATGCTGGGTAAACATTCATTCTGCCGTTGAGCTGAGCCCTGTCCCCCAGCTCTGTATCTCCACGGCAGTGCTGGTTACACAAACCTATGTATGTATTAAAGTGCACAGAAGTGTGCACAAATGAACCATACACAAACACCAGACTGAGGTGCAAGGACCCTACCACTGCCAACTTGCTACCTTTGCTATTATTTTGCTACTAGGGAGTTCCCTGGACCTTCAGGGCTGAAGCTGGGAGCGTTGGCAAGCAGGAACGAACTGGCTGCCCTAGCCCTGCTGAACGTTTCTGCATCAGCCTGCCCCGGGGGCATGGGGCACTCCACAAGAGACAAGAAAAGCAGCTCTCACATATGCTCAGTGAGCTGCAGGGCCATGCTGGCCCAAGGTCTGCCTCATAAGTACTGTTTACTCAAAACCATGGGAACCTCGTGGCCCCATGCCAGGCTCACCTCCCCCATTGTCGGGTCGTCAGCTTTGTAAGCATCCAGCTTGTCCTGAATCAGCTGAGCCAGCAAGGCGTTGTCCTTGTACTCCCTGCCACAAGGAGAAAGACAGAGGGTGAGCCACCTGGGCATACAGATAATGTGCCAAGTGCAAGTGCCTCCAGGTGGAAGCCAGGGCAGGGCGGGAGGATGGGGAGGGGTGGAGGGGTCTGTCTGTATTAGGATTTTTACAGTAAGCATGCACCCACGTGTGTGAGGTATGGTGACACTTGGAGGCTGAGGAAGGAGAGCTACCACAAGTGTAAGGCCAACTTGGGCTAACACAGTAAGACACTGTTTCAAAAGTATTCAAACAAACAAACCCCTGTGCTACATATGTAGTTTAAAGAGAAAATGAAAGTCTCCGCTCAGAGCCCAGCCTATAAACAATCTTTCTCATGTCTGTTCCTAGCCTAGGTGGAAGCAGAAATAATCTTTCCTCCTTCAAACCCCCTTGCCTCTGGTAGATGATACGGCTGTAATCCACGACCTTAGCCACCATAGTTCTGTTCCTGCTACTATGTCAGGAAGATGGCCTCTGCTCCATTCTTAACTTACTGGAATTCTTTCTATAGTCCCAAGCTTCAGCAGACCAGGAAATAAGGGCAGGTCCAACCCGTGGCCTCAAAAGCACTCAGCTCAGAGCCATACACTGGTAGCCATGAGCCTCACACATCCGCTGGGCCGGAAATGCACAGAGCCCTTGCTCCTCAGCCACGGCCATCATCACAGCCCAGGCCTTTGCTCTGCCTTTGGTGACCTGGCTCTTCTGCTTCTCCTTGCCTTGACTCTTGCTCATTTCGTCGTCTTCAAAACCAATTTGCTACCCTGTCCCAACCCCCCAGGAGGTCTCATGAAATTAAAGCTGCCCTACGTGGCAACTGTGCCAGACTACACTTGCCCTTTGACTTCCCAAAGCCATTGCTAGTGCCAACAGCAACAGCAGGTGTCAGCGCAAACGCCTGCACCCGTTCCTACCCATCTGCTGCGATCCGAACCCATTCTTCAAGGCCTGCCACAGAAGCACTCTGTCCTTCAGCCTCGCCCTGTCCTAGGCTGGCGGGCCTCTGCTGGCTTTGGATGCCCGGTCACTTTGGTCTGCTGCTTGAAGGCCAGCTTCCCTGGGTCCTTCCTTTCTGGGCTGTGGGAGTGCTGCCTGTACACGTACTGCATCCAGCGGCACCTGCCCTCCACCCATAGCTTCTGAGGCTGGGGCTGTGACTTTAGCTTAAAATCCCCTGGCACTCAGCACACAGCAAGTGATGAGTCAATGACTTCATAAAACCCAAAGACTACAGAGATGAACTAGAGGTTAGGAACACATACTGCTATTCCAGTTCAATTCCCAGCACCCATGTCAGATGGCTTACGATTGCCTATAACTCCAGCTCCAGAGGAATCTGACACTTCTGCCTTCTGAGGGTACCTGTACTAGTGCATGTACCAACATACAGACACACACATGTACTACTAAGGATAATACTTATTTATTATATCTTGTAATAATTTATAGTATGTATTTTATCTTATAATGTTAAAGATACTAAAACTAAATCTTTTTAATTTTTCTTACTTATTTATTTTTATGTATGGCGTTTTTCCTCCATGTACGTCTGTGTGGGTGTCAGGTCCCCGGGATCTGGAGTTACAGGCAGCTGTGAGCTCCATGTGGGTGGTGGGAATTGAACCCAGATTCTCTGGAGAACAACTAGTACTCTCACTGCTGAGCCATCTCTCTGGCCCCTAGTCTTTAAATCTTTAAAAAAAAGATTTAGTGTTGGAAATTTTGGTGCACATCTTTAATCCCAGCATTTGGGAAGCAGAGGCAGGCAGATTTCTGAGTTTGAGGCCAGCCTGGGTTACAGAGCAAGTTTCAGGACAGCCAGGGCTATACAGAGAAACCCTGTCTCAAAATATATAAAGAGGCCGAAGAGATGGCTCAGAAGTTAAGAGCACTGGCTGCTCTCCTGAAGAACCTGGGTTCTATTCCCAGCATTCACATGCAGCTTACAACCGTCTGTAACTCCAGTTTCAGGAGATCTGGCACACTTGCACAGATATGGGGGCAGGCAAAACACCAATAAACATAAAAATACATTGTCGGAAAAAATCCAAAGACTGCCCTAAAGAAAATTATCCACCTGTCACCCTCACCCTCTTCCCTCCTCTCTTTTAGCTGAAGGCAACCTGGAACTCCTAATCTGTTTGCCTCAGTTTCTCAAGTGCTATAATTGAAGATGCGCCCCACCAAGCCTGACTTTGTATTTTACTTTCAAAACCTTTGCAAAGAGAGGTTGGTTTGAAAACATTTCAAAGAGATTAAAAATTAGGAAATATGTGTTGCAGTGGCATGGAGGTTTGTATTTTATTTGTTTTTTTTGGGGGGGGGTTGTTTTTTTTTTTGGGGTTTTTCGAGACAGGGTTTCTCTGTGTAGCCCTGGCTGTCCTGGAACTCGCTCTGTAGACCAGGCTGGCCTCGAACTCAGAAATCCGCCTGCCTCTGCCTCCCAAGTGCTGGGATTAAAGGCGTGCGCCACCACCGCCCGGCGAGGTTTGTATTTTAATTATTCAATAACCAAATACATATTATGTTCTTTTCTGAATTGCTAACAGATAAAATCATTGTAATAAGAGATTTATTTATTAATTATTTTGTGATCTGTGTGTCAGGGCATATGAGCATGTACATGTATATGAATTCAAAGACAACTTTGTGGAACTGGTTCTCTCCTTCCATCTTCTCATGGGTTCTAGGAATTGACCTCAGGTATTTGTGGGACACAAAAGATGCCACCCAGAGCAGTCTAGCATGCAGCCTTACCCCCGATACCGCACAGCCGGGTACTCCTTTAGGGTCGCACACAGGGTTGCGATCTGCTCTGCCAGGCGTTCCAGTATAGGATTCTTCATCTGAGCCTTGTGAGGGCTGTAGAAGCTTTGGAAAGAGTCAGCAGAATCAAGGGAATACACCTAGGGACAACAAACCATGCAGGGGGTGTAAGTCCTATTCGTGAGCAGCTGGAACATCCATCCATCTATCCGTCCATCCGTTTGTCCATCTGTCACCCTGGTGGCCTGCTCATGCTTTTGCTTATCCCAGTGCCAGGCCCTTCAACTGTTAGTGACCAGAATATCTCCACTCCCAAGGAGTCTATCACATAACAGGGGAAGACAGACACTAAACACACTGAAATAAACTGTATGAGATCGAAAACTGTAAACAGTTGAGAGAAGAGTAAAGCTGGTGAAGACCGCCCCGGATGGCACTCTGTGTGTGTGTGGGGCGGGGGGGGGGCGCCCCTGAACTCACGCGGGAGAGAGGTCTGAGAAGGGTCTAAGGAGGTGAGGTGTTTGCTGCCAGCAGAAGATGTGAGGAAGGAAGAGTGAAGCCCAAGATCCCAGGGTGTGTGTGTTTGTGGTGTCTGGTGATCGAGGCTGGAGTCAGTGAGGGTTCATAGGCCAGTTTGAGTTTGCTTTTAATAAACAAAGTACGATCTGGAGATTGTGCCACAACTGTGGGCAAATAAGGGAGCTTTTTATAGGTTTAATGATATCCTGTCTTCAGCAAACTGCTCTAAGTACTCTCCCCCTCCTGCTCCTCCCACCTCTTTTTGTAAAGGGCTGTGCAAGTTAGAGACTCTTTAAGATGGAGTGAACCAACTCGCAGGATTCTCTCAAGTTCTCCCTTGTTAAACTACCTGGACCACCTTGTGAAAGTGGTGGTGGACACGGCGATGGCGATGGCGATGGCGATGATGATGGAGATTAGGCCTTACTCTTTTTTTTTTTTTTTTTGGTTTTCCAAGACAGAGTTTCTCTGTGTAGCCCTGACTGTCCTGGAACTCACTCTGTAGACCAGGCTGGCCTCGAACTCAGAAATCCTCCTGCCTCTGCCTCCCAAGCGCTGGGATTAAAGGCATGCGCCACCACTGCCCGGCTAGGCCTTACTCTTGTAGTTCAGGCTGACCTGAAACTCACTACTTAGCTCAGGATTCTATTAGATTTGAGGTACTTCTTTAACCTCAGAATCCTTTTTTAATTTTATTTTTATTTTTTGAGACAGGGTTTCTCTGTATAGCCTTGGCTGTCCTGGAACTCACTCTGTAGACCAGGCTGGCCTCGAACTCAGAAATCCTCCTGCCTCTGCCTCCCAAGTGGTGGAATTAAAGGCGTGCGCCACCACTGCCCGGCTAACCTCAGAATCCTAAGTGCTGGAATTATAGGGTTGAGAATATGTTCACCTTAAAATGTGATTTGTTTTATTTATTTATTTTTGAGACAGGGTTTCTCTATGCAACCCTGGCTGGCCTGGAACTCACTCTGTAGACCAGGCTGGCCTTGAACTCAGAAATCCGCCTGCCTCTGCCTCCCAAGTGCTGGGATTAAAGGCGTGCGCCATCACTGCCCAGACAGGCTGACCTTAAACTCACAGAGATCTTCCTGCCTCTGCCTCCCAAGTGCTAGGATTAAAGGTGTGCCTGGTAAAAACTGATTTTTAAACTTCCTACTTTCTCATGCTTTCTGAAAAATAATATGCTAGTATGTGCTAAACCCGGATTTTGTTAAATTCGGTGATGATGGGTTTTATAGAGAAGCAGGTAAATATATACAGCTCTCTCCAAGAGGAGACAGGCTTCAGGACAGGCAAAAGGGCACTGAGCCAGTTCTGATGTTCATGCTGTATCTCTCTTCTCTCTTTTTCTCTTTTCTTTTCTCTCCTTCTCACCCCATTTCTCTCCTTTTTTTCTTTTCTTCTTCTTCTTCTTTTTTTTTTTTTTTTGTGGACAGGGTCTCATGTGGTCCAGCCTCACCTCTAGCTTGTTATAACTGAGGATAACCTTGAAGTCCTGATCGTCGCCTCCACACACCTTCCAAGTGCTAGGAATACAGACTTGCCACCACACTCAGTTTATAAAAATCCAACACCAGGTTTTGCACCTTCTAGGCAAACACCCTACCATCCGAGCTCTATCTATCCCCTCTAACAACAGACTCCCCACAGTGTTAGGAGCTGATCTATAAAGAGCCAGTGAACATCTTCCAGCACCACAGAACAAATACAAATCCTGTGGCTTTTGATTCCTATTGTCAAGAGAAAACATTTGGACAAGCCCTAAACTACTCAGATAAATTTCATATATTCTCTCAATCAATCAGCTTTACCTTTGTGGCGATAAAAGCTTTATTTTTTCCCCCACAGGGAAGACTTTGCTGTTGGAACCTCCGTGTAAGGGTGGATGAAGTGCTAACAGCTTATGATGGAGGTGACCATCTGCTCTCTCAGCACATGACAAGCTGGGGTGATTGCCAATAAAAACAGCCTCCTATGCAGCAGATGGGTGCTCTAGAGTCTGCCCTCCCTCCTCTTCCCTCTTTTAGGAACAGCTACTTTGGGTTATTCAAGGAGTCAGTGAAGAGGAGTAGGCAGTGATCAGTGGTGCCCGGGCAGCATGGAGACCACCGCAGTCAGTGAGGGCGGTGAAGGGGATGACGACATCGGGCAGACGCCATGGCAGCCCATTTCCCTTAAATAAACATCCTGAAAGAAACAGACCACACCTGGGACTCATAGGGGAGAAACGCAATGTTGATTTCCGTCAGCGTCTTGATGACTTTGGCGGCTCGGGATTTTACCAGCTCGTTAAACAGGGCATCTGGACAAGCTGCAAGAACGAGAAAAGACAGCGGGGTTTCCGTCTGCCCGTCCGTCCATCCATCTGCCAGCTCAGTCAACAGCCATGACGTCACTGCGCCTCTTTTCACTCAGATTCTAAAAAGACACCTAGTAATCCCTTCATCCTGTCCTCGGACATCCAGAACCGTGAGCTCCAGGGATGGAAAAGTACCTAGAGGCCCTCAACACAGCAGACAGCAGCTGACTCCCATGCACAGCTAATAAAAACTGGGTGCTGCTTCCAGGGAAAGGGGAGTAGACAGCACAGGCCATTAAGAAAGGGTGAGGAAGAGAGCACACACAGCTGCTGTGCGATGGTAGAGAGAAAGACACGGGACCGAGAGCAACAGCACGGGAGCCCCTCACGGTTGCTGGTCACCAGCGCTGTGCCCCGGTTCTCACCTGCGGGGTTACATTCCTTTTCTGGATTCTCAGCGGTGGCTGAGGGGTCACCCTGAGGGTGAAGAGTGGTGAAGCTACTGCTCCGAACAACTTATCCACACACAACTCAGCACAAAATCACAAAGGCAACTCTGGGCCAGTCAATTGGAACTGTTACTGTCTGAAGACAGAAACAGCCCACAGGCTACAGAGACGTCTGAATGGCTGTATAATGGAGCACTGGGAAATTCTGCCCAGCAGGAAGCCCTTAGCTCCCAGAGCAAGAGCCTGGTGGGCTTTCATCAGAAAAACAACTACTACTACTCCTTCTGATAGTGTTATACATTTGTGCATGTGTGTGTATATACTCATGTATGTATGTGTACACTTGTGCATGAGTGTGTATATACACTTATGCATGTGAGTGTACACTCAGATGTATGTGTGTACATTTGTGCAGGAGTGTGCATATACACTTATGTATGTGAGTGTACACTCACATGTATGTGTGTACACTTGCGCATGTGTGTATATACACTTGTGCATATAGTGTGTGTACACTCACATGTATATTGTATACCTGTGCATGCGTATACACACTTGTGCATGTGTAAGTGTACACAAGTGTTCACTCACATGTATATGTGTACACTTGCTCATGTGTCTGTACATACTTGTGTATGTGTGTATGTGTATACTCACATGTAGTGTGTACACTTTGTGCATGTGTATACACTAACATGTATGTGTGTACACTCACATATATGTGTTTACCTGTGCACGTGTGTGTCCATGCTTGTACATGTGTGTATGTATATACTCACATGTATGTGTGTACACTTGTGCATATGTATGTGTATACACATGTGTATGTATGTATTTACTAACATGTATTGTGTGCACTTATGCATGTATATCCACTTGTGCATATGTATGTATATACACATGTGCATGTGTGTCTTCCATTGCACATCTGCTGAAGAGAGAAGATCGAATAACTACAGCATCACCATTTCTTCTGCTGCCCTGCCCTGGCTCTGTGGAGCTGTGAGGAAATGCCAACCTCAGCCAGCTCATGGGGTACTCACAGTCTGTGAAGAACACATGCGCGGCCCGATATTTAGCAGTTGGTGGGTCCTTAAAATCACTGATGAGAGAGTGGACAGACTGTAAACAGGGGGAAAGGGGGGCATTAAATTCAATTTTAGAAGCCAGTACAACCTAAATCTGACTGAATCCACTGGCTTTGGGCTCCTTACACTACAGCAACGGTTTCTGATGTGCTTCTCTAGCACTGTGTTTAGTCATAAGCAGCTCTAGCACTTAAAGGTAAGAGTACTCCAGAATGTGGTTCACTCCAAAACCTGGACTCACAAAACTGTTCAGAACCTTTGAGAAGATTCATACAGATGTTCTGGCAGTTTAGCAGAAACTTACTTAAAGATTTTGAAAGTGAAAGCAATATGTGAAAACCAGGGAATTAAAAAAAATTTTATATATATATAATATATATGTATTATATATATAATATATATATTATATAAAGAGCCCTTAGGGTTTCTATTGCTGTGCTAAAACATTGTGACCAAAAGCACCTTGGAGAGGGAAAGGCCTACTTCAGCTCACAATTCTCTATTACGGTCTATTGCTGAGGGCAGTCAGGGTAAGAACTGGAAGCAGGAGCTGAGGCAGAGGCCATGGAGGAGCGCGGCTGACTGATTGCCTTGCTCTCTTGCTCAGCTGACCTTTGAAGATACATATTACCCAGGACCACTTGGGCCTAGGAATGGCGCTGCCGACACTGGGATGGGCCTCTTGCATCAGTCACCAATCAAGAAAGTGCCCTACAGACTTGCCCTCAGACCATCTGGTGGAGGCATTTCCTCAACTAAAGTTCCTTTCCCCAGATTAACTTGGGTTAAGTTGACAAAAGTAAAAAAAACGACAACAAAAACAAACCATACATCTGGCAAAAACTATCAGCAAAAAGGAGGGAGATGGTTCTTGTATGAATCTGATCTGAACCAAGGTGGGAAAATTTGAGTACAAGCTGGGTACTGAAGAAATACCCCACAAACCATAAACCACCAAAGCCCGGAGGTGGATCTACCTGGAGCGCATGAGGGAACTAGGCTGTTGAGAGGGAGGTTGGGGTGCTAGCTCTGGCTGTCCACTCTGCACTGCTACTGCCTTCTCACTGCACAAGCCCCCCACCTCCCACTGCCTGCTCTGACAACGTGCTTAAACAGAGTAGCACGCTAGATGCATGCTTAACCTAGAAATGTCAGGTGCTCTGAGCCACAGAGCCTAAGCCCAGTGTCAGTCTGAGCAGGGGACGCGGATTTACCTTCTCAGATGGGGTGATGAGGTACACGGCCTCCAGGCTGGGGAGCGGCTCTCGGCGCTTGTTGATATCCTCCACAACTGGACAAAGACATGGCGCAGTGATTGAGAAACCAGAAGTTATCTGGCCAGGCCCTCGGGCTAGCACACACAACCTATGGAGCCCTGGCCCCTTCTTTCTTCTCCTCTAAATGATCCCCTAGAATTCCTTTCAAATGCCATGATGGCTTCATCTGTCATCAACTCTCTTGAGCTGGAGGTACAGCTCATGGTATAGAGTACTTGCCAAGTACACATGGTCCAAGGTTCAGCTGGCAGCTCTGTGCACTGAGCCACGGAACAGATACTTTCCTGTGCACTCCTAATGAGGCCCATGTGAGTGCACTTCTAACAGCTCCAGGATGAAGCCGAGCCAGGGGCTTTGGTTTACACACTTTCTTTATAGACACAGACCAGGTAATGTAGACCAGAGTGGCCTTGAATTCTGTGACCTTCCTGCCTCTGCCTCTGGAGTGCTGGGATTATAGATGTGAGTCACCACACAAGGCTAGCTCACATAATTACATGGCCAGCGCCTTACTGACTGAACCATCTCCCTAGTCATTTTCTGTCTCCTGTGCTTACTAGAGTCAGTGGTGTAACTGTGAGCAGTAAGAGGTTGCCTGTTTCCATTACTGTGAGCATTCTACTTTTTTTTTTAACACAGCATGTCACTCACAGCCCAGGCTGGACCCAAGCCTCACTACATAGCCTAGGCCATGCTTGAATTTATGGTAATCCTCTTGACTGCTGAGGGTTGACATTCCAGGCATGTGCCACCATATCCAACTAACCATCGCCTCCTTTTTTCTAATTATTGACCGAGTTAGTGTGTATGTGTGTGTACATGTGTGCACACGGAGGTCTGAGGAAAACCTATGGAAGTTGGTTCTCTCCTTCCACCATGTGGGTATATGGATCACATGTGGGTTATCAGACTTGGCAGCAAATGTCCTTGCCCACCAAGCTGGATCACCAGACCCAACATTTCTATACTTGATGGGTGTGATGGCTGTTTCCTTGTGGGCCTCTTGTGAGCAACAGTCTGGACACTTCAGTTCATGTTTGCTGAGCACACACCTGAGTTAGTTCGGGATACACATCTGACCTTAGCCTGCTGGGTCACAGGCACACATACCTTAAACTTTAGCAAATATTGTCAAGTGACGTTTGGAGCAGCTGTGTGCACTGGCACGACATCACCCTGGGAATCGCAGTTTTCTACGATTCACTGAGCTTACCAACTCTAATCCAAGCACTCAAGTGCTTCATTGGTATGAAGGTGAGACCTTCCCCCACTGCTGGGTAGAGTGCCATTCTGCTTTTAAAAATGTTTATTTTTAAATTATGTAGATAGGTGTCTGTCTTTCTATGGGTTTGTGCCCACAAAGGCCAGCAGAGGGCACCAGATTCCCCAGTGAGCCACCTAATGTGGGTGCTGGGAACTGAACCTGTGTCCTCTGCAAGAGGAGCACACACTCTTAACCATGAGCCATCCCGCCAGCCCTAGTCTTCTTTCTCCACCTAGCCCTTCTATTTGGCATTCCTTTATCATGCACCTACAGAAAACCCAGCACTGCATTCTGTGCGGGCTCCAGTCAGGGGCCTATAGTCTTACTACAGGGGTTACTGGAAGCCTGTAAATTCCTAGGACAGTAATGAATAGGGAGGGAAGTACATGCTGCAAGGGAAGGTGGAGAGAGCGTGCTCACTTGTGATCCCCTCCGTCATGATGTCTGTCATCTTGCAGCAGGAGGACAGCATCCTCATGCTTAACTGGTCCACCACCAGCACCTGGAAGGAAGAGGACAGCTCAGGGCTGCAGTCCCTGCCCTTCTCCTCTCACTGGCTTCCCAGAGAACACTCAGGAAGGTAGACTGTGGGAGAAGCTCTTCCCTGTGGCCCACAGCTATGCTCGGATATACACTGGCTTCTACCGCCTACCTCACCCTCTAGACAATAGTGTTTGTTCCCACTGACTTGACTTCATAAACTGTAAAAATACTCCTAAGCATTTATACAAAATGAAATAAAGAGGAGAGAATTGGGGGCTGGAGAGATGGCTCAGCGGTTAAGAGCACTGGCTGCTCTTCCAGAGGCCCTTGTTCAATTTTCAGCAACCACAGGGCCACTCACAGCTGTCTGTAACTCCAGTTCCAGTAAGAGGCTCTAACACCCTCACACTGACATACATGGCAGGCAAAACACCAATGAACACAAGTTAAAAATAACTTGAGAGAGAGAGAGAGAGAGAGAGAAAGAGAGAGAGAGAGACAGAGACAGAGACAGAGAGAATCATGTATAGCACCAGCACTCTGTGGGTGGGCATTTTCAGGTCACAACTTGCTCTCATGGAAGACTGGCTAGTGTCCGCACAGGGCGGTTCATGGGGCTCAGCACAACTACCACCGGGGTATCTACATTCACCCGCACGCATCTCTGCCCAGACTAGGTGCACAAGAATGTTGTACCTTGCAGAGTTTGCCTCATCTTTCCTATGTCCTCTCACCCCACACACTGGGGAGAGAAAAAGCCAACAGTGTAAAAAGGCCTTTTCTTCTCCCTCATGATATAATAAAGCACGGAGAGGCCCTGATTGTGGGAGCCATCACCACAGACAGTCCCAGTCAGAAAGGTTCTGCTGCTGTACGGCAGCCCCTTGGCTTCATCTGCGGAGGCAGCTGGAAATCCTGGTGTCTACAAAGTCCTGCCTAAAGGAGAGGGTCATGCCAGTGAGCTCCCACCAGATGGTCTCCCCTCTAGAATCTGTGAGAACCGAACAGAACCCCACAGGGCCAGAACTCGGCTTCACAGCCCTCCTTTGCCAGTTAGCTCCCGTGCCCAATGAACCTGGGCATGTGTGGGCTCTTGACGCCAGGGAAATGTGAAGTTCCAAATGGACAGTGCAGCCCCTTCAGCAGCATATGAGGAAGTTCCAAGAGTCCCACTAGCTCCTGGCCAGTGTGACGCCAACCTCAGAGGACCTTTGCCTGCTGAGCCATCTCACCAGCTCCATGTGGTTCAGAAGAGACTACTGAACCAAGCTCATGCACAAAGCTATCATGGGGCCTGGGAGAAGCGCTCATTTCTATCACCTCCCTGCCAACTCCAGCTCTACCCTCTTTGTTTCTTCTGTGTGTGTAGGTCAGGGAGAATGTCTGCATGTATGTGTTCATGTGTGTGAGGGAATGCACATGCGGATGTCACGTGTCCTCTTCAATAGGCCTCACTTGTTTACTAGGCCGAGGCCTCCGTATGATCCCAGAATTCACTGATTCTGCTACTGCACTTAGCCACTTGCCTCCTGAGTGCTGGGGTCACCATCCTGCCTGGCATTCCTGAATGGTTGTGAAGACATGAACTTGGTCCTTCCACTTGCACAGCGCATGCTTCACCCGGTCCCTGCTCTCCTCACACGTGAACTTACCTTTGCGGCCACAAACTGCTTGTTACTTACCTTCCACTCGCCCTTCTTCTTCACCTTCTTGATCACATCATGCATGATCTCTAAAAATGGAGCAAGGTGGACAGAGAGAGGGAGAGAGGGGGGAGGGGAGAGAAGGAGGGAGGGAGAAGAAGGAAAAGGGATAGGGAGGGAGGGAGGGAGGGAGGGAGGGAGAGAATATGTTACTGTAATTTCAGGGACTTCTGCACCTGCCTACTAGAGCATCTTCCCCAGGCTTGCTTCCCCAGTCAGGCAGTTCAACCGGCCTGTCCACAGAGCCACACTCCGCCTCCACAGAGCCACACTCCGCCACCACAGAGGCAGGTCTTTCCCGGGCTCCTTAACTCACTGGTTCATAGACATTTTGACCTCAAACAAAGTGAGGTCTTCTTTATGATTTTCAAAACAAAAGACCCCAGAGACTCTCTATGTGGGTAAGTACGGTCAGCACTAAGTACGGTAGGCACTACGGTGGCTGTGTCACACCTGCAGACCCAGAACTTCAGGAGTGCAGTAGGCAAATTCTGAATTTGAGGCCAGTCTGAGACACAAAGGTGGTAGAATGTTATGCTAGCCTGGACAATATAGCAAGATATTGTTCTGAAAACAAAAATAAACTGGGAAAAAGTAACCAATTCATTTATTATTATAATAATAACAACAATAATAATCATAAACCAGTGTATGTTAACATAAATAATATTTTAGTGAATGAACAGTACCCGTGTAGGGAGAATGCAGGGGTCTTACATCTTTGTAGCTCTCCTAATGTCTGCCTTCACAGAGGACAGCTGTCTATCCCTTCTGCTTCTGAAGCCAATCTGTCTGGAATCAGGTGACATCTGGAAAGGGCTCAGAGAGCATGAAAAGGAGGCCAATGACCTCACAGCCTTCCTATGGAGACAGCTGTGAGTTGTCGTCCCCACCCCCAACCCCCAGGATATTAGATTTGAGAACCACTGCTGTAAGTAAATAAAAGGCTCAGACCAGGCCTCAGGCCCACGAGTCCCCTCTAACCCTACGGTCAGGAGGCCTGAGGTCTTCCAAGCTCACTGTGCCATGGTCTCACCACAACTGTCACGTTGTGAGTTTCTATAACACCTCATCCCCCGAGGGAACAGCTGCAGAGGTCTCACATACATCTGAACGGCCACAGAGGCCTTGTAGGAAATATGACCTGCCCCTCTGAAAGGCCAGGCCCCACATTATCCTGGAATGATGAGAAGGCTCACAGTAGACATCAGCAGGTGTCTCCAACACTCCGGTCCTTGCCCACCCTTCTAGGACACAGAGGGTCTTAACTCTGCTTCTGACCATTAATAATCCAACCTCTCATGAAGTGTTCTTGAGTTTTTTGGAACTTTTCTTCTGATTACTAAAAACAAAAATAGCAAGTTGTGGTGGGTGGGACTTGCCTGGAACCATATTGGTTGGGATGCAAAACAGGAAGATGTTAAATGTTAAGCCAAGGTGGACTGAGTTCAAGACTAGCCTGACTCAAAAATAAAAATAAAAAATAAAAAATAAAAAATCAAGGGCTGGGGTATGGCTTGGTGGTAGCTTGCCTACCACGTGTAAGGCGTGGGTTTGAGCCCTAGCATCACAAAATAATACAATGGAAGACACACAGATAAATAATATTAAAAATACATCTAATGCTTGTTTCAAGAGTCTGAAGTAGGAGGATGGCAAGTTCAAAGCCAGCCTAGGTAATAATCAGAGACTGTCAATTGGAAACTGTCTCCAAAGCTCCCATCATAAGCCCGTGAGCCCTCAGGAGCTGGTTGAAGCTTGCATTGCTCCTCCAGTATCTGCTACGCTGTGGGAGAGCAAACACAGGGTCCTGGGTTCAATCCCAGTATCATAAAAGGGAAACAAGGAAAAATCATTTGTAATCTTGCCAACCTAAAATGTATTTAGGTAACTTTTAGTTCATTTTATAATAGTTTTTCCACGTAACTTCAAATAGCTAAGATCATATTTCATGTTTTTATTTTGCTTTATATATTCAATTTCCTATGTTAGTAAAACTGCATCCTAGATGGGAGGATATGCTCAAAGTACATTATGTACTTGCATGAAGTAGCCCTATGTAACCCTGCCTTAAAAATTAAAATTTAAAAATAAGGTTAATATGAAAGAAATAATTCTACTTCCTGGGACTTAATTGTTTGTGGTACTTTTAGGGGACTGAACTTGGGGCCCCACACACACTAGGCAAGTGCTCTACCACTGAGCTACAGCCCCAGCCAGATCCCTAGGATTTTAAATGCCAGGACAAGAGTCCACAGCTTACTCAAAACTGTTTCCTGTAGACACTTAATTTACTTATATTGTGATGTAGTGAAAACCTGGTCACAAAGTGTTTGAGCAAATTAGGTTATATTCCTGTAATAGACTAGTGTGTACCAATTGGAAACAATGATATATAGGAAGACACATGTTCACATCTTCACTCCCTCAGTGAGCGCTGGCCTGGGACCCACAGCGTAGCAGACACTGGAGGATCAACACAAGCTTTGGCCAGCTCCCGAGGGCTCACGGGCTCATGATGGGAGCAACTGCTGGATAAAAGCAGCACCCAAAGCGTCCCTGTGTGCCCTGAAAAGAATATGCGAGGACACAGGACACAGCACAAACAGAGACACACAGGACACAGCACAAACAGAGACGGAGCGAGGCCATCACCAGGAAGTTGGTCCTGACTAAGAGGCAGCCAGAGAGAAGAGAGGACACTCAAAAAGCTTGTAGGAGACAAAGAAAAGACACTTGACATCTGTTTGGGGCTAAAGAGGTATGGATGAACTTAGGATGAAGGCAGACCACAGGCTCATGGGTTGATGGCTTGGTCCCTGATGTACTCAGTCACCAGACCTGGAGCTTGTCAGTGGATTCACTCAGTGATGGATTTATTTATTTATTGTATATGAACACACTGTAGCTGACTTCAGACACACCAGAAGAGGGCATCAGATCCCATTACAGATGGTTGTGAGCCACTACGTGGTTGCTGGGAATTGAACTCCTTGTGTAGACCATGGGAGGTAACCTGATTTGTGGCTGGAGACGGCAAGAAGCAAGCAGATGTGACACCTAACACATAATGAACCCCAGCCCTTGGGTCAGAACAGAGGAAGAGAGGCAGAGATTATTAGAGGGACACAAAGAGAGGAGACATGGTCAGTAGAGAATACCAGGAGTCTTGTTCTGTGGCTGAGGAAGTAGCTCAGTGGTTAAGGGCACTGGCTGCTCTTCTAGAGGACCTGGGCTCCATTCCCAGTACCCACATGGTAGCTTACAACCATCTATAGCTCCAATTCCAGAGAATCAAATAAAATCAAATAAAAAACTAAAACTTTAGGGGCTGGAGAAATGGCTTAGCAGTTAGGAGGACTCATTGCTCTTGCAGAGGGTTTGGGGTTTGATTCCCAGCTCCCACAAAGTGACTCATAACTGTAATTCCAGGCCCAGGGGATCTGACACCTTCTTCTGGCCTCTGTGGTCACTATATGCAAATGGTGCAATGATATACATACAGGAAAAATACCAATACACATAAAATAAAAATAAACAGGCAGTGGTGGCTCGTGCCTTTAATCCCAGTACTTCGGAGGCAGAGGCAGGAGGATATCTGTGAGTTTGAGGCCAGCCTGGTCTAGAGGCCAGCCAAAGCTATACTCTGGAGACATGAGCTTGGCTGACTTTGACAGGCTCTCAGTGAGACAAGAACAGACTAGAGGGAGAGAGAGGACAGACAGAAAGATGACCTTGACCATCCTTTTCTTGCTAAAAGGTAGCAAAGAACAAATAAACCAACAGAACAGAGATACTAAAGCAAAGGAAGGTTTTGTTTGTTCTGAAAGATGTGAGATATCAGAACATTTGGTGTTGGCAAAAACAAAAGAAGATCCAACACAGAAAGGGTGGATCAGGAATCTTCTAGGGGAGGGGCATGGATCACCTGACCTGGTTGGAATGGGCTGAGACAACAGGATACTGTGATAGCCTGGTGGAGATGATGTCATCAGCTAGGAATGGGGTGTGTGTGGGGTGCGTGTAGACGCCGTGTATCTTCGCAGAGATCAGGGAGGTGAACCCCACATTTTAGCGTTTCTGGACAGTTCTAAAACCTAATTTGAGGTTTGTGAGCACAGTTTTAAGTAAAACCAGGAGCCTGGGTTTTTATTTTGCCTTTTGAGGCTCACTATGTAGTCCAGACTGACCTCAAATTTGCAATGATCCTGCCTCAGCCTCCTGAGTGCTGTGATTATGGGGTCCTCTATGCCTGGCTCTCCTTCCATCTTTACAGGGCTCTAGGGATGGGATTCAAGTTAGGCCCACTCAGCCGTCTTTTCAGCCCTACAACTTGTTTTTATCTGATTTTTTTTTTCAGTTAAGTAAATGAAATCACAAAGTCACATCTAGGGCACTAGAATTCTATGTATTTCATTGAAGGGTAGCACATCAATGTTTCAAATGCAAACACAATTGGCTTCTGTTGTTGCTTTGTGATCTTGAAGTTATTTCTCTCTGTGCCTTAACTCCTTGTTACCTGAGTTGAGGGCGTTTTAATTAATTAATTTTTGAGAGAGAGCTGTCCTGGAATTTGTTCTGTAGACCATGCTGGCCTCAAACTCACAGATCCACCTGCCTCTGCCTCCCAAGTGCTGAGACTAAAGGCATGTGCCACCACCACCTGGCTAACTTTATTTTTGAAATCATAATGTAATTATATAATTTCCCCTTCCTTTCCCTCCCTCCAAGCCCTCCCTGATGCCCTTCACTGCTCTATTGAAATTCACAGCCTCTTTTTTCTCTAATGTTGGTACATACAACTGCTTTTTAAAAGTATATATGCACAGGCAAATTGGAAAAACAGAGCAAAATGTTACCTTTCTGAGACAAAATGATTAACTTTAATTGCTGGTATGCCCCAGTGTTGCTCTGTGCTTCTACTAGTACAAACAAACCAACCAACTAGAAAACAGAACACAGTGCTCTGGAACGACTGTGTGAAGGGTCTCCTCTGCATGAAGTCTTCTGTTGGAAGAACTCTTGGAGTATGGAGGGGCACATCGAAGTGCAGATGTCCTAGGCTTCGGTCAAAGTCAGCTAAATTCCCAAAGCAGAACAATCTCAGCTGACTGCATGACTTTCCCGGGACAGGATGCTCTCTCACGAAAGGTGTGCCTGCCTGCGGCTGTGCTGGTGCTGGGATGTGGTAGGGGAGGTGAGGGTGTGCTCTTCCACTGAGCTACATACAGTCCAGCCCACTCTGCTTTATCTGAACTTAACAGACGACTCAGGTTGAATATATCTTTTGCTACCAAAAATTAATTTAAATGCAGTGAAAAGATATTGCTAAGGAGACATTTAGATTGGGGAATGCGGAGACACAATGAGAAAAGTCAAACCCAGCACAAATGTTCACATGCATGCCTAACTGGTGCATCTGCAGCCTTCCTACAGCCTTATCTCGTCCCCCGAATTCTCACAGCATATATTTGTCCTGGGTATTATTAACAGCCAATCCTAGTGATGCCCTACATTCTTTAATCCAATACCAAAAAGGAAACATGGATTAGAGCCCATTTTAGCACGGAGAATCAAGAAGTGGCCTGGGCTATTTTCTAGCATATAATCCCAACTCGTTCCCTCAACTTTGCAGACCTCCTCTATAGGGAGAGAGACCAAGAGCCTTATAGAGCTGGTCAAGTACTCAACCAAAATGTTTCCACCATCCACCTCAGGCCACACAAGCTTGAAGACCTGAGTGTGAACCTCATACTCCACATACAAAGCCAGGCATGGTTGCATGTAGTTGCAACCCAAGTGCTGGAAAGGCAGACAAGAGGATTCCTGGGGCCTGTGGGCCAGCCAGCTTTGCTTAGGTGAACCTAAGAGAGACCCTGTCAGAGACCATCTCAGAAAGCAAGATGGTCAGCTCTGGAGAAACAACACCCAATGTTGTCCTCCGACACACACACACACACTCACGCATGCATGACTACATGCACACACTTTAGTGAACTGGAGTCTAATTAGGGTTGTGGCTCTGGAGAACACGTATTTAGGCATGAGAACAGGTGTCCTGGTCTTTATGGTAGCAGGCCTTGATGAGGACTTCCATAGGCCCCAGTCACCTTCAAACATGACAGCTCCCTTCCTGTCCTTTATCTTCAATCCCACCCCATCTGTCATCTGAGACAGCATGACAATTTGCTGAAATATCCACAGGACCCTGTAGCACAGAGGCGTGGAGTTCTGAGTGAGCCTGGCAGTGGTCTATGCTGGGCTCAGAGCTGAAGGAGGTGACTCAGCCCAGGAGCTCTCCATTCCCACACAGGCCCAGTGTTCAGAAGACCCAGTTTAAGGTCCACAGCTTGAACAGAGGTCTTGGAGGTTTTCCCATGGGGCCTGCTGGGACATTTGTCTTCATTCTTGAAGATTAATACAGGTAAATGGTGACTGTCCTAAAGTACAAGTCTGCAAACCAGATGGATCAGGAAAACTCTTCCCTTAATCCTTACACAAATGCAGTGGGGCCTATGGTGTTGTGTAAATGGCAGAGACATAAGCAAGGCTCAGATAAGAACAGTAACCATCTTAGAATTTCTCTCTGAACTCACTTGCTGGGTTGCTGTTTTGTACCAGTGACAGACCCAGGATCTTACGTATGACAAACCTACATTCTACCACCAAACTCTACCCCCCCCCCACATACCCTATTCTTGTTTTATTTTTCTGTTTTTTTGGGGGGGGCTGCTTGTTTTGTTTTGAGACAGGGTCTCACTATGTAGCTCTGGCTGTCCTGGAACTCACTATGTAGACCAGACTGGCCTCAAACTCACAGAGATCTGCCTGCCTCTGCCTCTGGAGTGCTGGGACTGAAGATGCATACCACCACACCTGGCAACTATTTTGCAAAAATTAGATTACAAAATTATTTTCAAATTTTCCATCAAAAAAACAAACAAAACAACAACAACAAACAGCCTGGTCTAGAGATCAAGTTCCAGGACAGCCAGAGCTACACAGGAACTGAAAAGCACACAGCCAACCATGGGTATGTATAATTAACCTAACTTTACACAGTAGAATGGCGAGGCTCAGGGAATCAAATTGTCTAGTAACTACACAACAAAATGTACATGAAGATATGAAAGAACACATAAAAAAACCAGTTTATTTCAATCAAAGAACTAACTGTCCAGGTGGGGAAATGAGACATTAAACCCAAGCATTGTAAGATAAAGTCATTAGAACTCCTGCACACTACTGTGGTGGACGAAAAATAGCAGAGCCATTGTGTGTGTGTGTGTGTGTGTGTGTGTGTGTGTGAAACATTATATATATGCATGTATGTATACATTACACACAAATACACACACAAACACAAAACAACAACTGAAGAAAAAAGAGTTTATGAACTTGAGTGAAAGCAGAACAGAAAGGGGTTTGGGGTAAAGAAAGGGGCTGGAAGGAGGAAAGCGAATAGAGGGAATGAAGTAATTATATAATAATCTCAAAAGTAAGAAATTATAGCCAGGTGGTAGTGGTGCATGACTTTAATTCCAGGACTTGAGAGGCAGAGGCAAGGAGACCTGTTTGAGTTTGAGGCCAGTTTCAGAGCAAGTTTCAGGACAGCCAGGGATCCACAGAGAAACCCTATCTCAAAAATCCAACCAACCAACCAAACAAACCATTTTTTAAAAGTCCAAGTTCAGCCAGGCACAGGGGAGGCAGAGGCAGGTGGATCTCTGTGAGTTCGAGGTCAGCCAGGGTTACATAATGAGACCCTGTTTCAAAAAACAAACACGAGCCGGGCGGTGGTGGCGCACGCCTTTAATCCCAGCACTTGGGAGGCAGAGGCAGGAGGATTTCTGAGTTCGAGGCCAGCCTGGTCTACAAAGTGAGTTCCAGGACAGCCAGGGCTACACAGAGAAACCCTGTCTCGAAAAACAAAAATAAATAAATAAATAAATAAATAAATAAATAAACAAACACGAAAGAATCCAAGATCCTTGTCTACATAAGGAGCTCAAGGCCAGCCTAGGCAAAGTCCAGTGTGGTGATGCACATCTTTTTGATCCCAGCATACAAAAGGTAGAGGAAGGCAGATCTTTATGAGTTCCAGGTCACCCTGGTCTATACAATAAGACTGTCTAAATAAATACATAAATATAGAAAGAAAGAAAGAAAGAAAGAAAGAAAGAAAGAAAGAAAGAAAGAAAGAAAGAAAGGAAGGAAGAAAGGAAAAGAAAAGAAAAGATAAGATAAGATAGACAGACAGATAGATAGATCTGCATGCACTGATAGTCCTTGAACAGTTTGTGGTTGTTCTTATGGTCTGTACTAGGATGCAAAAGAAAAGCTCCCTGAACATCCCGCCTGTCTGCATCTACGTGGTAGGGAAGTTGCATACTCAAGTTGGGAGAGCTCTTCATTTAATCTTATTTTCTATCACTTGTCGCCTTAACTAGTGGCTTACTGTACATACAACCCCAGGACTTAAGACAAATAGGGCTGACACTTTATTCTGATCATGATTTACATGGAGTGGAGGCATTGTTTTAAAGAAAAAAAAATGTCATTTGGTTGTCTAAAAATAAAGTGCATTATACATGCTAGGAAAAAAAAAGAAAAAACAAAAAGATAAATAAGGCAGTTTTTCTTAACACAGGACTACTACACAGAACCCTCAGATGACAGGTCCCCCAACCTACCCTTATAAAGCAGCATCTATCTAAAATTTTAATTTACTATTTGTATCTAAACTATACTTTGCAGACATAAGAGAGACCACAAAGCATCAGTCACAGGGTGAGAACAGGCTGCCCCCTCTGAAGCTGCCTAGCCCATTTGAGTTTGATTCTGGGGTGGTAGGGGATTAGAGGAAAGTAGGGGGGTCAGGGGTTTGAAGCTGGCTTGACGATGGCTTATTTACAGATTCTACATAAGACTCAGATGCCCAAGGTTATGGCATCTATGACACGCATCTATGACAACTGCATGGCTGCAAATGCCCGCCATCAGAGACCAAAAGAAGGCTGGGTCGAGTTTCAGGACAGAGTCCACTTTCTCTTTCAAAGAAAATCCTGTGTTTGCCCCTGTTTTGTGAGACTGAAAGAAGAAGGTAGCTTCTCTCAGGCTGGTCAGCACAGAGGACATCCTTGGGGGCCTTAGAGGCTACAGTCCCTTAGCATGGACATGGCCCCAGCTGTAATAATCAACACCAAAATAATAAGACATAATAATAAATAAAATAAAAAGTGTTACCTAAGGTCAGCTAAACACAGTGTGCCTCAGATAAAAGAAGCTGTGATGTCATAAAAACTCACACAGATGGCAAGAGCCGCAAAAAAAACAAAAAACAAAAAACAAAACCAACAACAACAAAAAAAAAAACCCAGAAATGAAAACAATTTCCATTTTCTTAAAATTTCCATTTTCTAGTTATTTTGATACTTTGAACCAAAAAATAAAGAAGTTGTAGGTGGAAGGGAGAACACCTGTAATCCTAGTTACTCAGCAGCCTGAGACAGGAGGATTGCAAGTTCAAGGCCTATCAGGCAACCTACTCCAACTTGCCACTTTAAAATGAGGGCAAAACAGCTCAGTGGTAGAATGCTCACCAAGCATTCATATGGCCCAGGGTTCAATTCTTAGTATCACAGAGAGAAGGGGGGGGAGAAGGAGAAGAAGGAGGAGGAGGAGGAGGAGGAGGAAGAAAAGGGAAGGAAGGAAGAAAGAAGGAAGGAAGGAAGGAAGGAAGGAAGGAAGGAAGGAAGGAAGAATAGTGATTAAGTGATGAGGGAGACAGTCTATATTTGTAAGGAAAAGATGCTGCCCTCTCTTGCACACCAGGAGGGACACACCCCATTTGGTCTCCAGTCTGAATGCATTTCTCTATCAATCACTGAGTTTCTCTTAGCACATACCCTGTGATAAGCAGTTAGTCTGGGAACCTTGGAGAAGGTGGCCAGCAGCCACATTAGTAAATGTGACATCTAATGGTTCCCAGTTACATTTCTCGTGTGGTGTTCTCCCAGAGACCAACATTAGATGGAAAGCACCCTTGGAAGAAAGTGTGATGGAATGGAGACTTCCTCTGTCCCAGGAACCCAGCATGCCCAACAGGACAGTGCAGGGACTGGACCTACCTCCAGGGAATCCTTGACTGAAGACTTCGAGTACCCTGGCCAGGGGGCGCTATTAAACACCAACAATCCGACCAAATTTTCAACAGCACCAAGACTCTACCCTGACCCAGCCTGAGCAAGGATTGAAAGTACCTCTGGAACCTTCAATACAGACTTTTGTAGGTATCAACACGGACACGAGAAGAAAGCCTCAGGAAAGCTTCTAGAGGCAGGAATTAGTCCCATCAGAGATAAGAACACAGAAAGATCCCGTTTTGGGAGGAATACTTTTCCTAAATCCATGCAACTGATTACAATAAGATCCCAGAAAAAAAGGGGGTGGAACCATTGCTCAGCAGTTAAGAGCATTTGTTGCTCTTGCAGAGGACCCAGGCTTGATTCCCACAGGATGGTTCACAACTGTCTGTAACTCTAGTTCCAGGGGATCTGAAACCCTCTCCTAACCTTTGCAGGCACCAGACACATACATGTGGTTCACAGACATACAAGCAAAACACACATATACATAAAATAAAACAAATAATTCTAAAAATATCTTCTCATGATTAAAAAAATATATACCAGAAAAAAAAAAAGAAACATCCTATTTGGGTTTGGGCTCAGAATCAAACAGGGGAAGAAGGTGGGGCTCCTGGAAGAGAAGAATGCTGACGAGTCAGAGAAAGGACCGGACACACACTTCCACTGAGTACACAGACCAAGTGACTTCTGTTCACAGCCCTCCTTCTGCCTCTGCATCGTCCATCCTTCCTCAGCTTAGCACTACTACTGCTGCCTGTTGTCCCGCCCCCTCACCTGGGACCTCCTCCTCAGCTCCACCCCATTCATTTCAAGTTACCTTTCCTTCTGAGAACAATTTAAGCTGCTTTCCCTGCAGGCCACCTTCTAGACTAATCTGTCTGAATAAGCCTTTGCTGTGTGTCTTCCTTCTCTATAAGACATTTATAAATGTTAACCAAGCCTGGTGGGAGGGGAAACAAGACCAGGAGTTCATAGTAATCTGTGGCTACATATTGAGTTCAGGACCAGCTTGGGTTCTGTTTCCAAAAGCCCAGGAGAGGAGAACCGAAACACTTGTTTAGCTTTTGAAGAACTCACTATGTTGTTTGGGTTGACCGGAAACTCCCAGAGATCTGCCTGCCCCTGTCTCCCAAATCCTGGAGTTTAAGGTGTGTACCACCATGCTCCCCCTAAACAATGTTTTTTTCAAAGTTCCTATGGACTCATTTTATTGTTCTTTTCCACTTGAAATGACAGGGGGCAGCTCTCTCTCGCTCTCTGTAAACTGTACACACGCCTCCAAGTCCCCAGGCATAGCTGGGATATTCTGCTGGAGCAGACAGCGAAGGCTGGGTGCTGGGGTGGTCTTGGCTACCTGACCTCAGCTGAGCAGTGGGAAAGCAACAGAGCTGGCCTGGTGGGGTCTCCACACTGTGTGTCCTGGCTCTATGCCCAAGACCACTTTGTTGAAGATGTACATTGGAATCTGGAAAGCTAGATCATCATAAGATTCCTGGATTTGGGCTATCACAGATACTTGGGGGTTTTGTGTTTGCTTGCTTGTGGTTTTTTGTTTGTTTGGTGTGTGTGTGTGTGTGTGTGTGTGTGTGTGTGTGTGTGTGTATGTGTGTGTGTGAGCGAGCATGTGTGTTTTGGAGAAGAGGGGACAAGGTCTCACTTTATAGCCCTGGCTGGTCTGGCCTATAACTCCCTATGAACACCAGGCTGACCTCAAAACTCACAGAGCTCCATCTGCCTCTGCCTCCCAAGTGCCAAGATTAAAGACAAGTGCCACCACACTGAACCCAAATATTTGTTTTAAGCCTTATTTGCTGCTCATATAACCAGCGCTAAAATGCTGAGATTCATGACGACTTTTTTTTGGGGGGGGGGTTCGAGACAGGGTTTCTCTGTGTAGCCCTGGCTGTCCTGGAACTCATTTTGTAGACCAGGCTGGCCTCCAACTCAGAAATCCTCCTGCCTCTGTCTCCCAAGTGCTGGGATTAAAGGCGTGTGCCACCACCGCCCGGCAATGACGACTTTTTATCAGTGAGGAGAAAAAAAAAATAGTAGCCCGAAGAGCCTGTCACTTGCTGTTAGAAAGCTGTCTGTGGTGGAGCCCAGCCTGTCTGATGGGCACTTCCCTCTTTCCTTACTAGGATGCAGTCCTCTTAACTAAGATCTCATTTTATAGTCTGTGGAGTGATTGTCTACACCATACATACTAGCTGCTTTGCACCCATCAAAGGTAAGCCGGTCCAAGTGTATCTATCCATCCTGACTGAGAAATGAGGGCAGTAAAAACTAACAAACTGAACACAGAACCTCAGAGGCTGTCGGAGCTGGCAGCACGCAGTGCCCGTGGAACTTCCCCGTGGCCTGGAGGAGCCAAGACACCTGGTGAGTATGGGCCTCTGTTGCTGGTCTCTGCTGCCACTTCCTTTCCCACCCTTTATCCCCTTAGCTTCACCTCCTATCACTAGATAGGAGAGAAAGAAGGATAGAGGGGAAGAAAGAGATAGAGATCTCTGATCAATTTCTTTCTTATTTCTCTTTGAGCACGACTCCAACAAACTGTAACCAGCCTCTCTAAATGACCAACAACCTCCAACCTCACCTATGGGGCCCTAGCATTTATATACCCACTGAAAAATTCCCAGAATTCCAAACATCACCCAATCGCAGCTGGTCACGCCATGCCTCTTCTAGAGCACGAGGCAAATCATAGGCAGCTGCTGAGAAGCACCCCCAAATCCCCACACCTGGGATTAAAACAAAAACATATTCTTATAATATTATTATGTTTTTTAAAAAGAACCCAAAATTCCAGAATTCCCACTATAGGCCTCAACTCAGAGAGAGAGGAACAGGTGATCTACACACACAGCTCCTCAAGGATCCTCTTCCAGCCAGGCGGGCTTGATGGCACGCGCCTTTATCCCAGGGAGGCAGAGGCAGGCAGATTTGTGTGTTTGAGGTAACCTAGTCTACAGAGCAAGTTCCAGGACAGCCAGGGCTGCATGGAGAAACCAAATCTGGGGGGAGGGGCAATCCCCCTCTTACCACCAGTCTCGCCATCCACTAAATTTCCAGAATTCCTGTACCTAGACTGTGGTTTCTTGGACAGAAGGACATTTCTTGGGGACTTTGAGTCTAAGATGAAAAGACACTGATTTTTGGATCCCTCAACAACACATCCCATCTAGGCTGAAAGCTCTCAACTGCTGTCAGTGTCTCCCACTCGTCATTATAAGCAGACAACACAGTTTGCTGAACATCTGAGGAAAGATTCCTGCATGGAAAGCAGACACTAAAACAAATAAAACTACCACCAAAAAAAAAAAAGAGGAGGAAATTGAGATTAGACACGTGTGTGTGTGTGGTGTGTGTGTGTGCGTGTGTGTTCAAAGAGAAAGACCTAAGAATTACTGCATTCACTGCATCCATGAAACAAGACTTGGGAGTCAAAAAAAAAAAAAAGAAAGAAAGAAGTATTTGGAAGTTTGATAGAATATGACAGTAGAAACAAAAACCTAAGCAGAAAAATGGAATGATAAGCTTGAGGAATCCTCCTGGAAAACACAGCAAAAGCCAGATAGATAACTGGAAAGAAAAGAAAGTCTGGGCATCCTGAGGTGGGACATCCAAATAGCAGATGGTCACAGAGAGGGAGGCACTATGGAAGCTACTGACCACTTTCCCAGCAGGTAACACCCTGAGAGTATCAATCTAAAGCAAAGCTCCCTGGGAAACTCTTGGAGACACGCCTGCCTCATCTTAAGGTCCCAAGGCAGTAAGAAGCCTTTACTACAAGGTGAGCCTGGAATCTGAGTCTTTTTCCTGTCCTCAGACACACCAGAAGGCGGCATTGGATCCCATTACAGATGGTTGTGAGATACCATGTGCTGGGAATTGAACCCAGGACCTCTGGGAGAGCAGTCAGGGCTCTTGACTGCTGAGCCATCTCTCCAGCCCCAGTAATATAGCTCTTGGAGGCCTATTGTCTAAAGACCAGAGTGTGACGTGACCCTGCTCAGCTCCCCTGCTTCACTTTCCTCCTGAGAAGAGCCTGTCTCTGAATTCCCTCCTAGCTACCCTAAAAACTAAGTCACCTGGGAAGACATGGCCAGGGTGTGATCACTCCTCACTGCTGAGAACCACCACTCTGGTGGGTGAGTTCTTCCTCCATGGGCTGCCAGCCTACAGCAGCTCTGTCCTTCCTGCTGTGACAGAGACCTCAAGAGGCTGTCTGAGAAAAGCCACCGCTGTTTGTGAGCTCAGTGCAAGCAGCCTCTCTGCCCCACTGCTGCAGTCCTCCTGACTTGCCCCTGTCAGTCTGTCTGGCATGAAACACCAGGCTAGTGCTGTCTGTCCCTGAAGGTCACACAGGAGAAGGCCTGATGAGGTGATTCACTCAACAGACAGAATAAACTGAGTCCCTGCTGTGGGTAAGAGTACAGAGTGGGGGGTTCTGAGCTGCCTCCCAAAGCCTGATCTGTGTGCTGCCATGTTAGCTCAGCACAAACCCTGCCTTTCCATATCTCCAAGCAACCACAGCAATGGCATCAGCACAGACAGCTCCTGCCTCTAATCCTTGGGAAGCACCAAGAGGTGGACACCCCTCCAGGGTCCAGACCACAAGGCCTCCTTGCTGCAGAGTGGAGCCTTGCCCCAGCTGAACAACTGCAGTTGACTCAAGGTCACTGGGAATCAAGGGCAAAGGCTCAGACACCCAGGAGAGCTCTGGCTCCCCGCTGACTCTCAGGCCTCCTGGCTGTTCCGGCTGGGCCTGCCAGTCAGTGTCAGTGTCTCCCACATTTCCCACCCTCTCATCTGACTGACTGTCCCCAACAGCTTCAGTCATCTCATGGTCCCTAGCCTGCACCTCCATCATGACTTCTCCTGATCTTTGCTGCCCCTGCCCACTGCCTATTCTCAAAGACAGTGCCTAGGTGCCTAGGGAAGGTAATGTTCCCCCAAATGTGCTGTTTCTCTTGCCCTTGCCTCTGGAACAGTATGATCTTAGGACTTGCTGTTCTAAACTAGGACTGGTTTCCAGCCTTCTCTTCTCATCTCTCGCATCTGATGGCTGTGACGTAACCCGTCAACATCCATAAGACGTCTCCCAGCTTCCCTCCATCCCCCATCCACTGCTCTGTCTCAGACCTAGGTTACCAGCCTCCCAAATACTGCCACAGCCAGGACCCCACCACAGCCCCTAACTCACTACCTCCCATCCAATCTCCACAGAGAGTACTTTAAACCATTCTGATCCTGTCTCTCACTGACTTAAAAATCTGCACGGGGTCTCCAGGGCTTCTGAAAAACAACATAAGGTCCTGAGAGATGACTCAGTGGCAAAGGCGTGTGGTACCAAGCATGATGCCCTGGGTCCAATCTCTAGGATCTACATGATGGAAGCAGAAAACCAGCTCCCACAGGTGTCCTCTAACCTCTACAGACATACGGTGGCACATACCCGCTCCTTCCCATCACAAACATAAACACAATAGGAAGAATTTTAAAACAGCACAAGGTTAAGGAAACCCAGCACCTTCCATCTTCTGTGCCTTCCCCAGCTAAGCTACGCTGGGTTCCTCTTTCTTGCCAACCTCAGCACTCCCTCTGCTTGCTTCACTCACGTCCACTGAGACCAGCTTTTCTGTACAGCTGGCCTTTTCTCTTACAGATCTCCTGGTCCTCGCCTGCTTCCTGGGCAGAGTCCCAGCCAAGGCAGGTCACTGCTGTGCTACGTGGACCCCCACAAGAACCAGATCTAGCTGGGCCTGGTGGTACGGGCCTATAATCCCAGCACTATGGAGGCCAAGGCAGGAGGACCAGGTTTCCAGCATTCATCACCTTGCTGCACAGATTCTAGTACCAACAGGCAGTCTATACAGTGTACAGTGGATGAACTTACAAAGACATTGGGTCCAAATCCCTTGGAGACCACTGAGTGAACTCAGGTGTGCTCGATAGCCCTTGAGTTTTCTGACATCTCCAAAGGCCACAACAGAAAGATTGACTTCTGGAGACCAATTTGAACCTGTACCTTCACAACCAGGCTCCCTTCTAACCCTAAGTGAGAACAGCTCATGCAGGGTCATGTAGAGTTCACAGAGGCTTGTTGTAATAGAACCGATTTCTTGCTCATTCTTGCGAGTTGTCTGGGGAAGCTGTGCCTCCTGAGGTAGAGTTTTCTCAAGTTTCTGTGAACTGTTCAAAGCAACTGAGCTGCAATGATGAGAATCTGGTTGGTTGCTGAGAGACTGACAGTTCACGGGGGTGTACGACATCCAGGCACAAGGGAAGGGTGTACCAGTTATGTCCCCAATGGCTAAGACTCCTGCCCTTAACAGCTTCAATCACTCAGAGGAAAGACGTTAAAGGGTGCTTATGATAAAGGCCCATCCTGGAATTAGCATTTTCAGTAGCACTTCACAGTGCTTAACCCCTGGCCAAGCCCCTTAAGAAAAGCTGTGTCCCTCCAATGGCCTCAAAGCTGGCAGAGTTCCTGAGACAGTTCTCCTAGGGCAAGCTCAGGACCACAGCACACAATTTAGGGCTGCTGGATTGCCAGAGGTAACTATAAAAGTTGGCCTGACCAACTCACTGAAGGAACAATATTTCATTAGTTGCCAAGCACCTGTTTGCCTTAGAGGTGCTGTGTGCCAAAAAAAAAAAAAAATGGCAGCGAGAAACCTTTTTAATGTACGGCCCACACAGTAAGCCCTTGTTGGATACAGGGCAGATGCAAGTCTTCTCACAACTGATGAAGACACAGGGATGCTACTTGGGCCCTAAACCACTACGTAGGGAAATTTGTTCCAACTTAAATTGTAAATCACATCATTATAAGGTGACAACCAGTTCAAAATAGAACTATATCTAGAAATAAACACCAAAAAGGAAAAAAAGAAAGAAAAAAAACCAAAATGGGCATAGTGGTTCATGCCTCTGATCCCAGCACTTGGGAGGCAGAAGCAGGTGAATCTCTGTGAGTTTGAGGCCTGCCTGCTCTACAAATCGAGTCCAGGAGACCCAGGGCTGGTTATAGCAAGAAACCCTGTCTCAAAACAACTGAGAGAGAGAGAGAGAGAGAGAGAGAGAGAGAGAGAGAGAGAGAGAGAGAGAGAGAGAGAAGAAAAATGAAAGACATTAAATAAACACCGTACCCGTATGGAAGCCAAGGCAGGAGGACCATGGTGAGTTTCAGGCCAGCCTGAGTATACAGTGAGACACTGTCTCAAAGAAAATAATAATAAATAAAATACACTGGGAAGGAAGGCACAATGAGATCACTCAAAATAATTTTTACATTTTTATGTCTAAAAAGATGTAAAGAAAGTTGTTTTTATTAAAAATATTCAAAGGAAGGGAAGGAGATGAGGTAGAAGTCATACTTGAGCCTAAGAACTGAGTTTAGTCTGGAACCAATACAAAGATCCTGTCAGAGGAAGGAAGGAGGGAAGGGAGGGGCAGAGGAGGGGCGAGAGAGCCTGGGCAAGGACGGGTAGAGCTGTAGTCCTCAGACACCCAGAGGAAAGGCAGAGGTGCGGCTGCTCTGCAGGCTTAGCGACAAGGAGCCGCAGAAGTGGCTCGGTGGGTAAAGGTGCCACTAAGCCTGATGACCCTAAGTTCAATTCCAGGGCCCACATGGTAGAAGGTGAGAACCAATTCAGAACTTCTACATGTGTGCCATGGTATGTGTGCACTCACGTGTGCGCATGTGCATACACACACAGTAAAATGCTATGTGAAAGACGTTACTTTTAGGGAGGATAGGGGAGATAGGGGAGTTGAGATAGAGTCTCACTACATGGTCCTGACTGGCCTTGAACTTTTCATGCAGTTTACAGTGGCCTAGAACTTGCTGCAATCCTCCTGCCTCTACCTCTCTAGTGCTGAGATAGTCAGCATGTGCTACAACCACTCTGAATGAAAGAAATCAAGTTTTTAAAATTTATATACTTCATGTGTGTGTGTGATATGTGTGTTGATATGTGTACCTGTGAATGAAAGTACATGTTTGTTCAAACAAATGGAGGTCAGAAGGCAGCATCATGTGTCTCCTGCTATCACTAGCTACTTTAGCTTATGAACAGTTTCTCTCTGTGCCTACTGCTCAGATTTGCTAGACTGCTTGGCCAGTGTGTTTCAAGGGTCCATCTGTCTCCTCCACCCATGCCCTAGCTAGGGTTGTATGTAACTACACCTGATACTCTTACCTGGGGCTGGGGATCAGAACTCGGGTCCTCATGCTTGCACAGCAGGGACTTTAACCAACTGAGCCATCTCTCCAGCCCCAGAAATCACATTTTAGGAGCTGGGTGAAGTAGTGCACACCTTTGATCCCAGTACTTGGAAGGCAGGAGGCAGGTGGATCTCTGTGTGTTCAAGGCCAGCCTGGTCTTTACAGTGAGTTCCAAGCCAGCCAGGGCTACATAGTGAGATCCTGCCTCAAAACACATATAAAAGAAGAAGAGTTATATGCTATATTCCATTGGCATGATGCTCTGGAAGAGGCAAAACTACAGGGAATGGAAAAAGGTTGGTGGTTGCCAGGAGCTGAGAGGGGGAACAGCATGAGAAAATCTGGAATCTGTTTTTGTCTGTCTGTCTGTCTGTCTAGACAGGATCTACAGGAGAGACTGCATTTTATTCCTAGCATGCACATCCAGTGGCTCACAACCACCTGTAAGTCCAGCCCCACTGGATCTGACACCCCCTTCAGGGTTCTATAGGCACCTACACACTCAAAAGACACAAAAATAGCCAGGCAGTGGTGACCGGCACACCTTTAATCCCAGTACTGGGGGGGGGGGCAGAGGCAGGTGCATCTCTGTGAGTTCAAGTTTCAAGACAGTCAGAACTATACAAAGACACTTTGTTTTGAACAAATCAGAGAGAGAGAGAGAGAAAGAGAGAGAGAGACAGACAGACAGACAGACAGACAGAGAGAATGAATGAATCTTAAAAAAAAATAAAAACCATAGCCCTGAGTCAGGAAGATGGCTCAGTGGATATGGGTATTTGCAGCCGACCTTGAACTGAGTTTGATCCTTGAGACCTATGTGGTAAAAGGAGGGGCTGACTCCTGAAAGCCTTCTTACCTCCACAGGTCTGTGGCACACTCCCAACTCAAACAAATAAAAAAGTTTAATCTTAAAAATTAAGCTGTAGTCCTGAAGTGAATAAATCATGACCCTTTAAACTCAGGAGATACTCAGCTACTAAGGCTCTTGCTGGGCAAGCATGAGGACCTGCGTTCATCCCCAGTATAAATAAAGTTGGCACAGGGGCACAAGAACCCACAATCCCGGCTGGCACGGGGTCCCTCCCATAATTCTAGTTACTGAGCCTGTTCTCTTTCTCATTAGCTGTTTGTCCAACATTAACTGTGCCAGTGCCTGCATCATGCACTGAGGACAGACCCAAGAACAAGAGCCCTACTCTCCCCTGAAGAGACTTACAAACCAGTTGCGCAAGACCAACACCATACAAGTGCAACACACTGAGTGTGTTCTAAAGCATGCTGCGGAAGCGACTGAAAGCTTCCAGAGGACTGACTGCCACACAGTAGAACTAGTCCCTTTTTGCTGTTGGTTTGGTTTTAGGGGTTTGTTGGTTGGTTTGTTGGTTTTAAGACAGGGTCTCACTAAGTATCCCTGGCTGTCCTGGAACACTGCCTCCCAAGTACTGGAATTAAAGGCATATGCCACCATGCTTGCTTGGTACAGAAGACCCATGTTTTGTTTTGTTTGTTTATTATATGTAAGTACACTGTGGCTGTCTTCAGACACACCAGAAGAGGGCGTCAGATCTCATTACAGATGGCTGTGAGGCACCATGTGGTTGCTGGGATTTGAACTCAGGACCTCTGGAAGAGCAGTCAGTGCTCTTAACCGCTGAGCCATCTCTCCAGCCCCAGACCCATGTTTTATTCAGCTTTCAGCTTTGAAACTCCCATAGTTCCTAGCAAGCTCTAAACAAATGTCTATAGAATAAGTAGCTAAGTCAACCCATATCCTCTTCTTACACCTACAGCTCATAGGCTGTCCAATGAAGCTCAACTCAAAAGGGTCCTGGAGCCCGGTACTGCACATGTGGAAGACTCTAAGTTAGATTGGGGCAGATTGTGTGGGAAGGTAAGGGGCTCAAAACTACATTTATTTCATGTTTATTCATATCCTAAGTGATATTTGTTCATTCAGCAAATATGTACCAACTGCCAATGATGAGATGTTGCAAGTTTGGGGTCCAGAACCCCGTATCAGAGAACTGGTCTGTGACATTCAAATGGACACAGGATTCAGATGTGGGCTTCCCCCCAAAACAAAACAAAACAAAAACCAAGATAATCTTTTACTTATGAAAATATCTGACTGGCTGTGCTGGCCAGTTTTATGTCAGTGTCACACAGCTGAGCCTTTAGAGGAGGGAGCCTCAATTAAGGAAATGCCTCTGTAAAATGGGGCTGTAGGCAGGCCTGTAGGGCATTTTCTTAATTACTGATTGAAGTGGGAGGGCCCAGCCCATTGTGGGTGAGATTACCCCTGGGCTCTGTAAGAAAGCAGGCTGAGCAGGCTTGTATCAGCTCCTGAGTCCAGGCCCTGCTCCATTCTGACTTCCTTCAATGATGAACTGTGATGTGGAAAAATCCTTTCCTCCCAAAGTTAATTTTGGCCATGGTGTTTTATTACACCATGTACATTTAGCGACAATAACACCAACTAAGACAGTGACTATGGAATACTAACTATATTAACTTAGATCTAAAGGAAAGTGACATTTAAACTAGTGCATAGTGGTTTTTTAAACTAAGCTTTAGCTGCAGATGTAGCTCAGTGGGTAGAGTGCTAGCCTAGCATACTCGAGGCCCCAGGTTCAATTCCCAGCACTGCTTAAAATGAGACCATAGTGGGAGGCTCCAGAGGTAGAAACTGGAGGGTCAGTTTTAACTCATTCTAGTCCCTGCCAGTTCTAGGCGCACCTGGGCTATATTAGACTCAGTTCTCAAGACAGCAAAAAAGAAAAAAAAAAAGCATCGTTTCACTCTTATTTTTTGGAGAAAAAAGTCAAAGCAGAAACCCCACCAAAAACTAGAAGGTAGCATTAAAATAGTATTCAGTGATGTATTTTCCTAAAGCACATGCCTAACTCAATTGTCACAGGAATAGAAGCCTGTTCACACATTCACCAATTTTTTTTAATTGCGCTTATTTTTGTACCCCACAGTTTCACTTTGTTTCAAAGGAAATTTTGGCCATATTGCATACTGATTTTTTTTGATGCTTACTTCTAAAAGAGGCAAGGAGAGAGGTTATGGTGACACCTACAAAATCAAGGTTATTGGCAAAAGGATGCAAACACCTTCTCAACTGGGTATGATGTAACCCAGCATTTTGGTAGCCTAAGGCAGGAGGATTACCATGAATTCAAAGCCAGTCTGCACTGGGTAGCAAGTACCAGACTAGCCAGGGCTGTAGAGTGAGACCTTGTCTCAAATTAACAAAAAAAAAAAAGCTGGAGTTGGTGACTCACACCTATAATCTCCAGCATTTATGACGCTGAGGCAGGAGGATTAAGATAAATTTAATGCCAGGCTAGGTTACATAGTGCTTTCTGGGCCAGCAGCCTGGACTGTAGAGACTGTCTTGGGGGCGGTTCTATAATAAGTATTTTATCTTTCAAATGTAATATTCAAAAATAATACCTGGAATATGATATTCCATCCCACACTTCTAACCCTTGAAAAGGGGGTATAGAGGAAACTGTATGTATTTAGAAAGCAAGGACATTATTTTTACTTAAATTGCAAGGAAACGGACACTAGATTTTTTTTTAATTAATTAACAGTGATTTCAGCAAGTCATTTAACTGCTCCAAGTCTCAATTGCTTTCCCATGGGTGAAAATGAAGATGTTGACGACAGAAAATCCCTATGGATTCTTGCAGCCTTAAACACTGATTCTCCTCAGAAAACAATTCAAGTAACCTTTACAGCATGGGTGCTATCATGAGCATTTAAAAAAAAATGTCGATTTTTGGTTTTGTTTTTGTAACAATTTCTTCTGATGTACTGTATCAGGGTTGTACATGGTTAGATTCCACCAAAAGAGTATCCTCACATACCAGTCAAAAATAAGGGGAAGGCAGTTAAGAAGCTCAACAGTTATGCTGTATTTGATGGGGGGCGGGGGGGCGGGGAGGAAGCTACCATAGAAGAGGATCACTGGAAAAGGAATCTGTAAATTTCCACCTCTCCTACAGGGAAAATGCACTTTCATTTTCTCTCACTCTAAAAAGAGATAGCGAAAGCCACTGCAGTCTTTACACGGTCTCATTGTAAAGACGTGCCAAAATCCTGAAGAGGCACTGTTTTTCTACCTAGGTCACCCATCTTTATTTGAGAATGCCTACAACCCGCCCTCACTTCGACGCTCCCCCATCCACTATAAAAAAATAAAGAATAAATTTAAACATGTCTACTGTGCCTTTCATGCAAACCCATAAACAATCATAGCTTCCCCGCAGCGACGCCCAGGGCTGAGTCCCACAAGCAGCAAGACTGCAGACTGCGGCGCTGGCTGGGGCCACTCCTCCCGCGGCACTCTGAGACTGCTCCCCTTCTTCCTTGGGATTTCTAAGGGTTCCGACCCGGCTAAGACCTCTCCCTTTAAGTCCAGCCCGGGGAAGGGAAGGCGGAGAGAGCCCTGCGGGAGCAGCGCCACAGGAAAATCCCGTGTCCCCTCCCCAGCTGGCTGGAGGGGCCCCGGCGGCGCGCGCCCAGCCGCTCCCAGGTGGGTCTCTGCAGCCGGGGACAGCGCCCTGCTCCCGGGAGAGGGAGGCAGGGAGGGAGGAGGACACAGGCCAGGCTTCGTTCGTCACGATTCACGAGGGAGGGTGGGAAAGAGGGAGGGATTGGAGACAGAAAAAAAAGGGGGGGGGAGCGGAACTGAGAGCTCTGGAAATGCAGAAGGCAAGAAAGGGAGACGGTAGGAAAGGAATACGTCTGGAGAAGAGTTGGGGTGCAGAAGGGTGATGCTGCAGAGGAGGATGGTGGGCTGGAGGGGATAAAGGCGCGAATGGGGGAGGGAGAGATGGGGTCTGGGGTGAACAGGGGGATAGAGAGGAGATGGAATGGGATGAAGGAAGAGAGATGGCGTGATGGAGGTGAAGGGATGAAGGTAAAAAGGAAAACGGGATGTTTATGAAGGCGAGGGGTGAGGAGGGATGGGGTGAAGAGGAGATGGAGGAATAGAGACGAGACTGAGGAGGCGTCTGGGGTGAGGAAGACCTAGGTGAAGAGGGGATCTGGGTGAAGCGTGAGTCAGGGAAGCCTGCTGGCCGCAGGAAGCCAGAGGGGCATCCTTCCCGGGAGGGCGGCGCCTGAATAACGGGTTTCGCCGGCCCCGGGGCAGCACCCGCACGCCACTTACTCTCTCCGACCACCGCCTTGAGGCCAATGGGGGCCATGGCGTTCTTCGAGTCTCCGGGCTCCGATGCTCCTCCCGCGACACCGTCGCCTCCCCCGGGCCGCGCGCCCCGCTGTCTGCAGCCCGCAGCCCCGCAGTCGCGCTCGGGACCGACTGACGCGCGGACTCCGCGCGGGGGCGCGACTCGGGCCAGAGCGAGGCTGTAGAGCGGCTGGCGCGCGCGGGAGGGGCGGGGCTGCGGGGGCGGGGCCTCGCGCCAGCCGTCACCGTCACCCGCGCGCTTCCGCCAATAGAAGCGCGGCCCGGGCATGAGACTCCGCCCTCCGGGATGCGGGCTCCGGGAGCGCCCTCCCCTGCACCTCACCCGCGCGCCCCAGCCTCAGGGTCCTAAAATCCCCTCACCAACGCTGCACTGGCTGCCCAGGCCATGGGAATCTCCCCAAAGCCAGGTTGTGATGCTCTTTCTGCTTTTTCGGGAGCCTTCCATTTTCTCCTGCCAAAAAAACGAACTCTGAGAGCAGATTCTTATTAACTGTATTCCCATTCCCAGCCACAACATAGGCTTACAGTACACTGAAACTATCCCTACATCTCTGTGGTCTGTTCACCATTGATGGAGCGCTGAGCTCTGTGTCACACACCTTTCAGGTATTATTTTACTAAATTCACGCAATAACCGAGCATCATTCCTAATCTTCATTTAAAGGTGCAAAAACAAACACCCAAGGTGCTTGTTATTGTGCTATTTATCGATTATTCACTAATGAATATTATTCTTCCATTACTATGTATAAACTGATATTCTGTATATGAGGAACTGCACTCATGCACAAGACATGGTACAAATCCAGTAGTTTCCAAGATCCAAATCTAATTAGTAAATACTATAGAATCAACTTTGGGGTCAGCATCTCCTTCTTGCAGTCTACATGGTCACATACCGTTTTCACTGTGCCATCTTTGCTAATGGAGAAGGTTGCTTTCGAAATATGGAACAAGAGTGGGAGATGTACCTCGGTGGTGGAGCACTTGTTTATTATATACAAGGTCTCCTCTTTGATCCCTGATGGTGAAAAATAAAGTGCAAAGAAAAATGAACAAGTCCAACTAACTTAAAAATCACAAAGGATGGGGCTGGAGGGATGACTCGGTGGTTAAGAGCACTGGCTGCTCTTCCAGAGGTCCTCAGTTAAAGTCTTAGCATTCACATAGCTCTCAATTGTCTGTGACTGTAGTCTAAAAGGACCCAATGCCCTCTTCTGATGGGCAGACATGCCAACAAAACACCCATATACATAAAATACATGCATAAATAAATCTTTTAAAAAACATTTTATAAAAGGAAAACTCACAAAGGAGCCAGGTGTGGTAGTACATACCCTTTAGTCCCAGCACTCAGGAGGCAGAGAGCTAGGAGGACCCCTGAGTTTGAGGCCAGTCTGGTCTACAGAGCAAGTTTCAGAACAGCCAGGGCTACACAGAGAAACACTGTCCTAACAAACAAACAAACAAACAAACAAACAAGAAAGAAAGAACCACAAAGGAGGGCATAGTGGCACAGACCTTTAATCCTAGCACTTGGGTGGCAGAGGCAGGACAAACTCCGTGAGTTCCTGGTCAACCTTGTCTACATAGTGAGTTTCGGGCCAGACAGAGCTACATATACCCAGTTTCCAAAAAACAAAACAAAACAACAACAACAACAAACTCACAAAGGAAGGGCCATTGAGATGGCCTAGTGGGAAAAGGCACTTGTCGTCTGGCCTTACAACCTAAGTTTGACTCCCAGAATCCAGTTAGTGTAAGGAGGAAACAGACTCCCACAACTTCTCTGGCCTCCACACACACGCACAGTGGTGCTTGGTACCACACTTAGGTAAATATAATAAAACTTTTATAGCAGCTCTCTGGAACCGACTCCCTAAAATTGTCTGACTTCTACACGAGTGCCATAGAGCGTGTATATACCACATCATGCTCACATATACATAATAATAAATTAATTTTTAATCATAAAAGACATGGTGGCAAACATCTGTAATCCCAGTGTTTGAGAGGGTAAGGAAAGAGACTTTCTGTGAACTTTGGCCAGCCTGGGCTACATGGTAATCTCCTGTTTCGAAAACCTGAAATAAATGAGCTACAAAGTATGGGGCTCAGTGGGTAAAGGCATTCCCAGCAAGGCTGATAACCTGAAGTCAGTCCCTGGAGCCCACATAAAGAGAGAAGAGAAGAGGGTCCACAAAGTTGTTCTCTGGCCACACACCATGACAAGCGTGAGGCACAGAACAAATCACAAAGGACGGGAGACACAGGCGTGAAGTCCATGAAGACCCCGTGCACATGAACAGCCCTGTGATCTGGGACCCTGTCTGCACATCATTCAGAAATCACGTGATTATTTTACAGATGGGGACCCTGAGATTCAGAGGGGTTGTGCTGAGTAGTGACCAAATAGTAATTCAAGTATTTTTTTAAACAAAAGAACTTATTTATTTATTTAATCAATAATCTATTTATTTAGACAGGGTCTTACTATGTAGCCCTGGTTGGTCTAGAATTTGCAGAAATACACCAGCTTCTGCCTCCTGGGTGCTGGGATTAAAAGCGTTTGTCATGCCTGGCTTTATTTAGTCATATTTTGTGATAATTTGTTTTTCTGTTTTTGTTTTGTTTTTTCTTTTTTTTTTTTTTAAAAGATTTATTTATTTATTTTATGTATATGAGTACACTGTAGTTGTCTTCAGTCACACCAAAAGAGGACATCAGATCACATTGCAGATGGTTGTGAGCCACCATGTGGTTGCTGGAAATTGAACTCAGGACCTCTGGAAGAGCAGTTGGTGCTCTTAACTGCTGAGCCATCTCTCCAGCCTGTTTTGTTTTTTCAAGACGGGGTTTCTCTGTATAGCCCTGGATGTCTTAGAAGTCATTCTGTAGACCAGGCTGGCCTCAAGTTCAGAGATAAGCTTGCCTCTGCCTCTAAATGCTGGGCTTGGAAAGGCGTGGCCACCACTGCTCCCCAGTTCCCAAGCATGTGATAATTATTTTTTTGAGACAGGAGCCCATGTAGCTCAGGCTGACCTTCAATCCCTCATTCTCCTGTTATCACCTCTCACAAGCTGGGAATCTAGGCACGCACCACCATGCCTGATTTACGCCGTGTGTTCATTCAGTTTACCAACCAAGCTCAGCCTTGGCCCCAGAAAGACAGTCCTATAATCCTAATTCTGAGCTACGGTTTTACATAGAACAACAAGAAAAGAAGGGAAAGTCTAAGGAAATTTTCCAAGATTGTGAAGTGAATTGTGGTCAAACTTAATACACTGTATGTCCTAGTTCAAGACACCAGCACCAGGGTAGGAAGATTTGACAGTGTTCTGGTGTGATAAATAAGTGTTGGCAGGATCTGGAATCCGTAGGGCAAGCCTCCAGGCATGCCTGTGAGGGGTTCTGTGATTAGGTTAGCCTCTGGGCATACCCATGAGAGGTTATTGTGATTAGACTAATTGAGGTGGGAAGACCCACCCACAGTGGTTGGTATCATTCTCTAGGCTGTGAGCTGAGTGCAAATAGCCATTGCTTTCTGCTTCCTGACTGTGGACATGATGTGACCAACCACCTCAAGCTCCTACCTTCCTTCCCACCTTGCCATAATGGACTTGCCCTTGTAAACCAAAAATAAATGTTTTCTTCCTTAAAGTACTTTTATCGGGACGTTTTATCACAAGAACAGGAAAAGGAATCCAGACATCTGGCCTCTACTCCAGTCTGCACCCAAAGGACCTTTTGCTTCCTTCCTAGAAGGAAGGTACAATATGCCTTCTCTCCATGTCTCAGCTATGTCTTGGCTTACAGAACCCATTGGTAGATTGTGGGTACATCTGGAGATGGAGCTAGTGTGTGTGTAAATATGAGGGAACCCCGGGTACAGTTGTGATACCACATGGTCCTTCCTTAACCAGCTGGTATGTATCAACAGAGACTCCACAGTCACCACATCTACCATAGAAACATGAATTAGAAGCCTGAGAAATCCCTCTGGCTCAGGAGTTGGGATGTTGAGGGCTGGATTGCCATCCATCCAGTCAAGTGGGACAATAAGCGGCATCCATTGTTCAGCCCACTTGCTGTAAGAGATGATTCCTGCCCTTGAGGGTCTGATGGCTAGACAGATGCAGTAGGGAGTCACACATGCTGGAACGTGGTGACTGGCTGGGCTACAGTCAGAGTGGGCTCCCTGAACCAAGCGGGGGGGAAGAAGCAAAGAGGGGGGATGGGAGAGCATCCTGTCAAACCCACAGTAGGTACAAAACCTAGCAACAGTAAAGAATTTGACTTCTCCAGGAAAAGAGGGTCCGTTGTGATTACATAGGAGAGCCTGAACATCAGTTGGCAGGCAGAGCTCTAGGAGAGGGCCTGTTGCATTGCTCAGGGACTTTTGGGTGGTGTGGGATCTCTGCCCAAGGAATCTCCTCAAAGATCACAGCAAATTTAGAAGCTCCTTATTTTCAGCAGAAACAAGGACCAGAAAAAAGATAATTTCTGCATGTGTGTGTTCCTGGGGTGTTCCCTGTTGGTGGCTAAGGTCAGAATGGATACTATTTGTTTTAAAGATTTATTTATTATTATATATAAGTACACTGCAGCTGTCTTCAGACACATCAGAAGAGGGCATCCGATCTCATCACAGATGGTTGTGAGCCACCATGTGATTGCTGGGATTTGAACTCAGGACCTCTGGAAGAGTAGTCAGTTCTCTTAACCACTGAGCCATCTCTCCAGCCTGGATACTATTTTTAAAAAAGATAGTTCAAAAAAGCAAATGGGATGAGACTGTGAACCCACCACGGAGCCTGACTTTGGTGGGTGCTGGCTCCTATAACCCCGGCACTTGGGAGATGGAAACAAAGGAGGGGAAGAGATCGAGAGTTCACGATGACCTTCCTTCATCCTTGGCTATGAAGCAAGTTCAAGGGCAGACTGAACTTACTTGAAATCCTCTCAGGACAATAAAGATCCTTACCCTGACATTGGGATCACACTGAATGTGGAATCCATCACCTGGCTCCAGACTTCCAGACATCTCTGAACCTTGGCTTCCCCATCTATGAAGCTTCTCTCTCAGGGTAGCTGAGGATACAGGGCAATGACCAACAGTGTAAAATCTCTCCCAGGTACTATCACTCACATTGTATTTAGAGGGGAAGAGTGTTGAGACAGTCTTCCTAGATAACCCTAGGCTGGCTTCAAACTAGCAATAATCCTCCTGCCTCAGCCTCCCAAGTTCTGGGATTATAGCTGAGCTATCTGTATTCTGCATTGGCTGAAAGTTTGAGACATCACAGAATACTCAGTAATTTTCATTGGACCCTTACTCCTACTCCATTAAGTTGGTAATATTGTTTTCTCAGGGCCTGCCAAGGTTAAGCTACTAGGCTAAAGTCATAAGGCTGTAAATTCAGACCAAAAACTCCACTCCGGCCCTCATTTCCTGATGCCCAGTGGAGAACTGCAGAGCCCAGGACGCAGTCCATGGCAGAAGGAGAGGTTTGGCTATATGGGCAGCTTGTTATGCGCGTATCAGCGTCAAGAAACAGATCACCTCGGGAATTTGAGTCCAATCAGGTTCATTGTCCATCGCTCCACCTTAGCACCACGCGCGCGACCAGACCAGGATGATGCTGCAGGATGCTTAGAGAAGGTCTGGCCTCCCTAGCCAGCGGAGGCGCAGGTGCGCTGACAGTTACGCATGCGTGGCCTGCAGCCTCTGCAGAGCCCGCTGCAGACTTGCGGCAGGCAGGCGTGGGAAGAATCCCAGGAGTTACGATCGGGTCACGTGATGGGGAGAGCTTGCCAGGTAAACAGGGTGGTAAGGGAAGAGATAGGGGCTGAGGGCAGTTTATACAAGGGAGCTGCCTGGAGGATCCGAGAATAAGAAAACACATTAGTAAGAAATACGAATGGGTGAATTAGAGAGTAGCAACTGGGTGCGGCGATCTATATAGATCTATCCCTGAGTGCAGAGCGTGGGCCACTTCTCCCGCCGCCTGGGGCGTACACCTGCCGTGCTCTGCTTCAAAACTGCATCGCCAGCCGCGTTCTTCGCGCCCACCCCAACCTCTCTCTCTCTGACTGCTGGGCCATTACATTCCCCATTCCCTGCACTGTTTTAGGAACTTTTTTTTTTTTTTTTTTGGTTTTTCAAGACAGGGTTTCTCTGTGTAGCCCTGGCTGTCCTGGAACTCACTCTGTAGACCAGGCTGGCCTCGAACTCAGAAATCCACCTGCCTCTGCCTCCCAAGTGCTGGGATTAAAGGCGTGCGCCACCACCGCCCGGCAGGAACATTTTCTTTAATAATAATAATAAAAAGGTTTATTCGTGTGTGTGTGCGTGCGTGCGTGTGTGTGTGTGTGTGTGTGTGTGTGTGTGTAGACTTGTAGAGTTCAGAGGATTGCTTGTGTGAGCCGGTTTACATTTCCACCATGTGAGAACAAGTTATTAAACAGGTTGGCTGGTGGAGCTGTAAATGCCTTTACCCACTGAGCCATCTCTCTGGCCCAGGAGCAATCTAAAGTCTATAGGAGAGGGCTGGAGGCATGGCCCAGCTCTCAAGAGCACAGGCTACTCTTTCAGAAGGCTTGCGTTTGATTCCCAGAATCCACGCCCCAGCCCACAACCCTCTAATTCCAGTTCCAGGGGATCTGATGACTCTTCCAACCTCCTCTGACTCCTCCATGTATATAGTACATATGAATGCACTCAGACACATACACATAAAATAATTTTGTGTTTTTTTTTTAAAGATAGGGTTTCTCTGTAGCTGTAGGATAGCTCTGGCTGTAGTGGAACTTGCTCTATAGACCAGGTTGGTCTTGAACTCAGAGATCCTACTACCTCTGCCTCCTGAGTGATGGGATTAAAGGCATGTGGCACCACCACTGGGCAAACAATTTTTTTTAAGAAGAAAAAAGTAATGTCTCTGCCTTGTCATCTATCCATTCACACACAGAGACCTGAAGAGAAGAGCTGGGTCTGTACCACCTGAGTCTGGGACCTTGCCCTCAAGCCGATCAGCTATGAGTGTGTGTGTGTGTGTGTGTGTGTGTGTGTGTGTGTGTGTGTGTGTGTGACAGAGAGAGAGAGAGAGAGAGAGAGAGAGAGAGAGAGAGAAGCAGGCAGATGTGGACCACAGTGTGAATGTGAGCCGCCTCAGTATATGCTTTGCCTAGGGGAACTGTCCACACTCAGATCCAGGCAACGTTTCCACAGAGATTATAGAAGAAATTATACACCACCTCTGGGTGTTCAAATGTTGCAATAGATGGTTAGAGGGCAGGTAGGCAGGGTCTCATGCCACCGAGGACTGGTCTTGAACTTTCTATGCTGTGAGGATGAACTTGAACCCTGGAGCCTCCTGCCCTCACCTCCCAAGTGCCCAGGCTACCAGTGTGGGCCACTACATCCAGCCTTTGCAATGAGATTTTTGTTTTGTTTTTTTTTTTTGAGATAGGGTTTCTCTGTGTAGCCCTGGCTGTCCTGGAACTCATTCTGTAGACCAGGCTGGCCTTGAACTCAGAAATCTACCTGCCTCTGCCTCCCAAGTGCTGGGATTAAAGGAGTGTGCCACCACTGCCCTGCACAATGAGATTTTAAAAAAAGCATTTATACGTGTGTGGGTATCTGTCTGTATATGGCAGTGTGCATGTGAGTGTAGGTGCTCACAGAGGCCAGGGGCATCAGAACCCTGAAGTAGAAACGTAAGGGTTCTTTGGAAAGTCGGTTGGATGATGTTTTGCTGGGGCAAAGATGTGAAGAAAATTTTCATTAAAGTGGACACAGGTGTGAAAGGCTAAAGCCAACTCCTGAAGGAACGTTTCGCTGAAGCAGACAGAGGAGAAAGGATATTCTGCTAAAGCAAACACACGAAAGGACACATGATGAAAGATTCTTCACTAACACATGCATTGGTCCACCTTACACTTTGTAGTTGAGCTGCATTTGTCGGGACTCCATAGAGAGAAACCACACCAAAAAACTTCTGGTGGTGTGCTGCAGTTTCTTGCTGCTACCACTGACTTAGGCGATAGGCAGAGTGATGTCAGCTGAGACAGACACGCATGGTGAGGCAAGACACATGGAGGACATGTGATGTTTGGAGGGTATTAATAGGACTTGATGGCGTGGCGGAGACAGCTTTAGAGCTTGGCTTGCTGGTCCAGCTGGCTGTGCAACATTTGTGCATCTTGAGTCTTCCCTAATCTTCACTTCACTGAGAGAGGCACAGCCAAGAACTTCTGGCATTCCTCTGGGTTCCTCCTGCTGACTCAAGCCTCCGAGGCTGAGGCCTGGCTGTCTCTGCTAGGAAGTCCCACCTCTGCTGACTCGTGTTTGCTATCCTGACTCTCCCGAACTGGCCTGCTGGTGTATCCGTGATGTGTCTGCAAGTGGATCGAGTTGCCTCTGCTGACCTGTGAACTGAACGATTTCCAGACAACACAGATGGGAGTTGCTCCCAAGAACCTTTCTAAACAGTTCCACTTCCCCCATATCCTTTCTTTTCCACTACCTCTGGTGGGTGGGGGCTAAAGGGAGGTTAAAGCATTTAAGAATCATCATTAAGATTAGGATTTGAAAAAATTAAAAGTTACAGATTCCTCCTGCATCTGAAGCTATGAGTATAAGCCACTTGGTGTAGGTGCTAGGAACCAACTTCAAAGTCCTCTGAAAAACCAGTAACTGGGTAGTGGTACAAGCCTTTGATTCTAGTACTCAGGAGGCAGAGGCAAGCTGTGTGAGTTCAAGGCCAAGGCCAGCCTGGTCTACAGAGTGAATTCCAGGACAGCTAAGGTTACCAGAAAAACCCTGTCTTGAAAATCAGAGAGGAGAGAGAGAGAGAGAGAGAGAGAGAGAGAGAGAGAGAGAGAGAGAGGAAGAGAGAAGAGAGAGAGAGAGACAGAGAGAGGGAGAGAGAGAGAGACAGAGAGAGGGAGAGAGAGGGAGAGAGAGAGAGGGAGAGAGAGACAGAGAGACAGAGAGAGAGACAGAGAGAGGGAGAGAGAGAGACAGAGAGAGAGAGAACTGATTTTAACTGCGAACCATTTCTTTAGTTCTCTAGTGTACCATTTTCAAGGTTCCCCAGCCCTGTACTCCTCAAAATGTTGATGCCACTTGGAGACAACACAAGATATCAAAGGGTCACATCCCTCCCAAGGCTATGTTAGGCCTAGCAGTAGGGGGAACTTTTCCACAAGCAAGCTTGATTTAGGCGGGCTAGATGGCTGCCTCCCTGTAAGTCAGGCTAGCAGAGAGCAGCCCCTCACTGACTTTTGAGGTCATTTTTATAGGGGAGCGTTAGAGTTGGTCAAAACCGAAACCCAGCTGTTGAGGCAATTGACTGTTAGCGCCTGGACAGAGGGTGGGGCCTCAGGCTCAAGGCTGCCTGTGCATAGATCAGGGCAGGAATGTGTCACGTGGAAGGGGAGTCGTCGAAGGTGTTCAGGAGCTTAGCAAGGCAAAGGGCTGGGCACACACCATGGGGTCACAAGTTCAGCAGAAGCTGGGAAGCACATATGCAGGATGCATTAGGTTTAGGAAGTAGAGACATTCTTGTAAGGACTTAGTAACAAAGTATGACAATGTGGCTCCTTAACATTCCTGCCCTTATCTACCCACAGTCGGCCTTGAGCCTGAGGCCCCACTTTCTGTCCAGGCGCTAACAGCCAATTGCCTCAACAGCTCGGTTTTGTTTTTGACCAACTCTAATGCTCCCCTATAAAAATGACAGTCCTCTTTTGGTTTCACAGCTACCTACTTTAAAACTCAGGGAACTGGACTGCTTCCTCCCAAAGGAACAGAATCACTCACAGGAAGAGAAGCGACAAGCACTGACACACCCTCACACAGCGCCCCCTGGTGGGCACAGCTTTACACAAGGGAGAGGTGTACTGACTGACTTCAAGCACCAGTATCTTCACCTAGCAGATAAGAGCCAAAAGAGTGCTTGGTCCCTCTGTTCAGCCTGGCGCTGGGCATGGATAGAGACAGTGGGGCCAGCATTTTGCATGCTCGAGGACCACTGTAGAGAGAAGCTCTGAGGGACTGAGACACTGGCAGCTCAGTTTAGCCTGGACGTGCCAGGCCCATGGCCCTGAGAGAAACCTAGAAACAAGGAGAGGCAAAATTTAATTAATTTATTTATTACACACATTAAGCCACACATTACACATTAGAAGTCTCAATGGACTCTACCGGAGAAGGCTTAAAGCTGTTTTTATCTGATTTGGAAAAACTAATTTGGCAGGTTTTAGACCTTGAGTGTCAGAAGACAACTTTTTTACATATTACATAGGTTAAGTTGTGGTTAGGTCTGAATTCCAAGGGAGGAAATAGTTTTGTTTTGCTCATCTGTATTTTATTTCTGGCCAGTTTGACATTTGAAATGAGCCTGGCCATTGAGAAAGAGGGGACATCAAATCTAATCAATAAAAATTAAATCATTGCTGTTGCTGCTGGAGATAGAGTTTCTCTGTGTAGCTCTGACTGTCCTGGAACTTGTTGTATAGACCAGACTGTTCTCCAGCTCACAGCTCTGCCTCTGCCCCCCAAGTGCTGGCATTAAAGGCGTGCGCCACCACTGCCCTGCTAAACTTAAATACACTTTTAAGAGCTCCAAATTGGGGTTCCTATACTTTGTGCCAAAGCACCCTGGGGTGGCACAGTAAACCAGCGAGAAAGTAGCAGAATACTTTAGTTTTTAGAGGGAACATGGTAACACTAAGAACCATTCAGCATTAGACCCTGTGACATTCCTTTATAGTTTGGTAAAACTCGGGGTCTGAAGGTTGAGTAGAAAGTGCAAATACAAATTGTAAAGATTTGAGATTCAGTATGTGTGGAATGTGTGCCAGGAGGCTGATGATTGATGTGTCTCTGTCCCATCAAACCACAGGAGTCTTGGAGCTTTTAATTTGTTTATTTGTTTAGTGTTGCATTACCATGCACACACCTACCATGGCAAACATGCCAAGGTTGGGGAATGGCTTTCAGGAGTGGGTTCTCTCCTTCGTAATATGAATCCTGAGAAAGGGCATCGGGCTTGCTGGCAAGCACCCTTACCTACTGGGCCAAGTTTTGATTTGTCTATTTAATTATTTATTTATTCATTCACCCATTCTCTCTCTTTCTTTACTTACCTTGGGGGGGGGATGTTCAGGACAGGTCTTTTGTTTGGTTGTTTTTGTCTTTGTTTTTCTGCTGCCATAGCTGTCCTAGAACTCACTTTGTACCACCAAGCTGGCCTTGAACTCAGAGCTCTACCTGTCTGTGGGATTGAAGGCATGTGCTACCACACCTGGCTTCAAGTAGGACTTTAGTGGTATCTGTGCCTTGGTCTGTCTTGAGCTCCCTGTCTGAGGTGAGTAGATGGGTGTGTGCTGAATCTCCCTAGGAAAAGTTTTGTCCACAGTAATGTCCCTATTAGATCCAGAAAGAATCACTGTAGAGTAAGATGATTTCTTAACATGACTAACCCTCCCTCAGCTCCTGCCGGCATCACAGGCGTCGTCCTCATCCCGTGCCCCCTTCCTACACCCCACCCTTAGCACTGTGTCCTGAAAAGCTCTCAGTGCATCAAGGAAAGAAAGGTCTCTTGCATCAACATTAAACACAGGCTGTCTTTCTCACCCCTACATGCTTCCTGCCTCTCCGTGCTCCCTCCCTCCCTCCCTCCCTCTCTCCCTCCCTCCCTCCCTCTCTCCCTCCCTCCCTCCCTCTCTCCCTCCCTCCCTCCCTCTCTCCCTCCCTCCCTCCCTCCCTCCCTCCACCCTTTGTCTGTGTATTCCCGCTTCTGTTTCCACATTCACGCATGGTTGACAGCAGCCACACTCTCTCTCACTAGTCACCCCAGAGTCAGGCCCAGCTGGGGATGTGGCTCAGCCTAGAGGGTTTCCTGCCCACAGACAGTAAGAGCTCTGGGGGCCCCTTACCTCTCTGTGAGCCAGTGTCTTTTGATTGACACTGCCCAGTTCTTCCTTCTAGAAAAGATTTCCTCCATTTGCACAGACCTGGGCCCTGGACTCCTTGTCCTGGGTGGTATCTCTCTGCAAATCAGGGACAGATAGACTGGGGGGAGGGGCAGTCCTAGAGGACCTAGTACCCCTCTTCCCCACCTACTACCCTCCTCCCCATATACTCCCCTCCTCCACACCTCCTTCCTACCCTAGAACCCTCCTGCCCCACCCTGCTTGACTAGAGGTATTTTAAGTGCTTCCCACAGGGAGAGCATGGGAGGGGGCTGGCTTTGGGTCCCTGTCCAGTTGTCCTTTACTAGGAGCTTGCTGCCCCATGTGGATCTCCATCCTCCTCTTCACAGGGACCCTCCTCCTCTGATATCCTCTTAATCCCTAAGACTTCTTCCCTTCTTTCTAGGCTGTGACATAATTCCCCCTTGAACACATCACAGCCTCGCCCTAGGTCCCCAAAGGAGCCTTTAGAGCAGATGTTTGGTTCCCAGAACAAAAATAGCAGTTATTGAACAGAGTGGATTCCCAACGATCTGAAGACATCTGTTTGCTACATCCCACCCCGGGGCTTGATGCGCCTTCAGTAGCGTCAGCAGAGCCGCCCAAGAGCTGTTTTGCTACATTGCCAGGATTCACTGAGAGCCTCAGGATACTCCTAGGACCTCAGCTCCCTGTGCTGAGCCCCCATGGAGGAGGAGTGGGGGAGAGGGCTGCCACATGCTGAATCCCAGGCCAGGCCCTTTCTCTCCCGTGTGTTTTCTTCTCTTGCTGTGTTTATTTTGGTGTATGTGTGTGCATGTTCACATACATGTGTGTGTTCACGTACGTGTGCGTGTAGAGACCAGGGATGATGTCCTCAGTCATTCTCTGCCCTATTGTTTTGTTTTTGAGACAGGGTTTCTCTGTGTAGCCCTGGCTGTCCTGGAACTCACCCTGCACACCAAACTGGCCTCGAACTCAGAAATTGCCTCTGCCTCCTGAGTGCTGGGATTAAAGGCGCGCGCGCCCAGTTCTCTACCTTGTTTTTTTGTTGTTGTTTTGTCTTTTATTTGTTTTTGTTTTGTTTTTGACATAGGGTCTCTCACTGAACCTGGAGCTCAACAAATTGAGCAGAAGGGTTGGTCATCAAGTTCTAGGTAGTCTCCTGCCTCCACCTCCCCTGCACTGGGACTGGGCAAGGGCCACCAAATGTGACTTTTCATTCTTTTCCTTTTACAATAAGGTCTCACCATGTAGCCCTGGCTGGCCTGGAACTCATTATGTAGACCAGGGTGGCCTCGAACTCACAGAGATCTGCCTGCCTTGGCCTCCTGAGGATTAAAGGTGTGCGCCACTGCGTTCTAGTCTCAAGTCAAGGTGGATGTTGGGAATCCTACCACAGGCCCTAATACTTCACAGTACTTTACTGACAGAGCCATCTCCCAGCCTCTGATTATCTATTTACTATGTATGAGACAGGTCTTACTTTACAGCCTGTGTTAGCAGAGAGTTCTAGATCCCCCTGCCTCCTCCAGGAGTGCTGGAATTATAGGCATGAATATCCATCCATCCCCCATTCTTAGTCATTTGTTTGGTTGACTGAGTTTTCTTCTTTTTGAGACACTATGTCACCTTGTAGCTCCAGCTAGACGGAACTTCCTCTGTAGAATAGACTGGACTGGAACTGTTTTCTTTCTTTCCTTTTTTAAATTAGATTTATTTTATTTTACATGTATGAGTGGTTTGTTCACATATCTGTCTGTCTGTGTAGCGTATACATCCTAGAATTGGAGTTATGGACAGTTGTGAGTGCTGGGAATCAGTCCAGGTCCTCTGCAAGAACAAGCCGGCTCTTAACCACAGAGCCATCTGTCCTATTCTCTCGTCTGATTTCTCTCACACAATTAGACTCTCTGATGTCACTGTACCCGAGAGCCCTAGAGTGGTGTAATTAGACCACAACGGGATTGAGTCCATACTGTGTATTTTTTGCTTTGCTTTTCATTTCACAAGTAATAAAAAAAATAAATGGAAAATAGTTAAATCTATACTCAGAATTAAATTAATCCAAGTTGGCCTCAAACTTATGATTCTCCTGCCTCAGTCTCCCAAGTACTAAGACTATAGGCATGAGCCTGGTTCTAAATATTTAAGATTTATTCTGTTATTACCTGTGTATGTTGTGCTAGGCACACACTTTATTGATGAGCTATAGCCCCAGTCAAAACTTTCTTTTTGGTGCTGGAAGTTCAAGGATAGCCTTGGCTACCTAGTGAGTTCAAGGACAGCCTGGACTACAAGAAACTTTCTTTGAACACACAAACAAATTGAACTAACTAAACAAGAATACAATATAAGCAGCTGTAACATTAAGATATCTTCTTCTGCCTGTTGAAAACCTTATAGGTCTCTTTCATTGTGGTTTGTGGTGTCTGCTCCTCCTAATGGGTGGGTAGATACTGAGGGTGAATGAGAAATCACTTTTTTTTCCTAATATTTTCTTATATTATTTTATATGCATTGGTGGTTTTTTTGCCTGCATCTGTGTGAGGATGTCAGACCCCCCGGAACTGGAGTTACAAACAGTTGTGAGCTGCCATGTGGGTGTTGGGAATTGAACCTGGGTCCTCTGGAAGAGTAGCAAGTGCTCCTAACCTCTGAGCCTTCCCTCCAGTCCTGAGATTGCCTACTTTTTACACAGAGGGGAAGAAGCTGGAAGCACCTAGAGCTACATCCTTTCATCTCTGGAAAACAGAGCCTGGAAACCATCATTCAGACTCAGGCTGACCCCGCCACCTGCTGGTAGCCAGGAGGAACAGCAGGAGGCTAAGGGCTTCATGTAGGCCAATTGGGAGCTCCTTGATTGAGCGGCGGGCTCAGCCCTTGGGTGCTTACTCTTGCTGCTGTTAAGTAAATCCACCCGCTTATTGCAGGCCTGGGATGTCTCAGATGGTCAGGCTTTCCTGGTCCTTCAGTTCCTTTAGTCCTCTGGAGGCCAACTTGACTGTGGCAACAGAAGTAGTGATGTAAGCCCCGGCGCATACTAGCTGCCATCACGCAGAACCCCAGTGACAGGTACTGCACGGGGCCATCTCTTCTTTTTCAGAGAAGAGGCAGCTATACTTGGGGTGCTGCAAATTTCTTTTTTCTTCAGCACTTGCCTGCAGTCCTTCTGGGTGTATTTCATCATGTCACTGCGACACAAGAAAAATACACACATACACACACACACACACACATACACATATAAAATGTAATATATAACATAACATGTAATATGTGGTATATAGTATATAATATGTGATTATATGTCATATGTCATACATTACATGTCACATATATCAATCAAATACCATATATCATATATAACTCTATATAATTATATATTTATAGAAAATACATTCTGTATAATACACACACACACACACATATATATATATATATATTTCTACCCTCCCCTTCCCTCTCCTCTTTCCTTCCTGTCCTCTGTTCCCTATCACTTCCCTTTCTGTCCCCCTTCTTTTTTTTTTTTGATTTTTAAAATTTTATTTATGTATATGAGTGCTCTGTCTGCATGAACACCTGCAGGGTAGAAGAGGGCATCAGACCCTGTTACAGATGGTTGTGAGCCACCATGTGGTTGGTTGCTGGGACTTGAACTGGAAGAGTAGCCAGTGCTCTTAACCGCTGAGCCATCTCTCCAGCCCTTCTTTTTTTTTTTTTTTTTTTGAGACAGGGTCTCGCTGTGACATGTTGGCTAGCCTGGAACACTCTCTGTAGATCAGATCAAGCTGGCCTCACATTCCCAGAGAGCCACCGGCCTCTGCCACCTGAGTGCTGGGATTAAGGCTGCGTGCCACACTGAGCCCTTCAGCTCTTTGCTGCTGGGTCCCCAGCACCTAGAGCAAGGCCCAGCACACCTGAGGCACACACGTATTTGGTGACTGAGGAAGGTGTGTATCAGAATGAGCTCTGAGGGACAGACCTCAGATGGCACCATCACTCTTGAGATGACCAGCGGGGGAGCAGTGAACACAGCAACTCTGACTCTCCGCACTTGTTTCTTCCTTCCACAAAGGAAAGTGAAGGCGCAGCTTTAGTCGAGGGGTGTCTACTGACACCTGGATCTAGTGCCCATCCAAAGCAAGCATCCGCTGTCTGCAGGACGCTCAGGAGCATCGCCCAGCCGGGACCCTTATTGAACAGTCAGCCCCTTCCCAGCCCAGTGTGCAGTTCTGCCCTAACCACATGTGGCCTGGGGAGAGGCTAAGGTATATAGATGGGGAAGAACTTGGGGAGGGGACCTCATCTATGTGGCTATGGGCAGAGGATCACCCACACTCCTGTGTGTAACCCCTCAAATATGCTCTGCAAGGAAGCCCAAAAAAAATCGTTCATTGGTGCCCCAGGGAGAATTTGGCGGCTTCACTTGGGTTTGTCAATGGGACCTTGAGGAGAGGGAGCTACTGTTTAGGTCTCCCTCAGGACAGGAATTTTAGCAACAGTGACTTCAGTCTTGTTTGACTTCGGATAGAGTCGCTCGTATGGATGAGAACTGGAGCAGGGGCCTTCCAGGTCCTTCCTTCCCACGCGTCCCTCCCCTTGGTGAACAGAGTTCCCATAGCAGTCTGAGGTGGCCTAGACACACCCAGGACCCCAGCACTCAGGAAGTCGAGGCAGGAGGATGGGATACACACGGAGAGTCTGGCTAAGACACTAACAACTCTTGAAACTACTGCCTTACTTCACAGCGGCCTAAGGGCGGCACCCTGATCTGTTAGCAAAGTGGCCTGGCTGGAGCAGGAAGGAAAAGGACAGGGATTTTTGCTGATGGCTGCATAGCAGAGCTAAGGCCATCTGACTGGTGACAGCGACAGCGCTAACAGTGAAGAGCTTTAGGATTACCAAGGCATGGGAGAGTCAGGCAAGATGATTCATGCCAGTAATCCCAGGCATAGGCAAGGGGATCAGAGTTCAAGTCCTGCTCGAGTACATACTGAGTTTGGGGCCAGCCTGGGCTACATGGGACTCTGTCCCAATAATAAATGAATGGATACTAAGTAAACTTGTAAGAAAAGGAAGAAAGGGATGCGCCTAACATTTAGGTGCAAAATTTGAGGGAGTGTCAAAAGAAGACAAATAACTATCTGGTGCAATATGTTATAGTCCTGGGTTCAAGTCCCTTTACATGACTTTTTACCCCAGGTCCCGGGAGTCTAAGACCCTCTTCTGTCTTCCTTGGGTCCCAGACAAGTAGTGCATAGATACACTTTTAGACAAAACACATAAAAATTAATTTTTTTTTGTTTTTCAAGACAGGTTTTCTCTGTGTAGCCCTGACTGTCCTGGAACTCACTCTGTTGATCAATTGGCCTTGAACTCAGAAATCCACCTGCTTCTGCCTCCCAAGTGCTGGGATTAAAGGTATGCAACACTATACCTGATCAAAAATTTGAAAAGTTTCACCTGTGACAGCTAGTACAATTTTTTTGTTTGTTTTTTTGTTAGCGTTTTTGTGTTTGTTTGTTTTCTCTGTATAACAGTCCTGGCTGATCCTGGAACTTGTTCTGTACAACAGGCTGGCCTCAAACTCACAGACATCTTTCTGCCTCCGTTTTCAGAGGACTGGACTAACAGAGTACCACCATACCTAGCTATACAGTGCTTGCACGATCATGCACACGCATTACCTCAGTGTCTGTGTCGGAGGACAACTTGTAGGAGTCGTTTTACAGGCCGTAAGCCTGGATTGAGCAGATTCTGTCCTGTTCTCCCCTGTATCCAAACCATATGCTCCGTGTTACTTGCTCTTTGAGTCTCCCCTGGGTTATTTCTGCTCTGTCAGTCAGTCCTCAGGGAGGGCTCTACGGCCATGTGCTCATGGTCCAACTCCTCTCCTGGCGGCCTCCTCCTCTCTCCCTTTTCTCTCTCTACGGCCCAATCACAGGCTCTAGCTTTTTATTATCCAATAGCTTTAAGTTGAGGAGCAAGGCTTACAGAACAAAGGCCGGTTACATGAGGATACTCTCCTCCCGATGGCAACCAGATCTTGGAGTTCAGAATTTAGCATTTGTGTACACAGTGCCAGACCAAGCCCCACCCAACACACTATCTAGAACATTGACTGAAATCCTAACTGTCCAGCAGCAGTGGCGCATGCCTTTGATCCCAGCACTCAGGAGGCAGAGGCAGGTGGATCTCTGTAAATTCCAGGCCAGCCTGGTCTACAGAATGAGTTCCAGGACAGCCAAGGTTAGACAGACAAACCCTGCCTTGAAAAACTACAGCAACAACAACAACAAAAATTGCCATTGCTTTTGTGTAGACAGAAGAATGGACCAGATGGACCAGGTGCCAGGAGGTTCCACAAAGGTGGGGATGTCCATTTGGGGGAGCCCTGGGTGACAGGGGCAGTGGGGCATACAGGAGTTGTTCAGGGGAGGAAAGGAAACCTGAGGGTGAACATGTCATCCAACAGTTCTCTGTGTGTGTATGCGTGTATGTATGTGCCTGCTCACATCTTGGGGTCGGGCATGGGGCAGGGTGGGGGGCGGTGTCCTCTATAGAAACTGAATCTCCAGATCCCCTTTGACCCTGGAGTTGCATCCCATCTGTGGCTATGTCCCAGCTACACCACCAGGGGGCAATGGACACCTTCCTGGTCTGTTAGGCAGCCTGAGGAATAAGTAGGAAATAGCAAAAGTGGGACGACAGATGTCCTCATGTACATGGCTGAAACCCAACGGCCCATGACCTCGGCCTCCAAGACCTTGTGTTCTTTGCAGAAGAATCATAGGAGGGGAGGATCAGAAATTACATCCTGAATTCAACCCTGGGACCCCTAGAATCTGAAAATCAGGGCTCTATTATTTTCCTTCCTTCCCCTCCTCTCCCTCCTCTTTTTTTTTTTTTTTTTTGAGACACAGTTCCACTGTATCACTGGCTGTCCTGGAGACAGGCTAGCCTGTCTCTGTAGACCAGGCTAGCCTGTCACTCACAGAAATCCACTTGTCTCCACCTCCCAAGAGCCAGAGATTAAAGGCATTTGCTGCCGCCAAAGCCACCACCACCACCACCACCACCCTGCTTTATTTATTTAACCTTTTGTTTTTGTTTTTCGAGACAGGGTTTCTCTGTGTAGCCCTGGCTGTCCTGGAACTCGCTCGTAGCTCAGGCTGGCCTCAAACTCAGAAATCTGCTTGCCTCTGCCTCCTAAGTGCTGGGATTAATTAAAGGCATACGCCACCACTGCCTAGCTTTTTATTTAACTTTTTAAGATTTATTTTACATGCATATGTATGAGCTGGCTTTGTATATACCGTGTGTGGGCAGGGGCTGTAGAAGTCAGAAGAGTGTGTCTGATCCTTGGAACTGAAGTCACGGTGGCTGTGAGCATCCAGTGTAGGTGCTGGGTATGCCATGCATGTAGGTCCTAAGCAGGAAGTGTGTAAGCTCGACGGCTGCCTTTTATTTATTTTTAATTACATTTTATTTATTTTGTATGTGTCTGCTGGTGGGGCTGAGTGGCGTGTTGAGTGTGTATGTGTGCGCATGTGTGTGCGTGCACACACATGTGGGTGTGAAAGGAGAGCAGGATACAGAGTTCAGGAGTTCCTTCTGTTCCTCCATCAAGTCCTGAGGTTCCAAATCAGGCTTAGCAGCAGGAGTCTTTACCGAGTGAGCCGGCTCGATGGTCAGGCTCCGTGTCCCGAGCGAGTTTCCTCTCTGCTTACCGGGCTTCTGTGGTCAGCCCGCACGTCATCTTCCTCCACCGTACTGACCTTCAGGCTACCCAGTCTGCCTTGGGGGATGGCTGGGACTCCAGACTAGGGTCTCTCTCTTCCCTCTCTGTCTCTCCCCTGGGCACCCTGAGCATCTCTGCTGGTTTTCTGCTTTCCCGGTTTCTAAGAGATGCTTCATTGCCAAGTCCGTCTGTCTGTCTGATCCTTCAGCTCCATTGTGGCACAGCACAGATTGAAAACTCTATTGTCACATGGATGAAGAAGGCTTGGGGTGCAGCCCAGTGGTGTGGCACTTGACTATTGTGCATGAGGGCATGGGTTCAATCATTAATACCTCAAGAGTGTGTGTGTGTATGTGTGTGTGTGTGTGTGTGTGTGTGTGTGTGTGTGTGTGTGTGTGAGAGAGAGAGAGAGAGAGAGAGAGAGAGAGAGAGAGAGAGCAAGAGAGAGCGAGCTGTAATCCGAGCACTCTGAAGCTAGAGGCAGGAGGATCAGGAATTTCAGGTCATCCTCCTTTATATAGGGCCTTTGATACTCACCTGGGATGCATGAGACCTTGGAAAAGAGGTGTGCGGAGGTAGAGCAAAGCCAGCACCAATACCATTGCTTGCCATCAGACACGCTAGTATGAAGGCCAACGATGACAAATGTCAGCAGGAAAATGGAGCAACTGGAGTGCTGGTACATCCCTCATGTGGGCGTCAAGCACGACAGGCATCTTGGGAAAGAAGTGTTTGCTGATTTCTAGCAATACAAATGCTTCCTCTATGAACCAGAAATTCCATTCTTGGCTATTTGTGCAAGACAAACAAAAATGTGTAGTAATCATGAGACTCCAGACATGTAGTCACACATTATTGTTCATAGCCCCAAACCTAAATGTTCATCAACAGGAGACTAGACCTTGATACTCTGTAGTGTGTCCACATAGGGAAATACTATAGCAGTAAAAATGGACTGCCTACCAGCAGGCAACAATATGGATTCCTCTCAGGAACAGTGTGTGCAAAAGAGGCCAGACAGAAAAAAACAGCCAGGTGTGGTGGTGCAGACCTTTGATCCCAGTGTTCAGGAGGCAGAGGAGGAATGGATTTCTATCAGTTTGAAGCCAGACTGGTATACATATGGAGTTCCAGGCCAGACAGGGCTACACAGTGAGACCCTGTCTCAAAAATGATGATGATACATTATTTTTTATTCCATTTATATGAACTTCTAGTACAAACGAAATTGTTTTGTATAAAAGTCAAGGTAGTGGTTTTCTCTGGGCAGAGTGGGAAATACCTTTAATTTCAGCACTCCAGAGGCTGAGGCAGGTGGATCTCTGTGAGTTCAAAGCCATCCTGTTCTACATAGTGAATTCCAGAACAGCCAGGGAGACCCTGTTCTTTTTAATTAAAAAATATTTTTATTTTATGTATATAAGTGTTCTGCCTGCATGTATGTCTGTATACCACATGTGTACTTGGTGCCCACAGAAGCTAGATGAGGGCATCGGATCACCTAGAACGAGTTATAGACAGTGATGAGCTGCTATGTAGGTGCTAGAAATTGAACCTGAGTCCTCTGGAATAGCCGGCAGTGCTCTTAGCCATTGAGCCATCTCTCCTACCCTGAGACCCTGTTCTTTAAAAAAAAGTGATTATCTGCGAAGTAATGTAGCCTGTCAGAACTTTCTGGTTTCCAAAAGTGTTTTTATATAAGCTGAAGAGATGACAGGACGCACACACACGTGTACTCATGCATACATGTGTACCACATACACAGACAGGTATCATGTAGATTTCACTGTACATTCCAAGCTGGCCTCCTCCTTGTAGTGATTCTTCTGCCTCAGCTCCCAAAATATGTGCCACTGCATCCAGCCCAAATCATACTTTGTTTTTCTTTTTAAATTTATGAGTGCTCTGCTACATATACATCTTCAGGCCAGCAGAGGGCGTCAGATCTCTTTATAGATGGCTTTGAGTTACCATATGGTGACTGGGAATTGAACTCAGGACCTCTGGGAGAGCAGCCAGTGCTCTTAACTTCTGAGCCATCTCTCCAGCTCCCAAATCATACTTTTGAGATTCACTGAGGGGTTAAACTGTGGCACCAAGGCAGTTGCTGGCACATAAGTGGGGCCCCTTGTACAACTCCATGGGCCCTTTTAAATGCTAACTACAGGTGGAGACAAAAACAAACAAAACCAACCAAACAAACAAAAAGGCTCTCAGAGAAGGGCTGGGTGTTGTGGCTCAGTTGGTAGAGTTTGCCTAACGTGCTCCAAGTCCTGGGTTTCGCCCCTAGCACCACATACTCCCACTCTTGTGAGGTAGGGCGGGAGGATCAGGAATCCAAGATCATCTTGGTCACCTGGTAAGTTTGAAGCCAGCCAAAGCTACATGAGCCCCTGACTCAAGATCCCTGTTACCTCCTACTGAAAGCTAGGCCTATTTGCAAAAGCAAGCAAAGGAAAGAGAAAGGGAACAAACAAATACAGGCTGTCTGGCCTTGTCCCCCAGATCGACCTTCTGGCCCTGTCTGAGCCCTGAGGGATCCTTCTTTTCCATTGGGAGTATCCATGGGAGATTTCCACAAATCAGGCCTTGGCAGCTTGGCTGACACACCTGCGACACAGCCTCTCTCAGTCCCTGATGGCCTGGCTCATGCTACCTCCTCCTACAATGCCATCCTGCTTGGAGGTATACACCCTCCCAGTCAGAGTGTAACCGCTTGCCCTCAGACTGTCACAGTTAGCATCTGGTGGGATTGGAGCTCAATGGTGGGGTACTCACTTAATCTGGGGGAGTTCCTGGGTTCCATCCCAGCACAGCACCCCCAAAATTAGGCTCCACTGTAGATTCCTGCACCCACTACTCGTGACACTCTTAGGAGCAGTTCCCCAGTTGCTGACAGTGCCTGGCCTGGGGTTCTCTGGCAAGTAGTTCAGCTGGACTTCTGGGTCCATTTACAAAAGCCAAGCCTAGGGTGACCGATCACTCAAGTACAGCTGATGGTCTCCAGGGTGCCAGAGAGGGACCGTATCTAGTCTCTGGGATTCTTTGAAGGTCCAGGGAAACACCCAACAGGGACCCGGGAGATTTGCTGCTTTAAGGTCAGAGGCAGTTTGGGCAGGAAGAAGGTAGGCATCCCCCTGGTGTGGTGTCAGGGAAGGATGATGGGCCGAAACACTGGAGGTCTCCATGGTTTCACCAGAGATAGTCTGGGAGCAGATCTTATGCTTACCTACATTGTCAAGCCACCTTCCACGTCCATTAAAATGGGTCAACTTTTGTCCCACCAGCTGAGATCCAAGAGCCTGCTTGGGATAACTGGCTTCCTGACTTCTCACCTTGTGACCCACATCCCTTCTCTCAGCATCAGTTTCTTCATCTGTAAAATGGGGGCAATGAAAATAACATGCCCGAGGGCCAGAGAGCCCGACGGCTGACGCGAGGGCTCAGCGCATCAGAGCACAGGCTGCTCTTGTGGAGGACACAGGTTTGGTTCATAGTACACACAACGGCTTACAACCATCTGGAACTCCAGTTCCAGGGAATATGACATTGTCTTCTGACTTCGGGGGCCACCAGCGACCCATATGGTACACATACATAAGTGCAGAAAAAACATTCATATACATAAAAACTCTTAAAACAGAAGAAATCCCAAAGCCTGGTCCTTGTTGGTGCGTGGAGGCTGATCTGTGTCATAGCCGTGACAGTCACTATGGGACTGGGTCTCTCAGTAAAATGCACAGCATGTTATTTCAGACACAATAATGCCAATAGCACACTTTCCAATGCACAGACAACAATGCCTACAACAATAACGACCCAGACAGCTCAGAGAACCCATTTCTCAGTGTCTCCCAGAAGATGTCACCCAGGCCTCCCCGTGCAAGTGTGACTGGTGGAGAGGACCACCACGGGGACTGAATCCAGGCTGCTTCACTTGCTAAGCCAGCTAGCTGGGCCCTGGGACCAGACTGGCCCGGATTCTTGGCACTGACTCTCCCAGTTCTCACAGAGGCATCTTGTGGGGGGAAGGGTGTGCCACTCCTTGACAGTTTCCTAGTCCTGGATCCCCATCATTCCTTCACCTCCCTCCCACCTCCTCTTTGCTTTCTCTCTATAACTCTCAAAAGATGGTGTCCGTCCAGTCTCAGTCCCTGTGGGGACTTGAGCTTGGTGCTCAGGCAATGTTTTTTGGAGTTCAAGATTATGCCCGTTCTCTGAAGAAGGCCCAGAGACAGAAATCAGCAAGACAGAGAGGAAGGAGGGCAAAATGGTGGAGGAACCCTGCGTGCCCTGGGAGCTCAGCCCAGCCTTTACCACAAGCTTAGTCACCCACCCAGAGGGCTGGGCAGGGCTGGCAGCAGTGCCGTCCTGGAAGGCTCTGAGTCACCGGCTGGTAAGCGACAGCTGTGGCCCAGCAGGAAACCAAGACTAAAGTGGGAGAGGTGTGTGGGGTGTGGGTTGATGAGCCCTGAGTCCCTTCCCCTTACTGGTGAGGAGGAATTGGGACAGGCTGCCCAGTGCCATGGGCCCAGCAGCACACAGCTCCCAGGGCCCACCAGGTGTCAGGCCCTGCTCTGTCTTTCAGGGGTCTCACTCTGGGGAACAGGGAGTCAGTGGTAAGATCAGTGCTTCAGTCACAGCAACTAACAGAAGTGTTGACTTCAGCTCGGGGGACGTGCCCGAGGAACACTGGCTGCTACAGCCACCTCAATAAGTCATCAAACCTCAGAGGTGCAGCTAGCAATTTCACTTCTAGAACTTTAATTCTCATATATAGCTATAGAGTTGGGCGTTGTTCCATACATCTCTAATCCTAGTATTTGAGTGAGAGAGGTACAAGGATCAAGAGTTCAAAGCCACCTCCACTCCACAGTGAATTTGAGGTGAACCCAGGCTGCACAGAGAGACTGTCTTCAAACCAAACTGATGGCGCAGGCATGTAATTCTTTTCTTTTTTTTTTTGGTTTTTTGAGACAGGGTTTCTCTGTGTAGCCCTGGCTGTCCTGGAACTCACTGTGTAGACCAGGCTGGCCTCGAACTCAGAAATCCTCCTGCCTCTGCCTCCCAAGTGCTGGGATTAAAGGCGTGCGCCACCACCACCCGGCAGGCATGTAATTCTATCTGTTCTGGAATCGCAGAGTTTAAGGACTGCCAAGGCGGCTTATTGAAACCCTGTCTCGATCTAAAGGGGGAATGAAGACAAGAGTACACATGTAGTGTGCTCCGAGGTAGGGGTTCAAACCCCGGTGCTGCAACAAACATGCCTCCCACCTCCAAGCTAGAAGACAAAGCCAGGCACGGTGGCACAAGCCTGTAATGGCAGCATTTAATAGACAGAGGCAGGAGAATCTCTGTGAGTTCCGAGGTAGCCAGGGCTATAGAGGGAGGCCCTGTCTTTAAAAAAAAAAAAATAGAAGTTGGGTGGGTGGCCAGGTAGCTCAGTTGGTAGAAGGCTTGCCAAACAGACAGGAAGATCTGGGTTCACCTGCCAATACGTCTGTGACCACTGGGAATGAAGACAAGATGATAGGAAGTTCAAGGCCATCTTCTTCGGCTGTGTAGTGAGTTCAAAGCCAACCTGGGATATATGAGCTTCTGTCCAAAACAAAGAGTAGATGAACAGGCACAGACACAGGAAGTGTTCCTATGATGTTCTGACACATGGACTCGCTGCAGTGGAATGACAGTCCTGTGTTAGACCTGAGGAATGAATGGGGGTGGAGGGTGGGGGGGAGGGGTAAGCCTGGGCGTACAAATAGAAGCGAGGGATGGTGCCTTGATGCTCTGAACTAGCAAGAGCTTCGTGTGTTGTGGGGAGTCTCCCCACTTTTCTCGGATTCTGGTCTAAAGATGGGATGCAGACCTCATGCAGCCCGAGAATGTGCTCTAGGTCGGAGCTACATCCCAACCCTTCATCCCATCCTTTACTTGGTTTGAAATTTCAGAGAAGTTATAGCACCTTTGAGCTCATTTTGTCTCCTTGAAGATGTAGGAGATCCTGGGGTGTCAGCAAATGTTCAGAGAGCATGCGATGGGGACAAAGACAGCTCAGCTTAAGCTCACACACCAGGAAGTTCCCCTGCACTGGGCACTGGGTTTCCCACTCTCTGCCTCATTAAATCTTCACCACTCCCTACCTGGCTTCTGTATTATCAGGTCTGACCATAGAACCATGATCTGGAAAGGTGCTGAGCCCACCCCCCTCCCCCCCATCACACCCCATCTATCCCCCCCATCCCTCATCTATCCCCCATCCCCTCCCCCCACTTCCTGAGTTCTGCAAGAAGACCCTGTTGGCAGGGACTTATTTTGCTGCCAAGTGAGGTAAACATCACTGTCACAGGCAGGCGTGATAATACACAGGTCTCCAGACAAGCCTGCTAGGATCCAGGGCCAAGTAAAGTGGACTTCACATCACCAATGGTTTGTGCACTGGGGGTGCTCACTCAATCTTATGTTTTGTTATGTGGTGGTGGTGGTGGTGGGGCAGTCCTGGTAAGAAGACATTCCAGTCACTCAGATAACCCAACACACAATGAAAACTCTTGGAATGTGCTGGCTGTCCTGAAGGGAGAGTCTAGAGTGCTGGGGAGAGCAAGCCGGTGGACTGAATGGTATGTGCAGTAAAGGTCGTTTTATCTGACTTCTGAACAATGCATGGTGGTTGGAGGGGCAGAAGTCGGGAAAGGACAGGCTGGTTTGTACACTCTAAGATAGAGGAAAGTAGGACTAGTCTAAAGCTGGGAAGGTTCGGGGTGACTGGCAAGGGGGAGAGGGAAGCAGGAGAGAGGAGGGGCTAGGGCTGGTGAGAAGGCTCCGGGGTAGAGGCTGTCGAACGCACACGGTGGGAGCAGAGGAGAGAGAACAGACTTGCAAATCTGAGGTTCACATTATGTGTTGTTTCCCCAAACAACAAACAGACAAACACACAGACAACGAAATGTAAAATATACATATCTTTTAAATATATATATATTAAAAAGAAGCTGGAAGAGTTCCCTAAATGTCACATTTAGGAATTTGGCCTCATCTCAAGGACCATGGGGCCACAGAAGGTTTAAGGGGAAGAACAACAGACCATTTTTGTGTTTTAGAAGAATCTATGTGAGTGTCCAGAGAGAACTAAGAGTGAGGCTGTCGACAGGCAGGCCAGTCAAGGACTGACCCAGCTGGGCCCTGCCTGAGGCGACATTTGCACCACTGAAGGAGCAAGGGAGTTTCAAAGAGGCCAGGTGATGGGTGGAACCGGCTGTGTGCTGCAGTGCCTCTCAGTGCCCAAGGGGGAGGTCTGGGCCCAGTGCCAGGGTCCCTTCCGTACCACAGGGCATGCCAACCAGGTAAACAGAGGTGGACACATGATATTCCTTAAAAACAAAATCTCGATTCATCCACACCCCCTGCAGTTTACTGAACGTGTTTGTTTTTTTTTCTCCCTCTCTCCTCTATTTCAAGTCTGACAGGTTTGTGGGGCAAGCAGAGCCGGGGCTCAGAGCCAACCTGGAGGGAGAGAAACTGGGGGGAGGGGGGGCAAAGAAAGGGCCTTCCTTCTTCCTATAGGACAAGGAAGGGTGCTGTCCGAGCCCCTTCTGGAAACACTAGAGAAATGCTTGCCCTGCTCTGGGCTTCCATCCAGGCCCTGGCTCCAGCCTCTGGACCCTCCCTTTCAAAGTAAAGGCTCATTATTCTTCACCTTAGGGTTGCTGTTTCCAAATGTGCTTTAGGGTGGGGCTGGGCGGGGCGGCCCTGCTGAGAGGTAGGTTGGCAGAAGCCACTTCCTGACAGAGGCTGGTGAGTCAAGGACTGCAGGCAGCATTCCTGGTTAGGAGGAGCAGGCCCAACAGGTGGGCAGCAGGGTTCCTTCCCTCCTTGTCCCAGATCCTAACATTCCTACCCTTGAACTACATTCCTGGAGTCACCAAGACAAGGGGAGGAGTGTGTGCAGGGTAGAGACAGCCTTTAGGTTATTTAATTTTGCAAGGCTGAGAAAGTCTTACTACAGAAAGAGTACAGGGCTGGGGAGCTGGCGCAGTTTGACAGGCCGGAGTTGGAGTTCAGACACTCAGAATCCACCTGCAGGCTGCAGGAGCTGCATGGGAACAAGGCATGCATCTGTAATCCCAGCCCTGGGGAGGCCGAGGCAGGCAACCAGTCAGCCTAGCTGAATCCCTGAGCTGCGGGTTCACTGAGAGGCCCTGTCTCAGAAAATAAGATGGAGAGCCATTGAGGAAGATACTTTGTGTTGAGTTGACCTCTGGCCTCCACATACAAGAACACACATGTGTACTGCTAGGTCTCCAACCCTGGGACAAATGGCTGAGGTGCCTATTTAACATATCAAAATGGACCTGGCAGCCAGGTTCTCCCAGCATCCTTCAGTCTCTACCTCTTTCAGGGTATGGCTGGTATACTCCACACTGTACCCTGAACTCTCCAGCCCAGTAGCTGGGCCGCCCTTCCCCCAGAGGCCCTTCCCTATATAATCTAGCCATTTTGGTTACCCCCCCCTTTTATACCGTCACCTTCTTGGCTGCTGCACCTGGCTCCCCTTCCACCTCTCCTCACACGTCTCAGGATCATGCCCCCCCGCCCCCCGTGGATGTTTCCAGATGTCCCTGTCTCTGCCTCTGGTCTCCTCCACCACACCTAGGAGCGGTCACGTCCTTTCCTTTTTATTTCTCTTTTTCAATCATGTACATGCATATACACAGGGACATGTCCATAACACACATGCACAGATGCATGCACACACACACTTACTCACACTCACACACATACTCTCAGCATTCTAATAGAAAGGGAGTACAAGATAGGATTGAAAAGGTAACTGGACCAAGGGTGGAGGTCAGCAGAGATAACTTGCTTATCTTGTATCATGTCCAAGCCTCAGCGTGACAGGAGAAAACACAAATAACACGCACACTATACACATATAAAAACACACTGCAGTCACACAGTGGTGGTGGTGTGCGCCTTTAGTCCCAGCATTCAGGAGGCAGAGGCAGGAGGATCTCTGTGAGTTTGAGGGCAACCTGATCTATAGAGCGAGTTCCAGAATGGCCAGGGCTACATAGAGAAACCCTGTCTCCAAAAAACCAAACAAAACAAAAAAAGAAAAAACGAACGTGTGAGAGAGCGAGAGAGAGAGAGAGAGAGAGAGAGAGAGCATTACACATTACAATCTGCTCAAATCTGGAAGGCAAAGGAGGCCTGGGGAGTAACTCTGCAGTACAGTTCTTGTCCGGCACGCACAAGCCCTGGAAAGGGTGTGAATATGGGCAAAGGGACAATGACATATAGTGTGAGTGTGTCATCACACCCACTAACACTTAGCACAAAAGTTAATGAAAAGCAAACAAAAACCTGGAAGGCAGATGGCCTGCCCGGCCTCTGCTGTCTGACTTCCTGGAATCCAACATGCAGTGACTATATTCTTTTATCTCTTTGTATAAAAAAGGGACAGGCTAGGGGATGGCACCCAGGTAAAATGCTTGCTTAACATAAACAAGGCCTCAGCTTCCCTCCCTAGCCAAAAAAAAAAAAAAAAAAAATTCAAGTATCAAACCCTTTGTTCCTCCCTGACCCAAAGGCCATAACTGCTCTGTCACCACCGCACAGGGGACAGCTAAGAGCCTCTAGAGAACTTTGCAATCTTTTCAGAACAAACTTTTCAGGCTCCACAGTTGGTCCCACCCATCCCTTCTCCCTTCCCCTCCTGCAGGAAGGCTTGACACATCCTAGTGACTCTAGGTCCTAGTGGACACCTTTTGCTTGCCCTTTACCTCTGACACAGCTTTCTCATGTCAATCCACTTCTGTATTCCAGAAGTCACCTGTAACCTGGACACTTAGGAGGCTGAGGCAGGAAGACTGCTTCAACTTTGTGGTCTGGCATAGTGAATGCTGAACCAATCCGGGCAATGTGAGACACCACACACACACACACACACACACACACACACACACACACACACACACACACACGTTCGAGGTAAGCCTGGTTACACCACAAGTTCAAGGCCAATTTGAGATATCCATATAAACATCAAGGGCTTGTCTCTAAAGGCCAAGGGCTGGGAATTCAGTAGTGTGGTTACTTAGCAGTTTCAGGCGTTTGGTTCAGTTCCCCAGTACCACACACAGACAAGCCCAGTATAAATGACTTATACTAGAACATCTGTTTGGGGAGTTGGTATTTACCCCAGTGGTAGAACGATTGCCTAGCAAGTGCAAGGCCCTGGATTTGCTCTTTGGCATCTGAGGAGGGGGGGCAACAAAATATATCTCTTTTGAATGCACATTTCATTAAATCCGGGCAAGCCTATGCTGTAGCTGGAACCTCTCAGCCCCTAGAAAGACAATCCATTCCTGTCCTCTGTGGGTCCAGGAGCTCACTTGCTTTTTTTGTGTTTGAGTCAGGGTCTCTGGCTGTCCTGGAAGTCACTCTATACATGACACTGACCTCAGACTCCCAGAGAGCCACCTGCCTCTAACTCCTGAATGCCGGGATTAAAGGTATGCACAACCGCAGCCCAGCTTACTTTATTTTTTTTTTTAACAGTCAATATTTTTGGGTTCATTCAATCTAAAATTGTTAGGGACTGGCCTCAAGATCAAAGGTGACATGCAGACACAGCACCCTACAGTTTATAGAACCTTTCGATTTTGTTTATGTTTGTTTGTTTTGTTTTTTAAGACAGCTCTGACTGTCCTGGAACTCACTCTGTAGACCAGGCTGGCCTTGAACTCAGAGATCCACCTGCCTCTGCCTCTTGAGTGCTGGGACTAAAGGTGTGAGTCGCCACCACCTGGTAGAATTTTTCCACTTTTGAGGTCATGGAAGCGCAGGGTAGTTGAATGACAGACAACTAAGTTTTTTAAAAGATTTATTTATTTATTATATGTAAGTACACTGTTGCTGTCTTCAGACACATCAGAAGAGGGCATCTGATCCCGTTACAGATGGTTGTGAGCCACCATGTGGTTGCTGGGATTTGAACTCAGGACCTCTGGAAGAGCAGTCGGTGCTCTTAACTGCTGAGCCATCTCTCCAGCCCCAGACAACAGAATTTTTAGCCAAGAGGAAAGGGTCCTTGCGCCTGGGAAGTTTGTGTACTCCAGGTTCTGGGCCTGGGTGCACCATAATGGCTAGGGACAGGCCCCCCAACCTGGGCCAGGCCTCTAGCTTGACTGAGGAGCGATCAGGTCATGGTGGGGCCCCGCTGGCTCTGGCTGTCCTTTCCCTTGGCAGAACAGACCTTTGTAGGTTCTGCAGTGGAGGCCGAGGGAAGGAGAAAAGGAGCTTATGAGCATCATTTGCTTCCGGCAGCTCAGAGAAGTTGACTTTCCGGGTCAGCTGTGCCGGCCTTCGGTCCATCCCTACTGTGAGACTTGGACAAAAGTCTCTTTCCTTCTCTGGGCCACCTCCGTACAAGGAAACTGGAAATCCCTGCCAGCCTGCCTCCAGTTCCTCCTGGTGACTCTGAACGCATCCTGTTTTTCACCGACTTGCCCTTTGCCATGTGAGCCCCACTCCCTGAGTGGCCTTTGCTTGCTACATGCTGTCACAATTCTTGTTTTTCAACTTTCAGCTCTGGTACCATGCTTAAATCACTGTCCTTATAACACAATGTTCTGTTCCTCCCTCAGACTTCTGGAGGGTAGGGACCAGAATGACATTTCTGTCTTTTGAGAAAGTGACTGACTATGCTAGGCAGGCGCTCTCTCTCTCTCTCTCTCTCTCTCTCTCTCTTCCTAGCCTTCCCACAAAGTACCATTACTCTTACTTGACAGGCGAGGAGTAAGGAATGCCACTTGTCCAGGGTCCCAGAGGATAGGTAGCTTGGACTTCCTCATCTTTTCATCCTTAATATCTGTGTGTGTTTATGTGTGTGTGCATACAAACCTGTATATGCTTGTGTGTTTTCTAGACAGGGTTTCTCTGTGTAGCCCTGGCTGTCCTGGAACTCACTCTGTAGACCAGGCTGGCCTTGAACTCACAGGGTGGCCTCTGCCTCCTGAGCGCTGGGATGAAAGACAACCACCACCAACCGCCCAGTTTAGCCATTGGAATTTTGAAAGAGGGTCTTCCTGTGTATCTTAGACTGGCCTCAAACTTGCTTTGCAGCTTTCGTAGGCTGACCTCAATGTCTTATCATTTATTTTATTTGTTTATATGTACATGTGTTTTCCTGCATGAATTCATTTGCGCCAGGTAAGTGTATAGCGGCCTGTGGAGGCCAGAAGTGGTAATCAGATACCCTGGGAGTGGAAATGTAGTTACAGGCCTTTGTGAACTGCTTGACGAGGGTGCCAGGAACCGACCTGAGTGCTCTTGCAAGAGCAGTAAATGCTCTTACTGCTGAGCCATCTCACCAGCCCCATAGCCCCAGATTTGTCCTCCCTACTGCACGCACCACCACACTAAGCCTTGGCCTCGAGCACAGCTTCTTGCAGAAGGCTTAGCAAATGAGTGTTCACCATGGTGGTTGAATGACTGGCCACTGAAAGCACAGCTGAGAGGCTGCATCACCTGTGTGGTGGTGACAGGCCTGAGAGACAGGTGCTTAGTTATAGGTAACTGTTACAATCCTGCTGCAAGGTGTCAGGGTTACAGGGAGAGCAACTAATAACGGATGGAGTGCTCTTATAGTGACGAGCCAAGAAGTGCCAGCAAGCAGCGACTGGCCAGCCCCTGGTCACACAGGCAGGCAGTGCAGACCGACAAGTCATCAAATTGATCTCCTCTACCAGCCTGGGAGGTCCAGAAACCGAAACACTTTATATTAGTGACCCACCCATGCCCTGCCCTACTGTCCAAGTACCCAAAGTCCGAGGTCCCGGCTTTTCATTTCAGACAGTCTTTTGCAAAGTGTAATGAGCCTTCCTGCTTTGCTCTGTCTGGCAAGCCGTCTACAAATGAAACGCCCACAGGCCGGGCCTGAGGAATGACCTCCTGGAGCTGGGCCCTGGTATCATTGGGCTCCAACCATGTTCCCCTCGCCCCCGCCCCATCCCCATCCCTTCCCCTCCCATGTCCCTCCGTCCTCGACCCCATGCTTGCCCATTTCCCCTCCCCATCTACCCCTATCTATTGTGAAAGATGGGCTGACACACCTTCTAGGACAGATCCGATCAAGGCTAGGGGACTTCCCTAGTGCAGCCGGCTGCGGGCGAGACTGGGGGTAGGGGGCAGGAGGAAAGGGGCTGGAGGAATGCTGAATTCCCGCACGTCCGTCCAGGCGTCCTCTTGCTGTCCCTACATTGTCCTCGGTGTGAGGAGAGGAGGGGAGACGCTAAGGCTACAGCCCCAAGGGCGATCCGTTTCCTGCGATACCCCCATCAGCCTTTTCTTCGCTGCTATCTGAATTTGGAGCACACCAAGCGGGTCCGTCCCGGGTCTCCCTTCCGGGGATCTTCTCTTTGTCTAATTCTCCTCGCTGTCTGGAGGTCCCCTCCCTCCTTAGACTGGAGAGGAGGGCGTGGCTACGGCGGGGGCGTGGCCTGGCCTGCCGGGGCGGGGCGGGCGCCGGGGCTTGGGCGCCGGCTTGAGAGGCTGCATCGGCGGGCGGGAGGGACACGGCGGGGATCTCGGTGGGAGCGCAGAGGAGCCAAGGCGGCAGCGGGGCTGCAGGGCGGCGGGAGCGGGGCCTGCGGACTCCATGGCGCCAGCGGCGTCCGTCTGAGTAGCGGCGGGCGGATCGGGCCTCGGCTTCTCCTCGCCATGGGAGACGTACTGTCCACACACCTGGATGACGCGCGGCGCCAGCACATCGCAGGTGAGCACAGCTCAGCGCCCGGCCGGCCCGGGGCTCCACCGGGCACCCCGGGCCACGCCTCCGACCTCGCGGGGCGGAGGAGGGGGGTCCCCGAGAGTCAAGGCCCGGGTCGGGGCGGGAGTCGGCCAGACCCTTACTCTTCCTCCGAACTTGTTTCCTCGGTCTGGACGGTCCTTCCAGGCCCTTCTGTGTGCTCCCTTCCCCCTTTGAGTATCCTGGGACCCCATTTCTCTACTGGAACCTGCTCCCCTTGGAGCCCAGCCTGGCCAGAACCCTGCACTTATAGCCTAGATCGCGTGGCGGAGGGGTCGCACCCCCGTCCTTCCCAGCAACGTTCCAAGCCTAACCTCTCTCCGGACTCTGCCCCACACAGTCAGACCTTCCAGACTTCCCCCTCAACTGCCTTGTCCCTCCTCGCCCTGGCCTCAGTCCGGGTACACGTGGCTGAAGCTTACAGGGGGCTGGGCCCTTGGAGAGCCGGGGACCGAACGTGGAGAGTGGGGCTAAGGAGAGATGGGGTGCCCTTGAGGGGCGGGTCCCTGGCTTTGGGCTCTTACTCAGCAGAGTGCTGTCTCTACATACAGCCTAGGGGGTCTGTTTATGGCCAGGGCCGGCGCCCTCAGAGCCAGAGGCCAGTGTCCTAGTACCTTCCTTTGGCCAGCCTTGCTCTCAGCCTGTCACTGCATGGTGGTCACTTCGCAAGAGGGAGTTGCTCCCAAGTCTGTGGAGGAGCCCAGGATCCTGGGTTCACTGTGGGTAGTGGGAAATGGGGTGAGACTCTCAGGCAAGTCAGGCCAGGCGGTCCTGAATGTAATCTCAGCTTTTTTTCCCAAGTGTGTGATCCTGAGCCTGTCTCTTTTGTTTTGGTTTTCCCAGCCAGAGTCTCACGATGGTAGCTCTGGCTGTCCTGGAACTAGCTCTGTAGACCTGGCTGGCTTTGAACTCATAGAGAGCCACTTGCCTTTGCCTTTCAAGTGCTGGGATTAAAGGCCTGTCCCACCACTGGCCAGCTTGAACCAGTCACAATGTCCAAGAGCCTCGGTGTTGTCTTTGAAAGGGGTGGGTGTTGCCTTCTTGGGATGGTTGCTGAGAGCTCAGTGAGCCTTGCTTAGTACAGGCTTAGTACAGGAGGCTCTAAGACCTGGCGTGCCAGCTAGATGGGCTTCTCAGAGCACATGAAGAGGGGACAGTTCCTTTGGATTCATTTGTCTCCCCGTTCATTGAGTGTGGTATCCCTACATTATCTTGATGTCCTGTTGGGTGCTTAGCTCTATTTCCCTTGATAGCAGGGACCCTAGAGCAAGGCAGCTGTCCCTTATTATCCCCCACTTCCAGGGCTCCACTGTGGTAGGGCACAAAGAAGGTGCCAGAGAAGGACTATCCAGTCACTGGGCCAGGCCTGGAGTTGGGCACTGGAGGAGGTGAATTAGACCATTTCTCACCTCTGAACAGCTAGGGGTTAAGTCCTGGAAGACCTCCTTGTAGGACACGGCCTGGGCTCAGGAAGGGCAGGGCGGAGTCTTCCTGTCCCTTCCCTGTTGGTGGCAACCTCCTGGGGTTCTGTAACAGTCTCTCCATTCAGGGCCTCCTCTCAGGGCACTCAGCAAGCTCGGGTGGGGTGTGCCCTACTTCAGTGGGTTTTTTTCCTTTTCCCACACCCAGCTCTCCCACCTTCCCAAGTCTTAGGCTAAGAACACACCCCTGCCCTCCTGGCCAACTCCCCTAGCGGAGTCGGAGCCAGGGACAGTGAAGTGGCCCCTTCCGGAGAGGGTTGAGTTTGTTTTGTGGATACAGGCTGGGGAAAATAGGGTTGTGCCCACTCAGAACCTGCTTACCTTTCCTCCAGACACTTGAAAGTGCTATTAATAACCCTCTTCAGATGCCCTAGATCCCATGGCAGGCTCACCTGGGGAGGGAGGCTCCTGAAGTGTAAGGATGGGTGCTACAAGAAGGTACTCCGAGAGAGAGAGAGAGAGAGAGAGAGAGAGAGAGAGAGAGAGAGAGAGAGAGAGAAGTAACTAACTACCAACTTCCTTAGGAATCTGTTGGAGGGAAATGGGGTTGTGACTTTGCCACCTCCAGCCACCCATTCAGTCCCCTCACCCCACCCAGCAGGTACATGATTAAAATTCCAGAGCCCTCCCTCCCTGTGGAAGTGTCAGCTGTGAGAACACCCCTCCCACAGGGCCCTCAGCTCCCAGGCCTGTCAGGGTGCTAAGGCTTGGCTGGCCACCTTCCATCCTCCCTTAGCAGGTGAGCAGGTGAATACCAGCCTGCAAGTCCTGGCAAAGGTCAGGCGTGCTCTTACCCACGATGCCGTTTTGCTGCCCCGGCATCTTTCATCCTGAGATTTCAATGCCTCTGGCAAGCAGGGGCTTGTTCCAACCCAGTGCTGGAGATGCTGGTAGCAGGGTGGTTTCTGCACATTTAGTACAGAAGGGTCCCAAGAGCAGATTGAGCCTGTGTCACCTAGGGTCGGCTTGTTTTCTCTAGATATGAACAGAATGGGGTGTGGCACCTGGTGGCTGAAGACCCTTCTAGCAACAAGGGCCTAACAATGCTAAAATTCCTTACAAACCTTGACTGGAGCAAAGTGTTAGCTGGCTGACTCTGGGCCAGCATCTCTTTTTTAGATTTATTAATTTTATATGTGTGAATGTTTTGCTTCCCTACATGTCTGTGCATGAAATGTGTCCCTGGTTAGAAGAGGGTGGACATCAGATCCCCTGTAGCTGGAGTTATAGATGGTGGTGAGTGGCTGTGTGGGTGCTGGGAACCGAACCCATGTCCTCGGCAAGAACATCTGCTCTTAACCATGGAGCACTCTCTCCAGCCCACCCCGCGTTTCTTTGTAAGCTCTCCACCACTGAGCTATGATGTCTCATGTCTTTTTTTTTTAAAGATTTTTTTATTTATTATGTGTTTGTACACTGTAGCTGTCTTCAGACACACCAGAAGAGGGCGTCAGATCTCATTATGGATGGTTGTGAGCCACCATGTGGTTGCTGGGATTTGAACTCAGGACCTCTGGAAGAGCAGTCAGTGGTCTTAACTGCTGAGCCATCTCTCCAGCCCCTCAAGTCTGTTTTGTATTAGTTATATTGGAATTTGCTAAATTTCCCAGGTTGCCTTGAATTCAGTGTAGCCTAGGCAGGACTTGAATCTGAGCTTTTGTTTTGTTTGTCTCTCGGATCCTGACTAGCTGGGATTACAGGCCTGTGCCACCAAACCCTCCCGCCCCCACAATTTACTGAGGACTGGATCTCAGTTTTCTTATCAGTGAGATGGGAGTCACAATGGTAGCTAGGTACTGCTGGGAGGATCTAAAGCTTAAAGCAGAGAAGGTTCTGCCCAGCCTAGTATTTGGGCAGCAGTGCACAGCAAACATCTGATTATTGCGATTGCTTGCGGGCTTCTGTAATTGGCTTCCCTAGTATTGGAGTTAAAGGGTTGGGGCAGTGGCTGGTATGGTTTCTCCTGGGTTTGTCCTGACTCTGGAGACGGTGTGGCAAGCTCCCTGGATGCGAGTGAGCATGGACCAGAGTTTTGAGAAGCTCTGATTCCTTCCTGACTTCCTGCTGTGGCAGTTGTGTGTGATGGATGTGGGCTGTCTGGTGTGGACTGAGTAACTGGTCACAGAGACAATGTAGAAGGATCCAGAAGACAGACCAGTGACGGAGCTGTGCCAGTCCATCCTTTCCACGAGATAGGGGACAGGACTCTCATATGGGTTCTGAGCACTGTGGAGGGATTTTATGCCATCGGCTAGAACCCCAAAACCAAGAGGTGAGGGGTGGGGCCTGGAGCCTGAGCTGCCAGTGGGAGGACTGGCATTGGCTGCGATGGGGGAAATCACCTTTCTCCAGGACATCCCCAAGGGGCTGCATCTCTGTGGTTCGCCCCTCAGTAAAGGGGCGTGAATGCTTCCACAGAGGGCAGACTGTCCCAGCACCTCCGGTCAGCTCCACCCTCCCTGCTCTCCTGGCTAACTCTTTTTTAAAAAACAAGTTTTACTGAGACCGAGTTCCACACCTTGTACCACCCATCCCCAGAAAAGGGTTTTCTGTGTATTGGCAGAGATGTATACCCACCTCTGTATGTCCGAGGATGTTTTGAGTCCACTTGAAATTAACCCTGGACGCATCAGCAGCCACCGTACCCCATCCTTGCCAGTCCCTTCAACTCTAGGCAATGCTGGCTGAACTACCAAAGCAAAGTGTGCGTGGACACCTTGGGAGGAGAGTCTATAAAACCCATATCTTCCGCCTTTTTTTCGCCATCGCTCTCCAGCAGTGAGGGGTTTGTATGGTCCCCTCTTCCAAACCAGTGTTCACTCCTCTATGGGCCTATTCCTTCTTCTGAAGGTGCTTTTCTGTGCCTGAGGCAATGTTATTTGTGTAGAGCCCTGGTAATGGCTGCTTGGTTTTTTACTGGCATCTGGCTAGTATATGCTGTGCTGCTCAAACCTCCCTGTGTGTATCTTGTGCTAGGAGTTGATATTAGAGGCTTCAAGGAAAACTTCTGGGGAATATACACAGTCTCTGGAAGGCAGCACACATCTCATACCCCTCACCAAGACCTACTTCATTATTGAGGTTATCATCTTCCTGATAACTGGGTATGAAAACAGGATCATGTTTGTTTGTCAAGAAAAGCAAATAATACCTGAAAATTGATCTTAACCCCCACACTCGTTTACCCCTCCCCTTCTAAAAGTGGCTGCAGGTGCGGGAGTAAAGCGGGGAGTGTTCCACAGGAGTAAAGGGGGGGTTCCAAGGAGTAAAGGGGAGGTTCCACAGGAGTAAAGGGGGGTGTTCCACAGGAGTAAAGAGAGGGTTCCAAGAAATAAAGGGGGGGTTTCCACAGGAGTAAAGGGTGGGGGTGTTCTGCTGTCACCCTCTCCTTGCTTTGTCAAGGGACTAGGCAGGCCGGATGCTTGACCAGGCTTGGGTCAGCCTCTGGGGTGAAGCTGTCTAGGGACTCTGATAACTCTCATGTTGAGTCTTACATAATGTGCTTTTGTTGACTTTGACCCTGCCCGCCCCTCCCCCCCAACCTCTAGTCTTCTATTGGGTCCTCTCCCACCCTTTAGCCTGTGCTCTGGCCTCCTGGGGGCCTCCCACCTCACCCTCCAGGCCTTCCCACACAGGCTGCCAAAAGAGACCTTTCTAATCCCAAACTGGGCCATAGCCCGCCCTCCCTGCTCCTGCCGCCTGAGGAATGAAGTTGAAAGACAAGAAGGCCCGCTCACCCTCCCCTCCTGACCACGCTGCCCTTTTGTGGCGCTCGCCCTCGTGCCCCTGTTTATTGTCATAGGTTGCTGGCATTGTGACTCGACAACATGTGTCTTGCCTCTTTTTCTAAACCATTTGCAACAAACATCTCTTCCAAAGGCTGCATGTCCTTCCAGGCGAGGACACACAGACATTTCTTAGGCTTCCTCCAAAAGTTGGTCTTTGGGTTCCCCCTGCTGTGTCGGTTTTTGGAACACAGAGGCTGCTATGTGTGAGCCCTCCCCGGGCTGTGTTTGGCTTTCCTGCTGAAGACAGACTCATCTTGCAGTCATACCCTATCCCTACCCCGCCTGCTTTTATTCCCTTTTGGGAGCCCAGAGGACCCCTGAACATCTGTCAGATGCTAGTACATTTGAAGCCACTGCCATGAGTTGGTAGTGTGGACTGAAATCTGTGGCCTCGGGACATGTGACCACACAGTAACTGCTCCCCTGGCCTGCTGCCCACAGGGACTGGTCCATTTCCTGTCTGAGAATGGCGGGTGATAGAGAAGGGAGGGGCAGTTCTCAGACTGTGAATGCTAAAATAGGTATTTTTTAAAAAGATGGTTTCCTGTAATCCAGCTAGCCTCAAACTCACTGTGTAGTTGAGGATGATTTTAGTCAGGAATCTAGTCCAGGGCTTCATATACACTGTAGGCCAGAGCTCTACTGACTGAGCTACAGCCCAGACCAAATTTTTTTTTTGTATGTGAGTACCGTGTCGCTCTCTTCAGACACACCAGAAGAGGGCATCGTATCCCATTACAGATGGTTGTGAGCCACCATGTGACTGTTGGGAATTGAACTCAGGACCTCTGGAAGAACAGTCAGTGCTCTTAACCACTGAGCCATCCTCTCCAGCCCCCAGACCAAATCTTTTAATTGAGCACTTACTAAGCGCCATGCCATCCTCTGCTTGGATTATCTCACAGAACTCCCTCCGTGGCAGGCAGGAAGCAGCGACAGCAAGGCCTTAGCCACTAGGTCCAAACCCTACCATGACTGCATAGCTACGATGGACAGGGGGACAGTGTGGGAAAGGCTCCAGAGAGACCCGGACAGGGGATGGGGGCGGGGCGTTGGAGTAGGAGGAAATGAGCGGGAACTGTGTAGCTTGTGTCAGAGACTCTGCACGGATACAGCCCACCCCGGAGTCATTACTCAGTCTGAAGCTCACAGTCTGTCTTTGAGCAACCACCCCCCTGCCGTGTCCCCTCCCCTCCGCTCCCCCCCCCCCCCCCAGCTCTTGACTCACCACTCGCTGTCACAGAAGCATCATCCTGCGGTTACAGATTTCTGTGCTGCCTTTTCCTTCCCCGCCCCACCCCCACCCACTTCCCTGCCCGGGGAAGCAGGGCTTTCTGAAGCCTGAGAGCAAAGCCTCACTCGGCCGCTCTTGGTGGAGTTTCAGGGCCTGAGTCACTGAGGAGGCTGGACCTTGAAACCGGGAGAACCGGAAGTGCTGCCCTTGTGGTACCTTGCCCACCTGGGACCCCCCCCCCATTAGGAAATGCGCTGATTCCGGCCGGCCCATCATGAGCTTCCCCCCCCAACCCCCACCCCAGCAAGATTTTTTTGTGTAGCTTGGGCTCAAGTCTTGGCTCTGCGGCTATGAGTTGGGTCTCTAGGCGCACTGATCTGCCTCTGAGCGGCTTGGCTAGGTAAAGATGAGGATTGCTGGGTTGTCTATCACAGGGAGGATCTGGAATGTAATCTTTGGATAGTGCGGTGTATGGTCTGTGGGTGGTAACAGTACAGTGAGTGACAGCTGCTTTTTTGTTTGTTTAGAGATGGGGTCTCATGTATCCCAGGTTGGCCTTGAACATGCTCTGTAGCCAAGGAGCTCCCGATCCTCTTACCTGCATCATGTGCTGGCATTACAGGTATGGGACATCGCACCCTGTTTATGTGGTGCTGAGACGGGAACACATTTCCTAATGAGCACCAACTATGAGCTATGCCCCCATCTTGAAAGATAGCTTCAATGTTTGTTTTGTTTGTTTTTTCGAGTTTCCTGGTGTAGCCCTGGCTGTTCTGGAAGTCACTCTACAGACTAAGCTGGCCTCCAACTCAGAGATCCGCCTGCCTCTGCCTCCTGAGTGCTGGGATCAAGGTGTGTGCCATCACACCCTGCTTTTTTTTTTTAATTGACTGTGTATGTGTGGTGGATGTATGTGGGCACACGTGTGCCGTGGTGCACATCTGGGGACTGGAGGACAGCTTTGAGAAGGTGGGTTCTCTCCTTCCAGCTTCTGTGGGGTCTGGGGAATCAACACTTTGCCATGCTTACATGACAAGGGCTTTTAAGACGTCTGGGCTTGTCTGACCTCGGGAGACATGGCTGATTCGTCCGCCCCCCTCATGAATGGCTGGCTTTGTAGTTCAGGAAGCCTGTGTGTCCTGGCCTGAGTTACACTGCCAGCCTTTGGTTTAGGATGCGTAGGTATTAAGCCTGAGTGTGCAGAGCTTTGAGATAGGACTGTGACTCCCAGCACTGGCCACTCAGTGACTGCCGTGAGGTGGGACACAGAGGATAAAACCACCGTGTGCCTGGAATTAGGTTTGCGAATCTAACCTGGTCCTGTTGACTATTTGCTGTGTGATCCTGGACGATGGCTGTGCCTCTCTGATTGTTCTCATTTGCGACTTCAAGATCAAAATCTTCTTTTGGGAAGTCTCTGCCTTTGAAAACCCTCTCCAGGAATCTCAAGGTGGTGCCCTTTGAAGGCGGGACCACATAGTTTACTCTGTAGAAAACGGGGTGCGTGTCTCTGAGACCTTCTAAAGGTGATGTGCGCTGGCCCTAGACACACCTGGTCATTCTTTCCTTTATTTGTTATGGAATTTCATCTGGGCTTTGTGGTGCATGCCTGTAACTCCAGCACTCAGGAGACTGGAGAAGGGTCAGGAGTTCAAAGTCATCCTAGGATCCGTAATCAGTCGGACACCAGCCCGGGTTACATAAGACCCTGTCTCAAAGCAACAGCAAGGCAGTAGTTAGGACCCGTGAGTGGTCCAGCAGGTGCCACACCCACCGTACAAGCCTGGCTCCTGAGTTCACTCCCGGAACCTACGGTAGAGTAAATGACTGCGGAGCTGTCCTCCACCCCAAATACTCACAATTAAAGGAAAAGTGTTTCAAACCCGTGGTAGAGTGCTCACTTTAAATAGGAAGCAAAGGGCAGTTACAAAGCCCTTCCTGTGCTGGGCCGGGCTAGTCGTAAGTCTCAGGGGTCGCTGGTTGCCTGGAGCTTCCTGGATGGCTGTGTTCTCCCAGGGTTGTTCTCTCCGAGTGTTGGCCTTGGAGGGGAAGGGAGGGGAGGGTCCTTGTCCTGAGAGCCCTGGGGAAACCTTGGGTCGTTTCCAGGTGGAAGTGACGCCCAGGCGTGGTGGTGGGCTGGGCATGGATGGTGAAGGTGACTAAAGGTAGGCTGTTGTCAGAGGCATGTCCCTGTGGGGGGCGTGGCCAAGGTCTTCCTGATGTGCACCCCAGTTTTGGCCCTGCTGGGTTGAGGGAACCTCTGCAGGGCTGACAACCTGCAGGTTATGGGATGGAGGATGACCCCTCCTTGACTGCCTCTGCTTCTATCCTTCTGATGTCACTCTGTTCCCTGACAGCTCCAAGTCTGAGAACTGGGCATCAGAGTACCTACTCAGGCCTGCAGGGCCCCCATGTGGGGGCAGGGAGGCTGTGGCAGGATTTCCTAGGGTCTCAGCTACAGCTGCCATATAGAGACTCTGGCTCAGGAAGTCCCTCCTCTCAAGAGGAAGTGCAGGACTGGGGGCCAGTGAGATGGCTCAGCAGGTAAAGGAGTTTGTCTACCAAGCCTGATGACTTGACTTTGATCCCTGCAACCCACACACTGGAAGGAAAGAGCCAACTGTTGCCAGTTGTCCTCTGACCTCTGTGTGTGTGCGACAGCTGGGTGATGGTAGTGCACACCTTTAACCCCAGCATTCAGGAGGCAGAGGCAGGCAGATCTCTTGGGCGGGGAGGGAAAGGTGTCATAATAAGAAAGTCAAATCAGGACTTGCACATCTAGGAGGAAGAAGAATCAACTATAGCTTGTTCAGTGTGAACCCCACTTTCCCTTTCCCCATGTACGATACAGGCCAGGAAGCAGGCTACACAGTCTGAGTGCCAAGGGACATTTGTCAAGTCTTTCCTCTTGTTTGTGTCCCCTCCCCTCTGTGCCTACCTGTGCAGTGGTCACTAGGCCCGTGTTGAGAGCTCAGCCTTGTCAAAGCACAGAATTGCTATGGTGGATGTTAACACCACCATAAAGATCTTGCTGAGGGACATAGAACTTGCTCAGAAAGCTGCCATGGACCCTGTGTAAACCACATGCTGGGGACAAGGCTATGACATAGCCTTAATTTTGTGGGACTCTTGTGCAGCCAAGGGGGTTCCAACAAGCACTGTGGTTTGTGTGACAGGCAGTGCATGTTTACGCCTTTCTAAGTACATGGCATTGAACACTCCGTCAGCCCCGTTCAGGAGGCTTTCTGTCTGCCTGTGGTGATGGGGTGGGAGTAGGCTAACCCTAGGGACAAAGTTGGGTGGCTTTGGCTGTTGGAACTCTCCTTGGAGCCTCAGGTGACTGTAAGGTGGGAACACTGGCCCCATTTCTTGCCTCTGGGGTATCTACAGGTGCTGAGAGATGTCCTATAGAGTGCTTGGTTTAGGCCATGTACATGCGATGACCGTCTAGTCAGATGGCTCCGAGCCTCTGATTATTCTATTTTACCTCCCCATGCTGGGAATACAGGCTTGGGCTCACACCCCATTTCCTGTGGTGCTGGGGTAGCGCTCAGCATCCTGTGCCTGCTCTGCAAGCATTCCACCAACGGGGGAACATCCTTAGCGCTGAGGTTTTTTTTTGAGACTCAGTGTCACCTTGTGATCTAGGCTGGCCTTGAACTTGCAGCATTCTTCCTGTCTCAGCCTGCCTCAACTTTCCAAATCCTGAAATTTACAGTGTTCTATGTAGCTGAACTTGTTGTGGAACTCACTATGTAGACCAGGCTATCCTTGAAATCATAGAGATCTTCCTGCCTTTGCCTCCTGAGTGCTGGGATTAAAGGGAAGAGCCACCACTCCCAGGTGTGTGTGTGTGTGTGTGTGTGTGTGTGTGTGTGTGTGTTTGTGCTTGTGCCTGTGTTCTTGGAATGAGAGTAGTGTGGGGTTGAGCTTAAGCTTTGGGGATTCATGTCCTACTGGACTCAGTAAAATTTGCTCACAGTTGACTGGCACCGGAAGTCCCCTGCCTTGACTTTGAAGTTTCTGGTGGGTATTGGATGATTTTTTTTTCTCTAGCCTGAACTTTTCTGAGTCTCAGGTGGGAAGACTGAAATGATCTAAATTTCAGGAGGCTAGTAGGGTCACAAGGTCAAGGCCAGCCTGGAGTACATAGGAGACCCTGTCTCAGAAAGAAAGAAAGAAAGAAAGAAAGAAAGAAAGAAAGAAAGAAAGAAAGAAAGAAAGAAAGAAAAGAAAAGAAAGAAAAGAAAGAAAAGGAGGGAGGGGGGAGGAAGGAGGAGAGAGGAAAGAAGAACAAAAGAAATATTTAACCAGTCTTATTCTTTATTTCTTCACTGAGAAAACTGAGACTCTGAGAGGGAACAGAGGAGCCCACAATCTCAAGAGGCCACAGAACTGGACCCTGGGCGCCTGACTGCCCTCTATGCCGTGGCCCAGCCCAGAAGCAGCCAGGAAGGGTGACTGGGCTCAGCCAGGCTGCAGAGGTTATAATTTTGAAAACTGAGTAAATAAACAAGTCCTCAGCGAGCAAGGCCGGCCCTGTGCAGCATCACAGAGGGGCCTGTGTCTGAGGACAGCCCAGGCTTGTCCACTCAGACAGAAAACTGTATCTGGTTAAAAATAGCCAAAGTGCCACTCTCCCCCACCCCCACCCCTATTTAAGGCTGCCAGGAAAAGGGGGAGCAGATTGCCCTTCCTTGTGTGGAGTTGGTCCCAGCTCCCTGGGAACAACCATAGGACAGCTCTACAGGACAGTCACTGTGTGACTTTGGTCAAGTCTCCTCATGTTTCTGGGCCTCAGTTTCCCCTTCTTTAAAGTGGTGGTGATCCTATTTCATGGTGACAAGATGGAAAGATGGTGTGGGTCAAGTATGTACACACAGCAGGCCCTTTGTGGCTTTCTGACATGACTGGGACCTCAAAGGCTGGTCTTTTACTCTTGGCCTGAGGTGGGGGCTCCTGCACTGAGCAGAGGGGTTATTTTCTTACCCACCCAGGACTCCCCTAGTCCTTGGAGGCCCAACCTCCTTCCAGGCAGAGCTGTTGCAGACAGCACTGCTCAGCTTTCCTGGTTTCCTGTGGAGGAGATTGTAGTGGAATCCAAGACTAGCTACTTGGGGTCCTGCCCTGCTGGCCTGGGCCCCTCCACCCACATGGGGCCCAGCAGACTTCCTGTGCAATTAGGGGCCGCCCCTACCTCCCCCCCCGCCCCGCCCCAGTCACATGGAGAGCTTTTAAGAGGCTAGCTGTGTGTATCAAGGCCAGTCAGCAATAGACGGACTGAGAGCTGTGTGGTGCCTTGGATGACACCTGCTTCCAGTCTGAGCCTTTCCCCCATAATACAATGTACTACCTTCTCTAGAGCCTTCTAGGCTCTTCTGTACCTTGGGATCTTGTTATAGATACTAAAAGATACTACAGGACTCCCAGTCTCATGCTGAGGCCCTTGGCGCGCGGGTGGCCATCCTTACTAACATTTGTAGCATCTGAGGATTGACTCCTCTGGGCTCCCCCTGGGCTTCTCTGGGTACACAGTGGCTTTGGTGATGACAGCATGCTTTTCCAGCTACTGGCCAAGCACCCTTAGGTCAGTAACTGTTCCCTTTGCTGTAAAGAGTGTCACTGGTCCTTAACAGTTGCAAGGTTACAAATTTGTGTGTGTCTGGGAGTCATCACTCCCGTGATGACGGACACCATGGTGTTTCATACCCAGATGGGTGGGAATAAAAAGGTGCCACTGGGGCCGGAGAGGTGGTTCAGTGGTTAGGTGAACTTGCTGCTCTTGCAAAGGATCCAGGTCCGATTCCCAGCCCCCGTGAGGTGGCTCACAGTCACCCCTAACTCCAGATCAAAGGGGGCCAAAGCTCTCTTCTGACTTCTGTAGTTGTGTGCAGCTATGGTACACATGTGCACACAGGCAAAACATTCATACAGGCAAAATAAAATAACATATACATAGATTAATTGGAGAGAGAGAGAGAGAGAGAGAGAGAGAGAGAGAGAGAGACCGACCGACCACTCTCCAACCTGGATGCATAGGGACCTTGGAACCCTCTGCATGATGGCTTCGAGTTTGTGGCGCACAGGGTGGAAGGCTTGGGTTTGGCTGCTTTCAGGTGGAGGAGAGCCCAAACTTTCTCTCTGTTCCTCTTGGAAGGAGCACTCTGGGCCTGTTGTGTTTGCGCGGCCATAGGCACACAGTGCGTGCATCCACACAGGGTTTCCTTCCTCCCTGCCTCATTCTCCTTACATGACTCACTGGCTTTCAGATCTTTGTTCTTGTTCTAGAGGGTAAGGCCAGGGATTTGAACAGCTTGGTCCTCCTCCTGGGCTCCTGACCCCTGTCTCTGGGCTTGGCTGGACTCTTAGTGTGACAGGCAGGGGCAAGGCAGACTCTAAGCCCCATTTGAGACCCCTGTGGACTTGGCGCTGTGCTGGTGGCTGCCAAGCCCAGACCCCTAGGTTCTGCCTGTGCAAAGATTTGTCCAGTTGACTTCTGTGAAGTTGCCACCTTTCCTTGAGAGCTTGCTTCTGTCCCGGGATAATTATTGTCATTTGCTCTCCTGTCACAGATGGAACAGCTTCTTGTTGGCCTGGGGTCCCCTAAATGGGCTCAAGGCTAAGGCAAGCATTTTTACCCTCTTAGTGACTTTCTTCGTTGTTACCTATCTTAGAGAGGTGTAGTGATGGGATCATGTTGCTGGCTTCATGCAGTGCTGAGGTTGGGGAGCTAGGAGTTTGTGTCCCTCAGAAGAAAGATAAGTGCTGAAGTTGCTGTGGCTGAAACCTGGGGAATTTCTAAAGGCCAGGCAGGAAGTGGTGGCCTGAAGACATTGGTGGTCCATGCACCCACAAGGCTTAGAGGAAAGAGACTAAGCCCTGGGTTAAACTTATGTAGCCACTCTACAAGGAGATTAAGCCTAGCCTGGTATATAGCCAAATGGTATCGCAGGATACTGACTAAACAGGGAAGTGAAACAGTGTATCAGTAGGTAGACTCCAGCATTGTAACATATAGCTGTGAGAAGGGAAAGAATAATCCTCCATCCCCCAAACAGGGTTTCTCTGTGTAGTCCTGCCTGTACTGGAACTCAGAACCGGAAATCAGGCTGGCTTTAAACTCAGAAGTTTGCCTGCCTCTGCCTCCCAAGTTTCAGAATTAAAGACGTGCACCTCTGCCCACTGCCTGCTGCCACCTGGGTCCCTCCCAGCTTTTACCTGGGTGCTAGAGATCTGAACTCAGTTGTCTTGCTTACACAGCAAGCATTTCACCTGGTGAACCATCTCTCATTCCTTTCCTGATTTTTTTCTTCCCTAAAGCTGTAAACATATCAAATTAAAAAGAATAGTGTGACCGTGTTGGTTATATTTCTTGGAGAGCAAATTCCAGGTATCTCTCTGATTCCAAAATTGGAGTCATGCTAGTCTGACGAGAGCCAAAGGGAAGTTGCAAGTGCAGGGCAGGATGTAGGGAGGAGGAGGGGAGGGGAGGGGGGAAGAGGGGAGGAGGAGGGGGAGTCTGGGAAGAGTCTGGTGTTATCTGTCTGTAAGGTGGGCATGGTGGTTATCTACTCCTTGTAGTTCCGTGAGCTTCATGAGGGATGCTGTGCGAGGCACACAATGACCACTCTGGAAAATGAGCTGAGCTCACTGATCTCCACTGTTTGAGCCCCTGAGACTTTGGAGGATGGGCCTCTGAGATAGGACCTGAAGAATGGAGGGAGGAAGAGAAGACTGGTACGGGTAAAGTAGGTTGTGTGTTCTTGCTGGCTACAGCCACAGCAACAGCTCTGTGTACAGGACACTTGATAGTTGTTTTGCTAAGTGCCATCACGTGTCCCTGGGAGGGGCTAGGCAAGTGCCTGTCCAGGTGAGTGTCTGCAGACCCCAGTCTTTCAGTGTCGGGAAGACACAGCTTGCAGATCTGGCTTGCTGCAGTTCCCAAGGCTCTTCGGGCTCAGGGACCCTTGACAGTGACGGATCGGGAAGAGGGCTTAGGTGACAGCTTTAGTTGCCATGCCAGGTGGTGACCTTTTCTACCATTGATGTGTGACCTAGGGCTGGCCTGGCTCTGTGCGGGCAGGGCCCTACCTTTTAGGCAGTACTGGATCTGTCAAGCTCTCAGTTAATCCAGCCCCAGGGGCTGGGCAGGGTCTGTCCAAGAGCTAGAGTTAAGCTTTCTGGGAAAACCCAATTGTCTTCTGTATCTTAGGGTTTCTGGGAGAGGGAATTGTGGAACTCTGGTGTGACCTCACGTAGTCAGAAGACAGATAAATACGTCTTCAAGATGGCTTAGCAGTTAAAGGTGTTTGCTCTGCAAGCCTGGTGACCTGAGTTTGATCCCCAAAGCCCACATAAACATGGAAGGGGAGCCAAGCATGGTGGCACGCCTTTAATCCCAGTGCTCTGGAGGCAAAGGCCAGCCTGGTCTACAGAGTGAGTTCCAGGACAGCCAGGGCTACACAGAGAAACCCTGTTGGGAGAGCCTGGACACTCCCCCCCCCCCCCAAGAACCGAAGATAATGAATGTCCCTTCCCACGACAGTGGCAGACATGGGATTGCCTAATCTTAATCAAACTGGTCCCGAGTCCCATCCGTCCACCTAGGGCGCAGAAAGGGCTCTGTCCTTAACTGTTACCAGGACAGAAGCCCGAGCAATTGTGAATACTACTTGGCTTATTTAATTTATTCATTTTGTTTTGAGGCAGGGTCTTACTGTGTGGCTCTGGATAGCCTTGAACTTGTGATCCTCCTGCCTCAGCCATCATACATGGCCTTCTATCTATAGGAATGTCTTTGCGTTCGACACCTCAGCCTGGGGTTGAGTTCGGTCAGCTCAGCTGCAAGCAGGAGTTGCGCTGGCTAATCGATCTGTCTCCGTTTTTCCGTCTTCTTCCTCCCTGACTTGGAGAAGGCAGCATCCTCCTCTTGTCCTCACACTGGGTTCTCAGGACCTTGGGATCTGTCTTAAAAACCGTAGATAATAGTCTCTGTGTGAGATAAGTGTATGCGTGCGTGAGTCCATGAGTGTGCATGCATCTGTGCATGTGTGGTGGGTAGGTGTGTAGGGAGGGGCCTGATATTTCCAGGCAGCTTGGAAAGAAACTAGGTGTGGACTTAGAAAAGGACAGTGGTGTTAAAGGCATCCGGCAGATACATGGCAGGGCCGTGTGGTCCATTCAGTCCTTTCCTGTTGGACTGAAGTAACTGAAACTTTCTATTGATTGATTCCTATCAGATCAGCACTGGCACGTATGGGCTCTCCCTGTCAGACAGACAGGGTGCCAAGTGCTCCTGGCACATCTTACTGGATCCTTGCAACTTTTATTGTTGTTGAGACTGGGTTTTTGTTATGTAGCCCAGGCTGACCTTGGATTTGTAATTTTCCAGCCTCAGCCTTTCTGGTGCTGAGATTCCAAGCATACCAGTGCTGCACCTGGCTTAGGTGGGTCATTTTTTAAAAATTATTAAAAAAATTTTTTTTTCGAGACAAGTTTCCCTGTTATATAACTCTGGCTGTCCTGTAACTCACTAGGTAGATCAAGCTGGTCTTAAACTCACAGAGATCTGCCTGCCTTGGCCTCCCCGGTGCTGGGATTAAGGTATGCACCACTACACCTGTCTGGAAGATTAGAAGTATTTCTTTTATGTGTGGGTGTTCTGCCTCCACTTCTCTGTGCACTACATCTGTGCTTGATGTCTGAGGAGGTCTGGGGGACATTTATTGGACCTCCTGGAACTGGAGTTGCAGACGGTTGTGAGCCATGGTGTGGGGTCTGGGAAATGAACCCAGGTTGCCGAGGCAAGAGCAACAAGTGCTCTGAACTGCTGGGAGGGAACGTTTTTTGAGACATAGCTCTGGCAGTCCTGGAACTCACTCTGTAGACCAGACTGGTCTCAAATTCACAGAGATCCACCTGTTTCTGGCTCCAGAGTGCCATTAACCCAGGCTGGCTGGACCATTTTTTTTAAAAGATTTATTTGTTTATTATATGTAAGTACACTGTAGCTGTCTTCAGACACACCAGAAGAGGGCATCAGATCTTAGTACGGATGGTTGTGAGCCACCATATGGCTTCTGGGATTTGAACTCAGGACCTCTGGAAGAGCAGTCAGTGCTCTTAACCGTTGAGCCATCTCTCCAGCCCCTGGCTGGACCATTTTTAATGATCATTTTATGGAAAGAAACTGAGACTCAGAATGCTATAGCTGGTGATGGAACTGGTCATGTGTGGTCTCAAAGTCTGACCTGTTCCTGCTTACCCCTCTGGGGCAGAATCTTCTTCTGCCTCTGCTTGCACATCTCTGGTGGCTGGGAGCTCTCTCTCTCTCTCTGCAGGTCCCCTGCCCTGCTCTGGGCATCCGATGCAGCTATAGCCCTCACTGAGGCCCTGGGGGCTGTCTATGTTCACCTGCAATCTAGCTTCAGTTTGGTCAGGCCATACTTTTTCCAGGGAACTTTCCAGATGATCTTGGATTCCCAGCTGGTGCTGTCTCTGGGGATGATGACCCGGCATCTCTGGTGACTGATGCTGTGTCTGGGGTGGGGTGTGTGTGAGGTGGCACCCCCATCCACAGTGCTGTGGAACTAGGGCTGTGGTTGGGTGAGGTCTGCTGGATGTTTTCTGTTGGGTCCACTTCCCCTTTCTGATTAATTAACCTTTGCATGACAAGGGCCTAGAAAAAGTAGATCCTAAACATGTAATGTTTCCTATTTCTCCCCCTCCCATCTCTGTCTCTGTCCTCTCTGTCCTGTCTCTCTGTCTCTGTCTCTGTCTCTCTCTCTCTCTCTCTCTGTCTCTCTCTCTCTGTCTGTCTGTCTATGTCTCTGCTGTCTCTCTGTCTCTCTCTGTCTGTCTCTGCTGTCTCTCTGTCTCTCTCTGTCTGTCTCTGCTGTCTCTCTGTCTCTCTCTGTCTGTCTCTGCTGTCTCTCTGTCTGTCTCTGCTGTCTCTCTGTCTCTGTCTGTCTGTCTGTCTGTCTCTCTCTCTCTCTCTCTCTCTCTCTCTCTCTCTCTCTCTCTCTAGATACCCACCTGCCCCTGCCTTCCAAGTGCTGTGATTAAGGATGTGTGCCGCCATGCCCAGCAGGTTTTCCAATCTCTTTCTCTTTTGCTTTTTTTTGAGACAGGGTTTCTCTGTGTAGCCCTGACTGTCCTAGAACTCGCTCTGTAGACCAGGCTGGCCTTGAACTTAGAGATTTGCCTGCCTCTGCATCTCAAGTTCTGGGATCGCAGCCGAGAGCCACCTCTCCCCGCTTTGTTTCTTGATTGATCTGCAGGAGGACTGGGTAGCCCCTGCTAACTTACAGGCGCCCTACCCTAGCCACTCATCTGGCCACTGGCGCTGGGCGGATGAAACAGACGCCTTTCAACACTTCAAAGGCTGCCATTGGCAGCGTCAGCTCCTGTTTGCTCAAGTTTTGTGGAGTTACTCGGTTCATTTATTCCTTCCGACACCTGTCGAGGTGGGGACTGCGTCTTCAAATGTACAGCAGGGGAAACTGGGGGTCAAACAGACTGAAGCCACATGCTCAGTCTCCTGGAGCCAGTGAGATGTGGGCTTATCTGAAAATGCCATCTCAGGCTGGAGCTTGCTGTCCGATGGTCTACAGAGGGGTGGGATAAACAGATTCTTGCTCCCTGTGTGCCTGAAGACCGGCTTGGATTTCCTGCATCGTCTGCTGGGCACTCTCAGCTCCCTGCTTCCTACTGTCAGGGGCTAGATGCCCTGGACCCTGCAGACTGTGTCATTGCCCTCCTCTGGGTTCCTAGTCAGGGTGGTTACCCATTGTGAGATTGCATTTACACATTATGTGTCAGAGGATAACTTGTGGGAGTTAATTCTCCTACCCTGTGGGGTCCTCACTGAACTGAGGTCATAAGCCTTTACCTTTTGTTGTTGTTTTGTTTAAAATTTATTGATATTTTATGTGCACGAATGTTTGCCTGTATGTATACCACATGCATGCCTGACACCTGTGGAGTCCAGAAGAGGGGGTCTGATCTCCTGGAACTAGAGTTCCGGCCGCTCGTGAGCACCATTGCGGTTTCTGGGAATAGAACCCAGGTCTCTGCAAAGCCAGCATGTGCCCTTAACCGTTGAACCACCTCCCTAGCACCACTGTGGTTTTCACTGACAGTCAGTCTCCTTTAGCAGATATCCTGGAGACACACAGAGAGCTTGGAGGGTGGGCATGATGCCAGTCCTATGGCGGGCCAGGGGTAGGCTGTCCTGCTGTGGTTGATACGGCTGCTGGAGGCCTGGGCCTCCTTTCTCTATCTGCTCCCCCAAATGTAGGGATGTCTGTCTGTGTCCTGGCCTCCTAGAACAGGCTTCCAGCTGGAGGCTGAAGGCACAGAGTTGATGCCAGGCAAGTGGGTGGAGCAGGGACGGGATGAGAAGGCCTTTGTTTCTCCTGTTTGTGTCCAGATGGGAACTGAGTTTCCCGACAGAAGTGGAGGATGTGAAGAGAAGTCCCAGGTGCTCCCCCCCAGACATTTCCCCAGGCCTCCACCCTGGTTACCCTCCCCACCCCCTCAGGCCCTCCTGTCTCAGCTGTTACCCTTCATGAGACCTGTTGTTGCTGAGTTCTGGTTAAATATTTGCTAACTGAGAAGTTTGCAAGGTGGCTTTGTGCGAAGTCCTGGGTGACTACTCCCAAATCTGTCTTTGGAAAAGGAGACCCAGCCCTCCTGGGCCTTCAGAGTCCTTTGCAGGTGGCCTTCTTGGCATCTGGAATTAAATAACCATTCCCCCTGGGGGTCATTGTTTACATGCCTGTTTAAAGGATCAGGGAGAGAAGGCAGAGGCCAGCTTGGATCATGGGGGTCAGGGTGGAGAAAGCTTGGAGGGAGACCTGCTTCCTAATCTCCATGGTCAGCTTTCCTGGGTCCAGGAGGGTCCTTCCCAAAGCACAAGGGGATGTGGCAGCTTAGGATTCAGTCAGTGCAGCCTGCTAGATGCCTTGACCATTAAAATAGGACCTGCCTATCTCAGAGTTCTTCATTACTGTTTGGGGTAGCAGGTGGTCTATGATGTCATGTCTGATTTGCGCTCTCTCTCTCTCTCTCTCTCTCAGATTTATTTTATTTATTATATGTAAGTACACTGTAGCTGTCTTCAGACACACCAGAAGAGGGCATCCAATCTCATTACAGATGGTTGTGAGCCACCATGTAGTTGCTGGGATTTGAACTCAGGACCTTCAGAAGAGTAGTCAGAGCTCTTAACCGCTGAGCCATCTCTCCAGCCTCTGGTTTGCTCTCTTAGGTAATGCTGAATATCTCTGAGCTTTGGATCCCTCATCCAGAGAATGGGTCTGTCAGTTTGTCCTGGTGAGGGTTAAATGAAGTCGTGTTGATGGATTCTTGCTAAAGTGCTTCAGAAAGCTGCCTTGGTGCTGGCTCTGGGCAACGGTGGCATGCATTAGCTCATAATGTGATGATTATAATTATATGCAAATGGAGAACCAAAGAGCCTTGTGGTGGGAAGCAGGCAGGGCAAGGCAGTCTGACTGAGATTCTAAGTCTGGGAATTGAGGAAGGGTGTTCTGCCAAAGGGTGTGTTGTAGGAGAGAGCACAGAGTGGGGATAGGTGACTGTGGGACACAGCCAGGGCAGGGCTGGGAAGGGCAACAGGACTGAGAACCTCTACCTGGATTCCATTCATTGCTACCCTCTCGTGAACTGCCGCATATCAGGACATGGGGTAGGAGCTGTGTCACTGCAGATGGGGAATCTGCGCTCTCCTGGGGCTGCTGAAGAACAGCTCATCCTTAACAAAGCAAGTCACCTGATCTGGACATTTCCACAGTCCTTAGAGTCAAGGGCCTGTTGGCCTGGCGGACAAGTCTCTAATCTCCCAGCTTCCGTCTCTACAGTGGCCGTAGAAGCTTCTAGAAGTTTCTGGGTTCTGGTAGGTCAGGATTAGCTCTGCTATTCTGTGACCTACATGAGAAATGCTAGGTCCCTGGCCAGCCTGGTGCCTCTCCACCTGCGTCTAAATAAAAAATGATTTGCCTTTTGTAGTGTTGGGGATTGAACCCAGGCCTCATGTACATTTCCACAGTCCTCATGTATCCCTAGCCTTCTGTATATAACAGCTCTATACATCCTTCTCTCGCAGTCTCTCCTCAGTGAGACAACAGTCTGTCTTCAGTGAGATGGTAGAGTCCCTGTCCATCCGCTCTTGTCATTTAAGAGTGAACCATAGTCTCTGGACACCTAGTGTCCCCAGCCCACAGCAAGTACACACACAGGCACCCCATGGAGCTGTGTTCGCAGGAAGGGGGTTTTCTTTGTTAATTCCTGATCTTCAGGAAAGAGGGTTAGTTAACCCAGCAGGTCTCTTCAGGACACCTGCGGTGAGAAGGGATAGAAAGCTCATGTGACATCCACCTTCCCAACAAAGAAGATCTGTGTTGGATATGTTTCTTCATCCTCCGGTGCCTCTGAGGCCCCAGCTTCTGCGCTGGCCTTCCAGTGTGAGGAATCTAGGGTGGGTGTGGAGCTTGTGAGAGAGTTATCACAAGTGTGGATAGGTGGGGAGCACCCACCCGTCCTGGGGATTTCCAGAGGAAGAGAATCGGGGACGGGGTGGAGCCGAAGGATCAGCTCCTTGGAGGAGGGGGGATATTCAGATTTTAGAATATTCAGGGTACTGCAGCTATAACAGGAGCCATGCCTTTACCCCAAGGGCAGAAGGAGCCTTAGAAGGTTTGTGAGCATGGTGGACCAGGCAACTCCCTACTCCACCTGGTATGGGAAGAGCCAGAGGGAGTCAGGAATGAGTTTGAGGCCGAGGCAGGTGTAAATGGGCAGTGACCAGGCTGGGCGCAATGGCAGGCGGTGCAGGCTGCGCTGAGGTGAGCTGGCCTGTTGACTGACCTAAGTTCGCTCACAGGTCTTATTATGATCTGGGGCCCGTGCTGATGACACCCTCCTTCTGGAACATCTCACCAAGGGGCCTGCATCCGCCCCCGCTCTCTGGAACAACTCCCTTCTGGACAAGGCTGACCATCACACTTTCTCTTCCTGGCTCTGACTCTACAAGGTCCCAGTCTGCTGGTCCCAGCTCTTCTCATGGGCCACTTATGTCCCCTCCCCCGTGCTGGAGGATGAAGCCTGTCATTACTCTTCCTTCCAACTTATACCTGATTACAGGTCCCAGGCAGGAGCCCTGCATCAGCCCTCCTGACAGGGGCCACCCATAGACTACTTCACCCTCCTCAGAGACTGACAGTGACAGTCTTGGTGGTGGTGTGAAATGTCTTTGCCCGATTTTGGTTCTCCATTAGACAAACTGTCCTGAGCCTGTGGTATGTATGTATGTATGTATGTATGTATGTATGTATGTGCACGCGCACACACACACACATGCATATATATATGCAGTGTATGTGTGTGTGTGCATCTGTCTGTTTGGATAACTAGATAGATATTTAGAAGTGCAAGTTGTGGCCAGAAGTGACTCCCACAGTTGCTCTGCGCTTTACTTGTGAGGCAGGGTTTCTAGAACTCCTTGGTTCAGTTAGGCTGGCCAGCTGATAAGCTCCAGGGCGGGGCCTCGTTGTCTCCATGCCAGGGTCCTGCGCATCCCTGCTCCCCGCACTGGAGAACTGGGGTGCCATGCCTGGGTATGTGGGTGCTGGGCATCCCGACTCAGGTCTTTGTGGCTGCATGATGGGCATTTTTACCAGCTGAGCTCTCTCTCCGGTGTGGCCCCTACACTGCTTGCTCTCCCCTTTACCCTCCCCCTCCCCCATATTATTTGTGTGCTATGTGTTCTCCAGGAAATCACCGAACCTCGCAGAGCTTTGGTGAAATAAGATTCGTGCAGGGCCAGGGGCACGGCTCAGTTGGCAGTGCTCTCCTTGCGCGTGGGAGGTCCCGAGAGTTTGATCCTCAATGCTGTGAGAAAAAAAAAATGCTCATACTTTGAGGTGGGTGTGGTAGCTCGTGTTTTTAATCCTAGAACTTGGGAGGTGGAGGCGGAGGGTTTAGGAATTCAGATTCATTCTTGGTTATATAACAAGCTTGAGACCAGCCTGGGCTACATGAGACTGTAGCATTTTCCTGGATGCCAGGGAGACCTGAGTGGTCCAGGACAAGGCTTTAGGTGAGACACTGAGACCTTGTATACTCCCATTCTTATCTGTTGGGCTGTGCTTTGTGACTCTAGCAGTACGTGACTGCCTCTCTGGGCCTCAGTTCTCCTGGCTGTGCCAGTCAGATGGTGTAGTTGCTGGTATTTGACTTCATGACATGGGGAACCCAAGGCCCTGCCTCCACCCACCTCAGTCCTTAGTTTCTGGGGTGGGTGGGTCACCATCCTGGCCACCTCCCCCACCTCCCTATCTGGAATCCTCCCCAGTGCTCCAAGAACCAGGCAGGCCAGTTTTGAGTCTGCCCCACCCGACAGGTGCTGTCACCTGCTAGGTTTCAGTCCCCATGAAACCCTGAAACTGGGCTTGGCCTGGTAGTGGGGCTTGTTCCACAAGCCCACTGGAGGGACCGGCCAGACCAGGACGAGTTTGGCTCAGTGCCCACATCTGAGTCCAAATCAGGGCAGGACTTGCATGAAGTCCCTGAGGTCCACATGAAGTCGGCTGCCCTCCTGGTTGGAGATTGTCCTCTTTGTCCTAAGGCCATCATTGTAGAAGGGGACTCAGGCACAGGCTCCCGGGTCTCAGACCTGGGCTCAGCTCCTGCCTTCTGTACTCGTTTGTGAACAGTGTGGGAAGGGCTGAGTTCTTTGCACTGAGGCTCCTGGTGTGAACAGTCTGACATTAGAGTCAGTGCACCTGTGGGTAGAGATCATACTGGGTTTCTACATGGGTGCAGCATGCCAGGGGGCTCTCAAAGTAGAAACTGCTTAGACCAGCATTCAAGCATTTAGGGTAATGGTTCTCAACCTGTGGGTCTCTAACCCTTTGGTGGTCAAATGACCCTTTCACAGGGGTCGCATATCAGATATCCTGAATAACAGATATTTACGTTACAATTCATAACAGTAGCAAACTTACAGTTATAATGAAGTAGCAATGGGGTCACCACCACATGAGGAACTGTATTAAAGGCTCACAGCATTAGGAATGTTGAGAAGCACTGGGTTAGGGGCTCTTTCTGCAGCATGTCCCCCAAAGGACCCCGCTCTGCTTTTCCCATACACAGCTTAACCTGCAGGATGGGCCTGGTACCCCTCTCCCAGCTCCCCAAGGCTTCAGGGAACTTCCGGGCACCCTGGGACCCTTGTTCTACATGGCTTCTGCTATCTACACAGGAACTGGTGTGATCCCCAAAACTGTCACTTTGGAAAATCAGAGATCAGCACTCTTCCGGCCACTGGGCTGCTGTTAGTATCAGTCATGTGCACTGTCCTTGTGAGAGCCCTGCGCTTTCTGCTCATTGGTTGGCTGATTTCCTCATCGCCTGGTCAGGTGGGTGCTGATGTACCATCTTGCAGAGATGGAAACGGAGAGGGAAAGTGCCCTGGTCAGAGCCACGTACCTCTGTGGGTGGAACTGGGACTTGAACCCAGAGCCTGTACTTACAGGCCCAGGTGGCGATGCAGCCCTTGCTGTGGGTCGTATCCTGTCCACCTCTCAGTCCCTCTGTCCAGCCTGAGGTGGCTGTGGTCAGCCCCTGGTCTGCTTGACTCACCAGTACGTCAGTGGAGGTGCTGAGGCCAGTATCTTGGTTTGCTCCCAAAGCAAGGGCTGGCTGAGATTTTCGTTAAGACCTTAGGCCGTCTAAGACCTACCTGCCCATTTTAGCCCAGGGAGAATCAGCAAGGGAGCGGATCTCCACAGGCAGGAAGGTGTCTTGCCAGTCTTGACTACATGGGAACAGGTAGGGGGCTAGACCAAAGGCTACTCTTTCTGATCTGACACCCACAGATGCATGACCTTGGAAAAAAAATTCTTGGCTTTTCTGAGCCTGGGTGTCCTCATCTGTAAAAATGGCACAGTTAAGCCCACTTTACCTCCTCCTGGGCCTGGGTAGAGAAACTAGAAACTGAGGCTGGAGCTTCAGAAAGGCACTGTGTGGCAGTGTGAGATGCCCCTGGGGATGGGGGACTCTGGACAGGCTTTGAGGGAAGTAAGATTCAAAGCTGACTTCCTGTTGGCCTGGGATGTAGCTCACTGGTGGCACGCTCACCTGGCATGCATGAAGCCCTAATCCAGTCCCCAGCAAGGCAAAAACAAAACAACAAAGTCCCACTTCTAACCTGGTATGGTGGCACAGCTTGGTAACCCCAGTGCTTGGGAGGTAGGAGAATTGTCTCAAGTCTGAGGTCAGCCTGGGATACATAGTAAGTTCTAGGCTAACCTGGGCTACATGGTGAAACTCTCTCCATTCAAAGAAACAACTCTAATTCCACCTCCCCAAATGCCTCTTCCCTTTCTTTCCAGGCTGTGTGCTTCAGGATCGTGTGGGCTGAGAACGCTGTGCTGAGTTCTCAGTGGGGCACACAGGGAACTCTGGGAATTCTGGGTTCCATGGCAGCACTGACTGGTGAGGGGTCTCTCTGGGTCACCCTTGACCATGGCCATGGTGCCGTCCTTGGTGTTTCACTTCAAGACTGGGTTCTTCAAAACCTGACTGCATACACACACACACACACACACACACACACACACACACACAGAGAGAGAGAGAGAGAGAGAGAGAGAGAGAGAGAGAGAGAGAGAGAGAGAGAGAGAGAACACACATTATTGTTTATTGTTCCGGACCCCTGTTCAGAGCTCAGTGAAGTATTCCCCCTTCTTAGACATGGTCTACAGACCAGAGCCTGCAGCCCTGGTGCCTTGAGGCTGCCTGACACAGGGCTCTCATCCCAGTTCTGGAGTCTCCAGCTGTCCTCAGGGTGACAGAGAATCAGGCAGGAACCCTGGGACTACCCACATGGGGCCCGATTTGTTTTTTGTTGCTTCACAGAGGAGTGGTCTTCCCTGAGTCTCCCCTTGTTACCTGGTTAGTGGGGATTTGTATCTAACATGTTCCACTGGGGCCAGCCAAAAAATCTGTGTGCTGGAGGCAGAGACAGGTAGCCCAGCGCCTGTGCGAGGTGAGCCCACATCTGAGGGATAGTGCTGGCAGAGAGGAACAGAGATGGGACACCCAGCCCAGGTTGGGGTGGTGACGGGAACCTGAGTGCGCACACTGGGGACACATGCCAGCCCTACTTCCTTAACTCCTATTTTGTCTGGTCTTTGGGTTTTTTTCTATCTTTTGTTTTTTAAAGTCTTTATTGGATTGTTTTCAAGCTGTTTATTGGATTGTTTCAAAATTATGCCTGGAGCCGGGCGGTGGTGGCGCACGCCTTTAATCCTAGCACTTGGGAGGCAGAGGCAGGCGGATTTCTGAGTTCGAGGCCAGCCTGGTCTACAGAGCGAGTTCCAGGACAGCCAGGGCTATACAGAGAAACCCTGTCTCAAAAAACCAAAAAAAAAATAAAACAAAAAATTATGCCTGGGTAATAAATAGCTCAGCACACCTTTTGCCCTATAGCTGCAAACTGAGCACTGTTATAATTAAGACTAGTGTTTTTTGGTGCCCTGAACTGTGTGGCCCTGCCCATGTCCTGCCCTGTCTGGCCCTGTGAAGGGGCTCTGTGATGCCTGGTTTCTAAATGAAGAACCTGAGGGTCTGAGAGAACTGGGAAGCCCTCGCCTCACTCTCACCTGCTCCCTGGCAGCTGGAAGGTGGGGCCATCTGTTTTCAGGTCCCCACTCCTCCTCCAGCCACGAGGGTGGATGAAAATATGCAACCTGGTGGGTGAGGCCAGCCAGCACCCACAGATGCCCCACCCAGGCGTCTGTGGCATTGTATTAACCTCCAGGTTCTAGGTCCAGGGTCCCTGAGATTGACTGTCTCTCATCAGGCGGGGCCACAGCCTGCCTCTCCACTGCCCTCTGTGGTTCTGTGGGCAGTGGTCAGAGCCCACTCGATCTTAAGCGACCCCATCTTCTGTGACCTAGTGGGCCCTTTACCCTTTCTAGTCAGGGTAATCTTCAGGGTGGTGAGCCTTGGTCTCGGAAACCCTACTTAGTGTCTGCCCCAAACACATGAACTGGGGTGTCTCCAGAGGCTGGGAGGAGATTTGAAGCTGATGTGGAGAGAGGCCTGCCCCAGGCTCTAGGGTCTACCTGCAGGCTGGATGCTGAGTCATGGAATCCCAACAGCCCCCTGGAGCTAGCTAGCTGTGTATGACAGCTCCTGCTTGTGATCCCAATACTCGGGAGGGCGAAGCAGAAGCTATGAATTTCAGGCCAGCCTGGGCTACATAGTGAGTGTCGGGCCATCCTGGGCTACATAGTGAGTTTCAGGCCAGCCTGGAGTATACAGCTAGACACTATCTCTAAAGGGTTGCTAAGTAGTGTTTACAGGTTTGCAATGTGAAGGGCCCCTAAGGAAAGGGGACTGCCTGGGCTTGGGTCTCAGAGCCCAGTAGACAGGGAAGTGAGATGTTTTCTAGCCCATGGTGCCTACTCATGTCTTCTCCTCTGTGCCCAGGAGAGGCTTAAGTCTAGGTTAGAACCCTATGGAGTGCTGCTGACCTTTGGGGTCCCCTTTGCCTCCCCAGAATCCCAAATTCTCACCCTTTGTGTTTTGGGGGCACTTCCTTAGTACCAATCAATCACATGGTAGTTCTTTTCCACCTGACTGGCGGGTCTTCAGAGTGTGCCTGTGGCCTTCCCTGCCAAGGCTCTTGCGTGACTCTGTCCACTACTGCCATCCTCTAACAGCTTTTCCTGGGGTGGTGCCAACTCACAGATTATCACGCTTCCTGCCACTTGCCTGGAACTGTCCTTGAGTCTGTCACTGTCTCCCCTCCCCCTGCTCCCCCCTCAGACATTCTTATCTTTGCTCCATAACCGTTTGGTCATTGGTGTACCCCCTAGGTCCCTTCCCTTAGTTAAGCGCCTGCTGTGTGGCCCAGTGAGGGGCAGACAGCCCCTCCCACCACCACCCATGTAAGGGTGGGGTAATGTTTGTAATCTCAACATTAGCTGCTACCCTACCCCATCCCATCTGCTTCAGAACTGGAAACAGATATGTAGCTAGAGGGTCCTGGAAGATCAGCTTGCAAAAGGTTTGCCTGATTCGGGTCAATTTCTCTATGGTTCCTGAGGTCACATAGTGGGGAATGCTAGGCTTGCAGCCATGTGCGGGGTCCTGGCTAACACCATTTGTTCTTGGGTACATGGGTGTTTCCTCACGTCATTTAATGAAGATGTGCCCCGCCCCATTTCTGCTCTTTCCTTGGACCCTGTGGCTTCTCCTCTCCTCTCTTGAGCTGTGGTCCTATCTTACTTGGGTATGCTCACTTTGTGTGGACAGACACTGCCTGCCTTTCATCCTGGGCCCTTGGGTGCTCCTGGCTACTCCAGCCTGGTCAGTGCCTCAGCCTAGGGAGCCGAGCTGAGCTGCAGCCTCCTGCTGGTCCATTTGTCAGGGGCCACGGGCCCTTCTGATGCTTCTAGAACCTTCTTTGATTGCACACCCTTGACCCAGACATTCTGGATGGGATGATGGGACATGACTGGATCTTCACCTGTCTCATCTTTACTCTCCCTGCTTCCCTCACTGGTCAGCTCTTTGTAGCACTGCTCTTCCCGGGCATTAGCCCAGTAGCTGAGAGTTGCCTTGGGCTAGACGGACCCAGGTCCAAGTCCTTCCCCCACCCCCCACCCCCGGCCCTGCTCCCTCCAGCCCTGCTTGCTCTGGCCATATTTATTTCATATGTGTGGTTACATTGTCACTGTCTTCAGACAAAGCAGAAGACATCATCGGATCCCATTACAGATGGTTGTGAACCACCATGTGGTTCTGGGAATTGAACTCAGGACCTCTGGAAGAGCAGTCGGTGCTCTTATCCGCTGAGCCACCTCTCCTGAGCTTCGCCTGGCATCGGGCACACAGATTTGCCATTATTGTGATAATACTCAGTTTGAGAGTGGGGTCCCTGGCCTGGGTTGAGCCTCAGAGCTATGTCTGAAGCTCTAAGCCGCCATGTTGGATAAGACACTCATTGCCTGCAGGGAGTCAAGGCCAAATCTCTGGGGCAAGGAATGGATCACTAAGCCTCCCCTCCTTCACCTGGAACTTAGTGGTACCACTTCCCTAGCTCTCATGAAGCTGTGCACCGCCCTGGGGTTTGCAGCGTGTCAGCAGTAGACCTGGGGGTGCCGGTCCCATGGTCCTCCCCAACCTCCCCCTTCCCCTGCTGTATTATCCCAGATCAACCCCATGGTCTCTGAGGGACGGCTCTTCCTCAGGGTTTTCATGAAACAGGTGCTGCAAATGCATTTCTTCCTCCCTCCCAATCAGAATCTGGCCCGACATGACATCATTCCCGAAAAGCCTTGCATGACAGGCTTTGGAGAGTGGTGGGTGAGCTACCCCCAGTGCCCCTGCCCCTCTCTCCTGTCACTGAGGTAGGCTTAGGGGTGCAGACCAGAGACTAAGTGTGGTAATGTCGGGGTAAGCTCTGGATTCTCCCTGGCCACCAGCTGGGTCCCAGGGTTACACCCCAGTTCCATCACCCACTCACTGTGTGACTTTGTGCCAATGATAGAACTTCTGTGGGCCTCAGTTTCCTTCACTATAAAGTGGCCATGACATGGGCCCTGCCTCACAGACCTACTGCGAGTCCTCTCAGACTTAGGCCACTGACTCTAGGGACCTGTAGATGAGCAAGGGGTCCAGATGAAGGACCAGGTCTTTAGATAGAACTTGTAATCCAAGATTGTCGGCGATGGCAGGGTGGTCTGTCCTTGCATCTAGCCCTCTCAGCATTTGGGGAAACTGAGGCCCAGGGAGGGGAGCTTCATAAACCCCAGGTTGAGATTCTAGTGTAGCTTTTTAGGGCCAAGTGGCTCCTCTTCTGAGTCCTCTTGGTGCCTCAGTTTCCCTATCTGTAAACAGGGACATGCAGGCAGGATCAATCCCGAGTCTGCTGCCTTCTGGGCCTGTTCTGGAGGCCACGGACCCACCCTTCTCTGTTTTGAAACCAGATAAGCAAACAGCTAGGGGAAACAAGCTGTTGGGTTGCTGGACTGGGGCTGTAGACCGTTGTGGAATGTGTACCTACCATGAACAGATCTCAGGGTTTGATCCCTGACTCACGCGGGCAGCACATACCTGGGGGCTCAGGAGTTCAAAGCCATCTTTTGCTTTGTAGAGAGTTAGACGCCAGTTTGGTTTCATGAGATCTTGTCTCAAAAGAAGAAGAAAAAGAGGTTAACATGGTAAATAAATTCAAGATGTGTATTTGAATCATGAGTAAGTGACTCAAATGTTTGATAGTGAGGAGGCTTAACCCCTGCACCCCGAGACCCAAGCCTGCTGCCTCTCCATCTTTCCCTCATCAGTTCCTTCTCACAGGTAGGAACCATTCTTGTTCAGAGACTGGGCTCAGCCTATGAGACTGACACAGGTCTGACACAGGTCTGCCAGTCGCTCCCACCATGGCCTGGCTTTTTTCTGTCCTGGGAGATATGGTTTATGCTGGTTAGTCCTGCCGCTGCATGGTTAGCTGGTTCTTGCTCACCTGGAGGGTATCCTAGCCCTGGCCCCACTCCCCTCACCCCTGTCTATCCAGGGGAAAAGCAGTCTCTCTCACTTGGTGCTGGTTTGGTCACTGGTGAGGCTAAATCTCCCACAGGCCTGTCCGGTGTGGTTTCTGTGTGCAGCCAGTGGCCAGCTTCCGTCAGGAGTGGGTATCTACCTTGTGCAGACAGCTTGTGACCAAAGTCCTTGTTGAGTGACAGGGTATTTGTGCTTTGTTTGGACAGTTTTGTAGGACTGATTCCTCAGGTTTCTGTGGCAACCTCACACTCTCATGTGTCCTTCCCTTTCAGAGAAAACTGAGAAGATCCTCAGAGAGTTCCTTCATTTCTATGAGGACCAGTATGGCGTCTCTCTCTTCAACAGCATGCGCCATGAGATCGAGGGCACCGGGCCACCGCAGGCGCAGCTGCTCTGGCGCAAGGTGAGAGGCATAGAGAGGGTCCAGCCTGGGCTCTGCAACTCTTTTACTATGGGCCTTTGTTTTCTATGGGCCTTAGTTCCCTATGCTGCTGGTTTGGTCTCTAAGGGCCTTTGTTTTCTATGGGCCTTAGTTCCCTATGCTGCTGGTTTGGTCTCTAAGGGCCTTCATAGGTCGAGGATAACCACCCCTCACTTGCTTCCTAGTCTCCATTATGAGTGCCACCCCTCCCCCCATTGCCAGTGCCACCCACCCCACTGCCAGTGCTACCCCACCCCCACTGTCAGTGCCACCCTTCCCCCACTGCCAGTGTAACCTCTCTCTCAATCCCAGTGCAACCCCTCTCACACTGCCAGTACAATCTCTCCCTCATTCCCAGTTCACCCCTCCCCCACTGCCAGTAAACCCCTCCCCCATGGCCAGTTCACCCCTCCCCCACTGCCAATGCAACCCCTCCCCCACGGCCAGTGCCACCCCTCCCCCACTGCCAATGCAACCCCTCCCCCACGGCCAGTGCAACCCCTCCCCCACTGCCAATGCAACCCCTCCCCCACGGCCAGTGCAACCCCTCCCCCACGGCCAGTGCCACCCCTCCCCCATGGCCAGTGCAGCCCCTCCCCCACGGCCAGTGCAACCTCTTCATTTTCACAGCTGAATTCTGCAGTCTCGACAGCTCAGGCTACACACCTGTCAAGAGAGATATGACAAAACCCTGGTCCTGCTTCTTTCCCTCCAGAGTGGAAGTGGCCTGATCCCTGCCTCCCAGAGCCATCACAGTGTCCCAGATCACAGCTCTATCCAGTCCCCTCCCCTCAGGACTGTGAGAGCAGATGCTCATCATTTATTATTCTGTTATTAGCATTAGGGTTGGGTTTGCTGAGGAAGCCGCCTGGAACCACCCTGGGATGTCAGTGTGGCCTGGAGTGGGGACCCTTGTGACAGGCCTGGAGGTGACAGGGCTGGGGTGAGGTCAGGAAGGAAACAGTGGGTTTGGCTGCTGAGTTACCCAACTTGAGACAGAGCGTAGGTAAGTGGCTGGAATTCTACCCCGGAGCTCTCTGAAGGGAAGTTTTGCTGCTGACTGTGCTAACTGTGTCAGAGTCAGGTGCTAAGACTACATGGTCTTTATAGCTCTATAAACACTCAAGGTGACAGCCAGCCACAGCTGTTCACAGGATAAGATGGGAGCTGGGAGGAGGACTGGGTGGATCCAGACACCAGAGTCTCCACTGGTCTGAAGAAGGCTGCTTCAGCAAGGCCCTGAGGGCTGGGGAGGGCTTGACTGTGAGAAGGGATTGACAGAGAAGAGACTGACAGACAGAAGGAATCTGGATGTACAAAATCGCAAACTTAGCTCAGAGTTACTGGGCTGGGCTGGGGAGGCAGACAGAGCTGGCTTAGGTTCCTAGCCCAGGATCCTTTCTCCCTATCTGCAGCCTGCCCTGGAGGAAAGAAAGGTTGGTCTGTTTGTCACGCTCCTGGTGTCATGACTAACTGTAGAGCAGAGGTGTTTGAATATGGCCTACTCTCAGGCCTGGCAGGCATGCCCTGCACCTATAACAAGGGAAGGGAGGCTTGAGTTCAGTCAGCCCAGAGGAGCAGGGCCTAAGCGATTTTTCCTGTCTTATCATGAAGGTCATGGGCAAGTCCAGTGTGGTGACATAGCCTGTAATCCCAGTATTTGGGGAGCTGAGGAGAGGCCAGCCCAAGGTGGGCCATATCCTAGGACCCTGTCTTAAAACAAGAACAAAACCAAACAAAAACAAACAACACAGGCAGCCCGGTGTCCAAGAGCCCAGGGCGAGTAGGAGCCGGTGCTGTGTTAAGCATTTTCTCTGTTTGGCTCGTCATGCTCACAGGGCTCTGTGCTCATCCCGACAAACAGGCTGTGTAGCCAGAGCAGTGGCCTGAAGTTGCTCACGGTCCCTGAAGGGACCTTGGTGTCTCATGAGACTGACCGCCATGTAAAGTCATGGCACCGATAGAAGGGAAATAACATTAGTCACCAGAATTATCACAGTTATTTTCTAAAGAAACAATCATAGCCTGAAATGAGAGCAAATGGGTCTGGGTAGGGTGGCTGGCCTGTGATCCCAGCTCTCAGGAGGCGGAGGCTGGAACTGCAGGAGTTCAAGGCCAGTCTGGGGCAAACTCACCTCACACCCCAGCAAGCAAAGCAATCAATAGTTGTTTTGTGATGGACAGTTCCTCTCAGCCTCTTGTGTATTCCCTGCTCTGAGGGTCAAGAGGGCTGAGGCTGGGGAGTCGCTTCTCTGGCACCTGTGAGGGGCGGCCAGGCTGCCCCTGATTTGTAGGGTCTGAGATATTTTATACCTCCTGCAGACCTTCTGCTCAATATAGGACTTTGCCATTAGATAAAAACAAATTTTCCCCTTTTGAGATAGGGTCTCATGTAGTCCAGGCTAACCTCAAACTCCATTTGTAGTAGAGGATGACCTTAGACTTTTGGTCCTTCTGCCGCTACCTCCCTCCTGAATTTGGGATTACAGGCTTGCTTGTAATACCTCAGTTTACCTTTGAAGAAAAATCTTAGAAATAAAATCTAAGCCAGCAAGCAGCCAGGCAGCCTTAGGGAGGTGGCTCAGGATCTGGGGGTATGCTTGGTGGAGGGGTGCAGAGCCTGGATTCACGGCTCAGGCATTGCTTCTGCAGTCACTGTAGGGCTGTCTCTAATCCCAGGGCCTTCTGGTTCGCCAAACAGATGCCCAGCTGAGCTAGCAGGGCTGGGTCTTCCCAGGGTGTTAGGAAAACCCTGGCTGCTCTTTCTAGAAAAGACAGATTGGAGGGCCAGGTTTCAGAAGTCTAAATATAGACCACCAAGTGGGAGCCTCCTGACTTGGGCAGAACCCACCGTGGGGGAGGGGAGCAGCATTTTTTTCCTGTAAATATTTTCTTCTTGAGAGGAAACTGGTCTTGGGTTCTATTGTTTGAGCACAATGGGCTCTCCTTTTGAGAGTGCGGCTTTCCCCTGAGGAGCAGCAGGGGGCAGTGAGGGAATGGAGCCAGGGAAGGACGGAGAAGGAGGGGCAAGATCCCCCCTCGCAGAGGCCTGAGAGCGCGGGCACAAAGTCACAATTTCCCCCACAGATACATGCAGCTCTTGGTCCATTTTGTAACTGGTACCGTGTTTATCATAGAATAAACAGAACTCGCTCAGAATTGGAGATTTTCCTGGTTCCCATAGTCCATTGCAGCTTCTGTACCTCCCTTCCAGAGGCTTCCTTGATCTCTGTAGCTTCAGCTGCGCTCCCACCCTTGGTGTAAAGACATCCCACCTCCAATGTCCAGAGCTGTCTGGAAGCTGGGACTGTGTCTCCTGCACCTGGCAGATTACTGACAGGCCACTTTTTGTCAGCTGCCTGGACACGGGGGCGTGCCTGCCTCGCATCAGCTAGCCTGAGTTTACAGATGAGGGAGATAGCCGCTACAGTCCCCCATGTCTTTGTGGGGTTTCATAGAACCATCTGACCGTGTCTGAAGCCCACACAGGTCTCCTCCTTGCCTGGATGCCGGCCCAACATCTCTCCTTACCCAGACTCAGGGATGCCAGTTTGGCCAAGCTGGGAAGCTCTGGATACAAGTTCAAGTCATCATTGCACTGAGGGGAAACTGAGGCCCAAAGCTGGGCAGAGGCTTACCCAGGCATTAGGACCACTCCTGTGTCCTCCAGCTGGGTGAAAGTCCTGGGTAACAGTGGCAGGTGGCTGGGGAAAGCAACCTGCTCCCCAGTTCCCAGGACCAGGAAAAAGTGGGAACCCCTAGGCTGGCATGGCTCTGAATGAATGCCCAGACTGGGTTCCACTTTTACCTTATTTGAACCCTGAGTTACCCTGAACCTCAGGCTTTCATCTGTGCGGTGGGTACAGTGCAGCCTAGCTATGGAGTCCTGATGAGGCTGTGGATTTGGTGGTGGTGGTGGTGGTGGTGTGTGGTGTGTGTGTGTGTGTGTGTGTGTGTGTGTGTGTGTGTGTGTGTGCTGCATGAGGAGCACTGATGGCTGTGCTCCACCTTCTTGGGACCTCCCCTGTTCCCTCCTGCCCACAGGTGCCCCTGGATGAACGCATCATCTTCTCCGGGAACCTTTTCCAGTACCAGGAAGACAATAAGAAGTGGAGAAACCGCTTCAGCCTGGTGCCCCATAACTATGGGCTGGTGCTGTATGAGAACAAAGTGGTGAGTTCAGGGTGAGCTGGCCGCCCTCCTCCACGCTCCTGGTGGCCGGCCGCCTTCCTCCAGGCTTAACTAGTTCTTTTTTTTTTTAACTTCTGAAAAAAAATTTTTGTTTCATGTATATTGGTGTCTTGCCTGCATGTATGTGTGAGGGCATCAGATCCTCTGGAACTGTCTGGAACTGGAGTTACAGACAGGTGTGAGGTGCCATGTGGGTGCTGGGATTTGAACTCAGGACCTCTGGAAGAGAAGGCAGTGCTCTTAACCCCTGAGCCATCTCTCCAGCCTACTAACCTAGTTCTTACTTGGTGACCCCCATTCCACCATCTGAGGTTCCAGACACCATGCCTTCCCCTTTATGCCTTCCATGGGCTAACTCTCCATGGAAGTTCCAGGGCCAAAGCAACATTTCTGATCCTTCCCCACTTCTCCATGTTTGCTTGGCCTTGGAGGCTCTCGCTCTCAGTCATTTTGTCCTGTGTCCAGGTGTCTGCCTCATAAGCCCTTTTTGAGATCATCCTGCTCTCTGGTCACTCCCAAGCCCCACCAAATCCCTGCATCACCACCTTCTGTCTGCCCTGTCTCCCTCCTGGCTCCCCTTCCCGCCTCTCCAGCCCCGCCTCTCCCAGCCCCGCCTCTCCAGCCCCGGCTCCTGTCCTTAGCCTTCAGCTGGCAGGGCTGAGCAGTCAGGCCCTTTGTGCCATCTCCAGATGGGGCTCCTGAGTATCTCCTTCCAAATCTCCAGCCCTGATGTGTCTGAGAAGAGATGGGGACCAACTCTGACTTGCCTTTGCTTTGGGCCCCTCCAGGAAGTCCCACCTGGTTAAATTACAGACTTTATTTCATCGGCCAAACAGTTCTCCAGTGTTGCCCTAAAGGCAGGCCTGTCTGGCCTGTTTCAGAGCAGATCTGTCTGCCCCTAGTGGGCAGAATTCTCTTCCCTTTGCATCAAGGAAAGCTGCACAAGGAAAGTCTCCTTTGAAGCACTGTGATGTTTAGAATCTAGACATTTGGAGCCAATAGGCAATGATCAGAGACCTTGGATTCTGGGGACAGCCCTGGTTCATAGCCAACATCTACTTCCTGTCTATGTGAATTGGAGAGGAGCCACCTCCTGTGAAACAGAGCATGCCGTGTCCCCAGCATAGTGTCCAGTATGTAACAGGCAATGCAGACTCACTGTCACAGAGGCATTAGTGACAGGATCACAGTAGCAGCTGCCCCAGCAAAGCTCCTTACATGTTAAGGCATTGCGCTGTACATTTTATTTGGATGCTCCTCCTTCATCTAGTGCCCCCCACCCCCAAACCTTGAACAAGTAGCTTAATAACTCGTGGGGCCAGCTGGAAGTGAGGTTTGTGCTTGGCTACATTCTGAGCCTTGAGGCCCCATTTCCTTGCTCTCTTCAGGCCTATGAGCGGCAGATACCACCCCGGGCCGTCATCAACAGCGCGGGCTACAAAGTTCTCACCTCTGTCGACCAGTATCTGGAGCTCGTCGGCAATTCCCTGCCAGGTAAAGAACCAGTAGTCTCCAGCCATACTGTCCTATGTAGGCCTAAGGATTGGCCAGGGAAGGGGATGGCCTGAGCCCACGCTTGGGCCCCATTCTGCAGGGCAGCCAGCGGGGCTTGGAATATCTAACAGATCTCTTCAACAGCCTGAGCCCTCAACGGGGAGGCTCCAAAGGCCTGCAAGGTGGAGTTTGCCCCAGGCTGTGCATAGACAGGGTCTGAACCCAGACTCAGGTGGGCCCGTGGAAAGATGATGGGAACTCCGCAATGCAGATGCCCAGGGTTTCTTCCTGTTCGCAGCCTGCTGAGGTGTCCAGAGTCTTACATAGTCCCCAGCCTGGGACTTGGGACTGAGGCTTATGTGGCAGTAGATGCTGGGTAGGAGACCGACCTTCTGGATCCCGGGACTGAGTCTCAGTCTTAAGCCCCTCCCCTCCTCTGACATTGGGTTCTTCAGCATCAGCTGAGCCCTGGCGCTGCGAGGGCCTGAGGGCCTCGGGTGTGCTGTGTGAGCAGCTAGTCTATCCCACCCACCCAGAGCTGAGCCACGCCCAACTGTGACTGTCATATTACTGACCCCAGCAGTGAGCCCAGGGCCAATCACCTTGCTGGATCTAAAATATCCACGGGAGCCAAAGAGATAGAGACAAATTCCTTTGTATTTATTTTGTTTGCCCACATGCCTCCCTCCTTCCCTGGATATTTAAACCACCAGCTTGGCCTCTGCTGTTGAAAATTGAAGAGAAACTCAAGAATGCAATGAACTAGAAGCCTGACCCTGTCATAGTGTCTTACACACAAGCAAGGTGGATGTAACCTATTTCCTGTTTTAGGAAGAAAATCCACCCCGATGCTTGGTTTCTCAGTTACTGTGGCTGGGCTATGGGGTTGAAATGAAGGCCAGCTGTTCCCTTGCTGATTCGATGTCCCCAGAACAGGGCGCCCTTTTCTAGGCCTGAGCCTCGACCTCAGCGGCAGCTGTTCACATCTATGTCTCCACAGGGACCACATCGAAATCAGGCTCCACCCCCATCCTTAAGTGCCCCACGCAGTTCCCTCTCATCCTGTGGCATCCTTATGCCCGGCACTATTACTTCTGCATGATGACAGAAGCGGAACAAGACAAGTGGCAGGCGGTGCTTCAGGATTGCGTCCGACACTGCAACAACGGTGAGAGGCCAGCAGGCGGCAGTACTTACTGATGTGCTGGATGGTGACACCTAGTGGTAGCGTATGGAATGGCTAGCCTGCTCTAGGATCTGCTCATTTCCCTACTGAGGTTGTGAGAAACGTTTGATTATCACTCTTAATCTTCTTCCTTGATGAAATACTTTTGTGTTGCCAAGGAAACATTACAAAGCTGTTCTCATAAAGCCGTGGCTGCTGATCCCATGGAACCCCCCCATCCCAGAATCATTTGGATTTTGCCACTTTTTTTTTCCCAGACAGGATTTCTTTCTGTATCCTTGGCTAGAACTCACTCTGTAGACCAGACTGGCCTTGAACTCATGGAGATCTACCTACCTCTGCCTCCTGAGTGCTGGGATTAAAGGTGTGCGCCACCACTGCCCAGACTTTGCTACTTTCTAGTAGTCGATGTTAGGAGACTGTAGTAGGTACTGTTGTTGCTGTAACAGAAATGCCCCCTAAAAGCAGCAAAGTAACAGGAGGTTTATTTTGCCTTTCCTTTCAGGGTAGGTGTAGCCCACTGTGGCGGGAGGGCATGGAGGCAGTGTCTCATGCTGCATTTATAGTCAGAAAGCAGAGAGCAACAGAGGCTGCTGTCTGCTCCCTTCTCCTTGTTACTCAGTCTGGAAGCCCAGCCCATGGGGCGCCACCCAGATTTAGGGTGACTCTTCCACCTCAGCTAGCCTACTCTAGAAACTTCCTCTCAGATATGCCCAGAGGTTTGTTTCCACAGTGATTCTAAACCCTGTCACACTGGCAACCGAGGTTAACTTGCATAGAGACTGACTTCCCTCTTGGGTTCTAAGTGATAAGTGTCCCTTGTGTATTTGAGGGTACTGTAGCGCGAGTCTGATTGTGATTGGTCAAGATTTTTTTTTTATTGCTGGGTATAATGGTTTCTGGAGGATCCCTGGGAATTCCAGGGCTAGCCTGGGCTATGTAGTATTTCTAGGATAGCCTGGGCTACACTGGGATCCTGTCACGTTACACACCAAAATATTTCTTACGATGTTCTTAGTATTTCTTTACACATGGTAATCTGGAAAGGTTCCTCTCTCCTTCCCTCATTTGTAAACGTATGCTCTGACCCTTTGGCTCTGACCCTTTGACTCACTCATGTGTTCAACTAACATTTATGGCCTCTATTCCGAGCTTATGAAAGGGGTACAAGGCATGCACCCTGCCCACAGCCAGCCAGCTGTGTGCTGGAGAGACAGATGGGGCACAGATGAGCTACCAGGATGGTGTTCTCTGTGCTGGGCACTGGGGGACGTATTGGGGGAGGTGCTGCCCTGCATGGAGGGAGGAGGTGATAGGGTAGGCTCCACTGTGGAAGTGATGGCTAGGCACAGGTTGGACAAGTGCTCCCTGTAAGAGGCTGTGGCCTCCATAAAGGGTGGCTGGGAACGGGGACAATACTGTGTGTGTGTGTGTGTGTGTGTGTATGTGTGTGTGTGTGTGTGTGTGAGAGAGAGAGAGAGAGAGAAAAGACAAAGAGACCAAGAGACAGAGACAGAGAGAGACGAAGGGAGGCTCTCAGGCCAGGTCTAGAAGGGCCTTATAGAGTTCTGAGGAATTAGAGAAGTTTAGGATTGTCCCCCAGTGTGAGGTAGTGAAGGTCTTTCTGCCCCTGAGCTGCTGCTGTGGTTCCAGAGGCAGAGGGAGGTCGGGAGCAGCTTTGCCTTGCTCTCAGGCACAGCTCTACCTGGTAGTGAGGGAACCGTGGGCTCCTGGGCTGAACCCAGCTCACCCCACCTCTGTAGAGAGGCCTCCGCCCTCTGGCATCCATCGGATGGGTGGCAACCAGCTCTTCAGCCAGGCCAAGCCCTCCCACCCGGGCAGGGCCCTGCCCTGCTGCCCACAAAGAGCTCCTGTTCCCAGGTCCCTGGGGCTGCGGCTCTGGCTCAGGGTCTGGCTGCCTGGCCTGGGACACCCTCCTTCCTTGCTGCCCGTCATGACTCCTCTGCAGGTTCCCAGGGCTGCTGGCTTACCTGCTATGGCACAGTAGGGGAAGGGTGAGGACAGGCCTGAGTAGGAAGGAGACACTGTTCAATTCCCTGGGATATATTACAGTAGGGACTGGGAGATGGAGTGTGGGAGGGATGAACTGGCTCAGAGCTGTGAGCCTCCAGTCTGGCAGCAGGCTGGAACGTTGTGTGTGTTGTGAACTGGAGAGGACACACAAAAGACTGACAGAAAGCCCCACCCCAGCTCTCTTACCCCTGCAGGAATGACAAGGCTGGTTCCAGGCATGGCCTTTCCCTCCACCCCAGGACTGTGAGAAAGTTCTCTGCTTCCTCCCCTGTTGAGGTTGGGCCTGGAATTCCTGGAGCCTGGAATTGCTCACTCCTGGCCCTGCCAGGAAGTGGGGGTGGATGGGTCGGGGAAGGAGGCCAAGCTGGGTGGCGGCCAGCCTGCCTAGGGCCCCCTTCACACATTCCTGGAGCAGAGGGGGTGTCAGGAGGCAGCTGGGGCACTCACTTCTGTCCTAGGCCTGGTGTCCATGTCCTGCTCAGTCCTTGTGTAGACTAAGGAGGCCCTGGGTTCCGGCCCCATTTAACTATCCCCCAGCCGTGTGCTCTCAAGTCAGTGACTTTGCCCATCCTAGCTTGGTTTGAGACAGTCTTTTTTTTTTTTTTAGTTCACACATTTTATGTCTGAATACACTGTTGCTGTCCTCAGACACACCAGAAGAGGGCATCAGACCCCATTACAGATGGTTGTGAGCCACCATGTGGTTGCTGGGATTTGAACTCAGGACCTTTGGAAGGGCAGTCAGTGCTCTTAACTGCTGAGCCATCTTGATATTGGTGACAGTCTCGATACTTAGCCTGGGCTGGCCTTGAACTTACTGTGTTCATCCCGCCTTAACCCCCCAGTGCCAGCATGATGCACATCACCAGCAGACACACTGCACACGCTGTCGGAACCTCGGTTTCTTTGAAGCTAAGGCTAGCCCCCCACACCACCCCATTCCCCTCCTTTGAGGATACAATGGGCTGAAGCAAGTGAAGCTTCAGCCCGGGCCCGAGTGGTTTACACAACAGAAATGTGCATTTCTGCTACTTCAGGACATTGGAGAGGACCAGGTGGGCATCTGAGCAGGTGGTTTTTTTCTTTTTCTTTTTTCTTTTTTTTTTTGGACACAAAACCTTGCCCAGGCTGGCCTCAAACTTCTAGGCTCAGAGTGATCATTCTGCCTCAGATCTCTGTCAACTCAACACCAAGACTACACAGTGAGTCTGCTTCCAATGCGCCGTCCATCCCCTTCTTTCTGGGAGAGGCGTGAGGGCTCAGACTGGAGCAGCATGGTGAGTTCCAGGCCTTTTTGGGTAAGGCTGTCTCAAAAACAAGCGAGTACAGGGCAGACTTAGTGAATAAAGTATTTCTTGTACGAGCCTGAGGACCTTCGTTTGGATCCCTAACACCCACGTCAAAGGCTGACATAGAAGTCAAGGGCTCAGTGGCCAGCCAGCCTTGCCGAAGTGAACTCCAGGGTCAGTGAGAGGCTCTGTCTCAAAACATAAGGTGGAGGGGCTGAGACAGCTCCATGGTTAAGAGCACTGGCTGCCTTCCAGAGGGCCTGGGTTCAATTCCCAGCAACCACATGTGGCTCATATCCAGCTCCCAATGCCTTCTTCTGGACTCCTCAGGCACCTAGTACCTAGACAACATACATGCAGGCGAAATGCTCACACACACAAAATTAAATTAAAAAAGGAAATAAGATGGAGCGGTAGAAGACACTTCATATTGACCTTTGGCCTCAACTTGGACATACATGGATGAGTGGAAGCACACACATACACTCATGTACACACATATACACACACATACACATATACACATACATACACACAGACACATATATACACATACACACATATAAACACACATACACACATATATACATATACACATACATACACACACATAGACACATATATACACATACACACATATACACACATATACACATATCATATAAACACATACATACACACACATACATACACATACATACATGTACACACACACACACACCACACACATACACTAAAAAAAAATAAATTTGAAGCTGGGCAGTGGGTAAGTATGCTTATAATCTCAGCTCTCTGGAGGCAGAGGCAGAAATAGGTGGATCTCTGTGAGTTTGAGGCCAGTCTGGTCTACAGAGTGAGTTCCAGTATAGCCAAGGCTACACAGAGAAACCCTGTCTTGAAAAACAAAACCAAAAACCAAAAGTAAAATAAATTTTCCTTTTTTATGAAGATACCAGTTCAACTAGATGTGAGCCTGACCTCTTGGTTGAGCTTTGCTCTTAGGAAAGATGAGTTGTTCAAAATACAGCTCTGTTCTGGGGTACGTTGCCAGGAGAACACAGCAGACACCAGGCAGGCTCACAAGTAGCTGGTTGTGCAGAATGGGGAAGGTCCTTAGTTGGGAGCCTCCCTGCTGTTGCCCCGCCCACCACGCTGCCCACCGCGCCACTCTCCCTTTCTGGTAGGCCCTTGACTGCAGGATTGCTTGCTGCGTTGTATCTTCCTTGCTACGTGCAGGATGGAAATTCCTAACCCTGGGAGAGGCTACAATTTATATATTGCTGGATTTTCCCAACAGAACTCAGACTCCAGGAGAGTGTCCTTCTCAGAGTCTGGCTGGGGCTTCCTCTCCGGCCCACACTGGCCGCCCTGACTCGGGTACTGCTTCTGCTGACACACCTCTGCTCTGCCCCCAGCCCAGCCCTGTGGGTCCCGAAATGCAGGGATGGGTGCTGTTGGCTCTGAGTCTCTGGGTCCCGTGGTAGAATGTCCTCTGGCTCGGACAGGCAGTGATTCCTGTGGGCGGCTGGTTGTGGGGAAGGGAGGGGCTCTTTTCTGCGGAGTGACTCAGCCTGTTGTCACTGCAGTGGGCGCTGCGGCTTGTGATGAGTAAGCTGCAGTGTCCCCTTCTTGGGTTCCGGGGACACCGTGGTCAGAGGCACGTGGCTAGGGTTAGTGCATTAATCATGCTCTCTCCCTACTCGGACTCGGCCACTTCCCCCCTCTTGTTTCCTCTTGTTTTCCTAGCTAGGTCCACATCTTGTTTATTAACTCCCCTGCCCTGTGACACGGGCCCCCGTCACCACCGGTAGCAACAACAGTGCAGAAAAAGTACTTTTCCCCACTTGTTAGCAATGGTCTCAGCCTCCCAACTTACTCTCCCAGCCTTCTTTCCCACCCCAGGAACTGAACTCAGGGCCTTGTGTATACACACCCTGCCTCTGGGCTGCAGCCCCAGCCCTTTAGTCAGTCAAGTTCTAATGTCTGTACCTAGGTACACAACTAGCCACACCCGGGCCCAGGGTGCTGTGAGAAAGGGCTCTTTAACTTCTGATAGGAAGTGTCCACGAGGGGCAGGGCATGTGGCTCAGTGGTAATGTACTTGCCTGACATACTCAGGGCCCCGGGTCCCATCTCCAGGACCTCAAAAAACCAAAATCACACAAAGTGTCATTCAAGGGGCCCTGGACTTCCTGTGGCTCACTGTCTGCACATTGCAGCTCAGAGAGGCCCCTAGAGCATGTTGGGGGCCAGGATAGGGCCATTGTTCCCATAAGAGGAAACTGAGGCTCTTTTGGGGTTCAGTGACATAAAACAAGGCCCAGAAAGCAGTGCACGGGTCAGGTTCAGCCCCTGGCCTACTTTTGCAGCAAGGTGTGTTGACAAAGAAGAGCTTGTGTTTGCAGGCCGGGATGCTAGGTCTGGCACTGGGACGGAGGTGGTCTGGCCCGTGCAGCTGGAAATATTTACCATCTGTCATGCCACGGGAGGGTCACAGGACACTAATGCAGCCATATGTGGGGAGCAGGGCTAGAATGTCGGTCTCAGGTGTCCTGGAGCTGTGTCGTGCAGTCTCTAGGGCCGGATGATTTTTCTCAGTCCACGCTTGGCTGTTTTTCTGTGGGGTGGGTTAATGGCTGTGCTGGGGCCGGGTGGTGGTATCTTGGAAGGGATGGCAGGGGTTGCCATGGTGCTGCAGGGTGAACCACAGCCTTTTCCTGCTGTGTGTGCTCTGACTGGATGGCCTTGGCGGACGACAGTCCTTTGCTGACCCCTTTCTCTGCTCCCTCTCTCCCTCCTTCTATCCTGGGCAGGGATCCCGGAGAACTCAAAGGTGGAGGGCCCCGCGTTCACAGATGCCATCCGGATGTACCGCCAGTCGAAGGAGCAGTATGGCACCTGGGAAATGCTGTGTGGGAACGAGGTGCAGGTGAGGTCAGAGGGCTGCTTGCGGGGTCCTCAGGAGTCACCCCGGGGCCTTGTGGGTAAGGCTGTATCAGAAGTACAACAGGTTTTGGGACGGGATGGCAAGAGCGGGTTTGGGTAAATGAGAACCCTTATTAATCTGTCCACTCATGTCCCTGGGTCCTGGAGGGCAGGGCAGCTCTCAACAAGATGGCTACGGCTCCTTCCTCAGGAGCTTTGTCTCACAGGAGACACCGACACCATAGGCAGATAAGTCTGACACCTGTAGGAAGTGCTTGGGAGCTCCCTCCACAGAGGTGTGAGGAGGCCCAGAGCAGGGTCCCAAAGTGGCTGAAGAGATTCAGAGAAGCAAGCCAGATGGATAGACCCTAAGCCTGCCCCTTCTCCTGTCTCTGCCATAGATCCTAAGCAACCTGGTGATGGAGGAACTGGGCCCAGCGCTGAAGGCAGAGCTTGGCCCACGGCTGAAGGGGAAACCTCAGGAGCGGCAGCGACAGTGGATCCAGGTGTGTGGGCCTGGGACCCCTTGGCAGGGACGTGGGTGTTGGCAGGGAACAGCTGGCACTCGGTCCTCAGCCCTGGCACTGACACCTCCATTGTACCGTAGATTTCGGACGCTGTGTACCGCCTGGTATTTGAACAGGCCAAGGTGCACTTTGAGGAGGTGCTGTGTAAGCTGCAGTTGGCCCGGCCAGCCATGGAGGCCGTGATTCGCACCGACATGGACCAGATCATCACCTCCAAGGAGCATCTGGCCAGCAAGATCCGAGGTCAGTGGGTCCGAAGCCACTGGCAGATGCTTGCACACGGCCCTCCAGGGCCAGGCCAGCTTCTCTATAGTGTGACCCATCACCGGCCTGTTATTCTGCTGAAAAATCAGACTCAAATACACGTCCCTTCGACTCCTGCAAATTCTTCCCTCAGTTTTATCTCTGCAAATCCAGATTTGATTCTGGCTGTGCAGGGGTCAAACCTAGGGCTTCACCCACGTTCATCCGCACTTGATGAGCGCTCTGTCAGCAAGCTGCAGCTCTAGTCTCTTTTACTGTTGGAGACAAAGTCTTACACCTTACTCAGGCTAGACTTGAGTTTGTGATCCTCCTGCCTCAGCCTCCCAAGTTTCTAGGATGACAAGCTTTTGATACTAGGCTCAGATTTTGAATGTGGAGATTTTTGTCTTTGAGGTTCTCTGTCAAATCTGATGACAAATCACCTCGGTGGACTGTCATGTCACCTTGGGAATGCCTAGCTTCTCCAGGTGGCATACACGCCTACCTTTGACACTGTGTCAGCAGGTGGTGGCTTCCTGAAGGTGATCGTGGGTCAGCCACATTCACTGGGAGTTTAGTGGGATAATCAGAGTTGACGTTTGTTGTGTGTAGTAAGTATTATCTGGGCAGAAGCTGGGTAGACTTCAGAAGACCCTCTGGGTAAACAATGCTGGGGTTGGGATGTTCTGAGGAACTAGCTGGAAAGAGCCAGGGCACCCTGCTCCAGGGCAGGGTCATTTACTGAGGCTCCTGTGTTACGTCTTTTCCTTTCTTTCTTTCCTCTCTCCCTCTCTCACCAGGCCGGTCTCAAACTTGTAGCTCTAAAGATGTAGCAGAGGATGGCCTTAAACTTTTTTTTTTTGTTTTTTCCAGACAGGGTTTTTCTGTGTAGCCCTGGCTGTCCTGGAACTCACTCTGTAGACCAGGCTGGCCTTGAACTCAGAAATCTGCCTGCCTCTGCCTCCCAAGAGCTGGGATTACAGGCGTGCGCCACCATTGCCCGGCGGCCTTAAACTTCTGATTCTCCTGCCTCCCCCTCTGGAGTGCTAGGATGGCAGATATACTTCTGCTTTGATTTGTTATCTTTATTGATTCCTCTCTGAGGTCGGTGAGCTAGTTCGTGTCACCAGCACCTGTGACGGAAGCTTCTCTGGCATCCAGAATGGGATATCTGTGGGCTGGGATGATGGGATGGATTGTGTCTCAGGTACCACCCACCAGCAAAATCCTCTCCCTCCCCATACAGCCTTCATCCTCCCCAAGGCGGAGGTTTGTGTGAGGAACCATGTCCAGCCCTACATCCCATCCATCCTGGAGGCCCTGATGGTGCCCACCAGCCAGGGCTTCACCGAGGTGCGGGACGTCTTCTTCAAAGAGGTCACAGACATGAATCTGAATGTGATCAACGAGGGTGGCATTGACAAGCTGGGCGAGGTGAGTCCTGGGCTAGGGTCTGACATCTGCTGTATGTCTCGGGGTGAGTTGCCCTTTCTCAGCATCCACAGAGACCAGAGGCAGAAGCCACAGGGCAAAGCTCTCCAGTCCAACAGGGGCCTGGCGCCTAGAAGGAAGAGTGGCTATTTTTACCCTGTACCATTAGTCTTTAAGCAAGATGGTTGCTGATGCTGAAATGGCTTACACAGAGGGAATGGAGGAAGGAGGCGGGGAGGGCAAGCTTCAGGTGTGGTCTGCGTTATTTACAAGCCGCACACCCTACACAGTGTGTCTGTTGACCCAGCTCTCCGGGTGAATGTCTCTCTATAGTCCCTCATTGGCTGCCTGTGTCTAGAGTCTGTCCTGAACTTTAGCCTCCTCCTTCAACTTCACGCTTGGGAGTCCCAAGCAATAGTAATAATCAGCATTTGAGAACACTGAAGGACCTTAAAAATCCCGAAGAGATGTCTATTGATTTGGGGCCTAAAGGCAATGATGCTCAGAGAGAGTGAGGCTGTCTTCGCAAGGTCACTAGCACCCAGAGGGGATGAGAACTGTCTTCCTGGCCTCTCTCCTCCACACTGTGATAGCCTGCCTTCAGGTTCCCTCTCCCTTCTCTCCTGGGCCCTCCGAGGCTTTCCCTAATGGGCACAGTTTCCGGGAGGCCATCCCTGGGTAGCTGATGCCAGGCCCAGGCAAGACGTGGGTATGTGGGGGCTGTGCACTCACCCGTGTGGCCCTGCTCCCTGCAGTACATGGAGAAGCTGTCCCAACTGGCGTACCACCCCCTGAAGATGCAGAGCTGCTATGAGAAGATGGAGCCGCTGCGGCTCGACGGACTGCAGCAGCGCTTTGACGTGTCTAGCACTTCCGTGTTCAAACAGCGAGCCCAGATCCACATGCGAGAGGTGTGTCCCCTGAGCCCACGCCCTGCTAGCTGCCTTCCACAGCCCGCACCAGGAGAGGGAGACCCCTCCCCATGCTTCCCAGAACACCCGTGTCTTTTGCTCGCCCAGCTGCCCATCAGGTCTCCTTAGGACCCGCCCCTCTCCCCAGGAAGTTGTCCTTGCTACCTAGTCTCTTCCTGGGATTTCTGCACTCAGGCAGACACCTGCATCTAGATACCCAGAGAGCATACAAGCCACAGATGCCTGATTCCTCCGAGACGGGCCTAGGATGGGGGCACTGGCTGAGGATGCAGGAAGGGGCTGTGGCCACTGCGGAAGGGGCTCATGAACTCTGCCGTATGCCTTGTAGCAAATGGACAATGCTGTGTACACCTTCGAGACCCTCCTGCACCAGGAGCTGGGGAAGGGACCCACCAAGGAGGAGCTGTGCAAGTCCATCCAGCGGATTCTGGAGCGGGTGCTGAAGGTGAGCTTGACCCCATTGGCCGGAGTCTTCACGGCCAGCCAAGCCCAGAGCTGACTGGCCAGCCGTCACCCCAGGAAGTCCCTGGTGCATAGGGTGCACGTGAGCGCTCCGGGCTTGGGTCCGACCTTCCGACCAGCTGAGCCCTGACCCAGGGTTGCTCCTGCATCCCTCCCTGCAGAAATACGACTATGACAGCAGTTCTGTGCGCAAGAGATTCTTCCGAGAGGCGCTGTTGCAGATCACCATTCCTTTCCTGCTCAAAAAGCTGGCGCCCACCTGCAAGTCGGTGAGTCCCCCGCCTCGCCCTGGCCCCTCGGGGAGCGGCCTTTGGTGCAGCCTCTGACCCTTCTCTACCCGCTTCCCTGGCAGGAGCTGCCACGCTTCCAGGAGCTGATCTTTGAAGACTTCGCCAGGTTCATCCTGGTGGAGAACACGTACGAGGAGATGGTGCTGCAGACCGTCATGAAGGACATCCTGCAGGGTGAGTGGGAGGGGCGGCCCAGCAGAGACAGGCTCACAGAGAGGCCAGGACTCCAGGAGGAGGCTGGTCCAGACACCCGCTTCTCTGTGCCTTAAGTTTCCTCTCTGGGTGGCTTTGCTGAGAGTGGTCAGTGTGGGTCACAATGGCTGCCGGCTCTGGCTCTGGGCTGTATGAGTTACAGTTTTACAGCAGGGAGGCCCGGAGTGAGGCAGGGCCCAGGCGGACGTCAAGTTTGCTGTGATGGTCCACACTGAGTGCGCTGTGTCTCTTGTGGTTTTGCAGCTGTGAAGGAGGCCGCAGTGCAGCGCAAACACAACCTCTACCGAGACAGCATGGTTCTGCACAACAGTGACCCCAATCTACACCTGCTGGCTGAGGGCGCACCCATTGTCTGGGGCGAACAGTACAGTGATGGCAGCGGCGACGGCGGTGACGGTGGTGGCAGCCCCTGCCCCTCTGAAGCAGCCACCCTCACAGAAAAGCACAGGCGTGCCAAGCAGGTGGTGTCCGTGGTCCAGGACGAGGAGTCAGGGCTGCCCTTTGAGGCTGGCTCTGAACCGCCATCACCTGCATCCCCGGACAGTGTCACTGAGCTCCGAGGCCTGTTGGCCCAGGACCCGCAGGCTGAAAGTCCCCCACCAGCCAGTCCCCTTCTCAATGGGGCTCCAGTCCAAGAGAGCCCAGAGCCCGTGGCAGTCCTAGAGGCCTCGCCGCCAGCCTCACCCCTCCGGTATCTCCCACCTGGAAAGGCTGTGGACCTTGAGCCCCCTAAGCCCAGTGATCAAGAGACCGGGGAGCAGGTGTCTAGCCCTGGTAGCCATCCCCCCATCCATACCACCACTGAGGACAGCGCGGGAGTGCAGACGGAGTTCTAGGCATGGCCTCCAGACTTCTGTTGGACTCTGCACCAGGGCGCTTCTCCTTGGGCACCGCAGCCTCATCTCTGGGGAGGGGTACTCCAGTTTGTGCCTTGTGGGGAAGGTGGCTGGGGTGGTGTGGCACCTCCAGGGGCTTGGCCTACCTAAGTCACTTTATGGGGTCCAGTACACCTGTTACTGCCCCATTTTCCGTGGGCTGGTCTCCAATGCTGGGTCTGGTTCTGAGGGTTTCCTCTTTGTGTAAAGGGCTGCAGAGCCCCTCCATCCCACCCTCGCTCTGTTACCTGTTTCCCTCACGGTGGTTCTTGATGATGGGGGTAGATGAAAGCATTGGTGCTGTGACTCATGTCTAGGAAGCTGTCATCTCACTCTGGGGCTCCTTGGTACCACTGTGGCAAGGAAGAGGCGGAGGCCTGGCCTCTGCCCCGCCCACTCCCCGCAGGTCCCAAGGTTAGACACTAAAGGCCTCACTTTGCTGGCTACTGCTGTGGGAGAGGGGGGCTTAGGGGTCTTGCAGGGAGTGATGCCAGAGGTCAGAGGTCGTGATGGAATGAGAAAGGCCCTGAATGTGTTAGTCTGTGCAGGGGAAGTGTCCTGAGGGGAGGGAGCTTGGGAGTGTCTAAGGCGGGAATGGTAAGGTGAAGGTAGCCGAGGTTGGAGTGTCTTGGGTGTCCACCCCTACTTTGGGCTGTCAACTGCTCATTGGCAGGGCTTGGATGTGGGCAGTCTCACTACCTGCCAGGAAGCTGGAGAGGCTCCTGAGGGACACTGAGGGCCATGGCTTTCTGAGACGCTGCTGTCTGTCTGTGGCCTCTGCACCCGCCTTGTAATCCTGACAATTCCAGACCCCTCTTCCAATGTCCTTGTGAACCCTTTGGGCTTGTCTTTCCCTCTTGTCACAACCACGGGTCAGTCAACTAGGTGACTCCCCAGACTCTGCTGCCAGAGTTGGGCGAGCAAAGCAGAAACTGCCACTGCAAGGCCCCCAGGATGAGGTCCCCTCCTAGTCCTGTGTCCTTTGTTCTGTGGGCGTGTTCCCCAGATACAGGCCTCAGACCCACAGGACGTGGCCGGTGCTCAGGGACACTCAGTCCCCGGCCCTCACTCCATCGAGTACTGACTTCCCATGTTCTCTAGTGCCTTGGGGGTTTCCACCATCCTTCCAGATATGGTATGAAGAATCTATGCAAACTGTGTAAGCTTCTGCTCATCAATAAATGCTTTATTTAAAGCTCATTTCCTCATGTGTTGCTGGGGTGGGGCAGATCTGGGCCTAGGGTATCTAGGGATCCGGTCATCTCAGTGTTCTTGGGCTCATCATATGAGCTACCAGGTCCCTGGTCTGAGTGTGCTCCTGCACGTGTGTACAGGTACAAAGTCACATGTGCACGTGTGATCCAAAGGCTCTCTTATCATTCCGCCTTGTGTTCTGAGATGAGGTCTCGTTAGCCTGGAACTCACTAATTTGGATAGCCTGGCTGGCTGGTGAGTCCCAGGGTCTGCCATGCACTGGCCTGGCTCTGTGAGTTCTGGGGATCTAGACTTCCAAATGCTAATCACTTTACTGAGATCCCTGTAAAGTTCTCTAACCCGTTCTTACAATCCCCTATCTTAGAGGGGGAAACTGAGGCTCAGAGAGAAGGGGACAGGCCATAGAGCTTTCGGGTGACAAGCTTCTGATGGCTGATCAATTCCATGTGTCCACCACGAGGGTGGGCTGCGGGCCTGTGCTAGGTGCCAATGGCTAGTTTCCCCCAGAGCCGGTCAAGTAGTAGTATTTGTTGAGCACATGCCGTAGGCCATACACACTATACTGGAGAGGGCAGAAGGGTATCATGTCACATGGAACCCCCTTCACTACAGTTGGTGAGGGTGGGCTGCCCATCTGAGAGTTAACATGCCTTCCAGTTGCCTTGGCAGCCCCTCACCTAGGATATTCATTGCAGGGAACACAACCTGTTCTATGAGCAGAGGTCGATCATGAATAATGTGGCCCCGCCCTGGGCTGTTCCCCTTGCCCTCTGTTTAAGAGGGCATTGCCTAAGCCGGGCGGTGGTGGCGCACGCCTTTAATCCCAGCACTTGGGAGGCAGAGGCAGGAGGATTTCTGAGTTCGAGGCCAGCCTGGTCTACAAAGTGAGTTCCAGGACAGCCAAGACTACACAGAGAAACCCTGTCTCGAAAAAAAAAAAAAGAGGGCATTGCCTAACTCTCCACTGGGCAATGTCTCTGCTGCCTTCCCTTTGACCCAGGAGCAGCAGCTCTGGTCCTTTTCCCCAGAACTGTCCTCTCCCTGTACTCCGCCTACTCCTGCCAAGTTCCCATGGACCTAGGGGTACCTCCGGGAGGGAGTCAGATTTATTGGTGCTCCTGCTTTGAATCAACCTGCCTGTGCGGGCTAAGGGTGCAGACAAGGAGGACGGGTGTTCAGAAAGCAGCAGAAGACGGCTGGGGAGTCTTGCACCCCACCCCTTCCCAGAGACACTGCTGCACCTTAGGTCAGGATGGCTGATGCACCCCACAGATATGGACCCTTCCGGGAGGGGCAGACAGCTGGGGGCAGCACTGAGACTTGGCTAGTAATATGGGTTCCTGAGTCCTGCAGGGCCACCTCCGTACTCTGGACCTCAGCCCTGTGCCACGAGGCTCCACTTCCAGCAGATCCGCCCTGTCTTTTTCTCACTGTTCAAAATAGCTATGCCACAGGCCAGGGACATCCCACCTGTCTGCCAGTGCTCAGAGCAGTGGGGGTCTGGGTGGCAGGAGTTGACAAAGGCAGTCTTGCCCTAGCCTGGGGAATGCGGGTAGGTGGGGGTCCAGCAGTGGTGGAGACGGTGCCAAGGAAGGGCCAGGGCTGGCAGGCGCTGTGCGTTCAGCTGCTGTGGTAGATCCGGAGGCGCTGGGAGATCTCCTGGCGGCACAGCGGGCAGGTGCGCAGTGGCTGACAACACTGTTGGCAGCAGCAGACATGGCCACAGGGGAGGAAGACCATCTGGGCCTGCGGAGAGAGCGGCATCACGTCCGAGCTGCTCTCACATCACAGCCCCAAAAGGCGCCAGCGGGTGTGAAAACCTAATCAGGCCTGTTGGCGGTTTTGTACCTGTTTCTCCACGGACTGCAATAGCAATCAAATGCCTACAATCCAAAAGCTCTTTCCTCCCGTCGGCTACTGAGCGGCCTCTGCTCCCCAGTGCCGGGATGCCAGGTGTGTACTGCTACCTGGCTTTTTTGTAATTATTTTGTGTTCACACTTGCCAAAGTCTGATGCCTGGTCTAAAATGACTTCAACCTAATAGGTCACTAGCCTCTTATGTGTTCCCTGACTCTGCCTTAGCATGACCCCTTGGTATGCACATGGCCTGAGAAGTCTCCAACTGCTTCCAAGTCATGTGTCATATCAAGAAATTGGGAGTCCCTTTCAGAGCCTGAGGACAGGGCCTTGGTTAGAGTTCTAACCACTATGCCCTCCGCCTCATAGCACCAAGTCTTCTGAAGGTTAGAGAGCTACTGAGCTGCTACAGCAGCCCCCTTATTTACTTATGTGTGAATTCTACTCAGGAAGTGTAGAAGAGGGTGTCGGATCCCCTGAAGTTGTGAGCCACCCGACATGGTGCAGGGAACCAAACTCGGGTTCTCTGGAAGCGCAGTGAGCGGGAGCCGTCTCTCCAGCCCCTGTTGGGTTTCTCGAGACAGGTTCTTGCTACACAACCTCACGCTCACAGGGCTTCTGCCTTTTTCATCTCTCACGAACTACGACTGCAGGCACGTGCCACCGTGCCATGAGCCACCGTCCCATGCGCCACTGTTCCCAGCCCCTGAGTACTTTTGTAAGTCTGATCCCTCAGTGGGTGTGAAGGAAGATCTGTGCTTTAAGCACTGGTATGTTTACTTTTGCAATAAGTGTTAATTTTGCAACAATCTTAAAAAGGCCTGGCCGGAAAAACCATGTTCTTGGTGAGTCATGATGGAGGAAATTTTCCCTAATATAGTTAATAAGCTGAAGGAGAATCCTTCTCTGGGGAAAATAGGTTCCTGACAATGTTAGCATTGTGCATATCTGGGTCATGGGACACGGGTCACTGTGGTGTCCCGTGTTTTGGGTTCTGTACTGTCTCTCCACACTTACCTCACGTTCCAGGCACACAACGCACTCTGAGGTCGGCATGTCCAGTTCAGCTGGGGGAGCAGATGGTCTCACCGACTCAGGAAGCTCCTGAGGAGCTGTGGGGGGCTCGGGGACACCAAGGACCTCATTCTTGAGTGGCTTCAACTCTGAGGAAATCAGAGGGACAGGCTAAGCCAGGGAGCCGTCCCCAGATGATCCCTACCCTAGCCTGTGGGAGTGATCTGGGCGGTCAAGGAGGGGCTGCCTCCAGTCCAAGAGCAGGGAAAGGACCTTCCTCTCGACCTCATTCATTCCTCCATGTCCATCTGTGAGACGCGAGTGGATTCTCTACCCCGCTACTACACACTCGGCTTGTGGAGCTCTGAGGTGAGAGAAACCTCAGAAGTCTGAGGCTCTGAGAGAGGACATCGCGAGCCTGGGGACATATCGCCACCCAGTGGTGGAGCAGCAGGACAGAGGCTCTTGGCTAGTGACTAGTGGCTGAGCTTCTCCACCAGGCTCCCCAGGAAACAGGATGGGACCACCCCAAGGCTGCTTCCTTAGTCCCCAGTCCTCCCCCAGCACAGCCGTTCTGTACCAACAGCTCTGCCCTCGAGCCCCTAGGCTGCCAACCACAGCCTCCGAACAGCCCCGGAGGAGCCTAGAGTCAGTACCTGGCTGGACCCTGGACACACTGAGCAGGTCCTGGGCTCTCCGCAGGATCTCATGCTGCAGGCCTGCTTCTGAGACGCCCACCTGTGGTCAAACAGGGACAAGCAGACCAGGGCTGAGGGCAGGGAGCCAGCTCTCCTGAACTAAGCTGCCATACAGGGTCCAAGCCCATAGGACTGCCTCCGCCTCGGGCCCTTTTGGTGGAAACAGGGATGCCTGGGCCTTGTGGTCAGTCTGAGGCAAGGCAGAATCACGGCCATGTAGGCCGCTCACTCAGGCCTCTGTGGCAGAGGGGAGAACTGAGCCTCCACAGGAAACCTGTGACGTGTGTTTTCAGAATGCTTCAGGGGGCAGAGACTGCCCAGACAGTGTCACCTGCACTGCTGCTGCTCTGCATCCTGACACCACTGTCACTGTGCTTGGTGATCTTAGGACGGAGAGTGACTGACGCTAGGCTGTGAGAAGCGGCGGTGTCTGAGCCTTACAGCCCCACACCCCAGAGCCTGAGCGCAGAGCCCATAACCCTGCATCTGAAGGTCATGAAGCACTTCTGAACATGGGCCCTGCATCTGTCCTGGGTGAGGCAGGACAGCAGAATGGATGGGAGCAGGGACCCTGCGACCAGACCACTCAAAGTTCCAGGTTCACGGCTGACGTGAGACACTCAGAATGACACCAGGCATGTGCGCGTCCCAGGGAGGTGTTGGTGGATTAATTCCATGAAAGGAGCTCATATTGTGATCAGGATGTGACTGGAGCTCAGGCAGGGCTACTACTGCGTGACAGCACTGCACAAGCTGAGGCTGGCCCAGGACCCCGCTGGACCCCACAGCCTTGGTTTTGCGAGCTGGATGACGGGCTGAGCACACAGGTGAGCAGGGGCAAAGGGGCAGCGGCTCTGGCCATGAGACGCATGCAACCTAGAGTCACCTGATCTGGACAGACCTTGACTCAGTACAAACTCAACAAATATATCCCTTTGTGACATTCAGTCCACCAGCAGGGCCTTCCTGACTTCCCCCAAGACAATGGCTGCCCACCTTAGCCAGATCTCCAGGGCTCATTCGACTCAGCATGTCCAGTGAGATGCGGTGGTGGGCGAAGAGGGGCAGGTAGTGCTCGGCAGATAGCTCCACCAGCAGGGCCACCAGCTGTCGCTCCATGCCTTCTTCCTGCAGGATGGCCCCACAGGGAAGGCCAAGGGTGTCAAGAATGGAGGGAACCGAAGATACACTGGTTTCAAGTTGGGACAGTCGGAGTACATGACACACAAGCGAGTCCTTGGGCTCTTCCCCACAGAAAGGTGTGTGTTAACTACACAGCGATCCACCCACACCGGAACTCACTGCTGTTTCTACACTTGAAATAGTCATTTAAACGTCCACTGGAGGGAGGGAGCTGGCTAAAGAAGCCAGGCCACACACGGGCACACCTGAGAACAATGGGGAGAGGCGTGGCCATGGGCTGGAAGCTCTCGGTAGTACATAGGAGGGAAAAGCAAGCTACCAGGATGGTGTAAATGAGGCTCAGTGGGCAGGAGAGCTTACTCTTCTTGCAGAAGGCCCAGGTTTGATTCGCAACGGCCTGTCATGTAGCTCACAACTCCCTGTAACTCCAGTTCCAGCGGGCTGAGGCCCTCTGGCCTAGAGACTGTCTGCATACACTGCACATAAACTTACACGGAAGTAAAAAATAAATCTAGGCTAGGCTTGGTGGCACATGATTTTAGTGCCAGCACTCAGGAGGCAGAGGCAGGTGGATCTCTGAGTTTGAGACTGACCTGGTCTACAATAGTGAGTTCCAGGACAGCCTGGGCTATGTAGAGGGACCTTTGTTTGTTTGTTTTGTTTTTTGAGACAGGATTTCTCCGTGTAGCCCTGGCTGTCCTGGAACTCACTCTGTAGACCAGGCTGGCCTCGAACTCAGAAATCCGCCTGCCTCTGCCTCCCAAGTGCTGGGATTAAAGGCGTGTGCCATCACTGCCCGGCAGAGGGACCTTTTTTAATTTACTGTTTCGTTGTTGTTTGTTGTTTTGAGGCAAGATCTCTCAGTGAACCCGAGGCTCCTCAAAAAATAAAACAAAACAAAAATCTTAAAAAAAAAGTATTTATAAAATGACTCAATTTTTACTAAAAATTTAAACCACAAAACCAGACATAGCAGTCCATGCCCATCCCCTAGGACTGGAGATAGGTTTATCTCTGAAGCTTGCTGTCCCGCCAGTGTAGCTGAACTAGTGAGCCTCGGGCTCACTGAGAGCTCTTGCCTCAAAACAACAACAACAAAACAATAAATGGCAAAAGATAAAGGTGAAGAGGCCGGAGAGATGGCTCCATGGTTAGAGCACTAATACTCTTCCAGAAGACCCGGTTTGATTTCCAGCACCATAGTGGCTCCTGTCTATAACTCCAGTCCCACGAGCTAATCCCTCTTCTCATCTCCATGGATACCAGGCGTGCAAGCTGTGCAGACACACAAGCAGGCAAAACATTTCACACACATAAAATAATAGAAGACAGTGACTATGAAAATGCTTGATGTCACCTTCCAGTCACTGCATGCACACTTGCACACACCTGAACACGCCTACACACATGCGCATACCTGCACACATCTGCACACACTTGCACATATGTGCACATGCCTGCACACCTGCACACACATGCACACACCCACTGCAACAGGCACACACACACACCAGGCACATACATAAAACACAAAAATGTAAGCCAGGCATGGTGACTCCTGTCACTCTAGCCCTCAGAAGGCCGAGACAGGAGGATGGGACATTCTCAAACAGCCTGGGCTGTAAAGTGAGACTATCTCATAAAAACCCCAAATCAAGTTGTCCACGGTGCACACTTTAGTCCCATCACTTAGAAGTCAGAGGCATGTGGACCTCTGTGAGTTCCAGTACAGCCTGGTCTACATGGTGAGTTCTAGGACAGCCAGTGATACACAGTGAGATCCCGCCTCAAAAACAGAAAGCAAACAAACAAAAAAATTGTGTGTGTTAGGAGGCTAGGCGTGTTGGTGCAGTTTTAATCCCAGCAGGCAGAGGCAGGGAGGTCTCTGTGAGTTCCAGGCCAGCCAGACCCACACAGGGAGATCTTGTCTCAAAAACAAAATAAAAACTGTGTGCGCGTGGCATGAGCCCAAAGGGAGCATAGCTGTACCTGCCCCGCCCACTCGCTCAGCAGAGGTCAGTGTCTCGCATCCTCTCTCATCAGAGCAAACACCCACTCGCTTTCCCCGCAGGGAGCTGGCCCACTGTGCGGCCATCTCCAGTGGGGTGGGTTGAGATGCCTTTGGAAAGTGACCCTCTAAGCTCCTGGGCCAGATGAGTAGCACGGTCCTTACCTGCAGCTTCAAGGACAAAGGCTTCTGGTTCAGAAGCCGTTGGTACTGGATGAGCCAGTAATTTTCCTGCTTTGTTTCACTCTTGGCCTCTAACTCCGCCTGCCGGGGACAGAAGCCAACACCATCAGCCACTGGTTAGCTTCCGGTCAGGAGACAGACCACCAGACCACGGCGTTGCCTGCTCTGCACCCGAGAGTGCCTGGCTTTTTACTGTCCTTGATTTAAGCCACAGGGCAAAGGCAGGAAGCCCAGCTGTGCCCAACAGGGAGTGGGCATGGGGAATGGCATGGAGCTGCCCAAGGCCACACATGCGGCATTGGGAGCCTGCTCCTGGCCTCCCGCACTAGGTCCCACATTCTGCTACTACCTCTGAGAGGGACCCCTTTTGGTCTGTTTGTGGGACAGCAAAGTCTTGTGTAGCCATCTCTGGCCCCAACAAAGGCATGCCTACTTCTGGATGTCAGGCAGGTGGCTGCAGGACCTCCAGGACTTCTGAGAGAGGTAGTTTTGCTGGACGAGGCTGACACAGCAATGGTAGGGAGGTCTCCACTCTGCCGTGTGGGGATGTTCATAAAGGGTTGTCTGGGTGGGTGCTATCCCAGGTACCAGGATGAGGCTAGTGATTTGAGTGATGATCACCATAGCAACCATCACTGTGGGCCACGCCGGGTCTTGTGTCTGACTCCTTTAATGGTTCCTCCTGAGAGCCAAGAACTCCACTCTTCTTCCTTAAATTTGTATATCACACTAACGTGTTGTGCATGCACTCCATCCCCAATAACACATGCGTGGAGGTCAGAGGACAACTTCGGGAGTTGGTTCTCTCCTTCCACCATGTGGGTGCCCAGTAGGACCTCAACTCATCAGACCTGGCAACAAGTGCTCTTAGCGCTGAGCTGTCGTGTCTCCGCACCCTTATTCTTCTGAAATAGGGCCTTGCTATGTCCCTGTGCTGACCTGGAAATCACCACCTTCCTCCATTAGCCTCTGAGGGGCTGGGATTATAGTGCAGCACTGTGCCAGCAAGATCTCCTTCTGTGTCCATGGTCCTGCCTGTATGCTAACCTGGGGCTTCCTCCCTTAGCCTGCTGAGGGCAGGGGCAGCACGCACACGCTACTGAGGTGCCTTGGGGGCTGGGTCACCGGATGGGCTGTGTACATTCCATAGGAGCCGGCTTCACTCACTCTTCTCAAATGGTCTAGAATGGAGCTGGGGGCACCTCTGAGACAATCACAGAGAGGAGTGTCTCATCTTTCCAGCCCTGGCCCTCAGTGTGTAGGCACCCCAAAGTCTGGAGCAATGTTTATAAGTGGGGCTCAGCCCCCTGATATATACCAGAGTAAAAGACAACTAGCCACAGAGAAGGGTTAGGCCACTCCTGCTAAAAGTAGTGGCCTGCTCTCGGCATGTCCTGTCCTGTCCTGGAGAGAACAGTCAGAGCTGCCCCCTAATCCTGAGGCCCGGGGAGCACCGTGGACAGAGGCTAACATTGGCTGTGTGTCCATCACACTCTGCTCTTGATTCTGGAGATGCTGTCTCAGGCTCTGCTGCTGTGGCTTCCCCACGGATGGACTGTCATCTGGACTGTGAGTGAATGTAAACTCCCTCCCTTATATATAACAAGGGTGCACAAGAAACTGAAACAGCTGCCAGGGACGAGGGACAGTGATGCACACAGGCCGGGGATGTGCGGCGGAAGTCCGAGAACGTACCAGGATACCGCGGAGCTCTTCCTCCCGCTGCTGCTTCTCTTTGAGGAGCTGCTGGAGCAGGCTGCTGAGTGCCCAGCGCTGCTCTGAGACCATCTCCTGTAACACAGGATCCGACCCGAGGCCACCGTGAGCCCTCGCTGCTCCCCACCATGCGGCCCGGCATGGCCTGGAAGCCCCACTGACTGAACTCATGCCTCAAGGCTGAGTTGAGGGGCAGAGCTAGAGGCACCCCTACTCTGGTATGCCGCCCACATCCTCCCAAGCCCTCAACCCTCTTCTCTGTGGGCTTCAGGCCAGGATGGGACACTAGGGATGATGACCACAGATGGTGAGAGATGGTAAACAAAAGAAACAAGCCATGGGCCTGGACAGGCCGCAGCACACGGGGAAGCAAATGGCAAGGGCCTGATGTGGAGCCTGTGCGGTGAGGAGGGCGCCACATACAGACGAGGGGCTGCCACACAGGGAGACACATGCAAACCGCCCTGTGTGGGTGGCCACACACTTATCCTCTTGTCTCTGGAACCCATGGCGGTCCTAACTGGGAGAGACCTGTGGCTCGAAGGGCTGGGAATCCCTGGGGAAGCCAGTTCCTCATCTGTGGAAACCATCAGAGGCCACCAAGAACACTCTAACGGGCTGACGGCACAAGCTAGCCATGACCAGCGGAAAGAGGGGCCCAGTAGGGACTCGTCTAAGGCCACCTAGCAACCTGGGTAGGCCTAGGGCAGCACTCTCAGTACTGGAAGGCCATGGGTCAACTCAGACTTGCCCATAAACGGTGACAGTGACGGATGAGAACTCGCAGAAGTCTGGCACAGGCACATGTCTACGCGCCATCCTACCTTGTCCCTGTGTATGTCTGGGCAGACTGAGGGTCAGGGAAGGGAGAAGGGTACCCCCTTTTTTTCCATGCGCCAACCCATGCTGTCCTTGGGGTCTGTGAGCAGGGCATCCAGGCCAGCTCCTGCTCACATGCCCTTGGGACACCAGAACTCCCTCCACAGGGAACGTCAGCCCCGAGAGTGGGACCCAAAGCCCGCCTGACCACACAGCCACCAGCCCAGTCAGGGGAATGCAGAGATGGTGATGGCCCAGCTGGCCTGGCAGTGAAACCCTCCTTCCTCTGACCCTCTCGCCCAGCACAAAGCTACCTTTGCCCATGGATCACATCTGCTCTAATGGGGCTGGACTGGCTCTCTGTCTGCTGGCGAAGCCTGTGTCTGAAGCTGAGGAGAAGCCGCCCTGGGGTCGGGAGTGGAATGAAGGTGTCGTCTGGCTGGGAGCCTCACATACCTGAAGCGTCTCTGTGTCCAGGGACTTCCTCTTTAACTCCAGCTGTGTCAGCTGCAGTAACTCAGTTTCTATTAGCCTAATCTAAACAGAAGACGAAACAGGGGCGTTCATTCACAATCACCTCGGTTCCCTTATGTGCTGCTCCCTGGCCAAGCAGGGACTCAGAAACCTCTGTCGGGGGGCTGGGCAGCCCTGGACACTGAAGAGAGTGAAAACAAGCTACCGTGGGGCCTCACTTATGTACTGATCACCTACTATGTGCTAGGCCTGGGCTGTGGTAGAATCACCAGCTCTCTGGCTCTTGGGGGTTATGACAAGGAGACTGATGCTCAGAGTAGTTAGTTAGTTTCCCAAGGACAAAGGGCAGGAAATTGAGAGATCATTTGCCTGGGCTATCCCAACTCAGGATCTGAAATGGAACAGGGTCATTGAGACTATCTGGGGTCACCACATGCTCTCAGAGTCCACAGTCAGTGACTTCTCTGCCCCATGCCAGCTAATGACCCTGCAGCCTCTACCAACCCTGAGTAGCTGCCGCCACCAACCCCTGGTCAGAGGAATGAGCTTCATGTCTGGCAATGTGGGACTGAACTTAAAGAGGGAGGTTTAAAAATTAAGTTGGTTAAAGTCAAACAAGAAAAGAGGAGAAAGAAAAAGAAAAGAAAGCATGCAAAAAACGTGGGATAAGGTGTGTGAAGACGAAGTGATGTGTGTTCCCACAGCCTGGCAGCTTGCAGCGCCTCTGGCCCCAGCCACCCTCCACCCAGCAGGGGCCCCGCCCAAGGCTACTCCACAGGTTGGTAGTGGAATCGGGACGGGAGGGTGGCCTCCTCCTCCCAGGCCAGGGTCCATCCTTAGAAGGTCTTAGGACCTGGTTTCCCACTCAATTGGGAAATCCAACCCACCCCAAGAAGTCAGGTGCCTGTCAATCATTTTGAGCTGATGCAGGTACTGGAGTCTGAGCTGGCAGAGTCATATAAGGCTGCCCTTCCTCCAGCCCAGGCATTATGGAAACACACACTGCACTTGCCCAGCAGGCTTCAGGCCAGGTTCCGGGATGAAGCCACAACCTTCAGCGCTGTTCAAGGCACAGACCATCAGTCCCATTGTTGAATGTTGAGGAAAAGGAGGTAAGACAAAAGTGTCTTACCAAAGTGGTTTTTATAACTGCTGCCCAGGAGCCAGGCCTGCAAGCGGGAGCAGGGTGAGGCGGCGGCCAGCACTCACCTGGTTCCTGATCTGCCGATGCATGAGGTCTTTCTTCACCTGGAGAGCCTCGAATGCAGCTTTCTGCATCACACTCTGCAAGAGACAATGCACACACCACTCAGGGAGGCACGCTCCCTGGCTCTTCCACAGGTGCACACACCAGCCATGGGGAAGCACATCGGCCTAAAAAACACCTTACAAAAATATGATTTTTATGGTTCTCGGGTGGGCAGAAAAATAACTGTTCTCTCTCTTTCCTTCCTTTTTTTTTTTTTTAAAGATTTATTTACTTTATTAATATGAGTACTCTGTTGTCTTCAGACATACCAGAAGAGGGCATCAGACCCCATTATAGATGGCTGTGAGCCACCATGTGGTTGCTGAACTTACCATGTGGGAATTAAACTCAGGACCTCTGAATGAGCAGTCAGTGCTCTTAACCACTAAGTCATCTCTCCAGCCCTCCCTTTCCTTTCGATGCAGGGTCTATGAAGCTCAAGTTAGTTTGGAATCAAAGCAATCCCCCTGCCTCAACTTCCTAGGTGCTGGAATTATAGACATATGCCACCACCCACAGCTGGAGAAGCAACTTTTTATCTTATACATTTAAAATAAAAAAACATGAGGCTGGGCAATGGAGGTTCTAAGGTCAAACAGCTGATCAGAGTCTGCATCTACATGACACTGACTGAGAAAAGTCAGGGTGACTGGCATTCTGAATTAGGAAAAAACCACAGGCAGGAAAAGGACAGCTCCAAACACCAGGGACAGAAGGATACAATGGGGCCTCCAGTCCCGGGTCCTCTGTGGGGGAAGGATAAGCCACAGTCTTATTCACGTATGTGCCCCCCCCACCCCATCATCTCTCTCTAATGGTACTAGAGACTGAGTCCTGAGAAATGTCTGCTCACTAAGAAGATGCACCCATTCCAAGAGATGTGCAGGTCACCGGGCACGCACACAGGATACTCGAAACTCAAGGCAACAGGACTGCTCCAAAGGATTATCCCTCCCTGGTAACACAATTCAAAGGTCCTGATGTGGTTGAAATGCCAGCAAAGAATTCAAAGTCTAACTGTAAAAAAGATCAATGTCCTTTTTAATCAAATAGAAAATATAAACAAGTGAGTGGGTGAAGGAAAGAAACCGTGTCTAGGTCTGGGTGAAAGTGCACCAACCAGAGGAGAAATTCAACACAGAAAGAGAAATTTTGAAAAAACCAAAATCACAGAAATGTCTCACTTGGAAATGTCAATAAATCGACATACATGCAGTCACCTAGATGCACATGTGTACAGATATACCATATATATATGTATATATATATGTATATGATGTATATGTATATGTACACACATGCGCACCCACACACCCACACACCCACACACACACACACTTCCTAAATTAATTAATTAAAAATTAAAACAGAACCAAATATGACCACAAAGTCAAAAATTCTGGGGCATGATCGAGAAACCAAACTTAGGCCGAGGCCTGGATGAGAACTCAGGGCACGTAAGACCCATTCAGTGAAACGATAGCTGAATTTCAAAGTTGAAGTTAAGTAACTGCCAACTGACATCTTGGCTGGAAAGATGTCACTAAAAGCACTCACTGCTCTTCCAGAGACCCAGGTTTGTTCCCAGAATCCTCATGCTGGTTTACAACGGTCTATAACCCCAGTTCCAGAGGATTTGCTGCCCCCTTCTGGGCTGCATGGCAAGTGCATGAATGTGCTTCGTACAAGCAGGCAAAAAACCCCATATATATTAAAAAGAAAAAGGCTGACCATTTCCCAAATCTAGGGAAATAAATATTCAAGAACAAAAGGCACTTGGAAGCCTCCAAACATAACCTTCCTATTCCATTCTGCTAAACTGCCAGGACTACAAAACAAAACACAATTAAGATCTTAAGGAAGGCAGGCCAGATGGCTCAGAAGATAAAAGGTGCTTGCTATGACCTGGAGACCCACATGGCGGAAGGAGAGAACCAACACCCACAAGTGTCCTCTGACCTCCCCACAGGCACAAGTGTCCTCTGACCTCCCCACAGGCACGTGTGTGCTCTGACCTCCCCACAGGCACGTGTGTGCTCTGACCTCCCCACAGGCACGTGTGTCCTCTGACCTCCCCACAGGCACGTGTGTGCTCTGACCTCCCAACAGGCACGTGTGTCCTCTGACCTCCCCACAGGCACGTGTGTGCTCTGACCTCCCCACAGGCATGTGTGTCCTCTGACCTCCCCACAGGCACAAGTGTCCTCTGACCTCCCCACAGGCACAAGTGTCCTCTGACCTCCCCACAGGCATGTGTGTCCTCTGACCTCCCCACAGGCATGTGTGTGCTCTGACCTCCCCACAGGCACAAGTGTCCTCTGACCTCCCCACAGGCACGTGTGTGCTCTGACCTCCCCACAGGCACAAGTGTCCTCTGACCTCCCCACAGGCACAAGTGTCCTCTGACCTCCCCACAGGCACAAGTGTCCTCTGACCTCCCCACAGGCACGTGTGTGCTCTGACCTCCCCACAGGCACGTGTGTCCTCTGACCTCCCCACAGGCACAAGTGTCCTCTGACCTCCCCACAGGCACAAGTGTCCTCTGACCTCCCCACAGGCACGTGTGTCCTCTGACCTCCCCACAGGCACAAGTGTCCTCTGACCTCCCCACAGGCACGTGTGTGCTCTGACCTCCCCACAGGCACGTGTGTGCTCTGACCTCCCCACAGGCACGTGTGTGCTCTGACCTCCCCACAGGCACGTGTGTCCTCTGACCTCCCCACAGGCACGTGTGTGCTCTGACCTCCCCACAGGCACAAGTGTCCTCTGACCTCCCCACAGGCACGTGTGTCCTCTGACCTCCCCACAGGCACAAGTGTCCTCTGACCTCCCCACAGGCACGCATGTGCTCTGAGCTCCCCACAGGCATGTGTGTGCTCTGACCTCCCCACAGGCACGTGTGTGCTCTGACCTCCCCACAGGCACAAGTGTCCTCTGACCTCCCCACAGGCATGTGTGTGCTCTGACCTCCCCACAGGCACAAGTGTCCTCTGACCTCCCCACAGGCATGCGTGTGCTCTTCTCCAAATAAGGAAACATAATCATAATCTTTAAAAAGTGATCAAAAGCATGAGCTCACTTAACAAAGGCAGAATGAGATCATAGCAGATTCCTCAGAAGAAACCCTCAAAGGCAGGGAAGCTTGGGATGCTCAAGACAGAGAGAGGCTAAAGCAGCTCAGCACCGAGAGCCAGGCCTGCACACAGCTCTTAAGTGAATCCTACTTGTGCTGGAGAGAGAGTGCAGAGGTTAAGGCCGCTCATACACAGGACCTGGGTTCGGTTCCCAGCACCCACATGCCAGCCAGCAGCGCCTGTAACTCCAGTTCCAGGACACCCAGTACCTTCTTGTCTCTGAGGGCACAGCCCCGCACATGGTACACATACAGGCAGAACATTCAAACACATAAAGAAAGATGAACAGATCTTTAAGAAGAGAGAAAAACGACACAGTTGAGGGCTCAGTAAACTCAACTCCAAGACAGGAACAGATGAAGGAATGGGAGGCACTGTAAAGTGACCCCTGAGCCCCTGCCGTGAGTGAGGGGAAAGGGAACACACACATCCAAACTCACCAGGAAAGAGTCGGCAAGCATCACCAACTCCACATCTAAACATAAATGGATCTGAGGATCAGCTCTTGCTGCCTGTTAGAAACACACCGCAGCAAAAACAGGACGGAACAGATGGAAACCTGTGGACTACGCACGTAGAATCAACTGCAAGCCCCTGCAGCGACGTTCACTCAAAACCGATGAGACACGGTCAAAATGCTAAAAAAGGGACACTATTAAGATCATATCACGCCGGGCGGTGGTGGCGCACGCCTTTAATCCCAGCACTTGGGAGGCAGAGGCAGGAGGATTTCTGAGTTCGAGGCCAGCCTGGTCTACAGAGTGAGTTCCAGGACAGCCAGGGCTACACAGAGAAACCCTGTCTCGAAAAAAAAAAAACAAAAAACAAAAAAAAACAAAAAAAAAAAAACAAAAAAAGATCATATCGCAATTACAAGTACGCATGCACCATCTACTGGTTCACTTAATTTCGTAAACAGACAGGTCCTGATAAAAATGTATCGGGCGACTTTGATAGTCTCCCTTACCAACAGAGAGACCATCGAAATCAACAACAACAAAACCAATAAAGAAACTCCAGAGTTACACTGAATGTACATCTATAGGCCACTGGGTAGAAAAGTGTGGTGTTCACACAGTGGTAGCTTACACAGTCATAAAAAAAAGAACAAAACTGGCTGGAGAGATGGCTCAGTGGTTAAGAACACTAACTGCTCTTCCAGAGGTTCTGAGTTCAAATTCCAGCAACCACATGGTGGCTCACAACCATCTGTAATGAGATCTGCCGGCCTCGTCTGGTGTGTTTGAAGACAGCTACAGAGTACTTACACATAACAATAAATAAATTATTTAAAAAACAAGGAACAAAACTATGTTGTTTGCAGGAAGATAAATGGAACTGGAGATAACTGTGTTAAGTGAAAGATAAATATCATGGTTTTCTCTCATATGTGGATGCTACATTTAAAATATGTATTTATATATAATAACATCATATACACATAAATGTATATTATACTTATGCCTATGTATGTTAAACATATATTCACATGTTATATGTGAATATACAGTATATATTAACAAATTGGTGTATATATATCTCACGTATGTGTATTTGAGTGAAAAACCCTGAGAAGTGGCAGAAGGAGAGCAAGAAGGTCATGGTGAGGAAGAGTGAATACCCAGCATCCCTGCACTACGGCCATGGTAAGTTAGAGCCGCCATTTCCCAGGGCTAGCCCCCATCTCTCCAATCTCACACTATGCTCTCAATTTTGTTTTTTCCCCTTACTTTACTATTTTATTTTAGAACAGGGTCTCTCTGTCTTCCTGGTTGTTTTGGAACTTGCTTTGTATACCAGGCTGGCCCCAAACTCAAGAGATCTGCCTGTCTCTGCCTCCCTAGTGCTGGGATTAAAGGGGTGCGCCACAACACAGACTTTTCTTATTTTTTGAGGTGAGATGGTCTCATGTAGCCCAGGATGGTCTCCCTATGTAGCTGAAATTCAAGAATGACTTTTTCTTCCAGGCCTCCAGAATCCACCTTCCACAGGATGACATCACAGGTGTCTGTTACCACACCCTTTTATGTGGTGCTGGGGATGGAACTGGGTCTCTGAGCATGACAGAGAATCCCTCTACCCACCTAGCACCTCTCTGGCCTTGAACACTGGATCTCTAGAGCAGATGGGATGCCTGCTTCTGCTGCCCATTTCACAGACTGGAGACATGTGCCAAATCTACTCAGATCGGCAGCCAGACCTTAGCCACAGGCAGGCGCCCTCTCTGAGAAACAGGGTCCTCAGTAGACAAGTCCCAGACAGTAAATCATATCAGTCTGGGAGAAGAGAGGGGCCAGAAAAGGCTGTGGAAAGGGCTGAGCGGGGGGGCCGGGATGACTCCGAAGGCAGAGACAAGGGCCGGCCTCAGGGAGCCCAAGGGAGAGCAGTGGAGAGCCGCAGTGTGTGGGGAGACAAGAGCAGAGGCCCCGCCCAGGCTCCCTGAGCAGCAGGATGCCTGTCACCTCTAGGCACCAAGTCCTTTGGTTAAGATCCCTACTCAGGGTAGGATGTTGTCCCCAGGGAGAGGGGAGGGGGCCTCTCTAGAGTCAGGGACCAGAGGGCTACGCCTGGAGTCCCACGGGAGGTTGCGGTCAGGCCCCAGGCAAGGGCTCACCTCCTGAAGGATCTGGCTGATGGCTTTGTTCTGATCCATCTGCTGCCACGTCAGAATCTGCTGGAACCGCTTGTCCATTTCAGCCATGCTGCCAGAAAAACAGCACAGTTACTCACTGCGGATTTCCTGAGGACCTACTGTGTGCTGGGCACCTTGGAGGAGACAGAGATAAACAACCACTTGGCTTTCCTGACAGGGCAGTCTTGAGGATATGAAGGAGGGTAGCAGAGCTTCCATTTGGCAGAGTCGCCGAGCCTTGGGTCCAGCCCTCTGCTGGACCCCCTTAACAACACCCGAGGGGGATGGATGCCTAACCACTTCTCGACGCCCTGGTGAGCCACACAGCTTCTGGAATGTTCCTCCAGCATCTCCTCACTCTGTGTATAGCCCTACAACAAGGCTGGTAACTGGCACAGAACCTGCAACCTCAGGCTGCCCGAACATCAACACAGTCTTAGCTTTGAGTTACTTTCACATTAACTTCATTTTTTTCATTGGTTGATTGATTGATTGATTGATTGACTGGGCAGTAGTGGTGCACACCTTTAATCCCAGCACTCGGATCTCTAAGTCTGAGGCCAGTATGGTCTACAGAGTAAGCTCCTGGACACCTAGGGTGTTCAAGAGAAACCCTGTCTTGAAAAAAACAAAACAAAAAAGAAAAATTAAAAAAGACTTTTTCAATCTTTATTTTACATGCATGGGTATTTCGCCTACATATATGTAAGTGCATTACATGTATGCAGTGCCCAGGGAGACCAGAGAGGGCACCAGATCACTTAGAACGAGTTCATCTGGGTGTTAACCAAAAGAAGCCATCTACGGGATCAGTCTGTGCTTATAACAGCTGAGCCATCTCTCCAGTGAGTGAGTGAGAGGGGAGGAGGGTGAGGGGTGGGAGGTGGGCAAGTGGAGGGCTTGCTCCATTGTGGGTTCTGAGAGAGGGTCTCAGGTAGCTCCCGTGGGTGCTGAATTCACATTGTGGCTTGCTCTGGAACTCCTGGTTTCCCTGCCTCTACTTACCCAGTGCTAGTATTACAAGCATGAGCGCCTAGCCCGGAAAAGACTTGACTTTCTTGTTAGTTTTGTTTTGCTGTGACCATGTCCCCCGACTTCAGTTCTGATGGAAAGCAGGACAGACAACACTTCCATCCCACAGACAGGCCAGCACCTGGCACACAGGTAGGCTCAGAGGTAGAGGCCGCCCTCACTTCATCACCGACTGACCCTGACTCATGAGTCTGGATGGCAAAATCCAGAGGCTGGCCGTCCATCACTTGTCCCTGGTAACCTGACCAATCCTGGGATGGCCCAGGGAGTTCAGTGCCCAGCTCTCGCTCCAGTCTCGGACCCGGCTGACTCCCTGGGAGCCCTCACCTGGGAACACGCGCTCCTGACCTTACCTGGAACAGGCCTGCTGCACCAGGCTCTGCCTCTGAGACTCATAGGCCATCTGGATGAGCCGGCTCTTACAGCTCTCCGTCAGCATCTGCTGCATGGCCGCTGGGGAGAGAAGGCGTGAGCCGCTGAGGAAAGGCTAGGGTTTCCCAGAGAAGGCCCAAAGGGGTCTCCTCTTACTGGTGGATAGTCCTTCCCTCCTTGCTAGATAGCCCAGACTGGCCTTGAACTCTCAATCCTCCTGTCCCAGCATTCTGAGTTCTGTGATTGCAGAGGAGTACCAGCACCCAGCCTTAAAAATACCTACAATTGCTAGGCTGTGCGGGTGCACGCCTTTAGTCCCAGTACTTGGGAGGCAGAGGTAGGAGGATCTCTGTGAGTTTGAGGCCTGTGCACCACATACATGCAGAGCCTGAGCAGGCCAGAAGATGGCACTGGATCCCCTGGGACTGGAGTTACAGACAGTTGTGAGCCACCATAAGGTTCTGGGATTAGAACCCAGGTCCTTTGGAAGAGCAGTAACTACTGAGCCAACTCTCTACAGGATGGGGGACGGGGTGGGCGCTGGAGAAATGGCTCAGTAGTTATTGCTCTTCCAGAGGTCCTGCGTTCAATTCCCGGCAACCACATGGTGGCTCCCAACCATCTGTAATGGGATGTGATGCCCTCTTCTGGTGTGTCTGAAGACAGCTACAGTGTACTCATATACATAAAATAAATAAAATCTTATTATAAAAAGAGCAATTCTGGCCTAGGAGTGGCTCAGTGGTAGCACGGTTGCCTAGCCTGTGCAAGGCTTGGGTTCAATCAAAGCAACAGTAACCAGGAAGTTGAAAGGCTTGAAAACACAAACCCCTGGATGCTGGTTCCGCCTCTGTGGAATTAACTTAATAAACATCCATTTGGTGATTTCCTCAGCTGTTCCTTAACAAATGTCAACAGAGTGACCTTGAACAGAGCTGTCAGTGGGCTGACCCCTCTGTAGGTGTGGTGAGCACCTGCATGTCAAGTGTCTGGCTCTGTCTGAGTCTGACATATAGAAAGCCCTTCCATGACAAGGACCCCAAAGATAAGGAAAGCCCATCTCCATTTGAACTAAGGGCAGGCGCTGCTCCAGAGGCCTTCCTCAGCTCTAGCTGTAGGCTCTCAGGCCTGTCTGGAGCAGGTGTCATTGGTGGGTACATGTGGAGCTCAGGACCACACTGGGCACATCAGGAAGGGGAAGTCTGTCCAGGAGACCAAGTGAGGGGCCAGTGACAGGGGCCAGAGCAGCCAGATTTGTGACATGCCCAGGCCTGACCCCTGGATCCTCCTGAAAGTCCTGTGTTTTCCCTGTGTAGTTTCCCCATCCTATAGACAGAAAGTTTGAGACTCGGAATCCAAGCTTGCCTGAGCCCAGGGCCTCAGCTCCATGACAGACTTGGCTGCACTTTGTCAGAGCGGACACTCAGTACCCTCACGGCAACAGGAATGGTCCACCTGAAAGCTCTGTCCACAAAACTCCCACAACTCACCGGCGATCTCACGCTGTCTGAGGTTCTCGGTCTCCTCCTGGGTGATGGACATCAACTGCTCCATTCTTATTCTAGGAAAAAAAAATTAAAAGCAAAACACATCCATTCATTTTTCAAATACATTTCAACAAGAATCTTACCAGAGCCAGGCAGTGACGGCGCACACCTTCAATCCTAGCACTTGGGAGGCAGAGACAAGTGCTAGTGGATGTCTGTGAGTTTGAGGCCAGCAGTTCCAAGACAGCCAGGGCTACACAGAGAAGACCTGTCTTGAAAAATAAAAAATAAAAATAAAGTCTCTGTATGGTGCATAAACAGACATTAGCCTAAAAGCAGCTCAAACAGGCTGTCATTCCTTTTCATCTTTCTGAGGCAGGTCTATCATGTAGCCCTGGCTGCTGCCTTTGCCTTCAGGGCACAAACAAGGCTTTAAAAATGACTGTGCACGGGTCTCCTGCCTACGTGAATCTCTGTCCTCCACATCTGCGCCTGGGGTTCACAGAGGCCAGAAGGCATCAGATCGATTGGAACTGGAGTGACAGATTGGTTGTGAGCTGTTATATGGGTGCTGGGGATTGAACCAAGGTCCTCTGGAAGGGCAGCCAGTGTTCTTATCTACTGAGCCATTTCTCCAGCCCCTATAAACAAACTCCATCTATGACAGAAGAAGTGAAAACATTTAAACATGTGTGTATGTAACTTTGCATACACATATGCACGCTGTATTCTGCATTTACATTTCGATTAGTGTCTTGCATGTTCTTGGGTGTGACTTAGTTCAAGGTCTGGATTCTCTGAGGCTCCACTTGCTGCCACTGATACCCGATTGTCCTCTGGGCAGGTCTGGCCCAGCACCAGATGTGGTCTGTCAGGAAGGCTCGAATGGATGTCGGCACCAGTTACTGCTCAGCTGTGCCTCAGCAGCCTCACAACTGGATTGGACGAGGCAGGCCGCAGGGAGCACTCTGCAGATCTTCCTAGGTGGTGAGGGCTAAGATGACTGGGGGAGGGGAGGCTCCCAGGATAGCTCAGAAATACCATTATGGCGGGACCCAGGAGAATCAGCAGAGTCACACAGACACCTTGGGAAGGAACAGGCCAGGGTGCCAGCCCTTCCTCCATCATTTATTTTCGTTTGTTTCTCCTTCCTTCCTCTCCTTTAAAAATTCATTTTTCATTTCTTTTTTGGGCAGGCCTCACTATGTTGGCCTAGAACTTTCCATGTAGAACAGCTTGTGATCGTCTTGAGTGCTAGGGTTACAGACATGCACCACCACGCAGAGTCTTGTGTGTGTGTGTGTGTGTGTGTGTGTGTGCGCGCGCGCGCGTGTGCGTTTTTTGCAGAGCCTGTGGGTCAATGCTGCACGTCTCTCTCTATCTCTCTTCATCTTATTTTTTGAGACAGGATTTCTCATTAAACCTGGAGCTCATTAGTTTCAGTAGGCCAGCTGGCCAGTGAGCCTTTCAGATTCCTGCTTCTGCCCCTCATCCTGCAATTACAGGCATGCACTGCCTGCTTGGGTTTTTTGTTTTTGTTTTTTGTTGTTGTTGTTTTGGTTTTCTGACACAGGGTTTCTCTGTGTAGCCCTGGCTGTCCAGGAACTCACTCTGTAGACCAGGCTGGCCTCGAACTCAGAAATCCACCTGCCTCTGCCTCCCAAGTGCTGGGATTAAAGGCGTGTGCCACTACCGCCCGGCTCACATTCTCTTTTTACAGATGTGGATTTTAAAAAATCTCATTCATTTATTTTGGTTTGCAACAAAGTCTCTCTATGCAGCCCTGGCTGTTCTGGAACTCACTCTGTAGACCAGGTTGGCCTTGAACTCACTGAGATCCAATTGCCTCTACCTCCTTCGCACTAGGATTCAAGGATGCACAATCACACCTGAACTTATTTTTAAAAATGTTTTTATACCTAAAGTATAAAATGGTCATTACAGAGCCAGCTTTCCTCCTTCATATTTCTGAGTTTTTTCACAAGTGTACATATATTTTAAGAAACTCAAAGCCAGGCGGTGGTGGCGCACGCCTTTAATCCCAGCACTTGGGAGGCAGAGGCAGGCGGATTTCTGAGTTCGAGGCCAGCCTGGTCTACAGAGTGAGTTCCAGGACAGCCAGGGCTACACAGAGAAACCCTGCCTTGAAAAACCAAAAAAAAAAAAAAAAAGAAACTCAAAAAGAGATGAATATTAATTGGATGCTAAGAGGTGACTCTAACCTATAACATAAGGGAGACTACCCAAGACAAGCTGGAGGGGCCTATGGCTGCCTTTCCCCAGAGCTATGAGCACCGCAGGGTGTCTGTCCCCCAGATCTGTGAGCACCCCAGGGTGTCTGTCCCCCAGATCTGTGAGTACCCCAGGGTGTCTGTCCCCCAGAACTGTGAGTACCCCAGGGTGTCTGTCCCCCAGATCTGTGAGTACCCCAGGGTGTCTGTCCCCCAGAACTGTGAGCACCCTAGGGTGTCTGTCCCCCAGAGCTATGAGCACCCCAGGGTGTCTGTCCCCCAGAGCTATGAGCACCCCAGGGTGTCTGTCCCCTAGAGCTATGAGCACCCAGGGAACTTCCTCTCGACATGGTCCCAGAGGCCTACTCACCTCTCATTCTCTAGCGATTTCAGAATCTCAGAACTCTTCTTTTGCCTGTGGGAAAAATCAGAGATGGGTCCTGTGGGCACCAACGATGCTGCTTCCAACCAGGCTGCCCACCTCACCACACTGGCTGAGCTGATCACCAGGAGCTCGGCTCAGGCTGGGAAGCCCCTCTAGCTCTCTGTGACAGGGTGAAGCATTTCTTTTTTTTTTTTTTTGGTTTTTCGAGACAGGGTTTCTCTGTGTAGCCTGGCTGTCCTGGAACTCACTTTGTAGACCAGGCTGGCCTCGAACTCAGAAATCCGCCTGCCTCTGCCTCCCAAGTGCTGGGATTAAAGGCGTGCACCACCACCGCCCAGCCAGTGAAGCATTTCTTAAGCGACTGGGTAAGTGGGAACACAGTGCCTGGCGCAGAAGCACCAGCAAGGGTTTCCTCTCCTGCAGCACTGGCAGATGACAGAAGAACAAGGCCTGGAAGCAGGAAGCCTGAAGCTAGCGGGGCATGCGGTCGCAGTCAGTTTCTAGAACCTTCTGCAGTGCACCCCAAACTAGATATTTTTAGGCTTCTTGAGATCTCTACTTGGCTCCTCTCTCTAATCCCATCATGAGGTTCTTACACTAGACAGTCTGTTCTATATAAGACAGTTTGTGGCCTATAGGGTGAATGGCTGACCTCAGTCAACAGGCTACTTGGAAGCCCAATGTAGGAAGGCTGTGATTACTGCTGCTGATATACAGAACGGAAATGAGTTGCAGGGTCAACAGTCTGGTGACAGAACCCCAATCTGTAATCCCCAGGGCAGGTTTTCTGCAAACCAGACTGAAACACTTTTCTTGGATCCTATCAGAGGAAAGCTTGGGCAGGGATGAAGACTGAGGAGAGGGCCTCTGTCCCTGGCCCTTGGAGGGCGCCCTGGGAGCTGGCCAGGACTGACCTCTGATTGTCCTGCAGGAGTCTCTGGATGCGGCTGGCGATACTCTGCTCTGTCTGCTTGAGCTGCTCCTGCAGCTGCTGCCGTTCTGCATCCAGGCAGCGTTGGCGCTCGCTCAGGCCCTGCTCTAGCCGTGTCTGCTCCTGCAGCGGGGGAGGCACAGTAGGGATTCTGACTGGGGAGGGAGAGTGGAGTTCCTATCTCGCTTGGCAGGTTCCTTTGTGACCTTGTGCTCAAGGACGCTGCCCAGGATATCTAGTTAGGGTCTCCATTCCTGCTTCCAGGAGATGGCAGGACAGAGTAATCCCCTGCTTTGCCACCTCCTAGGTGCCATGGCCTGAGCCAGAAGACCACAGATGTGGGTCCCACTGGCCACACACCTGCTTGACCGTCTGCAGGATCTCATCCTTGTGGCTGTGGCTCTGCTGTAGCAGCTCAGCGTGTTCCCGCTGCCCGAGGTCCAGGCGCCGCTCGAACTCCAGCTTCTCCAGCATCTTCTGCTCCTGTGGGGACAAGATGCCTGCCCTTCATGCCTAAATCAGAGGCAGAAGGAAGCCATCCCTCAGCTCTCTGAGGAGCTGCATCCCTCAGGGAGAAGAAAAGGGGCAGGGAAAAGCCCTTACCTTCCGCTTCTCGTAGTCGGAGAACCGATTCTGGGGGAGAGGAGGAGAGGTGAGCACAGGTCGGCGGCTGGGGTTTCCACTGAGACATAGCCCACCCAACCTGCCCCACTGGGTGAGGAGATGGAAGGGGGAGAGTTGATAGAGGTCCTGGGCTCCAGAGCAAGAACCACCGTGTGCTGACACCACGGGAAGGAAGGAGTCCACAGTTCTGGAAGGCAGTGCCATACAGGTGGCTCGGGACTCCGGAAAGATGGGAACAGGGCCATCTGCCTCCCTGGCTATCTGTGTAACATACTGCAGTACCCAACTCTGGCTGCCCAGACGTCTGCACACATGAAGTATTGTACAGATTCCTGGAGAATTATTCTACAGATGAAGAGGAGATTAATTCAGATAGGTGAGCACACTACAGATGTGTTCACCCATGAAAGGCACAGGGTTCCCGCTTAGTTCTTCCTTGTCCAATTTCCATTTACTGCTTAAAGAGACAGTCACAGGTATATTCCCATCAAAGCTCTCCAGTAGACTGAAGCTGCTCGCAGGCAACTGGAGTTCCCGCCCACGACCATCAGAGAGCCGGAGCTGGGATGAGAGCAGAGGCGTGTCCTGCCTACTCCAGTATAGGTGTGTCCAGATGACTGTGGCAAGCCCCCACCCCACCTCCTGTGCCATGCTGGCCTGAAGCTGGGGACTTCGAGAGCCTTCCTGCCACTGGTGCTGACCTGTGTCTGCTTTACTAGACCAGAGTCATAGGGTTGTCCTGGCCACTGAGTGACTTGTGGTCAGAAAACACTGGAGAGAGAAGGAACAATCCAGACATGCTCTTGGCTCCCTGAAGCTCCGTCAAGCAGTGGGGATGGATTGCTTAGCACGCAATCCTTTACTGAGCTCAGCTCTGTGGAGCGCTGCCAGGGTAACGTGAAGGATAGGGAGAGCCCAGAGCAGGTCTGATCTAGGCTGGTGCTGTTCACAGGACACACCATCTATACTGAGAATCAGGGCCAGTGACCTGGCTACTGTCACCAAGCCCAGTGACCTGAGCTTGATCCCTAGGACCCACAGTGTGGCAGGAGAGGACCGACTCCTGAGGACTGTCCTTCTGGTGTTCAAGTGCATTCCTTCTTCTCCACAAAATAAATAAAAAAAAACATTAAAATACACCTAGAGGTTGGAGAGACGGCTCGGCAGCAGCAAAGTGCTTTACACAAGCCTGATGGCCCAAGGCCAAGCAGAACCCACTAAAGAGTGGAGGAGAACCCTACAGAGTCGTCCTTGGGCCCCAACGTATGTGCCAGAGTGGGCGCATGCACATGTACACACAGAACAATTAAAAAATAACTTTTTAAAGTTTAAGGTCAAACTAAATACACACAGAACAATAATAAATATTTTTTTAAAGTTTAAGGTCAAAAATAACTAAATAAATAAGAAATTACTAAGATAAAATGAAAATCGAGTGTGAGCAGGGAAGAGTTCCAGGTGGGAGTGGCTCGCCCTAAGATGCTGTGGAGACAAGGACATGTTCAGGTAACAGAGAGAAAACCTGGTCAGCTGCTGTGAGGTGAGCTGGTGGCCTGGGGCAGCAGTGGTGGCTGAGCCTGTGGGTCTGAGGGGAATCTGGGGCATAGCTCTGAACGCTTCTTATGCAGGCAGCCGCACTGCCCACGCAGGCATGCCCACAGGCACGCCCACGCAGGCAGCTCATCTTACCTGCCATTCTGCCTCCTCCCGGGAGAATCTGCTTGTGGGTCCATCAGGGCTGTCCTGGGAGTTCTCAGCTCCATCTTGCTCCAGGACTGGCAGCAGGTATTGAGAAGGTGGGTAATAGTCCAGTCCTGACTCTGTGGGGGAAGAGGCACAGGCTGGCCAGGAGACCCCAGCGGCTGGCTCCTGCTATCCTCGCTCTCCCCGACTGCAGCCGCCTTGCCGGCTCAGTCCATGCTCATCTCCCTGGGCTGCCCTGCTGTCTGATGATTACTGCTTAGTGTCAGGCCTGGTGACATAGGCTTGCAATCCCAGCTACTCCGAAACCAGAATGACGGCAAGTTCTAAGCCTGCAAGGGCTACAGAGCAAGTTCAAGGCCAGCCTGAGTAACAGCAAGACCCTGTCTCAAAATGAAAAACAGAAAAAGGGCTGGGATGTACTGAATGGTAGAGCCCTTGTCTACCCTGTGTGAGGGCCCAAGTTTAATCCCCTAGGGAGGGAAATATATGATGTCATGCATATTTGAGCTCTGAAGTCAGGTTATACATATATACTCATTTATTTTTATGTCTATTGTTCATATAAATATTAGAAGATCTTAAAACATGACTGTGGTATTGACTCTCAGTAGGTAGCCCTAGCTGGGCTCAAATTCACCATCTTCTAGTGTCTGTTTCCCCAGGTGTGTAAACATTATAGGTGTATACTACTCTACCCTGAATTATTTTTCCTTTATTTTAGCAGCTAGGAACTGAAGCCGGAGCTTCATGTATCCTAGACAACTGCTCAGCTACAGCTGGAAGGGCATTTGAGGCAAACACGCCCTTACGAGCCAGGGTGGTGCTGGCTCGGATGCAGGGGCTGCCCCGCACAAGCGTACTTCCCAGTGCCTGTCTCTCCCTCTACTCTCCCGCAGAGGCTTCCAGCTTGCTGTAAGAAGTTTGCTCTTTTCAATGCGCTGTGGTGTTCACACAGGGAGTATGAAATAGCTCATTCTCCTATTGCTGGGCACTGCGATTGGGGACAGTGCGGCTGTGAGCGGCTGTAGAGAGCATGGCTTCTCTTTCTGTAGTCAGGGAACTGAGTTGAGGGCCTGAATGTTCAGCTTGAACAGACACTGACAACATACAGAGAAGGAGAGGGAGAAAGGGTCTTGCTACATAGCTCAGGCTAACCTTGAACTCTGATCTGACTGACTCTGATCTCCGTCTTTCCAAGTACTCATTATCATACCCAGCAATAGTTTATTAGTTATTTATTTGGAAACAGGGTCTCAAATGTCTCAGGCTGGCCTGTACTATATACCTGCTGCTACCTCTGGAGTGCTAGGATTATAGGTCTGGGCTGCTTATACACATTATGTGGTACTGGGGCTCGAACTTAGGGCTTCATGGACGGCAGCCAACACACAGCAGCTGAGCTGCTTCTCCAGTCTCTCCGGAGACAGGTCCGTCAGGTGCAATAGCATGGCCTCAAACTGCAGATCATAGCCTGACCTTGGACTGTGGATCATTTTGCCTTGTATTTTTGAGACAGGGTTTCTCTGTGCAGTCCTGGCAGTCCTAGAACTCACTCTGTAGACCAGGCTGGCCTTGAACTCTGGGATCCACCTGCTTCTGCCTCTGAGTGCTGGGATTAAAGGTGTACACCACCACTGCCCAGCTCTCCATGGACTCTTAATGTAATTACTGAGTTGAGTAGACACTGGAACCTGGCTGTTTGTTTACATTTTAATTTTATTATTATTTGAACAATTATTTTACATGTCTGAGTGTTTTCTGGGTCTGTGTGTATGTCTGGTACCTTTAGAGGCCACAAGAGGGCATTGGATCTCCTACAACTTGAGCTGCCAGGTCAGTGCTGGGAATTGAACTGAGGTCCTCTAGAAAAGCAGCCAGTGGGCTGGAGAGATGACACAGCGGTTAGGAGCACTGACTGCTCTTCCGAAGGTCCTGAGTTCAAATCCCAGCAACCACATGGTGGCTCACAATCATCTGTTATGAGATCTGATACCCTTTTCTGGGGTGTCTGAAGACAGCCACAGTGTACTTATATATAATAAATAAATAAATCTTTAAAAAAATGTATTAAAAAAAAAAAAGAAAAGCAGCCAGTGCTCTTAACCACTGAGCCATCTCTCCAGTCCTGGGGGAATGTGCTTTTGAAGGACCCAAACGGTGGAGTGCAACTACAACCCTAGTACTCAGGAGGCTAAGGCAGGAGGATGCTAAGTTCAAGGCCAATATAGTAAGTTGGTATAAGAACAAGTCAGAATACAAATAAAAATAAGTCCTATTGGACAGGTACGCACTGCAAAGACTTGATGATTGACTTTTTCCTCCCTAGAGGGTACTGTTTGAAGAGAACTTTTAGTTAACTCAAAGGCTTTGAGCCTTACTGTTGGCGCTGTCTGTCTCCTACTTCGTGCTCTGTGCTCTATGGCCCACCTACAGCTCCAGGCCAGCAGAGCTGCCATCTTTTGCTCATTGAAAAGAGCATCCTTCCCTGTGCTTTGCACCACGAACAATTCACACGACCAGAGGCTGTGCCCTGAGGATGTCCCAGGTGACAGGAGCCATAGCTGACAACAGCTGAGGCTGCTCCTGGTCCTAGACCAACGGGGGCCCTATGTTTTAGTCTCCAGTGATGCTTAACTCCACTCTTCCTCCAAGCTCAGGCCACTGGGGTCTCCCGTAGGCGGCCCCAGGGGCCTGCCTAGCTTGCTATCCTCCATTCTCTCTTGCCTTTACATGCGTTACTTCTTACTTTACAATGTGATCTTTGTGAAACCAGCTCTCCTGCTGGACACTGACTGCCCCCGCTCCCCCTTAGTTTTGCTCCGTGGCCTCCAGCACCCCGGTTACACTGGTCCTCTCTCCATCATACTCTCCTACTTCCTCCCTTTCACACTGGCCTCCAAGCTAGAAACACAGTCTCCTTTCCTGGCCCTGAGACGTCAGTTGCCTTCACACAGGCCTTCCCCAGCCCTAACCTAAGCCAATGCCCGACTCTGCTCTCCTGAGCCCAGCCTGGGTACTCACGTCCCTGTGACTGCTCATTGTCCCTGTTTCCCTCACTGCACCCTGACCCCCAGCCAGACGGTCTGGACCAGCTGGTCTCTGCCGTTCCCAGCCTGGTGGCAGGGGATGACCACTGGGGTGGCCTGCCTTTACCTTTGCAGAGGAACTGCTGCATGGCCGCAGTGCCAGCGCTACACACCTCTGGTGGGGGGTAGACCATTGCCAAGGCGTCGAGGCTCAGCGTCTGTGGACACAGGGAACCCCTTCTTTACAGTGTACAGTTGAAAGTCACCTGGTTTTGTTATTCACTTAGGTGCTTACTGTCTCCCCTGCCTACCAGGGAGCAGAGAAGACCAGGTTTAAAGAGCATTAATCCCACCTGGGTGACACTTGTTATCATTAGTAAAGTGTGGTCGCTGCGATGTGGACTCTGGGCCACACTGCCCGGTGTGGTGGCTGCAAGTCACATGTGGCCATTTACATTTCTTGCGTTGTGTGTGCATGCATACATGCGTGCATGTGTGGAGGGCCAGGGGAGAACCCTGAGTGTTGTTCCTTAGGGACCATCCACTTTGCTTTTTGAGATGGTTTCTCACTGGCCTGGAACTTGGTTAGTTGGCTAGTGAGGTCCAGGGACCCACCTGTCTCTGCCTCCCCTGGGCTGGGATCGCAGGCTCTGGGCTTTTACCCAGACTCTAGGGACCGAGTCTGAGCCTTTTGCAAGCACTCTCCCCACTGAGTCACTGCCCCAGATCCATTTTTTTTTTCCTTGAGACAAGATCTTGTTATGCTGTCCAGGCTGCATTGAACTTGTGGTCCTTCTGCCTCTGCCTCCCAAGTGCCATGATTACAGGTGCACTCTGTCACAAGCAGCCTTCATTTCAGTTTTAATTAGTTAGGGTCACCTTGGCTATATGAGCCACATGTTAGCCACTAGTTTTTGGGCACCAGTACAAACAGACAGCATTTCTGTTACCTGCGGGGAGGAGCAGCCATGGATTCTGTCTCTTGAGAGACACCCAGCCTAGCTTTAAACCCCAGAACCATCTGCTGTGTGTCCTAAAGAGGTTACTTGGGTGTGCTGGGCTGTAACTTTCTGAGTGTCACACACAGCATCCCTTATTTGACACAACATTGTAGGTAACGGGACAGCACTGGACGGAGATGGCACACAATGTGGCCATTAACAACACCCGTGTTCTCGCCCTGAGAAAAGGTCTGCCCAAGGGGCCAAGAAGTTCCCAAGAGGTTTTTAAAGGCATGGCTGGGAAATGAGCCCCACATGAGCTTCTGCTGTCACAGTGCTGGGGTTCAAGCATGCTAGCAAGTGCTCCCCCACTGAGCCACATCCCCAGTCCCCTAGGATTCTTAGTATCTCAGAATAGCTTTGGGACCAGGGACGTGCCCTGAGCAACGTAAACACATACACACTAACTGCAAAGCACCTGCGACTCTTTACCTATGACTCAATATTAAGACTCAGAACCACCATTTAGTTCTTTGGTCAAACCAGGCACATTTCAAACGCTCAAGAGTTGTACATGGCTAACGGCCACTGAATTGGGCTACACAGTCAGGAGAAACTTCTGTCTGAATAGAACATTCTCCTGGGAGGCAGAGGAAGACACTGACTGAGCACATCATGCTTCGCCACCTTGAGATGGCACCACACAGATGCGCTGTCTCTGTTCACCTGCCACTTCCCCAGACACTGGGGGGGTGGGGTGGGGCTGGGATGCTCAGTCAGGTTGTTACCGCTGTGACAGGTAAGTCCCTATTCCAGATACTAAGCTTTATAGAGGTGATAACCATAGGCTTGTTCAGTACCATCTGTGGCCAGCTTGTGAGGCCTCTGAGAAGTCCAATAAACTGTGCCCTAGTTTCTTCATTGGCGAAGTCTAAGAGGATACACTTCACAGCCTTCTGTGAGGGCTCAAGGAGCTAGCACAGGCTCACACGGTGCCGATGAGGGCCTGGGGAGGTGGCCGGGTTGGCAGAGTGCTTCCCTAGTGCTCATGAAGCCCTGGGATGAACCCTAGTGCCACCCAAAGTGGGTGTGTTGGTGCACATCTGTTATCTCAGCACTCTGGAGGTGGAGGCAGGAGGATCCAAAGTTCAAGGCTATCCTTAGCTACACAGTAAATTCAAGGTCAGCCTGGGCCACATGAGACTTTGTCTTAACAAACACACAAAAGTGCCAAAAGAGCAGCAAGCTTCCGTGTCATGGCTGAGAGGGTCCCTGAGTGGGCCACCGAGTGCACCCTGTGGTGGGCTGAACTGTATGCCTGCTTTACACACTGGAGTCCTAGGTCCTCCAGGACACCACCTCATTTAGAGTCGGGCTGCACCCTGATCCGATCAGACTGGTGTCCTTTAAGAAAGAGCTGATTTGACACAGACATGTAGAGCCAGTGGATGGACACAGCCCCCCTGCACAGGGCCTCGAGAGGAGCCAGCCCTGTTGACACTGGGATCTGGACCCTCATCCAGGTTGTGAAGACAGAGTTCTTTTCGGCGAGCTGCCTGTTGTGGGGAGCTTAGATGGAGTCCCATGATACATTCACCCTGCCCCCCCCCCCCTGACGAAACACGGTTTCTACCCGGTCACACTGAAGCCCACATCGCCACATCTCCCCTGCCCAACCCCATCCCTCTCTTTCAGATTTCTGGACTCATCACTTCCTGTCCCAGTCCATTCTATGCATACTTCCTGCCTCCTTTTGCCCTGCTCTCTCCACAGGATGCGCCCCTTTCCATGGCCGTGCCCCAAAGCTCATTCGATTCATCTGGTCTCCTTTACTGTGGACTTAAACCCCACCCCCACCCCCGACCTCCATGACTGAAACAAAGTCACGACATGACGAGCATTCACATGGTAGTCTCTCCATTAGCTCCACATGAGTCTCTGGGACAAGGCACTCAGGAAGAGAGGGCAGCTCCAGGGAGCAGAACTGGAGAGAATGCCCCTGCCTCACCTCCAGGGTCCGCACATGCGCCAGCATCTGGGGAAGTCTCTGAATGTCGTTTTCGCTGATGTCGAGGGTACGCAGGCTCCGCAGCTCCCCCAGGGTGTCAGGAAGCTCCTTCAGCTTGTTGTCTGCAGAGACCCAGACGCAAACTCAGTGCTCCAGAGCCTCCTGCCGCCCAGAGGACATGGGCTGGGAGGCTGTCACTGCCAAGCAGCTGAGTAACTCAGGACACCTGGCCTTCCCTCCCGGGGCCTTTCCTCTAATACAGCACCGCTATCTGCCATCAGTCATGGGATGCGCTGGCACCGAGCAGAGAGGGCGGGGCAGTAAGAGAGCGGTGAAGAGCTTGGCCAGTGAGGCAAGTCCTCTTTGGAGGATGGGAACACTACCCTGGCACCTCGGCTAGCCACTACCTCACTGTGGGTGGTGGGGGCTCCTGAGGAAGCCACTGCTCTGAGCCTCACTTTCCTCATGTTAGTGGGGCAAGCCCCATCCTCTGCCTGCTAGCCAGTCATGGGGCCAGCATTAGTCAGTGTCCTGAGCCACCAGGAGCCACTGCAGCGGCTCCTCCTTCTGACTTGCTCATCTCTACACCCCGTTCCCATCACTTAGCTTACCCGTCACTACAATGGCCTGTCTTCTGCCCCACAAGTCTCTGATTCTGTGGGTCATGGAACTCTTTATAGACATACTGCCTCTGGCTGCCATGGAAACAGACTGATCTAGCAGGAGGTCAATGTGGCCTGCAGCATCGCCCTCACACTCAGTGGCCTGACTCTGGAGCCGCCCAAGGATGGCGTGGACAGGGCTTTGTGTCCCCACCTTTTACATTGAGGGTCTGGAGCTGCAGCAGGTTCCCAACAGAGTGAGGGAGATGTGTGAGTTGATTCCTTTCCACATTCAATACCTAAGAGAGACAACAGTGGCATCTGCACGTTCAGCCCTGCTCCATCCAGTGCTGAATATGCCTGCCCTTACTTCTTCTAGCAGTCCTGAGAGGGCAGTATAGGTTGCTGTGGTCCCATTTAAGACACGAGAAAACTGAGGTTAAGTCATGTGTCCAAGCCCTTAGACACGCTCCTATGTGTGGGCTCAACATATGCAGGATGCCTAGGAATTGCATGAACTAACGTGGAGGGAGAAAGGTGTAAGGACTGTGGTATGGTTTCTACTGTTGAGCAATGGAGAGGTCTAGCTCAGGGCTAGCCCCATATCAAGCACTCAGACAGGGCAGAAACAGCTACAGACAAAGCATCAGGGAGCCTGGAGTGTACAGAATTTGTTCTTTCAAAAAAAAATTAAATTTTATCTTTATTTTATGTGTATGAGTGTATTGCCTACACGTAAGTGCACCACCTGTGTGCAGTACCTCAAGAGGCCAGAAGAGGGCAACTGATCTTCTGAAACTGGAGTTAGAGATGGCTGTGAGCTCCCATGTAGTTTCTGGGAACCCAACCAGGGTCTTAACCACTGAGCCATCTCTACAGTCCCTGGAATCTGTCTTTAAGACGGAGGCTCATTGGGTATTTGTTTTTTGGGGGAGAAGCTAAAGCTATGAAGCCATGAAATACTGTGGAGTACAAGCTGAGTCCTGGAAGAATCTCACGGCCATGGGGCACCACCGATGGGCCCACTGCTGATAGCTCCTCCCTTATTACAGAAATCTGTGCCGTGCAGCCTTACCTGCAGGACTGTCAGCTGCCCCATGTCATCAGGAAGGGCTGTCAGCTGGTTGTCATGGAGATCCAGAACCTACAGAACAAACATGTCTGTCAGGCCCCCAAATCCTGGACTCCAGAGCAGCTGACGGGGATAAGGCCACCTCATACCTTGGCAATTTTGTAGTGCCCCTTCCTCCTGCCCACCGGTCAGCATCCTATCTTGGAATCTTTTACATACTTATTGTTTGTTCGTGTTTCTGAGATGGGCTCTCTACATAGCTCTGGCTGTCCTGGAACTCACACTGTAGATCAGGCTGGCCTCAAACTCCGAGATCCACCAGCCTCTGAGTGCTGGGATTAAAGGTGTGCACCACCATGCCCAGCTCATTTACTTATTTATTAAAAGGGCACAGGACCACATTATAGATGGTGGTGAGCCGCCATATGGTTGCTGGGAATTGAACTCAAGACCTCTGGAAGAGCAGTTAGTACTCTTAACCACTGAGCCATCTCTAGCCCCTGCCCCTTTCCCCTTTTTTTTGAGACAAGGTCTCAGTATGTAGTCCTGACTGGCCCTGAACTCGGAGATCTGCCCGCCTATGCTGGGACCAAAGGGATGAGCCGGCACACTCAGCTCTAGTAGCTCACCAGCTCATAGTCATCTTCTTCTTTTAGGGTTTACAGAGAGGCTCTTACGATGTAGCCCAGGCTAGATCAATTCTCTTACCTAAGCCTCTTTGCTCAGGATTGCAGCCATGAGCTACCATGTCTGGCTTCAGTATTCTCTTTCTACTGAACATAAAAATTATGCATGGCCTGGGGTGTGACTCTGAGGCAGAGCAGGTGATCGACATGGTGAAGTGAGCATTGCCAGTTCTAGGCCAGCCAGGACTGCACAGTGAGACCACCTCTAAAAACAACTGAATCACCCTGGAGCAAAAGCTACCCTACCCCACCTGTCGGAGCGAGTGCTGGAGGAGCGTGTGTGTTTAGCCCTTACTCTTAGTGTAGGACCCACCCTTGCCAGCTCCATCTTCACGCAGAACAACCCAAGGCTGACCTTGTAACTATACTATGACTCTACCATGGCCAGGAGGGATCCGCAGGCAGGAGGGAGCCCATGGAGGGGTCACCAAGGAGTCAAGTTGCCCTCTCTGGATGCCCCTCCCACTCCCTTTTGTTTGGCCCATAATGCCCATCCCTTCTGCTGACCTGGCCTGTGTTTAGGACTGCCCACCCGGACACCTCAGAGGGCAGGCTATGGGGCTGGCTTCTTTACCAACCACACACACCGTGGTACTTAGAAACACGCTGCTCAAACACCACACCGAGCACTCTACGGGCACCATCTGGTGTAAACTTTAACAGAGAGCACTCAGGGAGGGCGTGGAGGCTCCGCTGCCACCTGGAGCACAGTCCCTGAAGCCTGGAGGACGACCAGTACCTTGATGGTGGCAAGGCTCAAGAGGCTGTAGGACTTGGGAAGTAGGGAGGTGAGGTGGTTTGTGTGGACAATCAACACCTGGGAGGAAAGATGAGAAAGAGAGAGACGGTCAGGCTGCAGAAGAGCAGCAGGCAGGGAGGCCGAGGGCGAGGTAAGTGGCTTGGCACAGGGACAGGGCGGCCATGCTGTGCTCCCTGAACCTTTGCTGAACCAGACCTACAATGGGGGAGATGTTAGAGCCATGGGCACTTGACTCAGATGGCTGAAATCCCCAGGGTGAAAGGGAGTCTGGGAGTCTAACTATCCTGATTCTGAGAAGGGGTCAGCTATCAGGAGCTTCCCCTTTCCTGGGTCATGGAAACTAGAGTAGTAAAGTGCCTTTCTTCAAGGGCAGCCATGAAAACTAATAAGCTAACTGGACGAACAGTGTTTAGCCCAGGCTGTCACATGGTCTGCTACTCCCTGCATCAACCACGGCTGTTTTTGCTAGACGTTAACTCCTGCTCTGATGTTTCAGCAGTAAGAATTTCACCACTGTTGACAGGGAGCACGTTTCCAGCTCTGGCGGTGTGCATGCATGCACCTGTATGCAAAGCCTAGAGTGATCTTCTAAAAATGCTTTCATCTCCTTCTAACCGAGGGAGTGCCAGAACGTAGGGTCCCTTCTATTAATGGCACTGGTGGTAGTGGTGGTGGTGGGGGCACAGACACTGTTTACTGCAAGACAGGTAGACGCTTCTGTCTCTCATTTAACTCACACAATACCAAGACACAGCTATAAATGTCTTCTTCACTCCACTGATGAAGAAATCGGGGTGTGGGCTGAAGATGGCTCTGCAGTTAAGAGCACTAACTGGTTTGTTCCAGAGCACTCAGGTTTGATTCCCAGCATCCACACGGCGGCTCACAACCATCTCTAACTCTAGTTCCAGAGATCTGATGGGCTCTGGGCTCCCCAGGACCACACATGCTTGTGATTCAGATAAACATGCAAGCAAAATACTCATACAAGTAAAATACTAAAAGCTACTAAAAAGGCTGGAGAGATGGCTCAGTGGTTAAGAGCACTGACTGCTCTTCCAGAGGTCCTGAGTTCAAATCCCAGCAACCACATGGTGGTTCACAACCATCTGTAATGGGATCCGATGTCCTCTTCTGGGGTGTCTGAAGATAGCGACAAGGTACTTACATATATAAAATAAATAAATCTTAAGAAACAGAGGTGTGAGCATGTAAGGAAACTATTTAATCCATAAAACTAGTGAAAGGCAGAGCCTGGAGTAGCCTGGAGCTGTCCAACCCCCGAGCCTGCTCTCCTAACTGTGACAACCTCTCCTGTAGGCTGGAAGGATCAGGGCCAGAGAGAAGGATGGTGGCTATGGGGACTACGGTTCCTCTAAGTCCCACGCGGTGCCCCCCAAGCAGACATTCAGAAAGTGAGTTTCTGAACAAGTCTCTGCTCACCTTTTTCTGTAGAACTTTGCACGTTGCAAAAGCCCCAAATGGAATCTAAGATAAGACAAAGAAGGGTTAGTACCTCATCACCTGCCAGTGTCTCACCCTCTCTCTGTGGTGCTGGGGTTGGGAGGTGGCTAATGACAGGAAGTCACTGGCCCAGAGAACAGTGCTGAGCTAGGAGAGGGCTATGAAAGAGGGGAGCTGGGGGTGTTGTCAGCCCTCTTCCAGTCGGCTGGCAGGACACTGCCCAGGCTGCTCTAGCCTACCTACTCTATGGTACCCTGAACCATCAGCAGGTGGAGGATCTGCTCTTCCAGCAGATTCCTCAGGAATCTGTAGATGTATTTTCCCTTCTCCCACAGGACTGGGGACTGAACGTCCGGCGTCTTGCATGCTTGGTAAACTCTACCACTGAGTTTTGTCCTCAGCTCTCCTTCTTGCTTTCTCCAGGGTTTTACTATGTAGCCCAGGCTGACCTCAAACTCCTCCCTACCTCTGCTTTGCGAATGAAATGCTGGGAATAAAGGTGCGCTCCATTCCACCTGGCTCACTTTCTAAATAGGCCCTGACTTTTGGAGGTTATGTTGAGGCCAAAAGACCGTCTCAATTCTTTTGGAAAAGAACATGATATAGGGAACATCTCTCTCTCTCTCTCTCTCTTTTTGAGACAGGGTTTCTCTGTGTAGCCCTGGCTGTCCTGGCACTCACTCTGTAGTGTCCAGGCTGGCCTTGAACTCAGAAATCTGCCTGATGTGTCTGTGTGCGTACACTCGCACAGGTGAGGCAGACGTCGAGCGTCTTACTCCCTACCTTATGTTTCGAGACAGTCTCTCACTGAACATAGAGTTCATTGATTCAGCTAGGATGGTTGCCTAGCAAGCCCCAGAGAAAGTCCTCATGCTTACAAGGCCAGCATTTCATTGATGGAGCTACCTACCTGTTTTTTATTTCTGCCATTTTGAAAGTCTCATTCCACATCTGTTTCCCTCCCCCCCCCCCAGGACACAGGACCCAAGAAAACAGGACAGATTAAATTTCACAGTCTGTATCATCCTCAGATTACCTCAGAGAGCTCACACTTAGAGATGTCAAGAATGTCATCTGCCCCAGCTTCTTTTGCCTGAGGAGAAAAAGATGTTTTTTAAATGAAATGTTTTTGAGACAGGGTCTCATCATGTAGAAAAAACTGGCCTCCAACTTCTGTCCTCCTGCTTGTGTCTCCCAAGAATTAGCTCTCTGCATAGCTAGAGCAAGAGAATGGATTTTGAAAAAGTCAAATCTTCTGGGCAGTGGTGGACACACCTTTAATCCTAGCTCTCGGGAAGCAGAGGAAGGAGGATCTGAGTTTGAGGCCAGCTTGGTCTACAGAGCAAGTTCCAGGACAGCCAGGACTGAGAGAAATCCAATTCCACCTCCTATTCCCCCAAAAGTCTTCCACTCCTTCTGTGTGATTACAAAGGTTCCCTTCATCCTGTGAGCATTCATGGTGTTTTGCTTCTTAAGATGAGTGGTAACTGGTTATAGTTTTTCAGCCTTGAAGTGGTTTGTTTGTTGTTGTTTTTGTGTGTCACCTTCCTGGATTCTTGCTCTTTAGCTCTGCCCCAGTGGCTCGCTTAGGTTCTGCCTGAGCACACACAGCATTGCATCTCCCGGTGATACCTTCTGCAGCTGAGGCTGGTTTTGCAAGAGAGGCTCTCTATAGCTCAGGCTGACCTGGAACTCACTATGTAGCCCTCCGTAACACTGAACCTGTGGCAGTCTTCTTGCCTCCGCCTCCCAAAGGCCGGGATCACAGGTATAAGCCACCACACCCAGTTCTCAAGACTTAAAAAAAAGTATTCAGGTAAAACATACTTGGAAGGGCACTCCCAGGGGCAGGAAGGCAGAGCAAACACCCCTGGAGACATTTCGGGGTACAAAGGGGGAGCCTAGGAGCCAGAGACGATACACGGTGCCTTACCAGACACATCTGGTATTCCAGGCGTTTTCGAGCCTCCTCACTGGGCTTTCGCTTCCGAAAGAAGAGGGGCATCCTCCGGTGTGAGCTCTTCTGACCCTGGAGGACGGGAGAGAGATCAACATCTGGGAACCTGCATTGCCTCCGACCTGCAGCTCAGAGGTGCAGCAGCCGGTCTGTGAGACTGCGCATTCCACGTGGGCAGGGCTGTCTGCCTCATCCAGCCGGGCCCGAGCCCACACGGCAGTGCCCAACATTTTGTTTTACTGACAAAGCAATAAACGCAGACTAGAGTGGAAAGAACATAAACATGCCAAGTGCTCTGGACCTCTGCGGCGTTGGCATCACCTTCCCAGGGCTAAGCCCGTTTCCCCACCTTGGGGAAGATTCCCCTAGGTGCCTTCCAAGGATGTTCTTTGAAGACTTTTTTTTTTTTTTTGGTTTCTTTGTATAGCCCTGGCTAACCTTGAACTCAGAAATCCCCCTGCCTCTGCCTCCCGAGTGCTGGGATTCAAGGCGTGCGCCACCACTGCTCGGCCTCTGAAGACTCTTGACAAGACTCAGCTGATGAGTCACTTCTAGCTCTGGAAACTGTCAAAATGGAACCATCAAGACCAAACTGGAGGTAGCTGACTTGGGGGAACTCAACTATATCAATACTAAAGAGATCTATGAGTTAAATAAAAATTAAAATGCAATCTTCAGGCACCTTACCGCCCTTACAGCTATTACTCATTTGATTCTCGTTCTGGCCCTGGGGAGGATCCAATCATTAAGTTCCGTCGTCCGGTTATATGACCCTGATTGCAGAAACACCAGCCTGGGACACATACCTCTCCAGTCTGATGCTGTGCAGCCTGCACGGCTCCTTGGACCTCCCAGTTTAGCCAAGTTAATCATTCTGTCCTGAATTCTGAAGCTGGCTGCCCACAGCTGGCCCAGGACCTGCGACTTCCTGTGCTGAGTAAGGGCCAGCAACAGGAAGGACGCCATCATCTGGAGGACGTGTGTAACTAACAGCCTGAGCAATGACGCCTGAGACATTAGCGGCGTCACTTTGGGTCACCGGTCGGAGCCTGTTTCCTCATCTGTAATAGGGAGCGATGTTGCCCATGCTGGGCTCTGTGGGGCTCAGTGATTTCATGTATGTCAGCTCTATGCCATAGACTCTGCCACAGGGTCCCACACACATGACAGATGGATTCAGGACTATTACAGTTGCTAAGGAGAAGAGGGCTAGAGGAGTCTTTGCAGCTGAGCACACATTTGGTCCTTAAAGATTTCAGGTCTCCATTCGTGGGCGTGGGCTGTCAGGGGAAGTTGCCTGCAGGGCCAAGCTCAGGCACTCCTGAGGAATGACGCAGAAACAGCTCCCTTCATCCCTTACAGATGGCTACGACTTCTGCTCACTAATGACTAGCCCTCCCTCACCCCTATCCTCCTGGTCTACATTTCCAAATACCCTCTTCAATGACTCTCTTCCAGCCAAGTCCCCCTCCCTCGCTGTTCTCAACAGGGATCTTTCAGTTCTGGTTTGAACTTTCCTGATGGTCCAGCAAGGCTGGGAAGAACTACACCCATCCTTCCCTGGCAGGGCTGGCCAGTGGCTAACCTGGCTTTGTGGATGGGGAGGTCCTCCACCGACGTTCCGATTCTGGGGTGGACCTCAAGGTAGTTCAGTCACTCTGAAGATTTGGCCACAGATACAAACCATAGGCTCCCCAAAGCTGAGCTGGGGTCGGGTCTCCTTCAAACATAGGAAGTGAGGACCGAAACTCTAAATTTCAGAAAGACATGCATCTCAGGATGACAAAGTCTCGAGATTCTAGAAACCAAGGAATTGCAGAAGTAAGAGTCGTGATTAGACCCGAATAGTTTGTTCCTGTGACTAACATGCACATACCGCAAACGGGTTAGAAGAGTACTAGGGTGGCATTGGTCCTAGGGTCCCGCAAGCCAGGTGCAGCCCCCTTAGGGAAGGGGCGGGGCCCTGGGCAGGGTACCAGGAACTTCAGAGTCACCCTCAAGAGATGGGAAGGTGGAGTACATCAGGAACCAGGACCTCTGGTGCAGTCCTTCTATTCTGTGCCCAGGCAAGATGCTCCGAACATTTACCCCTTCCGAATCTCGAGCTCACCCATAGACCCAGCTCTGCAGTCCTCAGCCGCAGACGCCTTGCCCACAAAAAACAGGGCGTCAAGGGTGTCGCCCAGACACTGGGTGGAGCTAGCAGTTATCGCGAGAGCTGTGTTTTTTTCTGCCTATATCCGGCGTGGGCGGAGCAGCATCCGTCTTTCCGGCTTTCGGCTCGGAGGAGGCTACGGTGCAACTTTCTTCGGTCGTCCCGAATCCGGGTTCATCCGACACCAGCCACCTCCACCATGCCGCCCAAGTTCGACCCCAACGAGATCAAAGTTGGTGCGTGCCCTCGCCGCGCCCGGGCTAGTGGTGGAGCCTTTTCCGCCGCGTGCTGTCCCGGGGCCTGGCGGGTCTCCCTTGGGCCTTGGCTTCCTCGTGTGTAAGAGGGGAGGGAGTTCCGACGCTCTGGCAGCCTGTGCGCCTTAGGGTAAGGCCTGGCCCGGGAGGTCTGCGGCCCGCGGTTCACTCCGCAGAGATTCTGACTTTGCTTTTTCCTCAGTGTACTTGAGGTGCACCGGAGGCGAGGTCGGCGCCACATCGGCCTTGGCCCCTAAGATCGGTCCCCTGGGTCTGGTAAGTCGTGGGTGCTGAGAGCCGTAGGCCTCTAACGTGTGTGCCGTTTGGCCTGCATAAGTGTTGTGTACCTGTGGAGGTCAGAAGAGGGCACCATGTGCTTGTCGCGGGCTAGTATGTGGGTGCTGGGTCTTGGAACTCTTAAAGGGAAAGTGAGATAACATGTGCATGTAGGCTCGTGCCACGGCCCAGTTGAGGCAGCCATCGGCCTTTTTCAAGTCCTTGCCGCTAGCCTGTGTGCCTTTAAAGGCGCACACTTCGTGGGTAACACATGGGGACCTAGTATTTAAAGCTCTGAGGGTGCCCCATTGCAGCAGAAAGTGTTGCTTCCTTAGCCCGTACTGCAGAGTTGTCTTAGTAAAGACCGATGTGGAGCCACTGTAGGCAGGCTCCTGTGGATCGGTGAGGAGGGCTGGAGTCCTGGCTAGAAGGCTCTGGCTTCGACTTTGGGCACATGGTAACTAATGCCATTATTTTTCTACAGTCTCCAAAAAAAGTTGGTGATGACATTGCCAAGGCTACTGGTGACTGGAAAGGTCTAAGGATTACAGTGAAACTGACCATCCAGAACAGACAGGCCCAGGTATTTATTTACATCGTTTGGTATGGGGGAGGGTCGAGGTAGTAGCCCTCAGGAATCCTGGGTCTTACAAAGATCTCCCTGTCCTGGTGAATTGATTTTTATCTTTGCGGGAAGGTTATAAGGCAAAAAAAATGGTGGTGGGTGCCAAGGCCCACGAATCCCCCCCATGCTAGGGTTTCAACTCTGGTGGTCAGGCCCAACAGGAAGTACTTTAATCAGCAGAGCTGTCTTGTTGTCTCCTTCAAAGTGTCTGGTGGTGGTGTTATTGGGGTTTTCCTGGGCTTTGTTCATATCAAATCTCTTTGCAGATTGAGGTGGTGCCTTCTGCCTCTGCCCTGATCATCAAAGCCCTCAAGGAACCACCAAGGGACAGGAAGAAGCAGAAGAACAGTAAGTTGATTCCACTCCAGTGTCTGCTAGCTTTGTAGATCCATTTCATGAAATCTAGGGTTGGAATGAGATCACATTAGGCTATTTGTTGCTTGTCTTCTTTGGGTACAGAAATGAGTAGTGCCCTGGGGTTGGTTGACACTTCACCCTTGGCCTCAGGGATTTAAGCTTATTTGTTACCTAAAATAGTGCATTAGGGCTACTGGTGAGGACTTGATTCTGCCCTAGCCACCCGCCACTGCACCTGACCAGTATTGTTGGCTGGTGCAATCCAGTGGTGAGCTGACAGTAAGCCCCAGCTTTTAGGAAACAGGGTTGTCCTACATGTGGATGACTCTGTGCCGAAAGCATGGGAACAGCCTAGAAAGAGGTAAAATGGAACCATGATCTTGTCTCAGAAGATAGGGCAGAATTTAAAAAAAGGCCCTTGTACTTTCTTCCTGCAGTTAAACACAGTGGAAACATCACATTTGATGAGATTGTCAACATTGCCCGGCAGATGAGACACCGGTCTTTGGCCAGAGAACTTTCTGGTAAGAGCAAGTTATTTTCTCTGAATGGCTGCCATTTTGCTGTTGAAGGAAGGTTCAAGATTTGGATGCAGTGTTTTCACAACCAATGGAGCCATGTTTTTCCTCTGTTCCTACAATGGAACTCTGAATTCCCCTTTCCCCTGCCACTGAGACCACCATTCTTACTGTAGGAACTATCAAGGAGATCCTGGGTACTGCACAGTCTGTGGGCTGCAATGTGGATGGCCGCCACCCACATGACATCATAGATGACATCAACAGTGGGGCAGTGGAGTGCCCAGCTGTAAGTGACTTTGCATGTTATATTACAGGAAAGCAGTTAGGGTGGGAAAGCTGGGCTTTTGTTGCCCCTGGTGTTTTAGAGGGGCATTGTTACTCTATATTCCCTATCGTGATTGACAATTTTTCTTCCCTTTCCCACAGAGTTAAGAAGAAACAAGAAAATATTTCAATAAAAACTATCAAAAACTTTGATAACTAATTGGCTTGGCTGCTTTTTTGGGGGGGGAGGGTTCTTTTTTGGGATGTTCAGTATGGCCTTAGTAGCAGGATTTAGGAAGCACTGATTCAAAGTCCTAGGGCAGTGCAAGCTCAGAACAGCCTGGAAGGAAGGTTACTTTTCTCTGTGTGTGGTTAGGGAGGTCCAGTGCTATGCTGAACAATCTGAGATTCTATGGTCTTGTTTTATTGAGGCAGAGTCTTAAAAGTCAGAGGTCAACAATACAATAAGGCTTGCTCTGGATATTTCTCCATCCTGGAGGTACAGGTAGGATCTGGGAATCTATGCACGGCAATTGCATTAATCCTTGGCATTTTCCATAAGTCTGGGAAAGGTGCTTTTGGTAGATTTCTAAAACAGATTACAAAGCCTAGTTGTACAGCAGGGCATGTTGAAAGAGCTTGAACCTGGACCAAAGGCATTGACAACGACTATGCAAGGGAAAGTAATGCTATAAGGGTGGCTTGCAGTTTTTTCTTCCAATAAACCAATTATGTATTTAGAGGGGCAAACAATGCAATTGTTAGAAAGGGCTGCACAAGTCAGTGGGACATCAAATGGACCTAAATTTGATTCCCTGTGTTCACAACCATTCCAAATGGGTAGTAAGCATTGCTCATGATGCAACAACTAGCCTGGCTTGAGTCAATTTCAGCACACCCATCTATATTGTGGGGGCAGGGAGGGAGGTGCCAATGAGGCCTGTGGGGTCTTATTTTTACCATAAAGGTGAACTCAGTTCCTGGGTCCTTATGCTGTGGGTCGATGTCCAACCTGGGCATCAGTGATGCACTTGGTTGTATGTGATGCTTTCTGTGTAGGTATGGGCTTCTAGAAACTCAACTTTCTGGAGAAAATGACTGCAATACCAGTACCAAGTAATGGCCGCCAGAGCAGACAAGCTCCCTCCTGGCACAGGCTATAAGTCAATTTCTGACCTACAACTTCCTGGTTCCCAAGGATTTGCTGGCATCTGAGCATGTCTGGTACATGATACACATGAAACCTTTTGCAGAGGAAATGAGTGTTTCCCAGCACCCATGTCAAGTGGCTAAACACCTGTAATTCCAGTCCTTAGGGATTTGATGGCTTCTCTGCTGTAAAAGGGGGAGGGACTAAAACGACTAAAAAGTTAAGTACTACAAAAACTGAAACTGACTAGAAATTACAGCTGCATGGTAGAATGTGGCACTAACATCAGACTTTCCTCATTGAGGCTGTCTACTTTTCTTTGGCCTCAAACATAATATTTGGCTGTTTTGTTTCTCGTGTAGAGGGTCCAGGTGCCCACATAGGGTGGCTCACAACCACCTGACTTTTAACCTCAGTTCCAGGGAATTCAACACCTGGTCTCTCTGGGCATCTGTACATGCGATGCACATACTTATATTCAGGGCACAGGGGTGCATGCACATGTTAAATGTCTTCACACAAAATCTTACATATTAATTGCAGCAGCGCTCATAACCTGTAAATGGATGCAACCCAAAATGTCCATTCCCTGAGGAATAAACACAATGTGATGTGTATACATGGGGTATTTAACATGGATGAGCCCTAAGAATACACTGGCAGGCTATACAAAAAGGTCAGGTATCGAGTGAGTAAATCCATTGCCCTTGGCAACAGTGGATTGTAGGTTCGCGGAACTAACAGTGACTAAGAGTTAAGCTTCTCACCGGGCAGTGGTGGCGCACGCCTTTAATCCCAACACTTGGGAGGCAGAGGCAGGCGGATTTCTGAGTTCAAGGCCAGCCAGGGCTATACAAAGAAACCAAAAAAAAAAAAAGTCTTCAGAGAACATCCTTGGAAGGCACCTAGGGGAATCTTCCCCAAGGTGGGGAAACGGGCTTAGCCCTGGGAAGGTGATGCGGATTTCTGAGTTCGAGGCCAGCCTGGTCTACAGAGTGAATTCCAGGACAGCCCAGGGCTACACAGAGAAATCCTGTCTCAAAAAACCAAAGGGGGTGGGGTGGGGGTGGGGGTGGGGGAGTAAAGTTTCTCTTCCAGGTAATGAAAAAACAGCAACAACACGAAACGACTACTATGTGTAACAGTCTGGATAAAAGAGGTAAGAACTGGACCCTGGTTTTAGCAGATCTATTGCCGATGTGCACCGAACCCCACTGTACGTCGTCGTCGTTTGTGATGCAGGAAGAACATACACATTTATTCTGTGCTTTCAAACGTTATTTCATTTGGCTACAGTTCTTAGAGACACAGAGTAGCTAAGATCTATTTTCTACAGGGTAAGAAACTTGCTTGCTCAGTCAGAAGGGTCTGGGCTTTCTGAGAGCATATTTCCCTGTCCTCCACGAAGTCACAGTGCTGCCAGGCTGAGCTTGCCCTCGAAGTGTCCCGTGCTTTCAAGCACCCCTAGCTTTCATCTCCCTCGGCACTGGATAACAGGCAGAGACCACTCGGGCCAGAGGTCCTCAAACTCCTCCGGTCCCACAACTCTAAGCTCAGAGCGCGTGGAAAGCGTTGTGGTCCTGGCTACTGCGCACATCTGGGGAACAAGTGCATAGTTCTCCGTTTCTTTTCGCCCGTCCAGCACACGGGGTACCATCCGCCAGAAGCTTCCGGGAGCTGAGGGCCTCACCCTGCACTATGCGGGCGCAACAGAACTGCGCCACTTCCGGTCACGCGCAGTCCGCACACCGTAGCTCACTTCTGACAGGACTCCGTAGCTGTCTTCACGGTCACCAGGAATGTGACCCTCGTTGCCTCGTGGGGATGTGACAGAAACTTCCCCCAACCCCAACCCACACATGCCTGCCCTTGTTCCCAGAGTCCACCCCGAGAGCCCGTCGTCTTTTAGGTGCACCAGGATCCGGATGCGGATCCTCGGACAGGGAGGGACCAGGCCTCCAGGGACGTCGGGAAGGATGCTTATGCTGGCAACGGCGGGGATATGTAAGGGTGTTTTGGTGGCCTTTCCCAGAGAATATATGACGTTTCTTCCCGCTCACGTTGTAAGTTAACTTCACAAGCAAGTTTGTGGTAGAGCATGGTCGGGGAAGGTCAGGAAGAAAGAACTACCATTTAGAGGAAAAGCAACTTGAACCTCACCATATCCTGCTGACTGGCCGTGTTCAGCTGGCAGGATGAGCTCTGGAGCCCGGGTGATCTTGTTCATGGCTAAAGGCCTAGTAGGAGCTAACTAACTCCTGTAAGGGCCGCTGGTCTTTAGCAGATTTCCTGCCTTAGTCCTGTGATCTCACTTTTGGCCGCCGGGAGGTAGCAGAGTGCTTCAGGCGTCAGGTGATGTCATTCTGCACTTTGCAGAAATCAGTATTTGCCCACGTTATTCTGGGGATTGTCGTATGGATGAGGTAAGGGTGGTGCAGGTTTCTAGCCTGGGCTGAATAAAGCTGTGTCTTCTGCGCCTCTCCTCTGAGGACAGCCGTCTGTCCTTCTCTGTGTTGTTCTTATGGTGCTGACCTGGGCTTCCAGGAACAGATACAGGACTGTCCTCTCTCTGGCTCTTGGCTGTCAAAATTAATACTCTGTTGGGAAGGTTCCAGAGACTAAGGAGACCCGAGGGGATATAAGGATCCACAAAGCACTGGCATCTGGAAGAGGGTGGGGTCAGAAGGTATTACCCTGAGCAGCAGGGTGGAGGGTAAAACAGGAGAAAAGGTTTTAGATACTTCAAACCTCAGGCTAGGTAGATAGATCTGGAATCCCAGCACTGGGAGACTAAGGATTGAGAGTCAAGGCCAACCTGGTTTATAGCGAAGCCCATGTTGAAAGCTCCTTTTCAGACGTCCCGAGTTTCACACTGACTTCGCGTGTAACTTCCTCTCACCCCACACCAACAGCTGCCTCAGACCCAGCCCTTACTCTGCTACCCTCAGTCCCAAGCACTTTACACACCTCAGCACCATGAGTTTAAAGATGAAAACTGACCCAGAGAGGTTAAATGATGGTTCAGGTCACACAGGCTGTGAGCAGTAAGTACACTCGAATTTGAACCAAGCATAACGTGACTTAACCCCTTTTCCCATGTTGCCTGGCTCCTGCCCCCAGATAACAGGGCATATGGTTCGAAACCACAGTGACATATTGCCTACATGTTTAGTCACCTCTCTGGTGGCCTATGGGCCTGACTTCTGCCTGCCTGCCTCCTTGTCTTTCACTGGCCCATTGACAAGGTTGCACGGTAGCCAAGCTGCAGTCTTCCTTGCAAGGACCGTTCTGTGGCAGAGAATGGGTGGCTTGAGGAGACAGTGGTGTGGGTAGACCACTTGCCTCAGCCCATGGGGCCTGATGTGTGGAGCCCAGCGGCTTAGTCATAGTCACATCTGTACCTGTCTGAGGTCCTCACTCTGTGGTCCTGCTGACCCCTGAGAACTGCCTTGGTCATGGAGGAAGGCTCTTCTCAGACACAGCCTGCTGTAGTTTATCAGGAGGGATGGGTTGTTCAGTGTGCACCTCAGCAACCACACCTGTAAGGTTTCACCCTTACATCATCAGACATCTATTCTTCTGTTGTTAGCGTCTTTGTGTCCACTCTTCCCCTCCACACCTCAGACCTCTGTGTCTCTTTGCTTCTCCATCCATCTCTGCTAATGCCATCTTCCACTTTATCTCCGTCTATTATGTCTTTCCTGTTTCATTTTATGAACTTATGCTTGATAACTGAATTCTCAATTAGCAGGAGACTGAAAGCCACTTAAGTGTATGGGATACTGAATTAAGCTTTATATTTAATATAGTGTTGACCTAAGTACTGATAGAGCTATAGAATGGAATAATTCTACATCCAGCAAATATCTGAGCATCGGTGTTGGCAGGTACCACGTTAGCATGGTAATTACAGGTACTGATGGTAAACTAAACGTACACACTTAAGCTCCTTTTCTTCCCTGCCAAATGCCACCGAAGTGACATCGGAAGTATATAAGTAGAAACAAATCTATAGTGCATGGGGGTGGGGGGACCGTTGAGCTGGGAGGCGTGTGCCAGGGGCTGTCATGTCGCCAGTGGTTCTCCAGCCTTAAGAATAAGCATGGACAAAGCACGCCAGATGTGAGATAAATCAACTGCTTGAGATCAGCTTATCAGATGAGAAATCAGAAAACAGATGACAGCTTTCAAAAAGTTAAAACCTAAAGCTTGCTTTATTTATAACCGGAAATAAACATGAAGTACGGGGCAGGGGGAGGGGCAGCTCCAGAGCTCTGCTGGTGGGATAGGAAGTTGAAGAAAATAAACTTAGCACGTGGCCCAGTAGCTCCACTCCACACAGAAGATTTGTTTATGAACGTGTAGCAATGGGGCTCCCCCACCCCAATAATAGCCCCAAACTGGAACTAGCTCAATGTCCAGTGAGTTTACTCAGAAATGCAGGAGATGAATTGTTGATGCGCCGAACCACATGAATGAGTCCAAAAGGTGATGTGAACAGACACCGTGACCAATGCAAGTTTTATAAAAGACAACATTTAATTGGGGCTGGCTTACAGGTTCATTGTCATCAAGGCATGGCAGCATCCAGGCAGGCATGGTGCAGGAGGAGCTGAGAGTTCCTCGTCTTTATCCAAAGGAAGCCAGGAAGAGACTGGGCATCCTCAGGCATCTAGGGGGAAGATCTCCAAGCCCATCCCCACAGTGACACACTTCCTCCAACAAGGCCACACCTTCTAATAGTGCCACTCCCTGGGAAGAGCACATGCAAACCATCACAGGGGCTTCATTAGCGAAGCCAGGCACAGAGGCCACAAACTGTGTGCTCACATTTTTACAAAACTGTACAGAAAGCGGAACAGAGAGCACAAGGCACTGGTTTCCAGAGCTCCAGATGCAGGGAGGTGACACAGGAAGTGCACAGGGATGTGAACAGGCAATGGTGGAAGCATCCTGTACCTCGAGTGTGATGGCGGCTCGTAACTGTGGTTTGCTATGAGCCATTATTTATTGTTGGATTCTGTTTATGTAACTAATGCCTCAATCAACCTGACTTTCAAATGGTGGAAAAATCAGAAAAGGTATCCATCCCCCTAAACAGCATAGGATGCTATAAAGGCAGAGAGTAAGAAAAAATAAAGGCTGGGGAGTTGGCTCAGCCAGTAAAATGCTTGCTCTGCAAGCCCGGGGACCTGAGTATCACATACAAAAGCTGGCCATGGTCACTGGTCAATGGCAGCACTGCCATTTCCTGCGTCTTATGCTTGCCTTTGGACTGGTGTCACATTGCCAGCACTCCCAGGACACTACCTTGCTGACTCACTCTCAAGATCTTATGCCTTCTCAGCCCCTGGTATCAACTCTGCACATCCTCTGTCAGAGAACCCCGCCTCAACCAGAAGACCTGGGCCACCCAACAGCTCACTAAGCTTAAGTGAGACAGAAGAATATGTCACCCCACTAAAGCCAACTCTGATTCTGTTCAAGGATCCTTCACTAGGAGTGTTCCCATAATCCTTGGTAAATTCATTGCTTTAAATCATGACTGGCAAAGCAAAATAATAGCAAAAGACAAAGTGAAAAGCAAATGCAGAGCAAAGACACAGAAAGGGTCAGGGAGAGTGGGTGTGGGGCTGCACTCCTGCTATTGCACACCTAGGACTGCACACCTGAACTGCACTCCTGGGGCTGCACTCCTGCTATTGCACACCTAGGACTGCACACCTGAACTGCACTCCTGGGGCTGCACTCCTGCTATTGCACACCTAGGACTGCACACCTGAACTGCACTCCTGGGGCTGCACTCCTGCTATTGCACACCTAGGACTGCACACCTGAACTGCACTCCTGGGGCTGCACACCTGCTATTGCACACCTAGGACTGCACACCTGAACTGCACTCCTGGGGCTGCACACCTGCTATTGCACACCTAGGACTGCACACCTGAACTGCACTCCTGGGGCTGCACTCCTGCTATTGCACACCTAGGACTGCACACCTGAACTGCACTCCTGGGGCTGCACTCCTGCTATTGCACACCTAGGACTGCACACCTGAACTGCACTCCTGGGGCTGCACTCCTGCTATTGCACACCTAGGACTGCACACCTGAACTGCACTCCTGGGGCTGCACTCCTGCTATTGCACACCTGGAACTGCACACCTGAACTGCACTCCTGGGGCTGCACACCTGCTATTGCACACCTAGGACTGCACACCTGAACTGCACTCCTGGGGCTGCACTCCTGCTATTGCACACCTAGGACTGCACACCTGAACTGCACTCCTGGGGCTGCACTCCTGCTATTGCACACCTAGGACTGCACACCTGAACTGCACTCCTGGGGCTGCACTCCTGCTATTGCACACCTGGAACTGCACACCTGAACTGCACTCCTGGGGCTGCACTCCTGCTATTGCACACCTAGGACTGCACACCTGAACTGCACTCCTGGGGCTGCACTCCTGCTATTGCACACCTGGAACTGCACACCTGAACTGCACTCCTGGGGCTGCACACCTGCTATTGCACACCTAGGACTGCACACCTGAACTGCACTCCTGGGGCTGCACTCCTGCTATTGCACACCTGGGACTGCACACCTGAACTGCACTCCTGGGGCTGCACTCCTGCTATTGCACACCTAGGACTGCACACCTGAACTGCACTCCTGGGGCTGCACACCTGCTATTGCACACCTGGGACTGCACACCTGAACTGCACTCCTGGGGCTGCACACCTGCTATTGCACACCTGGGACTGCACACCTGAACTGCACTCCTGGGGCTGCACACCTGCTATTGCACACCTGGAACTGCACACCTGAACTGCACTCCTGGGGCTGCACACCTGCTATTGCACACCTAGGACTGTACACCTGAACTGCACTCCTGGGGCTGCACACCTGCTATTGTACACCTAGGACTGCACACCTGAACTGCACTCCTGGGGCTGCACACCTGCTATTGCACACCTAGGACTGTACACCTGAACTGCACTCCTGGGGCTGCACACCTGCTATTGCACACCTAGGACTGCACACCTGAACTGCACTCCTGGGGCTGCACACCTGCTATTGCACACCTAGGACTGCACACCTGAACTGCACTCCTGGGGCTGCACACCTGCTATTGCACACCTGGAACTGCACACCTGAACTGCACTCCTGGGGCTGCACACCTGCTATTGCACACCTAGGACTGCACACCTGAACTGCACTCCTGGGGCTGCACACCTGCTATTGCACACCTAGGACTGCACACCTGAACTGCACTCCTGGGGCTGCACACCTGCTATTGCACACCTAGGACTGCACACCTGAACTGCACTCCTGGGGCTGCACACCTGCTATTGCACACCTAGGACTGCACACCTGAACTGCACTCCTGGGGCTGCACACCTGCTATTGCACACCTAGGACTGCACACCTGAACTGCACTCCTGGGGCTGCACACCTGCTATTGCACACCTGAACTGCACTCCTGGGGCTGCACACCTGCTATTGTACACCTAGGACTGCACACCTGAACTGCACTCCTGGGGCTGCACACCTACTATTGTACACCTAGGACTGCACACCTGAACTGCACTCCTGGGGCTGCACACCTGAACTGCACTCCTGGGGCTGCACACCTGCTATTGCACATGTGGAACTGCACACCTGGGGCTGCACACCTGCTATTGCACACCTAGGACTGCACACCTGAACTGCACTCCTGGGGCTGCACACCTGCTATTGCACATGTGGAACTGCACACCTGAACTGCACACCTGGGGCTGCACACCTGCTATTGCACACCTAGGACTGCACACCTGAACTGCACTCCTGGGGCTGCACACCTGCTATTGCACATGTGGAACTGCACACCTGAACTGCACACCTGGGGCTGCACACCTGCTATTGCACACCTAGGACTGCACACCTGAACTGCACTCCTGGGGCTGCACACCTGCTATTGTACACCTAGGACTGCACACCTGAACTGCACTCCTGGGGCTGCACACCTGCTATTGCACACCTAGGACTGCACACCTGAACTGCACTCCTGGGGCTGCACACCTGCTATTGCACACCTAGGACTGCACACCTGAACTGCACTCCTGGGGCTGCACACCTGCTATTGCACACCTGAACTGCACTCCTGGGGCTGCACACCTGCTATTGTACACCTAGGACTGCACACCTGAACTGCACTCCTGGGGCTGCACACCTACTATTGTACACCTAGGACTGCACACCTGAACTGCACTCCTGGGGCTGCACACCTGAACTGCACTCCTGGGGCTGCACACCTGCTATTGCACATGTGGAACTGCACACCTGGGGCTGCACACCTGCTATTGCACACCTAGGACTGCACACCTGAACTGCACTCCTGGGGCTGCACACCTGCTATTGCACATGTGGAACTGCACACCTGAACTGCACTCCTGGGGCTGCACACCTGCTATTGCACACCTAGGACTGCACACCTGAACTACACTCCTGGGGCTGCACACCTGCTATTGTACACCTAGGACTGCACACCTGAACTGCACTCCTGGGGCTGCACACCTGCTGTTGCACACCTGGGACTGCAGCAGTCAGAGTGGTAGGATCACTACGTTTGAAGTCAGCCTGAGCTATACATTGAGTTTTAAGCCAGCCTGGGCTGCTACAGAGCAAGAACATGTCTCAGTGTCCTCCCTGCCCCCAAAAGAATCTTAAGTGAAAAATGGAGAGGAAAAGCAACATACCAGAGAGAACAGTGTCCACTAGACAGTCTGGACTGTAGGGAGAATGGTGACCTCACAGTACAATGGGAAATCAAGAGGTTAAGAGATGGACTAGAGAGTTAGACTGAAAATTTACAAACAAAATAGATTTACAAGTGAATTCTTACTTGCAGAAGACCAGAATTATTTTCCCAGCCCCTAAATCAAGTAGCTCACAACTGCCTGTACCACTAGAGGGTCAACTGCTTCTGGCCTCTGTGGTTATCTATAATCATACACACACACACACACACACTTAAATCCTTAAAAAAAGGTGGAGACCACTGGGCAGTGGTGGTACATGCCTTTAATCCCAGCACTTGGGAGGCAGAGGCAGGTGAAATTTTCTGAGTTCGAGGCCAGCCTGGTCTACAGAGTGAGTTCCAGGACAGCCAGGGCTACACAGAGAAACCCTGTCTCGAAAAGCCCCCCCCCAAAAAAAAGTGGAGACCAATTGAGGAAGACACTATATCAATATCTGGTGTCCACACACAAGCACCAGCACATACATACAAATGTACATGTATACATTATGCCCCCACACAAAATAAAAAGCAGAAAATAAAAATGGCAGCCAATGGCTGGGAGGCCCAGCGTGGTGCTGGAGTATTTGGTTAGCCTGCATGCACCCAGCTCTGAGCTCAATTGCCTGTGATGGAAAGAAAACCACGGCAGGAGAACAAGCACCTGGGAGTGGCAGTGAGCTAAAGCCTTTCCAGGCATTTGCGGACAGACCAGAAACCTCTGCGATCTTGAACGGTGATTGTTCTGTGTAATGGGCTTCCAGGAGCAAGAAATAGTTGGATTGACCAAACAGTTTGATGATTGAAAACCCGGGACCACAGCTTCTCAAGTCAGTCAGCAAGAAGAGAATGGCACTTAGGAACCCAAGGCAGGAGGATTGCTATGGGTCCCAGGCTAGCCTGGGACACATAATACATTTTAGGCTGTCCTGGGTTACATTGTGAGTCACTATCTTAAAAAGAAAAAAAAAAGTCAGCTAAGCTTGGTGGCACACACCTTTAATCTCAGCAGGTGGATCTCTGAGTTCCAGGCCAGCTTAGTCTATGTACACAGTGAATCCCAGGCCAGGCTGCTGAGCTGACCATGTTAACGTGTCTGCTCCAGTTCACTCCCGTGAGTATGTACTGGCCCACGAAACAAGTGACCTGCAAAGACTTGTGTCTCCATTAAAGTTGAATAGTAAGAGGCCTTTTATTTCCTGAAACTCAACACAATATGGTGGACACTGAGCCCAGGAAAGAGCCGGGAGGAACCTGTAAGTGATGGGTGGCTGGCTGACCCCAAGGTGAATCCGAGGATCTCTGGGCAGCTCTGAGAAGGGCTTGGTTGACAAGAGCATTCTCTTTTCTACCTGGGCTCAGCTGACCTTGCTTCTGAGCCATATCTTTTATGGCTAAGTCCCTTTCTGATCCCCCAGTCAAGTGAGGTACAGGCAGCTGCTTAGAACCGAGCACTGCAGGATTCTCCAGCCAGAAGACAGGAGCCACAATCTCTCCTGTCACTTCTGCTGCTTTGGAAGGAGACACCTGGGTCAGGCGAGACTGCACAGCTCCTCAGATGTCCTGTGTGGGTAGCAGACTGCAGAGACCGGACTCAGAATCTGGTGAACGTCGCGGTGTGGATCTGGGTTGAGATCTGGACAAAGTGGGTTCTGAGGCCTGAGGAGTCAGGGGCCTCCAGGCTCAAACTGAGGGCGGCTCAACTACAGACCACTCCACTCCTTCTGCAACCCAAAGCCAGCTCAGCTCAGGGCTGCCAATCACAGAAAGGGTCCATCATCGTCCCTCGAAATGGGCTGTGACTTGTTCCAGAGTCCTGCCTTTAGTCTCCGGGACAAAGGTCAGGGTGAAAAGGACACTGAGGATACAGAAGGCAGCGGTGAGCCAGAAGGCACCATAGGGTCTGAGGATCTCCTGCAGAGAGAGGAAACACAAATGTGGAGGTAGCCAGAGGACAGGGGGCCCCCACACAATCCAGGGGCACCCTGACTGCTGCCTGCCCTGACAGGCCTATCATGTCTCTGGAGACTCAGGTCTGTAGGGACTAGATCAACACTACCCAAGGTGATGTGTGCCTGGGAAACCGAGGTTCATGGGAATGTCGTGACTGCCCTGAGATCAGCAATGTCAAGGGACAGCTAGGTTCCTGTCCCTGGCCAGCTCAGGCTGGCTGCTATTACTCCTATCCCTGCGCCTTTGGCCCTGCCTTCCAGTGTCCCATGCTGAGTTCTCTGTGTGATGACGAAAGGGGAACTGTCACTCTTGAGAGAGGGTGGGGTCATGGGGTGGGGGTAAGTCCGTGACCCTGCAAAGTCCCCATTCCTCAGTTCCCTGTGGGAGAGGACACCAGGTGACCCTTCTGTTCTCAGTCTCTTTGACAGGGTGCTGGCCTGGGTCACTGTTGGGTTTGTCTCCTTTCTAGGCTTCTTTCCCAGGTCCTTTGCTGTCTGTCCCCTCTCACATGCCACAGTGGGTCTCTGCTTGCCTTCCTCTGGGCACCCTGTCCGCCTGAGCATGTCTCTGGCTAGGTGGATATACATGCCACCCACTGCCTTCTTGGCACCTGTCATGAGATGGACCCTGTTCAACTCAGTCGCTGCTATCTCTGAAGCCTTGAATAGACCTGGGCATGGCACATACCAGGAGATCTGTAGGGCCCCTGTGATGGAACAGATGGCATGATCATCTGCCCAGAACCTCTCTAGTGGCTGGGAAGCCAGCGGGCTCGAGCCTCAGCTAACACAAGAGGGTTATGAGAGGGAAATAAAGAACTGAATGGAACGGTCACACTCTCCATGTGTGAGGAAGGTATGCTCACCCCACACAGACTTAAGACTTAGGGGATCACAGACCAGGTTTATTGTTTTGTCTAGCCTCTGGCTCCATGTCACCCCTGAGATGGCAGTGCTCCAGGCATGAGGCGACCTCAGTCTATATTCAAGGCCATGGACATGGAATCTCTGGCTGACAATATGGGGAAGGCATGGGCCTGCACTCACCGTGACGCTGCTAAAGTCTTTGGTCACCAGAAAGGCCATGAACCAGTTGGTGAGGACACAAACGCCGGTAGCCACACCCTTGACATGCAGAGGGAAGATCTCTGACATGAGGAGCCAGGGGACGGGTCCCCAGCCTACCGCAAAGCCTGTGGGAGCAAGGCAGTGTTATAGCATACATGCTGGGCTCGGCCTTAGGGGTCCTATCAGCTTTCAACCCTGCTGGGAGGCCTGGGACAGCCCCTTCCCTTTTAGGTATCAGGACAAGGATGGGACCTGCTTGCAAGCTGTCATGGAGATTATGTGAAAGGGTTTAGCTCAGTGCCCAGCACATGGTTAGAGCCATTAGCACAGAAGTCATGCTCCTAGGGGGCAGAGGGGTAAAATCAAGTAAAACTAGATTTGAAGCCGAGTGCTACAGAACTTGGCATGGTGGGTTAGAGGGACAACACCCTCCACCAGTCTCCCACGAGTCCCTCTTTACCAGCGATGAAGAGGCACATGCTGCCTACAGCCAGCCAGGCCAGCCCCACGTGGACGTCACCGGGTTCCGCCCAGATGGGCACCAGGAGGCCTACGTGGGAGGAGTTGCTGGGGACACTCTGGGTCAGTTTGAAGTAGGTACCAAAGGCACTCATGCTGAATACCATGATCACACCTGCAGGCAAGGGCTCAGGCTAGACAGGACGCTGGGGACACGGCAGCACCCAGTACTTAGAGGGCAGCGTGGCTCCCTGAGAGAGACATGCCAGGTGCGTCAGTCTTGCACAGAAGCCCCTGACTGGCCGGGACTCCTACCCCGCTTTCGGACCTCAGACCTCAGCAAATGCTGGGAAGTTCCTGAGGGAGCAGCAACAGCAGGGTCCAACCCCACAGGGGGCTTCACAGCTGCCAGGGGCACCATGGATGTGTAGGCCCGAGCTACTGCCCAGGACCTGATGTCACCACAGCCCTTTACCCATTTCAGAGTAGGAAACAGGAGCTTGGAACAGTCATTTGCTCAAAAGAACCAGTCATTACATATCACCTCCCTGGCCCTGTCTCCCCATCAGGCCTCACCCGACAGGGCCAGAAGCAGCCTTCGTCCTGCTCTGTCCATGATGAGGGCCGCCACAGCAGTGAACAGGACCTGGATGATGCCCACAGTGACCGAGGCCAGGCTGCTGTCCTGGGGGAGGGGAGAAGCTAGTCAGCTAGAGAGAGGCAAGTCCTTCCCTCCCACTCTGGCTGAGCTGTGTTAAAAAGCCCTGGGCTTCAGGAGGCTAACTCACACATGTGGCATGAGACAAGCTGAGGAGAAGCCTCTTACCTTGAACTTGGCCTCCTCAAAGATGCTGTTGGCATAGAACATGATGGCATTGACCCCTGACAGCTGCTGGAAGACCATGAGGGAAATGCCGATGATGAGGGGCTTGTAGACGCCAGGGCGCCTCAGTAGGGCCAGCCGGAAGCCCTGTCACAAAGATGGCCTGTCAGTGCTTGGACCCTTCGGTGAGCCCAGAAGCCTGACCCAAGGACCCTTTGGTGGAACGGACTGAGCCTCGTTGTCCCTACCCCACCAGTGGCCTTGGGTATGCAAACAGGCCCCTGCAGCCACCTCCTGTGGGAGGGGAGTTATGAGGGCCTGCACACTCCAGCACCTGGGTAGCAAATCCTACTCCCCGAGAGCCAAGCACGCATGTGTACTCAGGGCTGGCCTCCCGCAGCCATGCACACAGATCTCAGCACTACCAGGTGATGGTGAGGGCTAGCTCAAGATGAAGGCACCAAGACTCAGAGATGGCCAGGCCACACAGCTGCAGTGTCTGCGTGCTCCTGCCCCTGAGGTCTCCCCTGCCTATGGTTCCCATTCAATCTCAGCCCTCACCCATTTCCTCTCGCAGGCCTGGCCTTTCACTTGTTGGGGGATAATACGAACTAAAGTGGGGCTCCACCTGACCCCACCTGCTCAGATAGCACTGGTCCTCGCTGAGGGTGTGTGTGTGTGGGGGGGGGTGGTGGTGCTGCCACTCAGGTGTGTGGCCTTGGGAACAGGCTCTACATTCTGCCCTGTTCTCAGCCTCTCACCTGGTGCTCAGCCCCAACAGGGGGCTCTTCCCAGCCCTCCTCAGAGCCCCACAGGAAGCGCAGGGCAGCCATGGCCTCCTGGTACTGGTGTTGAGTCAGGAGGAAGTGTGGGGTCTCGGGCATGAAGCACATGAGTAGCAGCATGAGGGTGGGGGGCACACAGCCCAGCACGGCCAGCCAGCGCCACTCTAGGACCCAGCCTGCAAAGACAGATGTCAGAGCCAGGGTGAGCCAGACTAGCTCCCCTGCAAGCCCCGGGACTCACTCCAGTGGTAGGCATCTCACTGCCTCTGCCCACATGTTGGTTAAAGAAACAATTGCTACTAGGACTGGACTGTTCCATCTGGACATTAGGTGACATCTTTTAAGGGAAATACAGATGGACTGCACAGAAGATGTAAAATTATAACAGCTGAAAGATGCTCCTTAACAAGCCATGTCTTGTAGCCATGGTAACATGTCATAATGCACATCAGTAGACATGCTAGGGTAAGCCAAATGCTGTATGTACTCTGTCATGCCCAATGCTGCAAAATACTTGACAACAGTTAGAAATGACTGCTACTGCTTTGATGTACTTGCTACATTATACTTTAAAATTTTTAATTTGTGTGTGTGTGTGTGTGTGAGCGTGGAAGTCAGAGGAGGGCATCCACTGGGTGTAGTATCACTGTCCGCCTTACTCCCTAGACTGGGGCATTCCACTGAATCTGGAGTTAGGCTAGTGAACAGCAGGCCCCAGCATCATCATGTCTCTACCTGACCATGGTGCTGGAGTTACAGGAACTCATGACCACACTTAGCCTTTTATGTGGGTGCTGAGCTTTGAACTCAGGCCTCAGGCTTGGGCAGCAAGCTCTTCTACATGCTCAACTATTTCCCAAACCTTATGTTATACTCATATAATTTTGTCTTTTAAATTTCATTATATTATCCAACTATCCTGTGCATGGTGGCTTGAATGAGAATGGCCCCCACATGCTCATGTTAGAGCACCTGGTCCCCAGTTGGTGGAACGGTTTGGGAAGGACTGGTATAGCCTTACTGGAGGTGTGCCAGCCTACTGTCCGTGGACTGAGATGTGCGCTCTCAGCTACTGCTCCAGCACTGTGCCTGCCTGCCTGCTGCGGTCCCCCTACCGTGGGGATCCAGAGGCCATGGATCCTCTGGAGCTACAAGTCCCAAATTAAATGTTTATGTTTAGCCGGGCGGTGGTGGCGCACGCCTTTAATCCCAGCACTTGGGAGGCAGAGGCAGGAGGATTTCTGAGTTCGAGGCCAGCCTGGTCTACAAAGTGAGTTCCAGGATAGCCAGGGCTACACAGAGAAACCCTGTCTCGGAAAATCAAAAAAAAAATGTTTATGTTTATAAATGGCCTTGGATCGTGGTGTCTTGCCCCAGCAGTAGAACAGTAACTAGATGAGAGTCCGTAGGTGCACCGGCATCTGTGTAACAGCACTCATGTGGAGGTCAGAGGTCAGCCTGTGTGAGTCTGTTCACTTCAGCAGTAAGGTAGCTTATAGCTGTTCCACAAAGTCTAGAGACTGAGGCACTACTGTTCCCACCATGTGACTTTTTGCTGTCACAGCTAACTCTAGCAGTGGGTCAAAAGGACACCGTGGGATCAATGCAAGGCAGTATGAAGCCACACTGGACATAACACTGTGGCCGACAGACACCGACTATCTCCACACCAAGACGACAACATCTGTGCCCTAGTAGGGGCTCTGGTTCCCTGTAGGGTTCCTAAGGCAGCCGCTGCTGAGGAAACACTGAAGAGCCAGGACAATAAGGGAGTTAAAACTGAGAGACGGGGACCTGGGTAAGGTCCACTGTGAAGAGCTGGTATGTACACCGCTCTGGGTGAAGTCTGTCAGTGCCCCCGACCCCGCTCTCACCGGGGATGTATTATCAGGCACTTTTCATAGCTACTAATCAATCCCCTGGCCCTAACAGATCCCTAACATCCCCTGGAGCTGTGGGATGGGAAGGAAGCTGGGGGAGTGGTGGGGAAGCCCAGCAGGTGGCGGTGTCAGGCCCCTCCTTCCACCTACACCTAATGAGATACTACAGGATATTAGTTTATTGTACCTGAAAACCCAATTGTTAGCAAAATTATAATAAAAAGGCTAGTTTGTCAGATGCAGCTGGATGTGTCCTGAAGATGGCAGTTTGGGTGTGTTTCTGAGCGCCTCCATAGGTAAGAATGCTAAAGAATGGAAAGATCCTGCTTATTTTAAGGCAAATTGCTTGGGAGAAGTCTTGTGGTCTTTGCTCTATAAAGCAGGGTCAGTGGACAGCCTTGGGCTACCCACCCCACCTTAAAGGTGAAATAGTTCAGCCCCTACTGGCTCAGCCTAGTCATGAAGGTGCCAAGGGTACAGGGGAGGAGCTAGAGACTTCTTGTATAGCACTCGGACCTTTGAGAAAGATCTCTCTCCCTGGCTCTCGCTTTTTCTTTTGGCTTGGAAGAACTTCATGGAAAGAGCTCCAGATAAGAGACAGAGATTCTCTCTTGGGGCTTGCAAGAGCCCCAGAGAAGCAGCTGGCAGGACACAGGTAAATCAGTATTCCAGGAAGGAGAGCTTAGGAGTCCTCTGGGGCTTGGAGGAGCTCAAGGGGAAGGTAGACCAGTGGTGTAGAATGACAGGTAGAAAGAGATTCCTAAAGAGCGAGCAGTTTAGTTGTAGGCTTATAAATAGACATTTTGTACATAGTTCGGAAAATAAAATCACCTCACTGAGCTAGCAGGTTTTTACCTCGGTTCACACCTCCTGTGTCTTTTACTGGTATAAATATTTGTTAAACTTAAAGGAATAAATATTACAAGGAGACAATTTCTGAAGCCTCACCAGGCCACCAACTCTGCCCCTCATTTTTGGGAAACAGCTTCCTTTATGTGACATTCTGCTGAGAACCCAGTGACAGCTTGCAGAAACTCAGTTCCCCAAGTGACTGAGCTAAAGTGTCTCCCTATACCCCACCCCTCCTTGCACTGGAACCTTCTACTGAGTCCTTCCACAGTGTGGTGGGATTCTGGACAGAGAAAGTCACCTGCTCTAGTTCTTCCTGGCCCCGGGTTACCACGACCCCCACTCCCACCCCCACCCCAGTGTGACTGAGGACCTGGCCCCTTGGTCAGCAGCACCAGGCAAACTCTTGCCCTCTATGAACCTCTATGAACCTCAGTTTCTGGAGTGACCGCATAGCCTCTAATAGGGATCAAAAGAGCACGCAAATCTACCTGCCACGTAGGCCAAGAGGATGCCAGTGACAACCATCAGCTGCACACAGGAGCCGAGCAGTCCTCGGACGGCTGGGTAGGCAATTTCCGAGATATAGACCTATTGGCGGTTAAGGTGAGACTTTACATGGCTCTTTTAAAGGAAAGGTTTAACTACCGCTATAGGTCAGCAGAGTGCCCCTCCCCATTTCCTGCAGATTTTTAAAGAGGATTGTGGGTAATGGTTTGCGGCTATGGTCGTGAGCACTGAGAGTGAGAGAAAGAGAGAGAGAGAGAGAGAGAGAGAGAGAGAGAGAGAGAGAGAGAGAGAGAGAGAGAGGAGTGGGGCGTTTCCCTACACTCGATTTATTTATTTATTTATTTATTTATTTATTTATTTGAGATAGAGTTTCTAGAAGCTGAGGCTAACCTCCTGCGCTGAGGATAACCATGAATTCCTAATCTTCATGTATTTACCCCTCAAGTTAGGGGATTACAGGCACATGCCACCAGGCCCAGCTCAGTACACATTTAATATGCAATGATGTGAGTTAGAACAACACACTTCCCCCTTGCTACTCAGGACACTGAAAGTGTCCCTGTTCTGCCTAATCCTACCAGGGGTGCCATCACTTCTAATCTTGGAGTCACTAGGCATTATCCATACATACTTCTAGATTATTCCATACTTTATGCCCTAGTTAAAAAAACCAAACCAAATAAAACAAAACCCTGCAGATCTCCAGTCTCCTTTCCTCTAGCTCCTTCACACCTCCAACAGATGAAGAGGATAAGCAGGAGGCCACGGAGGTGAGGGAGGGATGGGCGGTCATCCAAGTGTGTGACCACAGGTTGCTGGTGATCCTCACTTACTAGGGTCTAAATCTTTCCAGACACTATTCTTGGACCAGCAGTTTCCTGGGCAAAGGCCGCAACCGCCTCAGGACTAGGCCTTACTTTACAGGGGAGCAAACTGAGGTTGGGAGAGAAGCCTGTGTCCAGGTAAGTGATCCCGATGCGGGGGCTGCAAAGTATAGTAGCCTTCGGGCAAGCAGTGAAAGGAGCCAGCTGCCTATCCCAGGGACAAACCAGAACAGAACTGACCAGTTAACACGAAAACAGTATTCCAGTTATCACTGCTAAGCAAACAGGGACACCACCATTAGTAGAGTAAAAGAGCAATGAGGAATAGCTTTACTGCTGACCAGGTGCCCCCCGCCTGGCAAAGGTAATCTAGGAGGCCCAAACCACTCACCGGTGCCACTAGTGAGGCGACTCCGCAGGCTAGGCCGGTGAGGAGGCGGCCTCCGAGCAGCATCCATACGTCCCAGGCCGCGGTGATGACGGCAAAGCCGGTCACGAAGGGCACGGTGCAGAGCAGGAGGCTTAGTTTGCGCCCTGCACGGTCCAGGAGCCAGCCGCCTAGTACTCCCCCTGCCGCAGCGCCCAGGGTCACGATGGCCTGGGGACCCGAAAGGACTGAAGAGGAGGCCACCAGGGACCATGGCCCACGATCCCTCCACCCCACGCCCCGCAGCCTCAGAGGAAAAAGAATGAGGAGGACCCTGGGGTGCTGCAGAGAGTGGGGGACCCGGGGCTCCCCAGCGGGCTCACCCCGAACCAGGAGGCCGCACTGTCTCCGAGGCGCAGGGCCGGGGGTGCGGTGCGCCGCAGGCTGGGGATGGCAGGGGAGCTGTAGCCGAGCGCGAAGCCGAAGCTGAGGGGCCCCAGAGCGGCGGCGAAGGTAGCGAGGAAGACGCGGCGGCCGCGGGGAGCCCTGCGGGTACAAGGCGGGGCGTGAGCGGTGTCGCCGGGCGTGAGAGAGTGGTCGCGGCCCCTGGGAGTCCGCACCTGGCTTCCGGTGGCCGCAAGAGCGGCTGCGTCTCCTGGGGGTCCTCAGGCGACATGTCAGCAGGGTCTGACCCGCGAACTGTCGCGGCTCGGGCTAGCAGGGCCGCTGCGGGAGTGACCAATGGGACGCTAGAACCCGGCCTCCAATCAGAGCTGGCCAATGGAAGCACAGAGCCCGTTGCAAAGCTCAATGGAGCTGAACTACGCCCGGCGACCCAAGTATTGGTTGGCAGAGAGTTGGATCACCGGACCCGGGCACGATTGTCCAATTGGAGTGTGGTGTGAGTCTGAAGGCGTGGCCCATCAGTTCTGAGCTTGCCAATGAGAATAGAGAAGATTGTTTGGGTGTTTTTTTTTTTTTCTTTCTCTCTTACCATCTATGGGGGGCGTGTATGTGTGTGTGTGTGTGGGGGGGGTGGGTGGGCAGAGGTGACAGTGTGTCTGTGTAAGTCCGAAGTAAGCTTTCCCGAGTTTATTTTTTCCTTCCACCAAGTGGATTCTCCGGATATAACGGAGGTGGTCAAGCCTGGGGGCGAATACAACACCTTTACAACCAAGAGTCATCTCGCTGCCCCTGGTTTGGTGGTTTCTTTTGCTTTTATTTTACACGTTATTTGTATGTTTACGTGTGTGTGTGTGTGTGTGTGTGTGTGTGTGTGTGTGTGTGCTCATGCGCGCGCGAGTCCCATGCATGCCTGGTGCTTGTGGAGCACAGAAAGCGTCATCAGATCTCTCGGAACTGGCGTTAGAGACTGTTGTGAGCCTTCATGTGTGTGCATGCTTGAGACCTGGACCTGAGCCCTCTGCAGGAACAAATGTTTCTAAGCACCGAACCATCCTTTATATTTTTACTTTTATTTTATTTTTAATTTTTGTATGGAGTTGTCTTTAAATCTAACCTCCGCTAATGAGGGTGGTAGTGGGTTGGCGCTGGAGCACCTTGGCTCAGAAGACTTCCCACATTTACTACCCACAATTCTCTGGAATAGGTTCCTCCCCAACCTTGACTTCTGCTTCAAAGAGCCTCAGGGTGAAAAGACTCCAAGAAAACTGTCTTGGGCCACCTGTTCTTATCCTTGGACTTTCTGACATTGACCTGGTACTTCTGGTGGCAGCTCACCTTCATCATGAGTGCTACAAAGTCTAGGATCCTGAGATGGTTTACTGACTGGTTTTTGTGTCAACTTTACACAGGATGGAGTTATCACAGAGAAAGGAGCTTCAGGTGAGGAAATGCCTTCATAAGATCCAATTGTAGGGCTGGAGAGATGGCTCAGTGGTTAAGAGCACTGACTGCTCTCCCGAAGGTCCTGAGTTCAAATCCCAGCAACCACATGGTGGCTCACTACCATCCGTAATGAGATCTGACGCCCTCTTCTGGTGTGTCTGAAGACTGCTACAGTGTACTTACATATAATAATAAATCTTTAAAAGAAAAAGATCCAATTGTAAGACATTTTCTCAATTAGTGAGCAAGGGGGGAGAGCCCCTTGTGAGTGGTACCATCTCTGGGCTGGTGGTCTTGAGTTCTATAAGAAAGCAAGCTGAGCAAGCTAGAGCAAGCAAGCCAGTATGAAACATCCCTCCATGGTCTCTGCATCAGCTCCTGCTTCCTGACCTGCTTGAGTTCCAGTCCTGACTTCCTTTGGTGATGAACAGCAGTGTGGAAGTGTAAGCTCAATAAACCCTTTCCTCCCCAACTTGCTTCTTGGTCATGATGTTTTGTGCAGAAATAGAAACCCTGACTAAGACAGATGGTGAGGACCTTGTCAGAGAAGGTCCCCCATTCCAGAAATAAGACAGAGTGGAACTTAGTGATTTCCTTGTTCCCTGGTTGCCCCTTGATAATACCAAGCCTTGGCATTATCTTAATTATCTCTTTCTCTTTCTCCCAAGCAGAGTCTCCTTGTGGTTGTGTGCCTACACTGCTCTGCTTAATCGCTAACACTTTGTGGCAGCTTCAGTGGTACGGTTGTAATTCTAGAAAGAACCAGTGAGAGGCGCCTAGTTCCTCTCTGTGCCTGGGTGTCTTCATCTCTAGAGAGTTGTGAGCAGGCTAAGCATTTAAATGCCTGTCAGTACAGTGGTTTTACATTACTGCAGCCACCCAATTGTAGCAACCAGCATTTTGAAATTTTGATCACAAGACTATCCTTAAAGGCAGGCAATCACCTGTTTGTGCTTCTACAAAGTCTCCTGCTTGGGTGATAGACTCTTATCACTGCTTTGGAATCACCTGCTCTTCTCTTTTTTTTATCCCCCAACCGGCATCAGCTCCTTTGGTTAGCAGGTTTCTGGTGTCTGCAGAGTAAAGGTCATGGATGAATTGCATCTAGACCGGGTACTTTGCACCTGAGCAATTGGCTCAGTAGAGTGGCTTGTATAGAAGGGATGCTCCTGTAAGCACAGCTAGCACCAGACTTCTGAGTCATGGATACCTATGAACCTCTGGCTAGTGGTATCCCTTCCCAAATTGGACCAGACATTGTCTCTAGAAAAGCTCACCACCCCTTCTATAAGCAAAGCAATACTAGCGTGGTGAGTCAGATCCTTCTCTTGCTTCCTCTGTACCTCTCATCCCCTTGTCTCTTATTTGGTCATAGGTGGCTTCATTGCTGTCCTTCTGGAAGAATACATACAGACTTGATTTTTTTCTGTTTCATCAAGATATAACAACAAAAACGACAGGAAAAACACAGATACGAGCTCATCAGTTTGTGTAATGGAAAAACCAGCTGCCAGGAGCCAGGCATGTGGCACTAGCCTGCCTCCCATTTAGCACTTGGAAGGTCCAGTGGGAGAATCAAGAGTTCAAGGCCAGCCCTGGCTCTATGAAACTGAACTTCTCTTCCCTAATCCTAAAACTAAATAAACCCCAGTCAACCCCAGCTGATGGGAAGCACTTAGTCTACCTTTGAGAGACACACAGGGCAGAGAGAGGCAGAATTTTCTGGGATTAAGAGAACACAAGGTCCAAATCATCGACCCTTGGAGTCTGTTTTCTTACCTTAAAAGCAGATGATATGTTCTGGAAGATGGCTTAGTTGGTATAACGCTTGCTTTGCAAGCATGGGGACCTGGGTTTGACCCTCTAGCATTCTTGCAAAAGCAGGTGTGGCAGGGCATGTCTGTGATGTCATCCCTGGGGTTCACTGGTCATCCAGCAGCCTAGCTTACCTGGTGAGCCCCTCCAGACCCTAGTGAAAGACCCTGTCTCAAAAATCAAAGTGCATGGATCTTGAGACCTCTATCCTCCAATATGTATCCCCACAAATCTCCAGCTTGACAAAGGCCAGAATAGACCTAAGAAATCTGTGGTGGGGTTGCGACACAGCGTGAAGTTGCCTCTAAAGTTAAGAGTCCAGGCACCTTCAGTCCCATGTATCACACTCAATTGTTGTACAGAAGGGGGAAGGGAAGGGAGTTCTCCCTGTGGCCTTCAAGGAGGAAGGAGCTAAAGCTCTAACCTCTGACACGTACCGTGACATCAGAGCTGCTTCCTTGTGGGCATGAAGGGGAGTCAGCTGCTAAACTGAAGATGACCTGTGACCTCTGGGGCAGTGCTGCTCTTTCTTTTATGTCTGTCTCAGTCCACATTATTTACTGCTCACTTTTCAGGAGGGAGCTAAGGTAGGTAGGAATTTTAAAAATCAGACTTTGCAGAGGACCTGGGTTGGGTTCCCAGTACCAGTTTGGGCAGCTCCCAAACGCTGGTAACTCTAACTCCAGGGGCTCTGAATGTTCTCTTTTGGCCTCATGTGCATATACACACAGGGACACACTACATACACATAATTTAAAAAATATTTTTTTTAATAAAAGATTTATTATGTATGCCTGCAGGCCAGAAGAGGGCACCAGAGCTCATTAGAGATGGTTATGAGCTACGGTGTGGTTTCTGAGAATTGAACTCAGAACTTCTGAAAGAGCAGATAGTATTCTTAACCTCTGAGCCATCTCTCCAGCCCATTAAAAAAGTCTTTTATAAAAACCTAACACTTATAAAACGAATTTTTGTAAGTGTATATGCATGTGTGTATGTGTGCCGTGTGCGCGCCTCTTGCCCTTGGAGGTCATAAGAAGTCATTGAATCTTCTGGAATTATAGTTACAAATGGTTGTGAGACACCATGTGAGTGTTGGGAATTAAACCAGGGTCTCTCTGGTGTGAATATGCTTGGCCCAGGGAGTGGCATTATTAGGAGGTGTGACCTTGTTGGAGGAAGTGTGTCACTGTGGGGGGGGGCTTTGAGACCTTCCTCCTAGCTGCCTGGAAGCCAGTCTTCTGTTTGTCTTCAGAACAGGATGTAGAACTCTCAGCTCCTCCTGCACCATGTCTGCTTGGATGCTGCCATGCTCCCACCTTGACAATAATGGACTGGACCTCTGAATCTGAAAGTCAGTCCCAACTAAATGTTGTCCATCAAAGAGTTGCCTTGGTCATGGTGTCTGTTCACAGCAGTGGAGACCCTAGCTAAGAGTCCTCTAAAGTGCTCAATGACAAGGATGCAGGGTTCCCTGGTAACATGATGTCCCAGCTGTATGAATTATCCCAAGACTCTGACAGGTGCCCTTGCCTTGTTTGAAAGCAGAGGAAGCAGGAGGCTTCATTCATCTTTCCCAGGGCTCCAGGCGGGAGCACAGAGGGCCCCACCCCAGTGAACAGGCAGTAACAGGGCCAAGAAAGAAAACTTATTTATATTATAGTAAAATTAAAAAGCAACATCTTTTTTTTCATAAAAGAAACATAGTATATGACATAAGTCAAAATTTACGAAAAAAAATAATTTCCATCTAAACCTATAAAATATGAGAAGGGTTGCAGAGAATAAGAATGAATGTTTTTGATTTATTCAAAGTTTTGATCTAAAACCTTAATGAAATCTACCACCTTTATTACAAGGGGACTGACGGTTCTTGAATGGAAAGAAACAGGGTCAAGAAAGATGGCACTGGACACTGGAGAGTGACCCAGACTAGCTGACGGGGCAGGTGGTTTGGTCCAATAGATTGCTGCCTGGCAGAAGGTGTGCTGTATTGAGACTGGACGGTGGAGCTGCTTAAACAGTATAAATCTGTGTAAGAAAACTAAGGATGACCAACGGGACACAGACTCTATTTCAAATCAATAATGTCTTCTTCTGAGGAGGCCATGAGCTGGAAGGGGTTGCTGCCTGAGCCCGGGCTGCCCTCTTTGTCCACTACAGGGTCCTGCTCAGAACTCGTCGAGTGGTTATGGCCCTCGGGATTGGCTTCTGACACTGGACTTTCCAAAATTCCTGATGGGATCCTGGAAGAGAGAAGCTGCTGTCACAGGGTGGGAGGACCGAGGTGAAGAAGTGCAGGGTTTCACTTCTCAGGGAGTCTGTGATCCCACAAATGCCCCAGAGCCCTGGAAGCTGCCCTCCCTCCACTCTGTCCACATGACTTCTGTGGCCTCCCTAGCACTCTGTGAAGCCAGTCGCTTCTTCCTTGTGTCCCTGGTCATGAAGCCTGCTCAGAGCACTGGCTCAGAGAAGAATTGGACATCTTCACCTCCAAGCGAGGTTGCTTATCATGGGCAGAAATTGACTATTTCATCTGCAGACAAAATACTGTCCACAAAAAGACACATTATGCAAAATAGTTGATTGTTGGCTCTGCCAATACAGGGTAAGCAGTCCTTAATAATTCTGTTTGGCTGGGGTCTGTCAGATGATCCTGGCCAGAAGGCTGAAGATGATGCTCCAAGGTTTTGAGTAATTAATGGGCTGTCCAGGCAGCCCACTGTCTCTACAGTTGTTTGAGAAGCTATGTTTGGTGCTTCCTATACACCCAGGTAATGTTTAAGTCATTTTCAGATTTCTGACAGGGTCAAAGACTAGTTTTAGTCTCATAATCAAACTCAAGTTGTTTAACATTGGGAGAGAGGTTATAGAGTGGAAGACATGTTTTCAGATGGCACTACCAGCTAAAGTGTAAACATAATCCAGGGATAGAATCATAATTCTTTAAGTGTGTAGTGAAGGTAGAGTACTTTATCTAATTGACAAATATGATGGACTGGATGTCATTTTATATCATACTATATAATTTACATGATTGTTATAGTTTTGTTCAATTTATGTCTGGGAGAAGAGTTTTTTTTTTAAATATTTTTTTATTGGACAGAAAAGGCGAGGTGTAGGGGGCAGTTCTTAAGGTTCTATTCCCCAACTGGTTCTTTATCTGTCAGAAAGCCTTGGGCCAATTGCTGTGCTGAAGGTATAGGCAGGATTTCCAGCAATTGTGCCAAGAAGGCAAGTAGAAAAGGAATGAATTATGTATTTTTTGTCTTAGGAGTCAAGGGAAGCTGGGTGGGGGCTGGTAGCTCAGTCACCTCCTGGAGTGAAGGCAGATAGAGATTAAAAAAATACATGCTACAACCTTGTCTAAAAAAATCTCATTCTGTATTGTTTATTTCTCACACACATGTGCGTACATGTGTGTGTGCATGTGTACAGTTTTGTGTGTGCCAGGCAAGGCTCTAGATGATCTGCCTCTAGCCTCTCAATATATTTTAGTGAGCATTTGCTTGATTGCTAGTGACAGTGTCCTCTTGTCTCAGCCCCGTGGTATCAGCTGTCCTCTCTGGGACCTTCATAGTGGGGTGGGTGCTGACCCTGTAGGGTGTGGGGCTAGTAGACTCCTGGTGTTAGCATTCCTTCTAGGCTCAGCCCCACAGTTACCTAGCAACAGCCAGGTGTGCCTGACTCACTATAAAAGGGACTGCTTGCCCCCCTCCTCACTCTCTCTCTCTCTTTTTTTAATTAAAGATTTATTTATTTATTATATGTAAGTACACTGTAGCTGTCTTCAGACACATCAGAAGAGGATGTCAGATTTCATTACAGATGGTTGTGAGTCATCATGTGGTTCCTGGGATTTGAACTCAGGACCTTCGGAAGAGCAGTTAGTGCTCCTAACTGATGAGCCATCTCTCCAGCCCCCCTCCTCATTCTCTTATCCTCTTACTCTCTTATTCTCTGCCCCTTCTTCCTCTTTCCCCACCCTTCCCCCTTCTCTCTCCACATGTTCCTGGCTGGCCTCTCCTCTCCCTCCCCCTTTCTCTGCCTTTTTCTGTCTCTACTCAAACCTCAACTCCCCTCCCTATTCCTTAAATAAACTCTATTTCATAATATATCTGTTGTATGACTGGAACCTCATGGGGGAGAGATGTCTCAGCATTGGCCCGGGGAGGCACCTCTCCCACCTCACCATACCTGGCTCTATCAAACATATCCTGGCTTGCCCTTTCTCTCTCTCTCTCTCTTTCTTTCTTTCTTCCTTTCTTCCTTCCTTCCTTCCTCCCCCCCTCAATAAACACACACCTGAGCAGGCTGGTGTCCTCGGGCCACCATCCAGCAGAGTAGGGCCTTCTTACCTGTCACTGCTAGCTGACCTCACAGTCTCTGGCTTGGGGCCTCCTTGGCTTTCTTCCAACCGCTTCCGGGTTTTTGATTTGGCCCTTGGTGCTCCTTCTGACCTGGGTCCACCATCATCAGAGAGACCTGCATTATAGAGGAAAATCACAGGCCAGTGGATCATTACCACAGGGGACAGAAAGTTCTTTGCAAATTTCACACAGGCATATGATATGTTTTGATCAAATCTACTCCACTTCCCTCCAGTTTTCCTGTGCACTTTATTTTTGGTTTTTCAAGACAGGGTTTCTCTGTGTAGCTCTGGCTATCCTGGACTTGCTTTGTAGACCAAGTTGGCCTCAAATTCAGAGTTCTACCTGCCTCTGCCTCTGGACTGCTGGGATTAAAGGTGTGCGCTACCTTTTGTTCTCATTGGTACAATGTTAGACCCAAGACAGTAGCAAAGATGAGAGAGATTGTTTTTTGAACAGTTTTCTTGTTGGTGAAGTTTTTTCCCCTCTGATCATAAAGTATAAATACACTACAATACACATAGACCTGGAGAAGCCTAATACAAGCAACAAAGTCCCTAAAGTCCTGTAGCATTCTTATTAGCTGCCTGTTTCCCCCCTTAACATAGCTTGGTCAGCTTTCTGTCCTAGTAGGAGAGATCACCAGCATCAGTGGTGGGAAATGATGCCGTATTCTCTGGTGTAGATGTAATTATGATTGATGCATTTATAAATCTCTTCTGAGAGGGAGTTTCTTTCCATTATTTTATGCTATTTGTGTGTGGATGAGAAGACAGCTTGCGTCAGCTCTCCTTCAGGCAAGTAGTCTGGGGCTCCAACTCAGGCTGTCAAGCTTGAAGGAGTGCTCCAACCCTCTGAATTGCCTCGCTAGACCCATGGTTCCCTTTCTTTTTAAGATGTAATTCTTTCTTTCTTTCTTTCTTTCTTTCTTTCTTTCTTTCTTTCTTTCTTTCTTTCTTTCTTTCTTTTCCTTCCTTCCTTCCTTCTTTCTTTAAAATTTATTTATTTATTATATATACAATGTTCTGTCTGCGTGTATACCTGCAAGCCAGAAGAGGGCATCAGATCCCATTACAGATGGCTGTGAGCCACCACGTGGTTGCTGGGAATTGAACTCAGGACCTCTGGAAGAGCAGTTGGTGCTCTTAACCTCTGAGCCACCTCTCCAGTCCCCTATGGTTCCCTTTTAACCTCTGGGTTTTGAAAATGATAGACAGCCAAAAGTGAAACCGCTGATCTCCTTACAAGCCATGGGAACGAAGCCTGGTAGCTATGACTGATTTACCTAGCAGTTCCCTGCGGGTCCTGCTTGCTATCTCTTTAATTTCCATTCGGGAGAGGGACAAGGAATGCGTGACAGGAATGGCGGCGACTCCAAGGCCGATGGAGGTGGGCGGGGTGATGACCTTGGAGACTAAGGGCGATTTCAGAGGTCGCTCGATGCTTCTGCCCACAAGGTTTCTAAGTGGAATCTTGTACAGATTTTTAGACTGAATTTCACCTGAAACACAATTTGGAAAGGATCAAAACTTTAGGCTCATGTTATTTATAACAGAACAACTTCTTTCTTTAAAAGTAGAAGCTGGGCAGTGGTGGCGCATGCCTTTAATTCCAGCACTATGGAGGCAGAGGCAGGTGGGTCTCTGACTTTGAGGCCAGCCTGGTCTACAGAGAGAGTTCCATGACAGCTGGGGCTATATGGAGAGACCCTGTCTTAAAAAAATCCAAAACACAACAACAAAACCAACAAACCAAACAAAACTCCCCCGAAAATTTTAAATTACATTTATTGAGTGTGTGTGCACATGTGTCCGTGTATGGAGGTCAGGAGTCACACACAGGGCTCAGTTCTCTTCTTCCATTTGTGACACAGGGATTCAACTCAGTCAGGCCTGATGGCAAGTGCCTTTACCTTAAGAACCATCTTGCTGTCCTGAAAATAATTTCTTGTTCCTTTGTTCCTTAATATAATTAGCATTGAAGAAGCTTCCTTTTTTTTTCTATTAACTTATTTTTTTTTTATTCACTTTACATCCCAATCGCAGCAAAGCTTCCTTTTTTTTTGGGTGAATTTGATAAAATACACTTGCTGCCAGTAGTGCTTGCACAGAAAAATAATCAAGGCCAGGAGAGCAAGGACCTGCACCTGGGACACTCATCCTAACAATAAAGGATAAAGATGGCTGATGGGCAAGACGTTACCAAAAACCCTTGCTGCTCCCAGCCCCACAGGAGTCTGGCAAAGTCCTCTGGGATATCAGCAAAGCTAGAGTGACACACTGAGGCCTGAGGGCTGCAGATTTAGCCTCAAAATCGACTAGCACCCCTCCATGAAACCCACTAGCATCCCCCCCACACACGAGAAACACGTGATGCTTGCATTTGGATACCCTCTGGCCTATTTCCCTTTTCTATATTGAAGCAATGTTTTGCATAATGGGATTTCTTCTGTTTTTGTTGCCCGAGTACAGTGGGATTCTCTGTCTCATTCAACCTCACAAGTGTGGGGAGTGCAACCAAGCAAGTTCTTCCTTTTTCACTGGCTTTAGATGGTGACAATGTCAAAAACTACTTCTACAATTTCGTTTTGTTTTGGTTTTTTTCCAAGACAGGATTTTTCTGTGTAGCCCTGGCTGTCCTGGAATTCACTCTGTAGACCAGACTGGTCTGGAACTCAGAGATCCATCTGCCTCTGCCTCCTGAGTGCTGGGATTAAAGGCCTGGCCTGAATAGTACTTCTTTAGCAGTGGTTATGTGTAGCTCTGACAGTAAGCCTAAGATATCAGGCTCTAAAGCATCTATTAAGAAGACAGGAAAGCTAGATTTTACCTTCCCCCAGGGAAGAAGGAAACAGCGGAGTGTCCCGGGCCGGTGGTGTCTGAGGAGACGTGTGTGCACTAGCTCCCTTTGAGCTGCCTCCGGAGGAACCTTCATGCATAGTTGTGGCTGCTGTGAAGTATATATCCGACTGGGAAGAAAGAGGAAGCATTACCAGATGCTTTGTATGCCAGGCTCTGCACACACTGGCCTTCCTGCACCACTGCCAAGGCCTGACTGGTTCCCAGGCTAGGGCATGCCTTCCTGACTCGTCAGAGCATGCAGTGCAGGCCTGTGACTGATCCAGCCAGAATTTTCCCAAGGATTTGCTTTCCTCCTCTCTGCACTTGCCTCACATCAGCAAACACAACACAATGCATGCATACTTCTTTCAGGAGTCTCAGAATTGGGACAGACCTTGGGGATTCCATCAGGAACATTCCACAGTGGGAAAAAATGGATGTTTGCTTCACCCACTCAGCAGATACTCCAGCATGTCTGTCTGTGCTGATTTTGGTGAGCACAGTAATGGGACATTACATGTGTCTCTGAGAGCCAACTCTTAGGAATTTTACAAGTCAGATTCTTCAACATGGCTATCAATAAAAATTTAAAGCTATAAAATTAGCTTTGTGTTGTGGTGTTTATCCATATATGTGTACAATATACATGACTGTGAATCTGCATGAAGGGAGGAGGAAGGAGGAGGGCAAGTATCCTGCTCCATCTCTCTGCATCTTCCTTCCTTAGGACTAGATCTCGCTGAACTTGGAACTAGGCTGGTGGCCAGTAAACCCCAGTAGCTCTCTCGTCTCTGTCTCTTATTGACCATGGGTATAGGCATGTTTGTGACAACACTCAGAATTTACATGAGTGCTGGGGACTTGAACTCAGTTCCTCATGCTTGCTCTGCAAACACTTTTACCTGCTGAACCCTCTCCCCAGACCAAATGGTATAAACTTAAATCTGTCAGAGATAACGATTCTCAACATCAGAATTCAACCATTATTAACTATTTGGCTATGTTTACTGTTACTTAGGAACTCCTGTGGCTCTTCCTGTCTCTGTGTCATCATATCCGATGCAGGGACTCTCAGTACCACAGACACCAGTGTGAGCTTGGATAACACTGTTGAATCTAGGGCTGCAGCTGGAGTACATTCTGGTTTAAGAGGTGTGATTTTTTTTCTGGTGAGAAATATTTTTTTAAAACTTGTTTAATTTTATTTTTTCAGTTTTTTCAACACAGGGTTTTCTCTGTGTAGCCCTGGCTGTCCTAGAACCCACTCTGTAGACCAGGCTGGTCTCGAACTTAGAAATCTACCTGCTTCTGCTTCCTAAGTGTTGGGATTAAAGGCGTGCACCACCGCTGCCTGGCAAACTTGTTTAATTTTATGTGTATGTGTGTGTTCCCAGGCATATGTCTTAGACACCATGCACGTGCAGGAGCCTAAGGAGTCAGAAGGACTGCACCCCCTGGAACAGACATCGTGAGCCACCACATGGGTAATGGGAAATCAACCTGGGTCCTTTGCAAGAATACTAAGAGATCTTAACCACTGAGCTATCTCTCTAGCCCAGAAAATAGTTCAACAGTTGATTACATATTAGGCGTTTTTTATTTCTGAGTTAAAGTTTTGCTTGATTCCTGGGCTAGCTTGGACATCACTAGGTAGTTCAGACTGGCCTCAAACACAACAGCAATCCACCAAATAGCTTATAAGTGTTGGGCTTGCAGAAGTGAGCCACATATTTGGTTCACATCTGGCTACATGACAGATCTCTTGACATAAACCCACTGGGACAATAATGAGTAGACTGAGGAAGGATGCCAACTGTAAACTTAGGGTGGAGTTGAACCTGTGGTTTGGTTATGGATGCAATCAAAACTGTATCTTCTGAGAACTAAGTGGTTCTTGGTTTTATGAAGATGGGCATATTTTACTGTTATCTGTAAACTAAGACTAGATTACATCAGTGCACTCACAGTCCACAGTCACATGTGCACATATTTTTAACATGTACATATTTTGGAAGCACTGGTCGATACACTGGGGACACAGTCATAGCTGCTGGTGCAGCAGGGAGGCAAAGGAGCAGCTGCCTCCAACCAGCATGATTAAGACCAGGCTTGGGAAGGAGCTGTAAGGAATGGGGCAGGGGCATGGTCCTGGAGGAGCGAGAGGGGCCTTTGTGGGGTTGAATCGCGGTGCGAGCACTAGACAAAGACACCCTGGGAAGTCATCTTTCCCAGTGTCCTTCCTTCTGATTTGTATATCCTCTGAGTTACTGGTGTTGGCTAGTCGATGAGACATGTTTCACATGGCTGAAAAACCTGAAACTGAAGCTCGGCTGTGAGCAGGGAGGAATGTGCAGGTTTGGGGTAAAGGCATCAAGGTAAAGACTTGCCACCAAGCCTGGCAGCTGTATTTCAGATCTGGGAGCCACATGGTGAAAGGAAGGAGTTGACTGAGGCAGGCTGTCCTCTGATATTGCTGTGTGTTTTGTGGTGCATGCATACACATACAGTCACAGACAGACAGACAGACAGACAGACAGACACACACACACACACACACACACACACACACACACACTAACCCCACTGACCAATCCTCACAGCAGTTCCACCTCCCTTCTGGCATTTTGACACAGAACAGTTGGCCTGATGTGACGAGCAGTTTTTGCTCCCTTGACCCCTCAGGATGCTAAGGCCACACAATTACATTTCACTCACCCTGGAGGCCACGAGCTGCAGCTGTGGCACAACTGCCGTGTGGACCAGGTTCCCATTCACCACAAGGCGGATCTCCATGGAGTCGGTGGTGAAGGCCAGGAGGTATGGGAAGGCGCAGACTGCAAGGGAACAGATGGGCTTGTGGGTTAGGTGGCCACACTTGCTCAGTCATCGTCAACAGTCTAGAAACTTCTATCACATGGGTGGTCCTGCCTCCCGGGGTGCACTCTAACCAGGTGTCATAGCTACATCCCTGTCTGATGCCCCATTACTTGGTCTTCCAGTGGCTCAGCTGCCTAGTCTGTGGGATGTCCCCACACTCACCAGAGTGCATCTTGACACCCTTTTGGCACATGACGGCTTGGAAAGGTTCCTTTGCCCTTCCTGCCTGGCTCAGCCCATGTGTCTCCAGCACTGTCACTCTTCTCTGTGCCCCCTGGCTTGTGTTCCAGGCAGTAGTTGTGTCCTTCAGAGCATCCCTGCACTGAGATGCTTCTGTCTCAGGTGGAGCTCCTCCTTCCAATACTGCTATGACACACTGACCTCCCATACTACAGCTACCTCTCCACTGTCCCTGGCTCTCTGACTGGCCCTTCAGCTCACAGTCCACCCTGACCCCCCTCTGTATTCTGCATAGGTGACCTGTCTGTTCTGGCAGTATCCTTGGTAACTCATTTGCTGTGCTCTGCCTCTGGTCCTGTTCTCTCTAGTGCTTGGCTCAAAGCACCCAGGTTAGTTTCCATTCCTCCTTTTGGCCTACCTCATCTGTCGTCAGAGCCTGACCAGGCGAGTCTCTCAGGTCTGCTCTCTCAAAACTCTCTACTGTGGGTCTTTCAGCAGATAGGTTTTTTTTTTTTTTTTTGGTTTTTTACACAAGTTGTCCTTGAATTTGCTAGAGGTTCCTGAACATTGTTTGAAGGTCCCACCTCCATTACTCACGTGCTGGAGTTACAGGTCTGTGCTACCACAGCCTGCATTGTAGCAGGGTGACTCTCTGATACCTACTGTGGCTCTATAAACACAGCCCTCACTACTCGTATCTTAGTATTTAGTTTTAAAGTTTTTATTCCTATTACTGGTAGTTCTGGGACTAGAATCCAGGGCCTTGTGACTGCCAGGCAAGCTCTGTACCTCAGAGTCATGTCTCAGTACCTGGGAACCTTCTCTCCTCTCCTCTCCTCTCCTTTTCTTTCTTTCTTTCTTATGTTTGTTTTTTTTTAAAGACAGGGTTTCTCTGTATAGCTCTGGCTGTCCTGGGACTTAGAAATCAGCCTCCCTCTGCTTCTTGAGTATTGGAATCAAAGGTGTGTACCACCACCCAGCTTAATTTTACTTTTTAAAATTACATTTTAATGTGTGTGGTAGTGGGTGGGTGTGCTTATGTGGTGGTCAGAGGACAAACTTGTAAGGGTCAGTACTCTCCTTTAACCATGTGGGTTTGGGTCATCAGAACTCACCAGGCTTCCGGCAAGCATCTCGCTGACTGAGCCATCTTGCCAGTCCCATGCTGGCATCTCAGTATTTTGCCAGTCCCCGAGGTTTTGAAAGCTCAGGTTTTAAGGCAGGTAAGAATAGAACTGAGATACATGTGCTTCTCCCCCAGCCAGTCAGTGTACTGGCTGGAGACCTGGCTTGTAGATTTTAGAAAAGGCCTGCCAGGTACTGTCAAATTATATTTAATTGCTGTCAAATTTCATGTGCCTAGGAACTGAGAAGAGCCTAAAAGGGGAGCTTAAGATTATCTAACAGCAGACTCTCAGAAAGACACCCCAAGTCCCCAGTAGTTTGGAAGGAAGTTCCAGTGGTTCACAGGGGACCAAGGCCTGCAGGTGGGATCAGCCAGGGGCACAGAAACACAATAAAGGTTTTTCTTACCAATTGCATATGGAGCCTGGTTCCAACAGAACTGGAAATCCGATGCCGAGGGTTGAAGCAAAAAAGAGCCACCGTTAAAGGGGCAAACCTTTTTATAGATGCAACTGTCTGCAATGAAAACAAGAGCAACTGGTTTTGTTAGAGATGGCACCTAGATCCCTGCAGCCAGAGACATAGCAGCTAGGGCAGCTAGGAGAGCATCCCCCCAACAGTTCTTTGTACCCTGGCTGAGCTTGACCTTGCAGCAATGCTCCTGCCCCAGCCTCTCACGTGCTGGGATTACAAGTGTTAGTCACACACCCAGCTCTCCCTGCTTGCTCATTACAAATAGCCATAGCCAACCCTTGGGCCAAATTCTGAGGGTTGTGAGGCTGTTACTATGTATAGTAACTGCTGCCATCAAGAGACAATTTTCTATGTGCCAAGCTTTAAGAAGACTGTCTGACTTCAGAAAGTAGATGCTGTTATCCTATAAGCTCACTTTGCAGATAAACTTGAGATTGGAAGAGGTAAGGTGGTCTGTCCTGAGTCTCATGGCTCTACCAGGGGCAGAGTGAATGAAGCTAGGCCAGGCTGCAGAGACCAAGTGCTTCCTATCTATGCATATCATCATGCTAGACAAAGATTCAGAATGGGAGGCCCGTGATGGAGGAAGCCTTTCTACAAGGCAGGCCGCTCTTGAGCCTCACTTCTTACAAGCATGATGGGAGTTGGATATGCCACCCCCCCCCCAAATCAGGAGTCAACATAGGGCAAGCTAATAACTAGCAGGTGATCTTCCTGAGACGACTCTGCTTCAGATTAAAATAATCTATGATAGATTTGCTCCCATAGGCAAGGCCCAGGAGAAAATCATTTTAGGAAAGATTACTGCTATTAATATGCTTTTCCTGTTATTATTAAACATATATAACAATCACTATGTATCAGCCCACTCTTTTGAGCAGATATCTACAGATCTACTAAGATGTACTGTCTTGTAGTGATGCTATATAAATAAATGACTTAATTCTTAATGAATATAAGAATTCCTAAAATCATATCAGTATTTATTAAGCTTTTTTATTTTATTTTTTTAAAATTTTATTTAATGTATGAGTGCTCTACATATTCATCTGCCTGCCTGAAGAGGGCATCATATCCCCCTATAGATGGTTGTGAGCCACTATGTGGTTAGAGCAGCCAGTGCTCTTAACTGCTGAGTTATCTCTCCAGTCCTATTAAGCTTTTTTATAGTGGGACTGCTATTAGATCCTTTCTGATAGTCAAAACTGCAATGAGAACTCTGCTAGTCTCTGTCACCAGTTAATTGTTTCTACTCTTCAGAGCACAGTCCAAGAGGTTGTAAAACCATTAACCAAAAGTCATAAAAAGGGAACTAACAATTTATTATAGGTTCTAGGGCAGAAGATAAAATGTTGACTGGGTTTATCTATACAAGATTTCACTAATAACTTTGTTATGTTTTTTAACTCTCCATGAACTTGTGGAGCTGTGACAGGTGATGAATGTTTAGCCAGATAATTACTCCTAATGGATATGCATGTAAACGTTCACTGTTGTAAACATGTTATTTGATTTATGATTTGAATTAATGTATAAACTTGTGATGAACTTTTTACCATGTGAGCTTGTATTCTGAAAGATGTATAAGTGCTGAAGACAAAGAGAGGAGCGTGAATTTCCCTTGTCCCACTTAGGATCTTTCCACTTTCCCCCTTTTTCTTAGAGAGCTTTCATAGGAAACTTTTTACAACTTATAAATAAGTGCTAAATTCGCTTTTCAAGGTGTCCCATTTTCTTCCTGCAACTTCAACTAGCAGGCTGAAAGTTATAGCTGTGCAGTTCCTGCTGAGATAGAACAAAGGTTATTTCACTTAATCCCTTGCTGTTTTAGGATGAGATGCTAACTGTCAGAGACTCTAGTTTCTGACCTCAGAGGATCACAGAAGGCAGGTCAGCTACAGTAGCAAAGTAACTTAGACTTAGATAAGTAAACATTTTATTATTATACAGCAACTCTAAATATTTCATAAGATAAAAGTCTTACCCTCCACCAAAGTTCTTTCCTCTCCGCTGCCTCAAGAGGAACCCACAACAAAAAGACCGCGCTCAGGCTGGCCCCAGCACCTCCTGTGATGGCTGATGGCAATTCTTGGCTGTCAACCTGATTACATCTATAATATAGTCAAAAGACTAAATCTTTTTTAACCAAAAACCAAATGGGTGGGCAAACCTGTGAGGGATTCTTACTCAATATTTGAAGTGGGAAGATCCACGCTATTCCAGATCTCTAAGGTGGGAAGATCCACCTCTAGTCTGAGCCACACCATCTGCTGACAGCTTATAGAATGACAAGGAAGAAAGAAGCTTTCTCTCTAGGCCTGCTTGCTTGCCCTCAATAGCAAGTTCATTCTTTCACTGGCATTAGAGCCTAGTTCTTTGAAATTCCAGTGTATATTGAAGACCAACTGAGAGACATCCAGCATCATAGACTGAACAACTACTGGATTCTGGGACCTTCTGTTCATAGGCATCCATTGTTGGATTAGCTGGACTACAGTCTGCATGTCATTCTAAAAAATTCCCTTTATATATAATATTAATATATTAATATACTATATACTAATATTGATATATTATTAATATTGTATTATAATTATTATATTACATATTATAAAATTGTTAATACATTATCAATATATTAATATTAATACATATTATAGAATATGCATATATATGTACATATAAATAGAATATACAAGAAAGATTATTTCTCTAAGTTCTGTTACCCTATAGAACCCTGACTAATATACCCTTCTAACATAATACTGGAGAACTTGGACCCCTTGCTGAACTTCAGCTACATTAAGGCCAGTTTAATTTAGCTACCTGATCCTGGTCTATTCTGATCTCTGAATGTTAGTGTACGTGGCTCAAACCTTCACAAAGTAAGAAAGTCTTTGTAGAAACAAGATCTCCTTTCATCATAGAAGCTGTTTATGCCTACCCACATATTTTTCTTCTAAAATAATAATGGTAATAACTGTCATTGTTGTGTTAATGATTTGAGACGTGTCTTGCTACATAGCCCAGGACTTGCAACCCTCTTGATATAGTCTGTTGAGTGCAGGTAGGTATTACAAGACTGTACCATCATTTCTATCTCAAAATTAGTTTACTTAAAATTTCATTTGTTTTTATTTTATGTGTATGAGTGTTTTGTCTGCACGGATGTCTATTTACCACATGTATACCTGCGGCATGGAGGCCAGAAGAGAACATCAGATCTTCTAAAACTGCAGTCATAGATGGTTGTGAACCACCATATGGTGCTGGGAACTGAACCCTGGTCCTTTACAAGAGAGAGAGAGCAGTCAGTGTTCTTAACCACCAAGGCATCTCTCCAGGCTGGTTTTAGTTTGTTTGGTTTTTGTTTTTTGTGGGGTGGGAAGGAGAGGGTCAGTTCTTTTCCTATACAGATTTTTTTTTTAACAAAGCACAGGACTCCATTCTAAAGATTCATTGTTTTGAGGAATGCTTAGGCTAAAACTTGTGGGTGGATTCCCTGTGGGTGACTCAGAGCAGAGAGCTGCTGCCCTACCTTCTTTGGGCTCTTCCCTGTTAAGCCTTGCATTTTGAAGATGATACCTACAAGACAAATTTCTGTGTTGATAACTGGGGTTTCCATTTAATTATAAATTATTTATCAAAGTATCTGATCTATGACTATAACTGAATTGCTATTCTAGAAATTTGATGATTCTAGGCTGAAAAATTGTGTTTTTAAAATTTTTATTTAAACTGTATCCAGGAAATAATCTTATTTCCATTTGCTTAAAAAATAACTTAAACAAATTTACTCATTTTATGTATATGAGTACTCTGCCTGCCTGGATGTATAAACATTACATGTATACCTGTTGCCAACAAGGCCAGAAGAGGGCATCAGCTCCCTGTGACTGGGAGTCATTGATGGTTGTAAGTTGCCATGTGGTGCCTGGAAACTGAACCTGGGTTCTCTATAAGAAGGATAAATGCTCTTGGTCCTTGAGCCATCTCTTCAGCTTCCCATTATCCCATTAGCCCATGAAATGCTGGAGGTCAGTGTCTGATACATTTGCTTGACCAAAACCTACCCTGATACCTGACCTAAACTAATGTGAGTTATGCAGGCCTAATTTAGGCTGATTTCATTAACAGCAGAGAAATGCAAAAAGTTACATGTTACAAGCTCTGCATGTTGGTTCACATCTTTAATTCCAGCACTTTGGAAGCAGAGGCAGAAAGATCTCTATGAGTTCAAGGCCAACCTAGTCAACATAGAGAATTCCAGGTCAGCCAGGGGGTACCGTTAAGACTCTGTTAAAAGAAAAGCCATAGGTTGTGCACCCTACTCTAAATAAAAGAATCTGAAATCTAGATTGAAACTTTCTGAGTGCTTGTGAGTGGAAAATCCCAAACTTGACCTCATCTGATGGATCACAGCCAAAATTTAGTCACTCTTGCTGGGTGTTGTGGTTTGAGCCTTTAATACCAGCACTTGGGAGACAGAGACAGGCAGATCTCTGTGAGTTCTGGGCCAGCCTGGTCTACATACTGAGTTTCAGGATAGACAGAACTATGTGAGACCCTGTATCAAAACAAAAATAAAAATTAAAAAATAAGTAAAAAACTCAGGAACTCTTAAAAGTCACAACAGAAACTCATGAAATTACTTTCTGGTCTTAAGCAGGCATATATAAAATATAAACAGATGTTGTGTTTAGACTTGGGTTTCATTTTTCAGGATATGTGGAACTATCCCAGAGTCTAAAAAAAAAAAATACAAAATCTGAAATACTCTGGGCCTAAGCACTTCAGATGAGGGGCATTCACCCTTCAGTAACAGAAGATAAAATCTGTACTGAGGTCAAGAGGGTCAGAGGCAAACCCTGCCCCATGCTGAGCTCCACAACCTGAGGAAGGCAGCTCACTCTCCAAGTCTTAGCTCTGATGGAGGAAGCTAACAGCCGGCTGTGGGCCACAGTAACTGAAAATCTGGATGACACAGGGGTCACCTGGCATACAACAGGGCCCGCTAGCTGGAAGCCTCTGTTTTCACCCCACACCAAGCAGGTGCATGGTGGCAGCGCTGGTAAGCATGCCACTGAGAGGCATGGGTTGCAGCTGGTGTTGCAGGTAGGGATGCAGATTTTAGATGCTCCCTGCTGTGATGATATACCCATCAGGTCAGTGTGAGGGAGTAGAGAGGCCCTGTCCTACCACCCCCTAAAATAGGCTGTTTTTGTGCATGAGGAGCACACAGCTCCCTGACTTACAGTTGTAGCACAAGAGCAGGCCAGCTTCTCCATCTTCATACACATCAATAGCTGCAACAAAATTAACCTGCAATGACAATGGGCAGTGGTAGTGGTATGTGGGATCCGGGCATGTGGAGAAACTTCCTTAAGCTCTGAGTGTCTAGCAGTGGCCTCAGCCCTCAGAAACCAGGGTGCTGCAAAACCATTGCCTCTCCTTTACCTACAGCGCCACCTGGACCTAGGGTTACAAGGAGCCACAGGTGTAAGAGAAACATCTTTGCTCTCTCTCCACTCTGGGTGGAAGTTTCTCACTCCATTTCCCTGCTCATCCAGAATGTGTGAATCCAGAATTGTGCTAGATCATTCCTAAATGCTGTTTACCCAGAGTGCTCAGGGTCATAGGGGCTGCCATGTGTGCCACTCACTCCATGTTCACACCAATGCTCAGGCAGACAGCACTGTGCCTGTCTCACATGAGGTGAAAGGAAGTCCATGAGGAGAGTGAGTCCCTCAGCTGAGGGACCCACAGATCCAATCCAGCCTTTTTCCTGATATGTTGCCTGGACCTCAGTGAGGGTTCTTTGCCTCTAACACCCAGTATGTCTCCATTTCTATCTGTCTTTCCACAAAGACAGCATAAAACATTGGAATAGGTGTGGGATATGCTTGACTCTGGGCCGTCACTGTTCAGATTTGAGACAAGGGTGCTCAGCCTGGGCTGTAGCCATCCCTTGTCCTTCTGGAGTCCAGAAACCCTGCCCTTTGAAGGCAGCTCTGTGAGATCCAGCCTTGGGAGCACAGCGTGGGATACAGATGCACAGCACGGACTTTTATTATTATTATTCTGAGGCAGGGTCTCATGTAGCCCAGGTTAACTCTGACCTCATAATCCTCCTTCCTCAGCTTCACAAATTTAAGAACTGAAGGTCTGAGCCTCCATACCTGACTAGAGGATGCAAGTTTAAAAAGCACATCACAGTATCTAAAATTAGAAGACACAATCCCTCGCTTTCTCTTATTACCAACCCGTTCCCACCACTGTCAGCTCACCTTGTTGGCCTCCACATGGTGCAGCCTAAAGGCTTCTCCTGTGCTCTCGTTTACCACATCAAACTGATGGCGATATGCCACACAGATGAGGTTATCACTCTCTTCTGTTGGCCCATCCACTAAGGTCATCACTGCCGGGGAGTCACACAGGCAGATTTCCTATGTGGGTGAGGATGAGTAGGGACACAGGTTAGGACATAGTGGCTGACTTTAGGCAGCCTGTACTGCCTGTCCCTCCTTCCAGAAGAGTCCAACCTGCCTCCACAGCCATCTTCTTAGTCTCAGTGCTCTTCTTCCTTCCTTTTTTTTTTTAAGTTGGAGAGATAAGGTTTGAGAAAGGGGTTCTCTGTGTAACAACCCTGGCTATCCTGGAACTTGCTTTGTAGACCAGGCTGTCTTTGAACTCACAGAAGTCTGCCTACCTCTGCCTCTAAGTGCTGGTATCAAAGCAATGTGCCAACACTCAGCCTCAGTGTTTATATCAGATATTTGCTTGCTCAAGTAGAAGGCAGGCTCTGTGGGAAGAGATACTTTGCCCATGCCTAGAACTAGAGGCTATTGTGAATGAGCACACAGTGCAACTTAGATGTCTGGGCAAGTTAGGGCAGAGGAGGCCGGGACCCCAGAGGGGTTATTGAGAAGTGGGACAGGCTTGGGACTAGAGAGGGAGTCAGTTAATATTGGGTCAGGAGAGCAGCAGGCTAACAGCAAACCTACCCTAATGTACTGGAATTCTTCAACAGGAGACTCTGACAGGGGAGACAGGAGCGAGGCCCCTGGCACCCCACTTGGCTTGTTGTGTGGTTTCCTTGTGATGAGAAGCAGTTTATTGCGAATTGCAACCACAATTCTCAGCTCTCTGCTGTGGTGAGTATTAATAGCATACAGGTGGCATCCTGGGAAAAGGAAGAAGACATTCAAGATAAGTAGGGACGGTGGGAAGCCCCCAGACTGGGGACCTTGGGAATGGTTCCTAAGAACCCTGGAACTGAAGCCAAACTCAGAGACAATGTTTTGGGTACCAGGTGTTGCGGTGCTCAATTTGAAACACCTCTCCCTGTCAATGTGGCTGAACACTCGGTCCCAGCGGGTCTCACTGTTTTGAAAGGCTGTGGAACCTTAAGAAGGCAGAGTCTCACTGGAGGAAAGGAGTCACTGGGGGTGGGTCTTACAGCCTAGCCCCACCTGACACTTCCTGTTTGGGCTCTGCTTCTTGACCGCAGATGAAACATGGCAGCCATCGTGCCATGATGGATATATTTCTTCTTAAATTGTAAGCAAGAGTAAGTCCTCCTTCCCTTAACTTGCTTCTTGAGAAAAATAACTAACATACCAGGAAAGATGATATAAAAACATGGTTAGGAGAGGCAAGCCTAGAGCTTGTGCATCTGGTTTTATTTATTAGTGTTTTTTTTAGGTTTATTTATGTGTGTGGTGGTTTGAATGAGAATGGCCCACATAGGCTCATATATTTGAGTGGCTGGTCCCCAGCTGGTGGAACTGTTTGGGAAGCATTAGGAAATGCTGCCCATGGGCTGGAGAGATGGCTCAGTAGTTAAGAGCACTGACTGTTCTTCCAAAGGTCCTGAGTTCAAATCCCAGCAACCACATGGTGGCTCACAACCATCCATAATGAAATCTGATGCCCTCTTCTGAGGTGTCTGAAGACAGCTACAGTGTACTTACATATAGTAAATAAATAAATATTAAAAAAAAAAAGAAATGTGCCTGTGATGGAGTAGGTGTGTCACTGGGCCTTGAGGTTTTAGAAGCACACACTGTTCCCAGTTAACTCACGCTCTGCCTCAGCTGCTCTCTTCAATATGAACTCTGAGCCCCTGCTCTAGTGCCTGCCTGCCTGCTGTTGTCCTATTGTCACTGACTTCCTCTGAACCTGTAAGCCTGCAGTCAATTGTTTCTTCTGTAGTTGCCTTGGTCATGGTATCTTAGCTCAGCAGCAGAAAGGTGAGTGAGACAATGTGTGTGAGTGTTTGGCCTGCATGTGTGTACCTGCACTATGTGTGCATCTGATGTCCAAGGAGATCAGAAGGGGCATATAGGCAGTTGTGATCTGCCATGTAGATGCCTGGAATTGAACCTGGGTCCTCTGCAAGAGCAACAACTGGCCTCTGGGTCAGGTCACCAGGCCCAGGCTTTGTATCTGCTACACAATAGAAATTGAAGTGAGGTTGATCAGGACTCTAATAACCAAAACCCCACAGTGTTTTTTTTTGTTTGTTTTTTTGTTTTTGTTTTTTGGTTACAGATTAGCTAAGAGAGCTGAACTCACTCTGAAACCTGTGGCCCAAAGGCTGAAACTCCTCATCCTCAACCTGCTTTCCTACTTTTGTAGTTCCTTAGGGAAGCCAGGATTTCATTTAGACAATGCTGGGACTCAAACACAGGACTTTGCCTGTGTCTGACAAGTATGCCTCCCTGGGGAGAGAATGCAGGGCCTCATTTGGTCCAGGCAAGCACTGCCCGGCTGAGTTCCTCCCCATCCCTCACCTTTGGTTTTCTCCAGCTTGTTTTCTCGGCAGTCAGATCTGCTCCTTCCAGTCTGCCTGCCATCAAGGCCTTTCTGCACCGAACTCAGGCGGAAGACAAAGAGGCGGGCATCTTTCCCTGGTGACAGTGAGAAGGCAGAGGGATCAGATAGTGAAGTGAGATGACCTGCTGGGACTCCCAGTCAGACGTACAAACCAGGGTTGGGAGGTGTTCCAGGATGCAAGCAAATGTATCTTACCCCATAGCATGCTTGTTCCACATAATCATGGGAGAATGAAACTCTCCATCCCTCCATTATCCCAACAAGTGGGCCACCAAAGCACCACAGTGCTGACACCAGGGAGAGGAATAGTGACACGAGCTACCCCCCCCCAGACCCAGCGACCCCGTGGTTGGCTGCAGTGGACCACCCGCCATCTTGCTCTTTCTGGAGCAGCCATCTGAGGGACAGCACCTTTGTCTGCTCTGAGAACTAGAAGGTCCAGGGTCTCAAGCACGTGGATCTGCTTCACGGGTAGAGTTCTGTCAAACACGGGCACGGATGGGAGGTCATCTGGAAGAGGAGTCTGGTTACTGTGCTGCACCACCTGTGCTGCAGGCCTGCGGCTGACCTGAGCCTCTCTGGTCAAGGACGGAGTTGGCTTCTAGAGCCCCCATAAGGTCTTAGGAGTTCAAGCACTATATTCCCTCTGCATGGGAGAAGTCCTGATATGCCCCACTCAGTGGCACCAAGAACTCTCTATGGGGGTGGGCAGCACAGCGGGGACATGAAAGGAAGCTACTTTTTTCTTGTTGGTGCCACCAAAGAAAGAGCAATGTGTCTCAACCTCAGATTTAGTGGGGTTGTAGTTAAGGACTGAATAACACGGGGGGGGGGGCAGGGCGTGGAGGGGGAGAAGCAGCAATTTTTTTAATGTTATAACAGAAAGTATCAAGGGGACAACATTTGAAATGTAAATAAAGAATATATCTAATAAAAAATAACAGAAATGATCATATCTTGTATTACTGTATGCATTTCTCAAGAAAGAAAACTGAATGCTTCTTTTTACATTTAAAGTGAATACAAACACATCTTATCCCTAGCATGGCCTCTGTCTGTATCAACAGTAGTCTGCTTATATGGTTTTTTGTTCTGTTTTATTTTGTTTTTCAAGACAAGGGTTCTTTATGTAGGTCTGGTTGTCCTGCAACTCACAAAGACCTACCTGCCTCTGTTTCCCCAGTGCTGGGCTTAAAGGTGTGCATCATCACTACCTGGTATGCTAATATGCTTTTTAAAAAACATTCTTATTATTTTTTATCATATGTAAGTCTGCCTATGGATATGTGTCCTTGGTGGCCAGAGACTTGAGATCCCTTGGAGCTGGAGTTATAGGTGGTTGTGAGCTACCCACATGACTGCTAGGAGCTGAAGTCAGGACCTCTGGAAGAGCAGCTAGTGTTCTTAACCTCTGAACCATCTCTCTAGTCCCCTGCTTATACATTTTAAATACATTTCAGATAGGAATTTGAAATACCCTTTTTTAGAGACAAAAAAAAAAGGAGATGTATCAGTTAAACTGAATAGCGGGGACAAAGGACACTACATGGAAACTCCCAGTAAGCGTTCTGGTGCGTGAACTTCTCAAGATGGTGGTAATTATTGACACAATTTGACTTTGAGGATATCGGGAAGCTGCAGATGGTAATAACCACCTCTCGAGGCCCCAGGTGGTATCAGCTGAGAGAATCTGTATTCTGCTGCAGAAGGACAAGGCCAAGAGCAGCAGGGCTAGTGTGGACATCAGGCAAAAACGGCGAGCTTCTTCTTATCTGCACTCACTCTTCAGGGTCTTGTTTTGGGCCCAGATTGCTCTGTTTCTTTATAATTTAGGTGCAAGGGGGTGTGGGGCTCAGGTCTCTTCCAGAAATAGAAATGCACTGGGTGTTGGTCCCTCTATGGATGTTTCCCTGCAGGGGCAGGGCCTCTGTCATCAGGTTCCATAGCATCCTCAGTGGAGAGGGGGCTCCAGCTCCAGTCAGCCTGAGAAGTTCTGGATTTGTCTGTACCAGGTCCCATGAGTTAAACAGCCTGTCCCTGTTCTCCTTAGTCACACAGAACTTGCTTCTAGTCCTTTAGTGGGACTCTTATGACAGACAGTCTATCAGTCACAATCCTTCTCTTCTGATACTAGGGGCTCTGTAATGTTGCCAGGAGGATTTGCCTGTTCAGAACATGGGATGATAATTTCACTATTGTTGAACCTGGGTGAACTACTGCAATTATTTTATGGGTCCACAGTATCATCAGGAGTGGCAGGTCACATTCTCTAAGGGCTTAGTGGGTGCCAGAGTCTGAAGCATCCTATATTCTTTAACTTAGATGCCTCATTTATCAGAATTGGTTGGCACGTGTAACATTCCTAGTTAACCAAGGATGAACAAGATGCTCAAAGTACTCAGAAAACTTGTTCACTCCTTAAACATGCGGAGCCAAAAAGAACAGAGCACCTTCTTGTGTGTTAGAAACAGAGGCTCACAGCATGTACTCCTTCATGCACCTCAGCTAGCTAAGGGGTTTGTACGCAGACAGGAAGGAGAGAAGGCAAGGACAGGAGAAAGTGACAAATTTGGTGGCTGCTTGATTAATCATTCCTTTCTGTAATCTTGGTATGAAGACAAAGCCTTTAGAGAGAGCTTTTCTATTACCATAAAACCAAAAGGCGACAGCCTACTTACTCAGTGACCTGTCCCTTTGCTTCACTCACAGTGCAGAGGGTCCTGAGTTTTTAAAAATTGTGACCTTAAGGGCTGGAGAAATGGCTCAGCGGTTGAGAGCACTGACTGCTCTTCCAGAGGTCCTGAGTTCAATTCCCAGCAAAAACATGGTGGCTCATAACCATCTATAATGTAATCTGGTGCTCTCTTCTAGCCTATAGGCATATATGTAGGCAGGACACTGTATACATAACAAATAACAAATCTTAAAAAAAAGTATGACTTTAAAAGTAGATTCTCCAGGGATTAATATAATTAATTACATTAATCTAATTTAATTAAGCAAAAGCTAATGGGCTAGGGTAGGAGTCAGCCTGAAGTAAAAGGGACAGACCAACTCACAAAAGCCATCTGTGCTACGATCACGTGTAGAACAGAAGGCCAGCTAAGGAGTAACAGGAGGATGGCACACAGTGAGATATAAAGAAAGCTCAGGCCTTCTCCTTCTTGACAAAAGCCAAGGGTGGGTGTCAACTGGACAGTTAGGACAGGAGAGGAGTAGCCTTCATGCCTTTCCAAGGCTGACAGAAAAGAATTTCCTGGAAAATCACAATAGCCTTTACACCAAGGCCATCATACTCTGATCCAAAAGGCACAATTGCAGAAAAGACTTGATAATATTCATTTGGATCTTAACCTTTATTTTTTTTATTATTAAATTCTATCATACATCCTGACCTCAGCTTCCCCTCCCCCAATCCTCTCAGTCTCCCCCACCCCCACACTTCCCCAGTTTTGACCCAGGATACTTTTCTTTGATCTCAAAGGAAAACTAGAGAATATTAAAACTTTTTCTTAGAGGCAAAATCCTGTAGACCTATTTACCCAGGACTACAGTTTTGGAAATTGGTGTCAAGGTCAAAACAGAAATGCTGGCAGAGTTTACTGTGTTTAAGTGGAGCAGTTGGTTTTTTTTTTTTTTTTGGTTTTTTTCAAGACAGGGTTTCTCTGTGTAGCCTGGCTGTCCTAGAACTCACTTTGTAGACCAGGCTGGCCTCGAACTCAGAAATCCGCCTGCCTCTGCCTCCCAAGTGCTGGGATTAAAGGCGTGCGCCACCACCGCCCGGCTGAGCAGTTGGTATTTTACCAAGCTCTAGTTGGACCCACTAAACAGTCATGTGATTTCACGCAGGCCATGGTGTTGCCTTAGGCCTCTGTTTCTTCAGCTATAAAATTTAAAGACTAAATATCTAAAGTCTGTTTTAAGTCTTGGAAATAAACAGAAACTTTGGTTGCACTTTTGGCAACAATCCTAGGGTTTTGTGAGCTTTTACAAATCACTGGTAAAGATGACAACTGCCTTTTAGCAACTTGCTGCTATACACTAGATCAGGCTGCAGGCACTCAGCCCTGCCATCCCCTCCTTGCAGTTATAAGCGTTGTCCCCAGTGTGTCTTGCTTTCTATTATTTTAAATGGTTTCTCAGTCTTTTGAGGCCAGAGGCTCAGAGAAGATATATTTTCTTTTTGGAAATGGGGAACCTAGGTCTTATGATCCTAGGCAAGTGGTTTACTACTTAACTATATAACCCCCACCCTTGGTTTTCTTCTATTGATATTTTACTAAATTCATTATAGATATAATTAGGTTACAGGAAATATGGAAGATCTTAAGTTTTCTACAGTTTATTAACTTAGTCATAGATACAATTAGGCTATGGGAAACATGATTAAGATCTATATGGAAAATTCCAGGTAAGGTCAGTTTGCTCTCCTGCCACCCTGAGGAAAGTAGCTGGCTCAGAGCTGGGACCTAGTGAGTGTGTTTAGGCAGAGGTCTGAGGGACTAGCAGGGCTTACTATAGAGAGGGAAGGTGACATAGTTTTAGGCCACCAAGCCACTCTCACCAGAGGGTGTGCCTCTAGAGCTGCTGCCTCGCTAGAGCCTGTGGCCCCTCAAAAGTCCCAGGAGGCCTGATGTCACTGCTTACCTCCCATTGCTCATTAGGAGTCTAGAATTATCTAAAGGCACTTACCGCTGTTCTGGAGTCTACATCCCATCAGTGCCATGGCCAAAGACCTGCCTGTGGTAGTTGCTGTGCGTCTAGCTGTGTGTCCTGTCTCCCCAGGCAGGCTGGTCTAGCTCATGTCAGAAAGCACCATTTAATACTGAGTAGCAATCTATCTTCCTGACAAAACATTTCTGCTTCTATACCCATCAAAACAGTTTATCTAAGATTTGTATAATTTATTTTAGACATCAAGATTTTTTTTCCAGTCAGGATTTTTTAAAAAAAGGATTCAAGAGAGTCTGTGTCCTCTAAGAAAACGATGTGAAATAAGGTTAAGTGCTGGGACCATGATGAGTGCTTCTGAAGAAGAACCTTTCAGTAGGTGGCTTAATATCCAGGACCTGATTGGAGACTGGGGGAAGGGACAAGCCTCCCAGCACACTAGCACAAAATATCCCCCCTTGGAGCACCTGTCTGAAATGAGGGATTCTATTGATTAGAAAATCAAACCTGGCTAGCTCCCCCAGGATCCAGGCATTTATGGTCTAAAGGAGCTGACTGGCAGTCACCCACCTCAGAAATACCACAAGTCACACAAAAAGACACTCAGGAGTGCTACTCACTGACCGTCCACTAGCAAGACGCCGGCATCTGTGGAAACCAGCAAGGCTTGGCCCCAGGGATCTGCACACACGGCTTCGTGAGGGAAATTACAGCAGAAACACTGGGGCTCCCAAGGCTGTGAGGCAACACAAGCATGGGAGAGTTAAGCGCACCAGGGACCCCACACTGCCCCACAGATGGAAACAGTAACACAGATCCGACATGGTAACGAGTGCCCCAGACCCCGGGAGCTATGTGGGCTCTGCACTCAGTTATCCTTCTCAGGGAGAAGACCTCCTTTTAAATACAGATGCCACAGGAAAGCAGTGACTTCCTGTGCCTCCGGCACCACTGCCTGTGTCTACATGACCATAATGTTCTTTGGGCAGTAGAAACATTGGTAATGTTTTTAAACAATTTTTTTTAACACCTAGAAGTTGGGCCAATTGGTGCCTTTTATTTATTTATTTTTTTTAAGATGGTTGGTGTTACTTTAGCATAAAGGGAAGTCCCACATAACTATCTAAAAAGGTAAGATCTCTGTGTTGCTGGTTCAGAAAAATCATTAAGCCATACACAATGCAAGAGGTTGATATTGTCTTAATATATAGGTGTTTGACCCACATAAAGCTACAAAGTCTTACAGAAAAAGTAGCACACATTTTGCAGGAGAACAGCAAGAGCTGCTAATGAAGTAACTCCAGGTCCCCATATGGCGTGTTCGCATCGCGCACACACACTTTTTCTAGTCCTCGTGTGAAATGTCATACTGCATGAACACTTACTGGGACCTTAGCTTCATTTCTGTTTCAGGGATAAAGTAGCTTTCCCTCACAATGTTCCCTGAGGTGGGTGTGATGGCCAGGAGTTGGCAGGTGTTGCTTCCTAGGCCTTAGTCAGACGGCAGGTGGATGGTTTTGTTTGTGGCACCTGGGATGGAACCCAAGGCCTCTAGCAAGTTAGGCCAAGTGCCCCCCGCCCCCGAGATAGATCCCCAGTGCTGAGAACCACAAACATTTTAACAGACTTCTACTCCCTTTTAGACACCTTTCTTAGCCTTGGAAGTCTTTGTAGGTTTCTGGGGACAAGGCTTATATCTTTACTTCTACTCTCAACTAGACATAAGGGTCTGACATGACCCAGCCCAGTAGCAGGACCTAGCAGAACCTGTCTTTGCTCTTGTAGGTGTATGAGTGCCCAGTAGAGACATGTTCATATCCTCTATGTTAAAAAAAGGCTAGGCCTATCTTCAAGAGCATTACCAGGGTCAAGGCTAACACTGTGGATTATCCCTTGTTGAACAAAGAGTGGGCTTCCTCTTTAGGACACCCATAGCCTCAGGCTTGCAAAGACAAGACCTGCACTATTCGGTAAAGGCAGCCTACAGGATGTGGAAACCTTTTCCAAACTGAAAAAGGAAAACACTGACAGGTTACTTATTGAAATATTTCTCCCAAGAAGAGGTCTGGCAGCTTTGAGTCATCAGTGTATATACAGAAGAACTGAACATGTATTGAAACCATCACTTTAGGTAATACTAAGAACAATGGAGTTGTTGTATGTGTGTGTGAGAGAATGTGTGTATGTGTGTGTGTGTGTGAGAGAGAGAGAGAGTCTATGTGTGTGTGAGAGAGAGGGTGTGTGTGTATGAGATAGGGTGTATGTGAGAGTGTGTGTGTGAGAGAGAGTGTATGTGAGTGTGTGTGTATATGTGTGTGTGTAAGAGAGAAGAGAGAGGGGGGAGGGGGAGGGAGGGAGGGAGAGAGAGGGGGAGGGATGGAGGGAGGGAAAGAGGGAGGGAGAAAGAGAGAGAGAGGGAGGGAGGAGGGAGGGAGGGAGGAGGGAAGGAGGGAGGGAGGGAGGGAGGGAGGGAGAGAGAGAGAGAGAGAGAGAGAGAGAAAATGAATGTGGGGGAGGGGCTGCCTATGCAAGTACATGTAAATGCCCAATGTCTCTTAGTTGCTTTTCTAGTAGCTTTTTGAGACAGGGACTCTCACTGTCTCAAAGATCACCAGTTCTGCTAGACTAGCTGGGATTTTAGGTACACTGGGCTGGGGTGCTGGGGATCTGAAGTCAGGTCCTACCTTTCCTCATTGGGACATCACCCCAGCCCTCAACCCAGTCTTCTAAAAATACCACTACTTTTGTCTATATGGGTATTTTGCCTGCATGTATGCCTATGCACTCTGTGCATGCAGGCTGTTTAGATGCCAGAAGAGGGCATCAGATTCCCTGGAACTTTTGTGCACACAGTTGTTACAGCACAGTTGTGCTGGGAATGGAATCCAGGTCCTCTGGATGAGCAGACACTAACTGAGTCTTAATAGCAAAGTGTCCCTGGCAGGAGGCAGAAGGGCTCTTCACCTGGAAGACCCAAGGTCCTCTGGAATGGAGCTTACACAAGGGTGGGCCATGGGCTTCTCTACTTATATACTGATCCCAACAATGGAAGCAGCTTTTTTTTTCCTTGAGCACTGTGAAGAAGTGTTTGTGAACAGACTTTATTTGGAATATGTGTCTAAGAACTTAAAAATGTTACCAGAATTAGCACCATTTATAAAATGCTTAGTAACCAGCAAATTCCTACCATGCACACAAAGGGTGGAATGTAGGCCTCTTGCATTTTTGGGAAAGGGTGTCTGTCTCATTTGGTCAGAAAGAACTTTTATGTTTTCAGGGTCAATTGCATTAAAATTTAAAAACTGTATTAACTAATTAGTTGTGTGTGTGTGTGTATGTGTGTGTGTGTACAGCACTGTGTGCCTGTGGAGGTCAGAGGACAACTTAACAGTTTTCTTCTACTATGTGGGTCACAGGACTGAACTTAGATGGTGAGGTGCAGTGGCAAGTGCTTTTAGCCACTGAGCCATCTCCCTGGCTCTCAATTGCATTAAAAAGCATACATGTGGGTGTGGGGAGAGCCAGAAGAGGATCCCTAGAACTGGAGTTGCAGGTGGATGTGAGTCGCCTGGTGTGGGTGCCGGCATCTGAGCCTAGGTCCTCTGTAAGAGCTGCCAGTGCTCTTCCAGTCTCTGGACTGTTCTTGATGATCACCTATCCTACCCTACCCTGCTTTCAAAAGTAAAAATAGGAAGTAGCTAGGCTATAGGATTTCCTGTTTGGCTCTGTGGCTATATGTTATGTAACGGTTTCTCACCTGAGCACCTCTGAGCAGCAAGCTCTAAGCAACTCGATGGTTAACTTTGTCAAGTTGATAAAACCCAGTGTTATTTGGGAAGAGAGTCACGGTGAGGAGTTGTCTACACTGGGCTGACCTGTGGGTATATCTGTCGGGGACTGTGTTAATTGATGTAGAAATATTTGGTTCACTGAGGCAGTATCCCAGACTACCCAACAATGAAGAAATCAAGCAAGCAAAGAAGCGAGCAAGGGAGCCTGCATGCATTTACTTCTCTGTTCTTTATTGTGGGTGTGATGGCAGCTCCTGTCGCTGTGACTTCTGAAGGTGATGTGCTAACCTAGAACCATGAGCTCCATTATTTCTTGCCAGGATTCTTTATTTCAGCAACAGAAATGAATCCAGGACAGCTGCCTCCCAGCCCATTGGATTAGAGCAGTGGCTCTCAACCTTCCCATGCCGTGGCCCTTTAACACAGTGTCTTATGTTGTGGTGACCCCAACCATAAAATTATTTTGTTGCTACTTCATCACTGTAACATTGCTACTGTTATGAATCATAATGTAAGCATCTGATATGGGACCCCAAAGTGGTCGCACCTGACAGGTTGAGAACTGCTGGGTGAGAGGCTGCCACTGACTTGGACATACTCTGGGAGCCACTACTCCAGCCGGCATCTTGCTGTTTGTATTGGGTTGAGGTCAGGTGACATGAATGTCCATGACGTTTGAGGAGCACCGTGGAAGCATCCTGGCTGAGCAGGCCTGGCCCACTGTTTGCCATCTGTGCACACACATGCTATGTGGTCTGGGCTCCTGAGGCCTCAGAGGGAGACATCCTCCCGCCCCAACTGTTTCCATAACTCCACTGAACACAGAGGACATCACAGCTCTCAGAAGTGCCAAGCACTTACCTCTTTTTTACACATCCCTGACGCTGCCAAGCTTGATGGGGCGTCTCCTCTCACAATGGACTTGAGCTTCAGGGCCTGATGAACAGAGATGTCCCTTAAGGTTTGGGATCAGGCAGTGAAAGATCAGCAGGGTGAACAATTAAGGTTTGAGAAAAAAGCAATGAGTCAAGAGTAATTTGGGTTAAAGTTGAGGGTCCTCTAAGGAGATGGTTAAGCCCCAGTCACAGAGCTATGGCTCAAAATACACCACTGTTTCTGGTGTGAAAAATCAGTTCTATTAGTCCTGTGATTTCTAAACTATGACTGTTGAAAATACAAACTTCTAGGTCCATCCCAATCTTGATGGCTCAAGAGTCCCTGAAAGGAGGGGCCATAGAGCTTTAAGATTTAAAAAAAATATGCTTATTTGCTTATTTGTGTGTGTGTGTGTGTGTGTGTGTGTGTGTGTGTGTGTGTGTGTGGTGTGCCATGGTACAAGCATGAAGATCAGAGGACAGCTTGTAACAGTTATATGCAGGACAGAGGACAACTGACAGGATTCAGTTCTCACCTTCTATCATGTGAGTCCTGGAGATTGGATTTAGGTTGTCAGGCTTGGTGACAAGACCCCAAACCTACTACTGTGTTAGGTCATGGAGGGTTTTAGTGTTAAATTTGGTGATTCTCAAAATGGCTTCCACCTCTTCAGAGAATTCCTACTAGGCAGGTGAGAGGCCTTAGCTCCTTTGCCAGGAGTGATCTGGAGCTGTCCCCCCTGCAGTAGAGCACCATTCTTTCGCAAAGGGAACCAAATCTACACAGCTGTCAAAAGCCCATTTGTCTCTCCACTACAGTCTTGAGAAAAATCCTGGAGCCTGAAGGTAGGAAGCCTTTTTGTCAGCTTGATACTAGCCAGGGTCATGTGAGAAGTGGGAACCTCAACTAAAAAGGACGCTCCCATCAGACTGGCTGTGGGCAAGTCTGTGCGGCATTTTCTTGGTTAACAGCTGACATTCAAGCTCACTCTGAGAGGTGCCACACCATGGCATGTGGAAGAAAGTGGAATGAGCAAGCCATGGAGAGAGAAGCAGTAAGCAGTGCTTCACCATGGCCTCTGAGTCAGCTCCTGGCTCCAGGTTCCTGCCCCGACTTCTTTCAGTGATGGACTGTACACTACAAGAGGAAGTAAAGCCTTTTCTCTCCAGGTCACCTCTGGACATGGTGTTTATCCACAGCAGAAGAATGTCCACTAGGACAGCAAAGAAAACAAAGCCTCAGCCAGGCATTAGTGGCTCACACCTTTAATCCCAGCACTTGGGAGGCAGAGGCAGGCAGATTTCTGAGTTCGAAGCCAGCCTGGTCTACAGAGTGAGTTCCAGGACAGTTGGGGCTACCCAGAGAAACCCTATCTTGAAAAATACTAAAAAAGAGAAAAAAAAGAAAAAAAAGTGTGGTTGTGAAGTATCTGGCTTGAAGGGACTTAGGACCAACCACACTTCTCAGGAGCTGTGGAGTCAAATGTACCTGCCCTATTCTCACAAACTCGGCCTGCCGGGCCTCCTCTTTCTTCCGTGCTGATTTGGGTGACTCCGGTAAAACATCACTGAAAGATCGCCGATTGAGCATATTCTGAAAAAGAGCGCAAGGTTGGGATTTCTCGGACTACTGTCAAGTTTCATCTTTTGGTGTCTACACACGCACGCACGCACACACACACACACACACACACTCCTGTCTGAACAATACCATTTCTACTCCCAGCACTCATTCATCACTATGACAGACACAGGAAGAGAGTCCAGACAAGTCCAGCCAGCACTGTGTAAAGGCTGAGAACATAAGTCTTTAGACCAAGCAAGTGCAACTTCATTTACTAGCCTCATGGCCCAGGCCACCCATCGCACAGGTCCAGGACTCCAGATCCATGGAGTGGCCCCCAGGGACCTAGCACAATCTATTCTGTGGGAATGGTACCGCTGGGACGGTGTGGCCTTGGGGCCCTATGTGCTAACTTCTGAGTCTCTAAGTGGCTGATCCTTGCCCCCTAGGTGTGTGGTGGGGATCAGTGAGGTAGTGCACAGAGGGTACTTGGCACTGTGCTTGGTCTTTCCCTCTAGAGCAGTCATCAAGGCCTGGCTGAGTGTCCACCACTCCACCAGACTTGACAGAGCCGGCCTCTGTGGTTGTAGGCCACAGAGCCTGACAGGATTAGCATGTTTGGTGTGATCACTGACAGAAAGGGAAGTGTAGAAGGTAGGCTAGATGACTCAATAGGGGACTTGCTTCAACTAGGGGTGACAATGCCTTAGCTCAGACCCAAGGACATGAGAATTCATTATGGTAGCCTCACTGAAGCCTCCCCTGGTCTGCTAAGATTTGCTGTGGGGTCCTGAGGCTAGCCTGGTCATTCTCTGGGAATTTTTAGAGTTCACCAACCAGACCAAGAGTCAAGTGATGCTATAAAAGGGGTCATGTGCAGAGAGAAAGGCCAGTACATTCTAGTTCATTTTCATAGCCTGTCTCCCTGGGCGAGTGACAGACACCCCTCATTTACATACATCATCAGAAGTTAATTACTTTTACTGGACTTTATGAATGAATGATCAAATTTTAAGAGAACTATTCACTTGTTAAATAGGAAAACTTTAAAAATTAAATTACATGTGTGTGTGTGTGTGTGTGTGTGTGTGCATATGCCATAGCATGTATATGGAGGTTAGAAGACAACTTGTGGTGTTGGCTCTTTCCTTTTGCCATGTGGGTCCTGGAAGCATACAGGTTGAAGACCTCCTAAGATAGTACACATAAGCTGGAGGTGACAAGAGGGGGTAGATGGAGTCTTATCAGTGTATACAGTGCTCTGGGTCTACAAAATATCCAGCACGAGGTGGCTTTCCATCAATGGAGACAACTGTTTTAGTGCCCAATTATAGAGTCAGATAGAAAGCCACTAGAAAACCCAAGGAGGTGCCTAGCCTCTCTTCTCTCCTACAATCATTATTTCTGCCAGGCCATCAGCTCTAGCACCAAGGACAGCACCATCGGAGTGCAGTTTCGGCTTCCAGGGTGCTGATATACACTCTGCCGTCTCTATCCCACTTTCTCAGGCTACTGCTTTGCAAGGATCACACTGTTCTCACACACAGACACTCAACGACCCTCCCTTTATGGAGAATGCCAGCTGTGCTCGCTTTGGGGCAGTCCAGGCAGCAAGAATCACAGCAACTCAGCTTTCCCCAGGGTTCCTGGCTGAAACTGCTCTCCAGAACTCCCACAGGAGAAAGGAAACCCAGGTACCTTATGCAAATCTGGCATCAAATCCTGGTATAAGGAGCGGATCAACATGTCCAGAGTACGCCGGCGTTTCTGGGCAAAGGTTGGGGTTTCCAAAGTGGCTTTTTCACCGTTAATTACTAAAACAAGTGAAAAGGGACATGTTACAGTCATTAATAGCTATTGAAGAGTTTGCACAGTGAGTGCCACCTGCCATTATGATACTAGCATTATGGTTGGGACACGGAATGTCTCCCAACATGTCAAGGGCATGGACCCAGCTGGAGATGAAGAAGGAGGTCACAGGGTAGTGCCTTTGAAGGATGGATTTGTTCCCAGCCTGCCTCTTGCTCTCCCTGCTTCCTGGCTACCATGAGGTGAGCAGTCTTCCTCTGTCATGCCTGCTGCCACCATGCTCTGCCTTACCTCAAGCTCTTAGTGATGGACCCATGTGACAACTGAAGGCTCCAAAAGCTCGTTTTTCTCAGGTATTATGCCACATGATGAAAACTGACTAAAACTGGTGTTGTTATTGATCAAGCCCCCTTTCATGGGAGAGTGCTTCCAATTTAAATTCCGAAATATGGACTTATGGATTTATATGACTGTAGGCTTGTTTACCTTCCTGTTCTTGTGGGACAGTAAGCTTTTAGAGCAGAGAATAGATCTAATCTTTTATTTCCCTCTAGACCTGGTTTCTCTGTGTAGCCCTGGCTGTCCTAGAACTCACTCTGTAGACCAGGCTGGCCTCGAACTCAGAAATCCATCTGCCTCTGCCTCCCAAGTGCTGGGATTCAAGGTGTGCATCACCTCTGCCTGTAGCTGTGGAGTCTCGAGTAGTTTTGTTCTACCTTTCTGGGGCTTCAGTTTCTACCTTAAACAATGGGTACAATCCTATTTTTATAGAGGGCTGCTGTCATTTAAGTGAGACAATGCATACACACAGTACAGTGCTAGGCACACTGAACTGGGTAAGTAGTCGTCCACCTTAGTTTTCTCATACAGAGGGCCAATAGGAAGGTCTGTGAGCAGACTGAAAAACAGACAAGGCATTCCCTAGATACATTCTGTGTGCTGGGGCCGAGGTGGGCTTGTGTATTATTGCATGACACCTCTTAGGAGTGGTTGATGTGTGCATGAAAAGCTGTTTTCTCTTTCTTTCTTAAAGATTTTCCCCATTAGTATCTAAGAAAACTACCTTTCCCTGTTTGTGTTCTCTCTCTCTCTCTCTCTCTCTCTCTCTCTCTCTCTCTCTCTCTCTCCTCTCTCTTTCTTTCGACAGGTTCTCTCTCCATTTCCCTTGCTGTCCTGGAATTCACAAATTTCCACTTGTTTCTGTCTTGCCTGGCCCCAAAACTACATTTTAAGTAACTAATTTGACAGAAGGGAAAGACCTGAGTTTTTATTGACCATTTAGAGCTATTTTAGATCTTTTAACCTGGCTGGCTTCCTCTATTCAGTTAAACCCACTGTAGAATTCAAACAGCCTTCTAGTCTCAGGCTTCTATTATGTTGTTGGCTGTGCAACCCTTTGGTCCTATAGACGCGTGCTCCAGCACTGCAGAGCCTCCTCTGTCAGACCCGTGCTCCAGCACTGCAGAGCCTCCTCTGTCAGACCCGTGCTCCAGCACTGCAGAGCCTCCTCTGTCAGACCCGTGCTCCAGCACTGCAGAGCCTCCTCTGTCAGACCCGTGCTCCAGCACTGCAGAGCCTCCTCTGTCAGACCCGTGCTCCAGCACTGCAGAGCCTCCTCTGTCAGACCCGTGCTCCAGCACTGCAGAGCCTCCTCTGTCAGACCCGTGCTCCAGCACTGCAGAGCCTCCTCTGTCAGACCCGTGCTCCAGCACTGCAGAGCCTCCTCTATAACCTGGGCTCCTTGCACCCATGATTCTCAACCTAGATATATTTTTAAAGACAGCATTTCACAATGTAGCCTGTCTGATTTCAAACTCAAGAGATCCTTCTGCTTCTACCTTCAGCTTGCTAGGAATAAAAGCACAGCTACTCTACCCAGCCCAGCCCAGCTATGTTTAAAGCTTCACCATCAGGTCAACTGAATCCCAATTTCACTTCTTTCTAAGATGCTGAGGGTGCTGATGTGCCACTCCTAGGCCTACTTTGGCTATTCCATCTTAATATATGGATTTTACTTACAAGTGGGTCCCCAATGTTGTCCTCTAAATACTCTAGGGTTAAAGTACTACAGGTCCTGGGGTCCCAGCTGTGCCATTACTATACCATAGAACACTTATCTACTAAGCCTGGCTCCTTTGTTCCCCTTGGCTGCTAGCTGCAACAACTGTTCCCTTTTTGTTTCTTGCTTCCTATTTGATGCCCTGGGCTTGAACCACATGAAAAATTTCAAGTCTGGATGTTTTGAAAATGCAGAAAGGAACAGAATCATCACCTTTGCCATGTAGTTTGCAATCTGCTGCTTCTCGTGCTGGGGGTGGAGCTTTCCCCCTAGACCCTGCTGTGGCTCAAGGCTGGGAGCTAATGGTGTGGGGGCACCCAGCTGCATGCCCTTAATGGCTTCATCCACCAGGAGAAGGTTGTGAAGCATGTGGAGACCTCTGCAGGGGTTCTCAAGAGAGATGAGCACTGTCAGCCAGCTTGGCTGAGAGTGGGATGTATCTGGTGACTTGAGTTAAGTGACATTTATCCCTTCAAGTGCCACTGAGATGGGTAGATAAGACATGGAGGCTAGAGAGAGGACTCAGGGGCTCTGCTAGTGGCCCACGCATTTAATCCCAGCACCAAGGTGGCAGAAGCAGGCAGATTTGTGAGTTCAAGGCCAGCCTGGTAAATTCAAGCTAGATAGAGCTGCATAATGAGATTTTGACTCAAAAACAAAACAAAACATCCCACTTCCTGCTCTAGTAGAGGATCTGGGCTTCATCCCCAGTACCCACATTGGGCAGTTCTTAGCTTCACTTCCAGGAGAATAACCCAATGCCTTCTCCTTTGGCCTTCATGGGCACCTGCATACACAAGCACATATGTACACTCAAGCATCCACACACACATAAAATTAATCTCTAAAAGAGAATACAAAGGAAGGAAATATGTCATCCAGCACTTGCCTGGCCTACAGTGTTAGTTTTGGTCAGTTCTGAAGAAGACTGAAGACTAGAAGTTGAGTAATGTGTATGAATGTAGGATTCTGTGACCAGATGACCAAGATGGATTCAATGAGAGGACAGGAGCTTTTCCAAATTCTCTCAAACTACATGGCACCAGTGACAGAATTAGGCACCATGTATGAGGGGCAGGTGGATGCCAGCAAAGCAGCTGCAGCCCCTACTGTCTGGCAAGAGACCGGAGCTGGCTGCAGAGGGCACAGACTGGGCGGCACTGCCAGAGTTCCAGGGCTGACAGACTAGGCTTCTATGAAGAGACTGCAGTGGATGAAGCCAAGTGGCTTGATTCTTATCAGTAGGTCCTGGTGGGCCCACGCATGCCTGGAGGAGGGTGTGGCCCATGTCTGTCAGAGTCAGGCCCTGGAGGGGTCATCAGCGAGATGAGGTGCATGTGCTCTGGTTCGCTGGCTCTTGCAGCCCGAGGTGGGAAGGCGCTACTCAACACATTCACAACCCACCTGCCTGCACACTCTGACAACCCAGCAGCTCTCTGTCCCTAAGTGTACATCACAACCTCCATTCTTCTTCTCAGAAACACAGCTATATAACGATGGGGACTCAGAGTGATGGCATCAGAACCCAGGGCACCCAGGCTGATTAGATTCCTCTGGCACCAGGCACAGTTAAGGGATAAGCTGCACGGAAAAACCGTGGGCAGACGAGGACCTGGGAGAAAGTCTACCTCATGTTACCAGAAAGTCAACCCGGGTAATGGGTGAACCGGATGTGAATGGCCTAAGCTAAGCACACTTCCCTATGCAGTGGCCTGGGAGAGTGTGGAGAACACAGTCTTATATGGAACAACAGACAGAAGCATTTCAAAATGACAACTTACATTTCACAAGCAAAAAGTCCCTGAATTCCTGGTGGTCTGTAAACACCGGAGGGGATGGCAAGGGTGGGCCAAAAAGTGGCACACTTTCTTCTGAAAATATTTTCAGCCTATGTAGAGAACATTCCAGAGTTAGTCAGCTCTTTTCTTCAAAGATCAGTAACATTTCACAAGTCAGTGTGTTCAGAGACCCATGTAATGTGTGAGGAAGATTCATCCAGAGGGGCCTGTGTCACCTCTGAGCGCACTCTTCTAGGGGAGAGGCCAAGTCTTTGGGCTGCCAGCCTGTGCACAGGCTGGAGAACAGCAATGGTGCCCTGAACAGCTGTTGCGTCCCAGGCAGGGTGCTCTGGGTCTCAAGGCTTGTGGAACATGCTGCAGGCAACTGTGCTTATTCTACGCCAGGCTCAAGGCGTGTGGGATAGGCATGCTTCACAAGTCCTCAGAGTCAGTAATGGCTGAGCTGAGGTTACCCCACCTCCCCTAAATGGTGGGAATTGACATTACTTTCACAACATCCTTCTAATAGATTCACTTTGAGAAACAGAAGGACAAGTGGGCAAGGGGCACTCTGACCAAAGTCAAACAGATGTCCCCTGTAAAGTACAAATATCAAATTAATCCTGACTCCTGGGTCTACTGTGCATAGCAATACTACATGGAGCAAAAACTTTCCCTGAGGAGAGAGGCAGAATATTCTAGAAGGTGAGAGTGTGTCTAATGAACCCCAGAAGAAAGCACATCAGGGTCATCTGAGAGCCAATACCAACTGGTGACACAAATTATAGAATTAGAGCAAGAAGAGAGACGAGGTCATCACCTACCTGTAATTGTCATTTTGCTGGTCATACCTCACTAAGGCAAATATATCTGTGGGGACAGTCAAGGCAACTAACTCATCAATACCCTTGCTGCTCACTCCTGACTGCTGTACCTGAAAACCCTTCCTGCAAGAGTGGTCTTGAGCAGGCCCTCCGTGGGGCTAGACACCTACTGCTCTGAACACTCCACCTCTTTACAAGGCACAGACACCAGGGAGCCCTGTGCCTAGTGTTAGCATCTGTGTGGTTACACTGGGCAAAGGTTAGGTGAACCCTCTGCAGCTGTCAGAGGAGTATATAAAGGAAACCCATGGAACAGCCAAGCAGCCAGCAGAACCAGGGGAGCAGTTCCCGACACAGGTTACTCATCTATTTCATCACACGGTCTGAAATGGGGAAACAATCGAAATGTTTCTGCTGCACACCTTCCCTCTCCTTCTGCCTCTGGCAGACAAAACAGACTGAGCCAATGTGGCTGCTGGCAGCTTCTGAGCAGAGGTGCCTGCACTTGGGACAGAGCCCAAAGCGTCCAGAATAGCTCAGCTGCTCGGGGTGTGATCAGTGGCAGAGCGAGTGGGAGGTCTGGCTTCCACCAGCATTTAAGAAAAAAGGACAGCTGATACGCTATGGGGCTTCAATCTCAACACAACTCTTTAAGAATAAATCAAATAGCACAACTGCCTGCACCTAGTAGTGTTCCTCTGGCCCACCCTCACGTCCTGGCCCACCCTCACGTCTCGCTGCTAGCCCTGCTGCTGACTGGGGCTGAAGGCAGCAACCTTTGGGTGCATCCACTCACGTCCTCTGTGGGATGAGTTCACATGGACCACCTTTTGGTTCTCTTTAGAAACCCACGTGCCCAGGCCAGTGTGGAGAATGTCTAATCAGGAGCACCCTAAAGTGTCTCTAGCTATCCAGCCACCTTGTCTTCTGGGCTTCACTCAGAGAAGCCTTCTGTCACCATGAAAAGGAGAATATTAGTGCCACAGCCCAATGAATGGGGGCCATTATGCTGTAAGTAGGAGGAGCCATGGAGGGCATGTCTTCACCTTAATTATGATACCTACCCCTGTGGAAGGAATTTGGCCATTTCAACTTTTCAACACTTCCTTGTGAGCTCAGTTGTCTGGCTTCAGGAGACAAGTCAGTTTTATTGGCTGGCACCTGATGCGCAGTGGTCTGTCTCCCAGTATTCTTACCGGGGTCTCTGAGAACAGGAGTACTGAGACTAGACTTCCTTCTGAGAATGCCCACTAGATGCCCTTTATTTCCTGTGGTCAACCTTCCAAGCCACTGCCTCGAGTTTGGCTCTCATGGCCTGTAACCATGGCAAGTGGGCCCTGACTGAGTCTGGCAGGGCAGGATGTGTTCACACATGCCTGGTGTTGTTTGGCTGAGCAATGTTGAGAAGGCTAGCCCCACTGCCAGCATCTACAGACAGTGAGCTGGGCAGGGCTAGGGGATGTGAGTAACACTGTTACTGTTACCATGCTGCATTCTTCAATTTAGCAGTACTACCAGGTATTAGAACAGTTTCTCATGGTGACCTCCTGCCTCAGCCTCTCTGGTGCTGCCATTACAGGTGTCAGTCCACATGCCCAGATATTCTTTTTCCATATTTGAGACAAGGTTTTGCTATGTAGCCTCAGCTGGTCTTCAACCTGTGATCCTCCTCCCTGGCTTCAATGTATTGGAACTTTAGGCATGGGGCAACAGATTTTACACTTGATGTCAGCTTCCCAGAGGATTCACTACTTATCCTCTGCATTCATTCATTACCAGTGCATAACAGGAAGCTTCCCTCATTTCACCGACTTCCTGAGGAAAAAGAAGGCATTCTGAAAGTCAAAGTTGGGTGTGGTGGCATGTACCTGTAATCCTAGCACCCAGGGGTTTGAGGCGGTGGGCTAGAAGTTAGCTGTGAACCACTGTCTTCTGACCTGCAAACTCACAGCCACAGTGCCCACCTGTACTTGCCTGGGCCCATCAATATCCCACTGTGGATGGGGAGGGGCTCCTGAGGCTCTGCCCCTCCCTGAGGAACTATAGGCAGTTAATGGCTGCTGGGGTACAAAGAGCCATTTTCGGGTTGGAGAGATGGCTCAGCGGATGACTGCTCTTCCAGATGTCCTGAGTTCAATTCCCAGAAACCACACCTAATGGGATTTGATATCCTTTCTGGGGTGTCTGAAGACAGCTACAGTGTACATAAAATAAATCTTAAAAAACAAAAGAGTTGTTGTCTCAGTGGTGTAGCTACTGGTTAGTTGCCTTTACTCAAATAAATGACCATTTGCCCTGGCTTTAAAAGCATCCCTGGTTAGACACAGCGGGATACACCCAGGTGAGAAAGCAGAGGGACCTTGTTGATCGGGAGAGGGGGAATGATGGGAGGGTAGTGGAGGGTGTGGTGAAGGAATCCTGTGTGTGTATAAATTGAGAAATGGAATGAAATAGTCCCTGAGAATTCCTACCCACTGCCTCAGAGGTGGGGAAGAAGGGAAAACACAGCGCTTGGGCAAATCTGCCCAATGATGGGTGTCAGACTAGCCGCTCAGGACCTGCCTATTACAGGGTCTGTGAGGCTCTATGAGGCTGTTGAGCTGTAGCATTTATGAAGACCCAGGATACGTGTAAAATGGGAGCGGATCATGGAAGGCTTAAAGGCGGGAGAGGACTCCTCTCCTTCCTGGAAAACGATGGTGACAATATCGTTTCCAATGTGGCGCTTCCTTTCCACCTGTGAGGAGGAGAAATGACATGGTGAGAAGAGCTGCTCTGACAAGGGACACTCAGTTAAGACACTGTAGCAAACCACCACAGCCACTGTGCAGCCTGACCTCATGTGGCCTTGACAAGCCATCGGGCTCCTCTCCCAGTGCAGGCTTCATTTCCTCTCATCAACCCTCAACTTAAACCTCCTCGCCAGCCTGCAGGCCCGTCTTCCCTCCACCTGCTACCTCCTCATACCCTGACCTGTACACGACCCCAAGGAAGTTCAGGAAGCACTCCTGAGGGTGTCTGAGGGAGAGACATGCACACTGGGCCTTCAAGCAGGCTGCTCCAGTGCTCCTCCACGGACCTGCCCCTCTGACTCTCCTTAGCTAATCTGAATGTTCACACTTGGTGACAAAAGGGCTCTATCTAATTTGACCCTAGTTATCTTCCCAAAATGATTTTCTAGATACTCGGTTGACAGTTTTGTTTTTGTTTTTTTTTGTTGTTGTTGTTTTTTTTTTTTTTTTTTTTTTTTTTTTTTTTTTGGTTTTTCAAGACAGGGTTTCTCCGTATAGCCCTGTCCTGAACTTACTCTGTAGACCAGGCTGGCCTTGAACTCAGAAATCCACCTGCCTCTGCCTCCTGAGTGCTGGGATGAAAGGCGTGCGCCACCACTGCCCAACTTGTTTTTGTTTTGTATAAAAGGTCAGACAGTGAATATTTGCAGCTTCAGAGGCAGAGACTGTATGGACTCTTTACAGCTACATGGCCCTTAAAGCAAGAAAGCTGCCACAAAGGATGTGTGAGGGGGTGTGGTGTTTGCCAGTAACATTGCACCCAGCAGAACAGGAACAGTCTGGTTTGCTAGCTCCATAAGACCTTCATCTATCCAGTCAAACCGAGTCTCTGCTGCTCCTTGGATCCCTATGCTTCCTGTGTTGGGTCATGGAGGACTAAGGATGCCGCTGTTTTCAGCTGCTGGCTGACTGCAGTGCATGAGAACCTCTATGCATTGGCAGAACACTTCTCTGTCGAGTCATCAACACGTAAAGCCTTCAGAAACCAACTAATTATCTTAACTGGTAGGTTCTGGAGTGGTTTGTGGCATAGCAATAAATATGCAAAGCATGGTCTGTGCTTCCCAACTTATCTTGTCTAGGCTTGTATGGCCAAACATCTCACAAGTGGTTATCTCTCTAAACTCTGGCAAATGGCACCTTCTCCAGGAAGGCCTCCTTGATTTTTATTAGCTGTCATGTTCTTCCTCTCTCAGCAGCCACAGAAGTTTTATAATACCATTAATCCATTAATTTTTAGGTCTCTCTGTCTCTGTCTCTCGTGTGTGTGTGTGTGTGTGTGTGTGTGTGTGTGTGTGTGTGTGTCCACCAAAGCCAGAAGAGGACATCAGAGTCCCTGGAGCTTGAGGCGTTTTGTGAACTGTACAATGTGGGTGCTGGGAACCAAACTCTGGTCATCTGAGAGAACAGCAATTGCTTGTCACTGCTGAGACTTCTCTAGCCCATGATGTCATTCTTATGTGGATTGGTCCTCTATGTGTGCAAATTTCTGGAGAGTCGGTCCCTGCCTGAGTCATGGAGTATATTCCCATTTACCAATAAAGAAGTTAAGGTGTAGAGAACAACTGAGTGCAATTCAGTTCAAATGATTTCTTGTAACAATGAAGCACAGACAACAGAAGAAAGAGAAAGTGAGACCACATTGCAACTGAGAGCCTCTGTGGACAAGGGATATCAGTCAGGAGAGGGAGAGGCAGCGGTAGGATCCAGAATACATAAAGAATTCCTACTGCTCAATAGTGAAAATGACTCAGACAAGCAGGAAGACTATAAATGGATACTTCTCCAGAGACGACGTGTCAACTGTAAGAACCACAGGAAAAGACACTCGAGCTCAAAGTTACTAGAGACAAGTGGCCATGCAAACCAGTAGGATGACAGTGTAAAATAACACATTGGTGGCTGGAGTAAGGAGAGAGCAGCCCCTCTGTGTTTTACTGACAGGAATGGGACATGGTGTGGTCCTTCTGGAAATGATGTAGTGGTTCCTCAAAGAATTAGATGTAGATTTGCCAGCTGGAGAGATGGCTCAGTGACTAAGAGGACTTACTGAGTTTGCAGAGGACTTGAGTTCAATTCCCAGCACTCACGTCAGGAAGCTCATGACTGCCTGTAGCTCTGGTTCCAGGGGATCTGATGCCTTTTTCTTGCCTCTGAGGGTACTGCATACATGTAGTGCACATATACATGTAGACAAACACCCATACACATGAAACATTTAGAAAGTAATGAAGGACTCTGGAGGTGGGCAGGAAGATCATGAGTTCAAGGCCAGTCTGAGTTAATTGAGGTGTGTAACAACACCACCACCAACAACAACAGGGATGGAGAGACACATCAAAGGTACAGTGGGCAATTCTGCTCTTACAGAGGAGCCAGGCTTGGTTCCCAGAACCAATGTCTGTGGCTTATAAAAACCTGCATTTCCATCTCCAGGAGATCTGATACTCTGGCCTCTCTGTACTGCACTCATGTATATACTCACATAATTAAACAAACAAACAGAATCAGCTATACACTACAATGCAAACCCTTGAAAATATGCAAACCACTAGATGTCAGTCACTAGATGTCCCTCACTTCAGCTCTGGGGCTCAGACTCCCTGTTCTGATCCCTGCATATATATCATAGTGCACATACAGACACAGGCAAAACACGTATAAACGTTAAAACCAAACCAAACCAAATCCAGCAGCCCATATATTTGTTGCACCTAAGTTCTAACAGGTCAGATTTTTTTCTCCTGAAAATGGCCAATCTCTGTGCTGGGAAAGGAGAACTCTGGGGGACATTCCCAGCATGGCCAGACCATGTAGACCGTCGTGGGTAACTTCAACATCAACCTGAATCTGAAAACCGCTTCTAACACCACACAACCATCTGTCTTAGGATTCCTTTTGGTGTGATAAAACACTATTGACCATGTGAGGAGGAAAAGCTTTATGTCAGCCTTCAACTATCACACTCTGTCATATAAGGAAGTCACAGCAGAAGCTGACACAGAGGCCACAGAGGGGTGCTGCTTACTGGCTTGCTCCCCATGCCTTGCTCAGCCTGTGTTCTTATAGCATCCAGGACAGCCAGTCCCCACATCAATTATCAATAAAGAAAATACATCACAGGCCAATCTGGTGAAGCTCCCTCCTCTCAAATGACTCTAGTTTATGCCAAGTTGATATAAAACTAGCTAGCGGACTAACATCTCTCATGTTCCAGACTCTTATTTCTGACAAGGCCAAAGGAACACTGAGAGAAGTCAGGGAGAAGACATGCTAAATACAGAACAGTCTGCAGAGTGTCTCCTTATGGTTTGAGCTGGTCTCAGTTACATGTGCTGGAAGCCTGACTCCAAGTGTGGAGTTGCTAAGGGATGGGGACCTTTAGAAGGGAGCCTGGTGCGAGGTCTTGGTTGGGGTTAACATATTTCTCATGGGAATTCATTCTTGCTTACTAAGTCTGTCTGTAACCTAACCTGGATTTCTCATGCTTTCTCTATGCCATGTGATTTCTTCTATGTCTGTACCACATGCTAACTACCGTGAGGGCCTCACTAGAGTTCAAAATACCAGTGCTCTTGAAATGACATGACTTTGAGCCACATAAACTGCTTTGTAATGTTCCCAGGTTCCAGGTATTTTGTTATGACAACACAGCATGGATGTATAGTTACACATGTACAAGTACATGCATGTGTACTCCCACAGGCTCACTACTATCTCTGATCCTGTCTTGGAGATGACAGAGGCAGTACCAATAGGCTTCCTATGCCTTGTGTGCAGCTCACACAGACTATTAAAAAGTGCCCGAATTGGTAGCTGGTCACTGAAGTGGAGTTCACTGTAACACACCTCGTCTCTAGTTGTATAAAGCACTGCAGTGCTCAGCCACATTCAGTCACATGATGGTTTGTGTTCTCAGAGAGCCCGAGGTCACACATACCTGCTGTCTGTTCTCTTTGGAATACGGCAACATGGTGGAAACATGAAACATGACCTCATGCCCTTGGTACACAGTATAGACTGAGTTGATTCCTGTGGTGTTATCTGTAAAGCACAAGAACATCATCAGTGGGCACAGAGTTCTACATGGGCATGCAGACGAAGGCATGCCATTCCCAGTGTACTCTCAAAGACCTGGTCTCTCAGCTGTGGTGAGCAGGAGAGGCTCACCCAAGGCTAACTCTTTACTTCACATGAGGCTCCTACTCATGCTGTCATTCCTCCCCTTCCTGTGGCCGTGGAGTAAGGGTACAGTTCACACAAGCTGTGATGCTCACAAAATCAAGGTGAGGTTCTGAAGAACTGTGTGTTGATTGAAGGCGCAGGCTCTGGAGGTAGATGAACCAGCCTGAGCTCCCACTGGCTAGGTTACACCTTTTCACTCCACAATGTAAGGGCTTTATCATTTTTTGTAATTTAATTTTTAAAGCTTTATTACTCAGTGTTCACATGTGTGCACACATGTGGTGAGTCTAGGGTCTATGTACAGTGATTTCTTCAATTGTTCTCTACCTTATTTTTTCTTCAAGTTTGGCTTTCGCATTTAAAGCAGTATATTAGTTATATATTGCTGTGTAAGTTATTCCAAAGCTTGGTGGATTGAACCAAGGACTGATACATTTTAAAAAGATTTATTTATTTTTATTTTATATGTTTGAGTGTTTTGCCTGGATGTATGTCTGTGTAACATGTGTATGCAATACCCATGTAATCCAAAAGAGGGCATCAGATCCCTTAGAAATGGAGTTAAAGACAGTTGTGAACTGCCATGTGGGTGTTGGGAATTGGTGGAGTTCTTTGGGTCGACCCAGGTCCTCTGGAAGAGTAGTCAATGCTGTTAATCACTGAGTCATCTCTCCAGCCTCCTCTATGTTTGTTTGTTTATTTATTTTTTATTTATTTGAGACTGAGTCTCTCATTGAACCTGGAATTCACTGGTTTGGCTTGAGTGGCTGTCTAGTAAGCTCCAGGAATCCTCCTGTCTCCATCTCCCTAGTGCTGGGATTACAAGCATGTACCCCCACACCTGGCCTTTAAAAAGGGGTGCTGGAATTAACCTCAAGTCCACATGCTTACATGGTAAGCACTTTTCGAGTGGAGCCATCTCCCAAGACCCTATGCTACTTTTGATAAGTCACCCCACTTTTATCTGTCTCTTAATTTGAAAATCAATGTGGGGAAAACTCAGCAAGATGGTCCTTGTGAAGCGCTTAACCTGGCAGAAGACCTGGTGATCGGAGGGCTCAGGAGATAGTGGTCAGGACCCGACAGTGAGGGTGTCCGTGATGATAAGCTCACAAGTGCTCAGGAACACATCACACACATGAGAAAGCATGCTGGGGGAAGCTGGTAACCAAGGTCTTTCCACAGCAGTCCTGATATATTGCTGTCATGCTCTGAATCGTGTGTGCCGCCAGGAAGAGAGGCTGTCAGGCAGTCAGGCTACCTGGACAGGAAGTCTGTCACATTTAGGCTAAAGGAGCCTTGTGTCACCTGCCTGACTTTGAGGCTTGACTGAAGATCAAACAAAGCGACAAACACAGAAACACGAAATGTTGGAAATGCTCCTCACCCAGAAGCTGATCTGGGGTCTTGAGCCTGAGCTTGCCATCTAGTCCCCTTCATCCACCTCCTAGCTTCCCAGGCTTCCCGTCCACACCCAGATCTCCACCAGCTACTTCAGGTCAGAGGCCCAGGGACCCAGTGAGAATCCTTCTTCCTCATCTTTACTTTCTAATATCATGGGACCCTGTGCCTTCTACCTTAGTGCTGGGATTTGTACACTTGTCTCCCTGCCAGCTGGCTGTTCCCTGGCCATGACAGCCCTCCCACCCCCCACCCTCACCCGCCATTTAGACTGTGGAATCTGGTTCCCTAGGGGCTCTTATGGCCTGTTCCCTCTAGATTATCTTCCCCACAGGTCTGCCCTAAGGGGACCTACCTGCCTTCCTACTCAGTGACATGCAAGGGGACTCCAAACTCCCTGTAGGGCCACCCCTCCCCTTCTCTAGTCTATATTGCAACCTTCTTTGTTCCTCTACTCCTTCCAGCCAGAAAGCCATTCTCTTAGTTTCTAGAACATGCCATGTTCTTTCAGCCTCAGGGACTCCACAGATGCTCCCTGTTTGAAATTCTTTTCTCTAGACTCTCCAACTGTTCCCACTCATCACTCCCAAGTTCCCCCAGAGAAGTCTTCTGTAATCCCCAGTGGTACTCTCTGCGCCTGCGTCTCCTCAATCCTGTAAGCCCTGACTGCCAAACTATTTCATAACCATCACCCATGTGATGCCTGTGCTATCCAGGGGACTATAGGCTCCTTGCAAGGCAGGGATCATGTTGAGCCCAGTCTGGTTCTGGCATGCAGATGGTGCTCGTTGGTAAATGCAGCTATGGGACAATGGAGACTTGTAAGGCAACTTTATTGTGTGACTCTCACTAAGGCAAACTGCACTTGTGACTATGTTACCAGGTTCTATAACTCATGAGATTCCACAACAGATGTAGTTCTTCTTTGGTGGAAATGTCATTCATTTATGTATTGGCTAATCATGTCTCCCGGTGCTTCCTTGGTGTCTCCTTGTCACCCACCAAGGGCTGATTAGTCTTATAAAGCCCATGAGTGGAGCAATGACCACACCCAGAGATTCATGTCATACTGGGGACAATCCTTAGTCTCTCCAGTCTCTGGCTCAGATGTTCCCCTCTCTTGGGTATAAGTAACAGAATTACTTATTTTGACAAATTACTAATTTTGACAAGGGGTGTGCTTACTTTTGGTGTCCAGACCACCACGGTAGCCCATCCAGCCCTTTAGAGTAATGGTGTCACCGAGGAGATTTAAGAATTTTTGAAAAGCTTCACTTCCAATTTCTGCAAGAAAAGGCACAGATGTCAATCTCTGGTCCTTATTTTCTTTTTATTTACTTTTTTTTGGGGGGGGGTATTGAGACAGGGTTTCTCTGTATAGCCCTGGCTATCCTCGAACTTACTCTGTAGACCAGGCTAGCCTTGAACTCAGAAATCTGCCCGCCTCTGCCTCTCAAGTGCTGGAACTAAAGGCATGTGCTACCACTGCCTGGTATTGGTCCTTATTTTCTAACCATAAAGAAGTCACAGATAATGGTGCTGATGATGTGCACAGAATCAAAGCATGAGGTCACATCACATTCTACCCAAGGGCTAGAAGGAAGTCTCATAATTTTCAGGAACACAAGGGAAGGCAAACAGAACCAGATGAACCAGACCTGGGGCATGCAGTATTGAGGGATGAAGGTGCCATTGTTGCTCTGCTCAATGATAAACAGGGTTGTAACATGAAAGACACAAATACAGGAAGAGCATACTGTCTTTATATTCACTCAACCAGAAGCAGCAAGGGAAGATCTTGCACTCTGTAGAACCAGATTTTCTAAACTCATGTGTGTTCCCCACAGCCCCTGGCTGTGCTCTCCAGTGCCCATTGCAGGGACTGGCAAGCATTAGGTGATCGCAGATGAATGAAGCTGGTCAAGAAGCACCTTATAAAAGCCTCTAAACTGCTTCCTAGTATTGGAGATTTCAACTCAGACAGACATTCGGTTTCAGCAGTGGGAAGGATAGTCAGAGGCAGGGTTGCCCTTGGCAGGGGTGCAGAGGGGATGCTCACCATTGCTGAACATCTCGTCATCTGTGAGCTGCCCATCTTTGGCAAAAAGAACCCCAAATTTGAAATTCACAGAGCCCTTACAACGAGACAGCAAAAGACATACCAGTTAGTTTCATCACTAAAGCACACCTAGTTATAAACTACAGTGTTTGCCATTAAGGATCACTGTGGTCAGCAGAGTGGACACTTGGGGGATTCTTTCCTCCCATTGCCCCCAATACTGACCAATGTTAACAAGAGTCACTTTTTGTAGGTTACAAAATAGCATAGAGATGGGGTGAGTCACATCTGTATTAGTGAATCCATTTGTAATGTCATTACTGATGGGATCAGGAAGATGCTAGGTCCATGCAGACGCATCGTGGTGCTTCTGACAAATGGCCACAGGCACACATGGGTCTGGCACCATGTTCTGATCTATGCATCAGCAACAGTTCCCAGAAGAGCAGGGGAGCTAACTGTAACTGAGAGACAAACATAACAATCTTAGGCTGATGTCTGGTAGGCTCTTCTAGAAATAGATATGGAAATTGTAGGCAATTTTTACAAAAAGCTCACTCCCCCATTCCTGAAGATATTTAATCTGAACAAGTCCAGATGTTCAAATGAAAGACAAAGCAAGCCAAGCAAGCAGTGGCTATTCTCATCTGCGTTTATAATTCTCAACTATGCGGATGACTTATACAATCTGACCCTGTGGAAATGACAAATGCCAATGTGTGATGGATGGCAGCTGCTGCAGGGAGAGAGGTAAACAGGGATAGAGCCAGGGAGCAGGAAGTAGGATCTCAAACTATTACTTTTTGAAGACTTAGTTGTATGTGTTTGTATTACCATAATTCATTATAATGCTGTATTATGTGGTAGTTATAGTCACCACACAAGTGCAGGTTCCCTCGGAGGCCAGAAGACAGTACTGGATCCCTTGGAACTAGAGTTACAGGCAGCTATGAGTTACTGGATGTGAATGTTGGGATCCAAATCTGGCTTCTCTGCAAGAGCAGTGCATGTTCTTAATTTCTGAGGCATCACTCCAGCCCCTCAACTCTAGGTTTTTACTGATATTGCCCTTAATCTGGGTGGGGGATTGTATATTATTCTCTATACTTTGTGTATGCCTGAATTACTTAATAAAAGAGTCCATTGTTGGAGGAATATCAATACTAGAAGGCTGTCTGACCCACCACTAAGTGAAGGGTTCTGGATGTTGGTAGTTAAGGTGCGGGTGGTCAGTGGGGCCAGAGGTGAGAAGTCAAGGCAAGATGCTGGGATTCAGAGGTGGAGTGGCAAAAGCAAGAAAGTCTGAAAAAGTCTGAAAGCCCAGCTTGAGCTGGTGGCTCAGTGACTAACGTGCTCACCACACATGCCAGAGAACTGGAATTCAGATCCCTAGAACCCACTGACAGGCCTGGTAGGTGTCTGCCATTCTAGTTCAGGAAGGCAGAGAGAAAGGGGAGTCCTCAGAACAAGCTGGCTGACAAAAGAGGATGTATCAGGGAGCTCTGCATTTGATTAGGAGATCTTACCTCAATGAATAAGGTAGAAGACAGATAGTGGAAGAGTCCCGATATCAACCTAAGCCATCCATATGTGTGTGTACATGAATTCACACATGCACACACAGCATATGCACACACTTACGAAAAGAAGAATCTGAACACCCAGGTCTGGGGTTTGTGCTTCTAAACTCTTCTCTGTCCCCAGTACACCTGGGAGACAGATGCATGCCCTTCGGTAACAATGGCTTTCTAGATAGACTCATAAATAGGAAGGGCGTTTCCACCTGACTATGTACCCGAACACTCTCCAGTTCTTGGGGGTGATGCTCTTCCCTGCTAGGCAAGCCTCAGTTCCAACAGCAACTTTCAGAGAGGCCGCCTCTCACTGCAGCCCTCCACCACAGCACTGTTCACTCTTCACACCCCCACCCCCACTGTAATTCTGATCTTAAACATGCACATGTATCTCTTTCCCACTGGGATCACACATACTTTACTACTGAATCTGCAGGGCAGAGCAAAAGGCTGGGAACAGTGGGGAAGAGGAACAAGTGTGACTCAGTGGCTGCACATATGCAGCAAGAAAAACAGCAAGGGTGGACAGAAACACTTGCTTTTTATCAGCTGGCCAGTTTTTTTGGTAGACTTTTAAAGGCTTATTTTTATGTGTGTGTGTGTGTGTGTGTGTGTGTGTGCACATGAGCACAGGTGTATCTGTGGGGGCTAGAGGTGTTGGATCCCCTGAAGCTGGAGTTATAGGATGTTATGTGAGCTGCTGGGAATGTAACTTGGGTCCTGTGAGGACATCATATTGCTCTTAATCTTGAGCCATCTCTCCAGCCCCAATCTCTGTAGTTGTCAGGACTTTGACCTCTTTTGAACTTCTATGACTATCATGTTTCTCCTTTTGTTGGAGTGATAACAGCAGTCACGCATCTCTAAGATGCTGACACCTCTTCTGTTCTGAACCCTCATACAAAGCAGCCATAGCCATGTATAGTCTAGTAGATGGCCCTTTGGAGTAGCCATGAGAAGACTGAAGCAGTGAAGCAGTGGTCCTCTATACTTGATATCCAGGTTGACAGCATAGGAAGTCCTGGAGGGGTTGCTAGGAGACAGCTGGCTCCCAGCCCAGTGTTCTAAGCTCAGTAGGTCTTGCATCTGACTTGGAAGTGGGCATCAAAAAGATTTCCCTGAGATGTCCTTGCTGCTGGTCCAGGAAACAGACTCTAAGAACCAGTGAAGAAAAGGCACTAACTGGGAGGTCTCCAGGAAGCCTGGAATTGGGTCCAACTGAACCAACAGACAGTAAGCATAGGGCAGGAGGATTAGGTATACTAGCAGCTCATTAGGACCAGAAAGGACCCACAGGCCACAGACAGGGAAGTCCAGGAACAAGAGATTTGGCCAAGGCTGGTCATAAGTGAACAGCAGGCAGACCTGGGATCTAGATCTTTTGGCTTTTGACTCTTTCCAATAGCATAGTATTCACAGGACAGGTCTGCACTGAGCAAAACTGAGAGCGCAGACAGAGATATCAGTGGCCAATATGTTATGAAACTTCACAGGGATATTCTGAGACTGGCAACGTGCTACCAGAACCCTGGCTGAGGCCGTGGAGGGGTGGAGTTGTGAAGCACGTCATCAGGTCAGGATGAAGCACTGCAAAGTCACTGAGCAAGGAGGATGCAGAATGGGATTATCTAGGTACCCTGGAATGAGAAGATTTTCATCCTTCAAGGTCACTTATGGGGAGAAGAGCATGATTCCAGGTTTGCCATGATGAACCTGGTCTGCATCTTTTTTCTGCTGTCCAGCTATTATTAATACTTCCCAAAGAGCCCCAGTTTAAATGGGAAATTATATAGAACCTTCTGCTTCAGGTGGACATTCCAGGAATGTTGTCTTAGGGCTTTGTGGTGTTTTGAATATGCTTGGTCCAGGGAGTGGCACTATTAAGAGGTGTGGCCTTGTTGGAGGAAGTATGTGAGCTTTGAGACCTTCCTCCTAGCTGCCTGAGGATCCAGTCTTCTCCTGGTTGTAGCTGGATAAGGATGTAGAACTCTCAGCTTCTTCTTCAGCATCATGCCTGCCTGAACACTGCCATGCTTCCTGCCATGATGATAATGGACTGAACCTTTGACACTGTAAAGCCAGTCTCAACTAAATGTTGTCCCATATGAGTTGTCTTGGTCATGGTGTCTCTTCCCAGCAATGGAAACCCTAGTTAAGATAGGATCTATTGAAATAACCTGCTGTCTAAGGTTTCTCAGATGATGCCCATGATAAAAAGAAAGCATTTATCTGTTTTCAGAAGCTGTCTCATATTTTAGGAGAGGCAGTTTGATCTGGGACTACCTGATCATAAGAGATCATTTTGAGTTGTTATCTTCTGGCACTGAGAACTGAACCCAGGGCTCTACCATGCATGCTAGGCACATGCTCTACCACTGAGCTCCAACCCCCCAATGGACCACTTTGGAATACGTCACTAAACACATCAGCGCTTCATGAGCACTGGATTTGGAGGGATGTAGGGAGCTTTCTAGGTTCCAAGTTCAGTCTGCGCCACTGGAGGAAGCTGCTTATTGGAGAGTTAAGGTACTAATTTCCTCGGGACACAGTCCTGCTCAGACACACAGACAGGCCACATTTGCCATTTCTATTTGTTTAGATGTTAAAATATTTCTAAATTTAAAAAAATATATTTATTTTTATTTTATATGTATATTTGTTTGCCTGCATATATTGAAGAGGGCATTGAAGTTCCTGGAACTGGATTTACAGATGGCTGTAAGTCACTGTGTGGGTGTTAGGAGCCGTGGACTCAAGTCTTCTGTAGTAAGAGCAGCCAGTGCTCTTAACTGCTGACCCACCTCTCCAGCCCCTAGTTCTAATTTTATATGAATTGTCTATGGTATTAATACTCCAAATTATATTCCTTCTATGAAAAGTGAAATCTGAGCAGAAAGTCCCAATGAATCCAGAAGAATCATTGGAACTGAGGAAGGATGGCCTTATTTAAAACACCATGACTAGTTCCTTGATACTGTTGCTTGGGCAGTGTCCTAGCTAGTATTATGTCAACTTGACACAGTCAGAGTCACCTGAAAGGAAGGATCCTCCATTGAGAAAGTATATCGACAAGATTTGGCCATAAGTCATTTTCTTAATTAGTGATTGTGGGAGAGGGCCCATCTCACTGAGTGGGGCCACCCCTGGGCTGGTGGTCCTGGGTTCTATAAGAAAGCAGGCTGAGCAAGCCATGACAAGCAAGCCAATAATAAACAACACCCCACCATGGTTTCTGCACCAGCTCCTGCCTCTAGGTTCCTGCCCTCTCTGAGTTCCTGTCTTGACTTCCTTCAATGATAAACAGTGATGTGTAAGCATGAGCCAAATAAACCCTTTACTTTCCAAGTCTTGGTCATTGAGTTTATCACTAAGTAAATCACTTATGTATTTATAGGGTTCTGCCTGTTCACGGGTCACTGCTTTCCCCAGTATACACTACAGCACAGGACACTAGATCTCTTGTGGGGACACCAGCCTGTACTGTCACATGAACACATGAAATATGGGTCTCACATCACCAACTCCACTTTACTAAGTAGCTAATCTTTCAGGAACATCACCACTGTTCCTTATTAGGCTTTCTTTTTGGTGCCCATCATCACAACTCATGGTTTATCACTAGGATGGACTGGAGTCAAGGTCAATGTTCCCAACTGATCCTAGCTGTGGATTAAATGGGAATGCTCGGGCCACTCATCTCTCAGAAAGCTCTCACGAATGATGACCTCTGCTCACCCCTTCCCAAGTTATCAGCAAGGGACATTCAAGCAAACAGTCCCTGCGTAAAGAGACAAAATTGAGGAATAGAGATTTGGTCTGTACAGTGTAGGCCAGAAATGAAGTGGGTGCTGCCACCACACTGGAGTGCTCATAACAGGTACACTGAGACACATTTGAATTCAGGACATTTTATAAATATATGTCAACGAGGGAGGTGATGGATTAGACTTGGGATATCAGGGAAATGGAGGAGTTAGGATTTTACCAAGCAACTAGATAAATGACATTTCCATTTTTGTTATTGGTAATATGTACAAACCATCATTTCCCTATTCAGTTATCTGGTGATAGCATGCTGTATCTTTCTCTCTCTCTCTCTCTCTCTCTCTCTCTCTCTCTCTCTCTCTCCACCCACCCATACACACACACACACACACACACACATGCATAGCCATGTGCACACACACTTAAAATGGGGGTAACAGCATGAAGCCTGCAGACATCTTTAGCATCTGGGATGGTAAGAGTGTGTGGCTAATGCACAGACATCCTACTTGAATGGCAATGAGCCTCTTTCCAATATAATCATAGATGTATGCAGATTTAAGTATATTTGTCTATTTATAGATAGATGTATGGAAAATTCTGCAGGAGACCTTGGGAAGACCCTTTAGTCAAGCCTCTTTGTGGGAACGAGCTCACACTGCAAATGCACAGAAGTCTGACTCAGGGAGAAGGCTGTGCTCACAGTGAAGGGGACAGAGAACATATATGTTCATAAACCACTTACCTCTTGCTCCTCCAGAACCAGCAAGTCCTGTCAAGCAAAGATTCAAAAGTTATGTTTATATGTCATGGTAATTAGTGGATTTTGCTGTGAAAGCAAAGTGTTACATAGTCACACAGTTTGATGTTATGATGTTTTGGAAATAACAGAAGTTGGTTATGGGATCTCTCTTTAAGGGAAACGAAAACAAAAGTAAAAAACAGAAAAAAAAACTCTAGCTGGACCACACATCCCTCAGGGAGCTCTCTGACATACAGTAGTGCTCATCCCCCCCCCCAAAAAACCAGGCATACTTCCTGCTTCAACACAATAATCCTTTAGTAAGAAGATAAACAAACAGAGCTCACTAGTGTCAAACACTAGTGTCAAAGGCTGATAGCCAGGGTCAAGAGATTGTTTCACACACATTCCATTGCTTGCCCAACACTAAGTCAGCTGCCTGAAGAGACCCTCTCCTGAGATCAGCATGGGACAGTGGTGACCCCAAAGAAGCCTGCCTTTGAGTCCTTGCTCTGCTACCTACAGCTGTGAATGGGTACAAATTATTTGACCTGTGCCTATTCCTTATTCATGGTTCAAGGATAATCGCTATTTTGCCCTGTGTAGGTCACTATGGAGAATGGCAGGGTGAGCATGGGGGATACCTTTCATATGACCTCAGGCCACCGTCCCTTCTCATGCCTGGTTACTTTACAGTAAACTTTGGAAGAAGCTGGGAAGCAGATACCAAATGCTCTGATAGGGTCACTGGGTGAGTGCAGGTGGATCCTGGAAAACCATGGCAGCCAGTGAGAACAGAGAAGAGGCCCAGGAGAGAGGTAGATGAGGCTAATCCTCCATGTCAACTGGGGAGCTGACAATTCCTAAAAAAGTATACAAGTCACACAAAATCTTCCATTTTTTGTAATATAAGGACTTTTTTGTTCAGAATTCAGCCATCTGAATCCCAGGAAAAAAACCAAACCTGCTCTGTGTCGTATACTTTGGGACATACTTCATATTTGCAAGTCATTACACACTTCATTACAAGATATTCTCTTCCATAATTTCCTTTGATCACAACCACCTGGCTATGCAGACCATCATTCCAGAATTATAGGTAAGGAATTGGAGATTCAGCAGGGCCTGGGTAAGGTCATATGGCCTGGCTCTTCTGATAGCTGTAAAGGCACATTCATGGTGAGTAAGACCTCGGGACATCCCACTGCCTTTAGTTCAGCAAGTCTCAGAATTGGGGTATTTTGCTATAGCCCCTGTCCTTGGTGACAGGGTTTTCCTTGGAGGCCAGGCAGTGATAGCAGTTTTGCAATAGGAGTCCCTAGGGTTTCAACATTCAGTCCTTAGTGGCAGAAGGGATGCTGCAGGCCACCAGGTCACACTTCCTTTCGCAGGAATCCTTGTTGAATTCTATCTGCTTAGAAGAGCATGTTCCTGCCAGGCATTGTCGTCTACCAGTGCCCCACTTGACAACACCCAAAATTTTAAAAAACTCATTTCTGGATTTGTGGGTACCAACTAGGTCTCTTTTTGTTGTTTTCCAGTTTGTAATTTCAGCCTGGAAGGTCTATTTTATGTCAGTAATGGTGTTTCTTAATATAGTCCTATGGATGATTTTCTTTGTGTTTGTTTATACATGTTTGTGTACATACACGTGTATGTATGTAGACGTGTGTGCCACAGATCGTATGTGACGTCAGAAGGTAAGTTGTGGTGTTGGTTCTCATGCTCCACATTGTCGGAGACTGGGTGTCTTATTGTTTTCCACTGTGACAGCTAGCTGCCCCGCAGGCCTCTGAAGAGTTTGCCGGCACTGTCTTTTATCTTGCTGCAGGAGTGCTGGGGCAATGGATGCCAGCTACTGCTTTAAGTGAGCTCTGGGGATCTGAAGGCAGTCTTCAAATGTGTGCCAGCTCCTGGTATTGTTTTTAATGGAATTTTGATTTTGATCATTAGTTTGTTGCTAATATTAAGTTTAAGAAAACCAAAGTATTAGATTTAAGAGTGCATGATTTTCCAGGCAGTGGTGGTGCACACCTTTAATCTCAGCACCAAGAGGCAGAGGCTGGTGGATCTCTGAGTTCAAGGCCAGCCTGATCTACAGAGCAAGTTCCAGGATAGCCAGGGCTACACAGAGAAACTCTGTTTCAAAAAACAAAACCAAAACCAACCAAACAAAAAAGAGTGCATGATTTCACATGTACTTAAAAAACCAAGCAATGCTTTAAACATTCTGTAGATTTTTATATAATTCATAGTCATCAGGAAAGTTAGCTACAACTACCTGGATCTACAACTATCTAGGTGGTGGCGAGGGGCAGAAAGGTGGCACACATATGCCCACTTCTCCCACTTATCCAAAGCCATCTTAATCATATACATTGCTTCTGGAAGGATTTGGGTCAAGAAAAATGCCACTGCATCCTAGCAAGGAGAGGCAGAGGGACAGCAGCTTGTGCTCACCCTGTGAGTCCTGTGACTGACAGGGTTTCTAACAGTAATGTGTAGAAGCTGGGCGACAGCTCTGAGAATGTGACTGCTGTGAGAGAAAGGCACCCCTGGGCAGCAACTCCAGAACACTGGGGTAGGGCCTTTGGAGTGGGCTAGCAATGGTGATCAGAGGGAATGAATTAAGAATCTGTTCTCATAGCCTGGTGTGGGAGTATTCCTGTTGCTCTGTCCTCCAGAGGCTAAGAAGGAAGGACATGAGCTTGAGGTCACCCTGAGTTATGAAGTGAGTTCTAGGGTAGCATGGGCCATATGGTAAGATCCTGTATTTAAAAAATCCAAGTTGTATTATGAAGTACTAAAGGCACATTGCTACTGATATATTTATAATTCTAATTTGTTTTAAGGCTGCTATAGTCACTTTAAGTGTAGCACAGCTTAATTTGCTTAGTCTAATCTAACACACTAAATTTTGCCTGACTTTATTCTAGCAGGGCACAAATACTATTTAATTATGCTTTGTTGTGTGTGTGTGTGTGTGTGTGTGTGTGTGTGTGTGTGTGTAAGATGCACAGGTGCCTTGCAGAACAGAGGACAATCAGAGAACAACTTACAGGAGTCAGCTCTCCCCTTCTACCATGCCGGTCCCCATGATTGAACAAACAGTATTTTACAAATTAAATGAAAGCAAAGGCATGAGAATATTCAAGTCTGTATGCTTGGGTTGAGCTAAGTTGAAAGGCATTGAGTGGCCTCAGTTTGAAAGCTTTAATACCTTAAAGGCATACAGAGAAAAACTATCAATTCTGATCAATCCTCTTCAGCTCACTTGAGTTATTTCCCCACAAATGAACTCATTCACCTCACTCAGCACAGGCCCCGATGCCTCCTGGACACAACTCCAGGCTGTCCCTCCAGCTTCTTCCTTGCCATCCAGTTCTGGTGCAAGCCCCTCCTCGAACCTCAGCTCTGCTCTGCTGACTAGCATCCTAGTGAGGATGGCTGTGGTCTTAAGTTTTCAGAGCTAAACTGATTACAGCTCCATGAGGAAAGTACAACTGGTGTGTGTGTGTGTGTGTGTGTGTGTGTGTGTGTGTGTGTGTGTGTGTCCTCCTTCTCCCTGGGCCGACTATTCGGCCCTACTGTCCTGGCAAGCTGAGATCAAGTCTATGTAAGCTATGAAGTCATGAAGTCCCACGGCTTCCTTTACCTTTTGTATCTCGGGATGAAAAATTTCCCTAGGTCCTTTCTCAAACTTGTCCAGGTTCATGGCACTGAAACAGAGCAGACAGAGTGAGCCAGTGAGACAGGGCCTAAAGCAACAGGGAGTAAGGCATAAGGGAGTAAGTCCTCTGGATAGAAGATATCATTGAGAAAAATCACGGTAGATTCTCTGAAGGGCCTGACACACTGGAAAAACAGCAAGTGAGGGGAGAAAGAGTGAATCCACGAGCTCCACCAATTGCCATGTAACTGTCCCCTCAGGGCACTCATCAGGTAGAGGCTGTCATCAGGGACTCCTTGCTGTTCTCCCAGATTGCTATTGACTTATGTATTGTCCGTCATTGGCAATTCATATAGTAGTATATGATACTCTTTACCTCCAAACTGCAGAGTTATAGAGACCTAGGCCTAGACTGTGTAGTTTCCTAGTCAAAATCCCTTCTGCTCCCTGAGCCCCGATTCCTCATAGGTGAATGGGGACAGCTGTAAACTGACATTGTGCAGTTGAGGTACAGTCACTGAGAAAATGCTGGGAAAGCAGCAGTATCTGACAAAGAAGCTACTGTCACTAGGATGTCATATCTTATCTGGGGACAGAGTGACAAGCTCCATCTGGGTGGCAGCTTTCCCCAAGCCTGGGAGGGAGATGAGAGGGAGGTGGGAAGCCAGGGGCAGCAGGCAGATGTGGCAATCCTTTCACTCGCCATTCAGTGAAGAATAAAGCATATCCCCCAGGGAGCTGTTGCTGACATCTGGGTTTCTATTGCAAAGTATAAAAATAAAATGAAAATGATTTCTTGATTTTTTTTCTAAACCCGAAGTATCCAAGTGAACACAAGAAAAAAAAATAGCAGTGGGCAAAAAAAATGCAGCATAGAGAGATGCGCAGGAGCCATGACCAGACAGACGTGTAGGATGCTGGCTGTGGGGTCCCTCTTGGAGCCTCCATCTTATCACCTGCTGTCTGGGGCTACCTTGAAGACTCTAGGAGGGAATGCCTGGCTTGACAAAGTGCCTGCCATGTCGATCAAGGAAAGCTAATGCACAAGGATCCTAGGAACAGGCAATCCATACAGACTTCCAAGTTTCGTGGGCCTCTGTCCGTGAATACTCACCTTAAGATGGACTTCACAGACAGTGTCTTTGTGGGACTGTAGGGGAGGCATATTTTTTGCGTACCCTGGAAGAATCAAAATACCAATGAGTGATGAGTCCAGCACCCTTCACCTCTCCAGAGCCTCACCTGCTCACTGAGGTGTGATCATGCCTGTGTGCTCCCACTCTTCTTTAAAGGTGGGTGTGGAAATAAACATTCTACATAGGGAAGAAAATCCTGCTCTGGCTGACCATACCCCTCCCTCTGGTTACACATTTCTGGTTCAGAGCAGAACTCTTCAACATATCAGGCCTCAGCATCTTGGTACCATGGTGACAAATAAACCGTCTGCTACAGTTTGGATACAAAACACACAACTGTCCATGTGTTGAAGACTGTGTCACTAGTCTGTGGCACTATTAGAAGGTGCTAGAAGCTTTAAGCGCTGGATCTAGTGGGAAGTCTCAGGTCACTGGGGTGAACCCTGGTCTCCTGGTTCCCAGCTCCATGAGGTGAACATGAGCGTTCTCCAGCTCCAAGGATCCTGCTGTGAAGTATTGCTTCACCACCTGCCTCAGAGCATGGACAGCTGGTCAAGGTCTGAAGCCTCCATAGCTGTGAGCCAACACAGACCTTTCCTCTTTTCATGTCTGTCATCATCTTGGCTTAACAGTAAGTAACCCGTGAACCACACCATCCAAATCTGCCCAAAGGGGATTTGTTTGGTCTCTGAGCTTAAAATCAGTTATGGGTCAAAGGTTTAAAAAAACAAAACAAACAAAATCTCCGTTTGTTCAATGAGACTCAAATACCATGTCACCGGGTCAAAGACCTTCAACTAGAAATCACCCAAATCTTCCAGCAAGGTTTTAATAATGTGTTCACTGCAGGCTTATTTAAAGTCATTTATTCATTTAATGAGAACTCACTGTGACTAACTCATAGGAAGGGCTGGATAAATTCTTATCTAATGAACAGGACCAAGGAGCTGCCCAAGTGATCCTGGGTCTAGACCACCCCAACCAGATGAGCTGGTCCAGTCTTCTTTCCCCACCACTTACACAGGAGTTCCGCAGAGAGCAGATGAGGTCATCAAACAGAACCCACTCAAAGGCCTCTTTGTAATTCTGGCAAATCATAAACCTGGCATCACTAACAACCAGGGGATGGTCAGGATGTCTTTGCAGGAAATGAATAAAGAAGTATCTGTCCCGTGGGACACTTGTACCAGCCTCTCTGTCCAGGATTAAGGGCCTGGGAGCAGGGTTCCTTTACCTTTTCCAGCCTGAGATCTCTGTGAGTGAAGAAACCAATGTAGAGAGAACCGTCTCTCTGGTCTTGCCACTCGCCATGAACAATTATCTCCCATACAGGGACCTCAGCCCTCGTCCTGGGTTCTTCACTGGACTAAACTTGCCTTTTTGGTACAGATTGGAAACACTGTCAAACTCAAAACCACGATGATAGTAGCTCTCTTTTTAAACTTCACAGGTCCCACTACTGGGAGATGAGCTCTTCCTGTGGCATGTCCAGCTACACAGGAGGCTAACCTGTTCAAGGTGACCTCAGCTCTGTGCCTCTGCTTAGCCTCCTCCTTACCCCCTTCTCTTCTCATCAAACATATCAGAGGCGACTCTAAAGGCAAGCCCAGAAGAGCTTGTGTTGGGTGGCAGCGGCACCTTCATGAATAACTATGACAGGAGCCCAGGCCTCGCAAGGTCTGGACTTGTGGTTTTCTTTACTATACCCTGGCAAAGCCATCCCTTCCCATTTCCTGTCTTCAGCTTTCTAGAGTTAATACTCAAATAAAACCACTCTTTCTATTTTCTGGTGGAGACATCAAATGCCATAAGTAGAAGCCTGTGTCAGTACATACCAGGCAGCCAGAGGTGAGCACTGTACAGATTCAGAAGAAAAGGCTGGATGTCAACTGGTTCATGTAATAATGCACATGTGCATGCATACATGCATGCCTGCATGTGTATGTGTAAGTGCATGTGCCTTCCCACACCTGCGTGCACTTGTAGAGACTCCCAGAAGTGTGCTATGACAGGCTGAGCGGACAGACTTTGGTCCTCCCTTGTTCACCTGCTGCATTGTCTGAATGGAGTTTCTATAGTGAGTTTGAGTTGTTTCTATATACAAACCATCATCATGTGTGTAGACGAGACCCAGCTCAGTTCTGAGCACGTAGGCCAGTGGCAGAGTGCTTGCTTAGTATGTGCTTTACCCTGGTTCTACTCCCAACACAGATACACAGAGAGGACTGCTTACAGTAGGGTTATACGTTCTGCTGTTCTAGCTGCATTTAACCCGAGACAGCACAGAACTGTGTGCACTGGGTTGGGTAGAGACTCATAGTTGTACTTCCCACAACCCCTAGTGCTAGCTTCTGGTTCTTGGAATTTTGTAACTGGCTTCTATCAACATTCCGACTTTATTTTCTCACCTCCCTTCAATATATCTATTTGTAGCTAGGAGCAAACACTTATCTTGCTGTTGGCCCACAAGTTAAGCACCTAGAGGAGAGGCTTTAGATGAAGGCATGGGCTTTAGGTCAGTTGAAGAAGACAAAGGTCAGTGGCAGGGGCTAAGATTCTTGATGGCCATCCCTGGGCTGCTTTCATGGTGGTCTGAGGACTTGAATCTCACCCTCACATTTCTTTAATAGTGGCCAAGAGTAGTCCCACAAAATACTATTTATTGTTTGCTAATCTTTATTCCTTCTGCCTGGAATACTCCCCACCTCCCCTTCTCCTTTGCCAGTGCCTGTAGCCTTTATCCTTCGGATCCCCATGTGCAAACTCTCCCTGACCTCATTTGCAGGGGTCTTAGTTCTTCATTAGCTTTGTTCCCTACAAGGTAGTGACCATGGTCAATATTAACACAGATAACTGCTTCAGAGATGGAAATAAGTCAGCTTTCCCCTGAATTTGCCCTGCTCACTCTTCTCGAATACCCAGCAACCACCTAAGATAAGGACATAGGTGATGTCAAGAAGAAAGAAGATAGGGTATCAAATAAGTTCATTCCAGGAAGGCAGAAGGGGCTGGAAGGAAAGAAAGAAAAGAGGGGGCTATGGGGTTAGATGTCAGACCACGAGGGCATGGCAAAACTGCAGTTTTCCCTGTAGTGGCACCTAAGTGAGCCCTGTAGGTAACACGACACTAGAGTGAGAGGCTTCTTCCTAGGCAGGACCGCTCCCAGGAGTCTGAAGTCCATGTGGCCCCTGTGGAGACATGGTGAAGGGCAGTAGCTGCCAGCATGGATGACAGGCGAGATACAGATATGGGCCTAAGGCCATGGCTTGCAGGGCTGAACCCTGGGTAAGTTATAGAGCTGAGGCCCAGAGGCAAGCAGAGACCTGAGATTGTACCAAAGAAGAGCTTCACAAGAGTCAAACAGCAAGACCCACAGACTTCAGGAACACACACTTTCCCGGGACCTAAGCCTCAGGAAGGGACCAACTAGTTCTATACCAGAGGTCATGGGGTGGGGCATGCATCTCACTGTACATGACTATATGAGAACTTCTTACTCAAATATGTTCTGTTGTCATGAGGTCTCAGCCCTCTCCTCATATACCTAAAGATCAATTGTTAGAGGAACAGCAAGAGGGAAAGTCCAATTATCTGCCCAATCCCACAGTCTTCCTGAAGAGGACCCTGAAAGCAGAAGGGTCTGGAATATTGTAATGAGCAAACATAAAACAAAAAGAAACAAACAAATAAACAGAAACCAGAATATCACCTGCCTGGTGTAGAAGATAAGAGGCTAGATGAAGGCACAGTAGTTTGTCACTAGGAGAACAATGGGCACTCACTGACATGTATGCCCCCACCACTCACATGGGGCTCCGGGACCCACTGATGGTTCTGCTTGTTACATAGGCGTGCTGGAAACAAGATTATGACCCCATTTATGGTGGTGACATGGGGAAGGGATGTGTTAATCCTTCCAAATCTTTTGAGTCATTGGAAAGCACCTGTCCCTGTAAACCTTGGTCCCACTAAAGTTCCTTATAATGAACATGCCTCTGATGGAAATGAGTTCATGAGAAACACCAAACAAGCTTTTTACCTCAAATTTGCTTCAGAAAAAGAACGATCTCTGAAAATACTATAGAAGTTTACTTAAATGGGGTGGCAGCAGCCAGAGTTGTTAAGCTGGGCCCTGGAGTTAACTATTCATTCAACACATACTCCTGGAGCAGTGCCGCTGCGTTTGGCATTGCGACACATGGGGAGGACATGGAAGGAAACATGAGTATACTCTTGAGTGGGAAGACACCGAGTCAAAGATTTACACACAGAATGCATCATGTTCAGCGGTGACACCTTGGTCTCTGAACTCTGGAGTATACCTGGCCTGTCATCTACTTGGAGGGACTTTTGCCAGGCCATTTAACTTCTGTAATTGCAATAGCAGCGAGAGAGATTTGGGTGGTTAAGAAAATACTTAGGGGTTCTCAACCTGTGGGGTCACCTAAGACCATCAGAAAACACAGATGTTTATGTTATGATTCATAACAGTAGCAACATTACAGTTATGAAGTAGCAATGAAAATAATTTTATGGTTGGGGGTCACCATAACATTAGGAACTGTATTAAAGGGCCGCAGCATTAGGAAGATTGAGAACCACTGATCTAGCATATAGTAAGTGCATGATAAATGTTAGTTTTTATTCTTCCTATTATTTTAGCTCACTATTTTAGAAGTACCTAATCATAATTTGTTGAATAATAGTGGTTTCTAGAAATTTGTTTCTTGGCTTTTTTTCTTTGTGAGATAGAGTCTCACATTTGGGGAGATGACATCAAATTTGCTACATAATTGGCCTTGAAACTCCTGATTCTCTTGCCTCCAATTCCCAAGTGATGGGATCACAGGCATGCGCCATCACACGTGGTTTACACAGAGCTTGGATTGAACACAGGATTTCATTCAGGCTCAGCAAATGCCCTGTCGACAAAGCCTAGCCTCAGCCTTTCTTCCTAGGAAGTTTAAAGTTGTTACTTTATTGCTATACATTTATGTGTACATGTAGGTGTGTGGGAGTGTGAGTGTGCATGTTCCAGGACAGCCACAGTTCACAGAGAAAAACTCAGTCTCACAACAACAACAACAACAACAACAACAATCATAATAAACCCAAAAATAATAGCTAAAGATTAATGAAGTAATATGTTCTATAAAAAATACTTCTATTTCCCCAAGGCTAAGACTTAGGAAGTAGTTGTATCTGAGAGTAGCTTAAGAGACAGGGGAGAAGCCGCTGGGAAGCAGAGCCTGGAGACCCCAGCACAGAACTGTGGGATTCTGAACCATCTACAGTGAGAGGAATCACCTGAAAGGCACTAACTGAACTGAGATGGGTGAACTGCAAGGCCCTCCCAGCACGTGTGCTGATCAGGTGACATCAGAGTACAAACTCAAGTTGGGTACTCACTGTTTTCCGCCATAGAATCGCACGATACTGAGGGACACGCTGATTATTCTGGTCAGAAAGGGTGACAGACAAGAAGAAGGGGCTCTTCTCTGCATCATTTCCAATGTAATTCTGATGGACTAGAGAAGAGACAGTCAGTGAGGACGTAGCAGATTCCTTCAAACAGAAGTGGTCAGCCCTCACATGCTATCCCAAGGCTGACTTGGGTAGGACCGACCACTTCCCTCTGCCAGCAAGTGGCTCAGAATTGAACATGTGATTCAACACTGGCTGAGACAGGATGAGAACTCTGCTGAGAGCCTTATGGAAAGGCTCCCTCTCTAAAGATGTCCCCTTCTGCAGGATGTTGTGTCAGGTAATGTCTGGAGCTGCTGCAGCCATTGCATGGTTCTAAGGAGGACAAAGTCATCACACCAAGGTTGAGAATCAGAAAAGGGGAAAGATTCTAGGCCTCTGATACTGATCTGTCACTGCCACCAATCATAGAGCCTTCCCTGGCTGATCTGTAACTTGCTATGGAGATTATGTTGGCCTCGAACTTTATTGTTTGATTCCTTCTTGTTTAATTCACTTTGAGGCTTTGCATCACCTCTTTGGATGCTGGTGGCATTCAAACTCACAGCAACCCTTTTGCTGTGAAGCCAATGCTGTGGGCACTCAGTGCACAGCCATGGGGAAGATGACCGGCACATTTCTTTCTTGGTAAATGCTTCTATATCCCCCACCCCCCTAAGTAACCCTGGCCAGACCTGAACTTTTTAGAATAATACTGTAACAGTTTCCTTGTCTTTTATGTGGAACACTTTGGTGTGTGTGTGAGTTGTACAAATATGAATATGTGGGTGTGCATGCCTGTCTGTTCACTCAGAAAGTCAAGGGAGGATACTGGGTGTCTTCCTTCACTGTTCTCAGATTTACTGCCTTGTGACAGGATCTCCTGATTAACTGGATATTCTCCATTTTGGCCAGGTTACCTGGCCAGTGAGCTCCCAGTATCTACCTGTTTGTGTTTCCAGTGTTGTGTTGCAGGCATGCTCAGCCATGACCGGATTTTTTACATGGGGCTGGGGATTTGAACTCAGGCTGTCATGTTGCAGTACAATCGCTTCTGCCATCTGAGTCCTCTAACTGGTTTTTAAAAAGACAACACTCTCATTTCCTGGCTTGAGCATAATGTTCCACAATGGATGCCCCATGGCACATCTCTGCCATTTCAGATTTCACATCAGTTACTCTTCCTCCTTTCCCAGTCCCGCCCTCATTAGTGACACACTTGCTCTCCATCTTTCTATGTGTTCTCTCTAAATGTACAGTCTAAAACCTACGAGCAACTGAGCTCTTGGTATATGTTAGGCACCAAGTCTTGTTATTCTTGCACAGCTCATTGGAAGCTTTGTTTAACCTATAGGTAAGGATTGGAAACAGCCTCACTTTACAGACAGAGACGCCAAGTCCAAGTCCCAAGGCTAATGAGAGGGAATCAAGTTGCAAACCTGGTCTATAGGCTCTGTGAGGGCAGGGGGTGTGGTTCCCTTCGCACAGCCCCTTACGGCTACATATACTGTCCACCATACAAATCCTTGTCATTGGGGAGTGAATGTGACAGAGTCCACAGTTTTATGGCCAAGAGCTTGCTCAGGAAACTGTTGTTCTCCTTCATGATCTCAAAAGAAATGTTTTAAACTCATGCAGATAGGGTACTGACCTTGACAAGTTAAAGCCTTTTTTTTCCATCCTGAAAATTCTTATCTATCAAAGGACTCATTCCTATGAGCTAATTCCCTCTTAACCAGGGATTAAAACAGCATCAAACCCCAACCCCCACAGCACTCCTCACAACAGATCAACCCACAATCAAGAAAGCTCTGAGTCGAAGCTTTTAGCCCATGAAGCTCACTCCTGACCTTACCATGAAGTGCTCTGATGCTGTTGTCCTGAATTAATTCATTCCACTCATACACGGTGTTTGAAATTATTATGCAGGTTTGAACATAATTTCTTCCCCCCCAGTCACCATGAGGACATAATTACCTTGCCCTAAAAAGTACTTGAAATACCACCGGGTGTGGTACTCTGGGTTTTCTAAGTGCACGTCTGTCCTGCGCCAAGTACCTGGAAGAGCAGCTGCATTCTGTATGGAACAAGGCAGAGCCGTGTCATTCAAATGTTTACTCAGAAAGCGAAGACGAAGCTAAGCTAGCAATCAACTAGAAACTTGAAGAATCAGGGTAAAAAAAGCCAGCATTAAAAGCACACACATAAGGGCTGTAACCACATGTTCTCACCAGCATGAGGCCCAGTGTAAATAAAGTCACGTCACAGAAACCTTCCAGAAATCTTCAGGATGCAAGGATAAAAATGAGTGAACTCAGTTCTAGCAGGTATAAAGTGTTCTATTCTCTGGTGTATGGCATCTGGATACCTGGGAACTGGTGCCCCCTAGGCACCAATTCTTGCTACCCTATTGCCAGCACATTTCATCCAGAGGACATTTGTTAGCATCTTTCTCAAGTTCATTTGGCTTCTAGAACTTGGAAATGCATCTTCACAATTACCTAGTTGGTGTGTAAAATATGGACAAACAGAATGAATAACCCTTTCAAAAGACAGTCATTATTAATGCTTTGCATATGTGATGATTAATCCTGGTTGCCAACTTGACTGGATCTGAAATCAACTAAGGGGAAAGCCATTGGGCACATCTGTAAGAGGTTTTCTTGATTAGGTTGTCTGAAGTGGGAAGAGACATCTAGCGGATATCAGATCGCTGAAGACCAGTGGATCTCCAGGAATCCTCCAGGCCTTCAGCATCAGACTGGGACTGCTTGAGGTATCTATCCTTGTGGACCAAGTAGCTACTGGATTCTCAGCCTTTCTAGTAGGAAGACAGTCATCATTGGAGTACTCAGATCACACTGTGTAAATTGGGCTAATAGATCTCCTTTTAATAGATAATCATTCCATCACTTCTCTTGCTTTAAAAAACCCCAATTAACAGCTGAGCTGCCCCCCACCATCCACACACAGCTATTTTTTTCTTTCTTTCTCTAACCCCCCCCCTTTTTTTTTTGAAGACTGGGTTTCTCTGTGTAGCCCTGGCTGTCCTGAACTCATTCTGTAGATCAGGCTGGCCTTAAACTCAGAGATCTGCCTGCTTCTCTCTGCCTCCAGAGTGCTGGGGTTAAAAGTGTGCACCAATACCTGGCTGGTTCTTTTTTCTTCTTAACAGCATGGAATCATACCAAATCATGCAGTTTGAAGGATTTCCTTCCCAGTTAATATGTTTTGACACACACACACAATTTCTGTTATATCACACCTAAAGCTCTATGCTAGTTTATTATGTGGATTTAATACAAATGCTTAACGATACTGGATTCTAATAAATGTGTGATTTGCATCTAATTCCACATGTAGATAATTACTTGTCTAATTGCTTCTTCAGAATAAGTTCTTAGGAGTTGAGTTGTTTTGCCAAGAGGTATGCTCTCTGGAAGGATTTGCCAACCTACCTCTAGAAGGCTGCTACAGCATCTCAGTTCCAGCAGCAGGGCCTGAGGACGCTGGTATTTCTTCTTAATGTTTACTAGTAAAGATGTAATCTTAATGTGCTTATATTTGTGTTTCTTTGTCTAATAGGTAGACTAAACATTATTCCTATTTAAAAACTGATAAACCAGGTGTGGTGGCACATGCCTTTAATCCTAGCACTTGGGAGGCAGAGGCAGAGGCAGGAGGGGCTCTGTGAGTTTAGGGCGAGCCTGGTCTACATAGTGAATTCCAGGACAGCCAGGGCTTTGTAGTGAGACCCTGTTTCAAACAAAACAAAACAAAATAAAAACTCTGATATTTGTTTGTTTGTGTGTGTGTGTGTGTGTGTCTGCATGTACACATGTATGAAGGTGAGCCAAGACTAGGGCAGAGAGCATTTTAAGATGTTCTCTCCTATCACCCTCTAACTATTCCTCTGAGGACGGATCTCCCTGAACATGAAGCTTGCATTTTCTCATCTAGGCTGCAAGTCAGCACACCCGAGTGACCTCCTGTCATCCACAGACACCTATCTGATTAGTAGCTGCTAAGATCAAAGTCCTGGTTGTCATGATCATGTAGCAAAGACCCTTAAAACCATTGAGCCATCCTTCCTTTCCCATTCTTGTTTATTGTGTGCTGTGTGTGTGTGTGTGTAAGCACATGCCATTGAGCATGTGTGGAAGTCATGACAACTTGTTCTGCATGCTGTGTGAGTTCTGCGGATGGACTCAGGCTGTCAGGCTTGGCAGCCAGCATCCTTCCTTGCCCACTGTGATGTCTCACTCACCCACTTCTTTAGGTTGAACTCACTCCTTTATTCTGTGCTTACTCCCTTGAGAATTAACCTACTCAAATGATAATGGCCTTGATCCAATTTCATCATATTTATTGGTCATTTATGATTTTTGTTTTGTGGGATACCTATTCTGTTTTTGTTTCCCTAAGCATTGTGTAGTATTTTAAAAAATAATTTTTGAAACCTTTGAAACACAGCACAAACCATTTCTTCTAATTAAATTTTTACTCCAAACTTATTTATGACCATTTTGGCCTCAGGGGTGTTCTAAACTTCTCAGATTTGCACCATGTGGCTCTACTGTGTTAGTGCTGTATTAGAAAGACTTCCCCATAACATTACTAATAAAGTTGCTCATGTTATACATGTTCTCTCATATTTCACTGTCATCAGTTGGATATATATTATTAAAGATCAATTTCCCACTAATACTTTGTCAACTAACCCAGATCTAATTACTGTACAGCCTGTCATGTCTCATTTTATTTTTAAAAAGATTCATTTATTTATTTGTGTGTGTGTATGTCAATTTGTGTGTGTCATATGAGCACAGGTGCCCACAGTGGTCAGAAAGAGGCCCTCAGATTTTCTGGAGTTGGAGTTACAAGTAGTTGTAAGTTGCCATGTGGGTACTAGGAACTGATCCTGGGTCCTCACCAACAGCAGTGAGTGTTCTTAACCTCTGAGCCATCTCTTTAGCTCCTCTTTTCCTATCTTCACGAGACATTAAATCTTCTTACAGTGAACATGTGGGTCTTGATACCAGGCTGAGACCGTGTTAAAAGTTACTGGGGAGAAGCTCTATGGAGTTTACACTGTCCCACGTGTGGAAAACAGACCATCCAGAACATGTGCTGTGATTCTGTGACATGTGGCATGTGACAGGCCTCGGTAACTTTTTAGATGGCTGTGATCAGTTCATACTGTATTGAAGTTTTCTTCAATTTTGAATTTACAGAAAGGCTTTCAAATCTTTTCTTTGCTAGATCTTTGTAGACTAGATTAAAAGGAAGAGAAGGCTACATTGCAATAGGTCTTCTAATGGTGAATGGTTCTTAGATTGCTGAACCTCCCTATTAGCTCATGACATTCTCTGAACTGACCACTGGACTTTTAAAAAGGATGGGTGTGCCGAGGTTGTTCCTGAGGGGATCTGCTGGCCTCTTCCCTCCGTGTGTTTCTGCCATGCTCTTTGGCTCACACTGCCTTATGAGGTGAATGAGGAAGCTGTCTGTGCCATGGCTCTGGGCATCCTGACATCTGCTGAGTGCTCTAAATGCCAAGTCGCATGCAGAACCTTCCAGCTGCCTTTGTCTGGAACCACTACCAACAGTTTATGAGGAAACTGAATGCCTCCCAAGTGGGGGCTGCTGACCAGCAGAGCTGGGGCTGAAACTCCTCCAGTCATATGTGGGTTTTGCTTGTTTTTAAAATCTTACCTATTATATTATTGTTTGTGTCCTTTTAAAAATGATCTGGGTTTTTAACACACTAGGGAGTAAAACTGAAGGTTAAAGTTTTTATTTTTTAGTTTTTTTTCTTCTGAAACAGGGTTTCTATGTATAGCTCTGGCTGTCTGGAACTTGCTGTGTAGACCAGGCAGGCCTCAAACTCAGAAATCAGCCAGCCTCTGCCTCCTTAGTGCTGGGATTAAAGGTATGTATCACCACCATCCAGTTAAAGTTTCTTATTTTTTCTTAAGATTATTTTCTTGATTTTCATCAAAAGCTATGTTTATACATATATAAATAGTTATATGGAAGTAATTTTAAACTTACCTAAAAGCTATAAGGATAAAAACAGGTATATGTGGAGTCCGAGTTCAATGTTACCTGGTCTCTCATTGAACCTGAAGCTCACAGACTGGCAAGGATTTCCAGACAGTAAGTTCCAGGGACCCATACCACTGCTGGGATTACAAGTGCCTGTTGCTGTGCCTGGCTTTTTATGTATGTGCTCAGGGTCTGAGCTCAGGTGCTCACATTTATTTAGGTAGTCGGCCAACAGAGCCGTCCACCCAGAACACGCCTTTCTTCCTGAGGCACTGACGACTCAATTGCACAAGAAAAGCTCTTTATCTCTAAAAACTTCAGTATTTATTTCTCTGAAAAAGGGGTCTTTTCTTACATAACTAGAACATAGCCTTTTTCCCGGTGCTGGGGTTTGAACCTTGATCCTTCTATATACTAGGCAGGCACTCAAGCATTGAACTACCTCACTAGACCTGCAGTTCATCTTTATCAGTTTCTTAAAGTTAGCATCTGTACGATAGATATATTGTCATCTGTATTCCACACTTGTCAACATCTTGATGCTGATGAAAGCTCCCAGCTTCAGCACATGATCATTTAGATTCCCTTCAGAACATTGTCAGATTTTTGTCTTCTATGACACTGGCATTTTGAAGCACACTGTGTTCTCCCTTCCTTGCTTTTTCAGTAAAGCACGGTCTATCTTATGGCTGTCTGATGCTTCTTTACAAACAGATTCAGGGTCTGCAAACAGCAGGGTCAATGGGAACACCACATGGGTGAGGCCTGTCCTCCGCTCATCTAGATAAGCCTCCTTAAGCCGCCTGTGTGCTCCCTGTTGGAAAGGTTAACCATGAGCACCTCACGGTGCTTCCTCTTCATTTTGACCTTTTGGGGTGACTCAGGAGCAGCAATGAATTGGCATCTGTTCCTTGCAGGATTTCTGCGTGATTCATTATCTGCAGTCACTTGTCTTTCACCATGAGTCCTGGCACACTCCTGCCCCACAAATCTTTCCATTATGCAACTAGGTCCACGCAGCTAAGGCATGATGCTGGGCACACTGGCCAGCCTCAGGTCTCAACGTACCCAATAAAGGGGCACCCGGGCCAGGGAGCTGGCCTCAGTCACTCAGACTCCAGAGAGACTGGTGTCATAGTTTCAAGACCCTAGACCCTAGAAAGCTCCAAGAGAGCTTTAAGAGACATCTGTGACCCTAGCACAGGCTTCAGGAGCTCCCAGGCCCCTGATGCAGAAACCAGAGAAGTTTCTTGTGAGCAGGGCCTTAGCTCAGTGCTCCTCAAATGCGTTGCAATGTGTTCTTCTGGCTCTGCTACGAATCTGCTTCCCCAGAGCTCTCTCTGTGGAGCCTGTGAATCTTCTCCATTTTTCCTTCATTTTCCCTTTCCTCTCCCTCCTCTTCCCTTCTTCCTCCCCTCCCTCCCTTCAGTACTGAGGACCAAAGCCAGGTCCTCCTGCATTTGAACAAGCATGCAGGTAATTCTGGTAACAATGACTTTTGAAAAGTAATGATCTATACCAGGGATTTAACATTACAGAGTTTATAAAACCCGATGCTGGGTCAGATCAATAATGTATTAAAAATCCTATGTATCTGTACCATAAATTATGTTTAGAATGTTTTCCCTTTACCATAGTGTTTTTTTAAAAAAAGATTTATTTATTATATGTAAGTACACTGTATCTGTCTTCAGACACTCCAGAAGAGGAGGTCAGATCTCGCTATGGATGGTTGTGTGAGCCACCATGTGGTTGCTGGGATTTGAACTCAGGACCTTCGGAAGAGTAGTCAGTGCTCTTAACCTCTGAGCCATCTCTCCAGCCCATCATAGTATGTTTTATGCATTTAAAAACAAAACTCTGAAGCCGGGGAGTGGTGGCGCATGCCTTTAATCCCAGCACTTGGGAGGCAGAGGCAGGTGGATTTCTGAGTTTGAGGCCAGCCTGGTCTATAGACTGAGTTCCAGGACGGCCAGGGCTATTCAGAGAAATCCTGCCTCAAAAAACAAAAACAAAACAAACAAACAAAAACAAAAAAACCCCAAAAGCTCTGAGAGGGGCTTGCAGGCTTAACTGCCAGAATCTTTGAAGTTCTTGCCTTGGACCACCCCCCTACCCCCCAGGGCTGAGCATGGAAACTTCAGAACAGAAGAATCCAGGGAGAGGCAGGGCTGCGAGCAATGACATACTGTGTACCTCTAATGAGCCAGCTGCTAAGGGTGAGGTAGTTTATAAGGATGAAAAAGTTATTTTACTTGTATCTTCACTGAATACTTAATTGAAATAGGGGTGTGGGGAACCCCAGTACCCAAAAGTTATGTGTCTCACAGAACTAGACACCTTCTTTCCCTTGTTAAATGCACACAATCAGGAGAGACAGAGTGCTTATAGGAACTGATAAAAGAAATGGAGGATCAAGCAAAACCCTCTGCCCAGGACCCCAAGAAAATGAGTTCGGCATTCTGATGATACGGAGAACCGGCAGAGAGCAAAGGATGATTAGGAGGCAGAAGTCAAATGATTTTCTCCATGGGTCAGCCTTGTAACTACCGCCTAGATGGAGACACAATGTTTTCAGACAGCCCCGCCATTCATTTCCCCAACCACATTCATTACCCGATCACAGCTGACTCCCAGACTTCTCTCAACATGGACTACACAGGAATGAAACCCTCTCATGTGTATTCATTTAAGCCAGGCTTTTCATCCTTCAGTTCTGTGAGTGGCATTCACCTTGTGGTGCAGTGACTTATTTTCTTCATCTCCATATGGTCCATAGGACAAAACCCAACAGTTGGGACAAAACCCAACTGTTGTTGGATGCTTAGGCTGTATGCAACTGATGCCACTGTGAATAGGACTCTCCTTGGTGGACACACACACTCTCAGGGATTCGGTTTTAGTAGGGATAGCCAGATAGATTTCCAGAGAAGACTCACCACCTTATGTTCCTACTGGCAATGTAAATTTAATCAAAAACCCACCCCAAATACGTGACTCTGCTTGATTGTCCCCAAATATTTGACTTCTGGCAGGAAATCCCCATATACATCCAGGCTACAAATGAGACCACAGTTTTATGTTATGGCTGTGAGTCCTCTGAGACCTCTCCATAGTAAGGCTGACAGGGCTGGATGCACTTAACTAGCTTCACTTCCCAGGCTAAACTGCCAAGGTAACACCAGGACAAGGCAGGCTGGACTTTTTCTTCTCTTAAAGACTCTCTCTGTATTTTCAAACCACAGTGGCATTGATTGGAGTGGGAAATGTCTCCCACAGGCCCAGGTACTGAACACTTGGTTCTCAGTACTGGCACTGTTTGGGAGGGTTAGATGGTGCAGCCTGGCTGGAGGAGGTCTGTGTCTGGGAGCACGCCTTGAGACTGTACAACTCTGTCCCACTTTGCTCTCACTGCCTGGTGCCTGCATTAGGGACATGAGTTCCCAGCTTCTTGCTCCTGCCACAATGCCTATCGCTCGCTGCCACGGTTCCTGACCATGATGTACTCTTCCCCTCAGGAACCATAAACTAAACTTTCTCCCTTGAGCTGCCTTCGGTCATGAGACTTTAGCACAGCAATATAAGAAGACAAATACTGAATCATTACAATTGTAAACATAAACATAAACTCATTGCAAAAAAAAAAGTGACACCAAACAAAACTTAAAATCTCTTCTCCTCCATCCTCCACATCCACATCCCAATCCATTTCTTTTCTACAGTAAAATCATGAGACACAATTGACTTGACTACTCCTGGGTCTTTGTTACACATTTATAAAGATGTGTTTACTTTACATATGCATACACACACACACACACACCATACATTCATATACTATACCTACACATATACACACACATTCATATACACACAGTAGAGTTACATATTATACTGACACTTGTGTTTTCATTAAAGAAAATGCCTTAGCCGGGCAGTGGTGGCGCACACCTTTAATCCCAGCACTTGGGAAGCAGGGGCAGGTGGATTTCTGAGTTTGAGGCCAGCCTGGTCTACAGAGTGAGTTCCAGGACAGCCAGGGCTACACAGAGAAACCCTGTCTCAAAAAAAAATAAAAAAAAGAATGCCTTGAGGCCTGAGACTGTAGCTCAGTTGGTAGAGTGCTTGCTGAACATGCCACCGGGCCCTGGTCCCATCCCCAGAACCATGGAAAGCAGGCTCGGTGGCACAGGCCTGCAGTCCTAGTACTTGAGGAGTAGAAGCAGGAAGATCCTAGGTTACACAGACAGACTGAGGCTCAGCTAAGGCAAATGAGACCAAAAGAAAGGAGGAAGGAAGAGATAGAGGGAATGGAGGGAAAGAAAAGGGGAAAAAGCTACAAAAAATTTCTATGTAGAACTGCTAGATCTAGCTTGTTCCGGTTAATACCTGCTTAAGGTATTATTATTATTATTATTATCACTACTACTACTACTATTATTGAGTTAAACACTTGAGCCACACATGGTGGCACATATTGTAATCTTAGCACATGTGAGGTAGAGGCAGGAGGCTCATGAGTTCAAAGCTCCCATATGCTTGCACAGAGTTCTAGTATAAACTGAGTGAGCTATATGGTGAGACCCCATTTCAAAATCAAACACAAAATTTTAAAAGATCCGAACAACAATTCCATTGGGTAGAGACTTGGAAAATATGTAGCTTGCTTAGAAATGCATAAATGAGGATGCTAAGGCCCTACAACTGCTTCTGACCTCATTGTTACTCTCTAGAAGTACATATTTTTTAAAGATTATTTTAAAAATGATTTTCAGTTATGCTCAGGTGTGTGGGAATATGCACATAAGGGCAGGTGACCGCAGGGGCCACAGGTGATCTCAGGATCTACCCGTAACCTCTGTCCTCTAACGCTGGAGCTACAGGCACAGGTAGCCACAGCTTTGGTGTGGATGCTTGGCGATTAGAACTTGGGTCTTCATGTTTGCAGAGAAAGTGCTCTTACCCCCTGAGCACCTCTCTAGTCCAACTTCATTCTGTCTAATAGAAAACAGTTCTGCAATTTAGCAGTCCCGTGTGCAGCTGGACTGTAACTCACAATCAATCTCTAGGAGAGAAATTAGGGTTATTCTGGCTCTTCTCCTATTTTAAATATTGCTATAATACCCCAAGAGAAATGGCTAGCCAGATGATACACTCTTTATTATTAACTGCTCTTCCCCCAAATTGGATTTTCATGTACCCAAACAACACACAACTTTCTTGTGCTGACAGAGGTAAACGTGTGAAGAGCTGGAAGGCTGTCCCCTCTGTTTTGCCATCAACTAATTGACTTAAGAGGGCGCAGGGAGGGGCCCCTTGTGGTCCACCCAGGGCAATGCTCGTTTTAATTAATAATTGGAATGAGCATGCAGATGGCAGGACAAGCCATCTGAAGGAGCTGTAAAGCTGCTCAGTGGGGGAGCTAATAGGACAGGTGACAGAATCAAGATGTCACGAAACTCCTGACAATTAGTAATTGTGGGATGTGTTAATGAGATTACACTCGATGTAGACTATGAAAACCTTGTGCTTAAGTATAAAACACAAACCACTCGTGGCAAGACCAGATGCCGCAGAGCAGGACCCATCTCTATCCTACTCAGCAAAAAACTGATTCAGAGACAGGAAGTCACATTAGTTGTAGGCTGAGATTTAAATCCTAAAGCCATCTCGGCCACACTCTAATGCTGCCTCAAGTCTCAGCAACAGTCTCCTGAGCTTGACTGCCAGACAGAGGAGGCTCAGCGTTCTCAGAGTATCTCCAGGAAGGAACAGCTGGGCCTGCTTCTTCTATGGCTCTGTGGAGCATACCCAGTGTTCTGCATTAAGTTGTGAGGACTTCAATTTAAAAAGCTCTGGGTCATGAGGGCAGTGTAGTGGTACAGCACTTTCCTAGAACGAATGAGGCCCTGGGATTGTTCTCAGTACTGTAAATTATAATAAAATAAAATATTTTTATTTGGATATGCTAATCACCCTTATTTGATAATTCCATGAGATATATATGTATTCAAAGTTTACATTGTGATACTGGGGGCATAGCTCAGGCAGAGTGCTTGCTTAATACTCATGAAACCCGAGTTCGATGCCCAGCACTGTGTGAACTGGGTATGGTGGTGCATGCATACCTGTAATCCCAGTATTCTGAGGACATGGAGGCAGGAGGTCTAATCCTTAGGGAAACTGAGATTCATTAAAGAGGCTGTGGGTCCCCCTCTAGGCTGCTGTGGGCAGAGCAGTCCCATGTGTCTACTTGACTTTATAACTATCTTTGAAAGAAGATGTGAAATTACCAGCACCTTCTATGACTGCAAAGCTCTGGAAAATTCTTATCTGTCCCTTCCAGGGCTCAGTTTAGGCAACTCATCTGTACTCATGGGGTCTCTGTGCACTGCCACAGCTGAGTGCTTGGTCAATGCAGGAACTGGGGCATCCTTACCTCATCTGTAGAGCCATTCTCTACTCGGAATCTTCCTGCCCTTTGGATGGCTCCATCAGCATCACTAGAGATGAGCTGGGGGGAAAGAACATGCAGTTAGGTAGCTGAGCCTCTATTTGCAGTTTCTGTGACTCCTTCCTCAAAGCGGCCCCATTTACTGACACTAGCTGGTGGACCCAACCTAGAAACAGAGTCTCTGGGAAGCTCAAGGCCTTAGGAACCTGAGAGCAAGCCCCGCCTAGATGAAACATTTTCCCAAATTGAAGAACATTAAAGCTATGATCCATGGGTAAACAGTCTTGATCCACATCACATGTGGACAAATAGCATCTCACAGATGGGAGACCTCAAAGCCAAGCCCGAGCTCAGCTACCTTCCCTGGAAAGCCTGGAGAACAATTAGTGGCTGGCACAAACTCAAGGTGTAACCATCAGAGAAGGCTCTTGGGCTCCATTCAGTTTTAAACAGTTTCTGGAAGGCCAATGTGGCCCTAAGGCCAGTCGTGTCAGCTTGCCAGTAGACTGCCTTTAGGGAGCTCGCTGCTAGAAAGTGGTGAGCAGAAAGGAGACAGGAGCTTGGCCCAGCAGCCCTTAAGCTACCCTCAAGATGGCTTCCCTCCAGCCTTCTCAGAAGCAACATGGGAAATGGTGTATATATGGTTTCCAACTGTTAAAATCTCCCTGCAGTTTATAGCAAAGGTCTGCCAACAGTGCCCACATCCAAATGGATCAGAGCACATTTGCCTGGGGGCTGGGGAATTCTTCTCCCCTCTAACTCAGGCTCTCTCCCACACCAGAATACAACCTCTTGTGACTTCTACCTCATACTTTCACCCTCGTTTAAAAGACATGAAGGTGTGAAATAAAGGATACATTTTCAGAGCTACCCCACACAAGCAAATTTCACCATATTAAAGGATCTGAAAAAAAAAAGATTGGAATATTTTTCTCATGGTAAATATGAAAATAGAAGGCAGGGGGATCTTTGAGTTCAAGGTCTACATAGAGAGTTCCAGGTTAACCAGGGATACAGTGAAATTCTGTTTCAAAACACAAAGGGGGGTGGTGGTGGTATGCTGGAGAGATGGCTCAGCAGTTAAGAGCACTTGTTGTTCTTGCAGAGAACCTGGGTTCAATTCCTAGCACCCACATGGTAGCTACAATCAAATGTAATTCTGGTTTCAGGGGATCTGATGCCTTCCTCTGTCCTCCAGATACTAGGTATTCATGTAGTACACAATACACAAACTAAAATCTAAACATTGAAAACAAAGAGGACATGAGAGATGACTCTGATGCTTAGATCACTTGTTGCCCTTGCACATGGACCCAAGTTCAGTTTCTAGCACACACATAGTGCCCGTAACTCCAGTTCAAGGGGATCCACCCTCTTCTAGCTTCTGTGGGCACCAGGTGCATATGTGGTACACATACATATATGCACCACTCAAAACATTCACATGCATTAAATAAATAAACATCTAAAATATGAAATTGTATTCAGTTTTCCTCTATTATGTGCTCCAATATATCATGTATTCTTAGCTCCCAGCACAGACATTCTCATTTACCTTATGCAATAATAACACAAAGTAGGTACTAGTGTTAATCTCAGTTTTAGTGAAGAAAAGGCTAAAAAATGCCATAGCTATGGTTACATGACTAGGTGACAGAGCAGAGCTTAGTGTGACAGTGGCAACTGGACCTCAGAAGCTGGCACTGTCCTCCAAATTTCACTTCATGTACAAGGTCCAAAACAGGCCCAGGGTTTACTACTAATCCTCTGCAAAGTAATCTCTGGACACACATGGTGGGTGTCTATGTCTATGTCTATGTCTATGTCTATGTCTATGTCTATGTCTATGTCTATGTCTGGCAACTGGCAGTGTATAATCAATCCCACAATGTCTTAAGGCAGAGAGTGGGCAATGGAATTTCGCCTTGTCCAAATAGAGGTCTGAGTACCTCTTTTGAGTGACAGTGAGTGTCTGTCTCTCTTCTTAAGAGCTTTAAGCCATACTGGCAAATAATGTGTAGTTGGTGGTGGGGATTAGGTTATACATGCTAGCTTTTCTTTGGAGGGACTGAGGCTAAGGTTAGACATGGGATCAAACCCACCAGGAAGCCAGTCAGTCACTCTGCCAGTGGCGCTCTGTGTGCCACAGCCAGGGTTCCAGTGGAGAGGACATTTGGAAGCTCTACGTGGGGACTCACATGAATTCTGCTTATGCTGACTGTGTTCTTTTGGCCGTCACAAAACTACGTGTGCTAACAATTCTATCAATGAGTTTATAATTCTAGCAAACTATAAAAATAGATGGCACTCAGGGCACAAACCGTGCAGATGGGATCAGAAGGAAGGGAGAACTTGTGCACTGACTTTCTCTGAGGTCAGTTCTGACTGTGAGTGAAAGAGCCCGAGAGATGGCTCTGTGGGGAGACCCATTTACTGAGCCAGCCTGGTAAACTGAGACTGAGTCCCAGAAGGTACTAAAGGGAGAAAAAGAGATTCTGCAGCCGTTGTCAGTCCTTCCATCCACACATAGACTATGGCATGTGTCCCCACACACAAGCACACACAATAGTAATGAAGTTCAAGTGAAAGACAAGGTTAGATCTCCAGGACAGTGGGCACCCACTCACCGTTAAAAGTATAGGGAACAGCAGAGGCCACAAGTATGGTGATGCTGCTGCAGGCAGGGGCTTGGGATGAAGTGTCTGGGGTCACATCAGGACATGGCAGGAGCAGAGCACCACAGTTAGTTCACAATGTTTCTTGGGTAGAGGAAGGGAAATCTAAGTTGGCAAAGTCCTGGCCACGCTAGCCTCATGGAGGACTTGGGAGAAGAGCTGATGTCATGCATGATTCACTCACATATCCAAGAATGACCATGAAGTATATCCCACTACAGCCCCAACACTGCCAAGTACAGGCAACCCTGTCCTTTCCCTTTGCTGAAATTAGAACAAGAGGCATAAAGCTCGTCTCAACTTGGGAAGTCTGAGAAGAAAGGAAGAATGCACTTCACTATTTAATAGCTGGGAAAGAGTCAGTGCCCTCTGAACTCAGGGACATGAAATCCAGAAAGAGACTTGACTTGGATCTCAGACTAAGGCTTTCACTCCTCCCTGCATGGCTATGGCTGCCTCCTAACTGACCTAGTCTCACACACCCCCGCTTCCTTCCAATCCCGCTTTCATGCCATGGCTGGTGGATCTGGTAAGTCCCAAGTGTTTGTGGCCCACACTCCCACCTCTCTGCTGTCTCTCCTTTTCCGTCATTTACAAACTACTGCTCTCAACTGAGATGGTCGTCTCCTCTTCCCGATCTACCCAAGTTTCTCTGCTTCAAGATGCCTTCCTTCCCTGACCCTTGCCTGGGCAAAGGGCCACTCAGCAAAGCTGGGCTTTCTCTTCTTTCCTGTGATTGCTTGACTTCACTGGGTCTCTCCTGGATAAGCTCCATGAGGACAAAGACTGCATTTGTCTGTGCTCACCGCAGCATCTGCAGAGCGAAGCCCATTGTGTGCTGGAGAGTAGGGATTTATTGGGCATCTATAATCAATAGATGAAGGCTGAGATCCTACGGAACATGGGGCTGATCCCTGGAAGGCACAGTAGGCTCATTACTCATGTGAGGAATGTCAGTCAGTCTACTGGTTTATCACACAGGACAGAACAGAGAGAGGGAAGAGCCAAGCAGCCCAAACCGACAAGTGCAGGGTGGAGTCAGTGGAGAGTTCCTCACAGACTCTTGTAGGCTTAAACAGATGCCACTGAGCATGTTCTAGAGGGGCTTCCCAGACAGACTGAGTACTGACTGGGAAGGAGGTTGTGCTAGTGACATGCATGCACACTGGACGCATAGTGGCAGCCCCAGAGGCCCACCCTGTCCCCATTCTATGGCTGTCTAAGGCCTACAAAGACTGTCACACCAGATGATGAAAAGTAGAGTGCCCCATCTAACTAAGGGACTAAAACCCCCAACATTACAGAAAAGTTTTTTTTACCACAGAAGAAACACTGTTGCCATGTAGCCCTCTTTATCTAATTATTCCTCACAGACATCTGCTCTGGCCTATTAAAAGCACAGAAAACCTTGCACAGAAAATCGACACTAAGCATTTTGTTAAAAGACTGGACTCGGTATCCCCCAGAATGCATCAGAATGCCCATAGCACAAACGCATAAGTCCTCTCTTCCAACCCATCCCAGGGATACAGCGCTCTATGTGCTTGAAGGTCTACTTCCTTCCACGATGCCATAGTCATATTTGGACACAAGGCTGGACTTCATTTCCCATGAGGTAGCTGATCACCTGACTTGATTGTCTCTATCAGCAGGTGTGCAGAAGTCCTGGGTGGCATGTACAGAAACACCCTCAAGAGGGATATGCCTTCCCTGGTCCCTTTCCTTGACTCTAGCAATAACTCCAGAGATCAGAGAGGCCACAGAATCCCATACAAAGATGGGAGAAGCATCCTGAGCCTGCGTGTGGGGAGCATGACCACCAGTCACTCACAGTAGCTAGCTGGGTGTGAAGGACAATGGGCTCATTAGATCCTGCTTCACTGTTCTTCTGTCTGTAAGGGAGGAAATCACTCACCCTGAAATAAGTTCACCATTCAAAACATAGAAACTGACCTGAAGCATCAGAACATGTGTATTTAAAGAATAAAGAGCATAATAGGTTTTGGTGTGTAGCCCAGGTTATCTCTGAATTTATGATCCTCCTGCCTCAACCATGTGAGTGCTGGGACTTCAAGTATGTACCTCCACAGCTGCTCATAAGTGCACAACTTCTCAACACATTTATCCAACTTTAAAATATAAAGCTAATATTGAACAGTAACACGAACAATCCCATAAGGTACTATATAAGAAAAAAAATTCTGGAAACTGCTGTAAAACTGTATAGATTCTATTTCAGTATAATACAACTGAATGATATTCAGTTTAAAGAACAAAGCAACTGGGAACTCAAAATCTACATTTGAGGACTAGCAAACCTGAGAATTATTTAAACAGTGAGGACAATGAGGGCAGCCACAACGTGTGGTGCCACAGATATTTTAATTATAAGAAAACTCATATTCTGAAGTGATTAAACAAGAAGGATGAGAGCAAGGACTCAGGCATTTGCTTCTAGCATATATGACAAGGAATCACAGAGCACAGCCAGGGCGAGGAGGACAGGGGCTAGGAAAAGGTCAGAGAGCAAAATGTAGGATAAGAAGGAAGAGAGGTGACAGCCTGAGGTAACTACTACAAAGCAAAGAGCAGGCAGGTGAGGCAGGATACACCAGTCATCCCAGCTTGGAAACTGAGGCAGGAGGATCGAGGCACCATCCTTGACTACAGTGAAATCCTGCTTAAAAAGGAAGACAGATGTGCCTTGTCAAAGTGAAGAAAATACAATCACCAAAAAGAAAGGCTAATTTTAATGAGATGGACAGTTATCTAGGCGAACAAATAGTGAAAATCAAGAGGAGAAAGAAGTTCAAATATGTCAATAACTGTAAAAAACTAAGGCCGTCAGCTGTCAGGATACTGCCACAGAGGTGGCCTGGCTTTTCTGAGCAGGAGACTAGTGCTACACACTGCAATGACACAGCTGGGTCAGGACCATGTCAATGACACATAAAGCAGGGCCACTTTCTTAGGGAAGAGCTCGCCGATCAGGGTAAGTGAGTCAATGTATTCATTACATGCTTGATTTCAGAAAAAGAGTCTACACGATATCCATTTGCAAATAAAAAAAATTAAAATAAAACAGGAAAAAATGTTATTAACTACCATTTAGTAAAAATGTTATTAGTTTCAGATTAAAGACAATTAAATGACAACCTTCTTAAACATTAACGCAAATATGTATTTCCTCAGAACCAAAACCACTCTCTGCTCTGCTTAGCTGCTCTAATTCTCTGAGCTGTGGCTTCTGTTCCTCAGCAGCTCATGGTTCCTGTCTGGCCTGCACTGTGCCCTTGGCATTCAAGAGTACAACCATAGGAACACATTACATTTAGAAAAAAACAAATTTCCAAAAGGTTATGTAAAGAACATCTTTAAAAATAGTGTATCATCTTTCCCCTCCTTTCTTTGCCCATGCTGACCAGCTCAAATCCAAGTTTCATATTTGTTGGTTCTGTTCCTGAGGGCGGGGAGGGGAGTCCATCTTTGCTCTTCATCTCTAAAGTGAAGACAACAAAAGGTAGAGGCAGGAGATTCAAGTTCAAGGTCAGCCTGAGCTACATGGAGAGTTTGGAACCAACCTGAGCTATTTAAAGAGACTATAAAAAAAAAAGTACTGTGTATGGGTAAAACAGAAGAAGATTCTATCTGCATCTAAGTGTGTGGAGAGAACTTAATAATGTAAAACATGCAATGAGCCCAGAATAGTCCCTGGACATAGTAGGCATGCAACAAATACTATACTACTACATTACATATTATTGTGATAATAGTTAATATAAGATCTTCTGATTGCTACTAAAGCACTAATTAATGTATTGCTGATGAAATCACCTTAATGCTCTATTCCAAATCTTGGGAATTCTGTTTAAACACTGGTAGATTTGGCAGAAAGAAATGATGAGAGCACATTTTTAGAACCTGCTACATTAACAAAGATAAATGCAGCCTGGTTCTTGCTCTAGAGAACCCCATTGCTACTGTGCATGTGAGAGGGACAAAGGCTATAAACAGATAAATCATAACCCAATCTGGTTAAATGCCACAACAGAAGCCAGCCTAGGGTGTTGTCCAGAGGAGGGCAGAGGAAATGGAGACCAGCTTTGCCTGAGGGAGCTTTGGAAGGTTCCAGTGCTATAAAGCAATTCATTCTGCAGCCCTAATACAATTTATTCTAGTATTCTAGGACCTCTGAGAAATGATTTTCAATATACGTAGGCTTATAAAACTGTAAACAGTGGTCAAGAAAGCAGACTCCTTTGAAGTTTTATATGCAAATCACACACACCCTACACACATACCTTGCTTAGAAAGTATTCAGAAGGGAACAAAGTTTTAGCTATGTATTAATAGAAGGGTAGAGTCTGGAATGTGGGTCAGTCCTGGGATCTATCTCCAGCAGTATCAATAAATGTAAATGTAAAGGGGGTAACATTAAGAAGGTGGTCAGATGGAGCCAAGCTGCAGCTGTGTGGGGTGCTGTGTGGCTCATCTCCCATTCTGTTGTGTCTCATTTCCAGTCTGTGCGCGTTGCAAGCAGGGAGGGGTAAAGGCCAGGCTCTGGGGTGGAGAGGTCATCTATAGCTGTTGGTCCTGTTCCACTGGGACAAGAGACATAGCAGCAATGTGGGTAGCTTGGCAGGGACCAAGCTTATCAGGAGAACTAAGGAGTCATTCGGTCTCTGTAATATGGCTAGTTAATGATCAGTGACTACTTATAAGCTGAAAAGAAAACAATATTTTCTATTGGCTTGAGATGGCTGGCATTTTCCCAAGCTTTTGTAGGGAGCTGAGCAAACACTACTTCCATACTCCTCTTCCAACCAAAGCCCCTGTTCTACGTGACTTCCAGAGCAGCACAGGGGAAGCCCTGCCTGCCCCACCCCACTGCAGATGGCTGCAAGACAGATACCAGCCTGATGCTGGAAGTTAGGAGGAAGCTTTGCAGAAGCTGTCCATGCAGCTGCTTGGATCAGAGAAGCTCCAGTCCAAGAGACCAGTGATGTCTGAGGGCTGGGTGGATATTCTGGGAGACAGGACATGTTCTCTTTATAACCACATGCTCTGCAGCACACAGAACCCATGCTCGTGGATAGGACAGGAGGCGCCCAGTAACCTCAGATGGACGATGAAGGGCTTTCCTGGAGACAGAAAGCAAAACAGTTTTTGAAAACCTAAACAGCAAATCTAGGAGCAATTGTGCTCGCCTGTATTTCTGGCCACATGGGGGCACGGGGATGGAGGAGTGGGAGTTTGAGGCCAGCTTGGGCAATACAGCGAGACCCGAGACCCGTGTCTTACAAAGTAAAAGAAAAGTGAAGCCGAAGAAGCCTCAGTTCAGAAGCGAGCAGAGTGTGAAAAGGGACGGTGCGAACACTAAGTTGGGAGAAGGGAAAGCATGGGGCGATGGGAAATGCCCGCTCTCTCTCTTTTTTTTAACGCTGGGGGTGGAACTCAGCCTTGTAATTCTGCAGTAAGCACTTTATGAAGTTATTTCCCTGGCACCTTGGTTCTCATTTTAAAGGTCACAGCAACAAATGAAATTAGACATAAATAAGAAATAAGAGATCTAGAGAAGGAGACAATGCTGCTGTTGGTGCAAGAGTGTCCATTATTCAAAAGATGATACTTGTTTTTAAGTAAAGAATAAAACACAGAAGCCTATTTTGTATGTCAATGTAATTGCTAGAGACACACACTAAGTCTTTACAGCGACTACCTGCAGGCGACCGTAGGTTGTTCTTCGTCGTCCTCTCCATGCTTTTTCAGTTATTTCAAATTCTCCTATAGCCAGCATGCATTTTTTTCTTAACCACAGAAGGATATTAAAAATATATCCACTTTTTATGCCCAAATGCATGTATACAAAAGTAAGAAATACTATAAAATGTAACCGAAAGAAATCTCCAGACACTGGATTTATAGCAGAACCGATGCTCTAGCCACTATATGGGCATCTGGCAGTGAGCGTGGAGCTTGCTGTGGGTACAATAAAAAAGTGGACCCCATGTTAGGCAAGTTAAAGAATATCTGCAAATTATTACAAGGCAAAATATGCATCTTGGAGAAATGCAAGAGATACAAGGTTCCAGAGAGTGAAAGACGAGAGGTCCATTAAGGCAGATACAAAGTACCCAAAAGACCAGTGGCATTGGCTATGTACATTGATGTGTATTGCAAAAAGGCCTTTGATGCTCTTGTTAGGACCAGTTTGGGTAGGGGCAAGAAGGGCCACATCAAAAGAAGCAAAGAGGGGAATCACCTCCTCCCTGAGAGAACTGGGGTGTGGCTCAGAGAATGGCTGAAAGAGGATGGCCTGACTGAAAGGACCGAGAGTCTGTGGAGACAGCTCAGTTTGAGCTGTCTGAGAGAGTGTGACACAGTGGTAACTGCAACTGAGCAACTAAAAGGCACAGGCCAAGAAGCATGTGATCTTCACAGTACCTGCTTTTATTAAGAGGGTAAAGTAATTCATTATAAACTATTATTCTATCCAGTAACTGGGCTGTGAAACTGTGGGCCTTTTCTGGCCCACCAGTCACAGTAGGAGACACTGGATTTTTGTTGTCGTGATTTTTGCTGCTAAATTTACTTAGTAGGTAAAAAGGACATGGAGGTCTCTAACAAAGAGGCAGCGAAGCTCCTGGAGCTGTGGAATGGGTATGTGTGCCCTGTGAAGACGATGCTGTGCCCTGAGTCAGGGGAAAGCTGAAAGAAGAGGGTCTTGGCTTAAGGGCACCAAGACCCAAGATGCCTGCTAGAGGCCAGTTAATACACTAAATAGATGAGTGCACTTCTGAAACAGCTCTGTTTTAAGAGTCTGTGTGAAGACATATTTTTGTCAGCTATTTTTAACAGCACCATATGACATAAGAGAGCAGTTGCCATTCTCACATCCACGGCACATTGTCAAGGTCTACGGATTTAGGGCTGGGCAGTGGTGGTGCATGTCTTTAATCCCAGCACTTGGGAGGCAGAGGCAGGTGGATTTCTGAGTTCGAGGCCAGCCTGGTCTACAGAGTGAGTTCCAGGACAGCCAGGGCTACACAGAGAAACCCTGTGTTGAAAAATAAACAAACAAACAACAAAAAAAAAACCAGAAAAAAACCAAAAACCAAACCAAACCAAACCAAAACAAAACAAAACAAATGGTCTATGGATTTGATGGCAGACCCATATAAACTCAGAAGTGAATGTGGGGCTTTTCTGAAACTTTCAGAACTGAAAACACTTTCTTCTCATCAGAGCAGTGTGCAAGGCAATCACCTATTTCTGCCAAGTCAAAGATCTGCTTTTAGGGGCTGCAGAGATGGCTCAGGGACTAAGAGCACTTTCTGCACTTGCAGAGGACCTGGATTTGATTCCCTGCACCCACATGGGGCAGCTCACAACCTGCAACTCCACTTTCAGGGCAACTGGGCCCCTTCTCTGGCTTCTGGAGGCTACTACACGCATACAGTACAGACAAGTAGGCACACACACATACGTAAAAATAATTTTTAAAAATTTGCTTATGGTCACAACTGATGATCCACACTGCTAAACTCTGGCCACAGATCTGCAAGTGGACACAGGCATGCAGTGGGCATGTGAAGGACAGAATACACCACGCACAGGATGGGGGAGCCCAAGGGTACAGTCAAACAGGCCCTAGGAGAGATTGTTTGGAGACACATGAGAACTTTGCCACAATCCAAGTGGAAAGCTGTTCTATTCCATTTCTGATACTGAAGAATTAACCAAATAAGCAAAGTGTTTACAGTCTCTACCTCGGGTTATGAAATATAAACTTTGACACACAGATAACGATTTGAAAATGTCTCTTTTGAATTGCTCTTTCTAACTCTATGAAGAATTGAGTTGGGATTTTGATGGGGATTGCATTGAATCTGTATATTGCTTTTGGCAAGATGGTCATTTTTACTATATTAATCGTGCCAATCCATGAGCATGGAAGATTTTTCCATCTTCTGAGGTCTTCAATTTCTTTCTTCAGAGACTTGAAGTTCTTGTCATACAGACCTTTCACTTGTTTGGTTAGAGTCACACCAAGATACTTTATGTTGTTTGTGGCTATCGTGAAGGGTATCATTTCTCTTATTTCTTTCTCAGCCTGCTTATCCTTTGAGTATAGGAAGGCTACTGACTTGCTTGAGTTGATTTTATATCCGGCCACTTTGCTGAAGTTGCTTATCAGCTGTAGGAGTTCTCTGGTGGAGTTCTTTGGGTCGCTTAAGTATACTATCATATCATCTGCAAATTCATCTGGAATAACAGAAAACCCAGGATAGCTAAAACTATTCTCAAGAGTAAAAGAACTTCTGGGGGAATCAGTATCCCGGACCTCAAGCTGTACTACAGAGCAATAGTGTTAAAAACTGCATGATATTGGTACAGTGACAGGCATGTAGATCAATGGAACAGAATTGAAGACCCAGAAATGAATCCACACTCCTATGGTCACTTGATCTTTGACAAAGGAGCTAAAACCATCCAGTGGAAAAAAGATAGCCTTTTCAACAAATGGTGCTGGTTCAACTGGAGGTCAACATGCAGAAGAATGCAAATTGATCCATTCTTATCTCCTTGCACTAAGCTCAATTCCAAGTGGATCAAGGACCTCCACATAAAACCAGACACACTGAAACTAATAGAAAGGAAACTAGGGAAGAACCTTGAACATATGGGCACAGGGGAGAATTTCCTGAACAGAACTCCAATAGCTTATGCTCTAAGATCAAGAATTGACAAATGGGACCTCATAAAATTGCAAAGTTTCTGTAAGGCAAAAGTCACTGTCAAAAGGACAAAGCGGCAACCAATTAACTGGGAAATGATCTTTACCAACCCTACATCTGACAGAGGGCTAATATCCAATATATACAAAGAACTCAAGAAGTTAGACTCCAGAGAGCCAAGTAACCCTATTAAAAAATGGGGTACAGAGCTAAACAAAGAGTTCTCACCTGAAGAATATCTAATGGCTGAGAAGCACCTAAAGAGATGTTCATCATCCTTAGTCATTAGGGAAATGCAAATCAAAACAACCCTGAGCTTCCATCTCACACCAGTCAGAATGGCTATGATCAAAAACACAGGAGACAGCAGTTGTTGGCAAGGATGTGGAGAAAGAGGAACACTCCTCCACTGCTGGTGTGATTGCAAGCTGGTACAACCACTCTGGAAAGCTGTCTGGCGGTTCCTTAGAAAACTGGGCATGACACTCCCGGAGGATCCTGCTATACCACTCCTGGGCATATACCCAGAGGCTTCCCCTGCATACAATAAGGACACATGCTCCACTATGTTCATAGCAGCCTTATTTATAATAGCCAGAAGCTGGAAAGAACCCAGATGTCCCTCAACGGAGGGATGGATTCAGAAGATGTGGTATATTTACACAATGGAATACTACTCTGCAATTGAAAACAATGAATTCACGAAATTCCTAGGCAAATGGTCAGAACTGGAAAATATCATCCTTAGTGAGGTAACCCAATCACAAAAGAACACACATGGTATGCAAGCACTGATAAGGGGATATTAACCCAGAATCTCGGAATACCCTAGACACAATTCGCATATCAATAGATTTCCAAGAAGATGGAAGGAGAGTCCCCTGGTCCTGGAAAGACTGGATGTAGGGGAATGCCAGGACAGAGAAGCGAGAGGGGGTTGAATGGGGAAAAGAGGGAGGGAAGGGGGCTTATGGGACTTTCAGGGAGGGAGGAAACGGGAAAGGGGAAATGATTTGGAATGTAAATAAAAAAACCTTAGAAAATAAAAAAAAAATGAAAAAAGAAAGAAAGAAAGAAAGTGTCTCTTAAGGTAGAGCAGGGCACCGTAGCCTACCACTGGAAAGACCACAAAGCCAAAGAACACTTCACAAGCTGAACAAGCTAGAGACAGGGCTGCACCAAGGCGGCTCAGGAAGCAGACAACGATGCAGAGGCTCAGAGCAGAGAGCATGGCCTGAGGAGGGAACCAGAACACACAGGAAAGATCTGTGGCCTGGGGAAGAGCTCGAGGGAAGCTCAGCCCACAGAAGGCAGGGGGCAGGGAGAGAGGGGATCATACAGCCTGCACCTGCTGGCCTGGGGGTGACAGCCTCGGGGCTGACATCATCTGGCATTCTTACATGGTGCATGTGCAGTTACTGGTATAGTCTTGTGCCCCAGCGGTCCATGTCACTAACCAGGCTTTGGTGTTCACGATGGTCACCAAATGGCCGCTCAGGTGGTATGCTAAGTCTCACGTTTGTTGGTCCTGAAAAAATGAGTCATAGAATTATACTGTAGAGAAAAGTAGGGTGGTTGCTGGAGCAGCAAGAGTCAAAGCCATTTTACACACCAGACAGGTGTCAGTGGGAGACAGAAGGACCATGTTGCTCAGGGCTAGATAAAGAAAATGAAGTTTTGTTTACATCTCACCTCATGTTTTAAAGAGGGTTACGAGGCAACTTAAGAAAATACATCGTACTCAAAGGATAAAATTAGACACACAGAACAAGAGGGTAAGATTAGCATGTGTGTTATAGGAGACAAGCCTCAAAAGACAGATCTGAGCTTCCTGGAAGCCACTGTAAAGAGATATGCACCACATACATGCAATGCCAGGAGCGGCCAGAAGAGGGCATCAGAGCCTTGAGAACTGAAATAACAATTGTTGCCTTCGGAATGTGAGCTGTAGCCTAAGACACAGACCTAGGTTTAAATATTACTTCTGGCAAGTGTTAGCTGTGAGATCTCAGACAATTAGTGCATGGGACCCATTCAGGACTCACACATGTTTTCTGGGCAACCATAGGATGAGGCATAGCCAAGTCAAGCAACACCTACCTCATCTGTTTGTCTGAGAACCTCCATTATGCAACTGCATCTCTAATGTTCAGCATTGCACATAGTAAGCATCTAATAAGCATTAGAACTGATAATAGCAAAGTCAAGTCATAGCCACAACAGAAAACATCTGAAGGCCCCTCCAGTGCTACTCTCAAAATTGAGGTCCCTCAGGGAGCCGACCTGCTCCATAAGACTCAGACACAAGCCAGATACACTGGAAAACATCTGCCCAGATGGGGATTTTAGTTGTATAATGTTTAATTCTTGATATTCCTGAGGGAAATATGCTGTTACCTTCTCTAATCTCTCAATTTAGTCATGCTACATGGAATATGATTTTCCTCATAAAATTCCTACAGTTTCCCCATAAACAGAAGGCATCATCAGCTCAAAATGGAGAACGAAATTGCTCTCTGTTAGGCATGCTGGACCAGCAGCTAAGTTACTCATTAGCAAAGGATGAAGAACGATCCCGATCCCTGAGTTGTAGTTTATATTTGTGCCTGAGCAAAAATACAAATGGCTCCTCACCAAAATTTGAGGGCGGGCTGTGTGTGATAGCTTGGCCAGAAAAGTGCTTGCTAAGCAAGCATGGGGATATGAGTTTGCTCCCCAGAAGCTATGCTCAAAATGCTAGGGTCCCAACTAGATGTCTTATGTTGGGTTTACCAAGTAAAATCTCCAGTGTCGACAATGGGTTACATCTTGGTGAGTCATTGGACAAAGAGGTCCCGCAGACACCCCCACCCCAAACATCATAGGCTACTGTCGAGGGTATTGGTTTTTCTCTCCTCTACCTGGTGGTAAAGTTGAGGTAAAGTCCTAGTTAAGTGGTAAAGTTCTATTGCTGAAAACCTTACTTAGTTGTGTCTTTGAATATGGAAAAACTGAGCTGGTGCCCAACTAGAGGCTGTACCCCTGCTGGTAGCATTCATGGGACTGGAAGATACTTCACACACTCCTGTAGGAAGGGGAAAGTAATCATTAGTGTCTCATAGCTGTGATCCCTCTGACCCACGAGAGAAAGCAGTTACAGGATATACCAGTGTAATAGTGGGATATGGTATGGGCCTGACCAGCCACTGTGTGTTGTGTTTAATGTTGGATGTAAGGCCCACTTCATGAGATGCAACCCATACCTGACACTGCCAAAGTATTCGAGAACCAAGAAGCCAAGACTGGATAGGTCATGGGCCTAGGGAAAACCTACTACTGTTACTGTGCTAGAGGATCAGTGAAAAAATGAGGGATCTACAACTGCACAATGTGCGGGGCGTGGGGGCTTCTCAGTCTTAAATGGATATCTATCAAACCTCTCTCCTCAAGGCTCAGAAATATATGTGGAAAATGATCGAAGATTGTAAGAGTCAGAGGTAATGAATGACTCCAAGAAACCAGTGTCTTCCAGACACAACAGGGTTGGGTGAAGCACACAGAGACTGAGGGGGCATGCATAAAACCTGTACAGATTCAAACCAGACAAAGGCCCAGCACTGAGAAAGGGATGCAGATACAAAATCCCACCCTTCACCAAGAGGTATTTGCAACTGATACCTGCTGGGAAGGGAAAATCAGTTCTCTCCAATGGAGTGTCATTAGGTATATCAACCACACTCTAGGGGAAGCCCCATGCCCAGGAGTAGTTGGTCTACATAAGATAAACTCCCATTGTGTGTGTGTGTGTACGCATGTGCACATGTGAGCTTTCTGTTTTGTTTTGGCATATTTTGTGTTATTGAGGGTTTCACTTTAATTTTCACTTTTTATTTTTGCTTTCTGACAGAAAGAGAAGGAAAGAACATGATGTTGGTGGGCAGGGAAGTGGGGAGATTCTGGGAGGAATTGGGGCACAGGAAATATGCTCACAATATGTTTTCTGAAAATTTTATAACAGTAATAAGCACAGTGGCGTGTGCTTGTGTTCCATTCCCACGTTTGAGGAGACATGGGCAGGAGGAATATTGGGGCTTCCTAGCCTACTTATTGAGTTCCAGGACAAGTGAGAATCCCTGTCTTAAGAAGCAAGGAGTGTGGAACCTGAGGAATGTCACCTGATGTTGACCTCTGGCCTATATACATGCGCATATAGGTTGCACGCACACACACACACACACACAAACTGAACAACAAGAAAACTCTGAGGATCTTCCAATATGAAACTCTACAGATTCAGAACAGGTTCATTGCCAACTATTCAAATAGCACATATGCCAGACATCTTTTGAGGCCACTCTGCGTTCCTACACCTTTGGAGGCAAGCATCTCTCTGCTTCTTTCCTGCACAGCAGAGCCACATGCATTCAGAGAGTGTGAGCTCACTTGATAAGACATGAAGCCAAAAGGAATGGGCAATATTCAGATTTATGCTAATCTGAAATCACTTGCAGATGGTGACTTCCCAGCAGCATCAAGAGGCAGGGGTGCATGACAGTCTGCAGCTGGACTGCACCAGGCAGAGGTCTATATTGTGCTCACACCATTTATCTCTTCTACCACATCAGTTTCCTGTCTATCCAGTCAAAGGCCAAGAACAGATCAATAAAAGCTACAAACAATCTTTGGCCGCCCCTGACAGATTTCGATAGAAGGTGATGAGAGATGGTTGATGCGGTACTAGCTGTGCCTTGCTTGGACTGTTGCCAGGAGAGACTGGATTTGCAATCCATCAGGAAGAAAAATGGCATCTGTTGAGGCAGGATGGCCAGCAAGCTAATGAGTCTAACTGTGTTGGTGGTGGTCAAAGGGCTTGGTTTCTCTTTTGTTTTTCATGAGTTAGACTGCTCTCCAGTTTCTCTCAAGCAAGAACACTCATTCTTCAACCAGTGTTATTGAGACTAGTGCTGCTGCTGTGTACTTAGTACAGGGTTCTATGAGCAAAGAAAAAGCTAGGATGCCTAGCTGGGAGAGGCTTACAGATCTGCATCCTTACTTACAGGACCAATGAAAGTGCCAGGGCTAAGAGCCCACTAGCATGGGAAGAAAGGTTCATGAGATGCTTTTAAACAATTCACTACATGAGAGAATGTTGTAGATCCATTTTGTGTGTGTGTGTGGGGGGGAATTCCAGTGCAAATTCTGCTGATCTGTGTGTGTGTGTGTGTGTGTGTGTGTGCATGTGTGTGTGCAACCTGTGTGTGCATGCATGGAGGTCACAGGTGGGCATCGGTGTCATCCTGTACTCCTCACCACCTGACTTTCTGAAACGGGGGTCTCACTGCATCTGGATCACCGACTAGCTAGACTGGCTGGTAGAGAGCCCTCAGGTCCCAGCTGTAGCTGTTTCCCAGGGCGAAGGTTAACAGTGTGTGCTGCCACACCTGCTGTGAGGTGCGAAGGATTTGAACTCAGATCCTTACCTGCAAGCACTCTCCCTGCTCGGCTCCCCCTGCAGCCCACTGCCACTCCTGTATAAGCTGGCCTCCTCTGAGACTGCCTGCTCTCTCCACAAACTATGTTGAGTGAATGGTTCTAGAGGCTCACTTGTATCAAATGACCCCACTATCCTCATACATACCCAATCTAAGTGGAATAAATCTATTATTTTCTATTTGAAATATGAAACCCAAATTCAAGAAATGAAGAGACTATGGTGGGAATTAAGAGTTGGAACCTATGTGATCCAAGGAGATTGGAAAACTAACACCAAATTGAATAATAAAATTATGAAAAATTAGTATATAGCAGTCTAGTGTCAGGCTCTAGAGATACAATAGCAAAGAAGACAGACATGGATCCTCCCTCACTTGCAATGGATGTGAGAGTAGTGGGTAAGTCAACTGCTGCCCAGTTAAGGGACAGTGGGGTTGGTGTGGATTGGGAGGGGTGAGTTTGGGAAGATGGCATCAAGCTTAGGCCTTGAGGAGCACTAGGGAAATCCTTGCAGAAAGCAAGCTCAGAGGCTTTGGAGCAGGGAAAAACTGAGGCTGTTCTAGAGACCAGTGAGGTCAGAAGTCAAAGCATGGTGAGTGAGAGGCAGGGGACTGGAAAGAGCAAGGTGGAGTGAAGGTCACAGGGTCATAAAGATGAGAAGGGTCAACAGTCCAAAATGAACCACAAGGGCAATCAAGAAGGAAAGGATTGTGCATTCGCAACATTTTAGACTATCACTCTGCTGGAAGACAGACTTATAGACCAATGAGACAGAAGAGCAAGCCCCCGCATTAACTCACATACATGGCCAACCGATGCATCTGAAGGGTGCTCCGACCTATCAAGGGAAGTAAGGGCAGTCTTCATCAAGTGGTGCTGGGAAAGTCCAGTATGCACATGTAAAGAGATAAAAAAGCTCTCCACTCACACGTATATAGAAGCTAACGCAAATGAATCAAGGATATATGTAACCATAAAATTCTTTTTTTTTCATTTTATTTTATTTTTTTTTTAATTTACATTCCAAATCATTTCCCCTTTCCCGTTTCCTCCCTCTCCGAAAGTCCCATAAGCCCCCTTCCCTCCCTCTTTTCTCCATTCAACCCCCTCTCGTTTCTCTGTCCTGGCGTTCCCCTACATCCAGTCTTTCCAGGACCAGGGGTCTCTCCTTCCATCTTCTTAGAAATCTATTGATATGCGAATTGTGTCTAGGGTATTCCGAGATTCTGGGTTAATATCCCCTTATCAGTGACTGCATACCATGTGTGTTCTTTTGTGATTGGGTTACCTCACTAAGGATGATATTTTCAAGTTCTGACCATTTGCCTAGGAATTTCGTGAATTCATTGTTTTTAATTGCAGAGTAGTATTCCATTGTGTAGATATACCACATCTTCTGAATCCATTCCTCCATTGAGGGACATCTGGGTTCTTTCCAGCTTCTGGCTATTATAAATAAGGCTGCTATGAACATAGTGGAGCATGTGTCCTTATTGCATGCAGGTAAAGCCTCTGGGTATATGCCCAGGAGTGGTATAGCCGGATCCTCCGGGATCTTTTCAATATAGTACTTGAAGTTCTAGCTAGAGCAATTAGACAACAAAAAGAGGTCAAAGGGATACAAATTGGAAAGGAGGAAGTCAAACTATCACTATTTGCAGACGATATGATAGTATACTTAAGCGACCCAAAGAACTCCACCAGAGAACTCCTACAACTGATAAACGACTTCAGCAAAGTGGCCGGATATAAAATCAACTCAAGCAAGTCAGAAGCCTTCCTATACTCAAAGGATAAGCAGGCTGAGAAAGAAATAAGAGAAATGATACCCTTTAGGATAGCCACAAACCATATAAAGTATCTTGGCGTGACTCTAACCAAACAAGTGAAAGATCTGTATGACAAGAACTTCAAGTCTCTGAAGAAAGAAATTGAAGAAGACCTCAGAAGATGGAAAAATCTGCCATAAAATTCTTAAAAGCAAGGGGACCGGAAGGTGACATGCAACAAAGGTGGCTGATTTGGAGAGAGAGGAGTGGGACAGAAAAGGAGAGGAGAGGATGAGGGGAACAGTGTTCTTGTCCCTGGAGGCCCAGCTGTGTATTCCGTGCTTTTTTTCCAGTGAGACTTGCCCAGACATATCTAGCAAGTTACTCCATAGTGGAGCCAGACTGAATGCCTGCAGCTCAGCCCACAAGGGGCACCACTGAGATCTAGGTGGTTTGCAGGCTGGGGACAGGACACAGAGATGCAGCTGCTTTCTGAAGCTAGACCACTGACAACTGACAGACTGACTTCTCTCCACTCCCCTGAGAACCCAGCATGGTGCCTGCCACATGATAGGTCGTCAAAAAGCAGAGAGAAGACTAAAGAACCCTGTCCCAAGCCTACAGAGATCTGGGCTTCTTAGGAAACTTATGGCCAACCGATCCTGTGGAATGATGCTCTAAGTCTACTCCTATTACTGAGGAGAATGACCATGCTTAGCTCTGCCCAAAGATGTCTATTGCTATGGTTTTTAAAGGCAACATTTACACTAAATTTTTCCTGGTACCCTTCTCTGAAGTCTGAGTTCTGTGGTTCCCAAACTAGACTCATTTCCTAATGAACATACATATCAGTTGTTTTTTTAACCACACAGTAGGGCATCACACATGTACATTTCACATCAGAGATCCAGCCAACCGAATGAAAAATATTAGGGGAAAACTGTCTTTTATGAACACATGTGAACTGTTTTCTTGCTTTCCTCTAACATACAATAGCCGCTGGTTCTATGGCATTTACATTGTATTGGGCATAAGTACCCAAGGGTGACTTAGGATATGGAGGGTATGTGTCAGATATATGCAAAGATGCTACTTTATATAAGGGGCTCTAACAGCCTTGGATTTTAGTATCCAAGGGAGACCTGGAGCCAATTCATCCATAGATACCACTGTACTGTCTCTGAGGCACACTTTTTAGGTCCTGAAGCTGGATTTCTGTTCATTCCAACCATCAGTGGAGATGTCCTTTCTGATATGGAAAAACTAGGCACAGTGTAATTTTACAAATGGAAGGAAACTGTTACACAGAGAATGGTTCATCATTAAGTTGGACTGCCACATCCAAATCAAAATGGTGACTCTGAAGATGACATGCAACGAAGATACAAAACAGTTAAATGGAAAAAAGAACAATGCAAAATTCGTAAAAGTAAAATGTATAGCTTTAAAGAGCAGAGGGGCTGAAGAGAAATGAAAACACTTGCTACGAGGTAATGAGACTATCCATTGAATTTCAAAATATATTTAAATATTAATTAAAATATTTATTTATTTTTATGTGTGTGACTGTTTTGCCAGTATGTATGGCTGTGTCTGTGGAGGTCAGCAGAGGGAGTCAGATCCCCTGAAGCAAGAGTTGCAGTCGACTGTGAGACACCATATGGGTACTAGAACTTAAAACTGGATCCTAATAATATCAAATTCTCTTAATTGCTGAGCCATCTCTCAGCCCCATTTAAATGTTATTTTAAAATATTTGTAGAGGACACACACACATACATACACAGCTCCAGAGGAAAACCATGAACAAATAGGTGAGTTTTCTGTCCATCAGCATCACAGTCCAGTCAGGGCTGACTGGTGACTCCTCAGCTCTGAATGCTGACTCTCCAGGTGTGGTCCTGGGGCCGACAACATAAAAGGCAGTCTGGGAACTTACCAGAAACTCAGACTGTGGGCTAACACTAGACCTGCTTCGTTTGAAACTCAGCTTTCCCGCTGACCCTGATGTCTGCTCAGCTCGTCGGCAGCTCTCAGGGACCATTTTGGTATTCTGAGCTTTGCACACGTCTGCAGAGTTCATCAGTCACACCCATGGTATTTCCCTAAGCACCACCCTCACTGTGTATGAGGGCTCCAGACTGCTTCTTAGACTCAGTCTGGTCTTCATCTGACTATGGAACTTCTATCTCTGCTACTGAATTTCAACTTCACTACTGTGTCAGGTTAACATGGAATGTGCTAAAGGATGGGTGCCATTGTCTTATCTCATCCTCATGGCAAAGCTATAGAAGAAAATGTTAATATCCCTATTCAATGGATGGGAAAACTGAGGACATGTGATGCTCAAGATCTTGCCAGTGGCAAATGATGAAACAAGAAAGACTGCGAACACACACCGAGAAGTCACACCACTTTACTGATGCCTGGTGACAGAGGTCTGTGAAGGAGTAGAGACATGAGCCAAAGCCTGCTTGCTGTGTAACCATTACTTCCTGTGGCTTCACCCCTGCCAGGCAGGGCCAATTGTTCACTGCTCTCATGGAACATCATGTCTGCTGTCTATTCTTTGCCACCTCCCATATCCTACCGTCCTTCATGAGGCCTTCCAATGACCTCCCTGAAGTTCCCTCGTAGGATGGGTGGCTCCCTCCCTTCCTTTAGCTCCTTGTTACCGCTGTATCTCTGTCTATTTGCCTTCCTACTCTGAATTATACTCTTGCCTGGGTTCCTTGAAGGGAAGCAGTGGTCTGAGTCAGTGCGTAAGGGGTTAACAATGACTTAGAGAACAGGCACTGAATCAACTGATGTATCTTTGATGTGGCTATACTCATTCTTTAGATGATCTGCTCACCTGAAGGACAGGAAGCCCTAAGAACAGGGATCAAACCTTTCACTTAATTTCTACTTGTAAGAGGCTCAGCCCGGGGCCAGGCACACAGTCCAGTCTGATACACACGCCTAGAATCAAACGGAGGCCACTAGTACTCAACTCAGGTTTAAGCTGCTCTTCTGTTAAAGCCCGTAAAGATGCAGCTTGTATCAACAGTGGGCGCCCGGCTACTAAGCTAGTGGACAGATATGACTCATTTTAATTAACAGAATAGTAGAGCTAATGACCAAGAATAACTAGTACAGCTTATAAGCACATTTTCTGAAATTGGTTCAGATCCCATGCAATTGGAAAACTAAATCACAGTCCTATCTTAAAACCTGAGTCTATCAATGTTTTTATTTTATTTCTTCTCTTTTAGGAGGAATATATACTCTAAAAATCATATCACAAACTCTAATGTCTCTTGTATAAAAAATTAGATATTTTCATTTTAGACATTTATCATCTGTCACAGTTACTTATCTGGTCCAACTAATAGGCTTATAACAGGAAAATATCTCACATGTTCTAACTCCTGTCCCAGACCCAGAAAGCAAAGATAGAATCAGAATGTCAATGGTCATTACACTTTTAAAACTAGATCTGTAAACTTTCAGGAAAAAGGTAATATAAAAATGAAATACCACCTTTCTTCATTTACAAATTATTTAATTCTTTGCAGTGCTTAATAGAGAAAAATACCAAGCCACAACATATTTTTAACAAACTGGAACTCACGAGATTAAAAGCAATGGCAATGTAGAAGAATAAAGGTGACCAAGTGACCATAACCTTTTGGCATTACTGATTCAAATTAAATCTCGACAAAGCACAGTCTAATAGGAAATATACGACAAAGGGTTGATAAGCTTGGCAATCGCCTCTGAGTCTGAATCAGTGTACCACTACTGAACAGACAGCATGGACTTACCAGCTCCACAGATCCATAATGTTTCCTACTGAAATCCCCACGTCTCCAGCCCAGGTCTTCTGAGACAGAGCTGGAACAAAAGTGCTTCATCAGTATTATACATAGCGATCTGGCTACACACCTTCTGAGAAAGAAAAAAAAGAAAAGGACGAAAGAGAAAGGAAAAGAAAAGGCTGCCACAGAACAGGTTTGCAGTGCCCCGGCGCCTCACTGCAGGGGAGCATCCTTGCAACAGACACAGTCCCCAGCAGCCATTGCAGAATCAGGCTTTCATGAAGCCCTCAGTCAAAAGAAAAATGTCCAAGTCATCCCTAGAAGTATAGGTAATGATTGAATTAAATATTTAGTTCATTTGGAATCAATTGAAATTCCCAACGCTATTGGCGGCTTATGATTTCACTCGGTGTTACCAAAGGGGATGGCAGCCCTGCAGGAACTTGGGGCAAGGGACAAAGCTGCTGAACCAGATCTTGCAATTATCTTTTGCTTAAAAGAGTAGAGTCTCTTTGTCCCAAATATGCAACATAAAAATAACCAGTATCATTTAAAGCTGTATTTTAAGGAGGAGACAAAAATTCCCAAATCCTCATAGGCTCCCCTCCCTTTCCCCAGCTTTTAATTTAAGATTTTTACATGTTAACAGAGAGAGAGAGGGAGAGAGAGGGAGAGAGAGAGAGAGAGAGAGAGAGAGAGAGAGAGAGAGAGAGAGAGAGAGAGCGAGACTAACAGAAAATATAAAAATCTAACATCTGAGTATATTTATTTTTGACATGGCACCAACTAATACTTCCCACCCTCCCCTCCTCCCCACCCAAACAGGCTTAAATCAGATAAGCAAACTCACATGCCATGGTCCAAGAGAAATTAAAACAAGGATGCAAATTGCTACTGCGTTTGCATTGCATGCATAGCTCCCTTCTCCAAAGGCACATATCTAATTGGCTTCTCAGTCTACCTAGGACTCCACACGGTAGCCATGAAGCCCACAGACAGCCCCCTAGTACCAACAGTTTTTGTTAAGTTTGGCTTGACCATGCCATGCAAACATCTCTAATACAACAGAAAATAAGATTCTGCAAGAATCAGGATTCACCAATTCCAACTGGTCAGACTGTCACATGCAGAGACAGGTGCACTCGGTACCTTTTCATCCTTTCTTACAAGATAGCTACATTTTCTAAATTACAGCCCTCCTGGCACATTCGGCAAGAGGCTGACTCTGATGTTCAGCATCCACAGAACTGACTCTCTGCCAGGACACTGTTTGATAGGCTCCAAGAAAGACAGCATGAGAGAAATGAGATTAGAGTCTAATGGTACTCTGCCTCCACCATTTCACAGAGATGGCTGAATTAATCTTATATGAGAAATTTAACCTTTTCTTGCCCTCACTCCTTTAGCTTAAAATGTGTGGCACAGCAATGAAAACAGTCTGGAGTTGGTGCCTAGGCCACCTTCCTGCTTGGATGGACATGCTTTATGCCCCTCACTCAAAACACACACACACACACACACACACACACACACACACACACACACACACCTTTGAGACTGACAACTTTCCTCTGTGGTCTATTCCAGTCTGGCCTCTCTAGTCAGAAAAGAGTAGTCTTGGAGGCACCATCATTGTCCTGCATTTGGTTCCAAGGTCCTTTCCTGTAGGGCTGGGTCACCATGGAACAGCAGATGTTCTTAAGAGGTGGGTCTCCGCACAGCAAAGACCAGGCAGAATGGATGCTATGGCCAGACTGCAGCCCCAGCTGTGGTTTCAGTCAGGACCATAATGAAATCAACCTCAGCAGCAGGTGAGACTCAACAACCCCTAACATGAAGAAAGCAAAGATGGAGGTTCTGAGCCCCTCCCTGGACCATCTGAAGAAGTACCACTGAAGAGATTCTAGACATGGTGCCAGCTGCTTATCTTTGTAAACAACCAGACACATAGCAAAGATGACGGCTCTCAGTCCCATGACTCTATGCCTCCCTAGAGTATCTACCTTCCCTAGATGTCCCTTAGAGGGGCAACCGTATCCCATGAAAACAACCAAGGAAACCACAGCTCTAGAACGCCTGCTCTCTGCTGCCCTTCACATTCCATCTGGCACGAGCTTGCTTATGCTAAGAACCAGGCCTAAGGCACAGATCATGGACTGTAAAAGGCATCCAAAGTAGCTATGTCAGAACTCTCCCTTCCCAGGTGTCCATACAAGGGTTTCTAGTAGCAGGGATCATCCAGAGCTCTACAAAGAACTTGGGTCATTCCACCCACTGCCTGGCACAGGATGGATATGCAATAAGCATGCATTCATGATGTATATACACATCAGACAGATCTTTCTAGCTAGTGCCTGACAGTACTCCCTATATGTACTAAGACAGGTTGCCTGATGGTTCTCCATGATGGGCCTTTTCAGTCTCTCCATTTAGGAAGGCCTGGCCTACAAGGTAGACATTGCTGTGTGTACTAGATTCACAAACTTACTTCCTTTTCTGGACTCACTGTTGGACTACATTTGCTTTTTCTTGTGATGAGACCATGTGAACTAGCTCTGGTCAAGGCAGGATAGGACAAAGTGGCATATACTGCTGGAAGGCCCATGCCCTGGAAGGTGCAGTGTGCAATAGCCTCCCTGGGATAGTGGGACGGGAGATTCTTAAGGCCTGCAGCAGGGCAGAGCTTCATAACGAAGAATCTAGGACTCCGTGTGCCTGTGTGGATGGCATCAGAGGTGGAATGAAAGGGCCATTTACCAAAGTGTCTTACATTGTGTGCTATGGCCACAATCATGCAATATGTGGCCCAGATTTAGTGGACAGACAGAAATAAAGAACCTAATCTTGGGGGCTAGAAAGGCAGCGTCTGCCTTACATACAGCAAAATATCTGGCAAAAGTGAGATCTACAGTAATTCAGAAGGTGGACCACATACCTTCTAAAGCAGCAGCTCCTGGAAACGACCTGACAGAATTAAGAGTGAAATCATGTGCTGGCTCCTACTGGCTTCTTCACAGGAATAAAGCAGGTTCTAGAAAGACCTACAAGGCTGTTCTGGTGTGTTTTCATTATTAGCTTAACAACACAAGAACTGCCTTAATCAGACTAGCCTGATTGTGGCCATGCCTGTGAGAGACTGTCTTCATTGATGATTGATGTGGGGCCCAGCCTGCTGCGGGAGGCACTGCCCACAGGAAAGCAGTTTGGGCTGTATAAGCCAGCTAGCTGAGGATCAGTCATGAGCAAGCTAGCAAGCGGCACTCCTCTATTCCTGCTTCAAGTTCCTGATCTGTATTGACCTTCCTCAACCGTAGACCACCATCTGGAATTGTAAGCTGAAATAAGCCCTTTCCTCCCTTAAGTTGCTGGTGGTTAGAGTGTTTTATTTTGTTTTGTTTTTTTACCATAGCTACAGAAGGGCAAGCTAGAACAATGGATTTAAGTAAAAGATAGAAATACAGTGCTCTACCACTGAGCTATATCACTAGCGCATATATATTATATATATATATATATTATATATTAAATTTCTATTTTGGAATAGAAAGCAGCACTTTTCTAAGTTAGCAAGGCTGGCTTTGAACTTGGATCCTCCTCCCTCAGCCTCCAAAATAGCTGGATAACAGGCCTGTACCACTAGGCTCACCATAATATGAAATGTTTCATGCTGAATGCCTGGAGAGTAGGGGCTTTCTGACATAGCTACTTTGAATGCCCCACTACAACCTAAGCAATAGGATTCATGCCCAGTTCCTACCATGAGTAAGCTCTGTAGGTGTAATGTAACTCCTGTAGAGGGGGATGCAGAAGATACACAGAGCAGGATGACTCTACATCAGGATAGCAATCCACTGTCTGCTTTGAAGGCAGTTTTCTTGGAACACAGCCACACCCACTGATTGTGGATTGTCCATCTGCTTTGGCATTACAACAGTGGACTTGAGTAGTTCCAACAGAAACCCTGATAGCTTATAAAGCTCAAGCTCTTTACTAAGTGGCTCTCAAAAGAAAACAAATAAAAACCACACTGTCATCCCCTGTAATGGTCTCTTGAATCCCTACAGTTGGTCTCAGGGCCTTAATATCCACAAAACACGCAACCTGATTCCCCGGAGAGCTCTGCAACGATGTAGATGTCCTGGTCCTGGTCCCAGAGACAAGGTCTCTGAACACAGAGAATCGTGTTCAGCCCATCTGCCAGCCAAACAAGCAGCCTGGGGAATTCCACTGCAGGTGGTCACAGGTGATGCTTTGAAAACTGCTCTTCCAGATGCTTCTGGAGTTCCTGGAAAACCTGGTAGCCATGCTATAGTATGTTCATAAGGAAGCACCAGGTCTAGGTTCCTGTAGACGGGAGGAGGTGGTTGTTTGCTCTCCAAGCACCGCTGCAGTCACAGACCTGGGCTCCTAGTCTCTCTGGACATCAGTGCCGTCATGTTTGGACTGTGGGTGAAGATATTCCATTTAAGAAGATTACAAAGAATTCATAAGGAAAAGCAGCCAATATGCTAAGTTACACTACATGAAAGCTCATTTGAGTGTTTGCTATTATTATTGCCTCAATTATTAATCTCACTTTCTCTCAGGTTTATAGAGAGATCCAAGAAGAGGAACTTGGCATAAATAATTAACCTTTAAAAGACTTTTAAATAAACTCCTTCTTCTCTCATGTATCAGTAAGAGAGAGCCTGGTACAAGCAGTAGGCTTCCTGGGACCAGGCTAAGGGGAATGTACCAATGTTGGCACCCATATCCTCCTTAAGAGTGTTGGCCTAGCAGGGTGACTTCAGTTAGAAAATACTCAAAACCTACTGTTGAAATGACAGGAGAATAGACAAGTGAGACCTGGTTAGAATGGGCCACCAGACCTAGGCAGGTGCAGACAGGAACCAGGAAGCTTCCAACTCCCTATGTGGAATGCTGTCCAGGCTCTAAATAGAAATCCTTCTGTTTCAGAAAATTGATGTGTAAGGATGCTGGATCACACTTTGGAAGCTTGAACAGTGTGGAGGACCTCCATGCTAAGTCTCTACATATGGCCTGGGATGGAAGCGAAGCCTTCTGCTCTGCACACAGGCTAGAACAGCTGCTATTATGTAAGTCAGATTCCTGGAAAGCAGGATCAGGTCCTCTGCAGAGTCAAGAGCTGATAAGACTGAGTAAGAAGACAAGGGGAGACAGGTGGTTCCCAAGGGGAACCCCCCTCACTGGCCCTGAGATCAGTACCAACCCTCACAACTGGCTAGACCCATGCAGCCAGGTTCCCATGGGTCTCAGACCCAGTTAATGGTTAAAACCATCAGTATCAATAAATACTCTCTCTCTGGTCAGTGAAGAGACTTTGTGAGAAACACCAGGCAGTTTTCTGAAGTTCACCAGTAGGAGAGTTCAATGTCAAGAGCTCCATCCAACATAGGCCTTAGTCCCCTGACAAGCACATAGGACACAGGCAGAAAGGATCCCCCGCTGAAGGCCAAATAACTTTTTAATGGTGCCAGACTATAGACTGAGGCTTGGAAGGAATCCAGGGTTTCCTAACAACAGGTACCAAAATAGCATGGTATAGAAGAGACCAGTTGTCTTGCTTTCTGAGATATATCAAGAGACACAAAAAAGCAGAGATGCGATTGCACATTAATTTCTGATGACATATAAGATTTCTAGTGAAGGTCTGGAGGAAATCAGAAAGTAGGAAGCTAGGAGGAAGGTTTCTGGAGTAAATGTATCCCCCAAATCAGGGCCCTTTGATTTATTTTATTTTTAATTTTTATTTTTCAATGTGCATGGGTGTTTTTATACATACATGTATGTGCATCACAAGTGTGCATTCCCTAAGAGGCTAAAAGAGAGCATTGGGTCCTCTGGACCGGAGTTATAGATAATCGTGAGTTGCCATGTGGGTGCTGGGAATTAAACTCTGGTCCTCTAGAAGAGTAGACTGCGCTCTTAACTGCTGAGCCATCTCCCCAGCCTGCTAGTCCTCTTTTTTTTTCCTTGAACACTTTAAAATACATTCTTCACATAACATTTATGTATCTAGTACATTTTGAGAAAGGCATGTACCCAGAGCCTACCTAGTTCCTTAGAATAAAGAGTCCTGTGATAAATCACTGCACAGTTCTCCTCACTGACAATCTCTACCAGTCTAAGACTGCTGCTCTGGAATGGAAAGCGATGACTTTCCACAAATACTGCAGAAGGTGTGAAGAAGCATCCACACTCGCTCATTGTAGAGAGGCCATTTCTGATTGAGATACTCAGTTACCATATGACCCTGCAATTACACCGTGGGGTGTTTAGTCCAGAAGAACAAAAATATTACACCCATGAAAAGCTGTATGAAACAAATTCAGTTTATGTTTATTAATAATAGCTTCAAACTAGAAATAATCCAGATGTCTTCTTAGGGGCAAAGACTAAAACAAACTCAACATATCCATACCTTGGAATACTGCTTACCAACTAAACAGACTAAAACCACTATGCACAACAATGTGGGTGACTCTTTAGGGAGCTGTGGTGAGTGGATTTAGCCACTCCCAAAGGTTTCACTCAATACAATTCTACTTACATAGCATTTTTCTTTATTATAGGGCCTCATATAGCCCAGGCTTGTCTTGAACTCACTATGTAGCTAAGGATAACACTGAACTCTTGATCCTCCTGTCTCCACTACTGAGTCCTGGTTTTATAGGTATATAACCCCATTCCTGGCTATATTTAGCCTCCTTGAAATGGCAGGGTTCTGGTTATCACAGCCCCACCCTGGGGATGGAACTATCCTGCTTAATCTCTGTGGTGCTGGACACAGACATTTGCCCATGAGATCAAACTGCATGTGGAACTGGGGCGACATAAGACCAGTGGGTCCCATCTCTGTTTCCTGCCTGAGATGCTGTATGATGCTGTATTCTACAGTCATGCAAGATGTCTCCCACAGCATTCTGTGTTAGTTCTCACAACTGAGGACAAATTTGATTATATGACAAAACTGTTTAACTAAAACTATTGGGCAGTGGGACACACCCGTAGCTCTAGTTTCCTGGCAGGCTGGGGTAAGCAGCATGCTGGAGTGCAGCAGTTCAAGGCCAGTGCAGGCACCTAGTAAAACCCCACTTCAAAGAAAAGAAAAGTTTAATAAGACAAAACTAAAACCCTGTAGGGCTGGAGACATAGCTTAGTGGCTAAGAATGTTTGCTGCTCTTCCAGAGGACCCAGGTTCCGAGCACCCACATAAGTGGTTCATGACCACCTCTAACCCCAGGGAATCTGACACTTTCTTCTAGCCTCAAAGGCACCCGTGGAGGATCTCTCTCTCTCTCTCTCTCTCTCTCTCTCTCTCTCTCTCTCTCTCTCTCTCTCCCTCACACACACACACACACACACACAAATAAAAATTAAGAAAAACTGTATCTAAGTCAGTGGTGGTGAACACCTTTAACCCCAGCACTTGGGAGACAGAGAAGCTCTGTGAGTTTGAGGGCAGCCTGGTCTACACAGCAAGGTCCAGGCCAGGCAAGGCTACACAGTAAGACCCTGTCTCAAAAAAAGATCATCATCACCAGCAAAACAAAACAACAAAAGAAACAAACAAAACCCCTGTATCTGACACTGGAGGGCATGTGCTCAATGGGTAAAGTATTTGCCATATAAGCATAAGAACTTACATTCACCCACATAAAAACCCAGCACAGCAGCACATATATGTAACCCAGTACTGCAAGGGTAGAGACAGGTGGATACCCAGAGCTCACTGACCAGCCAGGTTTAGTGCCTAAAACAAAACAAAACAAACAAACAAACAAAAACCAGACAACCACCATCAGAGAAAGACAACTTATATTGACTTCTGACAGCCATGCGCACATACACACACACATGCACACCCCCCACACACACATACCACACACACAACACACACACACACACACACACACACACATGCACACATGCTCAGAGTCTATAGTCCATAGAACTTCCAAGGATGCTTCTCAAGTGCTTGTCACTAGCACATTCAGTCCGTCACACACTCCTCAGCTCAAGACCCAACCTTTCAATGACAATGTTGGCTTACATGAGGTCGAGACCAGAGGACTTTTTGGCTCAGAGTATATGTTTGGAAGAAACATTGTTCCACTCTGGCATCTATAAACCCTATGACCAAGTGTTAATACAAAAACTATAATCAGCCAACATCTATGTTGTTAACCACCTCCCTTAACTGCCTGAATCTTTGAGGAAATACCTCTGTCCTGGTTAGTTTTCATTGTCAACTTGACACAATTCTGAGTCACCTGAGAAGGGGAAACCTCAACGAAAAATTGCCTCAGTGAGACTGGCCTGTGGCCATGCCTGTAAGAGGCTGTCTTCATTGACAACTGATGTGGGAAGGGCTAGCCTGCCATGGGCAGCACAGTCGCCAGGGCCTGGGCTGTATGAGAAAGACAGCTGAGCATTCAGTGAGCGAGTCAGTCAGCAGCACAGCATTCCATGGTTTCTGCTTTCGTTCTTGCCTCCAGATTCCTTCCCTGACGTTCCTCACTGATGGACCATGACCTGAACATGTAAGCCAAATAAAATCATTCCATTTGTGCTTGGTATCTTCATTAATCAGGTTGAAAAAAATCTCAAAAGTGAACCTAGCCATTTTTAATCTCTTCCATTATGGTCTTATTTTTTTTTGACATACAAAACACACCACCGTGATATGCGGTCTCACTCTTTCTCTGCAAAAGTTTTAAAGTTTGCTCTAAGAGTATTTCTGCCTAAATATAGAAATGCCCAGTTTGCACTGCCAACTCTTTGATATGCAGTTTCAAGAGTGGGATCTACGCACCTGCAACTTTAACAAAAATATATTCCATCCACGATGCTATTACAGCTTGCGCAACACTGCCAGGCTCCCTTTTCACCCACCGGATGCCAGCACAAGGCACTTCCTCTATAAAACCCCACAAACCACCCCTCTCTGTCTCCTTTCCTTGGGTGTGTGGGGGGCAGGGGGAGAATTCTGAAGACTCCCAGGTCCAGAGACTTAGGCACCATCTGGCATCCAACCCAGTATCTGTGACTGAGTGTCCCTTACTAGCTACTTCAAAAGGCTCTCCTTATTCACACTCTGCCCCAAGGGTCTCCATTCTTCCCGTTAAACAGGATTTCTCTATATCAAGTTGAAATGCATTGCAGTTTAATTTCCGCCAGCTGGTCCTAAATCTACACCCTTTCATTTTTCCTAAACTTCCTCGCCATCACTGACGCCCCCGGCCACCTGTCTAGTCTGGCTCTGCTCCCCTCTCCCTCCAGCCCTCCAGCCACACAGTCTTCCTTCCTTTCTTCAACTTGCTGAGTTTCTTCTTGCCTTAGGACCTAGAGTGTCCTCTCCAAGCTTCGCCTTCTCCTCACCCCCTTTCCCTAGGCTAGAAATTACACAGAGAGATTGATTAACATCTGTCTCTCCACCAGAAGTCTATCTTGTTGCTTCTGTTCAAGACTGAATCCTTAGCATTTGACATAAACCTGACAGGATTGTCCCTTTGTCGGGTTTTGTTTTGTTTGTTTGTTTTAATAATGGTTGGGTGGGTCAATGAATAAATGTGTGCATGCAGGACAGCCAGTCCTTTGGGGTCCCACAAAACAAATTAAGGTCACTTCTATGGTGGTCTTTCTCATATATGAGAGCTGCCATGCCCTGGAGGTTTCTCCTGCATGGGAGGTTGGGAGTAACACTGGGGACAGATCAGCCACACTGCATAAATGACTAAGGATGGGACAGGACAGACCCACAGACCATTTCAGAGTGCTCTCTAGGGTCAGGCCCAGAGAGCCCACCCTGTGCTCATGACTCCACAGATTGCTGAAGCGAGCTGAGTTACACAGTGTAGACATGAAATCTGTTTTTGGATCAGACATAAAAATATTATAAATGCCTCAGGTTAATCAGAACAAAACATTTCAGATGTTAATACCAGACCAGTAGTGTGAATGAACAAAGAAAAAGCAGTGTGAGCTATCACGATGGCTAAATGTCACCAAACAAAGCTGGTGTTGGGACTGGTGACTTTCCTAAGAGGCAATGCACCTGGGACTGACTGACACAACACTAGAAACTCAATAACCTGCAACCATCAAAATGAACCTAACTGATCTGCTTTAGAATCTTGTGTTTTTTTCTGGGCAGTGGTGGCACACACCTTTAGTTCCAGCACTCAGGAGGCAAAAGTAGATGGATCCTCTGAGTCTGAGGACCAGCCTGGTCTATAGAGCAAGTTCCAGGACAGCCAGGGCTACACAGAAAAACCCTGACTTGGGGTGGGGGATGCGGTGGGGAGGGTGTTCTTGGGTTTCATGCATATAAATTATAGCTTAATGAAAAATCTAAAGTCATGCAAACAAAACAGAACTAGGAAACATGACTTAGATGACCTAATATCTATACATTTACAGAAGATATATACTCATAAGGGTTGCCTCATAATTACATATCTCTATCTAGTCCACAAGTAACTAACACCATGACCTTTGGCAAGAAACAGCCACTTCATGGGCATCAGTAATGACTACAGGATTTGATCAATGAACTAATTCAACAAGTGCTGATCACAGTACTTCCTGTTGAATTTAATGAGAAGAGGCATATGAAAGGACTTTATAAATGGTGTCATGGTTTGTGGAAAATGTAGGAGAAAGCTAAAATTTATATATAGATGGTCACTTTGGGAACGTACCTAGATGTCAGGGAGGAAAATTTCCTTCCTCACTCCATGTGTTCTCTACCTGATGCCTGCAAATTGAACTGGCCAAAGACAGAGTAACGACAGGATTAGAAGAGGCAAACACAGCCACTTTTAATTTTATACAAATGGAGGCTTGAAAGAAAGGAAAGGAAGAAAGACCAAAGAAACAATTAGATCTGGGGACCTATTATCACTTTTAACATAGTGTGGTGAGGAGACAAAACGAGAGAGGTTTGAAATTTCCACAGTGGACACTGGTGAGCATGCAGAAAACTGACAGTGGGCAGGGCTCTTAGGGGAGGCTTGTTTATTTAGACTCATTGGATGTCTTTATTCTCCATTTGAAAACAGCTGTCCTCTTGGTTCAGGAGAGGGGAGGGACACTTTCACAAGGGGGTGGGGGGATGAAGGCCCTGCTTTCAGTAGAGGCAGGGAGAGAGCTTCCTGCGTTTGGTTTTTCTCAGTTACTTTCAGCTCAAAATATTCTTTATGCCAAAGTGGTATATTGTGATCCCTTTGTAGTCAATACCAATATGTCAAAAATGTAGTCTCAAACAAAACATAGTTTGTTGAACTGACATGAATCTTGCCTTGAGTAATGGAGGAGAGAGACAGCCCTAGGTTATCTTTCAAATGGTTTTGGTGTTGTATTTTGAGTGTGTAGACTGGATTAGATCTACTCCATGCTGATCTACACTGCTTCCCTCCAGACACACCCAAACCACACTGTGGGGAAGTGACTCTTGGTGCTTTTACAGATCACATTACGAGCCTAAAATGCTTCCCATAAAGTTTGCTCTCTGAGCTGCTCTAACTCAGGGACTCTCCAAAGAAAACGAAACTATGAAACTCACAGCACAGGGTGATTGAGAGAAGAGAGGATATTCTTCAGAGTAAACAGATAAACTGATCACACAGAAATACAGGAGACAGAAGTATCAGAACCAAGAACATGTATTATTCAAGGAGACAACAAGAAAAAGCCGGCAACTCCCTAAGGTCAAAGCAGGATTTACAAAAGTGAGTGCTGTGGAGGTGGATTTTGGGTGGAGCCACTGACCTAAAGGGCACACTACTGCGTGATCAGCATTCACACTGTGTGCTTACGATGTTCTGGTTCTGTACTAACAAGCACCCCAAGTGGGTTTCTGGTCCTTATGGAGTATAAAACTGAAAAGGGCGAGACTTGAATAGTCAAAGGAGTGCCATTCTTAGCAGTGGTATAACCTCCTTAGGGAGAAAGGGTAGCTTTTGGCGGTTATTCCTGCAGGGGCTGCAGAGCTCAATCCTGAGCTCTGGGTATCCAGAAAGGGGCCAGGCTGTCCTCACAAAGAGCAAGGCTATCTTCTTGCCTGTTTTTAGGTCACACAAAGCAGCACTGAGTGAGTCCTCTCTGTGGGCTTCAGTCAGCAGCATCTTGAACTCCATGTCAGTGATTTGCCTTCCCCCTTCAACTCAGGCCATCTCCCTCCCTCCCTGGGCATTTCATCACCCCTGAGCCTACAAACATGACCTCAGTGCTAATATAACTCCTCACAGCAAAACCTAGCTCAGATCTTTCCATCTGCAAACTATAACTTTCAGCTGCTAGACACAGTTCAACACATACCCTAGCAGCCCCCCTGAATAATAGCACACCCTAAATCAGACTCTGTCCCGATCTCATGAGCCAGACTGCCACCTCTGCCCTGCCATCTGAGGTCTCTCCTTTCCTATTAGTATCTAGCTAGTCCCCTCCACAGCAGCAACTTTTCAAAACCATGTGATAGCCTCTGTGTATATGGATTTTGTTCTTCAAAGAGGCAGTGTACTTCCTTCAAATCTCAGCCACACACAGATGCAATCAGAAAAATCTCCCTTCTCCTGCCCCACTTGCCCTGTCCATAGCAACATGGATGGCTTCTCATCTTACTGCCAGACATACTGCTGTCCATAGTCACAAAGAAGAGAAATACAAATCCACCTTCTTCTACTTCCTTCTAATTTATCATGGGTGTATGTTTTGGTATGTTTAAGGGGGGCAACATGTGGAGGCCAGGTTTTCTCTTTCCATTTTTGTGTGGGTCCTGAGGATGGAATCCATGTGCTGCCAAGACTTGCACATCAAAAGTTTTACTCGCTGAGCAATTCTGCCTATCCTCCCACTTCTTGTTCTGCATGTGTGGTTCATGTACAAGTTCACATGTGTGTGGACATGCCTGTAGAGGCCGGAGACTGACATCAGGTATCTTCTTCAACTGCTCTCCATATTATATATTGAGGCAAGGCCTCTCAGTCGAACCCAAAGCTCACCTGTTTGGCCATTTTAGCCAGTTTGCTCTAGAAATCGTCTGTCTCCACTTCATGAGTACAGGGTTCTAGGCAAGCCACTATGCTTACCTCTGAACTACACTTGGTGGCAAGGGCTTTTCCCATTAAACCATCTGCCAGTCCACTCTTTCCTCCTCTTAACACAAACAGCAGCACACTACAACCAGCCTCTGTACTTTCAGGTTCATATCTGTGGAGTCAAACAAATGTGGGTTGAAAATATCTACAATGCCTACCCCAAATTGTCTCAGCATCAGTACTGAACATGGGCAGACCCCTTTCTCATTCTCTAAACAATACAGTACACATTTACACAGCATTGACATAGGCTTCATGAGTGGTGTCGGGATGACATGATGAACAGGGAGGAGATACGTAAGTTATAAGCAAACTATGTCCATTCATGCAAGGATTTTGCTGTCTACAGGAGCCCGAGTGTCCTAGGATGCGTCTCCCATGGAAAACAAGTCATAAGTGCACACACCACCCTCCTCACAGCCTTGTTAGAGTTTGGCTTGGTGTACCTTGGTAGTCTTTCCTAATCCAGTAAGGCTGGATTAGGAATGTATTATTATTATGACTATGCAGTACTCCATTGAATCAGAGTATCCTATATTATCCAGCCACTCCTCTGATTACTTGGCTTCTGATATTCTAGGACTGTGGATGAGGTATCAGCATACCCCTGTGGACCCCTGCCATCCCTCCCAGCATCTAGCCTTCCCTCTGTTATTTCCACTGTGTTTCTTATTTCCTTTAGCATAGACCTGCATTGTTACGAAGTCCCTCAACTGGTCTCTTTGCTTCTTCTTAACTGTCACCTCACAAATGTTAGTGGGTCAGATAAGTCAATTGAATAAGACACAGGAGAAAGCTGGCTTGAAACCACCCTGGCCTTTCTCTTCTTTATGACTGCAGTCAGGAAGAGAGTGATGGGAGTTAGGCAGATAGAAAAATGCAAATTTCCTTGTTAGTGTTTTGTGGGCAAAAAGTAGGCCAAGTTCTACAGCCAAACAGGCTCCTTCTGCTTCCCCTCAAGATCAGACTCTGATCAACCCTAGGGGAGAGATGCACGTGTAGAGGGACAGATGGTTGCTCGGGTGGTGGCCCAGAGAGCTGTTGTCTCATGACTGTCAAGCTCCCGCAGGGACAGATAGACAGGCCTCTCTACCAACCTCCAGAAGATTCAGGTGGGTTTTCCCAAATGGAAACAGGAGGTAAAGTACAAGTCTCACCACCAGCAGCAGATCCAAGAGAGAGTGGGGCAACCTGAGGGGTCTCATGAGCAGCCCAGCCCCTTCCTGTAGTAGGAAGGATTTAAATGTGATAAATCCTCCACTCCAAAATTCCTGAGTGACATGTTCAATGGGCACCCTAGCAGCCCCAGACATAACACATTACAAGTCGGACTCTCTCCTGCCTCTACTCCAGGACTGCTAGACTCTGTCTAGTCACTCAGTTTAGGGCGATCTCCTATATCCCCCTTTCCCATAAAAACACAAAAGAAGGGGAATAGAATGTACCTATTGTGAACCAAAAGCTTATCACCCACTGTGTTTTAAGATAAAGTGAGTTTTCATTAGGAACATGTGTGGTCTTCCAATGCTTTTGAAAGCTTTTTTGTTTTAATGCTTGCATTAAAAAAAATTACATTGCTCAATAGTATGTATTGGTGACAAACTTTCAAATACATGGTAATTTTCCTCAAAAGATCAAAGGTAAACTATCACTGAGTTCTGGGAGAGAACTGAGTCTGAATTACAGTCTTCTCGGAAGTGCACCATTACCCCAGTGGGGAAGACTACCGGACAAATATGAGCTGGAAACAGGAGGGGTGTCCAAATCCAACTTCTTCCCTAGTGACTGACATCCTTTTAAGGAAGCACAACTCAGAACGACCATCCTTCTAACGGCTTCCCTTGTTGTCTCCCCATAGATTGAACTGTAACACCCCTGGGAAGAAATTTTACCTCGTGGTCTGATTAGACATAGATTGGAAGAGTGAAGAACCCCAGAAAGTTGCACCCCTGCATTCCCAGCATGCCTTGATTCTTAGAAATGTATCATGGTTTCCTGATCAACATAGTCAACCAGTTTTCACTGCTAAGACTTCTGATGCATTTGTCACCTTCACCCAGATTCCCAGCTCCTACCTCTAGGAATTCTCAGTAAACAGATACCATGATCTATATTTTTGACAAAACCTCCCTAGTTATGCTTGTGGTGAGCTGTACGTTCTACCTCTCTTCAATCACTGGCTTTCATGACCTAGTTGCATCCTGTCTTCTTGCATCCTGGCCACTCCTTTTCTTCTCCAAGGCTGCTCTGCTTACCAAGGCTATCACATTGACTCTTGATGAGGGACATTCCCTGGGAGACCAGGAAGAACCTGTGACCCAAGCTGGATAACTAGAGTCCTTTTCCCAGAGTCTTCTAACTGGAGAGAAATGTTCTCCCCTGAGTCACCAAGCTATAAAGATAATCTGGGCTGTCTGAGATCACATGGCAGGTGTCAGGTAAGAATGCATGGGTAAAGGAGTAGAGTTGAGATGAGGGGTGGAGGCAGGGGCGGGAGAGTAAAGGACATCCAACATCCTGACAACAGCACTGCAGTCCCTGGATCCTGTCATGCCAGAAGCCAGACCCACTGCTGTTGCCAGTCTGGCTATATGAAGCTCTCTACCCCCTTTCCTGCTTAAGCTAATCTGAGTTGAGTTTCCATACTAGCTGACAGCCCACTCAAGTCCATCTTTTACCAGCCTTCCAACTTCCACTTTGAACACACTTGGGATGTGACTAGTTTGTTCTCTCTCTCTCTCTCTCTCTCTCTCTCTCTCTCTCTCTCTCTCTCTCTCTCTCTCTCTCTCTCTCTCTCATGCACACGCACACGAACACGCGCGCACACACACACACCTTAAACAATCACTTGCTCTCCTCAATACCCACTCAGAGCCTTGCTGTGCTCCTAAAACTCAGTCACCGTCTCCCAATGAGTCCCCAGTCTAACTTTGCAGACTTCCTATTACACATCATTCTTCAAACACACTCTAGGACCATCCTGCCCATGCTGACATTGCCTCCTAGATTGTCTCTATACACCTCTGCCTATTTAAATCCACTGAAGAGAGGAAATGGAGGGTCTCACTGCTTTTCAAGGTCCATTCCACATTCTCCAAGTCTTTCCTAAGTAGGCCCTAAGTCTATATGCACAGTAACCTCTTCAGTCTGAGAGCACTTGCCTCCTGCTCTCAGCTTGGCTCCATCTTAGGCTTTGTGTTGTCACATCTTAGGGCCCTGAATCCAGAGTCAGAAATCTGAGGCTCACCTCCTTGCCACCCATGCATATTCAGGTCCATCTTAACTTTCCTCCAAAACACTTCTGAGCTCAATCTTTCCCAGGGGAATCCAGCCACCCCACTAGCCATGTGGTCCATCAGGTGGCAGTCAACATCTCATCTCCAAATAAGCCCTGCCCCTTACCATATTAGCCAGCCCTCCTGCCTCCACCCCAATCCCTACCTCGAGGCCACCAGCTTAGGTGGCTACTTCATTTAGTTTTCTGACTGTCTAACAGCCTTGACCCACACCTTCATATGTTACTGCATAGTGCACTGTGGAACTTGTAGTCTACAAAGGAGACTTCTCAGGCCCTGCTTGCAAACTAACTCACCTGAGCTCTGTTGCTGGACAGTCTTGGATTACCTATGACCTGCATGCCAATTTCCCTGCACTTATAGAACAATGGGGGTAGGAGGCCCAGCCCTTTTTCTTTGGACACTGTTAGTAGCTGAGGCCCTGGGTGAATTGTGTATTAAAGTACAACTTAAAGTTCCACTTCAATCGAGATGACAATGAGTTTTCAATTGCCAAAGAGGCAAATTATGGGTGGTATGGCAGTGGCTTTGAATGGCAGTGGTGACTCAAACCCAGTTTCCCTTTGGAAACACTAGGAACAGACAATCAGGAAGTTCTCTCTGCATATTGTCTTTCACATTTCCTCTGAAGACTCTCAAAGCTATCAGTGGCTCCTACTGCCTAACAGTGGGTTTAGATTCCTCAGCTAGGCATGCAGGTGCTTCAGGATTGATCTATGCCTGTTTCATCATGGTGGTTACAATTGTCTCATTGTTGGTCATAGATGAGAACCGTCTGGAGCTTGTGACCAATTCTAGACATCAGAACATTGGAGATACAGTGGAGACGTCTGTAGATTCTCCATAGGTGACTATCATCCACAGGCCAGGCTGACAATGGCTGATTTATCACCTATTGACAATGCTGGAACACACTTTCCTGAATGTTAGCCAATGTTCAAAGTAGCCTTGGCGCCTGTCACCTGCTTGACCCAGGTCCTCCCACTATGCTGAGCTCATCCTTCCCCATCCCCCAACACTCACTTCCCCATTAACATTTTCTGATGTTTCTCCTATAGCTAACTCCTCTAGCTCCTTGGAGGCAGGTACCTGAAAATGTCCCCTTTCATCCCCTCCAGGTTCACAGAGTCCCTAGGGACTTAGATCTCAGACCTAAGTTGTTTCTTGGGCTTCCTGGATGATTCTCATCCATGCCCTTCCACCTGCTCTTGACTGCTCTGACACACTGGGTACAGCAAACCTGACAATTACATGTTGGATGGACCAAGCATTTCCTCTGTCACACCATTGTACCTCAATGTCATTGATTCCCATGAAGAACTGAGCTTCCCTTTCCTGTAACACCTTCATTCAATTTTCATCTAAAGAGCATCACATCCTATGACAAGGGCTTGGGCACAGGAGCAGACAGGAAAACATGGGACAACCCCAAAGCACTTAAAAGTATTCTGATGTATTAGGTATTTTACAGTTAACAATATTCTTCTGTGTTGAAGTTATATTTTCTTTCCACACACAATCTGATATGGATGGGTAGAGAAGATAACTGCTCTTCCACACAAGGATGCTGCAGACACACAGAAATATTTCCTAAATAGTTACTCAATCAAGACAACTGGTTTCATGGCACTTTCCCTAGCCTGTTAGAACTCTGCAACAACACGTGAGTGACTCTCTGTCTATGAGCTATAAGTCCCCTAAGGCAGGAACGGGTCACTCTCCTCCTCATGCCCGATACAAGACTTGGCTAAAGGAGGAGCCCAGTGAATATTGCCGAATATGTAAGGAAGACATCTCAGAAGGAGAACGTTCTCCCAAGCCCCACCCCTGCGCCCCATGAGAAGAGACAGCGAACAAGGGCCACAGCAAGACATCCTCTTTTACTTACTTACAGGTTGACCTGGGACTCTAGTTCAGGATCTTTTGTCGGCCAAGTCTGAAGGGGCTGGATGCCGAAAGAGAGAGATGACTTCGCTTTCCAAAGGAGGGTTTGTGCCAGCTGACTCCCACAGGACCCCTTGGTCAGCGGATCCATTAGTGGGCCTGGAGGCTGAGGTGCTGTGCTGAGAGAAGGAGAGGGTTACGGTGCTGAGACTCAGAGAAGACGGCAGCCCCACCACAGCTTAAGGACAATGGCCTATTGGTTCAGGAGGACACCAAGGCACAATAAACCCTTGGGTGCCAAGCGAGGCTACTTCATGAGCTGTTTGTGGTGTTTCTCAGCCACCTGTGTATGGAGGAACTACTTGAGATCATTCAAATCCCAACACACCCCTTAACTATGATCACATACCCATAAAGATAAGTCAAAAGGATCTTCCTATGATTTGTATATGATCTGAGTATCCTTGAAGGGTTGGTACAGTGAAATTTAATCCCCACTGTGAGACTACATCATGCAAAGGCAGAACTTTTGGAAGTGGTTAGTTGACTGGGCCCTCATAAGTGAATCTTGGTTTTCTTAGGAGAGGCAAGGTCAGAGGGGTACACACACACACACACACACACACACACACACACACACACACACTGTATCATCTCAGATTTTTTTCCAGAAAGAAAAGAATCACCATGTTGTGGGAAAAAAAAAGAAAAGGCGCGGGGCCTGGCGTGCACGGACACAGGGGCACACGCCAGGCTGGGCCGGCGGCGCGTGGGCCCCGCTCTAGGGCCAAGGTAGCGTACATATGCAGTCGGACACGGAAGTTCGGCGGGGGGTGGGGGGGTGGTGTTAGGGAAACAGGCAAGATGCACGCATGCCTCAGTCTAACGGGGGGAGCGGGCAGCCACACCGCCGGCAGGTCCCGCACATCCGAGATCTCTCTGCGCATTACCTGTGCTCAGACTGTCCGTGTGACTGGATCCCAGAGTCTCAAGACAGCGCGTACCAGCAAGCTCTGTGTGGCGAGTTTAATAAGAGGCGGCCCATAGCTTTGATGTTTTATTATTAAGAAAATAGAAAGAGAAAAGAGATAAAAAGATAAAGAAAGAGGAGAAAATAGATAAGAGAAGCCATGACCACGTGGAAAGGGGAGAAAATAGAGAGATAGACAAAGAAGAGGGCCAGGAGAGACAAGCAGAGAGAGAGAGAGAACATGCGCTGAGGGGTGTTATTTATAGTGAGTTGGGCGGTCAGGTAACCAGAAGGCGGGGACAGTGTGGCTGCTGGCAGGTGACTGCCTAGGCGGAGTCAGGCTAGAACCTGGGGCGTGGCCACACGTCTCATTAAGGTCCCACACCATGTGGCCTCTCCTACTTTAATTGTGTTTAGTTATGGTTTTATTGCTGTGAAGAGATACCATGACCATGACAACTCTTATAAAGGAAACCATTTAATTGGGGATGGCTTACACAGTTTCAGAGGTTCAGTCCATTATCATCATGGCAGGAAGCATGGCAGTGTGCAGGCAGACATGGGGCTGGAGAAAGAGCTGAGAGCTCTACATCTTGATCTGAAGGCAGCAGAAGGAGACTATGTTGCACACTGGACAGAGTTTGCACATAGGGGATCTCAAAGTCTGCCTCCACAGTAACACATTTCCTCCAACAAGGTCACACCTACGCCAATAAGGGCACACCTCCTAATAGTGCCACTCCCTATGGGCCAATCATTCAAACACATGAGTCTATAAGAGCCATACCTATTCAAACAAACATTCAAATATCCACTCCCTGGCCCCCACTGGCTTATAGTCATAGCATAATGCAAAATGCATTTATTCCAACTTCAAAAAGTCCCCATAGTCTATCAGTCTTGACAATGTTTTAGAATCTAAAGTTCAAAGTCTCTTCTGAGATTCATGCAATATCTAAACTGTAATCCCCTATAAAATCAAAATCAAAAAGCAGATCACATACTTCCAACATATCATGAGATAGGATATACATTACCATTATAAAACACAATGGAAGCACAGTGAGGAAATACTAAAGTAAGACGAAAAACCAGCTGGGTAAATTCCAAATTCTGCATCTCCATGTCTTTTGTCAAAGTGCTCTTCAGATCTCCAACTCCTTTGATCTTTGTTGGCTGAACACACTTGCTCTTGGGCTGTTTCCACTCCCTGTTAGCCACTTTTTTTGGCAGGTATACCAAGGCTGTAGCATCTCTAACCTCTTAGGGTCTCCAAGGTAATCCAGGCTTCACCTTTACAGCTTCATACAATGGCATCTCTAGACCTCCATGCAGGGACACCCTGCCACACACCTGGCCCCAGTGGCCTTCTTTAGTTGTAGAGGGAGATTCCATAACCCCTTTTCTATTCTTGACTCTAAAGCCAGAATTTGGTGACCAAAGCTACCAAGTTCTCCTTGAGGCTGGAACATGGCCCCCTGTTCAATTACAACTTCACCAGCTTTCTGGTTTTGATGGTTTCCTTCACTGCCTAAGCTTGGCTGTTTGGAACTTGCTCTGCAGACCAGGCTGGTCTTGAATTCAGAGATCTGCATGCTCCTGTCTCCTGAATGCTAGGATTAAAGGCTCCTTCTGCTGGGAGTAAAGTTATGTACCACCACTCCTGGACCTAAACTTTTCTTTAATCCTTTTTTCACAGGATGAAAGCTTAGCTGAGTAACATCTTGCCCTGAGGTCACCACTTCCTTAATTCAATTTAATATCTTTAATCTGTTTATCTCCTTGAACACAAAATTTGGCTCCATTCTACTTCCTGATGCCCCTTTAATCCTTGAGCCATACATTTTGTATTTTTCCTTGTTCGGTTTGCTAAAGCATTACTTACTATGGACAAGGTATATTCTAGGTTATTTTGAAATTTCCTTTGCCAGAGCAGTTAATCAAAAACTCTTTAGCCTCAGGAAAAACTTTTTAGACAAGGACAAAAACAGCCACATTCTTCACCAAAATATCAAAAGAATTATCTGTAGGCAACATACTAAAAATCCTTTCCTCTGAAATCTATTAAGCCAGCCCTATGCAGTTCACAGCACCACTGTCTTCCATGTTCCAACTAATATGGCCCTTTAAGTCACACTTAAAACAGTCCATTACTTTCCTAATCCAAAGTTTGAAAATCCACATTCCTCCAAACAAAAGCATGGTTAGGGCTATCACAACAATACCTCAGTCCCTCATACCAACTTCTGTCTTAGCATTTCCATTGCGGTGAAGAGACACCATGGCCATGACAACTTTTATAAAAGAAAATATTTAACTGGGGGTGGCTTAGGGTTTCAGAAGTTTAGTCCATTATCATCATGGCAGGAAGCATGGCAGTATCCAGGCAGACATGGTGCTAGAGAAAGAGTTGAGAGTTCTACATCTTGATCTGAAGGCAGCAGAAGGGGATTGTGTTCCACACTGGGTGGAGCTTGAGCATAGGAGACTTCAAAGTCTGCTCCCACAGTGACACACTTCCTCCAATAAGGCCACACCTCCTAATAATGCTACTCCTTATGGGCCAAGCATTCAAACACATACTTCTATGAGGGTCATACCTATTCAAACGACCACAGATTGGAACTGAGAACCAAAATAAACTACATTTCTTTTATAAAGTCATCTAGTCAACAGTATTTTGTTATGGTAATGAACACTTGATATCTAAAAAAAACCACCAGCTCACTTATACAAAAGGCAATACTGACTGAGGAAGGAAAGCTATGTCTACAATGCTTTATGAGACTAGCAATGGTGGGGTCTAAATGCCACCACTCCCATTGCCCAGCAGTACTCTTGGTTCATCTAATGTCAAGTTTAAACAGACATAAGGGATAGGGAAATGGCTCAGTGGTTAAGAGCACTTGTTGCTCTTGCAAAGGACCTGGGTTCTATTCCCAGCACTCACATGGTGGCTCACAACCATTTGTCACTTTAGGAAATCTAGTGCCCTCTTCTGAATCAGGCACACAAATGGTGCATAGGCATATATTCAGATGAAACATTCATGTATATATAAATTAAATGAATCCAAAAATGTTTTAAAGCTGTGAATAGCCATAAAAGGGCTCAAGACTGACAACAGAACTAGAAAAACAAGGAAGGGAATGAAGCCCTCTTCAGGAGTAACAGTATCTAGTATGTAAACAGCACGTGTCTGTTGATGTGGCAAATGGATTGTGCATGGCAATATGCACTGAGAAGGGCACTCCTGAGATGTGCCTGTGCTTTTTCAGACAGCACACAGAGGGAGGTGGGACAGACAGTTCTGGGAAGGAGGGGCTAGCCTGCTAGGAAGGCAGCAGCCATGTTCTCTCTGACTGGAATGATTTTAATTAGCAGCATCTTCCCTCACCTCAACCTCAAGTGAAAGACAACGGAATCCAATTACTGGGAAATGGAAAACTAAAAAGGAGCGAGAACATATCACTCAGGTACCTTGAAGCCTTGTTCTGGGGCCGTGGTCACTAGTGCTTGCTTCAATATAAACCATTTTCTTAATCTCATTGAAAAAAAAAGAGCAATCTTTAATAGCGTTTGGTCAAGAGGTGCTTTTTTAAACTGAATTTTCCTGGAAAAATTGTGACAAGGGAGCAGGCGGGAGAGCTAGAGGCTCTCACACTGTCACTTGTGAGAGGGTCTACACAGGGAGCTACATGCCTCCGGGTATTTGGAATCAGACAGGCATTGTCCACTCTGAGCTGCTCCAGAAGGTGCTAAGAAGGTCCGTCTTAGTCAGGGTTTCTATTCCTGCACAAAACATCATGACCAAGAAGCAAGTTGGGGAGGGAAGGATTTATTCAGCTTACACTTCCTCATTGCTGTTCATCACCAAAGGAAGTCAGGACTGGAACTCAAGCAGGGCAGGAACCTGGAGGCAGGAGCTGATGCAGAGGCCATGGAAGGATGCAGCTTACTGGCTTGCTTCCCCTGGCTTGCTCAGCTTGCTTTCTTTTAGAACCCAGGACCATCAGCCCAGGAAATGGTCCCACCCACAGTGAGCTGGGCCCTTTCCCCTTGATCACTAATTGAGAAAATGCCTTACAGCTGGATCTCATGAAAGCATTTCCTCAAGGGAGGCTCCTTTTGCTGTGATAATTCCAGCTTGTGTCAAGTTGACACACAAAACCAGCCAGTACAAGGTCCCAGACTGAGACATGCTTTTTTTTTTAAAGTCATTCTAGACCTATGCCTAATGCAGAAAGAATCCACATCCACCTGTGCCTCTCCTGTTCCTTTGACCATTCTCTTGCTAAGACCCTCTGGTGTTCCTTCTTTGTAAGGGATGATCCAGCTCTCCCCATCACCTTTTCTGGGTTAGAGAAGCCACCTGCTGTACAACTGTCAAGTCCACTAGCCTCCGCTGTTAACCTTACAGGAGCTAAGCAGACACAAAGGCTCAAGCCTCTCACTGTGGCAAAAGGTAAAGAACTATTCTGGTACATGGACAGTTCTTGTGCATGTGTGTGTGTGTGAGTGTGTGTGTGTGTGTTTGTGTGGTGTGTGTATGTGTATGTGTTTACATGTCTACAGGACTGTGTGCAAGCCAGAGGTTGACATCAGGTACTTCCTCAGTTGCTCTATACCACCCCTTTCAAGAGTTCTTTATGTGTATGACTGATTTGCCTGCATGTAGATATGGATACCATGTGTATCACTGGTGACTGCATTTGTGAGCTACCATGTGCTGGATGTTGGGAACCAAACCCAGGTTCTCTGCAAAAACAGTAAGCACTCTTACCTGCTAATCCATCTCTCCAGTTCTTACATTGTATGCTTCAAGACAGGGTATCTTACTGAGTCTGGAACTCACTGAATGCCTACACTGGATGGCTAGAAGATCCAAGGATCCTCCCATCTCTGCCTTCCCAGTACTGGGATTACAGGCACAGACTCTAATGGATGCTGCAAATGTGAACTTGGGTCCTCATGCTTGCACAGCAAGAAGTTCTCAGAGCCTGCTCTGCCTCCGAGGCTCAGTATCACCAGAGTTTGTGGTTACTTTAGCACTAAAACAATAAATAAATAAATAAATAAATAAATAAATAAAGCAGAGCTTCAAAACAAGAGGCACATTTTCTTCTCAACACTTGAGATTTCTTTCCATTACAAAGATCAAATTTGCATGCAAAAGACTGACAACAAAAAAAATTAAAAAAAAAAAAAGACTGACAACATGCTCTCCAAGCCCAACAAGGGGTGGAGGAGCAGCAGGAAACTGAGAGAGGCTTCAGGTTCAAGCATAGTCCTATAAAGGGACAGCTGGCTGAAGCTGTGTTTCTCATCTTACTGGCCACTTTGACCACATATGCCTACTAAACAGCTGAAATGGGGACAGTTCAATGGGGGCTGTATAGGTGTAACCTGTGCATTCCGGGCTTCTGGAAGACTTAGGACTTGAAACACACAAATCATCTCACTGATAAGGTCTTACACCAATTACATGTTGAATTCTCTGTGTTACACGTGTGTGTGTGTGTGTGTGTGTGTGTGTGTGTGTGTGTGTACGTGTACATGTGCAGCCCAGAGGTTAACGTCTTCCTCTGTTGCTCTCTACCTTATGTTTGGAGACAAAATCTCTCACTTAACCTGGACCTCAGTGATTTGGCAAGACTAGCTAGCCAGAAAGCCCTGGAATCATCCTGTCTCTACCTCTCAGAGCTAGGATTACAGATATGCCCTGCTGTGATCACCTGACTTCTTACAGGGGTACTGGAAATCTAACCTCAGGTCCTCATTTTTGCATATAAAATACATTATTGACTGAGCCATCTCCCCAGCCCTAGGATTCTTTTTAACGTGGCTAATAGAAAATGTAAAATTCCATATATGACTCATTGTCTGTTGCACACAGTGCTGCTCAAGGAGAAAAGGTGCCTTAAAGTTTTCTCTATCTGCAATGGGTGATCATTATCCTGCAGCATCAGTCCTTGGCTGAGGACCACTTTCTTATTAGGGCTTCTGTAGCTGTGACAGAACACTATGACCAAAAGCAACTTGGGGAGGAAAGTGCTTACTTATTCTTACAGTTTGCAGCCCATTGTCTAGGGAAGTCAGGGCAGAAATGCAGGCAGGAACTGATGCAGAGGCCATGGAGGGATGCTGCTTACTGGCTTGTTCATCATGGCTTACTCAGCCTGCTTTCTTATAGCACCCAGGACCACCAGCCCAGGGCTGACTCTACTCACAATGGCTGAACCTTCCCATATCACTTACTAATTAAGAACACGTACTATAGACTTGCTTTCAGGCAAATCTTAGAGAGGCATTTTCTCAATAGAGAGTGTCTCTACCCAAATGACTCTAGCTTGTGTCGAGTTGACATAAAACTAGAAAGGTTAAAAGACCCCTGCTAACCTGACACATCAGTGAATTTTTAAACATAACATTTTCCTTTATGTTAATCCCCAAGATCTCATAATAATATCATAATATAAACATAGTATAGCTTTAAAAGTCCCACAGTCTTTAAATTCTTAATGTGCATAGTAGCACATACCTTTCATCCTATCACTTTGGAGGCAGAGGCAGGCATGGGATCTCTGTGAGTGTTGAGGCTAGCCTGGTCTAGTGTGTTTCAGGACAGCCAGAACTACATAAAGAGACCATACTAAATATAAAACAAAACAAAGCAGAACAAAACAAACAACTACTTTGAAATCTTCAGTCTTTCACAGTTCAGGCATCACTAGAATACCCATAGTCTTTTTAAAATATCTAAAGCCTCTCTTGAAACTCCAAAGTCTTTCCAAAACTCCAAAATCTCTAAAATTTCAGTCTCTCAAATTGTGGAGTCCAGTACAATTTAAAAAAATAAGTTAAATACCTTCTTATTCTAAGAGTGAAGAAACAGGGCAGTTACAACCTTCCACAGTGTGAATAGTGTGAATATCAGTGTCTGAGGTCTGGGTCTTCCTCAGGACCCTGGGCTACCAACATCCTTGGTATCCCTCCATTTCTCTGGCTCTGCCATCCACAGTACACTCAGGCTAGCTCTACCCCAGGGCTGTTGTCATCTTTGTACCATGGTACTGCAATCTCCAGAATGTTGGGGTCTCTGCTGCAATTAGGTTGTATTATCACCAATAGTCCCTCGTGGGCTCTTGTAAGGGGCTCTAAGCCTGCTACATGATCTGAAGATTCAACTTCTCTCCATGACTGTCAATTCTGGAGCTTCAATTGTAACTGAGGCTGTGCCTTCACCAATGGCCTCTCTCAACACCATGTCTCAGCTGCTCTCCATAACCCTTCCATGCCTTCAAAAGCAGTATCAGCTGAGAGACTCTTAGACATTACCAAGTTCGGCTGTCAGCATGAGATGCAGTCCTGCCTTGTCTGGACCACAAATATTCCCAAATTTACAATCCTAGAGGGCACTGGCTTCTTAATCACTGCTGATTTCTCAGCTCCAGCTAACCCATAAAGTGAAGGTTTCACTTCAATTATGTTTGTCTCTTGTTAAATACATTTGACTCTTAAGCTCCAACTAACTGGACACCATAGTTTCTAACACAAAATATCAAATAGTCCCTATAGTCTTTAAGGAACTCTTCAACTTCCCTCTGAAATTTCACAGCAAGGTCTCTATCATCTGTATCTCTCAGTATTATCTTTTAAGTTTCTACAGAGGTTCATTTAGCTCTGAACACTCAATGGCTTCCCCAGTCCAAACTTCTAGTTTTTCACAATCCTCCCTGAAACACGGTCATTCTGTTATGTCAATGTTCTACTCCTGGTACCAATTTCTGTATCTGTTGGTGCTCCTAATTCTGTGAAAAACACAATGACCAAAAATAACTTGGGAAGTAAAGGGTTTATTTCATCTTATAACTTACAGTCCATCACCTAAGGCAGGAATCAAGGCAAGAACTGATACAGAGGCCTTGGAGGAGTGCTGCCTACTGGCTTGCTTACCCTGCTTCATTATACATTCCAAGGTCACCTGCCCAGGGATGGCACTACCTATAGCCTGGACCTTTCCACATCAATCACTAATTTAAAAAAACTCACTACAAACTTGCCTACAGGCAATCTTATGCAGGCATTTTCTCAATTGAAAAATCTCTTTTCCCTAATGACTCTAGCTTGACATAAAACTAGCCAGGACAGCTACAGCTGGCAGTGATGTAACACTCCAGTGCTCAGAGCTCTCTGGCAAGTAGGCAAGGCAGCTGCCAGTGTGAGGAGGTGCCCTGTGGATGGTGGAGCTGTGTCGAGAAGCTAGAGGCAGGTGTGGATAACACAGAAATGCTAGAAGACTCTAAGGCCACTTGAAAGACTGAGAGTATTGATGGCATTCTCTTCAGCTGACAGTTTGTTTTCCTTAGTGGAATCTCTGATCTTTACCTGACAAAAATGCTTGCACTCTTCAATATGCTGGAACTATTGTTTTTATTTACTGTTTGTTTTTCTATTCACGCCCAAGAACTTAGACATCAATAGAGATATGGACCAGACATGGAATGTTACAGAAAGAGATTATACTATATGGATATTCTCTTAGCTTTTAAATTTCAAAATACTGGGAACATTTCAACACACTACTTTCTAGCTCCTTAAATATTTTACTTTAAAGATCTGACAAGAGTATCTCTTTGAAAGACACCATTTCCATTTTGACCTAACTTTACCCATATGGGTTCCCTTTTGTGCTACAATTCTCTTCCATGCCGTTTAGATTCTGCCTTGTCACCGTTCATTTTCCTCTGCTCATTCATTTCTTTTCATAACTTTTTAATTTTAAGAAGTAGGTTTCCTTATCCCTGGAGCATAATTTGTCTTTATTGTCTATGTAAAATATTCACTCAAGGAACTTTTAAGGAAATGTGAAGAACTCACAGAAATAGGCAAAATTATTCAATAAAAGAAAATTTATCAAAAGAAAGAGAATGGTCAAAGTCCACTCTGGAGGTTTGCTGGTACGTGTGAACACAGGTAAAGAGAAAAGGAAATTTCCCATCTTACCTAATGTGAGAGGAATAAGCAAGAGTGGTTTGTGGGCCTAACCTGCTCACGTTTGACTTAAAGGGACAAGGACTAGTGGGTGGTTCAGGCAAGACTAGCTAGGAGGCACTTTCTTTATACTGCCCGCCTGGCTAATGAGAAGGAACTTCACCTGAGAAAAGGCTGAGTGAAGGATACGCACAGCTTAGATCTGAACTTCTTGAAAGGTTGTAAAGTTCATGTGAACCCACCCACAAAAGGACCCGCCAGTCCTCCAGAGACCCTCTGTGATGGGGCTGGCTGCCTTATGTGTATGGGCGGGGGGGGGAGGATATCAATAAAGCTGGATAGAGGATCAGATATGCTATTTTCAAACCTACCCACCAGTTATTCAGTAATATTCTGAACTGCTCTCTTCATCAAGATGGTATTCACAGCTAGACAGCATGGCCAAGCCTGGTGAGACCTCATGATGTGGACAGTTTGACATCACAGAAAACCATAGCCACAGCACAGGAGGCATCTCCACTGGCAGGAGGCAGGCATGACAGCATAGACAAGGATGCTCAACTTCAGCTCTGCCCCTCCAGGCTGGCACATGCCTCACCACGTTCATCACTGGCTGTCAGCCATGTTTCACTAAAAGTATGTGATGGCTATTTCTAGTTTGTCAACTTGATTACATCTGGAATGAACTACAATCCAGAAATGGAGAGCACACCTGTGATCCAGATCTTGAGGTTGGAAGACAGGTTTCTTGACATGGAGATCTTGAGGCACAGTGACCATTAAAATCTTAATGGCCCAGGCAAGGTAGTATACAGCTTCAATTTCAGGAGACTAAGGCAAGCAAAGTAAAGGGAAATGGCAATCTCCCTGATAGGAAGATCAGCCACCTGAACCCTGGGGGAAAAACTTGCTTCTCTGCTATACCCCTAAGTATGCTTATGCAATTATCCATCCATCCATTCATTCATTCCTATTTTAACAAAGTTGTAGAATGCTGTTGCCTAAAGAGGCGTTTTTATTTTTAAGTCAAGCAATCATTTTTTAGCTGGGTGTGGGTGGCTCATGCCTTTAATCCCAGCACTATGGAGACAGAAGTAGGCAAGCATATCTCTGAGTTCAAGGTCAGCCTGGGACAAAGTCAGTTTTCGGTCCAGGAATGGTGGTACACATCTCTAATCTGGATCACACCTTCTGCTGGAGGCCGACATAAGGGCATTGGAAGAAGGAAGAGTCTTCCTTCAACTGCTTGCACTTACTTGCCAGCACATCTGTTGGAACCTACTTCTACAGAAGAGCAGCTTAAACAACTCCATTAAGAGAGTTGTTTCCCCTCACATTATTCCCCTCACATTAGGTAAGATGGGAAATTTCCTTGTCTCTTTACCTGTGTTCACACATACCAGCAAACCTCCAGAGTGGACTTCGGCCATTCATTCTTCTACAGAAGAGCAGCTTAAATAAACCATTAAGATTTTAATGGTCACTGTGCCTCAAGATCTCCATGTCAAGATCCAGGTCAGAAACCTGTCTTCCAGCCTCAAGATCTGGATCACAGGTGTGCCCTCCACTTCTGGATTGTAGTTTATTCCAGATGTAATCAAGTTGACTAACTAGAAATAGCCTCATGGGACTGAGCAACTACTAGATTCTTGGACTTCCCATCCACAGCTGCCCATTGTTGGGTTAGTTGGAGTACAGACTGTAAGCCATCACAATAAATTCCCTTAATATATAGAGACATTTCTTAAGACTCTAGAGAACCCTCACTAAGACAGAGCCTGAGGAACTACAGGGAGGCACACCCACCCACAAGCATCCATGATGTTCCACCTTGTGATGCTTGTGATGACCATTCTATGAGGAAAAACCTTACCGCATGTCAATTAGGATTTGTGCCCATCTTCAAACCAAGCTTTTGATGTCTGGGCTGACAGCCATCAAGTGAGCAGTATTCCCTAAAGAGCTAGCTGTGGCAGCAGTGGATACAGCATCCGTGGACCTCAGTCAAATCCCTCTACTCCCACTACTGTTACTGCTCATCTCAGATCCTTTTAATACTTCATGATGATGAACTGCTCTGGTCATGCATTGGCTTACCAGCATGTGGTCTATCTCATGGTAATAGGATGTCAGCTCCATAAGGGAAGGGAACCCTATCTGCCTGTTCACAACATTTACACACACCTAGGACACAGAGGGATTGTGTGAACAATTTGTCCAATGAATCAATACCTAGGTAGATGCCAAGAGCACAGAAAATTCCATTTGGAGGAAGAAAAGCATGCCAAGAAGCTTGGGCCTTTCAAATCTCTTTGAAGGAGATTAGCGGCCCCACTATCTCACTAGTCTCTTGACAGGGAGCTGCTTTGTGAGGATCTAGCTGGATGCGTGGAGCAAAGGCAGTCCACCTGTGGCACACTGATCCAGGTGCCTGGCAGTGCCTCTCTTGGTCAGAAGAGCAACAGACAATTTAACACAATGTCAGACAAGTTATCAACAGTGAAAACAGTGTCCTCCCTCACAGTGACCTGGGAAGTCTATGCTCTGCTCATGTGCTCAGTTCCATCCGTGCTATGCCATTGCTTTTTGCGCCTAGAGAGCCCAAGTCAGTCGCCCATCTGAATCTGGGGTTCAACTGGCTTTCCAAGCTGTTGTTGCAATAGCTGAAGAGAGATGCTGCCTCCAACTCACTGTGGTGTGACTCACTCCATGTCCTCTTCCTTACACTGCAAGAGTTCAAACTTCAATGTCCCCTTTTTCTGTGGCAAGAGTTCAAGCATGATTTAGATTCTACAGACCAGAGGTATTTCGGAGAGGCTCTGGAACGAAGCCAGAGAGAATGAGAGAAACAGGCATCATTTTGCTCTGCAGAGGGCAAAGGGGTTCTGTGGATCTAGACTCAGCTGCTTTTTGATTCCAGAGTTTTCTGAAGCTGTGGTAACAGTGGTGGAGATCAAAGCAGAGTGGGCAATGAGGCTCTGTAGTTAGTGACAGCAGTAGCAGAAGTTTCCAACCACTTAGCTTTCTATGTCACTTGGCGATTCTGGTGCTAGGAATTCAAATCCAGAAGCTTGCCCATTCTTGGAGAACTTTCTATCCTGCCCTCTAGCCCCAATTCCTTCCCTACTGGTTTCTTGTCATGAAGTGGAATCTTTCTTTCCCGATGACTACAAAGCATCAGGAGAGTACAAACTAATCAGCCCTCTGCTTCTTCTGGGACGTTATAAACAGTTCATTCTTTGTGTCCCTATTAACCCCTTCTGCTTCTACTGAGAAGGGCAATTCTGTTATCTGCAATAGATTACTGTTCTTTGGCCTTTAGAGTGTTTGTCTGATTGGATTGATACAGTCTGTCAAACTGGTGGAATAACAGACAGAACTCTATGTGTGGTAGGACAAGGTTCAGATTTCTTCTAATTGAAACAGTGTTCAAATTCCATGAGCAGCAGAAAGAGACACTGTACTTTTATTGGAACACATAGGAGCACAGCCCTGGAGTAGAAGAGAAACTTTGCTTCAAGCACTAAGTACTTCCCTAGCAGGAAGAAGTGTTATAGGACAACCAGAGCACAGTACACAACAGACTTCCCAGGTCACTGTGAGGGAGCATACTTTGTTCTTGCTGTTGATAACTTGCCTGACATTGTGTTAAGTGGTCTGGTGACAACTGTGTGATCCTAAAGTGTGCTGAAAAGGTAAGATGGCTGAAAAATCCGAGTCTAGTTGGCAATGCACTAACATGTCCAATGATAGAAACTGAACCACATCTTAAAGCCACTCTAGTTTGGGAGGGGAGTGGGTATGGGCACTAGGGAGCCCTTCATACAGAGTTCACTCTGCTTTATTAACCTCACACCCACTGTGATGGTAGATGGAACTCAGGGCTACACACCCAGCCAGCCCCATTCCTTTTTCATATGACACCCTTTCAAATGTGGAAAGGCACCATTATCTCCCTTGTGAATTTTTCTTTTATCTTTTTCCCTTTCTTTCTTTCTTTCTTTTTCTTTCTTTCTTTCTTTCTTTCTTTCTTTCTTTCTTTCTTTCTTTCTTTCTTTCTTCCTTCCTTCCTTCCTTCCTTCCTTTTTCTTTCTTTCTAACAGATGAAACACTTTTCTATCCCAAAATCCTTTTCATTTACTGGATAGATTTTGTCCAGTATAAATATCTTTACAAAAACCCAAGTCAACATAAACAAAACATGAGTTTTCTAACACACTCTGCATTCCTGCAGAGGTGTCTAATGGTTGTTTCCAATCATCTCCTGTCATTATCTTCTCCCCATTCCAAAAACAGTCTATTCAAAGGCCAACAATGATCCACAGAGGTCACACCTAGTGGTTACTTCTTAGATGATTTAGTTTGATTAAAAAAAACCACTCCTCTTTGCATAAACTATGACTTTTTACTTATGTGTGTATATTAATTACATAAACATGGTGCATATGGATATATTGTCTGCATTTGTGGGACACACATATGTGTATGGGCATGTGCACACAGGTGTATGTGGAGGTCAAGACTGATGTTGGTTGTCTTTGATTGCTCTCCACCTTATATATTGAGGCAGGGTCTCTCCATAGGACCCAGAGATTGACAATTTGGCTAGCTAGGCTAGCCAGCCTCCTCTGGGTTGGAGGTAGGCCACCACACCACTTGAAGGACTAGAGATCTAAACGCGGGTCCTCATGGTTGCACAGCAAGTCCTTTTTCTACTGAATGATCTCTTCAGCCATATATATTTTCTCCTTAAGATCTTCTGAAAACTTTCCAATCATATTACATATTCCTTATACAATAGTGTTCTAATGTCTCTGTTATCCCTTAGTTCTACATTTTTAACCTTTATTCCAGTAATTCTTAATCAAATGAAAGATCAAACTAAAACCAAAACCTTACTACAGTCTTTCAAACATTTATTACCCAAAGATCCACCTCTACATCATCTTATAAGGCAAACACCAACCACATGGGGCTGGTGTGCTAGTGGGCAGGGGGAGATGGAGGTGGGGGTGGGAAAGAGATCAGCTGTCAAGCTCAACAACCTGAGTTCGTGCCCTAGGATCTACTTAGTAGAAGGGGAGAGGCAACTCCTCACCAGTCATCCTCTGATCTGTCCATGTGCACTGTGCTATGTGCATGCATGCATATGAGTACAAGTGTGCACACAACTCCTCACTAAATAAACAAAATGTTAAAGAAACTACACAAAATTTTAACTGGTCTGAACTGAGATATATGCTGTAAGTTAAAATGCACATTAGATTTTGAATGAAAAAAAGTAACTATCTTGTTATTTCAAAATATGTTACATGTTAAAATGATAGTATTTTTGACATACTGGGTCAAATAAAAGTCAAATCAGTTTCATTTTTTTTTTTTGTTTTCAACAGTATGGCCACTAGAAAAAAATAATTTGGTATGTAATTTTACACATTAGTTGTTCTCCAAAGAAGCAACTCACAACTTTTTACTGAAAGAAATACACATTCTAGATAGCTTTGCAAACCATAAACACAGGTTGATAGTGATTCCCTCTACTGATTCATGGGGTTCCGATATAGTTCTGGTAGACATTTTTCTCTCTCAACTTTTGTCAGTCTGAATGTTTATGGACCTCTCCCGAGTCCTCTCAATTTACGTGCTGAAATTTAACCCTGGTCTGATAAGTATGGGGAGAGGACCCTTGGGGGCTTAGTCAGGCACGAGAGCTCTCCCTGTGCAACTCCTAAAAGAGGCAAACTTTGTTGGCTTCAGTTAAGTCTCTACCATGTGACCACACTTCTAGAAGGCTCTGTCTCTGAGAAAAAAAAGCACTCATCAGTTACAAAATCATATGGTGACCTAAGTCTGAATTTTACAGCCTAGGGAACTGCAAGAGCACATTCCCGTTGGCTACAAATTACTAATAATGTACTCTAAACAGTTTCTGCCAGCAAGCAGTCCCACAGAGGACAGCCTTCTACTTAAGTCTCTTTGGAGTCAGGCTCCTATCTGCTCTGTCCTCTCAGACCCTAAGGTTTAGGAACAACCTGATGTGTCCCTGACCCAACCCCACCCCCCACTCCCACTGCTGCCCCCATATGTATGAACACTGCTTTAGTGTTTCCCAGTGAGTCTTGCTTTAGATGACTTAGTTCTCCCATCTGCATACAGCACTGTTTGTCAGACTTCATCTCTCTTCAGATCTTCAGTTCTGGAAACCAGACGACCAAACCTAATTTCTCATATTAACCTTCTACAGCAAAACTAATTTAACTATTGTCTTCCTCCAAGAAAGGAAGCTGGTTTGCATTAATTTAAAATCTTAGTGGATAACGAAGTTGGTTTTGCTTTCCCTGCCCTTAGGAGAACAGATATGATATGAAAATTAATTTTCTTCTGTTGGCCCAACACAAGATGACTTTTCATAGTCTTTCCTAAGAAGACTGCTGTTTATCCAAAAGAAAACTGTCAGTAGCAGACTTATTTATGATTAAATACTTAAGGCCTTGACACAAACAAAAGAATGACGATGTAATACAGAGGAACTAAAGACTACGAAGGCAAAGACATTTAAGTGTTCATTAACAAAACCACCCCAAACCCAGAAGACCCCTACAAAACGACAAGACCCAAGTCAGAAGAAACATATGGAAGAAGAGAAGGCGACTGCATGCATAATGGATAACTGCTCGTTTCAGAATCCAGCTTGGCCTGGAAAGCAACAGGAACAAGAAAGTATTTGTCTTGGCATCAGATTTACTCTTGAAGACGTGGGCTTTCTGCATGACTAATGAGGAGGCCGTCATGTACGGAGCAATATTTGGAAAAGGACAAAGTATGTTTTCTACTCATAATTCAAACTCTTCTGTCTAGTGGGGGCTCTGCAGCCACTGTGGCCACACTTAGCAACCGTAATGTAATCACGGAGTTAAGATAGTCTTTTAGAACAAGAACTAGCTCATAGCATCAACCCGATTGTGGCTATGGACAGCGTTCTGACACCTGGATTTTAAGAAGGCTTCCTATATCTAACAGCACTCTGGTCAATCCAATACCCACTTCCTTCTGGAAAGAACACCGTGATTTCCCCTAGGAAGTTGCTACCTCCTGGTCTCTATGAATGGAAATGATTTACCCATCAGTTCTGAGTTGAGTACACGATCAATCCAGGTCTGACCATTTGGTTCAAGGGTGTTCCCTAGCCAGTGAAGGTCACTCCAAACATTTACTGAGAATAAAGCAGTATCTTTCTGGACTAGAAAAGGAAAACTATAGTTAACTTTCTTTGCCTATCTTGAGAATAAAGTTGAGCTGGCTAGCTTTTGTCAACTCGACACAAGTTATCTTCAAAGAAACCTCAGTTGAAAAAAAATTCTTCCATCAGATTTGCCTACAAATGGGATGTTTTCTTGATTAATGGTTGATGTGTGAGGGCCAGCCCAGTGTGGATGGTGTCAAACCCTGGAAAGTTGGTTCTGGGCTGTAATAAAAAGAAGGCTAAGCAAGCTCTTGGAAGGGAGCACCAGTAAGCAGCACTCCTCCATGGTCTCTACTTTAGTTCCTGCTTCCAGGGTCCTACCCTAACTTCTTTCAATTCTTTACATTTCTACACTACGGTGTAGAAATGTAAGATAAACCACTTCTATCCCACTGTGCTTTGGGCCACGGTATTTATCACAACAATAGAAAGCAAACTAGGACAAAGGTCAATGCAGAAACCGAAGACTTGGATGACATTATTGAAACACCTGGACCACCTACTCCCAAAGCTTGATCCTACCCAGCATTATGCAACTGCATGAACCAAAGCATCTCTTTTGCTTGCCATCCATAGCCTTTGATATTTTAAAATGTACTCATAAGGCATGGATGCAAGCCTATGAGAAACGATGATGGTGTGTTATTAGTCCTGAATGGAGTAGATTTCAATGGAGATTACAGTTGAATAGCCAGGATTGAGAAGCACCTAATCTAAGCCATTATCTTTCCTTGAACCTTGAACTCAGACCGTGGAAATGACACTGGCACCACAAGCGGCTTCACAGAAGGATGAGTGATGGGCAACAAGGATGAGGCAGGCTTCAAGAATGCTCTTAGGAAAGCAAAGTTGCTCACTAATAAAGCACTTTAAAGTAGGCCTAGAGTAAAGTAGGCCTAGAGAAACGACTTGAATTGGTAAAGTACTTGTTGTATCAGCATGAGGACCATAGATCAAATCCCAGAATCCACATAAAAAAGCTGGATGAGGTAGCATGTGCTTGTAAGTGCTGGAAAGATGGAGACTGGTAGGAAGTTCCTGGGCCTCACTGGTCAGCTAACCAAACCTAGCTGGTGACCTCCTGACTTCCTGGTAAATGAGAGACACTGACTTAAAAGAACAATGTGGATGGCTGCTGCTGCTACTGCTACACCAACACATGGACATGTGCACTAAAGTGGGCCCATGGGGACTCACAGACTGAATCACCAAAGAGTAAACATGGGTTGGACCTAGGCCCCCTACACATAAATAGCAGTTGTGCAGCTTTGTCTTCCTGTGAGTCCCCTAACAATTGGAGCGGGGGCTGTCTCTGACTCTAACTCTGTTCCCTGCCTTTGGATCCCTCTCCCCTTAGCTGGGCTTCCTTGTCTGGCTTCAGTGGGAGAGGATGAGCCTAGGCCTGCGGCAACTTGATGTGCCAGAGCAGGCAGGTATCCTTCTCTGAGGAGAAGGGGAGGAGAGAAGGGAGGGAGGGGTTGTGAGGGTGGGACTAGGAGGAGAGGAGGGAGGAACTGCAATTGAGATGCAAAGTGAATAAATGAATCAATTAATGAAAATAAATACATAAACAAATAAATGAATTAAAGACTCCTTGACCCTATATAGAACATGAAGAATCTAGGTGTCCAGCTACAGAGGTTGCTGGAGAAAAGTTTCTTGCATTGCCATGGAGGACTGCCTTTCAAATCAGGAGGGGGTGTTGAGAGGAACCGGAGGAGAATATGATCAAAATACATTATATGAAGTTCTCAATGAATAAAAAAACTTAATGAAAAAGATTCACTTGGTAAACTCAACACTGATAGGTAACCTGCTAAAGCTGTAGTTCACCCAAAGCTCAGCCTCCATGAAGTATTGCAGCCCAAATGACAAATATTTAAAATAACACAAGTCCATTACTTGTCTTTCTTGATGGTTAGAAGTGGGGGCAAAAAAAAAAAAGCAACGCAATCTTAAAATACCATGTACCTGCCTATTAGTTTCTTACACAAAGTAGATGTGGCTAAGAACTTTTATCAGAAAGTTAATCATTCTGTCCACAACTGCCAGTCCCAATGCTTCCCACACTCCTGGAAGGAGCATTCCACACATTAGGTCATTTAAAGCTCACGTCAATACAGGATGATTAAAAACTGCGTTAACAAGATTCATAGAGGGTTAGACAACTTTCCTAATTCACATGATTGATTGAAAGAGGCAGAAACTTGAGCCCAGGTCCTTGTGCATGGACAACATCTGATATGCCTGTCTATAAAATCATGGTGAACACATTCAGGGCAAGTTGTTTAACAGAACAGGTGTCTTCTCTGATGCCTCCAAGTATACAAAGCTAGTCTTTCTCATTACCACCAGCCTGATGCCCAGTCCCTAGGCCATTTCTTGCTCTTTCACTTTCCTTAGCTTGCTGTGTTTGTACACCAGTTATCAGAACTGACACAGGATATTTAGCAAAGAGAACTGCCAAACTGTTAATGCTGCAGAAGTGCACACTCACGTACACACACACATCTACACACAAAGAAGATAAGAAGATGAAGATGATTAGGTAAATATGGCTGAAACGCATTCTCAAAGGGCCTAACCATGAGGCAAGGGTGTTTAAACTTGATACAGTTGGCCATGAGAAGTAACTGAGGCGTACAGATGTGGCAAGGCCTTCTCTCCTGGTTGTGCTTCAAAAGCAGCCGACAAGCTCTCAGACAGCTGCAGGCCTCTGAATCAATGCGCCTGGTGTAAGGAGCCATGCACCCATTCCGTTAAGATGTGACAAGAGGCTCTGACGCCGGCCAGAATCGTGAAGTCATTTGGATTACCTAATTAAGGAAGTTGTTTTCAGAACAACAATGATAGTGGAGAATTACTTTATATGCTAACTTTAAAATTTCATTAAACATGGAGAAATTGTGGATGAATATTTTATCTATTTTAGGTTAAGGGATTCTTTTACATGAGCATAAACAAGAGGAAGAAAACAATGGATCTAAAGTTCAAGACAATAGTCAACACACACACACACACACACACACACACACACACACACACAGGAAAACCATCACACAGAAAGTGAAAAGGCAAATAATTAACTACAAAAAATACCTGCTACATATTTACCCTAAAATTTCCCTAAATAAATAAAAAGAGTTTCAGTTCTATTAGGAAAGGATAAATATTCTAAAGGAAGATGATGATCACGTATACAAATATCTTAAAATAAGTAAAAAATATGATTTATGAGAAAAACTTCATTATTATTATTATTATTATTATTTGGTTTTTCGAGACAGGGTTTCTCTGTATAGCCCTGGCTGTCCTGGAACTCCCTCTGTAGACCAGGCTGGCCTCGAACTCAGAAATCCGCCTGCCTCTGCCTCCCAAGTGCTAGGATTAAAGGCGTGCGCCACCACTGCCTGGCCTGAAAAACTTCATTATTAAATAAAAAAATTCAAATAAAACAAAGTATCATTTTGGCAAATATAATGATAACGCCTAGGGGAGCACTCTGGAATCCTGCTTCAGAAGACTTTAAGAGGCTCCTTTGTTCTGACCCATAATTCCCATCACTTTCATGATCTTATCTTATGGACCAGTGTTGTCTTCACACAGAAGTGACTACACATAAATGAACTGCATCTCTATGAAGAGTGAAAATAGTAAAAGATAGGCTAAAAGTAGTTAGACATCCATATAGTAGGAGATCACACAGCAGCTGAAAATTTTTCTTAAGGAATATGTAAGGATTTTTCCCAGTGTTTATGATGTGCCGAGTGAAAAGTCAATTAAAACGATAAATATTCATGGAGAAATGGACAATTATATCTATAGTAGGATTATGAATTAATAAACTATCCACTGAGCATGGTGTACTTTAATTTTAGCACTTGAGAGGCAGAGGCAGGCAGGTCTCTGTTTGAGGCCAGCCTGGTTTACATAGTGAATTTCAGGCCAACAAGGGATATATGAGACCTGTCTCAAAAACAATCAAACAAACAAACAACAATAAAACACTATCACCAATACTACCATCAAAATCATTTAATTATCCTGTTTATGTTTTTCTTGCATTCAATAAATTATTTTTAGAAGACAAAAAAAAAACCTAATCCTAATTATTTTACAGGCCACTAGATAATGTCATAGTGTATCAGAGAACAAAAACACCTGGAGGCTTGGAAGTCATTTTAGTCCTTGAAGAATCTGGTCATGAAGACAAAGGGGAAGGAAGTCTAATTTCTATGCCAGCACTGTCCACTATGGTATGCATTTCTCAGTCCTCCTCATACTCTTATCAGAACTGCTGGAGCAGGTGTGTCAAGGGCTGAGTCTGAGAAAGCCAATTAATACTGATGCAAATCTGGCCGAGGTGGCAGTGCTCGGATCAAGGTGGTTTCTTACACTGAAGACTAAGCACAAGTCAACACTCAGGTGTCTTAGCGAAGTACTCCACAGCCACAGGTGTCTGCGGCTCCCGTACTGCATAGGCTGCATTACAGAACCATTTTTTCATCTCTGAAAGTTCTGTAGCAGCACTGTCCTAAGCACTCTGCCTCAGAGATTCTCTTTGCTCCAGTCTCTTGGTATACCTCTTCCTATTCTTCATGCCCAAGCCATAGAGATCGTCAGCTGCCTGGGTCTCCTATCTAAGGGAAATGTTCCACTCACGTCACCACACAAATATTTAGAACCTTCTTGGCAGATGCCCAAGTGCTGATCACACAAAGCTAAGCCTAGAGTTCAAGAAAGACTTTCAAAAAGAACTGATGAGCAGTTCTACAGCCTGAGGGAGCAGTGACCAAGCCCTTCAGAATGTGTGATGGGTCAGGCCTGAGCCAGCTGTGGTGATGGAGCAGAGGCTAGGACAGCCTTGGTATCTGTCCTCACCACACAGCATCAGAGCTGCTGGAGCAGTGTGTCAAGGACTGAGTCTGAGAAAAGCCAATTAAGGGCATCACACCTTCCTTTAAGGATCTTGGCTGGTTTGCTCTGTGCCTTAGCAAATGAACTAACTCTTTTCCACCTCAGTGGAGGTTAGAGTCCTACATCTTTTTCTTCTCCTGTCCCTACCCATACAATGGCAATGAAAAACTCCTCAGGAGTGCAAACAGCAGAAGGCTAGGGGGAAAGGGGTTGGCTTTAGGATACTCTTCCTAAGGCCATTATCACAGTATACTGATGAAAATCTGGCCCAGATGGTGGTGCTGGAGTCATCCTGAAAGGAATGAGTCCACCTGGAAGCAGGGCCCACTTCAAGTTACAAGGAATCCCTTGGAGATGGGAGTAAGCAGGGCATAGGCATTGGCATCAGCCGCAAAGGGAAGGGCGTGTCCGGCAGCAGCCAAGCTTCACCTAAGACCAGGCTGGCTCCTCAGGAGGAGCGCCAGTTAAGGAAGGTAAGTCGGGGAGGGGCACGGACAACCTGGGAAAAAAGAAAGGACCTAGGAAACTATGCAGGATGCCCCCCACCCCAACCACACAAGGGCGGGGCCATAGGCAGCAGGTGTCCAGGCACCGGGCAGCAAGGATGGATTATAGAAAGCAAGAGGAGCCTAAAGGGTGTCCTTTCGGGGGCTTAGGGGTTCCGACCTTGTCCTTGAGCATTTAGAAGCAGGCAGGTCGCGTTCTCCACAGCCCAAGACCTCCCTGAGCCGTGGTGTGCAGGGCCTGTCACGGGGCCGAGGCTTCGGACGTCCACAGCATCTGCTAGCCGGACACAGGTCCCCAGCCCTCCCGCTGGGCACTCCCTCAGCGTGGCCGGCCGCTCTACCCCGCTCTGCGCCGACTCCCTCCCACGCCGCGGCCTCGCTACGCTCTGTCCCCTCACACCGCCACCCCCCTCGTAGCCTACTCCCCTCTCCCGCCCCTAGGAGCTGCACCCCTCGGGGCAACGGTACCTGGGACTCTCAAAGCTGCACCCCCTGCGCCGCAGCGCCGCCCTCTTCTGCCGCAGGAGCGCAGCGGCGGCCCCGCCGGGTTCTTGCTCCATCGCCCCGGGCGGGGGCCGACGGCTCGGGCACACTCGGGTGGGCTCGGGCCTCGGCGGTGTTCGGCCGGACGCTCAGCTAGCGCGCCGCAGCCCACGCCCCGCCCCGCACCCCTCACCGAACCCAAGTCCCGCCTCTGTCCCGCCCCAAACTCCGGCCCAACCGGGACCTCAGGCCCCGCCCCGAACTCCAGCCTAACCACTCCCTCAGACTCTCCGCGGGGTCTAAGCCCCTTCCCTACGCCATCAGGTCTCCTTAACACTTCTGAGGCTTTAGGCCCCGCCCATACTATCGCAGCCTGACCACGCCTCAGGCTTTAGGTCCCGCCCCATCCTAGCCCCCTAACCACGCCTCAGGCTTTAGGTCCCGCCCCATCCTAGCCCCCTAACCACGCCTCAGGCTTTAGGTCCCGCCCCATCCTAGCCCCCTAACCACGCCTCAGGCTTTAGGTCCCGCCCCATCCTAGCCCCCCCTAACCACGCCTCAGGCTTTAGGTCCCGCCCCATCCTAGCCCCCTAACCACGCCTCAGGCTTTAGGTCCCGCCCCATCCTAGCCCCCTAACCACGCCTCAGGCTTTAGGCCCCGCCCCTACTCCAGCAGGTCCCCACCACCACTACCACGCCTCTGGCTTTAGGCCTCATCTCTGACCCGCCCCCATTCTGGCAGGTATGCCTCTACCGAACCTCCGGCTTTAAGCCCTGCCCCTAGCCTAGCCAAGTCTGCCTCATCTCTTTGGACCTAGTCTCAGGCACCGCCCTGATCTCCTACCGAATCCACTCCCTTAGGCCCTATTTGAGGCCTTGGCCCTCCCCCTGCCTCGCCCCTAATCTAGCAAATCCTCCGTTACCACTCAGTTGGATTTAGGCCCCGCCCCCTCACCGCCCCCAGCCCAGCCTACCTGAATTAGTTTTAGGTTCCGCCCCTGCCCGCCTTTGCCCCGCCCCAATCAGGCAGGTCTCCTCTCAGCTCGGCTCAGGCTCCACCCATGCCCCGCCCCAAGCACCAATCCCTTACCTATTAGTGGGCTCAGGCCCCACCCCAAACCCTTATTCAGTCAGTCCCTTTGCCCTTCATCTTTGCCAAGGCTCCGCCCCATCTCCTAGCCAAACCCACCTCACGCCCTAGTCTGGGCACAGGCCACGCCCCGAGCTAATGATATCTGTTTCCCTGGCCCTTCTCAGACCAGTGCAGGCCCCACCCTGCCTCTATCCGGAGCTCCAGCCACGCCCCTCCCGAGCCAGCCTCGCCAAGATCTTCTACCCGCTCTCCCTCCGCTCTTGAGTAGCGCACGCAGGGCCCCAATGCCCACCAGGTCCTGAACTTCGTCGAGTCAACGGCCCATCACCCTCCTACCCCTCCTCACCATTCCCACAGATCTAAGCCCTGCCCACCTACCCCTCCGCCACAGAGCGCTCCCTCCACACCACAGCTCCGATTGCTGGCTTCTCTGCTGACCCTCCTCACCTCAGCACCTCCTGGTCCTTTCTATCGTAGCACCGCCTTCTTTTGGGGGCCGCCTTTCTCCACATCCCGCCCACAGGCATGGCCCCCGACCCCAGAGCTCCGCCTCTTCTCCCTGGAAGCTGAGGTCTGTGCTTGGAGCAATTCTGCGTCTGTTTCTCGTCCCTTGGCTATTCTGCCCCAAGAGCCCTCTAGCTGCCCCGCCTACACTACAAGCCCCGCCTATATAGCCCCGCCCACGTTGCCTCTTCCTCACTTCAGGGGTGTCTGGATGGTGCGGGTCTTCCTGGATGAACTGGGGTCCACCATAAGGTTTGCGCTACCTCAGGATTTAACCAGTCAGCAAAAGGTGGTACTGCTGTCTCCTGGTGGCTGATTGTGGTGTCTTAACACAGTGAGGCTGAGGGGAGCTTTGGCTGACTACCAGTCGTGGGTTCAGATTTTCATTCATAACTTTCCAATTTTGTGGCAGCCCCACCCTCCACCCCTCATTTCCTCCCCGAGTCAGACGCATCATCTCAGGGTCTTTTAACATTGCACTGTAGTTGGGTGTGGAAACTCATCTGAGTGAAAGTAAAGATGGCTTTGCCATCTATTTCTAGTTCGGTTTCTGTTGCTGTGATCAAAAGCACCTTAGGGAAAAAAGGATTTATTTGGCTTACAGGTTACAGCCCATCATCTGGGAAGTCAGAGCAGGAACTCAAGGTCCGAAGCAGAAACTGAGGTCTGTACTTGGAGCAATTCTGCGTCTCTTGTCCCCTGGCTATTCTGCCCCAAGAGCCCTCTAGCTTCCCCTGCCTACACAAGCCCCGCCCAAGTCGCCTCTTCCTCACTTCAGGGGTGCCTGGATGATGTGGGTCTTCTGGCTTGATCTGGGGACCACCAGGAGGTACTCAAGTTTGGAGCTGGAAGGGTGAAGAACTCAAGAACTGAATCAGGACTTATAGATCTTCCTCTGGGTTGCTTACTAACTTTTCTTATCTAGCCAAGTCCCACCCGCCCCGGGATAACACCACCTTCAGTGGGCTGGACCCTTCACAGCACCCCCACCACCACTACCAAAAGCCCTCACAGACTTGTCTACAGGCTAATCTGATGGAGGACAATGCTCAATTGAGAGTTCCTCTTCCCAGGTAAAGCATAGGTGTGTGTCAATTTGTGCATCCGGGCTCTTTCCCTGTGATCAAGAGGTCCTGGTCTCCCTTGATGCCGTCCCTTCACCAGAGACTGGAGAAAGAATGGGTGTGTATGCCTGGGAGCTGCCATTGAGATCCCCAATCTAGTTCTCTAGTTCATGCATTCCCGCTTGCAGGCACTTACTCTGTCTGTCTCCTCCCCACTCCCCTTCCCTTTACCTCTAATTAAACTGGAGTGGCTTTGCTTTTTACATTATGACTTCCTCCCGACATATCTTTTCAGATATCACGTTGACTGGAATTTTCTCTCAGTAATCTCTGGTTACCTGCTTTTCCCCATGTGCATCCTATCCTCTCTGTCTCGCTGCACCCCACCCCCTACTGCCAGCCTCCTTAATGTTCTTGCAACTTCTGATCTGAAAACTCCCAAGGCCCCCTGTCTTCTTAGGCACCCCCAGACCCTGTGCCTTCCTCTCCAAGAAACCCACAATATTGTCCCTGTCTTCTCCCTCCTATATATTTAAATGCTAGTTACTCTCGGCCGAGCCCTGGGCAGTCTACGCCTCCTCCAGGTCTGCCCATAGCACAGCAGCTGCCTGTCCAACTGACTGCATGTGACACTAATAAATGGAACGATATTCATTGGAAAACATTTAATTTCAAAGTAAACAAAGATGTCTGTACATTAAAGTATTTAATTAGTGAAACAATTATCAGTGTAACAAGCTGAAAAATACAGCAACTTGATACAAGACTGAGGTAACAAAATACTTCACCAAAAATCTAAAGAATCCCAAGGAGGGATGATGCTCAGTGGTTATTGCAGATGAGACAATTTACAAATGTTAGAGAAAAGTCCTCACACAACTGCATGCAGGGTCTTCTGGGAAAAAAGACAGCTCGGGGAGGTGCAGCAGATTTAACAAGAAACAAAGTAAGATGTGAAAATTCATTTTCAGTTTACTTGGAAGAACACTTAAGAAATTGAAAACTACTCTCTATACAACATTTTGAATGCTAAGTGGGAAACCATGCATTTTGGCACAAAATTTATTAAAGAGTATACCTTGTTAATAAATGAGTTACTATTATTTCTTTACTGAATGGTCACAGTCCTTCCAAAATGGCAGATGACCTATCACCTTGCTGCTATGAGTGGCAATTTGGGGCTGTTCACGGGACACACACTTGTGCAGCAGCAGGTTACAAGGTAGACCAAAGTCCAAGTCCGCAGCTCCCACTCATACTGTATCTGAACATTAACACTGAAGTCACTGAGTAAACGGGGGCGGGGCTGCGCATACAGCAAGCACTCAGACCCTACTCTCCCATCCTGCCTTTGGCGTCCTCCCTGGAACACAGATCTGCATCTGGCTGCTTAGAGGCGAAGCCTCCTGTGTGGGGACTCCAGCTAGTCCTCAGGGCAACTTACTCTCCCAACATTCCCATCCAATCTGAAGTCCTCCTGGAAGGACCAATGCACAAGATTTGTATTCATGGGTAGGGGGGAGGCAGGGTCTCGCTAAAGTTGGTGTGTGAGGTGGTGATTATTTGATCAGTGACTGATTAAGTTCTACAAAGGCCAAAATTGGATTTGTCTTGTTTCTAGCCATTTTCAGTCTGGGTAGAGCCTGGTGTAAAAGAAGTATTCACTTGAGATATGTTTATGCAATAAATACACTTTCAAAAGGGCTTTGTGCAAGGTGGGGTTTTTTGTTTGTTTTATAACATGAAATCACCCAACATATCAATATGACACAGGGCCAGTTTAGGGGTCACACAAAAGAGAAGCTGTGCTTTTGGCAATGTTCAATAGAGGCTGCAAAGCTCTGGATCCCACGTGCAGATTAAAGCAGCCCTGGCTTATAAATGGCTTCCCAGTTTTACAGATCATTTTTCATCTGAAAATTGATATTGAAAACAAACAAAACCAGCACACCTTTCTTAGGCTCGAGAAGCAAGAGTAAACTAATGGAATGAACACTGGCCGTCTTGGTAAGGAGAAATACAGAGAGCCTACAGGCAAGACACGGATGTGTCTATCTGCTCAGAATCTTGGTCCAACAAGTGTCCCGTGGCACCTGGTCAGGGGAGCGGAAGGGTCAAACTCTCCGGCTGGCTTGTGTAGGAGTGTTTCTGGTGCTTCCTTCCCACCAAGTCCAGTCTCCACAAGGTATCTTGCTTGCCAGCATACACTTGGCTGACCTTGAGTTACAAAACTTATACACTGGAGAGGGACAGAGGTTACTCCTATTGTGAGTGGGCTTTTCTTGGGATTTCATAATACTACCAGCTGCCCATCCCAGTTTCTAGACAGCATCCTACAGCTCTCGGTTTGGGGTGCCATGGTCTTTGTCTCCAACAGTTTCACAGTATTTGTGTACTATGGACAGTGGAGCAAAAGTGCAGAACAGCTTCCTTCCAGGCTAAGAGTCCATCAAAGGACTGCTGCCTCTGTCACGTGACCTAGCCACCTCCCCTGCAGCCTTGTATAACAAGCCAGCACTGGGGATATCAGCACTGAGCTTGAATGCTTGGCCTAAGGCCCTGCTTGGAGAGCCAAATATCTTTTAACTCCATCTACAGGGCTCTCCTGCTACCTTCTAGGCTCACAAGAGTCCTACAAGGCTTTTCACTAATAAAGTTCAAGCAGTTGTCTTCAAGAGTCCATGGTAAGGATGCTTGCGGGAGGGAAGTTCGGTTTCAATTAGGGAGATTAAACACTTTGAAAATAATTGTGATTGTGCTCTTTCAGATTAGGCCTGGAAGAAAACACTGTCTCGTAAGACCAATCTGTAAAGGGCAGAAAGTTATCTGGGTGGGATGGAAGCTCTTGGCTTTTGATGTCTGGCACTGCACATGTGAGATCTCAAAAATGGGTTCAAGAACAGACACCTAAAGGGAACTAGCAGCTGATGTTCTGGCTTCCTAGGCGTTAACAGGCAGGCAGGCTTGGGATTGGTAGAGGTTAAAGTGGACCACGAATGGTTCTGGTTGGAGGTGCCTGGAGTGTCTGACACCGTTGTCCATCGTCTGGATTCTAACTGGAGCAATGTCGGTAGAATCCGGTGTACACAGCTGGACCACTGGTTGGGGGTGGATGTGCAAGGCAGCTGTGGTCAAGGTTTGATGGTATTGACTCTACCATGTGGAGTTTCTCTAGGCATGAAAATATCCAGGTTCTGCCCACAGGAAGGCTAGCTTCAGAATACAGCAAAGCTTGACCAAAACGTACCACGATGAAGACAACTAACCGCCCCACCAAGCCATCCATGTTTGTAGAGACATGTCACCGTTTCTTTGTGACGCAGTGCTTTCTGGTGGTATGGTCATGATTATGGTGCTGTCCGCAGCTTCTCCATTATTGTTGGGATGGTTTCATGACTGGGTTACTGTGTAAAACTATGATACCCACAGAGACCCAGAAATTTAGCCTTTTCCAGACAACTGAGGGTTTTCTTCCCAGGGTTAGGGTACCCAGATTCAAGGAGGAAGAGGAAGAGGAAGAGGGACAGAGAGCATCAGTGATGACAAAGGGCAATACACTTGAATTAAAATGTGCAAAGTGAAAATCACCTTATTTATGACAATAGGTGACAGGTCCTTGTTCATGAATGCAGAGGCTGGACATCTCACTCCCTAGGGTTTGGCTCTCTTGTCACCTGGTCATCAACATCTGGGCCCTTGGACTTGGATGAAAACTTGCTGGTGACTACATTTAGGGGCAAGACTAAGGGGCTTAAGGCCTCTGTGTCACTCAGCTCCCTGTGTGACCAGGAATCAGTGTGGCCAGCCCTGGCAGTGGTGGCAAGGATGAGAAGAAAGGAGCACAATTCTGCCTGTGGGAGAATGCAGGGTGGCATAGCTTCTGACCACCAATCACTGTGGGGGCCTCCAAGCTGCTGGGAGAAAGGCCCCAGCTTCCCACACCAGCATGGCGGGAGTGGGCGAGATAAGGAGGGCCCAGAGGCCCACGGGAAAGCTCATGGCGGGGAACGAGCAGGCTAGTGCCCAGGACACAGTTCTGAAACAGGTTCTGCCTCAGGCGGGCTGACAACAGGACCCAGGAGGGCCTGCAGCCCAGGCAACAGGCCATCCAGATGAATAGCACCCATAGGAACAGAAAACAAGACACGATTTAAGGCATTGTTTGTTTACAGTAAAAGAACTCAAGGGACCCTTATCACAGAGCTTCTGGACTCCCTTCAGACTTTTCTTAGAGGACAAGGCTGTAACTAAAGCTTCAAGCAGGGACTCAAAGCCAATAAATGTGTGATGTCACAAGTCTTGTGCCAAAATGTATGTTTCTCAG